>CM042827.1:10492414-11894872 GCA_009982885.2 Hyles vespertilio
CTATAGACAATTCGACATACCAACAACGGGTGAAACCAAAATAAATATTACGATAAATTTATTCTCCGAGCATGCTTGACATTTTCTCAGCCTCTATATTCCTAAATATCTCGGGTATTCGAGATTAAATAATAGTAAAATCCTTGCCAACTTGAAATTCCGAGGCGCCATGCCAAGTGGGTCCTACGCAGACATAATTAATTTGGAAATTCGCTCCGGACAAAATTAACCTATACGTTTTATTGGAGGGCTAATTAAAAATGCGATTTAATGAAATTGCTTTAGGTTATTATACTCGTATATATTATATTTTGTAGAATATTTAAAAGGAGTAGAGAATATGTATAGGTATTGTAAAGACGAAGGTTTTTAGGCTGGCCTAATAGTTTTTTAATCTTTGGTTCTGGCAAATAAGCAAATAATTCACCTGATTGTAACTGATCACTGCCGCCATTGAATATCCACAACTTTTGGATTCTAGATATTTTGTCGATCCAGAGATAGAATTTTGTGTAAATGCACTGTTGTATTTCGGTTAGATCCAGAGTAAATACTGGATGCATTGAGACTAAACATCTTATGTCTCAGGATGATGAGCGCAGTGGAATGCCAAGCGTTGATTTATAATAAAAGGAGTCGTTTAGTTTTGCTACTGTCTGAGCAGTCGGATCGCTTACCATGAGGCGAACGGCATGCTCGTATCACCATTCATTTAAATAATATATATTATTATTATTTTACACAGTTTTATTTCATTTATATTCATCGCCATTACGCCACATAATAAAATTAAAAAAACGACCACACAATTAAAAAGCGTCCGTACATTACACATTTCACGTTATTGTTCCCAAATCGCGTGTAAACCATTTGAACGCGTTCGTTTAGCGACCACTAAGTTAATTATGCTAATTTATACCGCTCCTATAGCCTGAAGCTTGGCTCTCAAACCCAAATGCCTAGGGATCAGCGTTCGTATAATAGATGTCCTAATTTGCGGTCGGATCGCGGTTTTCTCTATTATTTTTTTATATTAATGCTCATTTTGTAAAGTGTTCTGTTATTATTTAATTTTATAAACCTATACGTATACTCATGCTTATGCGCAGAAGGGGTACGCAGGGGTAGTACCCCTAGTAGTGGGTGGTAGTAACCAGAACACCCACATTTGGTCAAGTATGTTCGGGATTCAAACTCGAGACCTCGGTGTTGTAATCGAAGTAGTCTTATTATTTAAATTTATTACCTATATCGGTATCAGCCCATATACTCATCACGAATCATCAAGAGTCTCATCTACAGTGAGTACGATTGAGAGTGGTTAGACTATAATATAGTCCTACGCGCTGGCCTAATGCAGGTTAGTGGACTTACATACCGGGTCGGACATCAGATTCTTCTTTTTATTTTCAACCCGGAGTCATGTATTTGTGCCCGATATGGCGATAACCTTTCTCCCAATAAAATCGTGGGGCGGAAAACACACAAATGCGGATTTCATGGCAGTATCCCTGCCTACATCCTGACTTTGCACGGAGGAAAGGTGACAATAATTTATTTCCAACTCCTCCAATTAATTTAACTTTCTGATTGATTTCGTTGCGGCAACGAGGCAATAGTAACAGGTCTTGTTTCATCACAGACAATTTAGTAATTCCCGGAGACTCGACGAGTTTCAATACTCGGTGTCATTTCAATGAATGCCACTGTTGATCCTGGCTTACAAGTGTTACAGTGGTGGGTGTGAACACGAGACAGTCTCCAAGCATCCCTGCTTACCCTTGGGAAAAAGGCGTAAGTTTATGTATGTATATATTTGCTATATTTACACAAAACCAAGTGTAGGCGAAACAAAAGCTCGCAACACAAACGTGGTACAACCGAGCGTTTTCAGTCGGTAGATGGTCTTTTGTAGTGACACCGTTTGTTCGCGTATTGCGGGATATTCCATTCATACAGTCCGTTTTTTGGTTGGAAATATTTTTCGATAAAAATATTGTAAAATAAATTTATTTTACCTCGATAACAATGAAGATATTTTGTGGTTTTGATGGTGGATAAATAAATATAATGAATATATGCACGTCTTGTTCGGATCCCATATGAAATGAGTCTTATGTTTTTTAACACCTACATGTTTATCTGGGCAACGACCCAATCTATTTCCATAGCTGGAATTACGCCCTATTCACCAAGATATCCGCATGTTAAGGTACCCAGATATCTCATAGATATACCACGAAACTTTTATAGCTGGTGGTAATATAATATTGATATCTGCTGAGGTGTTTAACATCGCATAAAATGTATAAAATTTTACTGCGACAACATGCCGAGAGTTATGTTCTTCCCGTAAATAACGTAATTTTATTAAAAAATAAATCCCAAAATACGTTTGCAAACCACATAAAACCACTGTAGTTAAAAAGCAATTTTATTTCTTGTTACACACAACAAGAAATAAAAATCTTGAACGAAATCATGGTGACAACAGCCCAAGGCAAACTAGACATAGGAGATGGAAAAATAACCTAGTTTAAAATGTAGACACGAGACACGACGCTGCAAGTGTACGCTTTGAGGGACTGCCCTCTTTGTGCGGAGACTCTCGCGACAAAGGATAAAAAACGACGAGATCTCGGTCTTAATTAAATTAACTGAGCAGTGTTTTTATTTAATCAAGTGACGGTTTAATGTAGATAAAATACCTGGACACTATTGTAATGAGAAAATTAATGAACACAGGGAACACGGGCCGGTGGAGCGACGATCTGAAGGCTGCTAGTGTATGAGAGCTCAGGAGCGAGAGTTGTGAGTGCTCGTACAGGGAGCGTGGTGTGTGACGCGCGGGCCGGTGGAGCGACGAGCTGAAGGCTGCTAGTGTATGAGAGCTCAGGAGCGAGTGTTGTGAGAGCACGTACAGGAAGCGTGGTATGTGACGCGCGGGCCGGTGGAGCGACGAGCTGAAGGCTGCTAGTGTATGAGACCTCAGGAGCGACTATAGTGTCGGCACGTAAAGGGATCGTGGTGTGTGACGGGCTGAAGCCTTCTAATATGACAGCTAAGCACCGAATGTAGAACTGAAGGATGGTGGGATCTAAAAGCCGTTAAAGTAGATAAAAGCCGGCAGTCTAAGGCGTGTGAGATATTAAATTAGAAAGACCTAGGGCTACGTCATCGAGCGGCAAGTCGCTCCGCGGCGGCGAGCACGTTCAAAGCATTCCTGCGCTTTGAAAATTGCTCAGCCGTGAATACTTGTACATACATGCTAACTACATATTTATGTATTATAAAACGATTATTTGCGAGCTAAATGCGCGGTAATTACCGGCCTGCATGCTGTTGCAACATGAAGATCCTACTTTTATAAATGTAGAGATATTACTAACGAAGTATATGGTAATAGAATTATAGGAATGTAATATACTATTACTGGTGGTAGATCTTTCATATTTGAGAGGCCGCATGAGTAGGTACTGCCGTAATTTCTGTTTCACCCGTCAAACAGCAGTGTAAATGCACTATTGTGTGTGGTTTGATGGACATTGTAGCCAGAGTAACTACTGGACATATTGAGGCTTAACATCTCATGTCTAAGGATGGCGAGTGCAGTGGAATGCCAAGCTTGCATTCATGAGCTGTCGTATCTCTTACCATCAGGCGAACGGCGTGCTCGTCTCGCCTTTCATTGCATCGAATGATAACCTAGTGAGAAATGAAACAATAAATTTACTAACGACACATGGTTTTTACTATCTTTTCTACATAATTATTTATCGTAGATAACATTTTATTACAATTTAAAAACAAGGAATAAAAAGTTATAATTGAATGTTCTTCTTTTGACGTCAACGGTCAAACACACTTTGCTATCTAACACAACGCAATAAAACTTGACACTATACCAAAAATATATTTATAATTGCTTTAATGGGTTTAAGTACTTGATAAATAAAGTAATATTTAAAAAAACGTACTGATGGAGTGAAATAAATTTAAATAATTTGTAATATGTATGTATCAGCCTATATACGTCCCACTGGTATGGTATGTAAGTCCGCCAACCCGCACTAGGCCAGCGTGGTGGACTATATGGCTTAACTACTCTCAATCATACTCTCGACTGTAGAGGAGGCCCGTGCCCAGCAGTGGGACGTATATGGGCTAATACAGATTACAGATTCATATTAATCATATTAATAATTATATAAATTATATTAATATTGTATCTGTATCAGCCCATATACGTCCCACTGCAGGGCACGGGCCTACTCTACAATCGAGAATACGATTGAGAGTGGTTAGGCCATATAGTCCACCACGCTGGCCTAGTGCGGGTTGGCGGACTTACATACCAAAGAAATTCTTATGAATTGCTATGGTATGCAGGTTTCCTCACGATGTTTTCCTTCACCGTTTTGTGCGTGGTGATTGACTATCAATACACACATAACTCCGAAAAGTCAGAGGTGTGCCCTGTGATTCGAACCCGCGACCACCGTGAACATGTTGGCAGTCGCGTCTAGTCCGTTTACCAACAGGCCACCACGCACTTTTATATTAATATTAATATTATCTTCAATTAATTATTTTTTTATTAAAATTAAATATTTAATGTATTATTTAAGTATTTAATGTTTATTAAATATTATTAAATGACTCCGCCTGTGAAACGAGAGGCCGCGGGTTCGATCCCCGCACCGAAAGAAATGTTTGTGCGGCCCACAAATATTTCTTCCGGGTCTGGGTGTTTGTGAGACCGAAAAGTCTCTCGTAGTTCCTGATACCCACGACACAAGACTCGATCTTAGTGTGGGGTCAGGACTATGTATGTGACTGTTGGGTGTTATTTATTATTATTTATTTATTATTAAATAAAGTTACCATTTTCTGTAAGAAATTCGTAATACTTCATTTTTTTTTAAATTAAACTGGTATAAGTAAAAAAAAAAATATTTTGCCTTTTAATCATATTGTGTATATTGACTCAAAACGACTATTTCCTTCAATCTGTTATTTAAGAAGGACCTATTGACTTGTTAAACACAGAAATATGTATACTTCGGTCTTCTCCATGTATCTTCCATAAGTACAAATAAAAATGTTAGAAATCGTCAAAGAAAGTTTTCCAAAAATAAGATTTTTAGTTAGGTCTCTTTAATTCTAGGATAATATTTTATGAATAAGAAAATTTTATTATTAGCGAGAATAAAGGGAATTTGAACAGAATTTTTTATCACAAAATATTCCAGACACAATACGAGCAAATAATTCCTGCGCAAGAATCAAACCCGCAACCTCCCTTGTCATAATCTTATCATTCACAGGGCCCCAAAGCCTTAGTATATTCATAAAAAAAACTAATGGATAATATTGGTTCAGCTGTTTTTTTTTAGTTCATTCAAGTGTTTTTTATGTGTAATAAAATTAATTTGCATTCACTAAAATGTAATAAATGGTGACTGCGCGTAAGGCATAGTCATCTATGTATATTAAAAATATTGTAGTGTCATATTTATTATGTTTACAAATTGTATGTGTATTTATCAGCTCATGTAGTCCACGCTGGCCTAGTGCGGGTTGGCGGACTTTTATTTACCATAGATAATATTCCAAATCGCTATGGTATGCAAGTTTCCTCCTGATATTTTCCTTCACCGTTATAATGCGTGGTGATTGGCTATCAATATACACAACACGACTCCGAAAAGTCAGAGTTGTGCCCTGAGATTTGAACCCACGACTAAAGTTAACATGTTGGCGGCCGCATCTGGTCCGTTACCAACAGGCTACCACGCACTTTATATCTATTTTGCATGCAATGATGTCGAACAGTAGTAAAAAAATATAATTTTGTTTACAAAAAGTATGTTAGTTACCCATATATTTTTACATTGGTAAAAACATATATGGCAAAGACCAGCCAATAGGCTAAATTATCTCTTTATTCAGTCACAAAAAATGCGGTGAGTAAGATATTCATATTTGCCCCAATGGGCAGCATTGGGGCAAATACACACTGTAAATTTTTTATTGCAATGTACAGGGAGACGGTTATATTATTCGCCTGATGATAAGTGATACGACGGCTCTTGGACAAAATTAAAACCAAACAACACCATGACTGACAAAGCAATTCCTAGGCATTCTACTGCGATTGAAATCTTGATGTTAGGTCTCAATATGTACTCTTAGTTACTCTGGCTATTTCTTTCCAACCGGCACAATAGTGCATTTACACTATTGTTTGGTGGGAGAAATAGACATTGCAGTAACACCTACTCTGGCTACCTCTCATATAGTATGAAAGACCTACCACCAGTTATGTCAGTATCATAGTCATCTTGTGGTAAAATTGAAAATTAAAGAAAATCGAAAAAAAAAATTCTATCCATTATTTTTTTATTAACCAAGGTAAAACAAAATATAGTTTACGAGTATAGATAGCGATACGGCGAATTAAGGTTAATTAGCTCGTAATTGAACGTAAGTATTAATACAGCGCAAAACACGTATTAGGTGTGATTCGGAGTCATACACATAGATATAGATATATGGAGACTGTCCCGCCCTCACACCCACCACTGCAACTCCTGTAAGCCAGGATCAACAGTGGCACGCAATGTAATGACACCGAGCATTGAAGTCTCCGGGAATGTCTAACTTGTCTTTAACCCGCAACGAAATCAATCAGAAAGTTAAATTAATAGGAGGAGTTGGAAATAGAGATATAGATATATATTATATATGTATTTGTGTATATTAAGATAGATTCTAAGTAATTTTTTAACATTAACGAGACTTTAATACCATCATGGTACTTTCCCGATTTGTAAAATACGTAAATATTGATATGTATGTCTAAAAACTATCCCCTTTATTGAAATTATTTTAGGGAATCTGAGAAGACGTTTAGACGGTAGATGGACTTATAGCCAGCGCACACCGGGACGAAATTACAAGGGATTTTTTTTTCACTCTTTTTCATATTCAAACTTATTTGGTAGAAATGCGATATAAATTCCAATGTTAATTTTAATAATTCGTCTATATATTATTATTTTACTGGAGCTTGTGTCCTTTATTTTCTAGACTTCCCTCTCTTATTTTCCTTTTTCATATCTATCCATTCAAAGGTTGTCTGTAAGAAATCGCCTAGAGCGAGAACGCCGCTATCTGTACTTTTTGAGTAATATCTTTAAATATTTTTCCTCTTTATGTGCGGTTAAGTATAAATAACAAAAATTTAATTGATCCGCGGCATCGAAAGAAATTTCTTGAAACGGCATCTGAGAGCGCGTCGAGGGATCCACGGCGGGATGCCACGAAACACTGCGGTATGCCATAATACGCCGAAGAACGCGGT
The DNA here is from genome assembly GCA_009982885.2 of Hyles vespertilio. Classification (NCBI taxonomy): domain Eukaryota; kingdom Metazoa; phylum Arthropoda; class Insecta; order Lepidoptera; family Sphingidae; genus Hyles; species Hyles vespertilio. The sequence continues at coordinate 10,499,781 of CM042827.1, forward strand.
GACAGGCTGCGGGATAAGGAATTCAAAGTGAAGATACTCATCTACAACATCCTACCAACCAAAAGCGTTTTTGTCAAAACATTTAGGTTAACCTGAGACGTATTAGACGTAGACTGAGGTATAAATGCCCTTAACCATGAATTCATTATGATTCTTGTAAAGGTTAAGGTTAAGTCTGATTAGAAATAGAAAAGTTGAAAATTCCTATAAAAATGATCCTGTTTGTAGATTGCATGGCGTTTGACTACATAATAGTGGGTTGCTGTACTACTGGGGCCGTTCTTGCAAATCGACTTATTGAGAAAGGAGGAACCATTGTGCTGTGTAAAGAACTAGACAGAAGCCTGACCAACATTTACTCCTCTAAAATCGAGAGACGATTGAGAGTGTTTAGGCGATACAGTTCACCACACTGGCGAAGTGCGAGTTGGCGTACTTTACAAATCATAGAAATTCTTACAATTCGCTATGGTATAGCTGTTTCCTCATTATATTGACCTTTACAGTTATAGAGCATGGTGATTGACTATCAATACACGCATAACTCCGAAATGTCAGAGGTGTGCCCTGGAATTTGAACCCGCAACTAACATGAAAATGTTAGCAGCCGCGTCTGGTCCATTTACCAATAAGCGACCAATGTCCTATAGTACCTACTCGAGAATTTAATTTTCATCAAATGTCTCATACATTAATCAAATTACATTAATTATAACCTTCAGCTACCAAACCTCAATTGTTTAATTAGATGTCTGCCAAAGATTTACTCACTTTAATTAATATAATATTGTTTTCATATTCCGAACTTAAAGAATGTATGGAATGAAGTGATACAAGATTTAATATTTGTTCAGGACCGTATCATGTATCCTTCTCACCCTAGGAAGAAAAAACAAAATTGAAATAAAACTATTATTTACGGATTTTATTGCGGATTTGGTTTAATTTTTACATTTTTTGAGTTCCCGACTTTTCGATTACTTTACAGCTTTCGTGGTCACGGGGTGGACTGAGGTATTGGTCGTCCACTCTGTGACTGTTACAATTCAACTACCCTTATTTTACAATTATTAAATTTCAATGTGTAACATTCGCGTAAATCTAAGAAACCAATAAAAAAACAACATTACAAGTGTATATAAGTACAGTACTTATGAGTAAACCTTAACTACCTTATTGGTTCTTTTTAAAATATATTATTCTAACAGATACCAGACCTGTTCCCCCATCAACCGAAATCATCAAGGAATTGGAACTACAAATCGACATTCGATGGCAATGCAGCTCAAGGAAGCGACAACTTATCCAAATAACAGCAGGCAACATGCTCGGAGGCAGTTGTAGTCTTAACCACTTCATTGTAGACCAAGGAGCACCGATAAACTTAATTAAGTGAAACAAATAAATAAAGAAGGAGCCTGAAATCATAGGTAACAATTCTTGGAAGTATGAGAATATACTACGCTACTTGATCAAAGCGAAAAAGTAGAAGACCAAGAAATTTAACGGAGAGTACCTGACGATCTTGTTGGAACTCCACAACTCAGCAACAAAACTGATAGGTATTTCGAGGCTTTTGAGGAAGTGGGAAATGATATTGTGCCAGATATCTGTGTACGTCTTTTCTTTTCAACAAACATGATAAAAATAGCAGTTAACAGACCACACCACACTTTTATTTCTAAATTATACCAACCGAAATTGGCGCCTTAGATATTATACTGATACAGGGTATATCAAGACTACTACCAAAAACGAAGCCGGGTGGTAGTTTTAGTGACTTTAGACATAATGCAACTTAAAATTTGACTGCCTCAGTGTCGTAATTGTACTACACCTCGGTTACAAAGCTGAGGTCTCGGGTTCGAATTCCGAGTCAAGAAAATTGATATTAAATATTTCTATTCATTATCAGCCCGGAGTCAGAAAATACCCGATACGGCGAACGGTTCACCCCCTGTCGCATCGTGGGATGGAACATACAAGATGAAATGTGTGCGTCCTGGCACCTCTGCCTCAGTGGCGTGCCTAGGGTTGTGGACTAGGGCAAGCCCAATATTTTTTTAGAAAGAATATGTATTGGTTCTGGAGCAAAATGGTATTAAGAAAGAAGAACGTGTTCATCATGCGATAGGGGGCGAGCCTATGCGATGTTATTAAATAAAAAAATATATAGAAAACGACCCCAGACTCGAATCCGAGACCTCAACTTTGCGCCATCGAGGCAGTCCTAGAACTACCACACGATCTTTATAAGATTAGGATAAAAACCAATTAAATAATAATTATCTTTATCACCGTTATGAAAAAATGTATTACAACAAGTTGTTCGAAAAAATCTAATAGATGGCGCGATTTTCTCGGCCATCTATTTAATATTGTCAAAATACTTTAGGCCCCATCATTAGTTTTAAATAGATGAATAAAACAAATGTGTAAGTTAAATTACTTTTGGGCATGCATACGTAACTTTATATTGTAATTATGTTGTAAATTAATAAACAGCACTACAATATCACAAGTACGGCGCCGTGTTTAACTTCGCGGCCAGAAATTATTGTTAAGAGCGTTTATACCCTGCACGCGCTTTTTGGCTTAAAAACAGGACTTTTCAAATGAGTTAATAGCCACCAATAAACAATTTCAAGGTAAAATAATTAGTACTAATTTTAGAAAAGGTTGTCATCTAGGGATTTTGGTGGAAAACATTATAGATTGATGGATAATTTGTGAGTACTATACGGATTACTGAACACAAGTTTCGTTATTTAGGCTTTAAATGGCAATTTAGAAGCTTAAGATATCCGAAACCACTAAATATAAGATGAAAATAAAAATATTATCAGACTAATAAGACCCTTATGGAGGGATTTTGCTAAGAAAAATAATCTTTTTGTGTTAAGTTCCTAAAAAATAAAAATTTTAACAATGCGAAATTATTCAGAAACTCTCGTCATGAACATATTTTTTTTCACCAACTTATCGTACATAATTTTTTATAGCAATTGCATATTACAATAGAAGAACATCTTATCAATAAATTACCATTTTTATATTTCAACAAAATTAGTTTTCATGTTTTCTACAAATATTTTAAAAACCACTATAAAACACGCTGTCCGACGTGGATCAAATCAGACCGCCGCAAGGCCTTCTAGAGGTAGGACGTATCGCTCGTCGCTCCGGCCTGGCTGCAGTCGATTATGCCGCGCGTAGTAAAAATAGCCACGCGCGGAATGCGATTACCACATCTTAGTACTTTGGTAGTAAAATATTTAATTATTTTTATTACCTACAATGATTTTGTAGTGAGTATAAATTATGTTTCAGGTAATATAATGGGATGTAATTCCGAGGCTAAATTATGTTATGTATTGTAATATAAAATTAAATATATTTCGTAATTGTAAGGGGTTGTAAGGCCCCTAACACTATTTATGTGTTCGAACACGAAATGATTAATAAAACGTCCGTAGTGTATACTGATTGAACACTGATTTGAATGCAACTTAACAATGTAATAATAACGAAAATATGATTAGTATCCAACATTTGTATTATTCTTTGCTTGCACAGTAATATTTGTCTACTTATAATGCAAATAAAATATTTTTATGATATTATATTACAGTTACATTTCAATTCAATATTTGAAGCGCACGGATCAAAGTTGTTTGAGCCGATTGTATAGCGAGCCGACGCGGCAGCTCTACGCACACAGCTTTGGTCGCTTATGTGTGCGTGAAATTAACGAAGAAATACCTATAGTTGACTTTGCGCGCAAGGTGTATACGCTCTTAATACATTCATATTATGTTTTTGTGTATGCATGTGATTTTTTGATTCATCATGAGCCCTGAAAGGAAGCTAAGGAATATCTGAAAAACACTACGATTACTGTCTACGCGAGCATAATGTTAAGAAATCTCATCACATATTATGTTATGTATATGACGCTTATAGAGGTTTCTATACGCTGTTTACCGGAATTATGAAAATATATTAATGCATGCATTCACATGTTTTTGTCAATGACTATAAAAGTACCTACCAGTTAAATTATTTATATCACTATAGCCGGAACAATTCCAATTTAAGTACATCGTTCGAAAAAAATATACAACACCGACAGTATAACTTATTAGTATTAGAACATCCAGCAATCTATAGTAGTTATGTGCACTGATCTTTAAAATTGTATTCTATAGTTTTCACTACTTTCGAGAAATACACAACAAATCAGGCGTAGGTTTTCGACCAGATACGAGTAGGTGTTTGTCTACGAATTACGAAATGTAATGAATTTACCTTTTCCTCGCCGATCAACACTTGCACACACTTCAAACCATCACAAGGCACATTTTCACCCATTATTATACGTAATAAACGTAAAATACTATAATTAAACGAAAACTAAACGTAGATATTCAGTGGTTACTGGTTAATCGTCCGCTCGAAAGACATAATAATAAGTGTGAAGCTAGCCACAGGTCCTAAATTATGGACAATTCCAAATTAAGTATTCTTATTATATATTAATAAAAATATTTAAAACATTATAATACGGTCTCAAAAAATATCCATTTATTTTATATATATTCCAATATAACTTGTAGCAAAACATAAATATTTTTCGATTAATTTGGATCATAATATGACATGTCAAGTGCACAACTTCACTCCGCGAAGCCGGGCATTTTGCTTGGTACAAATTGCATTAAAAATAGCTATATGTATAGGTACGTAGTGTCATGGTAGTAGCATTTCATCAATAGGTGTGACTGAGAGGGCAATATACGCCAGAAGCCAGGTAAAAGCACACGAGAGAGAAAAAGATAGATAATACTTTGGTGTGTTCCATCTTTTTAAGATATTGCGTCACGCGTGGACCAGCGTTGATTTTGAATGAAATAATTTTATATTAGTTTTAGACCGCGGCGCTCGCTTAGGCGAGTTGCCGGGCGGGGCGCGGGTGCTCCGTCGCAAGCGCGGGGTCCATTATGGCGCGGTAAATTTAAAAATGATAGACGTTTTGCATTAAACGAATGTATTTTATTTAAGGTACTAATTTGCCTTTAGGATTGAGTATATGCGTATTGAGTAAGGCAAGCCGGGCTTTTGGGCTTGTATAGAAGTACCGCCACTGCTCTGCCTACACTTTCTGGGTAAAAAGGCATGAGTTATTATGTGTGTATGTATGCATAAAACCCTGATAACCCAGAAATTTTCAAGTATCGTGATTAAAGAGGAAGTTAAGATACAAAACCCATACTTTAATGAGACGATCCATATTTAAATCAGAATATTTTACCTGTCACAGATCAGAGAACTTAATTTGCGAAACTTTATTCTTTTTCCTCCCCGTCGACTCGTTAATTATGCAAAACCTTGAGCGCTCATCCCATTAGTTGTTCTGTGTTCTATCGGGAGGTCCGTTTAGACCCAGCGAGATGAAAATACAGGCAAGTCATAACACTTGTCTGTGCTTTTTAAAATGAGGATTAATAAAAATAATTTTAAAAAATTAGATTGACTTCAAAACCCCCAAACAGCCGTGTAAATGCACTGTTGTATTCCGGATCGAAGAACATCGTAGCCAGAGTAACTACTGGACACATTGAGACATAACATCTTCCATAAATGGAAATTGGAATGCCAAGCATTGCTTTGTAATTTATGGCGTTATTTGGTTTTGCTACTGTATACATATGATCGGCCGCATAGCTTACCATCAGGCTAACGGCACGCTTGTCTCGCCATTCAGAGCAATAACAAAAAATGTAATAAAAAGTGCGAAATAAAACTAATCTTATATTTATTTATTATTATTTTTTATTTATTTATTTATTAAAAATCACAAAGTATGTAATTACATTTATGCAAAGGTCCCACGAAACCGGATTTCGGTTTGACCGTGGAATCACTTGTATATGTGAGTCTCACTTTTACTTAAACATTAGATAACAATTAAAGAATTACAGAATGTAAAAACAAGCAAAAACATCTCACTGTAAAATTAAACATAAAAGAAGAAAAAAAAAGAAAACAATAATAAAGAAAAAATAAAAACATAAAAAATATTTCTAAACAATCAGGGTAGCTCGAATAAAGTTAAACAATAAATTAAAATAGCAATTAAACAAAATAACTAAACAATATTGTATAACGTAGGTGTTAATAATAAATGTTTTTTAATTATAATAAATCTAAAATGTCTAAATATCCCAATTATTTTTAATGTTGATGGCAGCTATATGTTGTTGGACTAAGTTTATACTTAACTAAAAATGATAATAAGCTTTACAGCTGACATCAAGGTATATTGATTGATTGATTGATTTTGATATATTGCTTTGCATGTTATGTTCTCTTAACATATGTCCAACAGCAGTTGAATGGTTTCGTAGTTACCTGTATGGGCGCCGGCAACGCATCTGTGTCGAGGATAGTTATTCCTCGTGGTGCTCCTTATCTGCTGGCGTTCCACAGGGCGGCGTGCTTTCTCCTCTACTCTTTGCTGTTTTTATAAATTCCATATCTATTCAACTTTGCTCCTCCTACCACCTCTACGCAGATGATTTACAAATTTATACTCAGGCATCTTTGGGTAAGATGCACGATGCGATCGCTATAATTAACAGTGACATCCAGCACATCTGTGAATGGAGCAAGACCCATGGGCTGAAAGTTAATCCATTGAAAACACAAGTGATAGTTATCGGCAGCCCAAGAATGACTCTAAAACTAGATAGAGACAAACTACCACCTATCTCTTGTGATGGTACTACCGTCACATATAGTGATAAAGTCAGGAACCTTGGACTATATCTGGACAAGTCCTTCAGCTGGGGTCCGCAACTCCAAGAACTCAGTCGTAAGTTGTTCGCCTCAGCTAGGTCCTTGCGAAGATTACACAATCTTTTACCTGTTGCTACGAAGATTTCACTAGCGCAAACCCTCCTTCTCCCTATCCTTGATTATGCCGATGTCAGCTATCCTGATCTCACCGAGGACCAACTAAATAAACTTGAGCGCCTTCAAAACTTTATTATTAGATTCATATTTGGATTACGCAAATATGACCATGTTTCTGAGTTTCGTACTAAGCTCAAGTGGTTGCCCATACGGCTTCGTCGGAATGCTCACATTCTTTCTCTTCTGTATAATATATTGTTTAATCCTGTCACCCCATCTTATCTTAAAGATCGTTTTGTATTTCTCGATGACTCCCATACAAGATCCCTAAGGTCGTCAGAGAGACTGGAGTTGAGAATGCCTGTGCACTCCACAACTTTTATGGATGGGTCGTTCACCGTCAGAGCAGTCCGATTGTGGAACGCCCTACCGGTTGTGGTAAGACGGGCACAATCACTGCCGTCGTTCAAAAAAATGGTTAAGGATCACTACCTTTCTCTTACATTTACAAATTGACGTGGATAACTTTCCTATGTGTATATATGTACTGATGCTCTTATATATTATATATATATATATATATATATATATATATATATATTTATGTATATTTGTTATATAGATGTATTGATGTATGTATATTTTTATTATTAATTAGTAATTATTCGTATTTCTTATATTTTTCCTTCTTAACTCCTATTCTTTACACTTTAAGACTGCCCTCTATTTATCCGTTTATAAAATCCATCCCATGGTTGTCTGGAAGACATTGCCTTTGAGCGATAAGACCGCCAATTGTACTTTTATGATTGTGATTTTCGTTTTATTTGTATTTTTTTTGTGTGCAATAAAGTGTATAAATAAATAAATAAATAAATAAATAAACAAGGTACTAACTATGCGGATAAAATCACAGGGCATACCTGGACTCAAATATTTGGACTGGCACCGACCATTTTTTTTTTTATTTCTGTTAAGAATGAAGACACTGCGACCTTAAACTTAAAGGATGCGAGAGAATTTTGCTAGTAGTATGTTTGTAAATGGACAGGCCGCTTCCAATAGATAGGGCTTAGCTTATGTTCAGCAATGGGATCAAACTAAAACAAGTACAATAAACCTACAGGATACTTCCCGTGAACTCAGAATCTTGGAAATGTGGTACGAAGCAATGTCTCATACCATAGATTTAAGAAAAGTTGCGAAAAGCATAACTAGTTATACCAGATTTTAAAAATATTTGTAACAATTTCAAACTTAACCTTTCTTCATAAGCGTGTAGAGATAATAAATTGAAGTTCATAATATCATATATAAATTTTAATATCAAATATTATTGAAATTCATATCAAATATATGTATGTATGTATGTACGTAACACCATCAGCTATACTTATGTCCACAATAAAATGTTTTTGAATTTTAAATATTATAATCTATAATACCCCATATCTTTAAGTAAAAAGATCAAACTTTTATGTCAACAAAATCAAAAGGAACAGTAATTTAAGTCACATATTTTGAAACTCGCAGCTACTCGCAAGAGAATCAAAACCTAAAGGATACTTCCAGTCAACCTAGAATCTTGAAATTTGAAATAAAGTAACGTTTTATAACACACATATGGGAACAATTTCGATAACTTTAAATTTTTAGTAACATCACATAGATTTGTACGGAACGGTGCACGAATCCGACTGGCACTTGCCCGGTTTTTTTATTTACATTTTTTATTTTAGTTTCTATATTAGCTCATAAACTTCCCACTACTAGGCACGGGCCTCCTCTACAATCGACAGTACGATTAAGAGAGGTTAGGCCAATATTATACATTCTGTAATTTAGAAACAAAGTGAAATAGAATTTAAAAAATCGCATACCTGGAGCAAATATTTGCAGACAATTTTTTTGCTCGATTCCGGAATCAAAAACACTGCCTCTCATGTCTCAGCTGATTCCTCTAACCGATTTCACTACGGAAGCTGCCAAACTTTCACCAAGTTCCTTCCGAGAATCGAACTCCTTAAAAGCGTTGACCCGTGTATTTTAAAAGCAATGTTAATAATATAATGTTGCAACTCCACTCAGTTACCAAGCTCTGGTATTCCAAACTTTGTTATCTTAAATTAGTTGACTCCAACTGTTCATGGACATAGCAACCTTTAATGATTACTGGAAGAGTCAAGTACAATTAGGATAGACTAATCATTTCAAGGTTCGAATCCAGGGCACACCTCTGACCTTTCGGAGTCATGTGTGTATTGATAGTCAATCACCACGCACCAAAAGGGTGAAGGAAAATATAGTGAGGAAACCTGCATACCATAGCGATTTACAAAATTTTCTATGGTATGTAAGTAAGTCCGCCAACCCGCACTAGGCCAGCGTGGTGGACTATACGGCCTAACCACTCTCAATCGTACTCTCGATTGTAGAGGAGGCCGGTGCCCTGCAGTGGGACGCATATGGGCTGATACAGACTTATTTCAGCAGGAAATCATCATCAGCCCAGAGCAGTCCACTGCTCATACGTACCGTAATTCCCGGTAGCTCGTATAGTATTTCGAATTGAAATAACTATATTGTTTGCCCAATATCTATGTTTTAAGATTAACGCGTAGCTATAAAATCTTCCTCCCACTGTAGCTTAACTTTAATAATGAACCTAATGCAAGAATAATTATTGGGATCCTACTCAATTTTGAGGAGTTCTCCTCTCCAGGTCCGAATATATTCATTAGATCTGAACCATATCTGAACCATATTTTTATGGGACCAATTGACAAGCACCAACTTTCAATCAAAGAAAGAATAATCAAAATCGGTACATCTAGTAGAGTTATGACATAAAAAAAAACGCAGTCAAATTGAAAACCTCCTTCTTTTTCTAAAGTCGTTGATAACAGTGGAAACATTTAATTAATCCATCTTTGTTTACACTTTTCTACTAATGTAACGTGCAAGTAGAATATTCTTGAATAATAACATTAAATTCTACAATTGACAATGCATCTTCTATAACTATCGAGATAATAATATCGTTTCCAGTTTCTCAAATATCTCGGTCAAAATACCTCCGCCATTTGAGTTTGATGAGAATTTACGCCCTCCAAACTCGGAACCCAGTCGCCGGCATTCGCTCAGGTATCAAAACTTTTTGCTCAAATGCTTACTTTAAAACGAAAACTCTATCTGAATGGTGAATTTATTTTTCCGATTGATTCATTTTGCAAGATCGAATGTTGGCTCGGTCGATCTCGTTGTTCTGACTGCTAAAAATAAATTGTCACATCTTTAGATTTCTTGGTCGTTAATTTACGTTATATTTTACAAAATAGTCGATTTATCCTCTTCCTAAATCCATCCATCTCATGGTTGTCTGTATGACATTGCCTTTCGGCGATAAGACCGCCAATTATACTTTTACGTATGTAATTTATCTTTGTATTAGTTTTGCTTTTGTGCAATAAAGTGTAAATAAATAATCCTATTTTTGATCTAGGCTAAAATGAAAATATTTATTGAACCCACAAAATGTCATAAATTTCTTTTTCACTACCACCTGGTTCACTAGACTGTTTTCGCCAGAGAAGAACGGGCATGAAACTCCAGTATTGCTCTTTTTAAAACAAGTTTACAATACAGTGATTATACAGGAGTCGTAGTAGTCTTAGTTGAATTCAGAACAGTTCATCTAATAATTTATTAATAATAATATTGGTTAAGTGATTCTGTACGGCTGAGTTAACTGAAGTGATCCAGAATTCAGAATCGGTATTCACTGTTCTGCCAAAACAATGAATTCTTATAAAAGTTTCAAATTAATTAAAAGTTATCAGAGCTAAAGTAAAGATCTCTGGATACAGGCTACTTCCAGAGCAATATGGACATCTTGTGGCTGAACAGAAGAAGTTAAATAAGAGTTAATGGAAAAAAAACATCGCAAGATAACCTATATCGGTTAACTTATTTATTTATTCATCAATATTTATTGTACACAGATTAATTATTATAACAATACAAAGGGATACAAAAGGCGGTCTTATCGCTCTGAGCGATCTCTGCCAGACAACCTTTGGATGGATATGAGGCAAGGAGAAAGAGAGGACAGTGTAAGAATAAAGAATAAATGCTCAAAAAGAAAAGAAAATAATAATAACTTAATTTAAAATTTATCACCGTAATTATCACCGTATATTTTAAAAGAGTTATTATCAGCCCACATATCATACGTCCCACTGTAGGGCACGAGCTTCCTCTAGAGACTAGGGCATATAGTCCACCCGCTGGCTTAGTGTGGATTGGCGGACAGTACATATCATGAAATTCAAACAAATCGCTATGCAGGTTTCCTAACAATATTTTCCTTCACTGTTATTATGCGTGGTGATTGACTATCAATACATACATTCCTACGAAAAGTTAGAGGTTTGCCCTGGAATTTGAACCCGTGACCTCCATGAACATGTTGGCTGTCGTGTCCAGTTCATTATCAACAGGCCACCACGCACTTATTTATAAGAGCGCTCTATAGTAAAATCTATTATACCTAAAATCCACTAAACCATTCAGCATGGTTGACAAATGCCCAAATCTTAGATTATATACTCGTCTAGATGACACATCACACCTCACCGCACGGCTCAAAAAAAGTCTACCAAATTTGGTAGACTCGCTTCTCACGTACGTCAGTGTCATTTGAACTACATATGGATAACGTGCTCCCGAAAAATAATTAATTATGCCGGTTTGTGCTGTAGAATTGTATCGCAATTGTGTGGGAAAACTGTATAATAATACCAATATCACTTTCTATCGGTAACATTATTGTTAAACCACTATTATTTGAAGAAAACATGAACTTTTAATTCATTATTTTGAAGTTGAGTTTCATTGGCCAGTGTTGTCAATTTATTACTAGGAAGATTTGTTGAAACTATGGGAGAAACTATAAAACACAAATATCATTACATAATATTTCGATCGGAATAACAACAAGAAGAATGGCATTATGTATTTAATGAGTAAATAATACTTACCTACACGATATTAATGAAACCCACGACGACATGCACTTCATAGTAATTTTATTAATTCTTTGCCTTGCATGTGTATTACCATTCAAAATTTCACAAACGGGGTACTGCTATTGTCATTTTTGAAGAAACAGCAAGAACTTATTCAAGGTCCTAATAATATTTTTAGACTACGGATTCCGTACTAGCAAATTGCTGGAGAGACATTACACAGCGGAAACGAAAAGAAGACCATTCGTAGCCTCACATGACTTCAGTTGTGTGTTCCGAACATTTTACTTATGATGATTTATTATTTACATAAATACAGAAATCAGATAACAGCCCAGGAAATAAATCCAAAGAGTTAATTCTATTCGGAAACAAACACTAGGAGATGGGTTTAGATTTTTATTGTTTTTACTAAAATGCGTTATAAATATAATTAATGGTATGATTACTTTAAATAAAGAAAAATATTTTATTTAACCTATTTTGTATATCAAATTATGGGGAAAAGTTAAGATAATAATCTGGAGTAGGCATCCCTAAACACACACACCTTGACAGTTGGATGACAATAATTACACGACCGGTACTCACACATATCAACGAAAGTGAGGACACTTTTAGCGCATCGTTTGTTGACATTGCTCAATCTAGACGAGTATTTAATCTAAGGCCCAAATGCTCTTAATCATGGACGAAAATTTAAACTTAGAAGTGGGTCATATTATTATGTTCTATGAAAAGTATTAAAATACATATATAAAATATTCAGACCTACATACTACACAATATTAAGCTTGTATTGCCCAACTGTTACGCCAGTATTAGCAACTGAACATAATTTTAATGGTTCCAGTAAACGCCACTACGACAAAGATTGATGATGGCAAATAGTTCGGAACGATCATTAGCGGCAAAAACTGGTACGAGCCGGCTCGAACTAGTTAAATCTAGATTTTGCAAGTTTAATGCTGAAGGATAAGAGAATGCAAGAAATTAAGTTTTAAAAATGTACGTATTTCTTTAAACGAAGAAATTATATTTTAAAACCACTGATTATTTATTACGTAAGGATATATTTTTATATATATTAATTAATTTAATGTATGTATTAGCTATTAAGATATTTTTCAACACCATGAATTACAAAGCAATGAAATTCCATTGCGCTCGCCATCCTGTGACATAAGGTGCTAAGTTTCAATATGTCCAGTAGTAACTCTGGCTACAATGTCCTGCATACCGACACACAACTATGCATATTAGCGAGCTTTGGAATAAGGCATGGTAACCTAAGAAACAAACACATTAACCATTTATAGTTATATCACCTTTAATCTTAGAGCCGCACGGCCACCGTTGATAATCCTGGATTTACTGAACTGAACCCTGGTCTATGGCACCACACACTAGCACTAGATTATGCACTAAAATCTAAATTAGTCAAGAATCTCAGCTCAACAAAAACACTTTCGATATGTAAAATACAAACCGCGCTCGATTCTCGACACGACACTACAGAGCGAGACGATAATAATAAACTACCCTCAACTGAAAAATATTTGCTAGAAATAAAATAAATAAGAAGTTGTACTGATACCTTATTCTTAGAGATTTCTGTTCTATTTATTAATTAATTAAGGGCCGAAACTGCGTTAAGCGGGCACTCGCGCGGATTCATACAAAAGTGCCCCGTCGCGGGGATCCGCGCGGGCGTCCAGCACGGGGAGGCGCGTCCCGCACCCGCACCGCAGGGCGCGCCTTCGTGCGTCGGAAACCGTCACGGGGGCACGCGCGGTAAAGCGCGCGGTGTCCGCCAGCGGTAACATGACGGTGATGGCATAGGGCACCGAGACGTGGCCTCTCACTTTGGGCTTCATTAGAAGGTTCAAAGTCACTCAACGAGCAATCGAGAGGGCTATGCTCGGTATTTCCCTACGAGATCGACTCAGAAATGAGGAGATCCGTAGGAGAATAAAGGTCACCGACATAGCGCAAAGGATTCTATAGATTATTCATAGCGAAAGGTTCTAGAATGGAGGCCACGTACAGGCAAGCAAAATGTCGGACGCCCGCTTACAAGATGGACGGATTACCTAGCTACATTTGCAGGAAGTCGCTGGATGCAGGCTGCTTCCAACAGGTCGATGCGGAGACCGTTGGGGGAGGCCGATGTTCAGCAGTGGACTTCCTGTGGCTGAGATGATGATGATGATGAATATACTTGAGCAAAAATAAAGATTTTTAGCCTTTCCGTTGGTGATATGACTGATACAGATTTTACCCTTAAGTTGTTGACCATCAAATATGGTTCCAGTTTCGAAGATAATTCGCCATAGACCGGTATCGAAACTTTAAAATATTTGTACAATTAGTTTTCATTTTCTCTTAATTTACTGAACTTTACAACAAATTCTCCGCCTAGCAACCTAAATTCAATAAACAGCCTTCCTGGCTGTCGTTTTTTTTTTTTTGCTAGTCGTCGTTTTGCTATGTAATAATATATTAAGCTCCCCATCGACACGACTGTACATGCACACCTTTAAAATTGAACCAGCGACACTGCGTAAATCCGGTCTCCGCGACGGGTACCCGCGACGGGGACCGTCGCGTTCTCACGGAGCCCGCACGCGTGTCCACGCGAGGAGACGCGCGACGGTTGCCCGTCTCGGGCGCCCGCTTAACGCGGTTTCGGCCCTTAGAGACTTAATCTACACCATCATGCTAGCATCATCATACCTTATAAATATTTTGTCCCTAATCAGAAAGATAATTATTAGCTGTTCTTCAGTTATTTATTAATATTTTGAATTGAAACTATCATTTACGGATTTTATCGCGGATTTGGTTTAATTTTCGTTTTGATTATTTAACAGCTTTCGTGATAATGGGGGGACTCCCAGTGTTTATAGTTATTTCAATGTGTAATATTAATGTGTGGAAATTACTAACTCGTTGAATTCGAAAGCCTCCTTGACTTAATTGGTTAGACTGGCTGCAAAATGTAAAGTCGCGGGTTCGATATCCGCTCCAAAATAAATATTTATGTGATCCACAGGCATAAGTTTCGGGCCTGGGTGTTTGTAGGACTGAAATATCGCTCGTAGTTCCTGATACCCACCACACAAGACTCGATCTTAGTGTGGGGTCAGGACTATGTAAGTGATTGTTGGGTTTAAATCCAAACATCTGTAATCTGTAACTAATAATATACACATATTTACCTTTCTTCCCGCCCACTTCACCGGCATTTGAAAAGTTTTTTCGCGTATAAAGCCAAGGTAAACTCCACAGAGTCTTCTAAAGTGGATGTAACGTATTTAAAAAGTTTACTTAAAATTGCTACAATTTTGTCAACTACACTTCGACAAACTACTGTGAAGTCGCGTTTATGGACTTAACATAGCGATGTCATATGAAAATCAAACTTAAACACACGAGATAAGACTTCAAATTCATTGGCGTGATGTCTCACAAATCTCTGTTGAGACGAGCAAAGGATTGACTTTTATTACAGTTGAGTAAAGTCCAAATCTTGATTAAATATAACTCTTGACTTACATCATTTTGTAACTTAAAATTTCTATACATATCAGACATGATTTTGATCTTTAACTATTATACATAAGGTGCAAATTAGATTGTAGGAAAATTGCGTTATAACACTTTCATTATTAAAAACCCGAAGGTAAGATAGGCGCCGTGGAAATTCGGAACACAAAGATTGATTTTCACTTGAAAACTGAAGGGTTAGTACTAGGAGCGTTAAGTTACAACTCTTTCTCAACTACAAAGTTTATTTTGCTAATCGAATTCCCTTTTATAGTGGAAAACTTTTGTGCTTTATTCTATAGACTTTCATCGAAAGTTTAGCTAGTACGCTTAATACGACGCAGAGCCTAAACATGATAGATAAAAGCTTCATATTTTATAACCTTGGTGCTATTACAGAATTTGTAAAATCTTAACATTCCATCATTCATATTGGGTTTAAAAACTTAAGAAAACATGGTTATTAACACGATCAAATCATTTGTGTGAAGTGTTTGAAGATGTGTTGGTTATATGACACAGCTGTTGTATAACTGATTTTGGATTTGAATCCCAGGGCACTTCACTTTTCGGAGACCAGTGTATATAAATAGTAACTTTTTAACGTAGAATAAAAATCTGTATCTGTCTGTATCAGCCCATATACGTCCCACTGCAGGGCACGGGCCTCCTCTACAATCGACAGTACGATTGAGAGCGGTTAGGCCATATAGTCCACCACGTTGGCCTAGTGCGGGTTGGCGGACTTACATACCATAGAAATTTTATAAATCGCTATGATATGCAGGTTTCCTCACGATGTTTTCCTTCACCGTTTTAGTGCGTGGTGATTGACTATCAATACACACATGACTCCGAAAAGTCAGAGGTGTGCCCTGGAATTCGAACCCGCGACCACCGTGAACATGTTGGCAGTCGCGTCTAGTCCGTTTACCAACAGGCCGCCACGCACATAGAATAAAAATAACGTGATGATATTATGTAAACAATATGATCTTGATGGTTTTACAGTGTGTCTGTAGCAAGGAGGCCCTTAAGCCACATTTTCTTTAACCAATGAGTTGAGAGTAATCGATACATCGAGAAGTCAAAAAATGTAAAAATTAAACCAAATCCGCGATAAAATCCATAAATAATAGTTTTATTTCAACTTGTCAATAGATTAATGTTATTTATACTGTGTCTGCTCGTACTGTTATTAGCCGTATGTTTTCCATGTTTTAAATAAATACATCTACTTAACACAGAAATTTACAATATTTTCTATGGTATGTGAATTTCGGTAACTGTAGTCTGGTGACTGTAGTATGTGACCTCATTCCTCTTAATTGTAGAGGAGATTCATGCCCTTAAGTGAGGTGTATATTACGGGTTTGATATTTCCTATTATTATTAACACCCCAATAAAATAGTTCAGAATTCATACTTCGTTTATTGACGAGCTGAGCATGCTGTGCGCCTGGTTGTTATCATTACGACTGCTCATGAACATAAGCATAACCCAACCACACATTGAATTCCAAAGCAATGCTTGCCATACTGAGATTCACAAAAATCCTTACTTTTGAATATTTTTTGAGAAATTGCTTGTAAAAATATCTTTTTAAGGCATATTTATTTCGTAATCAGCACAAACCATCTATTGTTCTACAAATGAATGGTAATACCGAATGGTTATTAGCACACAGTTCCCATGTCAAAACAAAAGTCCGATATAATAGACTTATAAGCCTGCCCACCACTCGAGACAGCTAGCTTTATAGCATTGAGCTAAGCTAATATTCCAACTCGCATTTTTTATATCATAGATAGATATTATATCATATATAGATATCTCTCATATGTAAGAGATCGCCTGGGTAGGCACCACTGCAATATCTATTCCTGCCGCTATTAAGCTGTGTAAATGCACTATTGTGTTCCGGTTTGAAAGATATTGTAGCTAGAGTAACCACAAGATAAGTTGATACTTAACGTCTTATGTCGCAGGTTTTCGAGCGCAGTGGAATGCTAATGCTTGTTTTGTAATTCATGGCATTGTTTAGTTTTGCTACTGTTCATGAGCGGTCATATGGATTACCATCAGGCAAACGGTATGCTCATCTAGTCAATCAATGAAACAAAAAAAAACCATAGGTAAATATGTTGTAAATACACCCAATAATCACATATATTATAGTCCTGGCCCCATACTAAGATATGTCTTGTGTCGTGGGTATCAGAATCTCACAAACATTCAGACATGAAAATAATACTTGTCGAGCTTATGAAGTGGAAGAGCCACTGGAAATAGAGAGTCTACCGCATTGCACTTAATTCAGGTGTTAGTACGGCCACCTTCCTCAGTATTTTGTCCCAGTATCAAAAACACCTAATATGAGAAGATGGAAAAAATTTCATACAAGGCTATGATTCATATGCACCCAACAATATGCCCCGAAAAGTATAGCACCATCTGGATAAACACCTATATATCTGCGAAATTCACATAGAATACAATGAATCGGTCATTCTGTAAAGTTCCCAGTGCTATCACGGTCCACAGGCCGTCACTGGGAAAGTGAAAATGTGTGTAATTATCAGAAAGGCTGGTTTAATTGTACACTGACTTGTATCGGTCCATCTTTCTTAATTTTAACCTTCTTAACTGCTGTGACGTAACATGTTTTTACCGTACCAAAATTAGACAGGAGATGACGTCAGATATTTTCATCGTAGGTATTTGATTGAAAACTTCGTTTCATAGTTAGTTGTGGAAATAGATCTTTTTAATTAATTATTCGTGTATGGCTTATTCAGTTTTGTTAAATATCCTTCCTATAAGCGACAATTTTGTAAGAACTTTTTTGTAGTTGAAATAGCAAAATTAAATTATGTTTACGGTTTCACTTTCCATATAAATTACTAAATTAACACAAAATATCATTGTAATAATTTATGTTCTAAATTTACATATACAAAGTGTCGATGTTATAAATGCTTTAAATTGCAACGTTATTAAATAACGTCAATTATAACAAATTAAAATGATTAGAATTTATATCACAATAAAATTGAAAAAATGACATTTTCAAACTAAATAATAAAATAATTTAGTTAAAATACAACACGCCTTATATGTTACCTACTGCCCTCAGTTGACCCAGACATAAGAGCGGCAACGCCGCATTTTTCGTCACCACGCTACGAATGGTATCATTTGATTTGGCGCGGTGATTCCTTTGTAGTTTTTAGGCATAATTTTATTCGTTTAATAACAAATGTAAGTAATAAAAACATTCTCAATCAAGTCCCTTTTTACACAAATAAAGTAGGTCAAAATTGCTTGGTCAGTGGAACAAAATAGCACATCGCGTAAAGTATTACTGCCACTACACAGACCTTCAAACAAACCATATCGATGAATTCCACAGTCTTAGATTATATACATGTCTAGATGACACATCACACCTCACGGCACGGCCCAAAAAAAGTCTACCAAATTTGGTAGACTCGCTTCTCACGTACGTCAGTGTCATTTGAACTACATATGGATAACGTGCTCCCGAAAAATAATTAATTATGCCGGTTTGTGCTGTCGAATTGTATCGCAATTATGTGGGAAAACTGTATAATAACACCAATATCACTTTTCATCGGTAACCTTTGTTGTTAAACCACTATTATTTGAAGAGAACACGAACTTTTAATTCGTTATTTTGAGGATGAGTTTCATTGGCCAGTGTTGTCAATTTATTACTAGGGAGATTTGGTGAAACTATGGGAGATAAAATACAAATATCATTATATCATATTTCGATTAGAAGAATAATAAGAAGAATGGTATTAATTATTTGATGAGCAAATAATAACTTATCTACACATTATGAATGAAACTCATGACGTCATGCACTTTATAGTAATTTTGTTAGTTCTTTCTAATATGTATTTTTTAGGCTTCCTACGGATTCCTTGGTGGCAAATTGGTGGAGAGACATTATACACCGGAAACGAAATGAAGACCATTCGTAGCCGTGTGTTCCGAACATTTTTCTTATGATGATTTATATTTTACATTAATACAGAAATCAGATAACGCAGCCCAGGCAATAAATCCTAAGAATTAATTATATTCCGAAACAAACAACAGGAGATGGGTTTTGATTTAAAAATTACTGTATACTTTTACCATTGTATTTATTGCTTTTACTAAAATGCGTAATTAATATAATTAATAGTATAATTACTTTAAATAAAGAAATTATTTTATTTTACCTACTTTGTTTATCAAGTAATGGAGAAAAATTCAGTTAATAATCTGGAGTAGGCATCCCTAAACACACACACCTTGTCAGTTGGATTACAATAAGTACACGACCGGTACTCACACATATCAACAAAAGTGGGGACATTTTTGGCGCGTCGTTTGTTGGCATTGCTCAATCTAGACATGTATATAATCTAAGTCCACAGTTGTAAATCGCGACATCATGAAGATGAATAAAATGCTATCGTAATTCGTAATGTGTTGTGAGCAACGCACGCGCATTCGTAGAGAACAAGCAAGGCGCACTAACTAGGCGACGCGACGAGTGGCGCGGGTACCGACTCCCGAGTGGCCACCCTCGCCCCCGCCCCTGACCCGCGTCCCTCGCTACTGACCTTCAATCGTCGATCGCCAATCACAGTGTTGCTAAGTTAGATTTTAAAAAATACGGGAAAAGGTTCGTAAAAAATAGTAGATGGATGTAAACCACAGTGGATTATTATAATGTTCATTACAGGGATATTTTCATAGTAAGCGATATTACACATACATTCTTAAAAATTACAAATATTCTGTAAGAAAAAAGACTGTTAATCGCTGTATGTGTCACTATTCTATTTGTTCATAAAGTACTGGAGATATAATAAATAAGTATTGAATACATCCAACAGTTAAATACATAGTCGTGACCCCACATTAAGATCGAGTTATGGTTAGGTTGAAAATTATTTTAGTGATAATTTTTGTTGAGTTTGTAAGTTACGGCAATTGGTTCATTATTTATCTTGTTAATCATATTGCAGTACGTTTAATACTTACTGCATACTATGTTTTGTTACTTTACTTTAAATGTAGCACAAATAGTTTTAGTTTAATTACGGCGCACCTTGCAACACTGCCCAGGAGTCACGTGTAATCTCAGATTTCGAACTGACAACGTCGCGTCGCGTCGCTGAGCTATTATGAGTTTTAATGTCATGGATATTAGGTCTGAATTCAATTATTGGTTTTATTTCTATGCGATTAATAATAAAACCTTGTATTTTTTTGCGCTTGACTTTTGTGTCAATGTCCTAGCGAAATTGCTACAGCAGGTGGTTAAATATGGAAAACTAAAAAACTATCCTGTGGCTAAACGGGTGATGATAAATTAATAATATTTGGTTTCGGGCTGCTGATGCGATACGCTGTATGTGGTCCAAAAAAAAAAAAAGATTATGTCACCGACATGCTGTATAATAAAAATCATCAAATCAAAAATAAAGAAAATTAAAAAGAAATAACAAAAGATAATCAGACCAAAAGTATCGAAAATAAAACTCCTGTTTACTTGCAATTACAACATTTAGTATTATCTTTCAAATTTACTCGAGCTTCCTTGATCAAATCAGCCGCTTTTTCAGCGACCATCAAAACTGCTAGTTCGGGGTTGCCTCTTGGTATATTAGGCATTACACTAGCATCCACTACTCTCAGCCTCTCAAACCCATAGACCCTCAGCTTGCTGTCCACCACACTACCCATTGGACATGTACTGGTGAAATGGTATGAACTAGTAGCCGTATTCAGGACATAACACTCCCAATATTTCTGGGACCTGAACTTGAATCGCTTACAGGCTTCCAACTGAGGATCTACTAACTCAGCGTTCACGCTTTGAAAATAGGTGGAATTCTGAATATTCATGAAATCACGTTGGTATCTTGCCATTTTGACTATATCTTTCTTGTTTGTATAATAACCTGTGGTTATCAACGGTGGTATTGTTGGATCTGTGCTGTTTAATCGTATATAACCCTTTGATAAAGGTTGCAAATTAACTAGGAGTGTAAACATGGTGTTCCTTCCAATGCTGTCCTTTTGAAATCGATCACAAAGTTCATTTCTATATGCAAAGACCGCGCCACATAGAAGGACGATGTAAGGAGTATCGTGAGGTAATAGACCAATGAATGTCTGATAATCAGCGTACGTCTTTGAAGAGTCTAAAGTAACCAGGCCTGTTAAGATTGGAAATGCTAGTTGGGTTGGTGGACGTATAGGCGGAATCTCAATAGATTTCTCCATTTTGAAAACTGTGCTACTAACAGTATGGTCTTGAAGGTTATCACCAACAGGGAGATCCGCTCGCACGCAAATATTCATCGATTCCAAGTGTTCTTTATGTCCTATTCCCGACAACATCAGTAGCTGAGGAGTGTTAAATACTCCAGCGCTTACAATCACTTCTTTTTTAGCTCTAAATATCCTGGTCTTTCCATATTTATTGCGAGTTTTTACACCACATGCCGTATTCTTTTTGAAAAGGATTTTTGTAGCCAAAGTATTTTTTAAAACATACAAATTCTCCCTCTTGCGAATAGGTCTAAGGTAGGCATACGCAGTGGATTGTCTGACTTGATCGGCTATTGTAAACAAACTCTGAACATATCCTAAATTTTTAGGTCCGTTTAGGTCCGGCAGAATATTATTCCCTAATTCTCCAAACGCTTCAAGATATTTATACGCTTCTTCCTCTAGTTGCCGACTCATGCCAACAGGCCCGTCAGTTCCATGAAACTCTCCATCAAAGTCTAAAATATTGTTATCTTCAATTCTCTCGCTCTTTATAAAATAGCGTAGAATATTCTTGAACTTCCAAGAGTCATCGCCCGTGATATTAGCCCAGTCGTCGAAGTCTTTCGGTGCTCCTCGTATGCTGATGAAGTGGTTGAGACTACTGCTGCCTCCGAGCATCTTACCTGCTGTAATTGTTGTGTAATTACCAGTACCTCGAGCGGCGTAGTCATCGTATGTGGATCTGTAGTCCCAATCCCTTTTTGTTTTTGGTTGAAGGGGGAATAGACCTGCAAGCTGCCAAAAAAACAAGCAATGGATTAGAAACAACTAAAAGAATTGCAGATATATATTGCAATTTGGATAAAGTTGCATAAAACCCATATGATCAAAATTGTCTCACTCTATGATGTGACATAGAATGGTCCAATTCATAAGTATTTAAAGCACACAGCAAGAATACATATTTCAGCACTTAAATCCAAAATACTAAGAGCTAATAACTTTAAATGTTCCTACCAGCGCATTTTGATCAGGGTCCGGTCCAGCCTCTATACATAGTACTGTGGTTCCATTGTCCTCAGTTAGTCGATTGGCGAGGACCGCCCCAGCTGTGCCACAACCCACTACCACGTAGTCAAATGCCATGCAATCTAGAACAAGGTATTCGTTTGTTTTTTATTATTTCATCCCACTGCTGGACAAAGATCTCCCCCATGTCTCTCCATAATTGGTGCTCTAAGGAAATTTCTGAACACATGGGCTCGAAAACATCCAGGTCGTCTTGTGATGTCGGGAGAATAGAGGTACGAGTGAAACCACTGAGTGCCAGATTAATACTAATATATTTCAGATACACATTGATTAATATAAGTAGTTACATAGTTTACGTAAGCACATCTTATAATATATATTATCTCCATTACATCTCCCCGGAAGGGTGAAAAATAAAATAAAGTAAAATTTATTTTATTTTTAAGCAAAGTTTAACACCTTATACATTAAAAGAAAATCTAAATAGAACAATATGATGATTATACAAGTAATATAAGAGTAACTTTAAATACAATACATAATTATTTTATATTGTCACATTTTATCCTAATATCATGATATATTGGGCAGAAAATACAACTTGGTTCTATTTTTATGAATAGTATCTAGTTTACCATTTTTAATAATAACAACATTGGGAGACATCTCTTTTACAACCGTATAAGGTCCTGAATAGATACTTTGGAGTTTGTTACCAACTTCGTTTTTTATTAATATTAGATCATTTTCTTTATAGGTAATTGGATTTATTTTACTATCATATCTATCTTTTCGAATCAACTTACTTTTTATCAAATTATTTCGTGCATCTTTTTGAGCTGTTTGAATTCTAAATTTTAATTCTAATGGATAAGACTCAAAATTATATAATGGACTAACTGAATTTTCCTTTAAATTAGACGGTATAATGCACTTTTTGCCGAAAACTAATTCGAATGGTGTGTAATGTGTTTCGGAATGTACAGATGTGTTGTAAGAAAAACACCAATACGGAATCCATGTACTCCATGTTTCCGGATGATTGTCAGTTTGTATACGTAAAAAATTACCTAAGCTTTTATGCGAATTCTCCAATGCACCAATGCTTTGGTGATGATATGCCGTGGACTGCAGCTGTTTTATCTGTAAAGTTTACATACCTCATTTATGGTAGTTGACAAAAATTCTGCTCCCCTGTCTGTTGCAATTTCTTGTGGAATTCCATACCTTAAAATAAATTTTTCTACAAAATTCCTAGCAACTTCGACTGAATTTTTGGTAGTTAAAGGGTAGGCTTCAACGTATTTACTTAACTCACATTGAATTGTAAGTATATATGTATAATTATAATTATCTCTATCTAATGGTCCAACAACATCCAAGAATTTTTTTTCAAAAGCTGAAATTGCCGTGGACGTTATTACCATTGGCTCTTTAATATACTGCGATGCATGTTTTTGCTATTGACACTTATCACATCGCTTAACATATGCCGTAATGTCTTTTTCAAGACCGGGCCAAAAATAGTACTTTTTAATGTTATTCATCATTCTTTCAATACCCGCGTGGCCACTCGTGGGTAAAAGATGAAAATCATTTAAAATTACTTTTCTATCATCTTTGTCATCTACGCGTTTTACGTCTTTTAATATACAAACACGCGGACCAGACCAATTATTTGTCTTTATTTCCGCAACTAATTTTTCTACAAATACATAGTTTTCTTTATTCTTTATAAAATATACTTCTTCAATATTTAATTTTTTACAATAAGTACTAAATTCTCTCATAAAAGCGCGTGGCGTCAATTGTGATTGAGAATTCGGTTTATGTTTATTGTATTTTTTAAAGTATCGTAGCACAACGTATTGCTTTCCTTATCTATTCTATTAACTGTTCTCAATTTTTCAAAATCAACTTGACTGATAAATCTAAGCTCAATAGAATCCCTTGGTTTGCTATGAGTTTCTACGACTTTTGGTTGATCAGGCCAATCGTCTGTAGGAACCATAGAATTCCAATGATTCACATTCGCTTTCTTTCTTTGTGCCCGGGTCATCATTACATTCATAACATGTTCATTTATATCTTTTAATTCTTGCGAACTAACACTTATACGAGACAATGCGTCTGCTGCCGCATTGTCTACACCTTTCACATATTGAACATCAAAGTCGTACTCTTCTAAAATTATTCTAAACTTCATTAACCTACTGGATGGGTCTTTTAATCCAAATAGATATATTAAAGGTTTATGGTCAGTTCTTATTACGAATTTTCTACCATATAAATAAGGACGAAAATGCTTAACAGCCCATACAATGCCCAATAATTCCTTTTCTATCGTGGGATAGTGTTTTTCTGCTTTATTGAGACTTCTGCTGGCATATGCTATCAGTTGACCATTAGAATTGGCTAAAACTGCGCCTAATGCATAACCTGAGGCATCAGTTTGTAAAATAAATTTGTTATTTTCGGAAAAATCTGGATATTGTAAGACGGGATGTGAAATTATACTTTCTTTCAATATTTCAAATGACAATTGACAGTTTTCATCCCAGTTAAACGGTACATTTTTCCTACTTAAATTATTTAGATAATGAGCTTTTTCTGCAAAATTTGGTATAAATTTACGGTAATAATTTACAAAAGCAACAAAACGTTTTACTTCATCAGTAGTTTTTGGAACAGGATAACTTTTGACAACATTAATTTTTTCAGGATCAGGTAAAACACCCTGGCTTGAAACTACATGACCCAAATATAAAATTTCTTTCTTAAGGAAATCACATTTAAATGGATTTAACTTAAGGTTTACTTTTCTGAGTCTTTCGAAAATATCTTGTAGGTTTTTATTATGCGTATCTAAATTCCTACCAAAACAAATTAAATCGTCTTGATATACCAAACATTTCTCAAATGTTAATCCAGTCATAGCTAACGTCATCATCCTTGAAAATGAACTTGGACTTGTTTTCAGACCCATCGGCATCCTAGTCATTTGATATTGGCCTGAACAGAAAAATGTATATTTTCGGCTATTCTGATCTAAATCGACATTAAAGTATCCTTGGTGAAGGTCTAGATGTGTAAAATATATGCTACCTGATAATGAATCGAGAATTTCTGTTATATTCGGTAAAGGGAATTTGTCATCTTTAATGCTATTATTTAATTTTCTGTAACCTATTACTAGCCTCCATTTTTTCTGTCCACTCGCGTCAGTTTTCTTGGGAACTAATAACACTGGACTCGACCATTCACTTCGACTTGGTTCTATGATTCCATCGTTTAACATCTGATCTATTTGTTTCTTAATTTCACCTTGTTGAGAATATGGTAATCTATATGGTTTACTAAAAATAGTTTCGGTATTAGGCTTTAAACTAATTGTATGTTTGTAAATATTTGTTGTTGAAAACTGATCGCCAGGTAGGTAAAATATGTCCGAGTATTTTGCACATAATTTTTCTATCGATATTTTTTCTTCCTTATTTAAATGTTGTAACTGTAAAGACGAAAATAACTTTTTAACTCGATCTGCATTATTAGTGCTCTTATCTAAAATACATATATTGTAATCAGATGCTCTATGGACGATTAAATTTATTTCATTTAAGGTCAAATCATTATGGGTTGTATTTAATATTTGTACAGGTATTCTATTATCAATGGGAGAAACTAGTGTATTCGCAACATATACACCCTTACACAGCTCTGACGTCGATATCACACAATCCTCTGACGTATTGATTCTTACATAATGAATTGATTCAGATCTAGATGGAATCATAAAATTTCTGTTTCCTAAAATTAAAGGTAATGTCAATTTTTTATTTGTATCACTGTATAATGTTAGTGTATTATGAATAAAATCTAAAATAGAGCCAAACTTCTGTAAAAAGTCACGTCCAATTATACCATTTGCCCTACATGGTAAAGAATTCAAAACATAGAAATCATGAGTTAGAATTTCATCTCCAGCGCGTAACTGTAAACATACATATCCAATAGATCTGGGGGCGCGGCCGAGCCCCCTCCAAGTCGAGCTATAGGCCGTAACATCCTTTTCTCGAAGCAATTCAGACCATTTTCAACCCCCTATAACTTCGTTGTGGTTAAAGCAAGAAGCCTGAATTTTCAGTTACTAAGTAGGCATTGCGTAAACACGGTATATTTAAAATTTCATTCAATTTGAACTAGTAGTTTAAGAATTATAATGTGTCAAACTTTCGTAATTTTGTCACTCACTGACTGACTGACCGATCATCAAAAGTCTAAGGCACTTCTAGCAGACATAGAACCTTCAAATTTAGAATATAATTAGTGTTTAGTGTCTAAAGTAAGGGAAAATTCAAACATTTCATAATTTGTGTCTAGTTTTCTAGATAGACCAACTGCGTGAATAACTTTGTAATCCCATATAAATGTATAGGATTACAAAGTTACATTTGCAGTTAATGAATCATTGTACCCGTATATAGTGGAATAATAGTTGTAGATATATCTATATACATGAGGCATAATAGGAGGGGATATAGAGAGGGAAATGATGTATTCAGCCCATGAAACTGTACAACATTTCTCTAGAAAAACATGACGAAGGAAAACTTGCAAATAAATAGATTAAATAACTCGAAAATATCAATTACAATGAAGGAAAGAACATTAATAATCAAATCCGCTATATTTGTGATAAATTGATACCTACAAAAATAAGAAAAATCCATAAGACAGAGGCTTTAAGAAAAATCGTTAGTGATATTCTAGAAGTAAGAAGTACCGAAAAGGAAAAAAGTAGGATTCTCCAAAAAGACGTGAGATCCCATCAAAAACATCCTGTAAAAAAAATTCCAAGTCTCGCAGCTCAGGTTTTCTACCGCAAAAAGTTGTGAGATGCATGTAATACCAAGTCGATTAATTTATTTAGTCCTTAAGGGACCTTCTATAGAAAGTTATTACGTTAGTTATTTCCATATCAATATTAAAAATTCTTTACGTTTTAAATAAATAGATCGACTTGGCCAGTAGCATTATGTATAAATTGTACGATACATTATGTTTTCATGCGATGGCCAAGTCGATCCATTTATTTAAAACGTAAAGAATTTTTAATATTGATATGGAAATAACTAACGTAATAACTTTCTATAGAAGGTCCCTTAAGGACTAAATAAATTAATCGACTTGGTATTACATGCATCTCACAACTTTTTGCGGTAGAAAACCTGAGCTGCGAGACTTGGAATTTTTTTTACAGGATGTTTTTGATGGGATTGTACTTTACCCCCTAGTCCATTTACATTTAGATTCCTATTATGGATTGGAATGTCTAATTCCAAAGCATGTTTATACGTTATTGCTGATATGGATGCGCCTGAGTCGACTAACCATGAATACGAAACATTATTTACTGACAACTTTACTAAACAATTACTATTATCGCAGGCAAATATTTGATGTTTAGTCTCGAAAAAATGTATTATCTAATTCAGAATTTATGTTAGCGTCTGGCTTATTACCTGATTCTTGTTCTTCTAGTACGTGAACCTGTTCAGTGCATCTCTTATTGTGTGTTCTAGTAAAATTTCTCTTACCTCTGAAATTTTTATGATTTTGTCGCGAAGGTCCCGGCTCCTGCTTCTGCCTCGCCCATGCGCCTACAGGACTGCGTTGTTGTGTGTAGCTGCCATAACCTTGATACGGGTTAATATTCATACCTCTAAATGTGTGACCTCGCTGACCTCCGTAGCATGTTGATCGACCTCTGAAATTTCGAGAATTATAATGGTTTAATGTCATAACATCAGCTGATGTTAATGATGAAGTATCTTCATCAATCGCTACCTGTATCGCATCTTTTAATGAGTCAAATTCTTTAGCAGAAATGATTGTATTGATTCTACGATTTCGCAACCCTACTGCAAACTGCTTAATGGCCTGTTTTTTATTAACTTTTTTCAAGATATTATATTTTTCAGCATCTCCCTTAGCTTGCGAAATAGTTAACTCTACAAACATTTCTGAAAGCTGGTTACCGAAATCATTTATGGTCATATCATTTTGCTTACAGTACAACATTTGCTTTTGAATAGCTGCTGCCGATTTTTGTGGTAACAAATGTTTTCTCATTGCTTCTATTAATTCAGAAACAGAGCTATAAGTCGACTCTAAACGTAGTTTTGCTGATTGCGATAAGCGACTTTTAAGTACGAAAAATATTAATTTATTTTTAGATGCCGGCTCTAGAACCGAATCATAATATTCTATGCCATCAATAAGCTGTCTTGTATTTGATTCATTATCAGACATAATTGGTAACAAACTCAAAGCTACTTTTAAATTAAATGTCTCCATTTTATCAACACTTTTTACTTCAGTTACTTGATTACACAACTTTAAAATTTCTTGATACAGCTGTTGAAAAGAAGCACAAATTAGTTCTATTTCTACTTTTTCTTCTTCATCTACTTTCTTTAACACATTACTAATATCATTTAACGTCTCATAATACTTTAAACGTACAGCATTTGCCTCCTCAAACTTTTAATCAGAATATTTCCTATTCGTCTCTTTGGACCAATTTTTATTAAATATGTTTTTATTTTTGTCAAATCATCATATAAACTATTTATTGAACTTGCCATAACATAGTAAACAATAACATAATAATGGAATACATAGCTCACCTTTAACACTGTTTACGTTAAAATAAAATGCTTACAGTTCACTAATTATAACTTAACACTTGCATATTATTCCGCCTATTCCGCTTCTCTTATCCACTTTCTCTGACACTGCTGATATCCTTTATACATGAGGTACAGTAGTATAACACCAAGCAGGAACGCCAAAACTGACGTTATTATATTATTAGTACTGAGGTGATTACGAAGTTCCTCGTGGTTGTCGCCTGCAGCTGCATTTTGCGCCAAGAATACCTCTTCTTTATTTTGCGTGGACTGACACATTTTTTTTTGTTTATTTAAATGTCGTGTCTTTTCTGCACTCCGTGAATGTAGCGCAATATCTAATAGATTCCATATTGACGCACACTGTAATACAGCACCGCCGATAATTGTTTAGATTTTACCTCCCAAATATGGTATTGGAATGTTGCGCTTGTGGCAGGGTCGCCATGTGATGTCGGGAGAATAGAGGTACGAGTGAAACCACTGAGTGCCAGATTAATACTAATATATTTCAGATACACATTGGTTAATATAAGTAGTTACATAGTTTACGTAAGCACATCTTATAATATATATTATCTCCATTACAGTCTCTCCAGCGGTTTTAAGGTCTGCCGAGGCGTCGTCGACCACCAGGTATTCATTGAGTGACGATATTTAGTCAGCGATCTGCATGCATTCGAGTCACATAGCAAAAGTACAGAAAAAAAACGACCTTACTTCTTTATGAAAGATCATAAATCTGAACAAATTTTATGAATATTCGTAATACTGACTATTGTCGCCATGCTAAGTGGACATAGACCATTACTAGATACAAATTAAAGAAATCAATAATAATACACAACAGCCACATACATACATAGTCCTGAGCCCACACTAAGATCAAGTCTTGTGTCCTGGGTATCAAAAACTACGAGAGACTTTTCGGTCTCACAATAACCCAGACTCGAAAGAAATTTTTGTGGGCCGCACAAATATTAGGTTTTTAGGTGCGGGAATCGAACCCTTTATCCTAAGCTCTTTAGAAGTGTGAAGCAAAAAATCTTTTTGGTGACACGGCAGCCACTTAAGTCTAAAAGATATGCTCTTTTGGCTAACCGAAAATAAACCTTTATGAATACTACTTACTTTCTACTTTCGCATTTTTTGGCCACATAGGACCAGTAAGATGAAGAAGTGATAATAATCCCAATGGAATTTGTATTGCTCTCACTGCTGCAAGGGCTAAAGCTGTCTCCATGATCGCTGAAAATACAATAAAATTATCATACTCTATATATAACAAGATATGTTCTGTATTTGAGTTAGCACTATTGATAAATTAAGCAAATCACAAATAAAATAAATAAATAAAGACAACCAACAGTCACATATATAGATCTGATCCATCACTAATCGATCGAATCTTGTGTCGTGAGTTTGAGAAATTACGAAAGACTGCGGTCTCAAACAGACCCAAAGCCGAGAAAAATATTTGTGGATCACACAAACATTGAATTCAGTGTAGGGATCCCCTGCCGCGTCTAACCAACTGTGTCACGGAGGCTGTTGAAATTTGGCGTAACGTGACTATGAAAATTCTTAAGGGAAGTCTGTTCTCAGCGCCTGGTTTAGGTTCCACTTCATGTAACTTTGTGCGTTACCTGCCTCCCAGAATAGAGGAACAGAGAAAAACGTAGACAAGAAACAATTTAAATAAATATAACCAACCCGAACTAGGCCAGCATGGTGGGCTATGTGGGCTTACTCCTCTCAATCGTACTATCGACTGTAAGAGAGGCCCGTTCCCTACAGAACGATGTTTATGAGCTAATAAAGATATAGTATATTAATGGATTATATATATAATGTATATAGACCTGCTACACATACCTACACTTCTTTAAACGCTGGCAAAGCAACGACGCTACCTCTGGTGTCCTAGGTTTCACTACTGATCACTCACCAGCAGGTATTTATCAAAAAATATAAGGAATTATAAATTATTTCTGAAATATAAAAAACAGACATACCTGCAACTTCTCGTCGCTCAAAATCGCATTTGAACTAAGTAATGTGAAACTACAAATAGATTAAATAGTGGTAATTTAAATAGTTACATTTAATACATCGATTTAATTACCTCTGCGCAATTAACCTTAATTTACCATATTATCTTTCTGTAATTTTAAACTAAGACTTTCATCTGGTTTTGTTTATTAATTTTAATACTTCATCTCTGAATTGCACGGAGGCCTAATGATAACGGACTGTACTCGTTTACTCAATAGGGATCTTGAATCATGTTACAAATTACTTTATAGTCATTTCTAGACATGAAATAATATATTTAAATAAAAATGTTTCCATTTGTTTTATTCATTACCCATTACGTGACTGAAAATAGCGACAAAGAATGCAGAATTATTATTTATTTATTTATTTATATTTTACGCATTTCATCACCTAATTGAAGGTAGGAAGAAGTTCTATCATAAGAATTCGATCAAAAATAGTTTATTTTGATAGAAAGCGAGATTGGGTGGAACGCCAGTGATGTAGATAATAGTTTTGAGTGTTTTAGCGGGAATTTTATAATTTTTAGTGAAGTCATTTTTTTCGTATAATTATGGAACTCGTGTTTATATAGGGTTAATCTACAAAATACGGGCGATTCCAAAAGTTTTATTCTCATACCACATATCTGGATTTCGGAATCATGTGTGTATTGACAGTTAATTGCCTACAATTTAACAGAGAAAGAAAATAGCTTGAGGAAATCTGTATATTGTGAAGATTTTCAAGTATTTCTATGATGTGTGAATTTCACAAACCCGCTCTAGGCCAGAGTGGCGGATTATAGCCTAACCCTTCTCAATCGAAGTCTCAAATGTAGAGGATGTCCATGCCCTAAAGATGGATTTATATCATCATAATAACTACGGATGCAATGAGTGGTATATTACATCTAATTTTCCTAACAATCTGTACTAGTGGTAGGTCCCTCATATGTGAGAGGCCATCTGGGTAGGTACCACCGCAATGTCTATTTCTCCCGTGAAACAACACTGCTTAAATGCACTGTTGTGTTTCGGATTGAAGGACATTGTAGACAGACTAACTACTAGACATATTGAGAATTAACATCTTATGTCTCACGATGGCGAGCGCAGTGGTATGTTGCTACAGTTTATGAGCGGTCGTATCGCTTACCATCAGGCGAACGGCTTGCTCGTCTCGCCAAACATTGAAATGAAAAAAAAAAACTATCTGTATCAGCACATATACGTCTCACTACAAGGCACAAGACTCGTCTCCAACCGAGAGTACCTACGATTGCGAGTGTTTAGGCTATATAGTTCAGTTCAATGGCCAGTGACCTTGTGCGGGTTGACGGACTTTACATATCATAAAAAATCTTACAAATCTCTATGGTATCCTCGCAATGTTTTCCTTCAGCGTTTTGTGTATGGTGATCGACTATCAATACACACATGACTCTGAAAAGTCAGAGAATAATCAGTAGGCTATCTAACAAACAAACATATTCGTGACAAACACAAATTTCTTTATGCTTTATTCTACAACTAGCATTTTAATTACAATTACTTTAAGATAAAGACTACAATAATTAATTTACTCACAACTAATTTTATTAGTTCTAAAATAGCATTTAAATTTAGTACATTGTCTACGGGGTGATATTTAAATTTTATGTCGCAATAAAAAGACTTGAAAATTGCACTGAATGCAACGACTTGTGACGTCTGGGCGTGAGTAGATATTAAGGGACAACAGGCCAAGTGCAAGTCGGTCTCGCGCACCGAAGGTTCCGTATAAACTTGTAGGTTTAAGTGAAAGTTCACCCATCACGACAAACGAGTAATAATTGTGGTAAGATACGATGAAAAAAATATATTTTGATTTTCAATTATAAGTAGCATATTGGCATTATTGGCACCTTAGCAGGTCGGCATAATTGTTTCCATTGGCATGGGACTGCCGTCCGATGCCAATGGATACTCTGCCTGGGCGGCATTGGCACTTACCATCAGGTGCAATGCCACCACTATGCCAGGCCATTATAAAAAAAAATAAGTATGGGATACCCCAAAAATTGTTTATTGGTTTTCCATTTTTGTGTGACTTACAGAGTTAATGTGGTTTACAGAATAATAACACCCAACAGTCAGATACATAGTCCTGATCCCACACTAAGATAGAGTCTTGTGTCGTTGGTATCAGGAACTACGAGAGACTTTTCGGTCTCACAAACACTCAGAACCGGAAGAAATATTTGTGGGCCGCACAAATATTTTTCTTTGTGCGGGGATCGAACCCGCGGCCTCTCGTTTTACTTGCGGCGTCTAACCAACTGCGCCACGGAGGCTGTCAATCAGAATACATCTACTTACCAAGTTTCAACAGTATAGTTCTTATAGTTTTGGAAAAAAGTGACATGACAAATCCATAATGGTTCCTTATTTTGCCATTTGTATAAATAATAATAATAATAAGCCTTTTATTTCTTGCATTTACAAATTTATGAAACACAACAAATAAGAATAAATGTTAAGTTTATGTAGTTTTTAATTTAACATAATATTATTTTGTATACGAAATCCTAAAAAAGGACAGCTGTTAGTCAATATAGGAAAATAAATTTATTTAATGTTTTTTTTTTGTGTTATTAATGTGAATACCTGTCACATTCGAATTCCTTGCGGGTGCGCGAGTATTCTCTTGGCCTGAAATGTCTTCGGGAAGTCCTGGCATCCGGAAACTCTAGGTGTCCGGGAGCATGCAGGAAGTCCGACATCCCAAGGCATTCAAAAAAGTAATTTATTGGTGTGATGTGAGGCCGCCTGCATGAGTACCACCGCATTGTTAATTTCATCGGTTTGAAGGATATTGTAGGCAGAGTAACTACTGGACATATTGAAACTTAACATCGCATGTTTCAGGATGGCGAGCGCATTGGAATACCAAGCATTGCTTTGTAATTCAAGTTGATTTTTGATTTTGCTACTATTCATGAGCGGTCGTATCACTTACCATCAGACGAAAGGCATGTTCGTATAGCCATTCATTGCAGTATAAAAGAAATGGGGAAACATACACGGGTTTATCTTTACCGTAGACACAGCTTCAGGAGAAATAACTAATGTGGGTTATGTTTAACACAACAATAATAATTATTAATTAAATAGAACGTAGCCAAAACAAACCTACCTGAAATAATATTTCGTGAAACCATTGACGTGAAACTAATCTTAATATATATAATTCACGTGTCACGTTGTTTGTACGCGATGGGCTCCTAAACCACACAACTGATAATAATGAAATTTTGTAGATATGTGTTATTTGTTCTAACTTAAAGGGTGGGATAGTTTTTATCTTGATTAAATTGACGAAAGTATAAAATAAAGGAAAAAACATTTTGCCATACAAAATGTTCATGGGTTTGTAACTGTCAAACATTTAATGTTCATACCGTCGCGTCGATACGGTAAACTGTTCCCTCAAATTAAATAACGTATTTAAATAAAGGTTTCGAATCGACAACATATATCCGCAATATTCGATTAATGGCGTATTTAAGATTTTAAATATGTAAATTAATGACAGTAATGAAAAGTGGTTGACATTTAAATTGGTTGTCAAATATTTATGCATGCGTTCAGAAATTTATTTTGTGTAACCTAAAGAGTATATTATGAAGCTACAGAGCAGAAGCCGGGCTCTCTTTAATTTTTATATGAGAGGCTGCCTGGGTGGGTACCACCGCAATGTCTATTTCTCCCGTCAAACAGCAGTTTAAATGCACTGTTGTGTTTCTGATTGAAGGACATTGTAGCCAGAGTAACTACTGGACATATTGAGACTTAACATCTTATGTCTCAGGATGGCGAGCGCAGTGGAATGCCAAGCATTGCTTTATAGTTCAAGATGTTGTTTGGTTTTGCTACTGTTCATGAGCGGTCGTATCGTTTACCATCAGGCGAACGGCATGCTCGTCTCGCCATTCACAGCAATAAAAAAAAAAAACTCCGTAGCAAAATAATGATTTGAATCTGGAGAGATGGCATAGAATAGAATATAAGGTGGATAAAATGGGACATAAGAATAGGTACAGGATGGGATTGGAATTGGATAAGCAGTTTAGACAACGGCTGTCATATTGATTTTAAATAAAATATGGACTGGAATCTGTATTTGCACCCAGGCGAAGCCGGGCCGGGCCGCTAGTAATATTATAATGAGTTCTGCAAAATGTGTGTTTCGATAGTTAACTGCACATTTGAATGGTGAAGGAAACATCACGATCACGACAAATCTTTACATTTGACAGCCTCCGTAACGCAGTCGGTTAGAAGCCGGCTAGAAACGAGAAGCCGTGGGTTCGATCCCCGTTCCAAAACAAGTATTTGTGGGAACTACAAGTATTTGTTTCAGGTCTGGGTGTTTGTGAGACCGATAAAATGCCATTCAAAACCAATTAAAGGTTTACTTCATTTATTTATTAAATTTAAATTTCAGGTCAGAATTTTGTAAGTTACATCCATCCATCCATCAGCCAAAGGAAGTCCACTGATGAACATAGGCCTCCCCCAATGATTTCCACAGAGATCTGTTGGAGGCAGCCTGCATCCAGCGACGTCCCGCGGCCTTTACCAGGTCGTCTGACCATCTTGTGGGTGGACGTCCTACGCTGCGCTTTCCGCTACGAGGCCTCCATTCGAGCACTTTCCGACCCCATCGGTCATCAGTTCTCCGCGCTATGTGCCCTGCCAATTAAAACTTCAACTCGCTAATCCGCTGGGCTATGTCGGTTATTTTAGTTATCCTACGGATCTCCTCAATTCTGATTCGATCTCGTAGACATAGCCCTCTCCATAGCTCGTTGAGTGACTTTGAGCTTCCTAATAAGGCCCATAGTGAGTGGCCACGTCTCGGTGCCGTATGTCATCACTGGCAACACACAACTATTGAAGACTTTCGATTTATGGCACTGAGGTATTTTGGACGAGAAGACGTCGCGAAGTTTCCCGAACGCTGCCCAACCGAGTTGGATTCGACGATTGACCTCTCTCTCGAAGTTGGACCTGCCTAACCGGACCGCTTGTCCTAAATAGATATATTCGTCAACAACTTCAAGAGTCGAGCCCCCAACACCGATGGGAGTGGGCACAACATGGATATTCGACATGATCTTCGTTTTGTCCATGTTCATTTTAAGACCCACCTGTTGGGAGACTCGATTGAGGTCTTCGAGCATAGTGCTAAGGTCTTCCAGCGATTCTGCCAAGACTGCAATATCGTCGGCAAATCGAAGGTGAGTGATATACTCGCCGTTGATGCTGATGCCGAATCTTTTCCACTGCAAGAGCTTGAAGGCATTTTCCAGCGCGGCAGTGAACAGTTTCGGAGATATGACATCTCCCTGTCTCACGCCTCTCTGTAGTGGAATAGCCTTCGTGCTCTGATCTTGTACTCGGACCGACATGGCGGCGTTGTTGTATATACAGTTCAACACTTCGATGTACCGATAGTCGATATGGCACCGCTAAAAAGACTGTAGCACAGCCCAAGTCTCGATCGAATCAAAAGCTTTCTCATAGTCCACAAACGCTAAACAAAGTGGCAAGTTATATTCCTCGGTTTTTTGTATAACTTGCCGAAGCGTATGAATGTGGTCTATGGTACTAAAGCCTTTTTGGAAACCGGCTTGTTCGGGAGGCTGGAAGTCATCAGACCTGCGTTCGAAACGTTTTTTGATGACCCTCGAAAACAACTTATGGATAGGGCTCAGGAGCGAGATGGGTCTGTAGTTCTTCAGCAAAGTGTTATCATCTTTTTTGAAGAACAGTACCACCACGCTCCTGCTCCATGCCTCCGGCGTTGAGCAGTCGAGAAGAACAGAATTGAAGCCTCTGAACGACTTTCAGTATTGGCGTTCCGCCCACTTTCAGAAGCTCTGAAGTGATTCCGTTTTTTTGTTTAACTAGAGTAAAGCTCCTTTAGCCTTCCTTTCGCCACTTGGGGGATCGGAAGGGGCATGTCGGGGTCTCCGGCCTTCCAGCCTGGGACGCGGGACATTAGTCCGCACTGCGCAGATGTTGCATCCAGGCTGGGTCCCTACCGAGATCTAAGAAGATCTTTTGCCGGCATACCGACTAAAACCTCTCGGTGGCCATCACGCGCTTCATAGATGACAGGCGATGTGGACGGGCGAATGGCGCCCATTTAACACGCTGTGCCACCCAGTGCACTGCCAGATATGGCTTCTCACATGCTGGGAGGGCGCAGATGCCCCCACTTTCGGTACTTCGGACGCCCATGGTGAGATGAGCGTCCGCGACAAATACGAGGCCACACGTTCTGCTGCCCATCTCGGAGTCACTCCTGATATGAGTGCACAGCCCCGGCTGTGTGCTTAGCGACCCCGATGACCCCTATTAGTCGCCTCTTACGACAGGCAGAGGATATCGTGGTGGAATTCTGACGCCCCTTGACCACTGGGCGGTCCATAGTTCTAACCCTACATTAAGATCAAATCCTATTTACATAAATACATAAACTCATGCCTTGTTCAAAAAGAGGTAGACATCCACGTTTCGCCTTGTGCGTTTCATCCCACAATATGATAGAGGCTAAGCCTATCATCATATTCTGACTCTGGACAGATATTGAATAGAAAAATCTTATATTTGCTCGACTCGGGATTCGAACCCGAGACCTCAGTTTTGTAATCGTCCCGTAGTAAAACTGCGCCACTGAGACAGTATATAAGTTTATTTAATACTAGCTGTGCCCGCGACTTCGTCCGCGTGGAATTTAACAAAAAAAGTTAGTTAGTTTATATGGTAGTATTTTGTAATTATAACATTGATTCGTTGGTGGGAGAAGTGGTGGGAGGCGCCCGACGTGACGGCCCAATGGTGGCATGCGCGTGAGCTGTGCGTAGTACTGGACAGAACTTGCGCATTGCAATTTTTCTAAAATGAATGTAGCCTAAGTTACTCCTTATTATATCAGCTACCTAACCTACCTGATAAAAAAAGTCCCGTCAAAATCGGTCCAGCCATTTCAGAGATTAGCCGGAACAAACAGACAGACATTTTTGGAGTATGTATCGTGTATATAACGATATGTAGTAGGACATCTTTTTTATTTTCACTTTTAAAACAGACACTTCAATTTTCGTTCATTATATTATTCATAACTTTAATTGTTTTTCAGTAGCCTTATAGAATAATATATATAAGTATTTGTTGTTGTTCTTAGTGACAGAACAGTACCATATTCATGTGTTGTGTTCTCAGTAGTACCAAGTAGAACCGTTGCTAGAATTAAGTCTCCACTGCCTCGTACCCTCAAAATGTTAAACAGATTCCTGGACCAAAAACCACAGTGTGACGTGTTTACGAGTGACAGAAGATTATTCATGTTAGAGTGTCTGATTTTTGTGAGCGCGAAATATGAAAGTAAATTTTAATACATATTTTAATAGGTACTGTAATGTTGCATTTTGCCATTGGAGTTGGGGGCTCGACTCTCGAAGTGATAAACGAATATGTCTATTTAGGACAAGTGGTCCGGTTAGGCAGGTCCAACTTCGAGAGAGAGGTCAATCGTCGAATCCAACTCGGTTGGGCAGCGTTCGGGAAACTTCGCGACGTTCGTCCAAAATACCTTAGTACCTAAAATCGAAAGTCTTCGATAGTTGTGTGTTACCAGTGATGACATACGGCACCAAGACGTGGCCTCTCATTCTGGGCTTCATTAAAAGGGTCAAAGTCACTCAACGAGCCATGGAGCGGGCTATGCTCGGTGTTTCCCTTCCAGATCGAATCAGAAATGAGAAGATCCGTAGGAGATCCAAGGTTACCGACATATCCCATAGGATTGGCAAGTTGAAGTAGCAGTGGGCCGGGCACATAGCTCGTAGAACCGATGGCCGTTGGGGCCGAAAGGTTCTTGAGTGGAGGCCACGTACAGGCCAGCGAAATGTCGGACGCCCGCCTACAAGGTGGACGGACGTTCTGGCTAAGGTTGCAGGAAGTCGCTGGATGCAGGCTGCTTCCAACATGTCATTGTGGAGATCCTTTTTTTGTTGACGCGGGGAAACCGGGCTACCGCTATTGTGGAGATCCTTGGCGGAGGCCTATGTTCAGCAGTGGACTTCCTGTGGCTGATATGATGATGAATGTTGCATAATAACATAAACTTTGTGTTGAATCGTGAATAGTATAAGTGGTGTTTGTAACCGTTACTAGTTACTAGTTTGGGTTAACAAAATGA
This sequence comes from Hyles vespertilio, assembly GCA_009982885.2. NCBI lineage: Eukaryota > Metazoa > Arthropoda > Insecta > Lepidoptera > Sphingidae > Hyles > Hyles vespertilio. The sequence goes on from CM042827.1 coordinate 10,539,590, forward strand.
TTTTCAACGAGATGTGTTATTTACATTAATCAATGTCTAAAGGACGATGAGCTTTATTGCAAACGACACCGGATCCAATGCAGCCCAGCCTGAGAAGACCCGGTGACAGTGACAGTGGGCTTACATTACCACTGGAAATACGCGACGCGACCCATTTCTGAGTATATCCTGAATAAAAATGTGTGGGCTTGTTTTGGTCCATTCATAAAAATGTTATGACTTGTTTTACAAAGTTCGCTATATTCACTATTATTTTATTTTTTTCGCGACCAGTCGTCGTATTAAATTTGCACTTACATATTGCTTTTTTTTAACTATAAACACCGTTGTCATTTTATCATTAGTATATAATGTATGTATACATTAATATACTTATTATATAATTGAAAATGACGACCCCGCTTTACCCGTATAGGCAAATTTACACAGATGCTTTTAATATACCTAGTTTACTTTCTTTCATGTAAAAATGAACAAAATATAATAAATTCTATACTGCCCTCTCTTCTTATCCTTTTCTTATATCCATCCAAAGGTTGTCTGCTAATTCACATTCTCTTAGGTCATCAGAGAATCTGATGTTGCAGTTTCCAGCACATAGGACGTCATTTTATGACCGTTCCTTTACTGTTGAGGCAGTGCGGCTGTGGAACGCTTTGTCTCTTACAATTAAGCGCGTCCTCGCTGGAAATATTTAAATCAAGGGTGAAAGCTTTCTACCTTTCGCAATAGATTTATCACCATTCACTATTATTGTTATGTATATATGTATGTATATGTATTATATTGTATTTAAGTGTATCATCTTGCATTTATTCGTTTTATATCGGTATTTATATATTTATATTGCATGTAAGTTTATTGTTAATAATAAGCACCGTCCATAACCATTGGATCTTTCCTTTACCAACCGGTTGTCTGGAAGAGATCGCTTAAAGCGATAAGACCGCCAGTTATATCACCAACGTTATGTTTCTATAACTATTGTTTTCTTTTTTTTTTTCTTTTGTTTTTGTGTTTTGTTTATCCTTTGTATATGGTGTTATAATAAAGAGTTATTATTATTATTATTGTCTGTAAGAAATCGCCTAGGACGATAAAACCGCCAACTGTACTCTTTAATTTTATATGTGAAATATTGTATACTTTGTCATTTTTTGTGTGCAGTAAAGAATGAATAAATAAATAAATAAATAAAATAATCACCAATTCACAAAACGTTGTTCCGAAAATGTCTCAAAATTTTACTTAAATAAAATTTATTGAGTACATAACATTTTTGAAATCTTCCACTTTAAAGAAAGTGAGCTCTAACCCGACCGACACAAATGTTTATGTGCTCTCCAATTGTTTATTTCGGGTCTCGAAAAAATTGTCATAGTTTCTGAATACCCACGACACAAGACTTGAACTTTATGGTGAGGTAAAGAATAAGTATGTGACTGTTGGGTTTATTTGCTTATTTATTCATACAGTAGTTTTATCAACTAGCATGGCAATACCCTGCTATAACCTGATGGTAATTATAATTTAATCTAGATTTAGTGTCTAATAAAATAACAATAAACGAAAAATGAATCTCATATTTTATTTAAAACATAATTAATTTGTGTGATTTGGTAAATAAGAGTATATATACAGATTTAATATAGTATTTTTACAAATAAATCGCCATACTTACATTAATATTTGCAAAATGATCATATTTAATTCAAATATCAAATAAAGAGTCTAAGTTAATATTTTAAACATCTAGAGGATAATCGTCCTTGATGACATCAGCAATCTTTTCAGCTACTGCGATAATAGTAGCTAAAGGGTTGGCTGTAGTGATGCTAGGGAACATACTGGCATCTACCACCCTTAGGCGATCCACTCCTAACACCTTGGCGTTGGAGTCCAACACAGTACCCATGGGACAAGTGCTTGTCGGATGGAACAGGTTCACAGATAGAGACAAGGCATAACACTCCAAATAGGAGCCAGTACAATCAGGAAACTCTGGATAGATGACTTCAGCTCCCAACTTTCGGAATAAAGTACTGTTAGTGATGCGTAAGAAGTCCACCATATATCTCACCATATTGGTAAGATCTGTTTTGTTACCATAGAAGTCCATGTCAATTATTGGGTAATCGTACGGATCAGCGCTCTGGATGGTGACAGAACCACGAGAATCTGGGTTGTATATCGCTATAAGACTCAAAAGTGTATTCCGTCCCTCGCTTTCTTTCACGAATTTTTCGCACAACTCAGTTTTTATATTAAATAATGTTGAGAGAGCAACCATTAATAAGGAGTTATCATGTTCGAAGTACAAGTTGGTCGTTTGATACTGAGGGATAGTCGTATTCTCGTCTATTATAACTGACCCCATGAAAGTAGGGAATAATTGGTTCAAAGAAGTAGAAGTAGTGGGAGCTGTTGAATAATCCATTTTGTGAACAATGGGTACTGTAATGTGTTCTTGAAGATTCTGACCTACAGGCAGATTGGCTATCACAGGGATTCCGATCTTCGTAAGTAGGTTTTGCGGTCCAATGCCTGATGTCATGAGGAGTGTAGGAGACCCAATTACTCCTCCACAAACTAAAACCTCTTTCTTGGCGAAGATTTTTATTTTATCCCCATTTTCAAGATCCGTTTCCACACCTTTGGCTAAATTGTCTTCGATAATCACTTTAGTGACGAATGTATTCCTCAAAATATGCAAGTTGGGACGGTCTCAAGCTGATAAAATGTATGTATTAGCAATGCTTTGTCGTACAATATCTATAATGTACGGGATAATACCATACCCTGTTAATACGTTACTGTTGATGTCTTGGTTAACTGGGTAGCCAATTTCAGCAAAAGCTTTTATATACTCTAAAGTTATATTGCTAATTTGCCTAGTGATGTTTACCGGGCCTGCGTTTCCGTGGAAGACACTGTAATCAGAATTCATGATGGCATCATCTTTGTAATTTTCGCTCTTTTTGAAGTAATGCAGCATGTTCTCATATTTCCAAGATGGGTTGTCTAAATACGCAGCCAAATTGTCGAAGTTTTCTGGTACGTCTCGAACGAATAAAAAGTGATTGATGCTACTGGACCCTCCAAGAACCTTGCCGGATGATATTCTGAAGTGGTTGTTCTCTTGGTTGATCGTTGTCCCATCGGATACTGAAGTGAAATTCCAGTCCATAGGAGAGTTAGTAGTACTTGCGAAGGCAGCTGGAATCTAAAAAAAAAAAATACTATATTAATGCTTGCAAATTATTCTCTCTCTTTCTTTCTGAATAGAGAGAGAGGCTGCCCACCAAAATGTCAATGAAAACTTATGAAAGCGAATTGCATGCAGCAATTTTCTGCTAATGCGCAAAATCGTCTGTCCATCCATCATCATTCATCCATCAGCCAAAGGAAGTCCACTGCTGGCCATAGGCCTCCCCCAATGATTTCCACAGAGACCTGTTGGAGGCAGCCTGCATCCAGCGACGTCCCGCGACCTTTACCGGGTCGTCGGACCATCTTGTGGGTGGACGTCCTACGCTGCGCTTTCCGCTACGTGGCCTCCATTCGAGCACTTTCCGACCCCATCGGTCATCAGATCTCCGCGCTATGTGCCCTGCCCATTGCCACTTCAACTTGCTAATCCGGTGGGCTATGTCGGTTATTTTAGTTCTCCTACGGATCTCCTTATTCTGATTCGATTTCGTAGGGAAACCCCGAGCATAGCCCTCTCCATAGCTCGTTGAGTGACTTTGAGCTTCCTAATAAGGCCCATAGTGAGAGGCCACGTCTCAGTGCCGTAAGTCATCATTGGCAACACACAACTATTGAAGACTTTCGATTTAAGGCACTGAGGTATTTTGGTCGCGTAGTTTCCCGAACGCTGCCCAACCGAGTTAGATTCGACAATTGACCTCTCTCTCGAAGTTGGACCTGCCTAACCGGACCGCTTGTCCTAAATAGATATATTCGTCAACAACTTCAAGAGTCGAGCCCCCAACACCGATGGGGGTGGGCACAACATGGACATTCGACATGATCTTCGTTTTGTCCATGTTCATTTTAAGACCCACCTGTTGGGAGACTCGATTGAGGTCTTCGAGCATAGTGCTAAGGTCTTCCAGCGATCTGTAATCGTCTGTCCACTTTATAGAAATTACATTTATGGTAAATAAATATTTTGAAAACAGCATTAAGGTTAATACGACCTAGGTTATAATTAAGGGCTTCTTGATTATTCGGAAGCGAAGGAAAACTAATATGGAACTTACACTGGCATCGTCTAAAGGGATATCCCCTGCTTCGATAAGGAGGACAGAGAAGTCAGATCTCTCAGACAATCTGTTGGCAAGAACAGCACCAGCCCCCGAACCGACAATCACGAAATCATACGAGATACCATCTGAAAAAATCATATAAGGTTGGAGACTGTCCTGGCGACAACCAACACACTAGAACCTCTCTGTGCTAAGTTTTTCTTATCCGCCCGTATTTGTGCCACCGTACACGATCCCGTCATAGTAATCGTATTATAAAGTCTCAGAACTCATTTTGTGTTCTGTTCTTTTCATTCCTCTGCCCTCGTATTTATGTCGTAGAAAACACTTACCATCAAGTAAGTTTCCCTTTCAATTTGACAAAGCACTGAGTTTGTGTATTGATAGTTCCGTAACTTAACTCACTTAACCCACTTTAATGATAAAGTAAAAAATGAGAAGAACCTATTTCAGCTCATCTCACTGCATCGTGCTACTGGCATTAAGTCCATCTTGTATACTATGAAGCTTAATAAATAAATAAAAGAAATACATTTCCTTACCAAATACCTGGGGCTGTGGAGGCCACAAAGTCCTTATTAGGGCGACTGCAGCCAAAACCACTTCGGTCATATTCACCATCTGAAAATAACATAATTATATATGCTTGATGTTATATGATCCTATGTGAGTGGTTGCTAATTGAAATCTAAATAGATGCGGCTAAATTATTACAAATAAACCCACGTTTTCTTTTGTGTGTGTTGCGTAATATAACAATGCCACCTAGGCATTATTAGTAGAAACATTATTTACAGAATTTATGGTATCTTGGAGGACATTCTGCTACCTAGAAAATCTACAGAGATATCACTATGAAAATAATTTAGGTGATAATCGCAATTAAAATTAAAATGGAAGTTTTATCACTTTCCTTAAATTGAACGTAGAAGGTTCTACAGGTCATTAAGTCCCGAGACTAATTCAAACGTAGCAATGATAATTCCAGGCATTCTGTATCAGCCCATATACGTCCCACTGCAGGTCACGGGCCTACTCTACAATCGAGAATACGATTGAGAGTGGTTAGGCCATATAGTCCACCACGCTAGCCTAGTGCGGGTTGGCGAACATACATAGAAATTCTTATGAATCGCTATTGTATTCCAGGCATTATTTTTCACTATTACCAACATTCAAAATATATTATGCATAAAGTGTTCATGAAGTTGGCCGTATTCATTGTCTACATATTTAACATTAAGTCATATTAACTATTTTGACTTTGGTCTTAGTTAAACAGTTTTTTAGAACAAATTTAGTTCTGTATGAAAGGCATCAAAAGTTTGTGAAAATTTTAGAATCAATGTATCTGATGACTGAATATGACAAAAATATTTAATAGTTAGCCACAGGACTTAAAACCCTTCTGATATCTCTTAAAAATATTATAACAAATTCAAATATTAATTATATTTCACATACCTTGGTCTAGTGTTGTTTTCTTCTTGCAGACAAGCCGGTGTTTACACACGAATAGCTTGCAGTTTTCTTATTATATTAAAACTAGCTGTCGGGCCCGGCTTCGCCCGGGTGCAGATAGTTTTTGAGTCCAATCCACATCAAGAACATATTATTTCGCGTGTCTACTAACTATATTTCCCGCGTGCCGTCGACTATATTTCCCTTCCGTAGGAGAGGACATCCCGTGCCAACAATTTGAATTTGAAAGAGTAGAAAATATGTATATTTGGTTTCCTGACTCATCCCACGGGAACACTACATTTTTCGGGATAAAAAGTAGCCTATGTGTTAATCCAGGGTGTCAGCTATCACTATACCAAATTTCATCAAAATCTGTTGAGCCGTTTTTTCATGAAAGAGTAACAAACATCCATACATACATACAAACTTTCACCTTTATAATATTAGTAAGGATACTAGCGACTCGACCCGGCTTTGCTCAAGTGCAGACACTTTTTGAGACATAAGATATAAAGTCTCAATATGACCAGTATTAACTACACTGTCTGTCCTCTTTTATCGCCCTATATTATATCCCTTATCATTCCATGGAGTTTTGAGGTATATTATCATATTTTAATTCCTTGCTCGTCCCATGGGAACACTTAATTTTAGGGATAATTACTAGTCTGTATGTTAATTCAAGGTATCAGCTACTTCCATAACAAATTTCATCAAAATTGGTCCAGCTGTTTGACAATGAAGAATTCACAAAAACACAAACTTTCTCCTTTATATTAATAGGACTAGCAGAATGTTTACTCGTTACCACGTTTATAAAAGCGTGCAGAGGAGACGAGGGCTAATTGGGTGCTTTTTTATTCTACAGGCGTTCTCAACTTGAAGCAATGTTCTTGTATAAAATTTGCCACGGAGATATAGATTGCATCGAAATTAGTAATAAATTATGCTATCTGGTACCGCGAACAGTATTTCGGCGTGAGGTTAGGATGCGCACGCTCTTTGCAACTGCTTCCTGCAGGACCAACGCTGGTGCGCGCTCCCCCCTGCGTCGACTTGTAGATACCTACAATAATCTCTTTACAGATGTCGACATATTCTTTCTGTCAGCTCGTACCTATAAGAGACAAATTACAAGTATACTAGCATCAAATAAGTCAATTTCGCTGAGTCGGTGTATTTTGTAACGATTTTTTTTTTCTTACCTTATTTTTCATATGTTTGTTTCTTGTTTATTTTCTCTTTTTTATGTAATTGTATACATTTATTTAGTTTTTAACCGTTTTACTATATTATGGAAATCTTTTATGACGTCAAACTGTTAAAACCTCTTTATTTTTATTTATTTTTAAATAATTTTAGTCGTAATCAAATTAATTACACTGTAGTGTGCTTTTTCATTGTTTAATGTGTATTTGTTAATTCGTGGAAAATGTTGTGAATTGTATATTTGCCTATATTCCTATGTCAATCTACTACTATGTTTAAATTATAATGTACAATTGTTTATTTTCCCAAATAAATAAAAATAAAAATAAAAATACATATCCGACAAATATTGTAAACAGGTCACATAATGGTAAGTGGTCACTTATCACTGCCGCCCATGAACATCCAAAATGCGAGGATACATGTGTTGCCAGCTCAATCGGAAGGGGAGAGGGAATGAAAAAGGATGGAGAGAGAGAGGGCGAAAAGAATAAATTTTAATAAACAAATTAATGATACATCCAAAAGGCACACCCACGATTCAGTTCCGTTTTAGATGGTGGACAACTTGGACAGAAAATGATTGCACACTTAACGTCATTAGAAAGAATAAGTCCTATCCTGTTTTTTAGGAGACTGTCCCGCTCTCACACCCAACACTGTAACTCCTGTGTGCCAGGATCAACAGTGGCACGCAAAGTAATGACACCGAGCATTGAAGCTCGGCGAGTCTCCGGGAATGTCTAACTTGTCTTTAATCCCTATCCTGTTATATCATGTCTGGACAAGATGTGAAATAACAAGATGGGACAGAAAAAAAGTCACAGCCTCCGTGGCGCCCACGGTAAGACGCCGCCTGTGAAACGAGAGGCCGCGGAGTCTATTCCCGCATCGAGAGAAATGTTTATGTTCACAAATATTTCGTTCAGGTCTGGGCGTTTGTGGGAGTGAAAAGTCTCTCGTAGTTCCTAATACCCACGACACAAGACTCGATCTTAGTGTGGGGTCAGGACTATGTATGGAACTGTTGGGTGTATTTATTTATTTAGTACAGTCTACGGCGGTTACATTGAGTTAAATTATAAAATAGGTAGTATGCGCAATAACATAATTTTGTGGATGTGTACTGACTACTGGCCTCAAAAACTAGCGACACCCAGGCGAAGCTGGGCCAGGTGCTACAAACCCAAATACAAAATACATAAAACGAGTATATAGCAATACTTGATCATACCATCCCCATCTTCCTCGACAACTTAAATTTACACAAATGCATTTTTCATACAAAAGTAACCAAAATAATTATCAATTTACAAAATATTGTTGTACAAAACTTTTGGAATTTTCCTTTAATATCATTATATTATATGTTTCCGTAAATACCGCCGGCTGTGAAACGACAAGATGTAGGTTTTTCCCGACACCAAAGTAAAGAATATACAGTATCAGTATCAGCCCATATACGTCCCACTGCCACGAACCTACTGTACAACCGACAGTAGGATTGAGAGTAGTTAGGCCATATAGTCCACCACGCTGGCCTAGTGCGGGTTGGCGGACTTACATACCATAGGATTTTTTTATAAATCGCTATGGTATGCAGGTTTCCTCACGATGTTTTCCTTCACCGTTTTAGTGCATGGTGATTGATTACCAATACACACATGACTCCGAAAAGTCAGAGGTGTGCCCTGAGATTCGAATCCGCGACCACCGTGAACATGTGGGCAGCCGCGTCTAGTCCGTTTACCAATAGGCCACCACGCACTTCTAGAAAGAATAAACAAATAAATAAAATAAATATACCCAAAAGTCACATACAGAGATTCAAAGAATCTTGTGTAGGTATCAGGAACTACGAGAGACTTTTCGCTCTCACAAACACCCGAAAAAAGTACCGGTGGTTCACACAAATATTTGTTTCGGTGCGGCGATCGAACCCGCGGCCTCTCGTTTCACAACCGGTATCAAACCAACTGCGCCACGGAGGCTGTCAAATACCGACTATATCTAGAGTGATACCGAAAACGAAGCCGGGTGGTAGTTTTAGTGACTACAAATATAATGTAACTAAAAATTTCGCGAAGAAACGCGACAAGATTTTTTAATTTTATTTTTAAATATCTTTGAGTTTGGGTGGTAAATCCATAGTTTTTGCTAAACAATAATTTAAAGGCTAGCGTACCATAGTGCATTTAAAAATAAAAGGGTGTACACTATTATTTTATAAAAAAAACTATGTATTTACCACCCTAATACGACGATAGAAAAAAATAACAAAAAAAAAACTCACAATTTTTGCACAAAATTCAGTCGCATTGTGTTTTCGGTAGCACTCTTGATATACTCTCAAAGAGAACAATTATTTGTTTCCAATGCCTCCAATACTGGTTCCACCACGGGGGGGGGGGGGGGGCTGCCCATTCATGCTGAGTCAGGTTCAATAACAACGTGGTTTTACCACTTTTAAAACGTTCAGGCCATATTGTAGTCCACCACCCTGGCCTAGTGCGGGTTGCCAGAATTCACATGCCTTGGAAATAATTACAAATAGCTATGTGAATGGAATCAGGAATAAGGAAATCTGTAGGAGAACTAAAGTAACTGACATAGCCCAGTGGATTAGTAAGTTGAAGTGGCAATAGGCGGGGCACATAGCGCGGAGAACTGATGGCTGATGGGGCAAAAAGTGTTCGAATGGAGGCCACGTAGCGGAGAGGACGTCCACCCACATGGTGGTCAGATAACCTGTTAAAGATCAAGGGACGTCACTCCAATAGGTCACTGTGTAAATCAATTTTGTTCCCTTCTCTTTTTAATAGTATTTCATTATATTTACCCAACCATTACAATCATAAAGACAGAATCCTGCCTATTTGAGTGTGAAACTGGGTTAAAGTGACTACAAAAGTGAATGCACTGCGTTTAGTTTCGAGGCACATTCATCCGAGCCGTAATAAAAATATCTTTTAAACTAAAGTAAAATTATAAGTTTGCAGGTACGGAGTAGTGAACGGAAGCGGGGGGCTGAGTGGGGATCCCAGTCCGGAACTGCACTCGCACTAAGCTTAGGGCTGTCACTCACACATTACATAACTTTTATTTTTATTTTTATATTACTAAGGAGGCAATCAAGACCACGCCTGATGGTACGCAATTACAGTAGCCTTTGGACGTTTGCAACAGCAGCGGTATCATTCACGCTTTGCCAAACCCGTAATAACCTTTTTGTTAGCAACAAAATGCTACCTGCATGCCTTTAAAAGTACATAATATTTTGAATATGGGTAAAATATTTTGGTTTTATTTATAGTGGCGGCTTGTATGTATAAATTATGGGATCCTAAGTTTGATTTTCAGATTAGGCACTTCACTTAGTGTCCTGTAGAGCTAGTTTCGCTTTCTTTCACATCTTGAGGATAATTTCGGCGATCTGACAATGGATCCATAGGTACATCAAGTTACAGACTATACAGAAGTAGACTATAAGCCACAAAAAGTTATCCGTCAAATTAAAAAGGTAGTTTTCGGAACAGCCGTCTTGCTGTATAAACTCATAATTTGCTGGTTCCTTTTGCAAAGGACTTCTTTTTAATTGAGAATTCGATTCACAAGGCTTAGGCTGTACACCGCGGATGTTCACTTACAATAGAAAATCTAAAGTGCATAGTTTAATTTAATTACAATTAGAGCGTGCCAACCCTGTATGAAGACAATGCATTATTTCTCACAAAGCGAGCGCCAAAGAGCTTTGTACCAGCGCTCTGCGTACCTTTGCGTGCTTATTTACATCACGCCATAGCCTTGCGGGGTAAGCAGGTTAGGTAAAATAGCCTTACGCTTATCAAAAGTTTGAAAAAAAGATTATATATTATAATAAGTGTCTAAATGGAAAACTTTTGCGTTAATAGAAATAAAAAAGGAAAGACATATTAAATAAATTAAATATTGTAGTAATTACTAATCCACGTTAGACGATACCATAGCTTTTTTCTTTCTCTTTTTTACTTGTCGGTAGTCCAATATACCTTTCCTCTACCGCCCTTTTTCCTATCCTTGGAAAAAAGTGTTGTCGATAATAAGGAATATTTTTTTGCATTGCCGACACAGAGTTTACTGTTTCTTCATTTTGGGAGACTTCACTTCACTCATCCGTATTGTATCCTGTCATGATTATCAACTGCTCTGATTTAATTTTTTTAATTTGCGGTAGGTACCACCGCAATGTCTATTTCTCCCGTGAAACAACACTGCGTAAGTGCACTGTTGTGTTTCGGATTGAAGGACATTGTAGCCAGAGTAACTACTGGACATATTGAGACTTAACATCTTATGTCTCAGGATGGCGAGCGCAGTGGAATTTTGCTACTGTTTATGAGCGGTCGTATCGCTTACCATCAGGCGAACGGCTTGCTCGTCTCGTCATACATTGCAATAAAAAAAAAAAAAAAAAAAACTTGTCACTTTCGTATTTAATCACTGTATTGATTTTAAAGAGCTAGAGACTAGACATCAGACTCGCTTGCCCGTTCTTCTCTAGAGAAAACTATTCTATAATTGTTGAACATTGTAATAAGAGTAGAATCAATACATTATTTTTAATTTCATCAGGTGAGTGCTGAATACGTCTCATACATAAATCCATATTCTAGAGGCCGTGGGTTCGATCCCCGCACTGAGAAGAATGTTTGTGCAGCCCACAAATATTTATTTCAGGTCTGAGTGTATGTGAAACCGAAAAGTCTCGTAGTTTCTGATACACGACACATTACTCGATCTGAGTGTCGGGTCAGGATTAGGCATGTGACTGTTTTTATTTATGAATTATTTTATTTAACTATTTGTATCGATAAGCATGGGATTGCCGTCTGATGACAATCGATACTCTGCTTTTTTTGCGGCATTTGCGCTTACCATCAGGTGCAATGTGGTCAATGTGCCGGGCCAGTATAAAAAAATCATTGCATATATTACTTTGTAGAAGATTTTTTTGTTATTGTTATTTTTTAATTTTTGTCTATGAGCTTAAAATATTCTTATCTACTGTGATAATGTAGTACATTATTTAAATCTTTTTTGTTTGTATGATATGTTTTTGTACTTAATTAGTTTTTTGAATTAGTTTTAAGGATTTTTTGTTACTGAAGCACAGCACTAGCATGATTTAATTGTCTTGTCTTTAATTCTTATACGTACACTTTCTTTGTTTATGTTTAAGTAATTAGTGGAATCTTCGCTGGATTTAGTATTAATATTTTAAACGTGTTTATAGTTACTATTGTTCTGTTTGTTTCCCAAAGATTAATAAAATAAAATAAAAATAAAAATATATGTATAATATAACCGTTTAGCATAGGAACATATTATACCTATACCTAGTCAGGTCATAAATTCTGTTACATGTTTAATATAAAATAATTGAAACAAGTTTATTCATTATTTAACCATTTATATACCAAAATGAACTTAACAAAACATAGATTCTTATGACATTAAAGTTTATTCAAAATGACCTCCGTGATTTTGAATACAGGCCTTCAATCTGCGCGGCCAGTTGTCTATCGCAGCACGAACGAGGTCCATGTCAATATCGGCGGCTGCCTTAAACAAGGATGTCTTGATTGACTCCAAATTGGGATGAGGCTTTGAGCACGCCTTTTCCTCCAAGTGTTGCCATATCTTGTAATCTAACGGATTCAAATCTGGACTGGAGGAGGGCCAGTCTTCGTGCCGGATAAAGTCGATTTCACGCGCCGCCAGCCAGTCTTGTGTGCTCTTCGCTCTATGAGCTGGCGCCGAATCTTGTTGGAATACCCAGTGTCTGTTATTGAACACGGTATGAGAAACAGGTTCCACAAGGTTCGTCAGGACTGTATTTTTATACACAACTGCATTCGTTTTTACACCTTTCTCACAAAAATGTACCTCTGTTAAGCCCCAATAAGAAATTCCCAACCATACCATGAGCGAAGATGAAAAATGACCTCGTTGGATACGCGGAATACGGTTGCTCGCTTCTTCACTACTGTGTGCGTACACCTTATCATTTTGTTTGTTGTAGCTCTCTTCTACGTTAAAAAAAAACATCTGAAAAAAGAATTTCCGGATATTTTTTTCCCGCGTACCGCTTCAACAAAGCACGGCATCTCTTCAGTCTCAGGTCCATTAGACCAGCATTCAAACGATGTCCTATTTTTCTTCGATATGCCCGAAGCCCCAAGTCTTCATTTAACACCCTTTTCACCGTGGTTCTGCTTAACCCCATCTGGAGAGCCAACAGTTTCTGCTTACGTTTGGGATTTCTTTGAATTCGCGCCTTCACAGCTTTTATCACTGCTGGAGTCCTAACAGACCGAGGGCAACCACTTCTTGACCTGTCATCTACACTAGAGTCTTCATTGTATCGTTTGATAGTACGATAAACGAATCTTTTGGTTATATTCAAATTTTTCAGTATGTCAAAAATTTGAATTGGCACGTAACCGCAACGATGCAACGCAATAACTGCAACACGGTCTTCTTTAAGCGTCCACTCCATATTTAAAAATGAGTAAAATTCTAAAAAGTATACGTTTTTATTTTCATGAACAATTCGAAATTCGAATTTAATAAACTTTTTTGTGGCCAGCATTCTAAAAGAAAAGTTTTTACTGTGTGACAATACTTATGACCTGACTGTGTATATGTATCCACAGCCTCTGCTTTTACAACCAGCGTCATAACCAATAACGTTTACTAAGGTATTTCCATACATTTGTCGTAAATGCAGCGGCGATAAGGGAAATAAACGTCGCCACTTAACAATCAAGATATAAATCAATCACACGCCGTGTGTTGTTTCCTTAATAAATTGTATTTTTATTGATTTCCATTTGGATTTATTGCTATACTTTCTTGTCTAAGAGTCGGGCATGATTCTAAAGACTGTATCAATTAATTTCGAATATATACATTTTTGAGAGGCCGCCTGGGTAGGTTTGGAGGACATTTAAGCCAGAGTCACTACTGAACATATTGAGACTTAACATCTTTTGTCTCAGGCTGGCGAGCGTAGTAGAAAGCCAAAACAATGCTCCGTAACTCAAGGTGTTGTTTGGTTTTGCTACTGTCCATGGGCGGTTATATGGGTTACCATCAACGTACAGCATGCTCTTTTTGTCATTCATTGCAACCAAAGCAATGCCTATTGACGTGTTTTGTACTCATCAGGTCATCATCATCATCATCATCCCATTGTAATCCACTGCTGGACATAGGCCTCTCCAAGGTACATCACAGAGCCCGGTCTGCTGCATGCATCCAGTCGCTGCCGGCCTTTTTGTGCAAGTTGTCCCGCCATCTGGCCAGACGTTCATCAGGTGATACTGAGTAATTTTGTTTTATCAGCACAAAAAAGATTATTGTAATGCCTTTAGTTTCTAAGTATTTTATATACTTATTTTTAAGTATTTTTGTATACTAGTCTTTAATTTTGGTGTATAATAAAGATAAATAAATAAAAAGAAGAGCCCTTTATCCAACGTCAAAGCATAAATTGTGAGCGTGTGTGGCTCCCGGAGAGCTTCGCAGTTAACAACGCATGCACTAACTGCAAATTATATTACGATCTATTGTTTGCATAGACCATAACTCGGTACAAATGGACGGAGCTTACACGGACCGTTCCTGTGGAAAACGGGTAGCAGGAGCGACATTTAAATATGATAACCGAGAACGGTCAAAGGAACAACTCAAACCGTCAAAGGGGACCTATTTGTAATTTGTTATAACCTCGCAAATAAATAGACATCTAATAACCACATAATACTCAATAAATTTAAACAAAAACACCCAAAGTCAAATTCATAGTCCTGACACTACTAAGATGGACTCTTGTTTCATGGGTATCAGGAACTAAGAGAGACTTTTCAGTCTCACAAACATCTAGACCTGAAACAAATACTCGTGGTTCGTCGGAGAGTAACCAACTGCGCAACGGAGGTCGTCATCTGGCATCAGAGACTGGACCTCACATTGAAATGTCTAATATCGCAAGTATACTAGACCATTTGTAAATAAACAAAGTGTCGGAATTCACCTAAAATATTTTACAACAAATTATCGCCTGCCCTTACGATAAGGGTCAAATTACATTCACATACAATACAACACGAAACGTTCAAAGGGGTTAACGTTCCGGAAATACAAAATCTGAGGAACAAGGAAATACTAAGCAATCTAAACAGCACCACAATACATCGGGGATGCAATTTGTGTAAATCGAGGGACATCAAAGGAAATGTCCCCCGGTCCGATGAGCCACTCATTTACGTAATGCGGCCCATTCACTGCATAACTCGAATCTAATGTGTGTTTACGTAGAAAAAACGATAAGCGACAGACGACAATGGGGCCGAGGTGTGGAGAATTTATTGACGCGGTTAACAGCTCTTTGCACTACACTTCTACTGCGATACACATGGCAGCACTCGGCTGTACTCGCCGGCCACACAGCGCCACACAGAGCGCTCGTCTACTGCACCACAAGCGACAGCACTCGGCTGTACGCGCCGGTGACACAGCGCCACACAGAGCGCTCGTCTACTGCACCACACGCGACAGCACTCGGCTGTACGCGCCGGTGACACAGCGCCACACAGAGCGCTCGTCTACTGCACCACAAGCGACAGCACTCGGCTGTACGCGCCGGTGACACAGCGCCACACAGAGCGCTCGTCTACTGCACCACACGCGACAGCACTCGGCTGTACGCGCCGGTGACACAGCGCCACACAGAGCGCTCGTCTACTGCACCACACGCGACAGCACTCGGCTGTACGCGCCGGTAACACAGCGCCACACAGAGCGCTCGTCTACTGCACCACACGCGACAGCACTCGGCTGTACGCGCCGGTGACACAGCGCCACACAGAGCGCTCGTCTACTGCACCACACGCGACAGCACTCGGCTGTACGCGCCGGTAACACAGCGCCACACAGAGCGCTCGTCTACTGCACCACACGCGACAGCACTCGGCTGTACGCGCCGGTGACACAGCGCCACACAGAGCGCTCGTCTACTGCACCACACGCGACAGCACTCGGCTGTACGCGCCGGTAACACAGCGCCACACAGAGCGCTCGTCTACTGTACCACACGTGACAGCACTCGGCTGTACGCGCCGGTGACACAGCGCCACACAGAGCGCTCGTCTACTGTACCACACGTGACAGCACTCGGCTGTACGCGCCGGTAACACAGCGCCACACAGAGCGCTCGTCTACTGTACCACACGCGACAGCACTCGGCTGTACGCGCCGGTGACACAGCGCCACACAGAGCGCTCGTCTACTATGCCAAACTCAAGATACCATAAAGTTAGTTCTATTCGATCGGTTCCCCACTGTGAATTTCCTAAGACGTAGATTAGATTTAATCCGCAGGCTTTCGTTTGACATGGCCAAACCATGGTAAGGCGTAATCCTGGGGATTATCCGACTATGCACTTTAAGCCTTTACATTTAGCCTTGATATTTTGAAATCTGGATTTGTATTTTGCAAATCTATTTAGTCTATCTAGTAAGTAATAGCTCAATTATTTGCCAAAACCGGTTACGAGTTTAGTTCCAATGCAAACAACTCCGAGTTTTCGGTGTTATTATATGAATGTATACCCAAACAGCGAACAAAACCCATTAAATAAAAACTATATTGTTCATTTTCGATGAATTTCTAGGATATGAAACTAATCTAATCCATAGAATAGTATCTGTATCAGCCTATATACGTCCCACTGCAGGGTACGGTCCTACTCTACAATTGAGAGTACGATTGAGAGTGGTTAGGCCATATAGTCTACCACGCTGGCCTAGTGCGGGTTGGCGGACTTACATACCATGGATTTTTTTATAAATCGGGATTCGAACCTGCGACCACCGTGAACATGTTGGCAGCCGCGTCTAGTCCGTTTACCAACAGGCGAATTACATATATAGAATAGTATACTAAGATCTAATATCTTGTCAATCGTAAAAGATTATCTTGGAGCCTCCCGCCCTAGCGTACAGCAACAACTCCGTAGACCGGCATAATTTAAACGACTTGTTTGGACTAGAGATACTCTTATCAATTAAATGTCAATCTACAAATCATAAAGGGTATATAAAGCCGAAAGAGGAAACTACACTCTTCACAGAATAACTTTTACTTTGGGTCCAACCCTGAAACCACAAAATAAAGTAGCAGTTCCATACATTTTGCAGATTGAAACGATTTTTAAGCATGGAATAGTTTTCCGA
Organism: Hyles vespertilio; assembly: GCA_009982885.2. NCBI lineage: Eukaryota > Metazoa > Arthropoda > Insecta > Lepidoptera > Sphingidae > Hyles > Hyles vespertilio. The sequence goes on from CM042827.1 coordinate 10,556,812, forward strand.
GATTTCGGGGTTGGCCCTGTAGTAACAGTTATTCTTTATGATTAGTGTGGCATCTCCCTTTGGCCGTATAACCCTTTGGACCTTATTAATAGACTCGGATCAGCGAGGGAATAACTTTAGTCCAAGACTTTAAAATGTCCTCAATGATTTTGAAAGAAGATGTTTTCGACTTTATAAATAAAAACGGGATGTATTTTGACCTATTTATATATATACCTATTTATTATATTCAGAAGTAAAAAGTTTACAAAATATTCAAGTCAATACTTAAGTATAAAGGTTATAAAAATGGATTGATATTATAAGAGAAACATTATACACGTGGTATAATGTATGTATAGATACTCGTGTAATTATGTTGTTAACATATGAGCGATATTAGTTTAACTAAATCCGTGCTGTCATAGATTAAATTGTAGACGTGTCACGCTCCTTTACCGTCCACGAAAGCATTTGTATATTTTGTGTAACATTATTTACATACATATATAAACTCACGCCTTTTTCCCAGATGGGGTAGGTAGAGGTGCCAGGACACCCACTTTTCGCTTTGTATCTTCTGTCCCACTATGTGATAGATGGCGAGCCTATCGCCATATCGGTATATAGCGATTTTTCCTACTTTAAGGCTTAGTTTCGGTGACCTCTTTTGAAAATTTATCTATGATATAAACTCTATGATTAGAAAATTACATTCATTTTTATTTTTTTTTCACCTATATAAAAAATATAAAAAGAATACACATCAATCAAAAAATTATTCCATGAATTGAGATCCTCCTCCTTTTTTGAAGTCGATTAATAAAAGTCCTCAATTCCATCTACTACTATGAAGCCAAATTTTATTAAAAAAAAACTATTAACTTCAGAATTACGATGTATGTATGTATATATTTGGATACGAAATTTAGTATCCAACTATATACATACATAAACTTACGCCTTTTTCCATGAAGCGGTAGAAGGTAGGCAAAGGTGGGAACACCCTACATATTTCTCCTTGTATGTTCCGTCCCAGATTTTATAGGGGGCGAGCCTATAGCCATATTGGACACAAATTGCTGACTCTGGGCTGATAATGAATCTAAAAATCCAATATCACTTTTCCCGACGCGAGATTCGAACCCGAAACTACAGCTTTGTAATCGTACCGTAGAACAACTACGCCACCGAGGTAGTATCTATTATCGATGAAATTATAAAGCTAGTTCATATTTTATTCTATGTGCCATCATAACTAGGTCATCGGCCGGTAATGAAGTGAATGGGTCTAACTAACCATTCCAGTCTGGTGTTAGTGTTGCTAAAACAATTACTGCACTTAATTGTCCATTCAAGGAAAATACTAAACGGATCTTTGGATATTAGGGCCTCTATGGCCCACAATCACTACTGTATAGACTTCTCTGCAATATAGTTCGATTGAGAAGGCTTAGCCCATGATCATACAGGCCTAATGTTTGCTAATAATCAATCCTTGATAATATATTCCTATGTGGTTTTGCTTACAAGCGTAACGCACTGTGCACATAGACCAACTTTATTTAAATATTTTCAAATGTTACGAAAATTGTTGTTGCAACGGACAAGTTTAATTGAAAACTAGTTAAATGTTGACAGTTTTCTTCGAATAAACTGGTACAAAAAGTAGAATTGAGGCAAACCCTGATAATTGTTCTATTTTCTTAACAATTCTTAAAAGTCCTTATAAGTATTACTCACTCCGTAAAAAGTAAAAACTTAAAATAAGACCGATACGGCCATTCCTTCTCAAACAAAACTAATAATGTACGCCATTTGTTTCTTTCATTAGAATCCACGATTCGAAACTCAAACAGAACATAAATTAAATTTCGAATGGGCAACGGGAAAAAAATCAAATTCCAAATTCAAGAAGGGACTGGTCATAAACAAAAACTGCCTGAGCATTTAACGCATCGACAATTTAAAAAAGGAACTCGTAGGTCAAGGACCAAACGGCCAGTAGCCGGGAACAGGTTGAGGCGAAGATGGCCGAGTGTTCCGAACGCGTGCCCGAGTATAACCGAAGGTGCACGAAGTTTGACGGAAACAACCGAGTGAAAGTTTACGGAGCGTGGGAGAATTCACTATACGCTAATCCGACGGCAGATAAATTACGTATACATAATTATTACAATGTTATTAAGTACTTGAAAATCTGGTTTTATAAGAATAATTCCTACATAAAAATATTTAGTATAATTGAATTTTCTGCTTTTATAGTTTAATCGCCTTGTTTGGCCTTGATGTAGTGACAAGTTTGAAATAGATTTGTTTTATCAAACCGGATCAGCAAAAACTATACAATATATTAGGTTTTTTATAGCACAGGATTAGGTGCTACCTTAGTTGGGGGTATAACAAACTATCGGTTTAAAAATATACTGTACTGTATCAGCCCATACGTCCCACTGGAGGGCACGGTACTTCTCCACAATCGAGAATACGATTGAGAGTGGTTAGGCCATATGGCCGGTTCAAAAGTAATAGGTCAAATTCTAGATACTGATTCTGATATATCGAAGCTGTTTTAACTAGAAATTAATTTATCAGATAAAATCTTTCCGAATACAATTGAGCAAATAGCTTATGTCTCGCCTCTTATTGATCTATAGAGCGACATTCTAATTGGTAGACATACGGGACGGGGAGTTGTAGGTTCGAACCTATCAATTACACATCTCTCGGACTCTCCGAATATAAATAATAATAAATACACCCAAACACGTATTCAATATTCATTGTTATATATCGCTCGCTTTAACGGTGAAGGGACGCTGTTAAGAAAACTGCATGACTCAGAAATATCCTTAAGAATTTCAGAGCTATGTGAAGTCAGCCAAGTCGCAATAGGCCAGCGTGGCGGACTTAGGTCTATACCCTCTAAATCATTAAGCTAGGTTAGGTGCATTTTTTTTTATTTTGTTACAAGAAACCAAGGGCGTTACAAATAAAAGTTACATATTATTTTACCTACACAAAATAAAGGATAAAAATAGTTTTCGAATTATTGACAAATATAGTATAACATACGATGTGTTGATTGTAATTAATAAAAAAAAGAAAGCAAACAATTATAAAAATAAAATCAGACTACAAATTAATAAGTAAGACCAACCAAAATCAATCAGATTCAAGTTATACTAGTCATACAAATATAAAAACATTAAAAAGAAATTTAGGAGTTGTTAACCTTGATTAACTCAATACAAAATTTTCTTTATTCAAATAGTTTTTCACAAGATCTTTTGAATCGTTATTGTACTTAGCAGTGGAACATAATATCTAGATCAAATCATTTAAACCATTTAAACCATTTATTTCTTCCACCCACACAATACAACAAAATAACAATACAAGTAAGTTAAGAATAAGATAACAGTTAACAGGCCCATTCTGGTATTTGCTGTAATATGCGTGGAGAATGGATACCAGCTCAGTATACGCTGTTTTACAACAACACTGATTTTCAGCTGGCTTCAAAGCCATCATAGTACAACAATTCTACTATACGTACATACTATACGTGCTATTCTTAAACACTTTCTGTTACTGGCAGTGTAGTGAGTTGTCTACCAACCCGCACTAGACCAGCTTGGTGGACTATATAGCTTACATACATATATAAACTCACGCCTTTTTAGAAGGGGAAACCAGAGGTGCCATCAGGACTATACAATACGCCTTATATGTTCCATCCCACAATGTGATAGATGGCGAGCCTATCACCATACCAGGCACAAAATCCTGACTTCGGGCTGATAATGAATATATAAATCCAACATCACTTTACCCGAGCTGGGATTCGAACCTAAAACCTCAGCTGAGCATTCATAGTTCATACATTATTACAATTCTGTATCAGCCCATATACGTCCCACTGCAGGGCACGGGCCTCCTCTACAATCGAGAGTACGATTGAGAGTGGTTAGGCCATATAGTCCACCACGCTGGCCTAGTGCGGGTTGGCGGACTTACATACCATAGAAATTTTTATAAATCGCTATGGTATGCAGGTTTCCTCACGATGTTTTCCTTCACCGTTTTAGTGCGTGGTGATTGACTATCAATACACACATGACTCCGAAGACATTATTACAATTGTGCCACCTAAAAATGAAATATACATAAGAATAAAAAATATAGTTAAAAAAAACTAAAAAACACGCTTTTATAAACGATACAACTAAAAAGCAAAAAATAATTAATAATGAGTTTAAGAATAGAAAATGGAGTAAAATATGTACAGTCAGCGACATAAGTCGCTGAACACTTCACATTTTTTGATAACCTTTTTATGAATTAAATTTTGTACGTACTACTCTGTAGTCGTAAAATATAACCAAGTAAAGTCATCTATGCCGAGAAGTGCCATAAGATATTGAAAATAATTATTATTTTGGATGATAAGACAATTCTAAATCTCGTGAATGTGTAGCGACTTATGTTGCTGACTGTACATACATTTTATTGTTACAAAACGTGGGGTGCTGGAGGATTAGTAAAGGTTGTAAGCACCCCACAGACGTATTGAAGAGAGTCAAAATCAAATTCAAAGATTCCGTTACACTACATACGTCTGAAGCTAATAAAACCGTATTAAAATGAAAGATAAATATGTAATATTTTGTCTATGATTTGATACAGTAACAGAGTTCATATCCACATTAGAACTATACAAACAAACACACATGTATAATATTTATTACATTTAAACGTAAACAGTGCGGGTGGTCGCTACCCTACGATTTCTAGGAAATTAAATTTAATAACCGTCCGCCCCGTGGAAGGAAATAATTTCATATGAATAAATATGTCTTGTTTATACGTAGTAGCGTAGGGATGGAGTTCGTGAGGTCATACGATTCCTGAGTTGGGAAATTTTATATGTTTTAGAAGTAGAATTTGTGTCTAATATGGTGAAAGAAGTGCGTGGTGGCCTATTGGACTAGATGCGGCTACCAACCAAGCTACCATGTTCACGGTGGTCGCGGTTCAAATGCCAGGGCACACCTCTAACTTTTCGGAGTCATGTGTGTATTGATAGTCTATCACCACGCACTAAAACGGTGAAGGAAAACATCGTGAGGAGACCTATACGTATACGTCCCACTGCAGGGCACGGGCCTTCTCTACAATCCAGAGTACGATTGAGAGTAGTTATGCCATATAGTCCACCACGCTGGCATAGTGCGGGTTGGCGAATTTTACATACCATAGAAATTCTTAAAAATCGCTATGGTATGCAGGTTTCCTCACGATGTTTTCCTTCACCGTTATAGTGCGTGGTGACTGACTATCAATACACACACGACTCCTAAAGTCAGAGGTGTGCCTTAGGATTCGAACCCGCGACTACGGTTTCGGTAACCGGGTCCAGTGTATTACCAACAGGCCTTCTAAATAAGATAGATAGATATTACTTTATTGTTCACCAAATATTACATACATGTACAGTTTACATTCTTTTGAAATAGTGTAACAACTGGCGGTCTTATCGCTATAAGCGATCACTTCCAGACAACCAAACGTACGATGGGTCATCTGTTATATAAGATAGTATGTAATGTGGGAAAGTTTGAAGACCAAAGAGAATATATACATATACCTTATAAATACAATGGTAACGTGTATATATCTAATTCTAATTAACAAATAACTACAAATACAAATTTGGATTCAAAGTTACATGAATTAAAATTCGAACCCGCTACCACCGTTTACCTCTACAATTAACTGGGTTATCAAGTATCACTATTAAATAATCCCGAACAAAACAAGTTAAGTACAGTTAACGCAAAAAGATCAATTCAACCAGTTTTGTTTAAATAAACTTCGCTTTTTTTACTGTCGACATCCGTGGGAACTTGGCGATTATAAACATATAACTGTACCATTCATTATACACTTTATTACTTGTCAGACAAGGTTGGAAATCATTTGAAGTGTCGATTTATGTATCAAATATTAAAATAACTATAAATAATAATGAATAACAAAGTATTTAGTAGTTCGGTTTTGTACCTGGACTATCACAACAATATATTTTTCTCCCGCCAAATAGCAGTGTAAATGCACTGTTGTGTTTCGGTTGATAGGACATTGTAGCCAGAGTAACTACTGAACATATTGAGACCTAACATCTTTTGTCTTAAGATGGCAAGCGCAGTGGAAAACCAATAATAGGTAAACGGTATGCTCGTTTCGCGATTCATTGCAATAAAAACTATGTATGTATGTACCAGCCCATATACGTCTCACTGCAGGGCACGGGCCTCCTCTACAATCAAGAGTACGATTGAGAGTGGTAATAAAAACTAACTATTGTTATAATTGCGAAAGTTTGTTAATCTTTCATACAGGAAACTGCATATAAGCGAAACTGGGTGGGGCCGTATTATAATATATATTTATTTAAAACTCGCAGGATACAAAGCAAATACCCCAAACAGTAGCGCATATTATAGTCTCAATATTACAATCTTGTGTCGTGAAAATTAAAAACAACCACAGACTTTTCTGTAACAATCTTTAAGGTACTACTCCCAAACCTTTAACAATTTGGGAATGACACCAACTAAAGTCTCTGAACGGAATTGAAACCGCGGCCTCTCGTTTCCCAATCCGCATCAAACCAGCTGCAATACAAAGATTCGGTCAAACCTATTTCAGTACAAAGATTGAAAAGCACTTTGAAATAAAAACATGAGCTTTACTCATATTTAACTATAGATGTCAACGGAAATCAAATTCATGTAGTCTGCTTATTCTCAAACACCAAACAACATGCAAGTTAAACCCAGTTAAATATAACGGTTAGTCCCATTAAAACCGGAGCGTAGGCGTGCGTAGGTTTATACTATTATGTTAAAATTAACCGAATGGTTACAATGGTAACTGTAGCAGACTATCACGAAGATCTGTGGTAAATGGATCTGTTGTAATTGGATGGTATACTTAAGGGGTATCCAGAATTATTATGAGTGCGCTGAATTTATTTCTGAACCAATATGGCTGTAATTAGACTAACAACTGCGGAGTGATTCCTATCTCTTTATTTTAATGGGTTTTTTAATTTTATTTTAAAGGTTAGGCAATCCTATTCAATATTCCCGGACCTCGACCGAGGGGTAGACCAAAGAAGCGCTGGCTAGATGCCGTCAAGGAAGATATGAGGGTCAATGGCCTTACTATTGAGGATGCCGAAGATCGGGCCAAATGGAGAAGAATTTGCCGGAAGGTGCACCCTGGCACCGGCCGGGATAACGCCAGGTAGAAGACGGACTCATATACCATTTTTATTTAATAAATAGCTATGGTTTTAGTGCGTGGTGATTGACTACCAATACACACATCAATTCAATCAATTCAAACCAAAAAACGACAATTTAACTATACATGTAGTATATTCTAAACTTCCCTCCTTTCTTTTCCTATTCTTATACCCACCCAAAAGTTGCCTGTAAGAAATCACTTATAAACACCTATAAAAAACAGCTACCGGTAATGTTTTGACAATTTGTAATATCTTTAAGTGTTTTTCCTTTTCGAGTGCAGGTAAGAATAAATAAATAAATAAATATATTTTTCATCTTTGAAAATTAACTCAGTACTTCAAAATTCACAAATCACTAGACTTGAACAGTGTTAAGTAACAACAATAAAATTAATACCTAAAGGAATTTTGACCGTACTTGTAGGCCATAAAACAACAATGGAGAAAGTTTAGTCAATCACATAAACTCATCATTAATGGTTCAGCAGGTACATTAATCTTCTTTTATGTGTTAAACTTTTTTTATAAGTTGCCTTCTTGGTGGAGTTGGTTAGACTCTGATTGTGAAACGAGAGGCCGCGGGTTCGATCCCCGCACCGAAACAAATATTTGTGTGAACCACAGGTTTTTTTGATTTTTTTTCCGGATCTGGGTGTTGACTGGAAAGTCTCTCGTAGTTTCTGATACCCACAATACAAGACTCGATCTAATAGTGGGTTCAGGAATATGTATGTGACTGTTGGGTGTAATTATTTATTATTTATTTAATTATGAGATGAAGGTGCTATTTCATAACATACGAAACTATTATTTAGAACAACATTTTGGCAGCGGTCTTCTACAAACTATTACAAGCAGAAAACTCAGTTTTCCGTCATATAATTTCCTTTCTATAATCCTGGCTTTTAAGCGAAACGTGAAGAAGCAACTGAACAGGTTGTCATTATTATGCCTTACAAGAACTTGTTTTTCCGCCATTCAGAACTCTAATTACATACAAACGTACACACATGAACCCATGCCTTTTTCCCAGATGATAGAAGGCGAACCTATAGCCTTATCGAACACAAATTCCTGAATATGAATCAATAAAAAAAAAACACTGATCCGACCCGGGATTCGAATCTGCGACCTCAACGTTGTAATCGTATCTTACTCTCTAATTCATCGTTACTATCCTTACCATCAGGTATTTTCACTTTATCGAGCTAGAAAAATAAATTTCTATTCCAAAGATTTCTCAACCGATAAAAAAAAAAACTATTCCGGCAACATGCACTAGGCCAGCGTGCTGGACTATACAGCCTAACCAGTCTCAATCATACCTACTCTCGATTGTAGAGCAGACCCGTGCCCTGCAGTGGGACGCATATGGGGTGAAACAGATAAATCTTTTAAAATTCTTGCCTGCCCCAAGAATATCTATTATTCCATCACTTGGCAAAACATCTAAAAATGATTAATTTCCCTGGCGGTTTGAGCATTTAACCCTAGCAGAGATGTTGCACATATGCCATTCGAGCCGGTCCCACAGGGCGAGGGGTCAACTCGGCCTGTACTACCTCAGGAAATTGATAACTTTGACCGGCTGTTGGCCCAAGTTGGGAGCTGACGGGTTAGGTGTAACTACATAGTGTGTGTTAACGTATTTACATTATATTGAACATGTTTCAAATAAGTCGAGTGATTGCAAAGCGTACGTCTGATTACGATTTTATGATTTATTGCAATACTTGGTCAAATTCTCTCATGTTTGATTTTATAAATTTGAAGTCAGACGGCTTAACTAAATTCTCATTTCTCTGACACTCATATCCAAAATGAATTCCGTCGTAAGACCGAACATACATTTACTGACGACTTTTTAAATCCAATAAATATTTGTCCTACAATAGATTCTCATTTCGTAGCTTCTCTCCTGCTGCGGTATATACAATGGCAAAACTGTTACACAAAATCTAATGATAAACAATCTCTAGTATCTTTTCCCTTGTACCGCACAAAAATTAGAAATCACAACAGTGACCGTCGACCTGCCACCCACACGGCCACATCCGGCACCGTCATAACTTATGTAATTAACCCAAAGAAACATCAACATATACTGTTTACCTGGCGCAGTGAAAAATATGTGCAAGCAGACGCCATTTATAAAGCCACTGTGTGGGAGTGCAATGGATATTTCCATATAATTTTGACACTAATTTGCATTTAGAGAAACCGGTTAGATCATCTGTAGGCGCTGGTAACGTGTGATATTAGTCTACTGCACCACACGCGACAGCACTCGGCTGTACGCGCCGGTGACACAGCGCCACACAGAGCGCTCGTCTACTGCACCACACGCGACAGCACTCGGCTGTACGCGCCGGTGACACAGCGCCACACAGAGCGCTCGTCTACTGCACCACACGCGACAGTACTCGGCTGTACGCGCCGGTAACACAGCACCACACAGAGCGCTCGTCTACTGCACCACACGCGACAGCACTCGGCTGTACACGCCGGTGACACAGCGCCACACAGAGCGCTCGTCTACTGCACCACACGCGACAGCACTCGGCTGTACGCGCCGGTGACACACCGCCACACAGAGCGCTCGTCTACTGCACCACACGCGACAGCACTCGGCTGTACACGCTGGTGACACAGCGCCACACATAAATTATTTGCACCACGCACAACTGCATACTAGTAGTCTTTCAGTCAAAACCATTTAGGAGATAATAGCCATGAAAACACCCGAAACTGCCGTACACGAGTGCACAGTATTATCTGAAACTCCCACGTCGGTGATTTCTTGGCCCGCCCGACTTTATCGAAAAGCTAATGTGTCCAGCTGGACCAATTAAAACGTAGTCGTTCCTAGACCGATGTTTGAAACTACACAAACACTGTACGGCTTGTTAGAATAGTGTGGATTTCGCTTTATAAGCCCAATTGCACACTAGCAACTTGGAGTTGTACAAAATTGAGCATGTAATCTAGCGTACCAAGTAATGGTTTTTCTGACCAATGTTTTGAAGACAGAATTTCTAAAAAACATATCTTATTTCAGTAACATTAATTACTGAATACCAAATATTCCAATTGGAAAGTTGTGTACAACTCTTTGACTACTAGGAAGGAAGGAACACGCGTGACGGCAAACAATTCCACAGCTTGATTATACGACACATAAAAGAATTTGCGAACCTCTTGGTTCGTGCTGAGATGGTTTGGACCATTAAGCTATGGGTTCGCAAGCCAGCACGCGTGGTTCTTTTTAGGAACGGAGAGGAGGAGATTAAATTAAAAAAATCTTCAGAGCATTCACCGTGATACAGACGGTAGAACACGCTTAGAGAGACGACATCCCTCGGTCTTATAATCAAGATACAATTGGTTCAAGGTCTCAAAATCATTAATGTACGATGACCCTAAAACAACTGCATCAGATTCTGCATATAATACAAGATAAAAATCTGTTTTTCGCAACAGTCACTATTAACTAAGTCGTTTACTTCCTGTACTAATAAAATAAGAAAAATTTAACTGATCGTATTATTTACAGGAAATGTTTGGCATTACAGCTCTTTTTAAGGTAGACGTTAGTTTAAATATTTTTGCTGCATTATAAACATAATGTCTTTTGAGTTTAATTTATTTGAATTACTTTTTATCCTCGATTTGTACTTCAAAAATCTCGAACATGGATCTCTACATTGATGACAAATAAAAACATATCCTGTCCATTTAATATCTCCTTACGATCAAATAATAATGGCATATTACACCTTTATAAAGTTTTAATTAGATTTGTCCTCAACTTGGACTTCAAAAATTTCGAATATGGATCTCTATATTGTGTTTTTGTTCCAGTCCAGATCTGCTTCTTGCCAAGAAAGGCTTATTACTATACCTTTCCTTCATCATGAATATATACTACTAATATTATAAATTCGAAAGTCTGTGTTTGTTACTTTTTATCCCAAAAATATCCCGTAGGATGTATACGGACGCAAGGAATTAAATGGGTGGTTTAAAGTAATGTTAAGTTTGATTATTTATGACAGTTGTCACGGGAAATAATGGACTGTATTTAAATTTTGGAACAGTGCATTTACCTTGCTGTTTGGCGGGAGAAATAAATATTACGGTGGTACTTACCCAGGCGGCCTCTCACATTTGAGAGACCCGCCATAAAATCTTTCTTTATCTTTCGTTGATAGACAACCATCTCCCATCGATATATTCATTATTAGCACTTAACTTAAAATCGCATTGCAATTAATTCTACCTCCATCCCATCCACCGTCATCCATCCGTCAGCTAAAGGAAATTCATTGTTCAGCAGTGGATTTCCTTATTATAGGCCTGTCCCAATTATTTCCACAGTGACTTGTTGGAGGATTCCTGCATTAAGTGACGTTCTGTGACCTTTAGCAACCTTAACCTTGTGGGTTTGACGTCCTACGCTGCGCTTTCCGCTACTTGGCCTCCATTCGAAAATTTTGTCCCTACCGGCTGTCGGTTCTCCGCGCTATGTGCCCATTGCCACTTCAACTTACTAATTCGCTGGTCTATCACAACATATAATAACAAGTCAACAAAGAACCTTTAAATCCTTCCACAAATAATCCCGAAACAGCTAAGCCGCGGTGGTGTCATACGTCTATCGCAGAAGTAAAATGACTTAGCCCAAGTTTCGCTGCAGTAAGCCGGAGATGCTCACAGGCGCGGTCCCAACTTATACAAGTTAAATTAATTACACACCCAGTGTAGTGCTGGCCACGAGTTTGTGTTATTAATTCAATGTTCTACAATCTCTGAATTGGGAGCGCAGTTGTACTACGGTTGGTAAAGTTGAGGTCTCGAGTTCGAATACCGGGTTGGGCTGTGATTTTTTACATTCATTATCAGCTGGGAGTCAGGATATTTTGCCTGATATGGCGATTGTGAAATGAAACACAATGCGAAATGTGGTCCTGGTAGTACCTCTATTTACGTGGCGTACTTGGCGTGAATTTATGTATATTCAAAAAATAAAATTTCTGCTTTAGAATTCCGTGTATAGTACTTCCTAATTTTCTATGTAGTCAATTATCACTGTAACGGTGATGAAAAACATGGTGAGGAAATCTACATCTCATAAAGATCTGAAAAGGCTTTTCTGTAGTATGTGAAGTCCGGCAACTCGCACTAGGCTAGCATGGAGAAATATTTAAGCTCTCTCAATCAAAGTTAATTCAAACTTCCAAGTCCAATTATAATATGTATAATCACAGTGGACTTTCTATCAACGGCTCTTTTATCAAAGAGAGACAGCTGCCCGCAAATTACCAAATTCTTAAAGAATTAAAAAAAAAATATGTTTCGTGATAAGATAATATCATATACTTTTTAAATTATTGCGTTGTCATCGGCCCTAGATAAGTATGCAAAATTTCAAATCAATCCAACGTTTGAAGTGATCGAAAATCAACTTCACAGATTCTGTTACATACTCGTACATACATGCATACATACATACAATACAAAGAGGAGAAGTTAATAAAAGCGTGTTAAAATAGGGTATATGGGGACCAAAACTCCCGGCCCCAAGTGTAATAAGTAACAAATTTCAATATTGGACTTGTAACCATTGTCTTCTCACATACTTGCCGGCTTGTTTAATTGTTTTTACATGAAAGCGGGTGACACGTGCCCCGGGACCGAGCCCGGGTCAAACGGACCCCATTTGAATAATGACCGGGGTATTTCACTAATTATTTTGGACTAAGATGTAGTTGGAGGGTTAAGGACGTTTTAGGGTCAAGATTTTTGGCTTTGACAATTAGTTTTGTTTTGTTGGGGTAATTGGTTTGTTTTGTGGAGGGTCTGGAGGGGAGGCTACGGGGTGCTGTAAGGTCGTAGATTCCATTCCATTGATTTTTTTGTTGCTTTAAACAGTTACCTTTTTTTAAATTTATACAAATGGTAAAGCATGTACTCGTAATTTAGACTATAAACCCTAAGGCTTCTTATAAGAATTTCAAAGTTGTGTAAACTACATCAAAGCACACTGAGCCAAGGGGATTAAGATCTAAACTTACTCAATCGTAGTGGAGAATCATGGCCATCTATCCAATGGTTACAGCACTAATATCACAACTTAAACAGATACATAAAATTAATAAATATATTTTGTTTATTTCAATCAATTGACAGTTTGACAGCCTCCGTGGCGCAGTTGGTTAGCCGCCGATTTTGAAACGTGAAGCAGCGGGTTTGATCCCCGCACCGTGATAAATACTCGTATTTGTGTGAACCACAGGTATTTGTTTCGGGTCTGGGTGTTTGTGAGAACGAAAAGCCTCTCGTAGTTCCTGATACCCACGACACAAGGCTCGATCTTAGTGTGGGGTCTGGACTATATATACATATTATATATGACAGTTGGGTGTATTTTATACATTATCCATACAAAATAATTCCAGTATTCTGTATCAGCTTTCTCCGATATTTTCCACACAAAAACCTTAAATAATAACTCATTCCTGTGTTAATGCACATTCCAAAAAGTGTAATTTTTAACGTTCAAAAACTTGTGTCACGTTTTCCAAGTGCCACGTTCGCGTAACAAAGGACAGACATACAAACATACGTGCAGTTTACACGTTCAATATAGATGCTGTTGGCTCCACGGATTTACATGGTGTTGTAATTTAGAGGGGAGATGCGGGTTACATGGGCTTAATTTGTAACGGTATTTTTGGTTCCAGGATGATTGATGAGAGTAAAGTACATCGTAATCGCAATAAAAAAGTTGGTTGATTGGGATGTAACATGTAATCATTAGAAAGCCCAATTCAATTAATGTTAGGCATTTATGCAAAATAAGATCGATCTGCGAAGTTCGAATAGGCAAATATACATTTTGTATAATTTTGAAATAGAGTCATTCTAGTACCAACATTGTAATGAATGATACTGCAGTCTACCCTATGACAATGAAGGCTGTAAAAACTTTGAAATATCGGAAAACAAACATATAACCGAAATAAAATACGAATAGTTAATTAAAACGTTTAGAACGAAAATAAAACATCTGGAGAACATTTTTAGGTTTTTTTTAAACATCCACTTTTCCTCATCTTCCCTTTACAAGTTAATGTAAATTTCATTACACGCATATTAAATAATATATTTGGTTATATGATTACTTTTTACAGCGCTAAGTGGCGACGAGGTTGGTGTCCGAACACACAAGAATTCTCGGAAGAGCTTAGCTTTGGAGATTTGTAGCTTTTTTGACAGCTTCCGTGTAAGTACCTATAAAATTTAATAAACTAGCGGTCTGGCTTGGCTCCGCCCGGGTGTAGATATACTTTTCTAAATGGCGGCTGAAATTTTCAATTCCGACGACAATTAATAAATAAATAAAAAGATGGCCAAAAAATAATCCAAATAAATTTATTTGCTATAATTTCATAATCAATTATTTTGTATATACAGGGTATATCAAGACTGCTACCGAAAACGAAGCCGGGTGGTAGTTTAAGCGACTTCAGACACAATGCAACAGAAAAAGTTGCAAAAATAAGCGACAATTTTTTTTTTGTAATTTTTTTCCTATGTCTATATTTGGGTGGTAAATACATTTTTTCCTAAAATAATAGTGTATACCCTTTTATTTATAAATAATCTAAGGTATAAAAGAGTTTAAATTATTATTTTAGCAAAAACTATGGATTTACCACCACAAAATGACGATATTTAAAAAATCATAAAAAATAATTGTCGCGTTTCTATGCGAAATTTTTAATTGCATCGTGTTAGTAGCCACTAAAACTACCACCCGGCTTCGTTTTCGGTAGCAGTCTTGAGATACCCGGTATAGAATAAGTACTATGTATTGACTTGTCATAAGAGCTATTTAATTGTCTTCATGATCAATAAACCAATTTCATTTAATTTCATTTCAATTTAAAATATAGACCAAGCAGACCAAGAAAAATGAATCAAATTTCAAATTTGCTAGTTTTTCACTACTGCTTCCCACGTATAGATAGCGTGCTGACATATTGCTTATAGCATTCCTCGATAATTGACATATCCATCACAAAATATTTTTTCATTTCAAACCAAGTAGTTCTTGAAATTATAGGTAACAGACAAACAAACTTTTCAGCTTTATATATTAGCATAGATTCCTCTAACTGGTCTATTGATGATAGGTGACATAGGGATTCAATTATTCGAAGGTATTTCGTCGTACTGGGTTTGTCTAGATAGGAGAATTTGATTTGTGTGATCTCGGCTTAAACCTTATGTGACAACTGACGTGTTTGTGACTGGGAATAGTGACAGTCGCGTAACAAATTCTGGGAATGAAAATAATATTCTGAAACGTGGGTGATACTGGTAGCGGTCTACCTACCACTAGGGGATTTTGTTTTTTAACTATTAAACCTACAATGTTTGTAAATTTAAATCAAACTTCCAAACTGAATTGTACATTTACAATTCTTAAATTTCAAATTCATATCATTTTATATAAGAAATCTGTAAAAGAATCGAAACTCAGCGTCGGCAACTCAAAAAATGTTAAAATTTAACCAAATCCCTGAAAAAATGCGTAAAAATTTTATTTTAAACATACTATACTCTTATTGTCAAATAAACAAATTTTATATTCATTAAACACGTATAAGTTAATTGTAAAGCAATGTCTTCTGTACAATATTTTTATTTTTTTGCCCTGGCATCAAAAGGCTTTCTCGATGACGTGACATCAATTTAAAACAATTGAATTTATTTCGTATTCCTACTGGATTAGCTTGAATATGTTTTGGTAAATTAAAGCCCTTGCCATGCCGCTGGCCTTTTGGTCTTTTTCATTCGAATTAGATTTTTTGCACCGATTCTATATGATTCAATGTCTAGTAGAATTTAAATTATAAGCCCTATCCTAACTAACAAACGCAGAAGCACGCGTTCTTCTTCTCAGACTTTTACATAATAATTATGATGAGCATTTTATAGATCTTGACATTTTTGCTCTATCAAAGACGAAATTAAAAGGTATGTTTGTTAAAAAACTACAATCTTTAGATAATTTAAGCGACTAAATCTTTTTGTAATACCTAATACTGTATATTGTTTTTTTTTTTTGTGATGCGTGTGTTTTTGTTTATGTACTTTTTAATTTTAATTAATATGTGCACATTTGTGTTGTTTATACATTAAGTAAACTTAGATTAAGATAATTTAAATCGTAATATAAATATAATGTATAATTTCTTTTCATCCCAATAAATAGAGAAATATCTGATTTGACAGCCTCCGTGGCGCAGTTGGTTAGACGCCGCCTGTGAAACGAGAAGCCGCGGGTTCGATCCCCGCACCGAGAGAAATGTTTGTGCGGCCCACAAATATTTCTTCCGGGTCTGGTTGTTTGTGAGACCGAGAAGTCTCTCGTAGTTCCTGATACCCACGACACAAGACTCGATCTTAGTGTGGGGTCAGGACTATGTATGTGACTGTTGGGTGTTATTTATTTATTTATCTAAAAAACTAAGTTAGAGTGGGCAACATTGAAGACTAATACAGACATGAGGTGTCACAGTGCCCAATACTGGGCTTCTCGCGCCAAAAATCCATCTTAATTCCCCTACACATGTCCCAATATGTCCGTATTACGCCATACAAGCCAGAATTACTTTCCAACTCTTATTTGATTTTAATTTGGGACAGGAAATGAAGGTCATCGACCCTTCTAATGTGTGTCGTTAAGTAACTCCGCTCAGAAATTATACTAAGATGTTAAGATTCGGTTTTAATTTTTTGGTGGCTTAATATAATTTAGTTCTAAAACCCGAATGGCAATCCGGAAGTCTAGGGTTTGAACCCAGGTACTTAAGTTACGTGTGAATTCGTAGTTAATAATTGCGTACCTTTAGGATGGTATGAGTATTATAAGGAATAATACATATCATGATTACATACATACATAAACTCACGCCTTTTCCCAGAAGAGATAGGCAGAGGTGAAAGCAGAACATTTCGCCGTATATTATTCGTCCCGCGATGTGATAGGCAGCGAGCCTATCGCCATATCGGGCACAAATCCCTTTTCCGTATTCCGTTTTCCGGTTCGAATCCTGGGTTAGGCAAAGTGATATTGGATTTTTCTATTCATTATTAGCCCGGAGTCAGGAATTTGTGCCCGATATGGCGATAGGCTCGCCATCCATCACATATTGGAACGAAACATACAAGAGAAATGTATTTCTGGGAAATAGGCGTGAGTTTATGTATGTACATGTAAAAATATTTCGTCTATACTATATATCTAAATATAAAATATTTAGATAACGAACATTTAACGTGGCGAATTTAAAATGAGTCCATTAAGATTATACAGGGTATATCAAGGCTGCTACCGAAAACGAAGCCGGGCGGTAGCTTAAGAGACTTCAGATACAATGCAACAGAAAATGTTTGCAAAAAAGCAACATCTTTTTTTTGTTATTTATTTCCTATGGTCGTATTTGGGTGGTGAATGCATTTTTTCATAAAATAATAGTGTGTACCCTTTTAAATAAATACTCTAAGGTATAAAAGAGTTTCACTCAAAAATGATGATATTTGAAAAATCATTAATAAATACAGAAAATACGAGTGAAGTTACAAACAATATTCCTGCCTACTCATTAAAACTGGCTATAAAATATAGTAAAAATAAGTAAAGGCTATGAAATGCTCCCGTCATATTACTAGATGTTAAAAGAACACCAGATGATAATATATCGCTGTTTGGATCATGAATGAATCTCACGGTGGCTGTCTGTCACACCGAAAGAAGCCCGTTCCGGTTTATTTTTTGTATAGGATTTAAAAAAAAGTTTTTTTTAATATTATTAGTTATGTTTATATGCTGTTATTGAGGAATCACGATTGAAATTATAATTTAAACAAAGGTTATTTTATAAGATCCGTAAAATTGGTAGTTAAACTTATCAAATCTTATATGTTACAGTTAAAATGAAACAAAACAAAAAACTATAATATTTAGCAACCCTTCCGTGATAGAATTTATTTTTGGTTATTTATTGTGTAAGCAATAAATAATTAATTTTTTATTAACATCGAGTGCTAAAACAATTAATTAGCCTAATTTTCAACCACATTGAAAGGAACCGATGACAATGATTACACAACATGCCTGACAGCCTGAATTTTAGCCAAGCTACTGACATACCGAATGGAATGGGTGGTAAGGGAAAAATAACTTTAAACCTCTTTACCAAACAACATTGCTAATCGTCACTTCAAATGTTTTTATGAGGTATTACTACCAAAATTACCAACCCAACCTGTTCTTGTTGTAAAATTACAAAGTACCAAATGACCTTGAATTAAGTTTTTAATTCATAAAAATATAGCTCCCTTGACCTTAAGTCATTCACAAACAACTCTGTCAAGTACCAGTCAATAAGCAATATAATGTGGTTTATCCAGTATCACCACTCCTATGAATCGATTAAAGTTTCTTAATTAAATAGTAACCTTTGAATCAATTCATAAATGTGTTTTTATCAGGCTTTATAATGTTATAATATTTTAATGTATTAAATTATGTGCTGATATTATCACATGTTTGACATGATTACTTTATTAACTATATTTTTATAGCCATAAATTAGGAAAACTATTATATAATCAATTCCGCGAATGGAAACCTGCAATAGAAGTTGAAATTTCATTCCTATTCTTTGGCTAAGGAACGCCATCTTTTCGATTACAAGGTTTTTTCCCTGTATAACTTTTCTTAGAATGATCTTTTGCCAGCAGTCTTGCCAGATCGTTATTAATAAAAGAGCTTCAAGAAAAGATTTAACACTTTATTTAAAGGCACATGGGTACTTGGGACACCTCTGCTTGTCTATCTCTTTTAGGGGTGTAAGCATAATATAGTGTCTATAATAGTTATATAATAAAGGTTTATTTCACGTATACAAATATAAAAGGCTTTCAATCTAATTCCAACCTTAGAAAAATATTTAGATTATTACACAAATATTGACATTGCTCACACAAACAACATTTTCAATATGATACTTCAAAAGCCTTTTTTTATTTATTCTACAAATATTGACATTTATCACACCGCTTGACTATCGTCTTCTATGACACCAATCAATTGAGACAGGATGTGAGCACTCGTACTATTGTGCGGTGTGAGCAGCGGCCGTCGCAACACCGTTGATTTCGCCTCCATTCATGCTGGCCCGGCCGTATTCTTACCAAACTGGTTTTTGTGAGGTGTCGTGCAAGGTGTAAGAGTTTTGGATTAATCTGAGTGTTGTTTAGAATATTTGGAAAAGTCATTTTTTCTAAGGAAAAGTTTGTACTTATGTTGAAATGTGATTAGAATTAATCTGGGCGTTGTATAGAATATTTGGTATGAAAAGTGTTTTATTCTAAGGGAAAATTGGTACAGTCAGCGACATCAGTCGCTACACATTCACGAGATTTGGAATTGTCTTATCATCCAAAATAATAATTATTTTCAATGTCGTATGGCACATTTCGGCATAGATGACTTTACTTGGTTATATTTTACGACTACAGAGTAGTACGTACAAATTTTAATTCATAAAAAGCTTATCAAAAAATGTGAAGTGTTCAACGACTTATGTCGCTGACTGTACATGTGAAAATATGAATTGTGAATGCTGTTTCACACAAAAGAGATACAGCAGAGCAAACTTGGACCAAAAACTTGCTGCCATATTTCTTTCAATGAGTGAGATTGCATGAGGTACACTATACTTCACCTTCTCCCGTCGTTTTTCCTTCTGCCCCTCTGAATTTAAGGGACTGGGTACCGAACCATGATCCACATGATAAATATTTATCAGCGTCAATACGGAAGATATATGGTCTGTAAAATAGAAATAATTTTATAGCGGATTTGGTTTAATTTTGAACTTCCCGATGTTTCTATTGCTTTACAGCTTTCGTGGTTAGGGGGTGGACTAACTCGAGTTAAAAATTGTAAAAATTTTATTTGAACCTGTAACCTTGTATGTCTTTAAAAGAAAAGAAAATAGAAGACAGTTGGTTGCTGAAGGATTTTCTTGCTTGGTTTCTTCTTCATAGCTATAACACGTTTCGTAGCGGTGGTAGCAGAAATTAACGATTCATGAGATCTTGTGAAAGACTATTGGGATAAAGAATATTTTGATTTTGATAATTGATGAAATATTATTAAGAGGATATTGATTCCATACAATAATTTTGTTGATGTTTTTCTTTCACTTCTCATATTTAATTTCTTTTTTACTTTTGTCAAGTTAATATTACTTGTGCACATTTACTTTATATTTAAATATGGAGACCTGTCATCAGCAATATTTGTTATATTTAAAATTGTATATCTATTATTGTTATTAATCAGTAATCTTTCTTCAAAATAATATAAATGATTTCTTACGTATTTCCAAACATTATCACAATTTGCAATTTTGATCCAGTGGCTTCCTTAGCCTTCAAACTGGTAAAATAATCTATTATTTCAGTTATGCACTAGACTGCCCTTTATTTCTCCTATTTAAATATCCATCCCATGACTGCAAGAAATTACCTAGTGTGGCCGCCACTTTTACTTTTAATATTATGTGATTTCTTTGTAATTTCTCTGTACGGTGCAAAAAAGGATTAAAAAAAATTCTTTCAAAGATCATACCGCTATATCCACTGTCTTAAGCCTCAAAATTTCTGTGAAACCAGTCGGCGCCGAAGATAATAAAACTATAAGCGTTTCCCGTGTGTACAGAGCAGACCAGTTCGTAATATCAAGTTCAAGCAACATTTAACTTTGATTATCTATGTTATTCGTACAGCTTATCTAAACTTCAACTGCTGGAGGAAATCTTTGAATAGATTTGTCCAGATCGTCATATAATCTGTAAGGATTTAAGTCCTGAATTGGATTTTTAGGAAGTATTTTTGTGACAATTAATGGCGAGACGAGCATGCTGTTCGCCTAATGGTAAGCGATAACTGCTTAAGAACAATATCACAACCAAAGAGCAGCTTGAATTACAAAACAATGGCATTACACTGCGCTCGCCACCCTGAGACATAAGATGTTAAGTCTCAATATGTCCAGTAGTTACTCTGGCTACGGTGTCCTTAAAACCAAAACATAACAGTGTATTTCCACTGCAGTTTCGTCTGAGAAATAGACATTGCAGTGGTACCTATTCAGGCAGCCTCTCACATATGAGAGACCACCAGTGAATATTAAGCCTGCAACTTTAAAAATATATGACAGCCACCGTGGCGCAGGCGGTTAGACGCTGCCTGTGAAACGAGAGGCCGCGGGTTCGATCCCCGCACCGAGAGAAATGTTTGTGCGGCCCACAAATATTTCTTTCGGGTCTGGGTGTTTGTGAGACCGAAAAGTCTCTCGTAGTTCCTGATACCCACGACACAAGACTCGATCTTAATGTGGGGTCAGGACTATGTATGTGACTGTTGGGTGTTATTTATTTATTTATATATTTTGAAATCGAACCCACAACCACATCATATTAAGCCAACTATTCAACCACTACGCCACAAGTCGAGTATTATCCATAAAAAATAACATAATTGTGATAGTCGCTAATTACAGACGAGTGGAATCGCCGGATATCGCTGTACAAAAGAAACATGAATAAGAATTGAAGAGCTTTTAATGACTTTAATTATTGACATACTGATGTTTGCATTTTTGTATCATAGTATGAATTACAAACCTTGAGAATATTTATATCTACATATAGTTATTACATATATTACATATAGTGTTAGTATAGTTATATTACATAATATAATATATTATAATCTATGCTAATATATGAATCTGAAAAGTTTGTTTGTTTGTAACCTCGTATCTCAGGAACTACAGGTTCGATTTGAAAAAATATGTTTGTGTTTGATATGTCGTTTATCGAGGAATGCTATAGGTTATACCGGGTATATCAAGACTGCTACCGAAAACGAAGCCGGGTGGTAGTTTTAGTGACTACAAACACATTGCAACTAAAAATTTTGCTAAGAAACGCGACAATTCTTTTTTATATTTTTTTAAATATCGTCATTTTTGTGTGGTAAATCCGTAGTTTTTGCTAAAATAATAATTTAAACTCTTTTATACCTTAGAGTATTTATAAATAAAAGGGTATACACTATTATTTTACGAAAAAATGTATTTACCACAAAAATACGACCATATAAAAAATTAAACAAAAAAAATGGTCGCTTTTTTTTCCAAATTTTTTTGTTGCATTGTGTCTGAAGTCGCTTAATCTACCACCCGGCTTCGTTTTTGGTAGCAGTCTTGATATTCCCTGTATATCGATATAGAAGGAAAGCAGTAATGAACAATCTAGCAAACACGAGGAAATTTTATTCGTTATTCCTGGTCAGATTGGTCAATATTCTAAATTGATAGAACTGAACCATTTGGCCGCCATTTTCATTAATTATGAATGTATCTTCGATCAAATATGCACTAGATATACAGTTCCCTGTAAATGTTCTGTTAAAAAGTGGCACCGATACATTGAAACAAAAAAAGTACACAAAAAGATTACATATTCCAAATATATTAACACAAATTCCACCTTATTCCTGGAGCTTAAAGTAGCTTTTCACATAATATTGTCTTAAGTTCTGCGACGTTTTAGAAGCAACGGTCGGTGCGTGACTGAAGGCAAAAGAGAGCTTAAAGCACTCTTTTTTGGTGCCATTTTTTAAGCGATCGTGTTGTATCTAGTGTATATTTGATCGTAGGAATTTATAGATATTTATTTAATCAACACATGTCATGGTTATGTTTATATGTGTGTATATATCAAATATACATTTATTTATACACCTTTTGTGCTTCATCTCTTCACCACCCTAAGGTATACTGCTAGGGAATGTCCCTAGCGTTAAATCCGACAGTATACGTTCACTACAACGAAGCTTTAAAACAAGGTATTTTCAGGATATTATTTTGAGTCTACTTTTATGGCACACTTACAATATATTATCGAGCTTGCAGAAATATTTTTTACTGGTGGTAGGTCTCTCATCATATTATGTGAGAAGGTAGGTACTACCGCTCGCCCCGTGGTAAGGAGGCTTTACGAGAATCCTGCCAAGGCATCCTCTGCCTATCGTAAGAGGCGACTAATAGGGAAGTGGAGGTCTCGGGCGCGCAGTGGTGGACATTTATTCAAATGATTTACAATTTACGTACACACAAGCGAAATGTCGGACACCGGCCACAAGATGGACGGACGATCTGGCTAGGGTTACAGAAAGTCGCTGGATGCAGACCGCTTCCGTCAGGGCGATGTGGAAAACCTTAGGGGAGGCCTATGTTCAGCAGTGGATGTCCTGTGGCTGAGATGATGATGATTTGCAGTTATCAAATTAGTATACATTAAAGCTAAATTTCTTTGGTTCCTTATAAGTTTAAGCTACTGAGAAGTCACTATGTAGTTTTTATTTTTGCATTACATATTATATACTTCCACAAGCAAACAGGTCACCTGATGGTAAGTGATCACTGCCGCCAATGATCATACACAACGCTAAATCAAGGATGTGTTGCTGGCCTATCAAATCAGAAGGAGAGCTGGAAGAAACAGTATAGTAAGAGGAAAGGGGTATTGTGCATCCGGCAATCTCACTCACCGAACAAAACGCGACAGCGAGTCTGTTGCTTCATGTCTATTTTTTGGGGTACCGCCCCGGACGATTCTGCTCATTCATGAGTCATGACTGATAACAGCGTAGCTCTACAACTTTTAATATATTAAATCCAAAGATTAATTTAAGTGCGTGATGGCCTATTACACGGACTGTAACCGCCAACATATTTTGCGGTCACGGCTTCGAATCCCAAGGCACACCTATGACTCTTCAGAGTCATGTGTGTATTAATTGTCTTTCAGCACTTACTATAACGGTAAAGGAAAACATCGTGAGGTAGCCTGCAAACCATAGCGATATCTATGATATGTAAAGTCCGTCAACACGCACTAGGCCAGTGTGGAGGACTATAATACGGCCTAACCACTCTCAATCGTACTGTCGATTGTAGAGGAGGCCCATGACCTGCAGTGGGACGTGTACGAGCTGATATAGATACAGAAAGTTTTGTTCCTAACATACCCCTTACCAAACGCCTTTGTACAGGACACAATTACATCCAAAGAAACGTTTCTTTAAATTCCTACTGTAATAAAAACATCTCGCCAGATAGTTTCCAACATCATGATTTATTTATTACTAGTAATTTCCGGTGGCTTCGGCCGCGTTCTCCAGTAATTAACTCTTAATGCCATGATTCAGTTTTATTGATAAAAAATCTAATTAGCTATGACGTTCGTTTCATTTGATGCATTTTTACTGGCATGAATGTGAGGGCTGTGTACTTGATGGTAAATGAAATGCAGATACAACAAAAGAACGTGCTATCTGTCGCCAGTCGATAATATAATGCCGGCTTGATTGTATCAACTTGGCTGCTTTGATGGCATAGTAGTACTAAGGTAAGATTGCAAAGCTGTGTGGTCACGGATTCGAATCCCTGGTAGGCCAAAGTGATATTGGATTTTTCTATTCATTATCAGTCCGGAGTCAGGAATTTGTGCCCGATATATCGAAAGGCCCTATCACATCGTGAGACGGAAAATACAAGGCGAAACTTAGATGTTCTGATTGCACCTCTTGTGAGAAAAAAATAGCCGTGAATTTATGTTATGTTTGTGATTGTATTCGGACACGGAACGAACCTGAAAGGTTGCAGGAAGTCGCTGGATGCAGGCCACTTCCAACAGATTGATGCGGATATCCTTGGGGGAGGTCTATGTTCAGCAGTAGACTTCCTGTGGCTGAAGAAAAAGAGAGAAAGAAAGAAAGAAAGAACATGAAACGCCACATGCCTATGGTACCTAAGTAAATACTTTCGGCTGTATACTAGCATATTATACAACTAGAAAAGCTATTACCTTCAAAACCCAACAGTCTATGAACACTGAAAATGTACAATTGCGTTAAATTACCAGAAATTCTAACACAGTTCAATGGTGTCGCGGTAGACAAAGGAGAACGGCGGGACGAAATTCGACAAATTTAGCAAACAATTGCTCCATAATAGTACCGAATAACGGATAATTGAGAAGTCTTCGAGGCGATTTTGCTGAGAATTAGTACTGTATCTTGAATATTCTAATTAACTCTATAGCCAATCAACAACTTAATAAAAAGTGTTTAAAACTCATAGCGACATCTACTGGCAATATAAATAAATAAAAAGACCCCACTCTAAGATCGAGTCTTCTGTCGTGGGTATCAGGAACTACGAGAGACTTTTCGGTCCCACAAACACCCAGACTCGAAACCTGTGGATCACACAAATATTTGTCTCAGTGCTGGCGCCTGGTATCGTATCAGTGGCATCTCGTTTCACAGTCTGCATCTTGCCTGGATATCAAATAAATCGATAAGTAGTACTAATTTGTAACTATAGATGGCACTTATACAATATTTGTAAAAGAAACTTTGTTTATTTCTTCATTGTGTAAATTATCAAGGTAGATTATATTCAGCAAACATTTATTGAACAAAAACTTATGTTGGGCATCCGAAGAACACATTACATTACAATATTTAATGATACGAATACTTTTAAAACGTATGTATACTAGCGACATCTAGTGGATACTCAGGAAATACACTATCGACTTTTGTTAGCCAATACCTTATTGGTACAAATATATAAAAGATGGCGCTGTAAGTATAAAGTTTTACCAAGCCACGTTCCTGCTTCGTTTTTGTAGGCAACTACAAGAATAGGTGTCATGATTTTTTTATTTCTTCTGCCAAACAGCAGTTTAAATGCACTGTTATGTAGAGCCAGTGTAACTACTGGATAAATTGATAATTAACATCTTATATCTCAGGACGGCGAGCGCAGCGGAATGCCAAGCATTACTTTGTAATTAATGGTGGTGTTTGGTTTTACTAGTGTCTATGAGTTATCGTATCGTTTATCATAGCTATATAAAAATATATAATATGAAGAATGCCAACAAGGCTAATTTGAAACTTGGTACTTTTTGACTTATGCTCTTTAATCTTTAGTAGATTTATTTGTACTTTGAACGTCTTTATTATGAGGCTCATCATCATCATCTCAGTCACAGGAAGTCTACTGCTGAACATAGGCCTCCACTCCACTTCACCCTACCAAGGATCTCCACAACGACTTATTGGAAGCATCCTACATCGAGCGACTTCCTATAAAACGAAGCTCAGTATATAATAATTAGATATTGTTTTGAATTAGATAATGCACGCTCGAAATAATGTAAAAACATTAATATCCCGCCAACCGCATCACAACACGTATAAATTACATCCCACTGCATATTTTCATAAAATAACGGTCAAAACAAAAATGGCGGACCCCAATCTAATAAATCAATTGAAGAGATGAATTGCTGAATCAAAGTCAATATAATCTTGCGTTACGAGGTAACTTGCCGCCGTTTGCGATGGAAAAATTGGTCGTAAATAAAAAGAGAGTGAATTTAGGCAAAATATTTTGGTAACTTTCAACTAATATTGCTTGCGGGGCATGGATCTTTTTCGGGTGGGCCGGATAGTGATTTATACGCGAAATCTTTGAAAATAGCCTTGTGATATTTATTTGTTGGTGTCAATGCTATTAAAACGTATGCAATGTATTTTTGTGTCTAGGTTTTTTTTTAGAAATAATAAACAAATACACTTACCTCAGTTCTCTCGTAGTCTTTGTATAGTTTCTAGTCATTTGTAGTTGTTATCTGTACGCCTTCCGAAAATAAAATAAAATAAAAAATAAAATAGTTAGTTACTACGTAATTAAGGACGAAGGAACACATTGTAAGAAAACGTGCTTTTACTCGAAATCTATTATAATAGCATGTAAAGTAAGAAGAAGAAAATACCTGTGGATCACGCAAATATTTATGTCAGTGCGGGAATCGAAACCTGACTTTACACAGCCGGCGTCCAACCGGAGGCTGTCATATGAGTTAGATACATTGACTTATATTCTACCGATAGACGAGGCGCGTCATAGAAACTATTTGTCCCGTATTTGTCAAAAGCTCAATAGCGACATCTAGTACGTTTACTTGAATATTACAAATTATGATCAAAGATTATTAGACAGATAAGACAGTTCATGTCAATAATAGCTTTGCCTAAGATACTGCCTAAGTATAAATACCGTCATAGCAATAATATATTTGCAATGTTTTTTTTTATTTACGTGAATAATTAATGGAAATGATGTAAATGAAATTAAATACTCTTACAAGTGTACAAGTCTGTCAAGCAGTCAATCAGTGTACAATGAGTCTGACATTTATTATAATAACATTTATGAATTTTTAACAAGCTGATACAAAAATGACTACCGCATTTGGAATATCTGAAATCTTCGTGTCGAAAATAAATTGAACAAATATAGGTATGTTCTAATGGCAGCCACTTATATCCATTCCAATAATTCTGGACAAATATTATAGAGATCTCCTTTTTTCGTAACCGACGCGGAAGAATAGAAAACAATTTTAAATGGTATTAGTCTTCAATAACAATGGGTTCGAATAGCCCATTAAGTAATTCATATTAAGAAATGGGGTCTAAATACTATCCACTGTTTCAAAACATACATACAACACACATATTTTGAGTTATTAATTAACAACATATGATTAAAATAAAATACTGAAATCAATTTGCAACTACATCCTTCCTACATATTTGTATTTGTAATGTATTCGAATAGTTTATGCCTATTTGGTCCACTGATATGAATGTCCCTTGAATAATCTATATCTTACATAGTTCGTCTCTCTCACTCGACGGGCAATTTTTATGCGCGGAAATGAGATACACGATTAAGGAGCTCACCTTGTATTTTAACGAGCTCTAAAATATATTTAATCCATTAATAAATAAAAGATCTGTATTATCTGCATTATTCTGCAACATTATATCACTTACGTTGTATTCTTTAATTATATTGTAACTTAAGAAAATTTCGCTGTCGGTTTGACGGGGAAAAGTCAAAATAAATTACTTATAAATATAAACAAAGAGGCATACTATTGCGCGGCCGTCACGCGGCAGACTGATTCGTGTGCGGTGCATGCACCGCACTTGGGTGGGACACGTTTGTTACAAAGAACGTCTTATCTAGTGTAACATTGATATCGATGGTTAGATATAATTACAAACCTTTCCTATTCATTCTAATAAAGTCAATAAAAGAGCTACTATATTTCGTGTAATAACAAATACATATTATAGCCTAATATTGTCTACGTACTTATTATTTATTTTATTTTTTTATTTTTAGGAAGACTTACAGACTAATACAAAAATGTGTAGAACTTAAATATAAGGTAACCATATTGCTAATAACAAGTCTCCACATATAGTTAACAATTTAGAGCACCGTTTAAAGTGAAATAACAAATTAAATTAAAAAAAAAAAAAAAAACAAAGACCAATTAAGTACATACTATAAAATAACAAAGGTTGTAAAAAAGAGATAAACGGAATAAGGAAAATTACACAACAGCTGCAAGATTTAACAATAAAACAATTTTAATATTATAACAATAAAAATATTTATAATATATATAGCTTAATACTTAACCACAAGCTGTATTGTGCCTACAATGATATATTATGATGGACAACCCAAATCTAGGTAGTTTCTTCACTGTCTGTTTCAAAAAAGATTTTGCTAAATTTTCGCCTTACGGTTTCTGGTTTTGTGCAAAACAAATCCACGCCCAGATTTTGTGGAAGCTTATTAAATATATTTGCACTACGCAACAGGAATGAATTTTGCCTATAATTGGTTGACGCAAAAGGTATTGATAACAGAGGCTTCAGACGAAGTCCTGTTTGATTCGTGCGTAATCCTAGCTTTGACAATAACGGAGGACAGTCGATAGACCCATTAGCAACATTCATAAGGAAACAAATATCATTAATATTACGCCTAACTTCCAAAGGCAAAAAATGATACCTTTTACAACGATGTGCGTAGTCATCGGACCATTGTTGCGCCTTGAAATCCAGATATTTTAAAAATTTCCTTTGGACTGACTCAATACGAGACCTGTAGATCTCATATTGAGGATTCCACACTTGTGATGCGTATTCAAGTTGACTGCGTACCAAAGAACAATATAAAATCTTGATGCATTTTAGCGACTTAAAACTATCTGACATGCGAATAATAAAACCTAGTGTCTTAGACGCCTTTTTCACAATGTGATCAACATGTTTGTCAA
Organism: Hyles vespertilio; assembly: GCA_009982885.2. NCBI lineage: Eukaryota > Metazoa > Arthropoda > Insecta > Lepidoptera > Sphingidae > Hyles > Hyles vespertilio. The sequence continues at coordinate 10,586,485 of CM042827.1, forward strand.
AAATTAGTTTATTGTCATGAGTAACACCCAAATCCCGTATTTCCGTAACTTTTTTGATATCAATATTATTTATTGTATATGAAGTCTCAATTGTTTTATGTAGACGTGAGAAACTTATATGGTAGCACTTGGAGACATTCAATTGTAACTTATTATTTATGCAGTATTCATTGTATCTGTTAAGATCTGCTTGTAAATCATCATCATCATCATCAGCATATTCGCGTCCACTGCTGGACATAGGCCTCTCCTATGGCACGCCACTGGGCTCGATCTTCAGCCCAACGTCTCCAACCGCTGCCAGCCATCTTTCGGATATCATCACTCCACCTCGTTGGAGGGCGTCTACGTATAAATCCTAAACACTAATTAGAAAAATGTACAAAATAATCCAAAAAGAAAGGTGTAGTGAAACCGTACATACGGATAAAGGCTTCCCTTTGGAAATCCCATTTGCTAATTGGTTTTAAATCGGGAGCTTTTTTGTTCGCGAGCTTTCAGCGGAGTTTCAGTTTTCTTTTCCTGTTCTGTTCGTATGGGTGTTAAAGTTTATGGATATTTCGAGTAAAGAGATCGATACTCATCAATCCTTTGATTTGTTTTATTTTTCAAGGTCTGAATGGGTGGCGGTTTTAAAAACCTTATTAGATTATTTATACACACATACCTACATAAGCGTAACGCCTGTATCCCATAGGCAGAGACTGGATCTCTATTTTGCTCGATCCTGACATACATTTCGCTTCGACCACTTTCATTAATCTCTTCATGTATTCTCGTCGGTTCAGGGTTCTTTTAACCTGACCCTTGCACAAGGTGCCATCGATTTGGTTGAGGTAAGTCCGATGGGGTCGACCCCTACAGACTCTGCCATTCACACTCGCTTCGTGTAACTTTTATTTAATTACAATTGATGGCGAGACGAGCATGCCGTTCGCCTGATGGTGAGCGATACGACCGCTCATAAACAGTAGCAAAATTCCACTACGCTCGCCATCCTTTGACATCAGATGTTAAGTTTCAATATAGTCAGTAGTTACTCTGGCTACAATGTCCTTTAATCCGAAACACAACACAGCATTTACACTGCTGTTTGGCAGGAGAAATACACATTGCGGTGGTACCTAGCCAGGCGGCTTCTCACATATGGGAGATCTACTATGATTAAATGATAATCTCACCGAGGACCAACTTAATAAACTTGAGCGTCTTCAAAATTTCTGTATTAGATTTATATTTGGTCTGCGCAAATATGATCATGTCTCTGAGTTTCGTACTAAGCTCAAGTAGTCACCCATACGACTTCGTCGGAATGCTCATATTCTTAATCTTCTTTACAATATTTTGTTCAATCCTCTCACTCCATCATATCTCAAAGAACGTTTTCTATTTCTCCATGAGTCTCATTCAAGGTCCTTGAGGTCGTCGGAGAATCTGAAACTGAGAATGCCTATGCATACCACAACGTTCATGGATAGGTCCTATACAGTGCAAGCCGTTCGACTGTGGAATGCATTACCAGTTGTCATAAGACAAGCTCAAACATTGACATCTTTCAAAAAAATGCATAAAGACTATTATCTTTCTCTCTAAGTAGCTGCATTAAGAAGTTTTTATTTCCTCTTTTTGTCTCAATAGGTAATTTATAATTTATATTTAGTATGTATATTTATGTCTATGTTTATCTATAGAAATATTTATATATGTATGTATATTAAGTGTATTATATAATTATGTATTATATATCATGTATATATTCACTATAAATAATTTGTTTACCTATTCCTTATAAGAGCATGTTTTTAGTTTTATTTAAATTCTATACTGCCCTCTCTTCTTATCCTTTTCTTATATCCATCCAAAGGTTGTCTGTAAGAAATTGCCTAGGGCGATAAGACCGCCAACTGTACTCTTTAATTTTATATGTAAAATATTGTATACTTTGTCATTTTTTGTGTGCAGTAAAGAATGAATAAATAAATAAATAAAATAAATGCCCAAATCCTTACATTCCTATCACAATTCTCGTCACTACATCGTCACACAACCGCTCATAAACAGTAGCAAAACTGCGTTCGCCATCCTTTGACATAAGATGTTAAGTCTCAATATGTCCATTAGTTACTCTGGCTACAATGTCCTTCAATCCGAAACACAACAGTGCATTTATGACCCAGGCGGCCTCTCACATATGAGAGACCTACCACCAGTATCTGTTTTGTTAATCGCATCTTAACATTCTTTTCTCGATTCTCATCACTACATCCTCTTTCAATCCACAACGTTCCATCGCCAAGCTGTTACGCACTCTATCTCGCAAACCCACAGCACACGTTAATCTTAACGATCTTATTTCCAGATACCTTAATATATGTAATATTTTGTTTGATGAAACAAAAATAGCCAAGTTGTTGCTCTGTAAATAGAAATTTATTTTTTGTAACGAGACACAATTTTATAAATGACTTAAAATTAACTACAATTTAACGCTACACTTTAAAACAAATTAATATTGAACAACAAACCTGTAAAAAGAAACAACATTTAAAGCTTCAATTTATATTTTCCCGAGTAGAATATTAAATAAGTATTTCCAATAACTAGTTAATGTTTGTTTTGTTTTATTTTTCTACAAAGCATGTATCACAGATCCTAAAGCAAATTTCTGTCACAGATAATACTTTAGACAGTCTAAGAAAAGCAAGGGCGATTTAAATTGCATAAAATTGATTAATCAATATATCTTATACAAGAACACGTGAAAACGAGACACTAGTGTTGAGTAGGACATACAAGAGGCAGTACATTTGTCCCGTACATGACGTCAAAATGTAAGAGCGGCTCAACTTTTTAATGTGTACTACTTCATATTTGGTGTACTACTTGGTCTGTAATGTCATTTCATTGGCGTGAGCCGTGAGGCAAAGTTATGACACACAAATAAGCATCAGTACGCCTCACTTCAATTGAAGTACTGGTGGTAGGTCTCTCATATGTGAGAAGCCATCTGGGTAGGTACCACCGCAATGTCTATTTCTCCCGTGAAACAACACTGCTTAAATGCACTGTTGTGTTTCGGATTGAAGGACATTGTAGCCAGAGCAACTACTGGACATATTGAGACTTAACATCTTATGTCTCAGGATGGCGAGCGCAGTGGAATATTACTACTGTTTATGAGCGGTCGTATCGCTTACCATCAGGCGAACGGCTTGCTCGTCTCGCCATTCAATGCAATAAAAAAAAAAAAAAAACAAAGTGGGACATTGTACTGGCTCAATACAAAAATGAGGCTACTCTTACAAACTCTTTTTCAAGTCATGTCCTACTCAACACTACGAGAAACCATTGTCTAAGACGGGCGATATTTTAACAGATACACCAGCTTTTTAAAAGTATATGAAACTCACATATAAACCTAGCTTAAACTAAGGCTCAAATCCCTCTACGCAATTCAATATCCAATAGAAATTACTGTTACATTCTTAACGACACACATAAAAGAAATCTTAGGAATTTTCAAAGCAAAGTTTTCTATTCCGCAATATATTGGAACATATTCAATTCATGTAAACAGTCGTGTATAACTTGAACTAATCAAAGAATAAATTGGATTCATTTCTGCTCTAACGTTCTCGGAATTCAGGGCTGTTGCAAACACTAGGAAGTATAGAAAAATATTTATAAAAACACACTGCGTTGTGGAAGAAATGTGTGTAGTTAGTTTCCTCACATTGTGAGAAAACTTGCGTACCACTTAAACTTATGAAGTTTTGTGTAATGAAATAAATAAATAAATAAATACGCCCAACAGTCACATACATAGTCTTGACCCCACACTAAGATCGAGTCTTGTGTCGTGGGTATCAGGAACTACGAGAGACTTTTCGGTCTCACAAACACCCAGACCCGGAAGAAATATTTGTGGGCCGCACAAACATTTCTCTCGGTGCGAGGATCGAACCCGCGGCCTCTCGTTTCACAGGTGGCGTCTAACCAACTGCGCTACGGAGGCTGTCAAAATGAAATTTATTTATTCGTCATGTAGGTAATTAAAGAGTTCTTATGGCAAGTCAACATACATAGTAATTAATCTCTATATACAAAATATTTTCTATACTTAGTATTATTTATATTAATTTCGTAGTTTAATTTAATTATTAATTTTATTTATTTATTCAATATCTTATCAGTATAATTATTATTTCTCTTTATTTCCACAATATTCTTTTTTACATTTTTACACATCATACCGGGTATCTCAAGACTGCTACCGAAAACGAAGCCGGGTGGTAGTTTTAATGACTACAAACACAATGCAACTAAAAATTTCGCAAAGAAACGCGACAGTTATTTTTTATGTTTTTTTTATATCGTCATTTTTGGTTGGTAAATCCATAGTTTTTACTAAAATAATATTTTAAACACTTTTCTACCTTAGATTATTTAAAAATGAAAGGGTATATACTATTATTTTAGGAAAAAATGTATTTACCACCCAAATATGGTCAAAGGAATAAAATAACAAAAAAAAATTGTCGCTTCTTTTCTGCAACTTTTTCTGTTGCATTGTGTCTGAAGTCGCTTAAACTACCACCCGGCTTCGTTTTCGGTAGCAGTCTTGATATACCCTGTATATATATATAAAAAAACAATATGTCGTATAAAAATATAAAAAAGTAATGACCCGTGGCGGGGCTCAAGACCCAAGCCACCGGCGGTTAGGGATCCAAAGTGAGGAACCTCCTCACTATGCGTGCCGTGTCAAACAACACCGCCTTTTGGATCTGACTCTTGACCCAACGACCAATTGAGAGCCTCTGAAGATGTTGGTCGAAGCTCTTTGGCATCAGTCCATGTGCAGAAACAACAATCGGGACAATAACTGTTGAGTCCACATCCCACATATCGGTAACCTCGTGTGCCAAATCTAAATATTTAGACATTTTGTCTTTTTCAGCTTTGACAAGGTTATCGTCATGCGGGATGATGACGTCAACAAGTATAGCCCGGCGCGCCAATCGATCTATTATCACAATATCGGGCTTATTGGCTAGAATAGTCCTGTCTGTGATAATAGACCGATCCCAGTATAGCGTTGCATGACCATTTTCAAGAACTGGTTGTGGAACGTACTGATAATATGGCATTTCAAGAGTCACAAGCCCATATCGAAGAGCAATTTGCTGATGTATGATCTTGGCTACTAGGTTGTGTCTATGCAAATACTCGCCGTTAGCAAGATACGAACAACCGGAGATAACATGCCTGATTGACTCGCCCGGACGGTGGCATGCCCGACAAATGTCGACCGTACCGTCCTTCAGGATGTATTTCCTATAGTTGTTCGTCTTAATAACTTCGTCCATAATTGCAAAGACAAAACCCTCAGTTTCCCCAAAGAGGTTACCGAAACGTAGCCAAGATACAGACGCAGGTCGGTCCACATCAGGTCCATGGAGGGCCCGATAGAACCGACCATGCAGCTCTTTGCTCTTCCATACTTCCTCGCGATCTTTCGTGCTCATGACCAGTGGTTTCCGCCAGTTCTCATTCGCCAAAGAGAGCGGGGTAAGTCCTTTATCTATCTTAACTACAACCCTATGCATATCCACGTCACTGTGAAGGAAATAATCCCTGAGATTGCACACCTCGCGATTATGCAAGTCCTTAGCATTAAGGATGCCTCGGCCCCCACATCTCCGCGGTATGTACAATCTCATCACTGACGAACGTGGATGATGCATACGATGTGCAGTCAGTAGAGTCCGGACTTTACGATCCAGGGCGTCCAATTCGGTCTGAGTCCATCTGAGTATGCCAAAAGAGTACATAAGCACAGGCAAAACCCAACCGTTGAAGGCTCGAATCTTGTTTCCACCTGACAAAAGACTGTTGAGAACTTTTGCCAGGCGGCCAAAGAAACGCTCCTTCACCGATTGTTTTACGTCTGCACTCAAAATACCCAGTGCCTCTGGCATACCCAGATATTTGTAAGTTTCTGTCTCGGAAAGGGATCTGAGTCTTACAGCATCAGAGACTTGTACGCCATCAGAGACTGCAACTTCCCCCCGCTTTACATGGATAATCGCACATTTATCTACACCAAACTCCATATTGATTGAGTTGCTAAATTTTTCAGTTATTTTTAACAACTCAATCAATTCTGTTTGTTTTGATGTAAATAACTTGAGATCATCCATGTAAAGCAAGTGAGAAATAGGCTCAGTCCCTCTCCGAAGACGGTAGCCTAACCCCGAATCCACCAACAGAGTGCTAAGAGGATTCAGGGCCATGCAAAACCACAGTGGACTCAGACTGTCACCCTGGAATATACCCCGCTTAATTCTTATTGGTTCGTCACAATCAGGAGAAACCATACCACCTGGATATTTAAGGACAGTGGTCCACTATTCCATACAAGACTCAAGAAAGGTGCATAAGTTTGTATCAATTTTGTACAAACTTAACACCCTCATGAGCCAAGTATGGGGCACCGAATCAAATGCCTTTTTATAGTCAATCCAGGCAGCTGATAAATTTCTACGATTTTGACGAGCCTGTTGGCAAATGGTCATGTCTATGAGAAGGAGTTCTTTAGTACCACGCGACCCACTCTTGCATCCAGTTTGGCCTGGAAAAAGAATATTATTTGAGGTGAGGTGGTTTGCTATTTTAGCCCTTAATATGGATGTAAAAAGTTTATATGTGGTAGGGAGGCATGTAATAGGTCTATAATTTTTTGGGTCCGTGGTACTACCAGATTTATAGAGGAGGTGAGTAACACCGGTAGTCATAAATGTTGGAAGCGATCCTCCATCAAGCGCATCCTGGAATTGTGTTGCCAACCGAGCATGCGAACATGGAAGCCATTTCAACCAGAAATAGTGCAAACCATCCGGACCAGGAGACTTCCAGTTTTGTGTCGGACGGATTGCAACCAGGACATCCTCTGGACTAATTGAAATAGCTTCCATAATTGGTATAGACTCACAAGCTCGCTCAACAACACCAAACCAGTCGGCTTCAGTGTGGGAGATAGATGACGACCAGATATTTGCCCAATAATTACGCATGTCATGAACACTAGGCAGCCGCCCATCTACCACACATTGTGGAGAACGCTCCCAACATCTATACACCCTCTTTTGGTCACTTTGGAAAGTACCGATAATCGATCCCACCGCTTCCTATAGCGACGAATGCGGTTCGCCCACGCATATACTTTTTGTTTGTAATAGTCTATGCGTTCTGTGACCCAAAGCCCATAATCCCGGGGACTTTTATTAGTCCCAGAGAAGGCCTGGGCCACAAAACGCATGACCCTTTGCCTATTGTTTGCGTTTCGGAAAGCAATAAGCTTGCCGATGAGAGTTCGGGCCCTGTTAATACGATCCTCGATCCTACGCTGCCATGCAGGCACAGTCGCAACATCTCGAGTGGTAGTAACATTATTAATTGGAAATTTTACATTAGCCACCCGACATGCTGCGACGGCCGCGCAGTAAAGGATCGAATGCGTATCAACAAGGTCCCGACTGGACTCCATATAGGTAGAAACAATGGAGTCCAATGCTCCCATCAGCGCTAAGTTTCGTCTATGCGTAGGCAAACGCGGCACGCGCGGTCTACAGGACGCTGGTATGGATTTATATTCCAAAATCGCACTCTCCAAAGTCCTTCTCAAACGCTGTTGATCCTGGGGACTTACAGTGTTGTCTAGATTGTCCACCAGCTCAATGTCAGCAGCAGGAATGGATGGTGTTTCTGCAGCTCGCTGGGTGATAGGCGTGATAACATCTAGAGCAACACATGCTTCAGTACGCAGCCGCTCAAGTGCTTCATCATCCAACAACTTACGTCGTTGGATAAACCGCACTTGATCCGGTAGTCGCTGGGATGACACATTGACCGTTGGTTCTAGAACCTGAAACATAGACAGCATCTGAGCACGGTATGCAGTGAGGTTAGTTCCTCCCTTTGTCGCTCCAAAGTAGGACCGCATGAAATTTTCATTCATTTGATGAGTCCATCTCATGCGGCGCACTACTCCACCGGAAGCGGGGACCGTAGGCGGGACACTCAGCCCCGTGGGTCCCAAGCCCACCGCTGGAGGGGGTCGTCCTATAATTATTATTAATAGAATTAGTTACTATGGTTTTTTAGTTTATTTATAATAGTTTTTTTTGGTAATTTGTTTTTTAAATAAGTACATAATTTACTTTAGGTTCTCAAATAAAATTAAATTTATTAGTGGAGATTGAGTATTATTAAAATTGTGCGTAGCTGTTTATTGTTACCTCTGGATCTAACGCGGCCTTTTCTGAGAAGTCCCGGCGATACAAACTCCGTGGGCTTGATTTGGGTTCAATTTAAGATATAACGACTGACTGAGAATCCCCGGTGAACAACTTAAACGTCGTGAATTTAAACCGAACTATGTATATAGATAAATATATAAACGATTCGTTTCCATGTTATAAATTTTAATTTACTATATCCTGGTTTAAAAAAAAGCATTGTTACTCTAAAGAAAAGGATAGCAAACAACAGTAACGTCATTTCACGGAAAAAAATTTATGCTTAAGTTTTATAGACGCAATCTCCATTTGGCTATAAGTGAGGGTATAAGCTTCTAGATCGGTACTCAAAGGTTAGTAACCACTGATTAACAAGGTTCATGTAGTATGCAATAAAAAATGTCACTTACCCAGTTCCACTCAATTTATCCATACAATAATAATTTCCAATCCCGGGCCAACCCTGGGCCAAATCAGCCGTCGCAAATTGCACCGATTCCGATACAAAGCCGTTTCCTAAGTGCTGTTATTACGTCTTGTTCGGGCTCTATACGTTTCATTGTTATCATATTTTTTATCTCGTTTATCCGGGATACTGTGGACTGATTTTGAGAAGGATTTACTGTGTTCCAATTTACTTGAGGGACTTCAGATTCTTGAGGAAGTAATATAGATAGACTATCTAGCGACATACTTGGTTTCATACGTATCAATAGACTCTAGTCGTCTGCCTCGGTGACGCAGTTGCATCACGGTGTGATTGCAAAGCTGGGGTCTCGGGTTTGAATCCCGCATCAGGCATAGTAATATTTGCTATCAGCCCGGAGTCAGGGAATTTAGGCCCGATATGGCTATACGCTCGCTCCTATGACATCGTGGGACAGAACACTCAAGGTAGTATGTGGGTGTCATAAAAATTCTAACAAATCCCTATGGTACAGGTTTCCGTACGATGCTTTCCTTCAGCGTTATAGTGCGATTGACTATCAATACATACATGCATCCGAAAATTCGAACCCGCGGCTGTAATCGTGGTTAAAAATCCAGGGCAAGCCACTGCCATTTCGGAGCCGCGTGTGTATTGATAGTCAATCACGGTGAGGGAAAACACCATGAAGAAACCTGCATACCATAGCGATTCAAGACCAAACCACACAATGAATTACAAAGCAATGCTTGGCATTCCACTGCACTCGCCATCTTGAGACATACGATGTTAAGTCTCAATGTATCCAGTAGTTACTCTATCTACAATTTTCTCCAAACCGGAACATGTGTACGTCTTAACCAACATATCCACAGAAGCTGAATATCCCCAAAATATAACAGAGGAAAAACCACATCCTCTTTATCCAAACGTATCCCACAGGTCACGCCAATTAAACGCGGCCGAGCGTGCAGCAAAAAACGAAAATCACAAATAAACGTTAAAACGGTCGACAAGTGACGAGAGACCAATGACCAGATCAATGGATATTGCGAATTTATGTCGTAAAGGTATTTTTATAACTACAGCAACATCCATAGAATATGTATATATACAAATCAGGGCGAATAAATAAAAAATAAGAATAAAAAAATGAGAATAAAGAAAAATACTTCGACACGTTTATGCTCAAAATTCATTAGAAAATGTTCCAATCCTGTATTATACGTCGTTACCATAGACTAAGTTTGGAGGGAATAATAAATATCATAGGGAATGGCATTGATTTTAGAAGTGGAAAACTTTTATCTTGCGGACTTTGAACTTCGAACATTCAAGGTCGAAGAGTTTAGTAATAAGAATGCAGGCGTCGGAAAATGCAGTAGAACAAGGGTTTATACCCTTGGGGGCTGTATTGAAAATGGGTGGTAGACTGGTGGAAGGTCTCTCCGATGTAAGTACCATGGCAATGTATTGTGTTTCTGTTATGGACATTGTACTCAGAGTAACTACCGCACATGTTGAATCTTAACATGTTATTTTTTTTATTTTTATTTTTTATTTATTAAGGAAAACAAATAATACAGCATAAATATTACAAATAAACGTTACATAATATATTGCAATAAAGCCAATAAAGTTTTCACTGAAAAACAAAACATGGAGTGAACCTAAATAATATAGTAATCATAAGTCAAACAACAATAATAACTTAATTAAACATAAAAAAACATATTTCTTAACCTATGAGCAAAAAGCAGAAGGAATAATAACAATAATATGAACCAAAAATTACAAAACGAGAGAAAAAATATATATATATACTAGCGGCCCGACCCAGCTTTGCCTGGTGCATATATTTTTTGATTCCACTCCACACCAAATATATGTTGTTTTTTTTCGTATAAACTCTTGTATACCTAAACTTGACGTAGCTATCCTACTGTCCGGCTCAATCCCGTCTCATCCGCCAGTTCAGTCTCTTCCCAATCCATTCCGTCCCTTCTCTTTATTATCCATCCTGTTTTATAACGTGCATTTACATTTCGTCCTAACAAATCTGTCAGCTATCCCACCCCTCTCCCGTACCTATTTTACTTTATGTCCCTTCTCTCCATATGCATCCATATACATAAACATATAAAGATCGCCTTATGAATTTTCGACATTAAAAACTTTAGCGTTTTTTATTGTCCATCCAATATTCCTTCCCTTATTTCAGCACCAAAATGCTGTTTTTCCAAAAAATATTGCACGCCATTACTTTTTGTTAGTAATAAAGAGTTAAAATATAAAATTTCATAGACATAACTTCAGTGGTTTCGATTTTTTTAGACATTTCAACCCTTTTTTTACCCCCTTTAGGTATAATATAACCTATCTCACTCCGATACGATGTACATTTCTATCAGTGAATTATAGCGAAGGAAAGGCCACTGTAAAAATTCGTGATAAAAATGGCATTCAATCTTGAAAAGGATAAGCATAACTTCTTATGCTGCATTTACACGCTTGGCCAACTTCAGCCAGCTTCCACCAACGCCAGCGTGTAAACGGAGTGTTTCGCTCGGCTGGCCTTATTTTCATAGTTAATAGCTTGGAGTTGGTAGACGCTGGCCCAGCCTCAGCTAACATGTAAATCCACCATTACGTGTGAACATTATTTATTTCATTGTCCTATATTAATGTAGCTTGATATATTCTCCTTAGTTTATACAAAATACATTTCTGAACGCATGCATAAACAATTACAATCAATTAAAATGTCAATCCATTTTTACTACTATTATTATTAATAAAATAGGAATGATTAATAGTTAATAAGAGAGTTACACTGAGATAGCAAAATAATAATTGTCAACGTTACTACTACACTTGATGCATAAACAATAATGATGGCCGACAACTGTGTAGGGAGTGAGAGAAGTCTTATTGTGTGAGAGAAACAGGAGACCGGCTTCGTTCTCATCCCTACTCCGTGCTGTTTACTGGGTCAGAAGTGACACCTGTAGACAACTGGCGGGGATAACTAATTATATGACGATTGATCAGTTATCGCCCGGGGATGAAAAATGATTAAATTACTAAAATGGCTATTAAAAAATAGGGGTTGGTGATAAAAGGGTAAAAATTTAGGGTTGTATGTATTTTTTAATGCGACATAATAAAAAAAAATAAAGAAATTAAAAAAAAAGTCTAAAAATTAAAGAAAAATGTTAAGGGTGGACAACCCTTATCACTAAGGGGTATGAAAAATAGATGTTGGTCGATTCCCAGACCTACTCAATATGCTCACAAAATTTCATGAGAATCGGTCAAGCCGTTTCGGAGGAGTACGGGAACGAACATTGTGACACGAGAATTTTATATATAAGATTAGTGGATGGGAGAACCAGTTGATTTTCTGATAGAAGCAGTATAAAACGACTTGTTTTTATTAAATATATCAATATGGTTATATGTTTTGTCGTAGCTATGACATGCTCTTACAATAAAGCGATGCTTTGAATATTTTTTAAGACAATTGGGAGAAGAGAATGTATTTCTGTAACGAGCGTTAATACGAGGACAATTGAAAAATATCTTACTTAAAAGATAAGGAGAATCTATTAACCCGTTAATTATTTTATATAGGAAAACCTGATCTCTATTCTCTCTGCGTCTTTGTAGTGATACGATTTTGATGTCAGCGGTAGGAAATTTATAAGATAATCTTTTTAAAAAAATTATTTTAACACTTTCCAAAGTATGGATATCGATTCCATACTGTGGATTCCAGACTGTCGAGGCGTACTCCAGTTGAGATCTGACCAGTGCATTAAGCAATAATAGAAATGTCTCTGGACGTTTGAATTCCATGCTTTGTCTAAACATAAAACCAAGCATTTTGTAATCTTTTTCTGCAATTTTATTAATATGAATATCAAACAAGAGCTTACAGTCTGGTTGGACTCCGAGGTCCCTTACTTCTGTATTTCGTTTAAGTATTGTATCAAATAATTTATAATCATATAAAATTGTTTTTGTTTTACGTGAAAACGTTATAACACTACACTTATCGACATTCAAATGCAAATAATTAGAAACGCAATATTTACTTAAGTTTATCAAAACTTCTTGTAATTGGATACAATCTTGTTCATTTTTAATAACTTTAAATATTTTTGAATCGTCAGCATACAGCAAAATGTCAGAATGACATGTATAATAAATCACGTCGTTAATGAAAATATTAAAAAGTAAGGGGCCAAGATGTGAACCTTGGGGTACTCCTGAAAACATAGGTACAAAGCTGGACATAAATCCTTTAACAGCAACTGCTTGAGTTCTATTCCGCAAATATGAATCCACCCATCGCAGGAGATCGCCGTGCATACCGATTCCTTCCAGCTTTTTGACAAGTACATTATGAGAAATTTTATCAAAAGCCTTGGAGAAAATTATGTTTCAGGAAGGCGAACGCAGAGGAATGCCAAACCTTGCATTGTAATTCATGGTGTTGTTTGGTTTTCTTCTGTACATGAGCGGTCGAATCGTTTACCATCAGTCGAATGGCATACTCGGTCTCGCCACTCATTCCAATAAAAAAAGACAGAGAAGTCACAAGTCACATCTTATTTTCCCGAGCTTATTTCAGTTCAAAAATTTGATCAGGGATCAACCAATCACCAATACAGACAAATTCAAAAGTTACAAAATCATATCGCTAATAATAAACCATATAACAAAATGGAATGTGAATAAGGAGGGTTAAAAAAGAAAAAGGAAAACAAAATAAACATGTTGCTAAGGGAGTTCTTTGGGAGGTTTCTTATTCACTGCTACACGTTGCGAAGAGGCATTAGTATCATACTATTCAAAATACCTTTTCATAGACTATACAATGAAGTTCGGAAGCGGTGGTATATTCAAAATCAAAAGACATTGTGTTAGACTTTAAAAAAGAACATTTTGGTTTTGATAACAATAATTGTTTCACTAAAGGAGGAGTCTTTTTACACTAGCCCGACGTGATGACCCCACTTCACCTGATGGTAAGCGCAAATGCCGTCCAGAGCATCGAATGGCATCAGACGACAGTCCTATTTGATACAATCCCTCTGTTCTGCTGTCTCTGTCTGCTAAGATGCCTCTTCTACGGCGGAAGAACCCAAGATTATAGGAAGGAGGGAACACGCGTGACGGCAAACAGTTTCACAGCTTGATGGTGCGGCACAAAAAATAACTTGCGAATATTTTGGTTCCTGCTGAGATGGTTTGGATCATTAAACTATGGCTCTGCAAGCTACCGCGCGTAGGTATGTAGGTGTGTTGGACACCTATTTATTCCTACTTCTTATTTTTCTTCTGTATACTTTCTCTGATTAAAAACACGTTGATTACTTCATAATTTCAACAATGTGCTCCATATTTTAATGCATGCTGTAAATAATGATATTTACAAAAGTTGCAGTAGTGGTAAGTAGACCATGTGATATAAACAGCAATTAGTAAATTTCATCTTTCAGTTACTCACTCAAAGACTAATTACTCCAAATATTCATTTAATTGGCAGTGTATACCACTCAAAATGTTCGTTACAACTCTCCTTCTACAACCAACGCGATTGAGAGAGGTTATGCACACCACATTACAAAAAACACAATCAAAAATCAAAAACAGAAACTTCAATAAATTTAATATACTTAAATTAGTCGGACGCGTTTAATCCCGGTGGGGGTGGAATGGAATGTAGTGGGGGGTGGGGGTGCGGCGCGCGGGGAGGGGTTGAGATGTATTAGTGAAATTCCTTCGCCGGCGCTGTGAAGCTTTAATGGGCTGGTAGCGAGATAACCCGAAAGTACCGTCCGCAAAACGGTAATTTGATACAAGGTATTTCGTTTTTTTTTCTTTGGAATTTTGTTTTTATTTTCGACAGCCTCCATGGCGCAGTCGGTGTGCAGCCAGTGAAAGGTGAGGCCGCGGGTTCGGCCCCAGCACGGAGATAATTTTTGTTCGACCCACAAATATTTTTTTCGGGTCTGGGTGTTTGTGACGCCGAAAAGTCTCTCGTAGTTCCTGATACCCACGACACAAGACTCCATCTTAGTGTGGGGTCAGGACTGTGTATGTAACTGTTGGACGATATTTATTTATTTTAGGAGTATAGTTAGTTATATTATGGTAGAGCCCCGCTATTTTCAGTCATGTTTCAGTATGAATTAGCAGACTATTCCGGAACGATACCACTGTCTCACAGGAAATCAACATGAAAAAATAGCTTTGCTGTTGTATTTTGTTCGGTGAGTGAGATTGCCGGATACCCAATACATCTCTCATCCCATGCTTTTTTCCTTTTCCTTCCCACTCTCTTCCCGATTCGATGGGCCGGCAACACATCTAAGATCCAAGCGTTGTGGAAGTTCATGGGCGGTACTGATCACTTACCATCAGGTGACCTGTTTGCTCGTTTGCTAGATGGATAGGTTTCACAATATTTTTCATCACTAATAAACACCAAAATAATCAAAGATGATTAATATTCAATTCCTAAGTTTTGGTCAAACACTTAAATTATAAATTAACATTTCCATCTCACTAACTTTAAACAAAAGGAAACAACTAAAAGTCACTTACCCACTTGACGATTCCGCATATCTGGAAATAAATATAAAATAAATATAAAAGAAAGAAAGAAAGAAAGAAAAGAAAGAAAACTCATTTATTAGCCACAAATAAGATGACGCACACACTCGTTTAACATAAATTTATATACAACATGTAACAGATTTAAATGTAAAAGCGGAAAGTAGTACGTTCAGAATCAGCTACTGAACCGATATTAACATTTTTTTGGTAGGTATTTTTTTTTCAAAATAATTAGTTAAGACCAAGTAAATTACAGACACTCTTTCATTTAGTACTCCGAACAAACGAAATTGAAACGTAACTTCAGGACATAAGATCATTTTTAAATGAATCACTAAACGAATACTCTAATAAACTAAATAATGAACAAAAATGAACTTTATTTCGATAGTCATAAAGTTTATTTAAGCAATCTATCATTAATCAAACGCACACAACGATAGGCCTGAATAAACGTAATAAGCTACCAAAATAAATAACTATCATATTCTCTTTTCCGCACATTTAACTACAACTAGATAGAGCAGGATGCAGCTATTGTTTAATGCAATTTGATCCATCGGACAAACGACGCGACGGCGCGCGCGGCGGTACATCAAAAGGTTATAGGGATGCGCCGCGAAAAAAATTACTCCCGGGATTTGCAAGACCGGGCGATCCAAATCCCGCGCAATACATGCACTTAAATGAAACAAATTAAATTGTAACAAAATCACTATGAAAAGAAACAACAAGTAGGTATTTCTATGAAAAATAATTTCGCGGAACGTTTAAATGGTGATAAATTCGGTTT
This sequence comes from Hyles vespertilio, assembly GCA_009982885.2. Classification (NCBI taxonomy): domain Eukaryota; kingdom Metazoa; phylum Arthropoda; class Insecta; order Lepidoptera; family Sphingidae; genus Hyles; species Hyles vespertilio. The sequence goes on from CM042827.1 coordinate 10,602,632, forward strand.
ATAATTTTGCTACAATGTATGCGGAATCCCGGTGTGTCGGATATCCCGTTATTGCAATCCCTAAATGGGCATTGGGCACCGACATTGTGAAAAAAATCTAGTCGTGCACCACAGTTATCTGTGTCTACTTGTGTTTAAGTGTTAAGTAGATATTTCGACAACTTTCGCGCGCGATGTCTTTTCGGTATTCGAATATTGAATACACCGAAATGGTGAGAACTTCCGCACTCTGTGGTGATAATGTATCATTGGCATGCAGGACATTTAACAACAGGCACCAGTGTAGTGTCCGACAGTATCTCGATGCTGAGTTCGGAGAGCGCTGGATAGGTCGCGGCGAACCTGTGCAATGGCCTCCTAGGTCACCTGACTTGACGCCTCTTGACTTTTTTTTTGTGGGGACGTAATAAATCTCTATCGGTATACTTCAGTGAAAGTACTAATGTGGAGGAACTAAAAAGTAGAATAGTGGTAGCCTTCCTAAAAGTGAAAAGTGACACTGAAGTTTTACATAAATTACGTGAACAATTACGCAAATGTGCATCAAAGTGTATCAAGGTGGTGGACATTTCGAACATATTTTAAAAAGAAATCGCCGCATGAGTGCCATGTAACACGTAAGTTAATTTTTTTTTGTATTTTTTGTGTTGTGATTCCCAATCTAGTCTTCGTTGTTAGATATTGCGTTATCTTATTATCTTATTCATTAGTAATGCAAAATAAATGACGCCCGTATCCTGCCGGCCTGTAGGAACTGAGTTTAGCGGAAGTAAAATTAATAATATTTTATAGCCGATTCATGCAAAATATTGTCTTATGTTGAGTTCGTACGCATTATATCTTGTAAGTAAAATATTTAGATTTTATAGTCAAAACACAAATGTTATGCTTACATATTAAATTAATAATAATTTGTTTACCAAGCCACCAAGTAATCAGTTACATACGTAATTTGTATTTCGTTTATTGTCAGCTGTTTCTGCCGGCGGCGCAGCGTTCGACGTTAGGTACTCGTGTGAATGGGTCTTGTGTACATGTGTGCGTGTCCGCGAGCGTGTGTAGTAGTGCACTCTTATTTGTAACTCGTAAGGTAACCATGTTAAGTGCCTACATTTGGTATAACTAAAATCATAAATAAAAGATTTTGTAATTATGGTAGTACGATTTCAAAGCATAAACTATGATTGCAATAATATTTTAAAGTTGGGGTGTCTGAGGTTGTGAATTAATCCTGTTACACGTTGTATATAGCAAACAACAAAAAGACAGTAAAAGGGAGTTTGTACGTCGCATAAATGTGACACGTAGGTGACCACTCAGCTTATTGTTGCACTGCGACGCGAGCCACAGCGCAACGCTGGTTTTCAGTGGTCACCTTGAGTGACATGCGAACGCCAGCTTACATACTAACATAAATTAAAACATATTGTAAAATTAATGCTTAAAAAAATAACAATAATAAAAAAAACAAGTCATAATAAGGATTAATAACCAAGGAAACAATAAAATATAAAAAATAAAAATCTACTACACAAACAGTACAACACATACAAAGAAAAAGCAAAAAATAATATCTAATCTAGTTTATACAAGTATTGTAATAATTATGAACTCAAGGAACTAAAAAACATGCCTTTGCATAATGCTCTGTCCCGCTTCCGCTCGCACAACACATCAGCATTGCACAATAATATATAATTAATGCAGAATGCTCTCTGCAGTCTGCATTCGTCCGGCGACGGGGACGTGAAAGGACGTTCTTTGCCAATTACAATGCGTAAGACTTGAGCCGTGCGGCTAGTGCTACGCGTCGCAAACATGGAGTGTTGAAGGCATGACTAATTGTCCTGGCGAGTCAAAAGTACCACCAAACTGTATAGCATAAAATGACTGTCTCCGGTAAGTGCAACTTGCGTAATAAGGTTATGGCATAAATATGAAATGTCTAATTAATTAGCTTTAGCAATTTTCTCGAGGAAAAATAAATTAAAAATACAAACAATAATAAACAATAATATTCATAAGATAATTAAAATATTTTAAAGGTGAAAACGACGTGAAGGGGACAACTTGGTAACTAATAACGTAAAAAGACTAACTATCCGTCCCGGAGGAGCGCTGCCACCCGCCACGAGGACACTATCACGCCTCGCCGATAATTCACAAACATAAGGTAAATATAGATGACATAGATGTGCATACAAATATATTCAATAATACCATATTTTATGTAATTACTTAGTTTTGTTGGAAGTGCTTTTGTTCGTATAATAAATGTTTTCTAATATGTAATTTAAATGTATTTTTTGTTTTTAGGAATCTCAATGGCGGCGGAAGATCGTTCCAGCAGCGGGTGGCCGCAAATCTGAAACATCCTCTAAAGGCGGTAGTTTTAAAGCGGGGCATCGACAGTGGGTTCGACGTGGAACGAGTGGGGTAATTGAAATGCTCCTGTCGCCACGATAGCTTACTATACAGGTATCTCGGTGTGTGTGACTTTATAATTCCGAACATTAATGTCGCTAAATGCATTTTCCTGCGAAAAAATAAAATATAGAATATATTTTTAAAATAACTTCTATATTTTTTTTATCAACACTTTAAAATGGAAGTCGTGTTGGCTTGCGAAACAAAAGCTCAGTCATTTGTATCTGTCCACCGCAAACATCCATCATTCTAGATCTAAATCAGACCACATGTCCTAGGATAGGAAGGGCATCCTACGTCATTCAGCTCGCTTGGGATCTATGGACTTATTAATGAACTGGTCTAATATCTGATGATAGACAATACAGGGTATATCAAGACTGCTACCGAAAACGAAGCCGGGTGGTAGTTTAAGCTACTTCAGACACAATGCAACTAAAAACTATTTTTTATTATTTTTGAAAAATCGTCATTTTTGGTTGGTAAATCCATAGTTTTTGCTAAAATAATAATTTAAACTCTTTTATACCTTAGAGTATTTATAAATACACTATTATTTTAGGAAAAAATGTATTAACCACCCAAATATGGCCATAGGAAAACAATAACAAAAAGAAAAGGTCGCTTTTTTTTGCAACTTTTTCTGTTGCATTGTGTCTGAAGTCGCTTTAACTACCACCCGGCTTCGTTTTCGGTAGCAGTCTTGATATACCGTGTATATATATATTAGTATTCTATGACCTATGTTCTTCAGGGATAGCGAAGGAATTTTTCGAAACAGTCCAGTAATTTCAGAGCCTATTCAATGCCAAAAAGTATTTCTTTATAATATTAGTTCAGATGTGTTTCAAAAGTTGCTCACAATTCTATGATACAGCTGAACTGAATTAACAACTTAACTTCTTCTATAATCTTCTTTTGTAGACTATTTTCTACTTTTGGTCGTCATCATACGTACTTCATCGGATTCAAATCAAATATTTTCATTGTGGAGCATATGCCCACTGCAGGGCACAGGGCCTACTATATTCATTCGAAACGAAGTTCGAATCTTCGGACGATCGAAGTTTATATACAATACGAATGTATCTACTCCGTAAAAGTACGAATTTGTATAACATACATCGTAACCATAAGTCTATGGTTACAACCATAAGTCAATAACGACCCTAAGTACATGTAGGTACATTCGTATCGTATATAAACTTCGATCATCCGAAGTTTCGAACTTCGTTTCGGATTAATATAGTAGGGCCCCAGGCCCTACAATCTAGAGTACGATTGAGAGTAGTAAGGCCATATAGTCCACCACGCTGGCCTAGTGCGGGTTGGCGGATTTTACATACCATACAAATTCCTTACAAATTGCATATGCAGATTTCCTCACGATGTTTCCGTTCACGGTTTTAGTTTGTGTTGATTGACTATCAATACACACACGACTGGGAAAAATCATGTTGTGCCCTGTAGTTCGAACTCGCTACCACCGAGAACATGTTGGCAGCCGCGTCTATTCTATATACAAAGTGTATAATGTAAATAAATAAATAAAGAACACCCAACAGTTACATATATAGTCCTGACCCCACACTAAGATCGAGTCTTGTGTATTATGGATATTTTGTATAAAATTCGTCTGCTACCACTACGTTCAGTCGGTAAAGTATTGGTAAAGAAGATTGGGCGTAAGTCGGACCATTTGGCGGCGATTTGGCGCGCGATCGCCGATACAAACGACTGCCAAATTAATCACAACACGCCTCAGTTTTTGTCGTGACTCTTGACAATGTTCAAATCAATTATTTTATACACAAAATTTGAAAATAAATAAATAACACCCTACAGTCACATACATAGTCCTGACCCCACACTAAGATTAAGTCGTGGGTATTACGAACTACGAGAGACTTTTTGACCTCACAAATACTCAGACCCGAAACAATTATTTATGGGCCGCACAAACATTCTCTCGATGCGGGAATCGAACCTGCGGCCTCTCGTTTTACGGGCGGCGTCTAACTGACTGCGCCACGGAGGATGTCTAAATTTATATACCAAATCGACCATAATGCATGTGAATCGCATTTCCACAAAACCCTATCAACACAATATGGTACTAAATTTTAGACGATTTTCAATCGTTAATAGAATAATAAATAACAAATATATATTGGGAATTCCAAATCTCTACATTACATATTAACACATATAAAAACTCACGCCTTTTTTCTGGATCGGGTATTAAAAAGTGCTACTAGGACAACCACGTTTTGCTTTGTGTTGTGCGTCGCAAGATGTGATAGGCTGCCTATCGCCATAGTCCTGATCCCATATTAAGATCGAGTTTTGTGTCGTAGGTATCGGGAACTACGAGAGACTTTTCGGTTTCACATACACCCAGACCTGAAAGCAATATTTGTGGGCCGCACAAACATTTAAATCGCGTGGGGATCGAAACCACAGCTTCTCGTTTTACAGGCGACGTCTAACCGACTGCGCCACAGTCAAAATATGGTTAGACAGTCTAGTAATCTAGTTATTCTGTCAATTACGCCTAATCCATAAGTTTACTCCTAATAAGCACCAATTATGATTGGCAATACGCGGTGTAATGCGTTCCTTACATCGAGTTCAATGTATTATTCATGTCTTTAATAACATATGGAGGTAGCATACGTAATTGGGTAATATAATTGTAATGCTCGACTTGACTTGTGATGGCGATGGGAGTGATAATCTCTATGATTTTCGACATTTGATGGTATACTGATAGGTATATTGAAGGAATTTACATTCTGAAAATATTAATTAGGGCTTAACAGAACAGTCGTTGGTTAGGTAGCTAGTATTTTTGGATAATGTTTTTAATTTAATTTGTCTTACAAAAAAAGTTTTAGAGTTATAAATTACAGCAGTGGGTTCCAGGATTTTTAATTGTTTAAAGGTAAGGTGACAATATTTCAAAAAGATATATCGACTCGCCTTTATGTCCATACTTACATACAGGGTATATCAAGACTGCTACCGCAAAGCCGGGTGTTAATTTTTGCGACTTCAGACACAATACAACTAAACATTTAGCAAAATATACGCGACCATTTTGATTTGTTATTTTTTTCCTATCGTCGTATTTGGGATGTAAATATATCATTTTTTCTATAATAATAATAATACCTTTATATTCTTCGCTAGGGTACGCAAGTGTTTAAATTATAATTTTACCTAATACTATAAATTTACCATCCAAAAACAACAATTAAACAACACAACTCAGTTGCAAAAATACTTGTCTGAAAAAATAAAACACAATGAAACTATTATAACGTCACAATTTATATTTAGTCAAGAACCAACACTTATAAAATTTAATAATACTTTTTACATAGTGCATAAATCCACTAACATATCTATACAGATTCCTAAACATCGCAAACGGCTCCGGAGCATGTATTATTGAAAATGAAGCAGCGAACGGAGAGTGGAGGCGCAAGTGTGCCGACATCATCCAAACGGGATTGTCGCTGATCCTTTGTGGGAACACTATCCTACACTGCGGGACAGGAATAATGGACACTACAACTATATTCAAAATTAAAGATTTGTACAAAAGTTAAAGCAAAAAATGCACTCTAACATCAATAGGGAATATGCACCAGACTTCAAAATAAGTCAAAATATTCTTTTTTGTAATCTTTATTAATATAGAAATATACCTTAAAGATATTTTTTAAATTTATCAATTCTAAATCGGTAATTTAAATACTTAAAAAATGTCATTTCAAATTTGCCGCGCATTTTTTCCGAAACGCGATCTATTCGTTGAAAAGGAAAGTGACGACAATGGTCACGTTCTTATGAAGTTTGAGCCTGTTGAGTGTATTGTTTTTCGTTTGTTTATGAGTTATTTTATTAAAATTATACTTATTTAAATGTACTATTAAATAAAATGGATTATTTTGTCACGAAATACAGTTCTGTAGCAACTCATGAAAGAAACTTAATCCAAATACTACGTTGTTCATATCGTGACCTCTGACGTCACATTGAGTTCGCGCCAACATGGCGTTTAAATGCTTCGAAACTGATAGCAGTTTTGATAATTTTTTTGTACTTTTTTTATTGATATTTTCAGACTTATATTTTTTTCCGAGAATGTAATAACATACAGAATTGATTAAAAATATAAAAAAAGGACATATATGCATGTCATTTTTCCCTATTGTTATTGTTAGGTAAGGAACAGTCAAAAACAGCATTTTTTTAACGATGGCAAAAAGTATTTGTGGTCCTCTTCTCGCAGGCCTGGAGAAGGGATGCAAGAAGGATATGTAAGGGCTACCAGCCTTCCAGCTCGGCGCTTGGATGTTACTGCCGAGCCGAGTCTCTAAAGCTGATATTCTACGCCGGCATACGGACCAAAACCCCTCGATGCCTCTCTTCGCGCATACGATGACTGCAGTCTCTACTAGCGTAAACCTTGTATCGAGAGCATCAAAAACTACGAGTAAACTTTCCCTCTTACAACACCCAGACTCAAAATAAAAGTGGGCTGTACAAACAATCCAGACTCCCAACCTACACTAGGCCAGCGTGGTGGTAGGGATAGGACTATGTAGCCTAACGGCCGTTCTCTATATCCTATCTATCTTTAACAAGAGGTTAAAATGGATATCGTTACTATGTCGATACCACTGTATGCTTCAATAAATAAAGATAGACATACAATATTATCTTGCCTAGATATGTATAAATATATGCACCTTATCTAAATATCGCTGTCTTTCTTTACGGAAGCAAAAAATGTATCGAAATTTCGAGAGAAATCTCTTGTTAAAGATAGATAGATTATAGAAACCGGCCGTTAAACATTGTAAAGTCAGAAAATCCATAGTAGTTTCGTTTTTATAACAACTTTATTCAACGTTACCATCAAAATTGGCCCCAAGTGTAAACTAATAGCAAAGAACATTGGTCTAGTTTCGCTGCACACAATACCAAGCGATCTGTCCGCCCCTCTTAAGCCTAATCTTTAAGCTTGAAGGTACGGTGCACTTCTTTGTGCTTAAGCTGTTTAAAGCTTAGGTTTTTATATAAAAGAGCAACCAGTCCATCTTATGCTGATAAATATATATATAGACAGCCATGATAAATAGGGAACAAAGATGTATCTTTTTATTGCAATGTGTGGCAACACGAGCATGCCGTTCGCCTGATGGTAAGCGATACGACCACTCATAAACAGAGGCAAAACCAAACAACGCCTTGAATTACAAAGCAATGCTTGGCATGAGACTGCGGTCGGCATCCTGAGACATAAGATGTTAAGTCTCAATATGTCCAGTAGTTACTCTGGCTAAATGTCCTTCGCACCGAAACACAACAGTGCATTTACACTGCTGGTTAGCAGAAGATATAGACATTGCTATGATACCTACTCAGGCAGCCCTTCACAAACGAGAAGTACAAATATACCGGTACATACAAATATACCGGGTATTTCAAGACTGCTACCGAAAACGAAGCCGGGTGGTAGCTTTAGTGACAACAAACACAAAGCAGCCAAAAATTTCGAAAAGAATCGCGACAATTGTTTTTTATGATTTTTTAAATATCATCATTTTTGGGTGTTAAATCCATAGTTTTTGCTAAAATAATAATTCAAACACTTTTATACCTTAGATTATTTATAAATAAAAGAGTGGACACAATTATTTTAGGAAAAAATGTATTTACCACCCAAATATGGTCATAGGAAAAAAATAACAAAAAAAAATTGCCGCTTTTTTTGCATCTTTTTCTGTTGCATTGTGTCTGAAGTGGCCTAAACTACCACCCAGCTTCGTTTTCGGTAGCAGTCTTGATATACACTGTATATAAACATCTCGCCTTACTCCAGAAGAGATAGGCAGTGCTACAAGGACATCCACGTTTTGCTGTATGTTTTTCGTTTCACCATGTGAAATGGACGAGTCTATCGCCATAATAGGCGATGATTCTTAATCAGTAATAAACCATCATATATATTCCTATGACAGCCTACGTGGCGCATGTGCCATCTTAGCAGACCGGCTTGTTTGTGTCTGATGCTATTCGATACGCTATTTGGAAGGCACTTGCACTTACCACCAGGTGTAAGCAGTCACTGTGCTGACCCATAATAAAAAAATCAAAACCAATATAACATTACCCGACCCGAGAGTCGAACCCAATATCTCACCATTGTGATCATACCCTAGTACACATAAGCCACCGAGACAAGTATCAGAAAGAAAAAAGAAGAAAGAAAGCATTTATTTGTCACAAACAATAGTTTACAGATACACTCATATTTGAATTAAATTAATTTACAGTATTAATTTAATTTTAATATGAGTCTCGGTGGCGTAGTTGTACTACGGTACGGTTACAAAGCTGAGGTCTCGAGTTCGAATCCCGGGTTGGGCAAAGTGATATTGGATTTTTCTATTCATTATCAGCCCAGAGTCAGGAGTTTGTGCCCGATATGGCGATAGGCTCGCCACCTATCACATCGTGGGACGGAACATGCAAGGCGAAGTGTGGGCGCCCTGGCACCTCTGCCTACCCCTTCTGGGAAAAAGGCGTGAGTTTATGTATGTATGTATGTTATATACAGTATTGCTTGTCACAAAACGGCTAATACACAGCATGTATTGGTAATATAAGTTTAGTAGTTAGTTAGTAATATTAGTGTTGGTAATGTAATGGTCGGTGGCGTTGTGTGCCAGGTCGGTCACTTCCCTGCAACATGGTTGAGGAGGCCGATGGCTGGCACATACGTCATACTCGTGAACGGGTGCTGCTTGCGTAGACTGGTCTATCCGATTTGCTTACATTGGACGGATTGATTGATGGATTACATAAGGCTTTCGCAATTATTTACTGCTTTGGCGAAAAAGAGTATACTGATTCTTCATTCTGGGCAACTTCGCTTCACTCAGCCATAGTAATTATATTATAATAATATTCGTTAGTATCAAAAATATTTACCTATTGTAAATTTACAATATATTATTATTAAACTGCTCTGATTTTGAAAACTGGTTTTGAAAAGAGTTTCTTGCCCGTTCTTCTCTAGTGAAAACCGCTTTCCGAACCGGGTGGTAGATAAAAAAATGACTGAATCTAAATGATGTTGAACATTTTAATGGATTCAATAAATTATTTTGATTTTCATTTTCAATAAAACCAACGTCCGAAAATCACCATTATCATCGTGTATATTCAAAAGTATATTTTAAAATGGAGAGAAAATGAGGTTCATTTGAAGACATTATGATAATCTTATCCATTAATTAATGAAACAAAACAGATTTATCAATTATGTAAGTCTTATTTGGAAAAATGGTGATGTCTATGGTCACCGTTGTATCGATTTTAATCGCTCACAGTAGACAAATGAGTAAACAGTTTAACTACCTCCATGACGCAGTTGGTAAAATGCCGACTTTTACAGAAAAGGTCGCGGGTTTGATCCTCGCACAAATATTTGTCTCGGATGTCTCGGACAAATATTTGTCTCGGATCTGGCTGTTTGTGAGCTTGAAAAGTAGCTGATACCCACCGCACAAGACTTAATGAGGGAGCAGAGCAATGTATGTAAGTATCGGGTCTATTTATGTATTTAGTTAAGTAGGTAATGTTTGATTTACAACATTTGAATGAAGAAAGTCATGCTGGTTTCCAGGAATTGTAGTAAAAAGACAGGGTGGGCAAAAAGCACTTCCACTAACCGAACATCAGCGAAGCTTAATTATTTTTACGATTTTCTAAGAAACGGAGGGCTTGCCATAAAAAGGCTCTACTTTTTATAAATTATAATGGAAGGTAATATTATACCTCAAAATTAAAATTTCTAATATTCGAGGTTTTAGAGTGGGTCCCTTACGGCTTGTTTATTATTCCCACAAGTATTTATGAACGAATTAATATTAACTAACGGGTAGCTGTACATAAAGCCAATCCGTAAATCATAATCAGGAGAATGCAGACAACATTAATTTAAGAGGCTTTGCAAAATTCCCTTTCAGTGTAGCAAGTCAATTAAAACGAAACCTATTAAACCATTAAATCGGTTACAACCGGTTCTAGTATTACAACTGTGGCGCAAGTCATAACAGTATGTGCTCATAGACGTGTGGTGCAGTAGACGAGCGCTCTGTGTGACGCTGTGTCACCGGCGCGTACAGCCGAGTGCTGTCGTGTGTGGTGCAGTAGACGAGCGCTCTGTGTGGCGCTGTGTCACCGGCGCGTACAGCCGAGTGCTGTCACGTGTGGTGCAGTAGACGAGCGCTCTGTGTGGCGCTGTGTCACCGGCGCGTACAGCCGAGTGCTGTCACGTGTGGTGCAGTAGACGAGCGCTCTGTGTGGCGCTGTGTCACCGGCGCGTACAGCCGAGTGCTGTCGCGTGTGGTGCAGTAGACGAGCGCTCTGTGTGGCGCTGTGTCACCGGCGCGTACAGCCGAGTGCTGTCACGTGTGGTGCAGTAGACGAGCGCTCTGTGTGGCGCTGTGTCACCGGCGCGTACAGCCGAGTGCTGTCGCGTGTGGTGCAGTAGACGAGCGCTCTGTATGGCGCTGTGTCACCGGCGCGTACAGCCGAGTGCTGTCGCGTGTGGTGCAGTAGACGAGCGCTCTGTATGGCGCTGTGTCACCGGCGCGTACAGCCGAGTGCTGTCGCGGGTGGTGCAGTAGACGAGCGCTCTGTGTATAATCGATTGAGCTATATATTTCGTCATTACAGGTAAATCGCTTGCCTCTATGACTAAGCCGCAGGTCAACCGCACTGAGAGTGATTGGGTATGAAATTTTAATGCCTTTGCAGCGCGCCCTCAATCACTTAGTACGCTGTTCATATGTACTTGGCGAGTTAACAGTTTTTTAATGTTTTATTTTGGACATGCTACTTTATTAATAGTGATATAATAAGTTACGGATTAATTTCGAGTGGGAATACGAGAAGATTGTACTGCAGTGCAGCCGTAATAAGCGATTGTCTACGATTCCTGGAATAGAATAGATAAGTTCAAAGTGCATCGTAGGTTACTCATTACTAGAGACTTAATTGTTCTTGGAAAACGCTATTGAGGATCTATTACGAAGTAGTTATGGTTTAAGTTCCTAATTTAGTACTGCTAATCCGTTGATAAAATCAAAATATCAAAATGAATCTAATATACTAAAAGCTTTGTAGCTTTTAGCACAAGCTAGGCCAATTTTTTTAACACGAGGCTTAGGTTAGGCCATATAAAATGTTACCTAATACATATTATTTTTAAGGATGTTATGAATGAGACAATTTACAAGGTTTACTAGTGAACAGATTAGTCCCCACCTAGATAACTACCACCTTACATGACAGGGGAAAACCTGTCACAGAGCCACGCAGTGTCGCGTTTCATTTTCAGTCTGTGTATATCCTAACACATCTAAGGAACACAGGTGTGTTCTTTGATACCCTTCATGGTGCATTGGTTGAGTCAGCTACAACAAGAAGCTGCAGGTTCGATTCCTGACTGAGGATTTGTTAGACCGAAAATTCTCTTGTAGTTTCCAATTCCCTTTTGACTTTGTTATTTCTTCAATCAGCAGTGTAAATGCACTGTTATGATTCGGTTTGAACGACATTGTGGCCAGAGTAACTACTGGACATATTGAGACTTAACATCTTATGTCTCAGGATAGCGGTCGCGATGAAATGCCAAGCAACGCTTCGTAATACAAGGTGTTGTTTGGTCTTGCTATTGTTTATGGGCGGTCGTATCACTTACTATCAGGCGAACGGCTTGTTCGTTCCACCATACATGGAAAAATACCTTTAAAAAAAAATTGAAGTGTCTGTTTTAAGAGTGAAAATAAAAAAAATGTCCTACTACATATCGTTATATACACGATACCTGTGCCGAAAATGATATTTAAATTTTTTTGTCTGTCTGTCTGTCTGTCTGTCTGTCTGTTTGTTCCGGCTAATCTCTGAAATGGCTAGACCGATTTTGACGGGACTTTTTTTTGTCAGGTAGCTGATATAAGAAGGAGTAACTTAGGCTACATTTATTTTAGAAAAGTTATTTTCTGTCTGTTTGTTCCGGCTAATCTCTGAAATGGCTGGACCGATTTTGACGGGACTTTTTTTGTCAGGTAGCTGATATAATAAGGAGTAACTTAGGCTACATTTATTATAGAAAAGTTCTTTTATTTTAGAAAAATAAAGTTTTTTGTTAACTTCCACGCGGACGAAGTCGCGGGCACAGCTAGTAAAAAATAAATAAATGACTTGTATCTTAGTCTGAGGTCAGGACTATATATGTGACTGTTGGGTGTATTAATTTATTTAAGAGCGTAGTTTTACATATTTTTGTACATAATTTAAAGAACCTTGAATATGCAGATACGTCGCAACTCCGAGTCGCGAACGTGAAAATGTAAAAATATTACGACATGTTTAAATATGTATATACAAGAATCAAGTCTAGACATGTTGGTTCTTTTGAATAATTTAAAAATTCTTAGCCGCTACCACGTGTGCTAGAATCGATGTTATACATTCTACAGTGTGTAGAAATAAACTATCGAAGTTTTAAATAAATAAATATATTGTTCTTATTGCACGTCAAGCCCACAATCCTAGATTCCTGTCCATCCAAAGGTTGCCAGGAAGAAATCGCTCAATGCGATATGGCCGCCAATTGTATCATATTTTTTATTAGTTACATTGTGTTATTCATGTAAGATGTACAATAACGAGAATATAATAAATAACACCCAACAGTCACATACATAGTCCTGACCCCACACAATAAAATCAATAAATATTTAATAAATAATTATTTATACACAATTTACAATTACTACATTATTCAATGAGTCTCAAATTAAGGATGCAAGCTTGTATGTGGAGTAACTAATTAGAACTTATTATAAAAACTCAGTATAACTAAATTAACTGTTATACATAATAACGAGTTTCGCTTGTATGTGAGTGTGTGTATGTATGTGGGTATGTGTTTATGTATGTATAATATTATAATATTTTCTTTAAAGTGCATGCAGCATATTGATAGTCAAACACTACCGGCTAAGCTCTATAGTGGTGACGGAAAACATCGTGAGGAAACTGTATACCATATCGACCATGTAAGAATTTCTATGGTGTGTACAGTCCACCAACCCGCACTAGGCCAGCGTGGTGGACTATATGGCATAACCACTCTCTTACCGCACTTACTAGCAATTTTACAAATCGCTATGGAATACAGATTACGGTCACGATGTTTCCCTTCACCGTTATAGTGCGTGATAACTATCAATACACACATGACTCCGAAAAGTCAGAAGTACAATCATAAATTCAGAGAGTAAAGTCGAGTACTTAACCCTTATAAAATAAAATTACCTAATATTTTCCGCTAAAAATTCATAGTAGGGGTGATTTTTGCAAGATTTTCGTCAAGGGTTAGGCAGGGTCGTTAGAAAGCGACGCGACCGGTGTCTGTAACTAGCGGCACTTTTGACCCAACCCTCTCGGTGTCACGTCGACCACGTGGCAAAGCGCTCGGAAAATCTTCCCGTCCGTGCTTTGTTTGATAAAGCGGTCGGGCACTTGTTAATTCAGAGTTGCAGATATTGAGAGATCAACAATTTGGAGCCGTAATTTAAAAATCGGGTATCAAAATACTTAATAACAGACAGATATGGTCACCCATTGTACGAAGTATTTCATTTTTTATTCACTATGTGACTTGAGATGTACAATAAAGAGTATAAATAAATTAATTGATAATATTTTTTATGCAATCTTTGAAAATCTTGCGAGAATTTAAACATTCAGTCACACCAAAAACTAATTGGATTTTTAAAGTAATACATCATTTTTTACGCTTTTTATATCGACAACCAACTGACTGGATTATCAGAGCTTCTATCCAGACGTCAAAATCCAATATAAAACCCAGTATCAACTTATATCCACTTTGCCAATAAAACACCACAAAACTCAACCAAAACAGACCTGTCAAAAAATAATACCACGAAATGCGACCGTTATTAGTACCCTATTATGGAGCCAATCGAGATTGCAAATTACACTTTAATAGATGCGAGAATTGTCACGCCGCGTCGCCGGCCAACGCGTAAACATCGGGCTTTGGCCAATCGAATTGTCGTATTCAAATTTAGAATTACAAATTCGACGCGGTTTCGGCGGTTTGGTGTTTTTGTACTGGGGAAATTCAATGATTTTAAGGTATGAAAGTACTTGCTGCGGCTGAATAAAGAGAGAGAAGAGAGAGAAGGCAATGATACCTCGCTTGCATACCACATGCTTACTTAATAATATATTTTGAGTCGGAAATACCTTTGAAGTCGCTTACAAACACAAACAAACGGACTTGGAAAAATGTAGTAGCTAGAAAAGTAGCACTTTAAAGACTTTGGAGAGGATTTTATTTATCCTACTTTTAGAGACTTGAGGGATTTCTATGATACATGATCCGCCCCTTGACCACGAAAGCTGTAAAGTAATAGAAACTTCGGAAAGTCAAAAATGTAAAAAATTAACCAAATCCGCGACAAAATCCGTACTTATTAATAGTTTTATTTCAATAGGAAATGATGTCAAATCAATCAAGCAAAACCATTGATGTTGTAGTGATGAATTATTACAAAATTACTAACACGTCCAAAAGTTATTCTTGATCCTGCATGAGATTCCTAATTATATGAATAATTTGTGATGAGCACTGATTTCTCTTAAGTATTATGAAAAATTTAGCAATGTTTGAGTAATGAATTAAATATGTATTTAGAATTGGTTATATAAATGTTCTTATCCTATTTTACGCATGAGATTCAAAAATATAGTTTACATTAATCCTATTAATTCAAACCGACCCAAAAATTTAAATAATCGACATGAAAAGCCATTTTATAGTCCCTCTACCCACACGCTATAAACCAATTGTTCCCATTAAAATGTTCCCCAACCTAACTCCGTAAATCACAAGCACTCACTAAAAAACCTAATAAAGGTCGGATTAGAAGCCGCACTATCCCTCTCCGGAATCCAAACCGCAAAGCCATCAAAACCGCGACTAGAAAGGTCACTCGGGCGACATCGCAGCCGCTCGGTAATCCTCGGGCGGTTTAAAAAGCGAACGCGAATTCCAAATTTGAATTTCATGAACGCTACCTACAGGGACCTTTTGAAATTAGAACGTGAGTGTTGGCGCCATATTTCTTGTGTAGGGTCGTCAGGTAATGTCGAGTGGTTTGGAATAGGACCCTTATTTACAAAATAGGTATGTCGAGTAATTCGGAATAGGACTCCTTTCTGGAAAATGTATGTCGAGCGTAACAGAATAGCTGCTTGTGTAATGAAAATGTTGTCTAAAAATTTAGATCATTTTATAAAATAAAACCGGTATTTTAACTAACGTGATAAATAAATAAATATATTAAGCTAAATATTGTATCAGAAATACGAGAGACTTTAGGCAGCGACTTTGTTGTTAGGCAGCGACTTTGTTGTGCTGGTCCCCTGGCACTACGGAGGTCCATGAGCAGCGGTAGCCGCTTACCATCAGGCGGGCCGCTAGCTCGTCTGCCTATAAGGCAATAAAAAAAAAAGACTTTCCGGTCTGACAAACGCACAGACCCGAAAAAAGTTTTTATTCGCACATTTCTCTTGGTACGGTGAAACCACAGCCTCTTTTCACAGCCGGCGTTTAGCCGACTGCGCCACGGAGGCTGTCATATGTTTATAAAGATATAAGGAAGTTCGTTACTCTTTCATGCAAAAACTAATGCTAAGATTTTATAGTATACACATCGGAATAATATAGGCTATAATACCCATCCATGACCCAGACAAAGCCGGGATCGAACTGGAAAAAAATTCTTAAAACCGGAACATTCTGGTTAAAACTTGGCCGAAGAAATATTTCCCGACTAAAAAATATTTAACGACTTCAATAGTTAGCGACTGGCCTACAAGCCAGAGGTCGCGGGTTTGATTTCCGGGTGGCTTCCGATGGAGCGTCGAGAGTTTTATTTATTCATTCTTTACATCAAGGGGTAGGCAGTGATGTAACTAGATTTTAGTATTGATCTCCAAGTTTATTTTTGTCACAAGATGTGATTATATAAGGCCGTTTTAAGCCACAATTCCTGTTTTAGGTAATTTATATTTTACATACAAACATACATAAATTCACGCTTTTTTCTCATAGGGGTAGACAGAGGTACGTAGACACCCACATTTGGCCTTGTGCATCGGAATGCGTTTGTTTTTGCATGTGTTTTGGACGGATCCAACTATGTGATAGGTGGCGAATTTATCGCCGTATCGGGCACAAATTCCTGACTCTAGGCTAATAATGAAAAATCCAATATCATTTTTCCCAACTTGGAAATCGAACCCGAGACCTCAGCTTCGTAACGGTACCCTAGTACAACTACGCCACCGAGACACATATTAGATTTTAAAATTGAAAAACTCGTCTGTAATGGATATAATTCTAGGATAATAAAAATTCAGGTCCTTAGGATCCCCAACCTATAAATTCTGCCATTATCGCAATAAGGTGACAATAATGAGTAATATTATCAATTAAAAAGTGACCTATTTTTCCTCTACAGGGTTCTTTGAATACATTAGTCTAGGTACTACTTCAAAATTATAGAAGGAATTTTGTACCCACAAAACCTGTAGGACACAAAATACCAGTATAGACCCATATTTTATTCGGGAGTAAGGAGTATGTTAAGGTTGCAGTTAGTCGCTGGATGCAGGCCGCTCCCAACTTCTTGCAAACTTGCTAGGTCATCCGTCCACCTTGTAGGCGGCCGCGTGACATTTAACTTGCATGTACGTTTTAGATAATTACCTAATAATAGAACTAATTATTATCATTTTATTTTATATTTTCTTTTTATTATTATTTTAAAAATCTTAGATTACTAGCTTCTACACTCGTTCTTTAGTTGTTTTCATTAGTTTTCTTGTTTTTTTTTTTTGTTTTGTTATATAGTAAAAAATATATTGTATTATTCTAAGTCATTGAGATATTAATTGGTGGCTCTTCTGTCTATTCTGAATTGTTATTGTATTACATAAAATTTTAAATTTGTAGTTTTATGTGCATGCTGTGTTTGCCTGTAATTGTTTGTTGCAATAATTTTATTTCTGTGTTGTTATTTTTAATTATATGTATTGTTGTAGACAAACGTTGGTAGACCCAATAAAGAGAAAAAAAAAAAAAAAAAAAAACTCACGCCGTCTTCCCAGAAGGGGTAGACAGGGGTACAACAAGTACACCCACGTATGTATGGCCCTGTATTTTACATCCCACGATGTGGTAGGATCACTCGCCATCGCCATAGCGAGTACAAATTCCCGATTTTAGGCTGAAAATGAATTGAAAAATCCAATTTTTACTTTGCCCGACCCGGGATTCGAACCCGACACCTCAGCTTTTTACAGTACCGTAGTACAACTACGCTATCAAGGCAGTCTGGCTTTAAAACAATAATGAATACTTTTATAAATTATTCAAGGCTATGAAAATAGTGTCTATATTTGTCGCAGCCCTAGTAAAATTTTCTACGCGCTTGTTTTCCGTTTATACCAGTTTTTGTGAGGCCAGTAATTTATTTTTAATTGGTCACTCGCTCTTTATAACTTTGATAAACCAGCATATTGCATTTAGCCTTTGGGTAAAGTTTTGCTAGTTAGAATCGCATACACTGAGTTTGTAAGAAATAATGACCTTGAAAGGTAAATCGGGCTTTAGCATTGATTTAAAAACCAAAGATGGCCCTTCAGTATATTTGGAGTTACAAAAAGACGACCGTGAAAATGAGGCTAAAATAAATATTAAATTTACTTAATTTCACATATTTTTAAGGGGGGAGCCTGCTTTAGAAAGCTTAAAATAATCGATTTTTTTGAGGATTTTTTTGGGAAGGAAAGAAATATTTGATTGAAACAAAACTTTCTGGTTTTATTGTTATGTATTTCAAGAGTCTTCTCAAATTTTTTCATCAAAATATATGTATGTCATATTATGCGTGGTACAAGCATTTCGCCGAGGCGCCTCGAGTATGCATGTGTCGTGCGGCGGGAAAGATGCAGGTCGCAATTTTCATCAGAAACTGAAAAACCAAAAAAAATATTTAATTTTCAATAGTATAGCTTCTAGTAGTAGTTCGAAATTAAAACGATTATATTCATATAAATTAAACTAGCGGCCCGGCCCAGCTTCGCCCGGGTACACATAGATTTCTGTACAATAATATGTACGTATTGTACATATAAACCTTCCTCTTGAATCACTCTATCTATTAAAAAACACCACATCAAAATCCGTTGCATAGTTTTAAAGATTTAATGGACAGAGAAAGCGACTTTGTTTTGTACTATGTAGTGATGTTTTTTTCGGTTTGGAATCACTACATAGTATAAAACAAAGTCGCTTTCTCTGTCCCTATGTGCCTATGTCCCTATGTCCCTATATCCCTATGTCCCTATGTCCCTATGTCCCTTTGTATGCTTAAATCTTTAAAACTATGCAACGGATTTTGATGCGGTTTTTTTAATTGATAGAGTGATTCAAGAGGCAGGTTTATATGTATAATACGTACATATTATTTTACAGAAATCTATTTATACCCAAGCGAAGCTGGACCGGGCCGCTAGTAACATATAATTGCCACTCCCCAAAGCACAATTTTGGGCGCGTGTCAAAGTAGCGTACTATGGGTAAAACATATTGAGACGCGAGCTTAGTGAAATGCCAATCATTGCTTTGTAATTCAAGGTATTGCTTGGTTTTGTTCATGAGTGGTCGTATCGGTTCTTATCAGGCAAACAGCATCCTTCGCCTCGCCATTCATAGCACTAAAAAATCCTTATGACACTTCTGCCTACCCCTCTAGAGGACAAATATCACATTATATACTCGTAATACTTTCCCCACCTTACATTCACTAAAAACCTTTCATCCCCTAATGCCGATTAAATTTATCATCCCTGCCACCCTCTCAAACGGTGGATTTATGAAGGCCTGCGTAGGCGGCAAGAACAAGTCGCGGTCACAGTTAAAAATACATTTCTCTTGGAGAATAATGTTTTAATAATGCCATATCGCGACCGCGGCGAAAATAGAGATGGTTTTGTGTGGAAAAGGATTTTTTTTGTTTTTAAGATGTTTAAAATGGGGGAAAATCGGCGAATACGTAATTTTCTCGTATATTTTCTCGAAAAATATAGTATTTTATACGTATGCGAAGACTTATATTCTCGATAAGTTAGGCAAACTGGTGGTAAGTATCTCATGGTCAGAGGCTGCCTGAGTAGGTACCACCGTAATGCTTAATTATCCCGCCAAACAGCAATGAAAATGCACTGTTTTACACAATAAAAAGGAATAACAGCTTAGTGATAATACAAAACAACAAAGTACAAATGGCGGTCTTATCGCTCTAAGGCAATTTCTACCAGACAACCATGGGCTGGATATATGAGCAGGAAAAAAAGGGCAGCAAAATTACAATAAAATAAACCTACTTATCCGCATTGACAAATATGAAAAAGCCTTCTCTACACCAAATCCCGGACATGCAATGAAATAGTGATTTGCTCGCCGAGACCGGACAGTGCCTAAATATTCACTTTTTACTTGTACCAACATTAGCATAATTCGTTTCGCGGTTCCGTAGCCATTGTGCTATTGTTTCACTAATTTACTAGTTTATATTTGAGCCAGGTGGCCTTTTGAAATATAAAAGTGACATTGTGGAATATGCAAAAATAGTTCTCTGCAGAAATGAGTTTTGAATGCATAAAATCTAGCTATATACATTGCTAACACATTGCTATATATTTATTTCCATACATTTTTATGCCATTCCATTACTCTATATTTTCTTGACAGCCTTCGTGACGCAGTTGGTTAGACGCCGGCTGTAAAACGCGAGGCCGCGGGTTTGATCTCCGCACCTAGACAATTGTTTGTGAGGCCCACAAATATTTGTCTCGGGTCTGGGCGTGAGACTGAGAAATCTCTCGTAGTTTCTGATGTCCACGACATAAAACTTAATTGATTTTAATGTGGGGTCAGGACTGTGTATGTGACTGTTGGGTGTATTTATTTATTTTTATTATCTATATTATAATGATGGGTGACAAAATTTTGACTAAATATAATAGAAAATAATATTTATTTACCGTATTGTGATCCGTATGTCTGTATCAGCCCATATAAGTCCCACTGTAGAGCACGGTCCTCCTCTACCATCATACGATTGGAAGCGGTTAGTCCACCACGCAGGTCTAGTGCGGGTTGGCGGACTTTACATACCAATAGAAACTCTAACATGTCAGAAGGCAACACTTGCCCTTGACGGCGACACGATTTTTACTTATAGGTCGCTGGTTTGTGACGGCGGGCTGTGTCGCCGGGTCGGCGGCTTAGGAGTATAGTGTAATAATAATAAATACTCATAAGAGTTACATGCATAATCTTGCTCCCATATTAAGATCAATTAAGTCTTGTGTCGTGGGAACCAGAAAGTACAAGAGGCTTTGAGGTCTCACAAACATGCAGACCCAAAACAAAAAAGGTTATAGATCAAACAAATATTTGGGTCGTTACGAGGATCGAACCCGTAGCCTCTCGTTTGATCGCCTCTTAACTAACTGCACTAGAAAAACTATCACGTGTTAATTTTTTTAACTCGATTTTAGTATAGGATTAAAGTACATAATATACGGAACCAAAAAATACGTTTCCAAAACAATCCTGGCATCCTATTTACATGATCCCTGACATGAAAAACGTCTTTGAGTTCCACAAATCATTTCCTTAGGGAAAAATTATCAGAGTACAAACAAATATATTTTTTTCATTATAATTCATCATTTCCCTACGCGGGATGTTTAGGTTTAGTATCAAATTGATTACATTTTATTCAGTTGTATTTTGCCAAAACTGCTTAGTATCGCTAAGTAAAATTCCACTCACCAATCGACACAGTTATGCCGGCTTGCTCGCAAAGAGAATATTTAAAAAGTGTGGAAGCGTGAGCAAACCTGCATACCACGCACGACACAAGACTTTAGCGTGGTGTGTTACTGTATCAGCCCATATCATCACACTGCAGGGCATCGGCCTCCTCTATAACTGAGAGTGCGATTGAGAGTGATTAGATAATATAGACCACCACGCTTCTCTAAAGCAGGTTAACGGACTTTACGTACTATAGAAACTCTTATAAATCGCTATAGTATGCAGGTTTCTTCAGGATGTTTTCCTGAAACAATTGTTTGCGCGGTGATCGACTATCAATACACACATGACTGAAAAGTCACAGGCGTGCCTTAGGATTTTAAGTCATGGCCACCGTGAATATTTTGGCAGCCGCGTCTAATTCGTTAACTACAGTCCAAGTATTCTAGCTGTGTGCCGTATTTCTATTCTAAAATACGTCACAGAAACCAGGCCGAGCAAGCATACTCGTATTGTGTCGAAAGCAAAGTTAAAGTTGTGGAACTTATATGCGCGCAATATCCGGCCAGACCGGAAGTCCAATCAACAGTTTGTTACACCTCCAGAAGCCATTTCCTGTTTATCCCCCCTACGTAATTTGATATGGGATTAAATACGTTCGCATCCGGAATTCGGAAGATATATTCCCGCGGTCTAATAAACGTACTGTTTTAATGGTTTTTGTTGGTGCTTTGTGGTTTAATTGATTTGTAAATAGGGAATTTGTTTGGATAATTTTAATAGGAACGCCATTTCTTTTATATTAGTAGAGGTGTATAAGAGGTCAGCTGAGTAGGTACCACCGCTATGCCTATTTCTCCCGCTAAACAAAACTGTAAATGTACTGTTATATTCCGGTTTGAAGTTTGTAGCAACTACTGTACATAATGACAGCCTCGTGGTAAAATTGGTTAGTTCTTCTGTATCAGCCCATATACGTCCCACTGCAGGGCACGGGCCTCTTCTACAATCGAGAGTACGATTGAGAGTGGTTAGGCCATATTGTCCATCACGCTTGCCTAGTGCGGGTTGGCGGACTTACATACCATAGAAATTCTTATAAATCGCTATGGTATGCAGGTTTCCTCACGATGTTTTCCTTCACCGTTTTTAGTACGTGGTGATTGACTATCAATACACACATGACTCCGAAAAGTCAGAGGTGTGCCCTGGGATTCGAACCCGCGACCACCGTGAACAAAATTGGTTAGTTATCAGCTGTGAAACGAGAGGCCGCGGGTTCAATCCCCGCACCGATACAAATATATCTTGTGTGAACCACAGGTTTTTTTCTGGTTGTTGTTTGTCTTTATGAGACCGAAAAGCCTCTCGTAGTTCCTGATACCCACGACACAAGACTCGATCTTAGTGTGGAGGGACTATATTTGTGACTGTTTGGTGTATTAATTTATTATTTAACATCTATGAATACACCTACCAAAAAAACCTGGGAACGTATCAAAATCCTTTCAGTCTCTAAAATCCATACGATACCGCCTAAATAATCTTTCTAAGACTCTATCATCGAAAAATCAGAGCCTGGCCAAATCCCGAAGATCTCGTAAGCTGGGGTGGGGGTGGGGGGTGCAACACTAAGTGATATTCCGTACTATTAACCCGAGCGGGCCGCTCGTTTCACGAAAGGTTTAATTTTATTAGTCTGTAAATCGTATCAGTTGATGCGGTACGAGAATTGAGGCGGTGTTCAAAGTGTAGAGAGAATACTATATTAAAAAAACTGCTATAGTCGATGTTTTAAGCGTATAGGATTGAGTATATTATTGTAAAGATTTTGCCTATAGTTTTGCAACGTGTGAAGAATGAATTTAGACGGGGAGAAATTCTCGAACATGCCATTACCGTAAAGGCATAAATATGTAGCATTATGTAAACATTTGTACAAATAATATGATAATCCATGGCTATTATTTCATGCGATAATGGCATACAATTCTCGCAGCAAGAAATTCTCTACGCGTAAATGACGCATTAGAATTGCTCTCATATGTGAGAAGCCACAGTGTCTATTTGTCCCGCCAAACAGTAGCAAAGGCACTAGTGTGTTTTATTTTAAAGGACATTGTAGCTAGAGTAACTACTGGACATATTGAGACTTAACATCTTATAGGTATCTCAAGATGGCGAGCGCAGTGGAATGCCAGGCATTTTTTTTGTAATTCATGGTGTTGTTTGGTTTTGCTGCTGTCCATGGTCGTATCGCTTACCATCAGGCAAATGGCATCATCTCGTCATTTATTGATATAAAAAAAAAATATATAAGTATGTCTCGCCCAAATCTTCGTACCGCATCACAAAGCGGGCCGCCTTTGTTATACGATATTATTGAAATAGCTTATGTTACTTTACTTACGAATTCCCTTTTTACGGTTTACCTACGCCGAAATGGATTCTTATATGGGAAAGAAACACAATAAGGCTCATGAGCCTGTTTGTTCGGATGTGCGACTTCGCTCGCCTTTGAAGCATTTTTTTATATTGCAATGAATGGCAAGACGAGCATGCCGTTCGCCTGATGGTAAGCGATACGACCGCTTATGAACAGTAGCCAAACGAAACAACGCCTTGAATAACGAAGCAATGCTTGGCATTCCGCTGCGCTCGCCATGCTGAGACATAAGATGTTAAGTCTCAAGATATCGTCTCGTATATGAGCTGATCCAGATACAGATATATTTTAAACTAGATGTTTATAAAATAACTTAACTTATCAAATTAAACGTATAATAATCAATGAACAAACACACGAAAATCCAGATTAGTATACGTAGGGAAAGTGATCGTAAAGCTCATAATAAAAGTTTATGGGAGATTTCGGTTAATTGTTATACCATCGGGATATTGCCGTTTTCAGATATAGGAAGTAATTTAAACCTAAACAATTGTGGTAGAATAATTGCATCTGGCCGGATGTTAACAGCCTTACAACTCAGTGGCGCAGTTGTACTACGATATGGTTGCAGAACGAAGGTTTCGGGTTCGAAACCCGGGCCAGCGAAACGATATTGGATTTTTCTATTCATTATCAGCCTGGAGTCAGAAATTTGTACCCGATATGGGGATGGGCTCGCCCCCTATCACATCGTGGGAATACACATGACGAAACGTTAATGAGCACTGCTGCCTACCCCTTCTGGGAAAAAGGCGTGAGTTTATATAATATGTATTGTAGGTAGAAAAAACGGTGGTACCTATAAAGACGGGCTCTTGAATATGAGAGATCTGTATCTGTCTTTATCTGCATCAGTCCATATACGTCCCACTGCAGGGCACGGGCCTCCTTTACATTCGTGAGCATAATTGAGAGAGATTATACTATGTATATTGTCTACCACACTAACCTAGTACAGTTTAGTAGACTTACGAGATACCCACAAATATTTTTTTTTATTTCAATTATTGGCGAGAAGAGTATGCCGTTCACCTGATGGCAAGCGATACGACCTCTCACGAACAGTAGCAAAACCAAACAATACCTTGAATTATAAAGCAATGTCTGCCATTCCACTGCGCTCGCCATCCTAAGATATAATATGATAAGTCTCAATTTGTCCAGTAGTTACTCTGACTACAATGTCCTTCAATACGAAACACAACAGTGCATTGACACTGTTGTTTGGCGGGAGAAATAGACATTGCGGTGGTAACCACCCAGATGGCTTCTCACAATGGGAGACCTACCACCAGTAAATTTCTCTCATTTATAAGCTCCATACCATCAAGTGAACGACCTGCTATTCGCATGTTTGTAAAAACACAAACAAAAACATTTGAATAAAAGTTTTTGGCGATACTAGTCAAATATTTATAGCAGCGCAATCTAGACAGAACAAATCGGCCCATACCTTAGAAATATCTGAAAGTCTTTAGACAAAGCCTGTACGGTCGTTGCCTGTCTGATGTCTGGAAACACACAGGAGGATATTCGGGACGGGGACGTGGCGTTTAGAGTTTTGAAACGCTATTTTGTGGTGGTAGGTTAGAAACAAATTATAGAGTGTGCTGCATTCTTTCTTACATTGTGTTAAATAAAATATCTTATAGTTCCGGCAAACGAGCGGACATGTCATCTGATGGTAAGTGAGCACTGCCGCCCATAAACATCCACAACCCTGGATCGTGGATATGTTTTATGGAGACTGTTCCGTCCTCACACCCGCCACTGCAACTTCTGTAAGCCAGGATCAACAGTGGCCCGAATTTTATTGACAACAAGCATTGAAGCTCGGTGAGTCTTTGGGAATGTCTAACTTGTCTTCAACCCGTGACGAAATTGATCATGAAGTAAATAATAGGAGGATTTGGAAATATTTTTGTCCACTTCCCTCCGTAGCACAGCGGATCATGGATGTGTTTTCGGCCTATCAAAGGGCAAGGAGAGCGGGAAAGAAATAGGATAAGAAGAGGAAAGGAATATGGGGCATCCAGCTATCTCACTCACCGAATGAAACACCGCAACAAAGTTGTCACTTCACGTCTTTTAAATGTGAGATAGTGGTATCGCCAGCACTTGCTCATTCATGCTGAGTCATGACTGATAACATCGTGGCTCTACCAGTTCTAAGAAATAAGGCTTTGCTCGATTGCGAAAAAGCTGGCATAGTTGTATCAGCCTCAACTAGGAAGATTAATAAATAGGAAAATAAATGAAATGAAATAAGATAAAATATATTTATTTCAAATACAGTGAATCCATAGCAAGTTAGTAAGATGTGACTATTTATTTATTTATTTATTTAATCCTTTATTGCACATAAATAAAAATACATTGAAGAAACAACACAATAATAATAGTACAAGAGGCGGCCTTATCACTCTAGGTAATTTCTTCCAGGCAACCTTTGGATGGATATTGAGATAGGAAAAATGAGCGGGCAGTCTAAGGTATATAAAATAGTAATATATATAATATATACATACGTATATACGAATATATACCAACAAAATATATTAAAATACACATACATACAATTTACCATATACATAAATACCGGGTATCTCAAGACTGCTACCGAAAACGAAGCCGGGTGGTAGTTTTAGTGGCTACAAACACAATGCAATTAAAATTTTCGCATAGAAACGCGACAATTATTTTTTATGATTTTTTAAATATCGTCATTTTTGGATGGTAAATCCATAGTTTTTGCTAAAATAATAATTTAAACTCTCTTATATCTTAGAGTATTTATAAATTAAAGGGTATACACTATTATTTTAGGAAAAAATGTATTTACCACCAAAATATGGCAATAGGAAAAAAATTAAAAAAAAAATTGTCGCTTTTTTTGCAACTTTTTCTGTTGCATTGTGTCTGAAGTCGCTTAAACTACCACCCGGCTTCGTTTTCGGTAGCAGTCTTGATATACCCTGTATATAAACCTATCCTAACATTTACCAAAGAGGCGAATGGACAAGATATTCTTCAGCTATGCTCTAGTTGAGAAAGGAAATGGTCTTTAATCATTTTTTTAAAAGACGACAGTGTTCGTGCCCGTCTTATCTCGACTGGAAGTGAGTTCCACAGTTGGACAGCTTGGACTGCAAATGATTTGTCCATGAATACTGTGGAAAGCATGGGCATTTTTAGTTTCAGGTTCTCCGACGACCTCAAGGATCTTGAATGTGAGTCGTGGAGAAAAATGAATCGATCTTTCAGGTAACGGGGAATGAGAGGATTAAACATTATACTGTATAAAAGTGAAAGAATATGAGTATTCCGACGAAACCGGATGGTTAACCACTTGAGCTTAGTACGAAATTCAGAAACATGGTCATATTTGCGAAGGCCAAATATGAATCTTATACAAAAATTCTGGAGATGCTCAAGCTTATTAAGTTGGTCCTCGGTGAGATCTAGATAGCTGACATCGGCATAATCAAGGATGGGGAGTAGGAGAGTTTGCGCAAGTGAAATCTTCGTGGTAATGGGCAGAAGATTGCTTAACCTCCGCAAGGACTATTTTATTAACAAGGGTCTTTTATTTGCTGACAAACTGAGTGGTAGACTTTTACCTGCACAATGGCCTAGAAGAGACGAGTTACACCGTATAGCCATATTTCAGTATTGAGTTGGAGCTAGCCCGCATCCTACAGGGCATTGAAATAAAGGAATCAACTGATAATAAGACATCGTCAAAATTGAGTATTGACTGAAAGCACAATTCGTATCTATATTTTGACCATAATAGGACAGTTGAACGGCTAATTAATTATTCGGTATTTGGCTATCCTACATATACAATAAAGCAGAAAGTTTAGTGTTTCTTACTTCTTCACGTTAAAACAGCAATCAGTCATCGATCATTATTTTTTGTGCCGCACCGTCAGCCTGTGGAATTGTTTGCCGTCACGCGTACTTCCTATAAGCCTGAGTTCTTCAACCGTAGTGTGAAGAGGCATCCTAGCAGGCCGGCATAGCTGTATCTATTGGCATGGGTCTGCCGTCTGATGCCAATAAATACTCTGCCTGGACGGCATTTGCGCTTACCATCAGATGCAGTGTGGTCACTACGCCGGGCCAGAATAAAAAAAAATCAACTCAATTTTGATAAAATTTATTATGAAGGTAACTTTAACCCTGGATTAAAACATAGGCTACTTTTTACGTAAAAAATGTAGTGTTCGTGTAGGATGAGCAAGGAATTCAAATTTATTAAAAATATCAAATAATCATACTATAAATTTCACCATTGAACCTAGAAGGCCCAGTAGACGAACAAAAAGATTTTACAAAAAGGAAAATTACAAGGCGCTGACTGTCTTTCTGTAGTTTAGTTACGAAAATAAATTTGCTTATTCTGAGTCACATTAGTAATGATTCCGCCTACCCATTTAAGCATACAATAACCTTACATACATATAACACACAAATGATTTAATCATCATCACGCCTTGATACAAGGATATCATAAAATATGAGCCAAGAAATTATATGAAAGCCTCTTTTACGCTCTGCTTCTATTGCTAATGATATTTTCTCGCTCACAAGATGAGCTTTCAAATGGACCGGTATATGCAAGATATTACAATTAGTAGGATATTCATTTTATCTGAACTACATCAAAAAACTGTAGAGTTTGTTTGTCTGAACGCGTTAATCTCAGATGTAGCATCTACAATTCAAATCAGTAGCTGATTCGAATTGGTTCGAATTACATTTTTAAAGGCCATATAGTCCACCACGCTGGTCTAGTGCAGATTGGCGGACTTGCATACCATAGAAATTCTTATGAATCGCTATGGTATGCAGGTTTCCTCACTATGTTTTCCTTCACCGTTTTAGAACGTCCCATGCCAATCGATACAATTATGCCGGCCTCCTAAGATGCCTCTTTACTACGGTGGAAGGACCCAGGATTATAAGAAGGTGGAAACACGCGCGAGGGCAAACAAATATATTTTTTTAGTACCACAATGAATGGCGAGACGAGAATGCGACTCGCCTGATGGTAAGCCATACAACCGCTCATTGACACTATCAAAACCAAACAACACCATGGGTTACAAAGCAATGCTTAGATTTCCATTGCGCACATTCTGAAACATGTATAACATAAGTTGTGTCTGGGGGTTAACGTCACTCGCGTCCGTAGGCTTTGACTCTAGATTCCCTACACGTGACCCCTGGGTAGTGCCAAATGAGTGACATAGTGGTGGTAGGACTTATGTGTCCGCCCGGGTAACGACCACCGTCCACGAGGCGTAAAGACCGCCATAGTGATCTCCGTAAGGGGATCGCGTTCCGGGATCAGCCAGTGGTTTTCCGGTTTCTTCGAGGATCTTAAGTCCGGACATGAGGTTGTACCGTGTGGGTATTTTCGGTCCTCTGTCGAAGGGAGGAGAGTTGATCCGCCGGCCAGGGAGACCCGTAGAAACGGTTGTCCGCTGGCCGCCCGCGGTATAGTACAGGGGCCCATCGGGGCTAACCACCTCGAGAGGCTGCCTCACCATGCCGCGCATAATCTTGGGTGGGTACGTCGTGCCGGTTGGTGACCGGAAGTGGGGTCCCGGCGGCCCATCCCGGGAGGGTACGGGGGCCCTTCCGTCCGGCGGATCAATTCGCTTCCTGCCGACCCTTTCGTGCCGGTGCCCATTCGGCCTTCTTAGTGCCCGAACCTAAGATCCTCGTTGCCTCTTCACCAATCCCATCCTTTCTACCATGACAGTGCAACTAAACAGAGCAGGTCCTTTAGGTGCTTAACCCCACCACCGCGTTCACTATGGAGTTCACTAACATCCGTGGACTCCATACGAACCTCAATGCCGTCCACCACCATCTTGAGACGGCCCGGCCTGCTTTGCTCTTACTAACGGAGACGCAGATTCGTTGTCCGACCGATAATTCTTACCTGTTGTATCCCGGTTATTCGCTTGAAGTAAACTTCAAGCCTAAAGCCGGGGTATGCTTGTATGTTCGGTCGGACATCTGCTGTCGCCGTTTGCACTGCATGGAGGACCCCTCCTTCTCCGCTCTGTGGGTGCACGTGGATCTAGATTCCCTGAGCCGCATCTACGTGTGCCTTTACAGGTCTCACAACGGGGACGATGAGACTACTCGGCTGTTCAGGTATCTTAGCCAGGCGGCTGATGACGCGCAGGCGCAGTTCTCGTCGGCCGAAATGGTGGTCTTGGGGGATTTCAATGCTCATCACGAACTGTGGCTGGGCTCCTCCAAGACTGATCATGCTGGCAGAGCTGCCCATGCATTCGCTCTGACTCATGACTTGACACAACTGGTGAACCAGCCCACCAGGATCCCGGATGTGGCGAGTCATGCGCCTTCTTTGCTGGACCTTCTGCTGGCGAGTCACCGAGCCGGGTATCTTGTGACCGTTAGTGCGCCTCTGGGCACTTCCGATCACTGCCTGGTTGGGTCGTCAGTACCGATCGCATCACCTCCACGTCCCGTGCAGGTTAGGCGAAGGGTCTGGCATTACTCGTCGGCAGATTGGGATGGTATGCGGGAATATTTTGCATCCATCTCTTGGAGGCAGCGCTGCTTTGAGGGTAAAGATCCCTCAGCGAGTGCCAACGCTATTGCTGACGAGATCAGACTTGGAATGGAATATTACATTCCTTCCTCTGAGATCGCCAGTAAGGGCCGTGGACGCTCCTGGTTCAATCGTGCATGCGCCGATGCTGTCGGTGACAAACAGGCGGCGTATCGCGCTTGGATCAGGGGTCGCGCCATGAAGGATCCCAATATCAGTTCCCTCAAAGAAGCCTATAACCGTGCCACCAAGGCCTGCAAGAAGGCCTACGTTAGGGCGGATGCCCAGCGCGTTAGCAGGATTGGGCGTGCGTTGGCTGATTTTATTTATTTTTATTTTATTTTTTTATTTTTAGGAAGACTTACAGACTAATACAAAAATGTGTAGAACTTAAATATAAGGTAACCATATTGCTAATAACAAGTCTCCACATATAGTTAACAATTTAGAGCACCGTTTAAAGTGAAATAACAAATTAAATTTAAAAAAAAAAAAAAAAAGACCAATTAAGTACATACTATAAAATAACAAAGGTTGTAAAAAAGAGATAAACGGAATAAGGAAAATTACACCCAACTAGCAGTCGTGCTTATTGGAGGTTGGCCAGGGCCGTCCAGTCTAACTTCTGCCGTCCAGCGTTGCCGCCGCTGAGGTACCCTGAAGGGTCGCTGGCCCACAAGCCGCAAGAGAAGGCTGCCTTGCTGGCAAATCTCTTTGCGGCTAATTCCCGCCTCGAAGACCGTGGTTCCCAGTCGCTGCCTGTACTGCCTGATTGCGGTTTCTCAATGGCAGATATTCGCATCAGGCAGTGTGATGTGCGGCGTGAGTTACGGTCTCTCGATGTGCGGAAAGCCAGTGGTCCGGATGGGATACCAACGGTGGTTTTAAGGGCTTGTGCAGCCGAGTTGTCTCCAGCACTGACTCGCCTCTACCGAGCGTCCTACCGCACAGGTGTTGTGCCGGAATCTTGGAGGGAGGCCAATGTGCAACCGATCCCCAAAAAGGGTGATCGATCGGACCCTACCAATTACCGCCCTATCGCTATCACCTCAGTGATGTGTAAGGTCATGGAGCGGATCATAAACGCTCAATTGGTCCGCTACCTGGAGGATCACTCGTTGATCAGTGACCGACAATACGGATTCCGCCATAATCGATCGACGGGTGATCTTCTAGCGTTTGTCCTGCATCGCTGGGGTGAGGCGATAGACCGGCGTGGCGAGGCTCTTGCTGTAAGCCTCGACATTGCCAAGGCGTTTGATAGGGTCTGGCACCGTGGTCTTCTGTCCAAGCTTCCGGCATACGGTCTACCCGGCAACCTGTGTTCGTGGATTTCCGGCTTTCTGCATGGGCGTAGAATACGTGTAGTCGTAGACGGACACGCTTCGGCGCTCATGTCGGTAAATGCCGGAGTTCCTCAGGGCTCGGTGCTGTCGCCCACCTTGTTTATTCTGCATATCAATGACATGTTGTCGCTTGGCAACATTCATTGCTATGCAGAAGACAGCACGGTTCATGGGCGATACCACTGCGGGCCTCCAGGTTACCGTGTCGAAACTGTGAAGGGACGCGAAGATCTTGTCATTGAGCTCAACCGGACCTTGGATCTCATTTCTACATGGGGTTCCAGGAATATGGTTGAGTTCAATGACAAGAAAACCCAGGTGTGTGCGTTCACGTGCAAAAAATCCCCGTTCTCTCCCCTCCCCATTCTGCAGGGTACTCCCCTCTCAGTGCGGAATGACCTGTGTATCCTTGGTGTGGATATCCGCTGTGATCTCAATCCAAGGAATCACATCGAGGGCGTAATATCTGCCACATCACGCAGGGTTGGAGTCCTGAACAGGGTGCGTCGGTTTTTCACGCCCGGTCAGCTTTGCCGCTTATATAAAGCGCAGGTCCGGCCGGGTATGGAGTACTGCTCGCACCTTTGGGATGGATCCGCCCAGTACCTGCTCGATGCCTTGGATGGATTGCAGCGGCGGGCCATCCGCATTGTGAATGATGCAGACGTTACGAGCAACTTGGAGTCGCTACAACTTCGGAGAGATGTCGCCTCTCTAAGCGTGTTCTACCGCCTGTATCACGGTGAGTGCTCTGAGGAATTGTTCAACTTGCTCCCCTCCTCTCCATTCCTAACCAGAACCACGCGTGCTGGCTTGCGAAGCCATAGCTTGACGGTCCACACCATCCCGGCGCGAACCAAACGGTTCTCAAATTCGTTTCTGTGCCGCACCGTCAGGCTGTGGAATTGTTTGCCGGCGCACGTGTTCCCTCCTTCCGACAATCCTGGGTCCTTCCGCCGTGGTGTGAAGAGGCACCTAAGCCAATGGATACTCTGCCTGGGCGGCATTGGCACTTTCCATCAGGTGCAATGCCGCCATTATGCCAGGCCATTATAAAAAAAAAAAAAAAAAAGTTGTTAAGTCTCATTACGTCCAATAGTCACTCTGGCTACACTTTCCTTCATACCGGAACATAAGAATTCATTTACACTACTATTAGGCGGGAGGTATAAACATTGCGGTGGTACCTACCCAGGCGGCCTCTCTCATATGAGAGACCTACCACCAGAAATGATAGGTAATATTGGACCTTGGCACGAAAATCCTTTCCAACATCATTCTTACCTTGTGTTGTCAATAATGTATCATGAGTTGCTATAAGATCGAATAGCCCTGTAGTGTTTGATACAAAAACAATTACTAAATACAAAATATCCGTTGGACATATTTATTTATATATCCATAAATCCATTAAGCCATCACGTATTATTTAATTACAAATTTAATTAATAATGCCGTGTATTTACGAGGCGTCCGCTGTCCAAAGTTTTCATACAGTAGTGAAATTACGTGAAACGTGACGATTAAAATGATATTTTAAAACGAGATCCGTCGGGCCGGTGTAATTAAATGCGAATTTCCATTTAATTGATGTTGCTCCGTCGATCGCAGAGATATTTGTGTCATGCATTGAACATGCTTTATTTTCTCGCGGAACTTTACTTACTGGTTATATTGCAACATTTATTTATGCCAATGGGGATATAAAAAGGCTTTATACTGGGTATCTCAAGACTGCTACCGAAAACGAAGCCGGGTGGTAGTTTTAGTGACTACAAACACAATGCAATTAAAAATGTCGCCTAGAAACGCGACAATTTTTTTTTTATGATTTTTTAATTATCGACATTTTTGGGTGGTAAATCCATAGTTTTTGCTTAAATAATAATTTAAACTCTTTTATACCTTAGAGTATTTATAAATAAAAGGGTATATACTATTATTTTAGGAAAAAATGTATTTACCACCCAAATACGGCCATAGGAAAAAATAACAAAAAAAAATTGTCGTTTTTTTTTGCAACTTTTTCTGTTGCATTGTGTCTGAAGTCGCTTAAACTACCACCCGGCTTCGTTTTCGGTAGCAGTCTTGATATACCCTGTATATCTTACTCCTAGCGCCCACAGGAGTGGGGTGAAACCTAGGAAGGTTTTTGGAGCTCGCAGTCATTAGAACATAATTGTAAAACCCGTTATAGCCCAAGTTGATTTTTTTCACGTTAAGGTTGTCCATTTGAAGAGAGACTTACAGTGATTAGTTGTGATAGTCCATATATGTTTTTACAATTAAAAGTATTTACCTATCTTTTGTGTTTTAAACAAAATTATGGCGCCGTAATTACAACAGGAATTTAATATAAATTAAATAATACTCGTAATACTTTTTAAATATGTCTTTTCAAAATGTCCTTGGGTAGTAATCAAAGTCGTGGCCCGGTAACATTTGGGCGTTTATGTTGATTTCGATTCTGGATATTTCAGGGTCACATGCACGCTTGGATGATACTGGTGTTCGTCTACCGTTAGGGAGCGCCTTCTCTACTATAGATAGCTACGTATTCGATCAGTCTTTGAATTATAGAATTTGATTTTGTCATGTCATTTATTTTTACCATCTACAGTCAGACTATAGATCATTACTCCAAGACAATACACTCAAAAAATGGTTCGCATTAATTTCCAAACAATAATAATAAGCTAACAATTTAATTACGCAATGAGAACAGAAATTGTTCATTTACAACACGCTGCATGAAACCGTCCCGACGTTCTAACTGACTGTTTCTAGGGCAAATTAATTCTCTTAGTTCCACCTTGAAAAGCGCAATTGTCGCTCTCGGACCTTTGTCTCTCATGAAATTAATTTATTTCGTTAATACTCATCATCTGCTTTTTTCTTTTGTGTAACTACTGTAGTACTCTGTTCCTGACCTATCACTATTAATTAACGGTTTTCTGTGCGTCACAACACTCGCTCCTGAGCTCTCCTACACTAGCAGCCTTCAGCTCGTCGCTCCACCGGCCCGCGCGTCACACACCACGCTCCCTGTACGTGCTCTCACAACACTCGCTCCTGAGCTCTCCTACACTAGCAGCCTTCAGCTCGTCGCTCCACCGGCCCGCGCGTCACACACCACGCTCCCTGTACGTGCTCTCACAACACTCGCTCCTGAGCTCTCCTACACTAGCAGCCTTCAGCTCGTCGCTCCACCGGCCCGCGCGTCACACACCACGCTCCCTGTACGTGCTCTCACAACACTCGCTCCTGAGCTCTCCTACACTAGCAGCCTTCAGCTCGTCGCTCCACCGGCCCGCGCGTCACACACCACGCTCCCTGTACGTGCTCTCACAACACTCGCTCCTGAACTCTCATACACTAGCAGCCTTCAGCTCGTCGCTCCACCGACACGCGCGTCACACACCACGCTCCCTGTACGTGCTCTCACAACACTCGCTCCTGAGCTCTCATACACTAGCAGCCTTCAGCTCGTCGCTCCACCGGCCCGCGCGTCACACACCACGCTCCCTGTACGTGCTCTCACAACACTCGCTCCTGAGCTCTCCTACACTAGCAGCCTTCAGCTCGTCGCTCCACCGGCCCGCGCGTCACACACCACGCTCCCTGTACGTGCTCTCACAACACTCGCTCCTGAGCTCTCATACACTAGCAGCCTTCAGCTCGTCGCTCCACCGGCCCGCGCGTCACACACCACGCTCCCTGTACGTGCTCTCACAACACTCGCTCCTGAGCTCTCATACACTAGCAGCCTTCAGCTCGTCGCTCCACCGGCCCGCGCGTCACACACCACGCTCCCTGTACGTGCTCTCACAACACTCGCTCCTGAACTCTCATACACTAGCAGCCTTCAGCTCGTCGCTCCACCAGCCCGCGCGTCACACACCACGCTCCCTGTTCGTGCTCTCACAACACTCGCTCCTGAGCTCTCATACACTAGCAGCCTTCAGCTCGTCGCTCCACCGGCCCGCGCGTCACACACCACGCTCCCTGTACGTGCTCTCACAACACTCGCTCTTGAGCTCTCATACGCTAGCAGCCTTCAGCTCGTCGCTCCACCGGCCCGCGCGTCACACACCACGCTCCCTGTACGTGCTCTCACAATACTCGCTCCTGAGCTCTCATACACTAGCAGCCTTCAGCTCGTCGCTCCACCGGCCCGCGCGTCACACACCACGCTCCCTGTACGTGCTCTCACAACACTCGCTCCTGAACTCTCATACACTAGCAGCCTTCAGCTCGTCGCTCCACCAGCCCGCGCGTCACACACCACGCTCCCTGTTCGTGCTCTCACAACACTCGCTCCTGAGCTCTCATACACTAGCAGCCTTCAGCTCGTCGCTCCACCGGCCCGCGCGTCACACACCACGCTCCCTGTACGTGCTCTCACAACACTCGCTCCTGAGCTCTCATACGCTAGCAGCCTTCAGCTCGTCGCTCCACCGGCCCGCGCGTCACATACCACGCTCCCTGTACGTGCTCTCACAACACTCGCTCCTGAGCTCTCATACACTAGCAGCCTTCAGCTCGTCGCTCCACCGGCCCGTGCGTCAAACACCACGCTCCCTATACGTGCTCTCATAATACTAGCCGCGATTCGATATCGCTCTCTCGTGCACAAAGATGGCTTCTTCCTAACGTGTGGTATTCCCAGTGGCGCAATAAAGCTTTCGGAGGTCGCACTGACTGATGCGAGCACATAAATGGCGGAATATTCAGTCTCTAATATTAACGTTTTCTCTTATTACGATGTGTGTAATGAACAAGGACAAAGTAGTCGTTGAGTCGCCACTTAATATATTTATTTATTTTTTCATTATTTTAGGCCTATTTTTAGGCCCAACACAAATAAACAGCTCAATATGCGTTTAGACCATCGCAATTGCGCTGGTGTTTATGATATACGAGGTATAACAAAATAATACGTAAAAAATGGGGAATTGGGATTTTTCAAACTCCATCAATTTTACCTATTAACCTACTAGACGCAGAGGACAACTATTTTATGTCACTATTTTATGAAACAATGAGTAGTTATTACCGTAATCAAGATTTTTTTCTTTATCACTTTATATGAAAAAGAATTAGCCGCATTAATTCTTAATACAACACACTACAGCAAAGTTAACTATCGTACATTTAAAACCGAAATCATTCTACACCATTAATCATAACATCTTACTGGTGGTAGGTCGCTCTTATGTGAAAGGCTGCCTGGGTGGGTACCACCGCAATGTCTATTTCTCCCGTCAAACAGCAGTTTAAATGCACTGTTGTGTTTCGGATTGAAGGACATTGTAGCCAGAGTAACTACTGGACATATTGAGACCTAACATCTTATGTCTCAGGATGGCGAGCGCAGTGGAATGCCAAGCATTGCTTTGTAATTCAAGGTGTTGTTTGGTTGTACTACTGTTCATGAGCGGTCGTATCGCTTACCATCAGGCGAACGGCATGCTCGTCTCGCCATTCACTGCAATAAAAATAAAAAAAATACATCGCCCCCATAAATATGGAAGACGGTAGAAAATTACACTTAACTCACAAGGTAAAGAAAACTCATAAAATATTCATAAAACAATTCGACTCCACGTTTTTCTTTAACATACGCAGTGCAGGGTAAATTTTACCGGGGAATACTTTGAAACATTCCGTTTATATATATGTATGTGTGTGTAGTGCCGTTTATGCGGTGATTATTATTTACTATCCTCCTTTTGAAGGGTTGTTGAATACACTAGTGTTTTATAATTTAATGCTGAATACATTTTATTTAGCAAATGGCTGTAGTTTTTCTAAAACTGCTGAGTTTTTTCATCTGGTTTGTGAATTCACTGCATTGCGTTTGATGGTAAATACCATATACGATTTATGCTAAATACGGGACTTATACAATCGAGAGTTCGATTCAGGAGGCTTAGGCCATAGTAAACATAAATGTTTATAGCAGATTTCCTCATGATGTTTTCCTTCACTGTGAAAGAGCGTAGTAATTGACTTAAAACACTCGTAACTCCAAAGAATGTCCAGGGATTCGAACTCATAACCACGGTCTAAATAGTTTTTAACTGGAAAGTTCTTTTATAAAAATATTTAAATATAGATTTACGAACCTTGGTACAGAGGCAAAAACTACTAGTGCTGCAAATGTTATTTTAAATTGTTACAAGGCTAATTATTTCGCCGTTTGTTTAAAGTACATTAACATCAATACGTTTGTGGTAAGCTTGAGATACGTATTTATGTGAAATCAAAAACTATTGTTGATGTGGAAGTTGATCCTTACTCTTTGTAGTGTCGTTTTAAGATTGATTTATGTATATTCTTTATTGTACACCTGGATATTATAAAAAATATAAATATATTACATAAGATAACCGTATGTTTTACGTAATGTACTAATTTTATACAAAGTGTTTGTTTTTGGAAAAATAATATAAATTGTGTCTTAAGAATTGAAATGAAAAAAATAACGAAAAACTTTATCAAAGTCTGGATGTTGAATTTCAAAATAAAAACAAATGTAGCTTTGTAACCATTAAAACCCAAGTCTTATAATTAGGCAAGATAAAAATAATTTAATACTTTACTGGAAAAAATATTCAAGTTATAAAAAAAAAACGTAGTAAGAAGTTAAAAAAGAGATAAAAAAACAAGCAGTAGTAAAGCCATGTTAACTTCAAATAAAACACAAAATGTTCTAAAAATTAAATATTCAACTTACACCGTTGTAAAATATTCATAAAACATCGTGTCTTGAAAGTTTGTAAATTTCTGAACGCAGAAACCATATTCTTGATCGATCGAGCTCAGCGAGTTTAAGTCTAGATTTAATATTGTTTCAAGGACTATATGTCTTTAATGTAGGTAATACATTATAATGAAAAACGTTTTAAAAAAATTGGGCCTTGTTTTATCTATTCTGTATCAGCCCATATACGTCTCACTGCAGAGCACGGGCCTCCTCTACAATCGA
The DNA here is from genome assembly GCA_009982885.2 of Hyles vespertilio. NCBI lineage: Eukaryota > Metazoa > Arthropoda > Insecta > Lepidoptera > Sphingidae > Hyles > Hyles vespertilio. The sequence continues at coordinate 10,641,464 of CM042827.1, forward strand.
GAATACGATTGAGAGTGGTTAGGCCATATAGTCCACCACGCTGGCCTAGTGTGGGTTGGCGGACTTACATACCATAGACATTTTTATATATCGCTATGGTATGCAGGTTTCCTCACGATGTTTTCCTTCACTGTTTTAGTGCGTGGTGATTGACTATCAATACATACATGACTCCGAAAAGTCAGAGGTGTGCCCTGGGATTTGAACCCGCGACCACCGTGAACATGTTGGCAGTCGCGTCTACTCCGTTTATTAATATGCCACCACGCACTTACTTGTTTTTATATTACAAAGTTATTACCAGAGAATATGGAGAAATTATTATAGATGGGACACAACCAACAAAATTATTGCAACAAAAATAAATGGTGGAAGAAAGAGGAATCATAACTCGAGTCCGCCCCGTGACCACGAAAGCTGTAATCGAAACGTCACGAAGACAAAAAGGGAAAAATTAAAAAAAAAACGCGATAAAATCCGTAAATAATAGTTTTATTTCAATTATCACTCCTTCAGTCTCTCTCACACCTACGCAGTAAGTAACACATGGGCCGTATTGTATCGGGGGCTTACTGTATACTCCGACACATCGACGAAAGTTCGAACTTCGCACATAAACTGCACGAACATGCCTAAATACTTAATCCTGTATCGTACGTTGTAATCTTAGACTAGTTCGAAGTGCATGATAAGTTTCATAGAGGATTTTATTGATTTAAAAAAAATTGTGTGTTGACGTTGAATGTCTAAACATTCGAACTTGTTGTCTGAGTATAGAGTAACCCCCCAAATGGTAAGCAGTAACCATTACTTAATAATGTCTGTAGTGATTTAGTCGAGCGTCGCCAACCTTACACAATCTTATTACTCCTTTTTGGATTTCATCGCAATGTTTACACGTGACTTTAGAAAAGGCATTCGGAAATCTTCAAAATGTATTCATTTAGGCAAAATTGAAAAAATCTGTCCAAAATTCCCATCTAAATTCTCTAACTTCCGAATATTTCGAAGCAACAACACTACCTACAAAGGGACAAAAACCGCACTTGTCGCGAGCCATGATGAATGTACGTTAAAAAGCGTAACGCGAACTATTGTCGGACGCTTTAAACTTTTGTCTGCGGCCGCAGTGACAAATGTATAAGTTAAAAATTTTGTATTTTGTTTACGCTTCGCTCAATTTGTACTTCGTTTTATAATTTCTGTATAGGCCCATACATGTACCACTCCAGGACACGAACTTCCTTTACAATCAAGAATATGAATTAAAGGGGTCAGGCAACTTAAAATATAAGGCTGTCGTTTATTTTTTTAGTTTAAACACGTGTTATTGACATATTCCCCATTATACATACACGTTAAAGGAGACAACAATCTTAAATGTGACCTCGACGTTGATATTACCATGACCTTGACCATAAATGGCCGAAAAAAAATTATAAGACCAGTAACAGTCATTAATTATTAATGGATACTTTACCACATGGTAACTGTGCAGGACGAAGACTAATTTTTAATAGTTAAGTGTATCATGTTACTAGTAAATAGTTATCAGTTTGTAAATGTTCTTATGTTGTAATGTTAATAAATAAAGATAGAACGTTCCCTTAGAAATAAGCTTACACATATGAACTGTATAGAACTATAATCTATAATTTGAGTATATACTTTGTTATGTATCATGTGTTAGCCTAATGTGCAATATTATGTGAATTTGTTATGTGTAAATGTGTAAAATCTCATATTTGTTATAATTATGTGAATTGTTGTGTTAATTTATATCGTTCGGAATTGTAATAGTTTGTCATGAGTCTATATACTAGAGTATTTATGTACCAGAGATTATATAATGATTGAGTAGTTAGAACAATATTGTCAAAACCTAGTATATATACTGATTTAAGCATGATGTCGGGTGCGAGGTCCGCCGAACTTAGGTGCCTCCCACAAATTCGGTGCGGAGTTACACCTCGCGGCCCCGCACTCCCCGCACGACCGAGCTACCACCCCGCAAGTCGCTACAGCGACACCCCGCAGCGCGCGCTCCCATTCGCCGAGCGCGCCTGTGACGATCGCGGACCCGACCCTAGGGATTAGCCCAAAATTGGGAATATAGATCGGCACCCTGGGTCGGGCAAATCAGTTCGGTTCCGGCCTACAGTGAAGAAAACATCAAGAAGTCAGCAAGTCAGCAAGTAGTCAGCAAGTCAGCAAGTAGTGAAGAATAAGCAGAATCGCTGCCGGGAGATACCAGAACGAAGCTCTGCAGCTACATCACGACGGTGCCGCAGTTACGTGTCGTAATTACGCCGCAATTACGTCACTTGTAAAACGTACTTCTCAGTGCGAATAAAGTTTCTACTTTCTAGTCACTGGTATTATTTACCACGCAGCCAGCACCCCCGAACATATTCTACAATTGAACGAGGCTGTTCGAAGGCGGTCTCGTTCATTCTGGTCCTTCAGTTCGCCGGATTTGCGTGGAAATATGCCAGTGACTAGATCGGTGGGAAGGCACACCGCCTCGGCCTCGGCCTCGGCGTCTGCCACGGTGACATCCGCCACTGCCACGACAGACGAGACGGGTGCGTCATGCACTACGACGACTGTCACCGGCACCGGCACGGATGCTACCACCACGATAAACTCGGAACAGTCAAAACAACCCGCGGCGAACGAACCTATGGTAGCGGAACCTACCATCGCCGCCGGTATTGAAGAAAAACCGAGAAGCAAAGCGCCGTCAAGATCAAGAAGCAAGAAAACGTCGAAATCTCGCCGCCTTGCCGAAGCCCGAGCCGAACTCGCTCGACTAAAAGTCGAGCTCGCCGCCGCCCGAGTCCAACAAATTGAAGCGGACTCGAGCACCGAAGATGACGACAACACGACGGTCGCGGAGATTGAGCAAGAACTCCGCGTCCACACATGGCTACAAAATAGCCAACTGCTCGCCATCGATAGCGAGCCGCATCAAGCGCCGCACACCGAAGCCGCCGCGCACGCACCGGCGGGAGTCACCGCCGCACACCCGCCGTGCACACAGTCGTCACTTCACCCGCAACCGACGTCAACAGTAGAGCGCGCACCCGCGCCTCTACTCGCCGACCTGCACGCGCCTCCGCCAGCGACCACTGCCGCGTCCTGGGGACCGAACTTCGGCGCTGCACACCTACCGCCGACGTCTACAGTAGAGTGCGCACCCGCGCCTCTACTCGCCGATCTGCACGCGCTTCCACCAGCGACCACCGCCGCGTCCTGGGGACCGAACTTCAGCGCTGCACATCAACCGCCGCCCGCCGTCGCCGCCTGGCTAGCCGAACAGGCAGCACGCGCCCCTCCGCCAGCGACCACTGCCGCGTCCTGGCGACCGAACTTCGGGGTCGCGCAGCTGCCACCGCCGCCTACGCAAGCCACGCCGTGGGACTCCGTCGCCGCCATCACCGCGGCCGGCCTCGAAGCCGCCGCGAATGCCAATGCGTCGTGGCATCAAAGCCGCACCGCGCCGCCGCCGCAACCGCGGCCGCCGCCGCCGCCGCCGAACACTGCGCCGGGATTGGAGCCCGGCGCCACCGCTCCGCTCGCACCAGCTATGTCGGACGGAGCACTTGCCGTCCCGCCGAAGAGGACGGAGATGCAGCAACTAGCTGCAGCGATCACCAACGCAGTACAAGCTGCGCAAGTAAAGCAAACAAGGTATGTGGAATTACCATTTTTTAACGGTGATCATCAAGAGTGGCTAACGTTCCGTGCTTCGTATGAAGAATCAGTGAATAATTTCTCGAAGTTAGAAAACATGTCCCGCCTGCGCCGGAGCCTGCGCGGGACCGCCAGAGAGGCAGTGCAAGGCCTCTTAATAACGAACGCGGACCCGGACAGCGTCATGCGCACGCTCGAGATACGTTTCGGCCGACCAGAGTCCATAGCGACAGCCGAGATGGAACGTCTCAGAACATTACCACGCCTAAGTGAAGCGCCGCGTGACACCTGTACGTTTGCCACAAAGATTAGTAATGCAGTGAACACACTTCGGGCCTTACGATGCATGTACTACATGTACAATCCGGAGATAGCACGGGCCGTTGTGGAAAAATTAACACCCACGCTGATACATAAGTGGTACGAGTTCGCTGCACTGCAACCGAGGGAGGAACCAGACCTCCTCAAATTAGAACGCTTCATTCACCGGGAAGCTGAAATCTGCAGCCCATACGCGACTGCAGAGATGGTCACCGAACGACCGCGAACAAGTCAAACAAGACAAAAAGTGTTCAACACAGCCGCCACCCCGAGAACTAACGCCACGTGTATTATGTGCGACAAAGAGGGACACGCGATCACAGAGTGCTACAAATTCAAGAACTTAACCATTGACCAAAGATGGAACGCAGCCAAGAAGCACCGCGCCTGTTTCCGATGCCTGCGACGCCGCACTCAACAGCACACATGCAAGACGAAGAAGTGCGGCATAGATGGCTGCGAACATCCCCATCACCAGTTGCTGCACTCAAAAAGAAGCACGCCGCCGAAATTAAATGAAGACGCCGAGGAAGAAAAGGTGAACTCGACGTGGGCATCAAGCGTGTCATACTTGAAGATTGCCCCAGTACAAGTCTCGGGACCGGCGGGAGCCCGCGACACCTACGCGTTACTCGACGACGGGTCCACAGTAACGCTGATCGACCAAGGCCTCGCGGACGACATAGGCGCAGTGGGACCGGACGACCCACTACGCATCTGCACATACGACGGGAACACTAAAGAAGACCACTCCTCACGTCGTGTGAAGATACTGCTCCGAGGCAAGAACCGACATAACCAACACATACAAGCCCGGACAGTACCTGACCTGCGCCTAGCCGCACAGAAAATATCGCCAGAAGCGATAAGTAACTGTCCGCATCTAAAGGGAATCACGAACACGATAATCACCGACCAAGTGATCCCGAAAATATTAATAGGTCAAGACAACTGGCACCTATTAATAGCTACCCGAACAAGATCGGGTCGAAGAAACCAACCAGTGGCCTCACTCACGCCACTGGGCTGGGTGGTACACGGCAGCAGAACCCGAACACTCGGGCATCAAGTGAACTTCGTCGGTCACACATCCGAAGAAAACATTGAAAAAATGGTGGCAGAATACATAACGACCGACAACACGTACTTGAACCCGAAACGTCCGGAAAACGACCCCGAGCAAAAAGCGCTCCGAATACTCGAGGCGAACACAACACAGCTGCCGGGAGGCGGGTATCAGACTGCCCTCCTCTGGAAGTCGGAGGAAGCTACGCTCCCCGACAACTACGACAACACCCTGCGAAGGCTCCACGGCATCGAGAAGAAAATTGATAGAGACCCGCTGCTGAAAAGGAAGTACAACGAACAAATGAACATGCTACTTCAAAAGGGTTACGCGGAACCAGCGCCCGCCAAGAAGATGCCAGGAAGGACGTGGTACTTACCGCATTTCGCCGTAGTCAACGCCCTGAAACCTGACAAACTGAGGGTGGTCCACGACGCAGCCGCCAAGACCAGGGGCGTGTCACTGAACGACATGCTCCTGACCGGTCCCGACCTCCTGCAACCACTCCCAGGGGTGCTAATGCGCTTCCGGGAACACAAAGTGGCGATCACCGCGGACATAACGGAAATGTTTATGCGTATCCAATTACGCGAAGAAGACAGGGACGCCCTGAGGTACCTGTGGCGAGGGGAACGTCGGGACGACGCTCCGCCTGAAGAATATCGGATGAAATCACTAATATTCGGGGCGTCGTGCTCACCCGCCACAGCCATATTCGTGATGAACAAGAACGCAGAGTGTCACGCGGAACAATATCCGGAGGCGGCAGCGGCCATAAAGAGAAAACACTACATGGACGACTACCTAGATAGCTTCGTGGACATCAACCAAGCGGAAACGGTCGTCAAACAAATACAAGAAATTCACCAAAAGGCTAACTTCCAACTGCGCAAATGGGCCTCGAACTCGCCCGAACTTTTAGAAAAAATCGGAGAGCACGTTTGAAGCAACGCAACGGTGAACATTGAAGGCGGACAAACTGAAAGGGTGCTCGGCCTCACCTGGGAACCACAGGCGGACACTTTTCAGTTCGACTTGGATGCAACCCGCATCCCACCGAGCCTTCTAGAAGGACCCCCCACAAAGAGGGGGGCACTGAAGATAGTGATGTCGATATTCGACCCACTTGGTCTCATCACTCCTATAACAATACAAGCGAAACAGCTACTACAAGAAGTGTGGCGAAAAGGAGTCGACTGGGACGATCACCTAGAGGGTGACTTAGCCTCAGAATGGGGAAAATGGATAAGCTGTCTCAAAAATATAAACAAAATAATAATTCCCCGTTTATATCTCAATTACAGCGCGGCTCAACGACTGGAGCTGCACGTGTTCTGCGACGCCAGCGAGAAGGCGTACGCATCCGCGCTATACTGGCGCGCAGTGGACCACAGGGGAGCTGTGTCCACCACTCTCGTCGCCGCGAAAGCCAAGGTAGCCCCTCTGAAATTGTTATCGATCCCGCGCCTGGAACTCCAAGCGGCCCTATTGGGAGCCAGGATGGCAGCCGCAGTCAGAGAGGAGCACACCAGGAGGCCAGACGCGACAACGTTCTGGACGGACAGTCGGACCGCGCTCACGTGGATCCGGACCGGGGCCAGGAGTTATAAGCCCTACGTGGCCCATCGCATAGCGGCCATCGAAGAGATCACAAAAACGTCGGAATGGCGGTGGGTACCAACACGCTGGAACGTGGCGGACGACACCACACGAAACGTCCCTGAAGAACTGGACTCGAACCACAGATGGTTTCAGGGGCCGGAGTTCCTGCGACACGACCCAGACACATGGCCGGTGGAGACACCGAGCTCACCGCCAACCTCAGGTGAAGAACGTGTAAACGTCATCTGCACCAGTGACCAGTCGAGCGTGATACCTGACGTCACACGCTTCTCGTCGTGGACGAGATATCTCAGGGCGACAGCAAGGGTGCTACAGGCGGTCGCTATGTTCCGGCGCAAGACTGAACAAGTCCATTACAAGCGAACGAAAAGGGGTCCACGTCGCGACCCTGATTGGCGAGCCGCGAACACCACAACCAACCCAACAGTCAGGACACGCCAACCCGCAACAACAGATAAGTACATCACATTAACAGCGGAATATCAGATAAAAGCGGAAAAGCTTATAATAAAGAACGCCCAAGAAGAGGCGTTCAAGGAGGAACTCAAGGCGCTGCGAGCCGGCAAGGAGGTCGGAAGACATAGCCGACTACACCAGCTCAGTGTTCGACTTGAGGACGACATCATCGTCCTGAAGAGCCGAATCAACGCCGCCACTGGAGTACCGGAAGAAGTAAAAACCCCTCCAGTCATAGATGTAAACCACCGGGCCACACAACTATGGATCCTTCATGTACATAGGACTCTACATCACGCAGGAGTGGAGGCTACGGTAAACCAGGTAAAGCAGTACAAATGGGTCGTGCGACTACGACCGACAGTGAAGATGGTGCTGTCAAAATGTCAAATGTGTCGCGCAAGGGCCGCGACACCTCCGAGGCCGGCCACAGGGGACCTGCCGACATGCCGGTTGGCGCACCACCAACGACCATTTACCTACACAGGTCTTGATTATTTCGGCCCGCTCACCGTGACCGTCGGAAGAAGCACGCAGACGAGGTACGTCGCACTGTTTACATGCCTCACCGTACGCGCAGTGCACCTCGAAGTGGTGTCCTCGCTGAGCACCGAATCAGCGATCATGGCGTTACGACGAATGATCGCGCGACGCGGTTGTCCGACCGAGATCTGGTCGGACAACGCGACGAACTTTCACGGGGCGGATGCGGAAATCCGCCAAACTCTACTCTCCGGTGCGAAAAAAGAAGCATCAAAAAGGGCTATAACATGGAAGTTCATCCCTCCAGGAGCTCCATTCATGGGAGGCGCGTGGGAGAGGTTGGTACGGTCAGTGAAGACCGCACTGACCACGGTGCTCCACCAGAAGAGCCCCAACGAAGAAACTCTCCACACCCTGCTCACCGAAGTCGAACTCACACTAAATAGTCGACCATTAACGCATGTGTCGGTAGATCCTGCCGACCCTGAGTCCCTGACGCCTAGCCATTTCCTGCTGGGCGGTCAGGGACACTTCGCCACTACGGGCCTGCCAGCGGATCACACCGCTAGCCCGTACGCCAGCCTGCGTGCGACGCAGGCGCTCGCCGACGCCTTCTGGGCGCGTTGGCTAAAGGAGTACCTGCCCGAACTCCGTAACCGGCGGGAGCCCCATGGACGGGGCGCTGAACTTCGTGTCGGCGACCTAGTACGGGTCGTCGACAACAACCTGCCGCGCAACACCTGGGTGCGCGGGCGCATCTGCGCCACGTATCCGGGACCGGATGGCGTCATCAGAACCATCGACGTCGCCACGAGGGGCGGCGTGCTACGACGCCCATCCAAGAAAATCGTCGTAATCCAGAGCGTCGAGAACGACGAGTCGCCCTGCACCCCATGAAGATGCACCGTCGCGTCGCGTCGCTACGGTACACGGCGGGAGAATGTGCAGGACGAAGACTAATTTTTAATAGTTAAGTGTATCATGTTACTAGTAAATAGTTATCAGTTTGTAAATGTTCTTATGTTGTAATGTTAATAAATAAAGATAGAACGTTCCCTTAGAAATAAGCTTACACATATGAACTGTATAGAACTATAATCTATAATTTGAGTATATACTTTGTTATGTATCATGTGTTAGCCTAATGTGCAATATTATGTGAATTTGTTATGTGTAAATGTGTAAAATCTCATATTTGTTATAATTATGTGAATTGTTGTGTTAATTTATATCGTTCGGAATTGTAATAGTTTGTCATAAGTCTATATACTAGAGTATTTATGTACCAGAGATTATATAATGATTGAGTAGTTAGAACAATATTGTCAAAACCTAGTATATATACTGATTTAAGCATGATGTCGGGTGCGAGGTCCGCCGAACTTAGGTGCCTCCCACAAATTCGGTGCGGAGTTACACCTCGCGGCCCCGCACTCCCCGCACGACCGAGCTACCACCCCGCAAGTCGCTACAGCGACACCCCGCAGCGCGCGCTCCCATTCGCCGAGCGCGCCTGTGACGATCGCGGACCCGACCCTAGGGATTAGCCCAAAATTGGGAATATAGATCGGCACCCTGGGTCGGGCAAATCAGTTCGGTTCCGGCCTACAGTGAAGAAAACATCAAGAAGTCAGCAAGTCAGCAAGTAGTCAGCAAGTCAGCAAGTAGTGAAGAATAAGCAGAATCGCTGCCGGGAGATACCAGAACGAAGCTCTGCAGCTACATCACGACGGTGCCGCAGTTACGTGTCGTAATTACGCCGCAATTACGTCACTTGTAAAACGTACTTCTCAGTGCGAATAAAGTTTCTACTTTCTAATCACTGGTATTATTTACCACGCAGCCAGCACCCCCGAACATATTCTACAATTGAACGAGGCTGTTCGAAGGCGGTCTCGTTCAGTAACAAAATCCCTTTTTGATAGGATAGTTCAAATGCAATCAATTCTTGTAAGACTGCTAACCTTCAACTTCGAAAAGACCTTGACCTCGTAAATGACCTTAAATACCCTTGACCTTGAACAACATCGTTTCGAGTCTACTTGATAGCACGAGACAAATAAATATTTTTATTTCAAACAAACATTAATTAAATAATGGTTGTCAAACCTCTGGAAAAATGTCGAAGACTTACGTAAGTTTTGATTAATTATATTTTTTCTTTAAAACTTTCCTATGGTTTTTTCCTAAGACAATTATTATTTTTTTAACATTTTTTAGAATAAAATATTTTATAAATTGATCTAGTGGAAAAAAATTGTGTATAATTGTTAGTCATCCAGGTTATCCTGTGTCCATCCGAATACTACCAGGCCGGCATAATCGTGTCAACCATTAAGATGTTCGATCAATCAATCGATCGTCTATCTAAACTTCACTGCAATTACTAGAATACAAAATATATTTACTAACTGCCCAAGTTGTACTACGGTATGACGGCAAAGCTGTGGTTTTGGGTATGAACACCGGGTCGGGCGAAGCTATATTGAGTTTTTCTAATAATTACTAGCCCGGAGTCAATATATTACGGCGATAAGCTCGCGCCCCATCACATCGTGGGACGGAACACACAAGGTCAAACGTGGGTGTCCTAATAGCGACAATACCTACCCCTTCTGGTAAGAAGGCGTGAATAAATAACAACAGTAAATACTCATAAGTTTACATATGTATGAGTATTTACTGTTGGTAGGTCTTCACTACATAGAATAAAAAGCACGGAGGGAAGTGGATAATACATAGTATTAAACAAAGTCGCTTTCTCTGTCCCTATGTCCATTTGTATGCTTAAATCTTTAAAACTACGCAAAAGATTTTGATGCTTTTTTTTAAAAATATAGAGTGATTCAAGAGGTAGGTTGATGTGTATAATACGTGCATATTATTGTAGAGAAATCTATATGCACCCGGGCGAAGCTGGGCCGGGCCGCTAGTTCATATATAAAAAGACGCCTGGTTAGGTACCACCGCAATGTCTATTTACGTCAAAAAGCAGTGTAAAAGCACTGTTGTGTTTCGGATTGAAGGACATTGTAGCCAGAGTAACTAATGGACATATTGAGACTTAACATCTTATGCCTCAGGGTGGCGAGCGCAGTAGAATATCAAACATTGCTTTGTAATTTATAGGATTGTATTACTACTCTTCATGAGCATTTGTATCGCTCACCATCAAATAAATTCATTCATCGCAATTAAAAAACGCAATGGAATTAAAAAGTGCGTGGTGGCCTGGTGGTAAACGGACTAGACGCGACTGCCAACATGTTTACGGTGGTCGCGGGTTCGAATCCCGGGACACACCTCTGACTGTTCGGAGTCATGTGTGTATTGATAGTCAATCACCACGCACTAAAACGGTGAAGAAAAACATCGTGAGGAAACCTGCATACCATAGTGATTTAGAAAAAATTATATGGTATGTAAGTCCGCCAATCCGCACTAGGCCAGCGTGGTGGACTATATGGCCTAACCACTCTCAATCGTACTGTCGATTGTAGAGGAGGGCATGCCCTGCAATGGGACGTATATGGGCTGATACAGAACAGAATTAAAAAACATCAATACTCTCTCCCCTAATAAGTAGATAGTACTACTAATGCCAGCAAAAAATTAATACAAGAAGTATCCATTTTAGTCGATATAAATACCTTCGTTTCAGACCAAAGCAAAACAAGAGTACATTAGCGTAATACTTTATTTTTATACTCGAGCCTCCTGATATTACATTTTTCTTGATGCCCACTCATTTTCTTCGCGGATTAGAGAGGATTCAACGGTAGGTACTAGGAATAACGTGTTGTTTTTATGTACTTGTTGTTTATTTACAAGACCTGTGGATGTTTTTTTTTTAATTGCAGTGATTAGCGAGACGAGCATGCCGTTCGCCTGATGGTAAGCGATACGACCGCTCATGAACAGTAGTACAACCAAACAACACCTTGAGTTACAAAGCAATGCTTGGCATTCAACTGCGCTCGCCATCCTGAGACATAAGATGTTAAGTCTCAATATGTCCAGTAGTTACTCTGGCTACAATGTCCTTCAATCCGAAACACAACAGTGCATTTAAACTGCTGTTTGACGGGAGAAATAGACATTGCGGTGGTACCCACCCAGGCAGCCTCTCACATATGAGAGTCATTGGATTGTGAGGTCTTAGGTTTGATTTCGGCTTATAAATGTTATATGAATATCATCATCATATCATGCTTAACCATTGCGATAATTCCCGATATCATGATACAGATAAATGGAAATGCCTATGTATTTTATATTAAAGTCTTGCTAATGAAAAACCTGATCATCTAGTTAACACCGAGCAAAGTCCAAAGCATCTGTTAGAACAGAAAAACGTAGATAATATTAAAAGCCAGGGAAATATTTTAAGGAAGAGTAATCATTTTTAGACCCCTGTAAACCTAAAAACAAGACGAGACATGTCCCCAATTTTTTGTTACAATATTAATCGAACAAAGCCACGTGTAAAACCTCTATCTATTAAATTACACTCCAATACCCCCACTTCCCCCTCATTACATAAAACACGAGTACATTATATAAAACACGAATTAACAAGCCTCACCGCAACCATATCGGGAGTGGATTATGTAATTAAATACCACGGTTCCGCACAAAATTAGATTTATAAACTCAAGTAATAGGGGCTTGTTCTAGTGCTCGGGTAATTAATTTGGGAATATTTTTTTATTAAGCAGATATTACATATATTGGATGTGTATTGTCATGGACGTAGCATCAAATGGACTCGACATTCGAGTTCCACCGTAAGGGACAGATATATTTTCATAATATCGTTTGGATCGGCTCTTACAATAATAAAGCAGCGCACCATACCTTTTGTCTTATAATCACTTTCAACACTCTGTTACACAAATTTTTGACCGCAAATATTCGTAAAATACTCTGTAATTCAAGTTTAAAACAAACCGCACGTCCTATGTGCTTGTTTCGTACAATATGAACGCTACAAAATTATGTGGAACTATGACAAGGACGACAAATTGTGTTTTGTCACTTTCATTTTTACGGTTTATGCATAAGTCTAAGTGAGATAGACTATAATATGTAAAATGCATGTCATGTCTATTTTGATACTACGTCTATGTGTGTTGTCAACTCATTTATGTTAGAGTATTTAGAAAGAAAGAAAGAAGAAGAAAAATACTTAATTATCGCGCAAATGTAATTACTAATGCAATTTAGTGTAGTTAACTTACATACATACATATACTCACGCCTTTTTCCTAGCAAGGGTAGGCAGGGGAGGTGGACACCCACGTTTTATAATAATAGGGGACGAGCCCATCGCCAATTCAGACACAAACACCTGACTCCGGCCTATAATTTTTAGAAAAATCCAATATCACTTTACACAATCCGGAATTCGAATCTGAGACCACAGCTTTGCATTCATATCGTAGTACAACTGCGCCGCAGAGTCTTGAAGGCATATTGTATATACATATGTATTGGCCCCGATAGCAACGTAAATAGTGGTTGAAGACTCGGCATGGTGATCTATGTAGGCGGTTCGCTATTCGGGTTCGTCCTGTGTAAATTCAATAAAGCTAGTACTATTTCGACGGTATGTAAGACCTACCAACCCACACAAGAGCAGCGTGGTCGACTATAAAGATTAAATACTCTCAATCGTGATCTCGATTGTAAGGCGACCCCCGCAGTGGGCTCTGTATGGGCTGATATAGATAGCATAATTGTGTTCCGAGAAGAAATAGCCGTTTTGTGTATATGGTCAATTTCAACTGCACTGCAATTACTGCTAAATCTGTTGTAGTAACTTTGTTGAGCAAGCACAAAAACAAACCCACCGTACTCGTAGGTTGTGATCAGACTTAATAAATTAATTACCCCCCACAAACGTCTTTGAAATGTTTCCCGAATATTTTCTGTAATGCGGTACCCCGACGCCGGAACAACTTTATCCTGCCGGTAATGAATTTTTAAATGTGACTTTGTTTGACTCAAGTATAAGATTAAAATTAGAATAAAACGTTGGAACCGTAATTAGGACCTGCTTTATAATGGAAAATGAGACGTCAGGGAGATAGGCTACGGATAAAGTGTAGGCTGAAGACTGCTAGTGTATGAGAGCTCAGGAGCGAGTGTTTTGAAAGCAAGTACAGGGAGCGTGGTGTGTGACGCGCGGACCGGTGGGGCGACGAGCTGAAGGCTGCTAGTGTATGAGAGCTCAGGAGCGAGTGTTTTGAGAGCACGTACAGGGAGCGTGGTGTGTGACGCGCGGGCCGGTGGAGCGACGAGCTGAAGGCTGCTAGTGTATGAGAGCTCAGGAGCGAGTGTTGTGAGAGCACGTACAAGGAACGTGGTGTGTGACGCGCGGGCCGGTGGAGCGACGAGCTGAAGGCTGCTAGTGTATGAGAGCTCAGGAGCGAGTGTTGTGAGAGCACGTACAAGGAACGTGGTGTGTGACGCTCGGGCCGGTGGAGCGACGAGCTGAAGGCTGCTAGTGTATGAGAGCTCAGGAGCGAGTGTTGTGAGAGCACGTACAGGGAGCGTGGTGTGTGACGCGCGGGCCGGTGGAGCGACGAGCTGAAGGTGTGAGCTAGTGTATGGTGTGTCGGAAACGGTGTTGTAGAGCACGTACTGAAACCGTATCAAAACACGACCGAGAGTTCGATTTTGTATTAAAGCTTAGTAAAGGAACTTTGAAGTGCTTTGTTTGCGTTATACTTGGAAAACCTCAGTCCGCTTCACAATATTTAACTTCATCAGAGCTCGGCGACGCACGGATCGTCTACAGAAAAATATTATAATATATCTTGGAAATTCTCTAGATGGCATTTTGATATTTGATAATATGGAACTATCGAAGTGGCAAACAGATTCTATGAAAGTTTTCAATAACAATACGATCGATTTATGAGAAGCAACATTCTGTATTTATCTCTCCTTTGTTGAATAAAATTCTAATTTCTTGTTAGCTGCATTATTTATCAATTAACACAAATCCATCTTGTCACTCAACATATTGCTACTTTTGATCACGATAAATAATAATGTATTCTAGTTTTATTGGACGTTTTATAGTTTAAACAACATTTCCCTTCCCAATTTTCCACACTGTGCATATCCAATGCAAATATCTAGCCAGAAAGATTTAATCTGGTTCAGTATCTAGTAGGATTACCCCGTATCGTGGACGACAAACAAGACGCGGACGTACTAGGATCAATATTAGCCCACGCCGGACCTCGCAAAGGCATTTGCTTTGAGCTAATTGGAGACAGATTTAACAGGCCCTTTTGTTGGGATATTTTCGTTAAAGGCAGCCGGGTTTGCTCTTTTATTAAAATGTACTTAAGAGTCATAAGGTTATAAAAGGATCCCATCGTAAGATGCAAGTTTGTTGTTGTAGGATTCCAGAAATACACGATGTTTTGGGTCTTAAAATACCTACACATGAAAAAAATATTATCAAGTGTTGCAGACCTTAAAGTGTTGTTTCGCACATGGCCCCTGTATTTTTTTACTGCCTGAGTATGATTGTGTTCATAAAATTTTATCAGAGGGAAAACTTCAATGAAATGTAACAATAAAAACAAGGTACCACTTACACATTACTGTTTCGTAGTATATCAAGGTTAGTTCATTAAGGCTAACTACTAATGAAGTGCGTGGTGGCCTTTACGGTGGCCTTTACGGTGGTCGCGGGCTCAAATAATCTGACTTTTTGAAATCATAAAATGTCTTAATAGTCAATCACCACGCATTATAACGGTAAAGGCAAACATCTTGAAGAAACCTGTGTAGCACAGCAATTTGTAAGAATTTCTATCGTATGTAAAGTCCGCCAACCCGCAATAGGCCAGCGTGGTGGACTATATGGCCTAACCACTCTCTATCGTCCTCTCAATTGCAGACGAGGCCCGTGCCCTACAGTGGAACGTATTTGTGCTGATATAGTACAGCATAACTCGACCGGGCTGGTACCACTGTCCCACAAGAAACCCACGTAAAATAACAATTCTACTCTAGTCTTTGATTCCGAGAGCAATATATTACCGATATTTGTTTCCCATGTACGTCCACCCAACTTATGTTACTTGATAAGATTACCTTGATAAGACTACTTGATGCTACTACCTACTATCTAATATCTATATTACTTGAAAAATTCCGACTATAATATGTGAAAACTTGTAATTGGCCATCTATTTTTAAGCTTATTTATATTGTTATTACCTGTAAGTTTTCCTAAATGTATAAAATAAAATAAATTTAAAATGATCACAGTATAAACATATTCCCAGCGTGGTAGACTATCAAGACGTCATCTTGCATGAGGTGCACGCGTGCGAAAGAGACAACAAGTGTCCCCACCAAACTATTAAAAAATGTATTATCCCAGTCATTTGACATACAATTTTGATGCTGTTTTCAAATTCAAGTATTTTGAAATGAAATGAAATGTATTTATTTATTTATTGGTCACGTAGGCAATTAAGGAGCTCTTCTGACACTTGTACTTTTTAGGAACCATCACATACTATTCAAAATCAAATCTTGGACACAACTCTATTGTAGTATTAGACTATTATACCGGGCATACCAAGACTGCTACGAAAACGAAGCCGGGTGGTTGTTTTAGTGACTTCAGACACAATTCAACTAAATTTTGTTTGTGTGTTTGCAAAAATGCTTTAAATTATTTTTTTAACCAAAAAATCCATAGTTGCCACCCAAACTTGACGATATTCAAAAAATTATAAAAAAAATGCCGCGTTTTTTTTTTTTTTAAGTTATTACTACTACTTTCGGTAGCACTCTTGATATACCCGGTATATCCTATACTCCAGCGTTGCTCTTTTGCAAACGTGTTTAAAATATAGTTTATATAGAAATCGTAGCATGACATATATTTTAATTCTTTGTGAATTAAAATGTATGTCACTTAAAATAATTTATCATCCTCAATTATTTAAATTAAAATAACCAAAATATTTTCCTGTTTACATAACGCAATGTAATGCTAATAAAAATTCATATGTCGCGAGCGGTCAACCACACACGCTATGAAGCTGTGTGCGTTATACATTGCGGGTTTGCGAAATATCAAATTATTATGATTAACATAAATATAAAGCCATATTATTTACCGTTTGTGTTAATGTCGTTTTTATTGTATAAGCCGACAAATAAGCAACAAAATACCATTAATCATGACTACAACACTGGTGGTAGGTTTCTCAGATGCGAGAGGCCACCTGGATAGATACCACCGCATTGTCTATTTTTCCCGTCATATAGCAGTGTAAATGCACTGTTGTGTTTCAGTTTCAAGGACATTGTACCCAGAGTATCTACTGGACATATTGAGACTTAAAATCTTATGTCTCAGCATGGAGAGCGCAGTGGAATGCCATGTAATTCAATGCGTTGTTTGGTTTTGCTACTGTTTGTGAGCGGTCGTATCGGTTACCATCAGGCGAACGGCTTGCTCGTCTCACCATTCATTGCAATAAAAAAATAATATAAATTAAAACACCTATTTTATTACTAAATACCTGTCGAGCCCTGCCCCGCCCGGGTGCAGATACATATTTCAAAATGGCGGTCAAAATATTCAGTTCCTACTATCTATTTAGAATATCGACCAATAGGAGCACAAAGAGAGAATAAAATGTCCTTGTATTTGCTAGATTTTTTACTCCTGCGTCCCTCTTGTAGGTCAAAGCGTGATGATATATATAGCATTCCTCGATAAACGTACTATCCAACACTGAAAGGTTTTTAAATCAGACTACTGGTTCCTGAGATAAGCGCATTCAAACAAACAAACTCTTCAGCTTTATAATATTAGTATAGATAAGCAATACATTACAACAGCAAGCAATATGTCTCTACCATAAACTAGACCAAAATGAAAACAAAAGCTAGTTACTTGCTAATAAGTACTGTGAATGTTGTATACACGGTTCGATGTGCAGCACTGCTCTCCATTTTGATTTTCAGTTATGCAAATCTAAAATGATATTCCGAGAATTTATGCTGAAATAGACTTGACTAAATATGGATAATGAAATGAAATGAAATGAAATGTATTTATTGGTCACGTAGGCAATTTAAAAGCTCTTATGACAAGTCAATACACATAGAACTTAATCTCTATAAACAATATATTTCCTATACTTAGTATTACTTATTTTAATTTCTTGGTTTAATTAATTAATTTATGTAATTTATTTATTTTAAATTAATTTTATTTTATTTAGCATTAGTTTTATTTATTTGTTTCCTTTTTATTCTTATTTTATTTAAAGTATTAGTTGTGACTTTATGGTAATTTATTTTTCAAAGAAATACAATATGTACGTTGGTCAAATTAAATTAAATTAAATTAATTAATTAATGGACCATGAATATTATTACAACGGTGCGTAGCGGTTTATTGTTACCACCGGATCCAACGCGGCCCTTCCTGAGAAGACCCGGCGAAACAAACTCAGTGGGCTTACACTACCACTGGAACTACGCGACGCGACCCAATCCTGAGTATATCCAGCGAATAAGACTCAGTGGGCTTGTTTTGGGTCCAATTTAAGACAACGACCATAAGTATTTCCGAAACGTCCCGTATGTTTAGGCTTACTGCCGGATCCAACGCGGCCCTGACTGAGAAGACCCGGCGAACAAACTCAGCGGGCTTTACTTTACTACTGGATACTACGCGGCGCGACCCATTTCTGAGTAGATCCAGCGAGTCAAACTCAGTGGGCTTGGTTTTGGTCAATTTACTAAAATAAATATTTGTGACTTGTCTTACAAAGATTTGCCATATTATTATTTTTATTTGTTTTCTCGATCGGTCGTCATATGATTTTAATTGGCATTAATTAATCATTATATATTTAGTTATAATTTAATTGATTAATTTAATTGTATATTGATCAATTTTTAAGTTTAAAATTTTTTATTATTTAAATTAGGGGATGTAATGAGTGAATAGTGCAGGGCCCCAGGAGGTCGCAATGTGCAAGAGAATACCTAATCCCAGGCTTTTTTATCCTCAATATATTCCTTAATATTATAATAACCCCTAGTCATAAGTTTGTTTTTAATATGTGCCCTAAATAGTTTATCCGGTAGCTGCGTTATCCTATTGGGAAGTTTATTATAAAATTTAATACAACTACCAAAGAAAGATTTTTTTGACTTTTCTAGTCTAAACGAGGGTATTGCAAGTTTATTTTTATTCCGCGTATTAATAGTGTGGGTGTCACTGACCTTATAAAACTTGTTAATATTTTTATGAACGTGCATTATATTCTGAAAGATATATTCAGATGACACGGTTAGTATATTGCTTTCCTTAAAAACAGATCGCAAAGAATCGCGGCTCCCTAGATTATAAATAGCACGGACTGCTCTTTTTTGTAAGATGAATATGGATTCGATATCAGCCGCTGATCCCCATAAAATAATGCCGTATGACATTATACTATGAAAGTAAGCAAAATATACCAATCTAGCCGTTGCAACGTCAGTTAGTTGTCTTATTTTTCGGACCGCGAACGCTGCGCTGCTAAGTTTAGCTGATAATCTCTCAATTTGTGGACCCCATTGTAATTTTTTATCTAGAGTGATACCTAAAAAAATTGTGAAATTAGCTAAATTTAGAATTTCCGCATTTAATTCGATACGCGTGTTTACGCTTGCCACATTCGGTAAAGCAAAACGGACGCATTTAGTCTTACTAGCATTTAATAGTAAATTATTAGCAGAAAACCAATCCGAAATTAAATTAAGAATATTGTTAGGTGTATCAAGATTATCGTCTTTCCGATTAACTTTAAATATTATAGAGGTGTCGTCAGCGAATAAAACTATGTCTGACCACTTCTGAACCATGCAAGGAAGATCATTTATGTAGACTAGGAATAAAAAGGGGCCCAGAATGGAACCCTGCGGAACCCCAATTTTAACTTTTGATCCTACCGAAGTGAGCCCGTCCAAAGAAACCTTTTGTTCACGACCCAACAAGTAAGACATCACGAGATCCAGTGACGTATCACTGATTCCGTAGTACCTTAGCTTTATAATAAGTGTTTGGTGGTCAACACAGTCGAAAGCCTTGGAGAGATCACAAAAAACTCCTAGAGCATCTTGAGATGCCTCCCAGGCTTCTAAAACCGACGTGATTAGTGATATCCCGGCATCTTGAGTTGAGCCGTTACCGTTAGAAACATCTCCGCCTACACTTAGTGGAATTATAGGTGCGTCTGTTATACCGGGTATATCAAGACTGCTACCGAAAACGAAGCCGGGTGGTAGTTTAAGCGACTTTAGACACAATGCAACAGAAAAAGTTGCAAAAAAAGCGACTATTTTTGTATTTTTTTTACTATGCCCATATTCGGGTGGTAAATTCATTTTTTTCCTAAAATAATACTGTATACCTTTTTATTTATAAATACTCTAAGGTATAAAAGAGTTTAAATTATTATTTTAGCAAAATCTATGGATTTACCACCCAAAAGTGACGATATTTAAAAAATCAAAAAAAAATAATTGTTGCGTTTCTTTCTGAAATTTTTAGTTGCATTGAGTTTGTAGTCACTAAAACTACCACCCGGCTTCGTTTTCGGTAGCAGTCTTGAGATACCCAGTATGTGCGTCTATTATATACCCATTACATATATACATAAACGTACGTCTTTTCCCAGAAGGGGCAGGCAGAAATGCTACCTGGATACAACCATATTTCGTCCCACGATGTGATAGGTGGATAGTCTATCGGCATATCGGGCACAAATTAATGACACCGGACTAATGAAGAGAAAATGAAAAAAAAATTCAGACAGCGTCAATATCTAATAAATTTATTGAAGAACTGAAAAGATTTTAACATGAGTATTTTATTTTCGTTTTGAAAGAACTTTTGACAGTGTTCACAAACACAATGGGAGGCATAACACGCTCACTTCTCATAATTTGTTGATGATATATTATGTAGAACAACAAAATCAATACATACATACATGAAAATACATTTTATCGCCAAAACATACCGACCATGTTTATATATTTGTATGTGCAACTAACTATACGCCGTCAAACAGCAGTGTAATGTGTCTCATGATGACGAGCTCAGTGAAATGCCCAGTATTAATATGTAATTCATAGTGTTGTTTGGTTTTGGTACTTTCCATGAGCAGTCATATCATTTACCATCAGGCGTATGGCAAACTCTTCCCACCACTCATTGCAATAAAAAAGAACACCCTAAAAATAAGTAAGCACCCACACACCAGACAATTAAAGCGTAGCCAAGGTGGCACACAGTAGCACGGCGCAGACGGGACTAAATGAAGGCATAAAATTAAAAACTCCGCGATTCCGTCTTAGGACGTCTCATTAACTTCTACTGACGAGAATTAAACTGTTCCCCAGTTAATGAATGGTTTCTCACGGCGATGTATGTTTTGTGGATGCGGCTTTATTTTTTACAGGGCATGAGTGGTGAGTTTCTTAAGGTAAATGTGCTGTCGCAGGAAGTCGCTGGATGCAGGCCGCTTCCAACAGGTCAATGTGGAGATCCTTAGGGGAGGCCTATGTTCAGCAGTGGACTTCTTGTAGCTGAGATGATGATGATTATGATGATGAAATGCACTGTTTAAATTGAAGATAAGTATAAGTAGTAGTGCCTCATATACTGGATGTGTTACGACTGAGACCGAAAACAAATCCAATTTGTAGTTTCAGTGTCTTCAGACATAAAGCATACAAGTACTTACTATTGAGGATGCCGGAAACTGGGCGATATGGAGGAATTAGTTGGAAGGCAGACCCTGGCAACGACATGTAGAAGAAAAAGATATTGTAGTCAAGCCGTCCTATCATATAAAATCATCATTTATACAGGGAAAACGAAGCTGGGTGGTAGTTTAAGCGATGTCAGACACAATGCAACAGTAAATTTTGCAAAAAAAGGGACAATTTTTTTTTTATATTTTTTTCCTACGGCTATATTTGGGTAGTAAATAAATTGTTTTCCTAAAATAGTATATACTTTTTTATTTATAAATACTCTAAGATATAAAATAGTATAAATTATTAAATCATATTTAAATCATACAAAATTAATGTCGCGTTTCTTTGCGAAATTTTTAGTTGCATTGTGTTTGTAGTCACTAAAACTACCACTCGGCTTCATTTTTCGGTAGCAGTCTTGATATACCCGATATGTATATTATTAGATTAATAAAATATTTCTTACAAATTACCACATCCAAAGCCACTCGCTCCATGTCCTTCATCAAGGGAATTTCAGTTGTATCAGATGTAATAGCAGCCAGAAGAAAAATATATAATCTACTTGGAATACAGAACTCGCAGACTTCATTATAGGATGAAAATAGTACTCCATTCTAATGCACCACTATTACACTTATTTGTATTGTTAGATCTTTATTTGGTAAATTAAATTATCATTAGTACCAAAATTAATTTTATGGAGAAGCAATTTTCGGATATAATAAATATACTAAATGAAAGAGAAAAGTTTCTGAGCCCAATTTCGATAGCATCTAGAATATAACAACTTTATAAACGAGTAGTACAATAAAACAGACAGTGCAGTCACATTCCAAGATGAAAAATATGATCAACATATGGATCAACATCATTTATTGATATATATTTTTGTACACAAACGAAAATCAAACAGTTTAACCAATGTATGTATGTATTATAACCATTTATGTTGTTAGAAAACATATTGTGAATTCTTATATAAAATTAAACAATTTTCATTTGTTACATAATAATCCGCAAATGCTAAAAAAACTTCAGCTGCCAGATTTGTTTTAATTAACATTTTGAAAAATAATAATTTATATTTTTCGGCATATTTAATCCATAAAATGTCATACATTATTTCGATTCACTCACTTTTTAATCTTTTATACACTACCACTCGGCTCACAAGGCTGTTTTCACTAGAAAAAAACGGGCAATAAACTAGTGTTGCTCTTTTCAAAATAAGTTTACAATATAGTTGATTATACAGGAGTTAAAACGCAAAATTCAGAGCAGTTCATATATTATTTATAATAATAATTGAGTAATAAATAATTTAATTGTTTAATCTTTTTTATGAAATAAAGGGAATAATGATTATATTGTTTAAGTAATTTTATACGTCTGTTTTATACACACAGCGATATTCCAAATAAAACAGAAACATTCCAACTTGAAAATCCTCTAAAATACCGAACCCCAAAACTTCCAAACCATAATGGTTTTCGAGCGCGGCAACTTTTTAATTTCCACTAGTGGACATAATCACGAGAAGTGACGTCATCAATCTCGGAAGGTTTTTTCGCTCCGTCTAATCGCTTTAATGATCCGGTATTTATCTTGTCTTGGATTAATAGCTGTCTAGTTAACGACACTTTTGCGAGGTTGCGGGTTGTAATTTCGACGTGTAGTTTCAGTTAGGTTTTGTAAAATTGGTAGAGTTTTTATAGCATTTAAGTTACTGTTTATGTAGGTTATATGAAAGTAATTTTAGCCATTTGAAAATGGTGTTTGAATGGGTGGGTTACTTCGGAATAGTATACCTACATTTTTCAAAGAAATCTAGTTTTACTTGTATGTTTTGTTTTATAAATATTACTATAACACTACAAGTTGTATTTCGTTTTCCTATTTTCCTCTTTATTTATTCAAGACTTTCTTCTTTTATATTTCGCCTTTGTATGTTCCGTACCACGATGTGATAGGAAGCGAGCCTATTTCCATATCAGGCCCAATTCCCGAAAACGGGCTGATAATGAATAGAAAATCCAATATAACTTTGCATGACCAGGGATATGAACCCAAGACCTTAGTTCAGTATTCATACTATGGTACAACTACGCCACCGAGGCTTTTATTTTAATTTTTAAGACCGAAAAGTCTGTCGTTGTTCCTGATACCCGCGACACAAGATTCGATCTTTGTGTGGGGTCAGAACTCTGAATGTGACTGTGGGTTGTTATTTATTTATATTTACTAGTGGTCGCCCAGTGGCCGAAATTCGACCAAATCAAGAAGAGAAAAAGTTTTTACCTGTATGATGATGTTGTTATTCTGATAATTCGTGCACATTTAAATGTACGTATCTCTCAAAATCACTTATTTATCCTGAAGTATATGCAATTACTGAAATCGTAAACTACAATAATTGCTTTGAACCAGCAATAGTAAATTATATTTTTTTGTACCTGAATGTTGTTATTGCAGATTTCTGCTACAGAACTTTCTTTATGCCTATAATGATAGTCCGTGTACATTTAAATGTATCTTACTGCTACACAATTTGTATAAGCGCTCAGTATTTCACTTAGTATTCGTCAAATAAAACTTTTCTGTTTTACATTGAATAAAACCACAGTAAACAAACTTTTCTGTTTGACATTCAACTATGTCTACATACATAAACTCACGCCTTTTTCCCAGAAGAGGTAGGCAGAGGTGCCAGGGCACCCACATTTCGCTTTGTATGTTACGTCTGGTTACGTCCCACTATGTCTATAATAAACAAAAGAAACGATTTGACCAAAGAGTATGTATACGTGTACAAATACTTGTGTATGCGTGTGTCAAATGCATGCTGGTTTGTGTAATGTTTTATGTTTAATGTACTTTTTATGCATTATTATTAAAATCTTTTTTTATATTAAATGAGGCAAATAAAACCTTTTTTTTGATATGTCTATGTCAGAAGAACAAAATGAAAAAGAAAAGAAACAATTTGACACCAGAGTATGTATGCGTCATGGGTACGCGTGTACAAATACTTGTGTATGTATGTGTGTGTGAAATTCATGGTAGTGTGTGTAATGTTTTATTTTTTGATTTAATGTACTTTATAAGCATTATTATCGAAAAATATTACCGTTCTGCACTTCTCCTACACATAAACTATAAGTGTGCCAAATTTTATGCTCCTGCGTCCGCGCAATTTTCGTAAAAAGGGGTCCAAAGTTTTTGCATCACGCATTAATATATCGATAATTTAATACTTCCAATATCAACAACAAGTTGTTGCCAATATATACATTAACACAAACAAACCCGCGTGCAAAAGCTAGATACAAGGTCTACCTCTGAACAAACTAGCGAAAATAGTAATAAAAACTAGAAGAGCGGAGTGTGGTGGAAAATAACTGGCGATAACAGTTTTTGCCGTCTGTACCGGTGTCTCGACACTATTGATTGATGTCTCGCACTCAGCCCGAGAACTGGGGTGACCATGAATTCAAATACAACATGGATATATTTTATTGTGAGATAACATAGTTAATTCAACGAAGCAGATGGTAAAGTTCGCCAACGTGCATGAGGCCAGCATGATGGACTATATGGCCTAACCACTAGCAATGTTACTCACGATTGTAAAGGTCCGTGCCCTGCAGTGGGACGTAAACGGGCTGATACAGAATATAGTATGACGAGAGGAGCATGCTGTTCGCATGACGGTAAGCGATACGACCGCTCATGGACAATTGTAAATGAAACAACATCCCGAGTACTATGTTAAGTCTCATTATGTCCAGTAGTTACTTTAGCTACAATATCCTTCAATCTCTTTGGCGAAAGAAATAGTCATTATGATAGTACCTATCCAAGGGACCTCTCAAATGTGAGATACCAGCAGTTATAGACTTAGAGTGTAGACTAGCTCGACTCAATTATAATAATTATGGATTTGGATATGTAGGATGAGCTTAGTATAGCGATAGCGGCTTCTTAATCGCTTTGTAAAATAGTCCATATGTAGACTATCATCTATAACAATGGTTTCACGCTTTATTTACTAAAGGGTATATGTATTTTATTTATTGTCATCTAGCCTCGTTGGTTTAGCGGTCGCACGTTTGTGTTATGAATTACAAGGTATATTATGTAAACACTATTTTTCATATAATGATTTTTAAAGTTTTTTTTTACATTACAGTTGTAACAATCAAAATGCCTGGTGGCATCTTAGTAACGAACCGGACGCGGCTGCCAATATTATCGCGAGTTCGAATCCCAAGACAAGCCTATGAATTAAAAGAGTCATGTGTGTATACTATATTGATAGCCAAATACCACGCACATTGACAGTGAAGGAAAACATCACGACGAAATCCTTATAAACCATAGAAATTTGAACAATATTCTCTATGGTAGAACAAGTCCACTAACCCGCACTACCACCACGCCCTAGTGGGCAGCTTTGTGGACTATGCCCTAAATTGTCTCATTCAAACTATCGATCGTAGAGTTATCCGTACTCATCAGTAAGCACTGTAAGCTGATAAAGTACTAATCACAATATACAAAAAAAAATAAAAGTCCTGGGAATGTCCTAAATTATCCCCAATTTACCGTCACCCTCCACTACACAGAAACAAGTCGTCATTTGAAGTCGCTTGGCAAGTTAACGATCACTTGACGGGAAAAAAGCCGCGAGCTCCAGCGCGCCGTCGTTTTTCTTAAACTATATATAATTAATATTTTGTCGGCCGGCGGAGTTTGAGTGTGATGTATGGGGTAAGAAAAGTTTGCGAGATTTTCTGCTAGAGTTTTTAGGGAGAAGGAAATGTTTTTGACGATAATGACTGTAATGGACTTGATGATAAGTCTAGTTAGTGTATTATAATGACCAGTAAAAGATTATTTATCGTCCGTAGAAACAATTATGCCGACCTGCTTGAAACCAGATAGTATTAGTACCTACCCTCAAAATGTGAAATGAAAACGCGACATTATGACGTGTCTTAGTGGAATTTTCACGTTGTGTACTGTGGTATCCATTTGGGTGTGTATATTCTACCGCAAGTGAAACTTTATTGGGTATGAGGTTCTTCTACTACTAGGGCGATTGATGATATTCGCATAACATGAAAAATCCTGTAGAAAATTTTCAAATATGCTACTTACAATTTTGTATTTCATTGTTACAATTTTGGGTAATGAACGAAATACATTATAATGAACTCATAAAATACAATGAGCTTCATTCTCCGATCCACTTTTTGGCAATCCAAATAAAGCAATTTTTTATAGACATTTCTACACTAAATAACAACGTATTATCCGATATTAAATTTTCCACTAAGATATTCAGTCTGCAAGTCACATCTTGCTACAATACCTTGTGCATCAGATTGTAAACACTCGATACCCGATGAAATATGTAAGTAGGGCAAACAAACAGCAAATCCAATCAGGCTAACCGTTAGATATTTATCCTCACATGTGCACAGGAATGAGACGGGAAACAAACCAGCAACTAGTCTGACGGCGTGAAGTTGCAACACCCTTCGGTCGGCTGACGTGACGGCTCGTTATCTTCCCGTCACCCCCGGCATGCTACGCGCTTTAACGAGAAACTGTGTCGTACTGGAGTGGCGATACACGCGTACTAGCTAACACGACACTACCCAAGCGACAGTCGCATCACACACCACGCTCCCTGTACGTGCTCTCACAACACTCGCTCCTGAGCTCTCATACACTAGCAGCCTTCAGCTCGTCGCACCACCGGCCCGCGCGTCACACACCACGCTCCCTGTACGTGCTCTCACAACACTCGCTCCTGAGCTCTCATACACTAGCAGCCTTCAGCTCGTCGCTCCACCGGCCCGCGCGTCACACACCACGCTCCCTGTACGTGCTCTCACAACACTCGCTCCTGAGCTCTCATACACTAGCAGCCTTCAGCTCGTCGCTCCACCGGCTCGCGCGTCACATACCACGCTCCCTGTACGTGCTCTCACAACACTCGCTCCTGAGCTCTCATACACTAGCAGCCTTCAGCTCGTCGCTCCACCGGCACGCGCGTCACACACCACGCTCCCTGTACGTGCTCTCACAACACTCGCTCCTGAGCTCTCATACACTAGCAGCCTTCAGCTCGTCGCTCCACCGGCACGCGCGTCACACACCACGCTCCCTGTACGTGCTCTCACAACACTCGCTCCTGAGCTCTCATACACTAGCAGCCTTCAGCTCGTCGCTCCATCGACCCGCGTGTAATACACAATATCGGCTGTGCATCGCGTTGCATGTTACACGGCTGTCGCTCGGCGCGTAATAACCGAGTATATCAATGTATCACATCGCTGCTTTGTCGATTGAAATGTGGTGGATGGCTCTCCGCGCAGATATCGTGATGTTGTAGTGAAAATAATTGGAGTACAGTGAGTCGAGAGCGCACATAGTTTTTCTGATATTTTGTTTCATGTCATTCGATATTATGTATTTGATTTTTACCTGTTCGTGTTCTCTTATTAAAACGGAATGACAATAGGTATTAATTTGCTGACTGTACAGTGTTTTTCCGTTGTTATTTTTCAAATAGCAATTCGATATGGTTCTGTGTTAATCAGACATAATAAAGCAGTATTGAGGTGATGTTTTGTTTGTTTTGCGTCTTAGCAGAAACATGGATTCAGAGATTTATTGTGATTCAGATGAAGTAACTTATACCTCGTATTTTAATTACCGATATATTTTTACAAGAAATAATAACATCTCGTTGTTGTGTGTGTTAATTTGTCCTGGTAACGAAGATATGTATGCTTTATACCACATATGAGCTGTTGAGGTGATGGTCGTGGGTTCAAATCCGAGGATTGTTAAAAATATGGGAGTCAACAGGTTCTAATCTCCGCTGCACATAAATAGCCTTTATTGAGAAACCGGTCAGGAATAGTTCGGTTAGGAATACATGATTATCTTCACCAAACGATAAGAGTTTCTCCTTCGTTTTTACATATTCAAAATGGCGTTTGCACTAATTTTATTTATGTTTCGTGATTGAAGATAAATACACAAATGGCGGCGCGAGCCATTTGCCTGATGGTAAGCAATACGACCGCTCATTAGCAGTAGCAATGTTTGGCATTCCACATCGCTCGCTAACCATACATACAGGGTACTCCCCTCTCAGTGCGGAATGACCTGAGTATCCTCGGTGTGGATATCCGCTGTGATCTCAATCCAAGGAATCACATCGAGGGCGTAATATCTGCCACATCACGCAGGGTTGGAGTCCTGAACAGGGTGCGTCGGTTTTTCACGCCCAGTCAGCTTTGTCGCTTATACAGGGTATATCAAGACTGCTACCGAAAACGAAGCCGGGTGGTAGTTTAAGCGACTTCAGACACAATGCAAAAGAAAAAGTTGCAAAAAAAAGCGACAATTCTTTTTTTTATTTTTTTTTTCCTATGGCCATATTTGGGTGGTAAATACATTTTTTCCTAAAATAATAGTATATGCCCTTTTGTTTATAAATACTCTAAGGTATAAATGAGTTTAAATTATTATTTTAGCAAAAACTATGGATTTACCACCCAAAAACGACGATATTTAAAAAATCATAAAAAATAATTGTCGCGTTTCTATGCGAACGAATTGTGTTTGTAGCCACTAAAACTACCACCCGGCTTCGTTTTCGGTAGCAGTCTTGATATACCCGGTATAAAGCGCAGGTCCGGCCGGGTATGGAGTACTGCTCGCACCTCTGGGATGGATCCGCCCAGTACCTGCTCGATGCCTTGGATGGATTGCAGCGGCGGGCCATCCGCATTGTGAATGATGCAGACGTTACGAGCAACTTGGAGTCGCTACAACTCCGGAGAGATGTCGCCTCTCTAAGCGTGTTCTACCACCTGTATCACGGTGAGTGCTCTGAAGAATTGTTCAACTTGCTCCCCTCCTCTCCATTCCTAACCAGAACCACGCGTGCTGGCTTGCGAAGCCATAGCTTGACGGTCCACACCATCCCGGCGCGAACCAAACGGTTCTCAAATTCATTTTTATGCCGCACCGTCAGGCTGTGGAATTGTTTGCCGGCGCACGTGTTCCCTCCTTCCTACAATCCTGGGTCCTTCCGCCGCGGTGTGAAGAGGCACCTTAGCAGGCCGGCATAATTGTTTCCATTGGCATGGGACTGCCGTTCGATGCCAATGGATACTCTGCCTGGGCGGCGTTGGCACTTTCCATCAGGTGCAATGACGCCACTATGCCAGGCCAGTATAAAAAAAAAAACATAAGACGCTAAGTCTCAATATGTCCAGTAGTTACTCTGGCTACTATGTATTTCAAACCAAAACACGACAATGCATATATATTGCCGTTTCATGGGAGAAATAGACATTGCGGTGGTACCAGGCGGCCTATTACGTATGAGAGGCTTACCATCATTATGTAGTCTGCAACGATAAGTATGAAGGGGCAGGAGGGCCTTTATCAGAACTCATGTTCTACGATATAATGATGTAGGTAGGTAGATAGATGAACAGCGAAATCACAGTTTCTTGTTACAGAGTTTATTAAATCCTCACAACGGTTAATCACGAAATAAAAACAAAACAACACCAACTTAATCAGAACACTAGAGAAGAACAACAGACTTTAACTAATTTTCATAGCGATTGACACAAGCTTGGTCCGCCGGCGCCGTCGTCTTGAATCCGTGTCTCCAGACGACGGCCCTCAACACCATCGACAATGACGCTTCGCTAGGCTGACTCTGACAGCTAAAAGTCAGTCAACCTGAGGTATAAAATTGACGGAAGCGCCGTCAATTACTGTCCCACAAACTTATCTGACCCGGTGAGAGTCGCTGTTGTCGAATTTGGTGTTGCCATTTAAAATAGATACAGCAATAAAGTGGGTGAAGTAAGATTTTTCAATTCGATCAATAGTGTCAGGAAAATTAGTGGACCAGTTTCC
The DNA here is from genome assembly GCA_009982885.2 of Hyles vespertilio. Classification (NCBI taxonomy): domain Eukaryota; kingdom Metazoa; phylum Arthropoda; class Insecta; order Lepidoptera; family Sphingidae; genus Hyles; species Hyles vespertilio. The sequence goes on from CM042827.1 coordinate 10,671,885, forward strand.
TTTGCTTGTTATTTTTCCTTCCCAAGATTTGTAACAAATCGCTCCCCATACCCTTAAACAAGTGTATCTGTATCAGCCCATATACTATATGTCCCACTGTTGGGAACTGCCCAATTCTACAATCGAGAGTGCCATTGAGGGTGGTTAGGCCATATCATAGGCCATATAGTCCACCATGCTGGCCTAATGCGGGTTGGTGGACTTACATACCATAGATATTCTTATAAATTGCTATGTTATGTAGATTTCCTCACTATGTGTTCCTCCACCGTTTTAGTGCGTGTTTATTGACTATCAATACCCACATGACTCCGAAAAGTCAGATTTGTGACCTGGGATTCGAGCCTACGACCACCGTGAACAAGTTGGCAGTCGCGTCTGGTCCATTCATCAACAGGCCCCCACGAACGTAACGATAAATTCTAGTTTATTATATGTACTTACATGTATTGTACTAGTACGTACAAAATTTTGTTTATGTGGTATTTATTTTGAAAAGCTGACAACACAGACCTGTGGCGGCAACTACGCGTTGATACAATTTTTCTAAGGGTATTATTGGTGCTTGAGATGCTTTTCTTCCTTCATAAAATGTAATACCTGAAGTCTAACGTTCCTAGCGTCACTTTATCAAGTTCTCGGTATATTTCACTAGTTTTAAATAATGCAGGAAAAATAAATACATTGAGTAAACAACCAATGGCAGATATGTCAGCGACTGGCAGATAGACTGACATTCCAAATGACGTTATTGTTTCCACTCTTGGCCACCGGGCCAGATAACTTTGTGGCTCTATACATCCATTTATATAAACATGATCTATTTCCTCTTTAGCTGGACTTTTCAATTACCCAGTTTTGGTTAGTTTCGCAGTATTTCTAGTAGAATATAACCTATAAGCGATTATTTACCATTCGTAATAGATAACAATTACATAATTGTCTTCAATTTTAAAACAAAAATAACTCAATAATATTTACACCCACTGCTTCAATACGACATGAAACAAACAGTATCTTTGCCAACTGGACTTCAATTCCCTGTTGTGGAAATTCTCGTGACATATTTCCCTCTCGAAACGTCAAAATGTGTCAAAGTATCGTTAAATTTGTGAAGAGCCAAATAGTTCTCGTTTGTTCTGGAACTCCCAATAAGTATTTTCACGGGACGTGAGAGTAAATTTTTGTTCCGGGTATTGTGGGTAGGGCTGCCTCTACATGTATTTTAAAAATATAGTATAATTGATTTTATATAAATGAATTTAGTATATTTGACAGCCTCTGTGGCACAGTTGGTTAGTTAGGTTAGTTTTTTTTTTTTATTTGACTGAACGGTGAGACGGGCATATCACTCGCCGTCCCGAGACATAAGATGTTAAGTATCAATATAAACATTAATTACTCTGGCTAAAATGTCCTTGTAACCGAAACACAACTGTGTATTTACTCTGCTGTTTGGCGGGAGAAATAGACTTTGCGTTGCTACCTACCCTATTCTATCGATCCATCTAGACAAAGGCTTATGCGGCCCACAAAAAATAGCTGAAGATAAACGGCAAATGCTCTGAAGAATTGTTCAATTTGATCCTCTCTTCTTACCTAAACAGAATTCCGCATGTTGGCATATTACGTCATAGCTTGGTGGTCTTGGTTATTTATATATTATTCAACGTAGAATTAAACTATTTTTACAACAAAATCCGACACTATAAAAATAATTTGCAACAATAAGGCGCATAATACCATAAACCGTGAAAGCATTAACAAAAAGCAAATTATGCATGCGTATATCAAACGGTTATAATCTATTCTAATCCCACTATAATTATATCGCATAACCATTATGTTGCTCCGTAAATTATACATGCTAATCTCCGTATGATCTATTATTGAATCGGTACATACATACATAGGCTCACGGCTTTTCTAGAAAGGGTAGGCAGAGCTACCAAGTGCTCCTTAGTACTCAAGGTCTTGCTACCAAGACATCCTTTCATCTTGTGTGTTAAATCCTATAATGTAATATAAAGAGCCGATTGCCTTATCGGTCACAAATTCCTGACTGCGAACTGGTAATGAATAGAAAAATCCAATATCAATTTGACCGGTTTTCGAACCCGTGACCTCAGCTATGTAATAGTACTGTACTGTACGCCACCGAGATAGTCGTAATATATTAAGTCACTAATACATTTATTATACTATCTTAATACTTAACTTATACTAGCTCAATAGGGCCAACCAGACTAGACCAGAGTGGTGCACTATACGGCCTATCCACTCTCAATCAAACTCTCGATTTTGTCCCATGTCCTGCAGAGACGTATGTGTGCTGACCATTTTACATTGGGTTGTTAAACTAAAATATAAACTTATACTAGTTCAATATTCTAATTAACTAGTTCAATGTTCTATATGGCCCAACACCTACACAAACTCTCAATTGTCTCCCATGCCCTGCAGTGACAAGGAGGGTCACTAAAATATGTCATAAAATAATAAGTTTCACAATTATATCGCTAGCCCTGAATTATAACATCGATTGTATCCCACGCCCTGCAGTGGTACTATACAATATAGATTGATAGATACAGGTCAATAGCAATTGAGTCAACAAAATGTCTTATAAAATAATAAGTTTTACAGATGTATAGGCAACCCTGAATTGTAACATGTCTAACAGACGCAACATGGCAACCGAACGTCCACGAGACAATGTCGCCACTACCCCTACCACGGGCTCGCGTAGTTAACTACACTATTCGATGCTACTAAGTAAATAAATAAATAACATCCAACAGTCACATACATAGTCCTGACCCCACACTAAGATCGAGTCTTGTGTCGTGGGTATCAGGAACTACGAGAGACTTTTCGGTCTCACAAACACCCAGACCCGGAAGAAATATTTGTGGGCCGCACAAACACTTCTCTCGGTGCGGAGATCGAACCCGCGGCTTCTCGTTTCACAGGCGGCATCTAACCAACTGCGCCACGGCGGTTGTCAAGTACTACTGGGGGGGTACTGGGGGTACTGGGGGATTACTCTATAAACGATACGATTTACTGGTGGTCTCATATGAAGCCGCCTGGGTGAGTACCATCGCAATGTCTATTTCTCCCGCTAAACAGCAGTTGAAATGCACTGTTGTGTTTCGAATTGAAGGACGTTGTAGCTAGAGTAAATACTGGACATATTGAGACTTAACATCTTATGTCTCAGGATGGCGAGCGCAGTGGAATGTTGCTACTGTTTATGAGCGGTCGTATCGCTCACCGTCAGGCGGACGGCTTACTCGTCTCGCCATTCATGTGTGGGGTCAGGATGTATGTGACTATGAGGTGTATTTTTTATTGCAATTAATGGCGAGATCATGCCGTTCGCCTGATGGTAAGCTATACGACCACTCAAGAACAGTAGCATTTCAAAGCAATGCTTGCCTGAAAGAGATTGCCTTGTGCAATAAGGCCGTCAATTGTATTAATTCTAATTTAGATTTAATACATTCATCTTATCCTGGTGTACAATAAAGAATACATAAATAAATAACAGATGAATTTCGAGCATTCTGATCTCTATTTGTACATTCGTATTGTTACATATGGAGTAATTGTTAACCGGACGTAGAACAGCGCTCGTGAGCGTCGAGAGGCGATTAGAGCCATAGTTTAATACCACTCCGATTTGGAAATATTTACGTGAAATATTTTGCTTCCTGTTTTTGAATTTTTGAAGTTCTGCGGACAATTTGCTTTTATTTTTCAGAACACTGGTGTGATTAGTGAAGACATGAAATTCACAATACCTATGGATTTACAACCTTGTCGACTTTTTATTATTGGGAATGGATCAGGTAAACTAAGGGTAAGTTTCTCATATGTTTGAGGCTACATGCGTAGGTACCACTGCAATGTCTATTTCTCCCGATAAACAGCAGTGTAAATGCACTGTTGCGTTTAAGTTTGAAGGATATTATAGCCAGAGCAACTACTGTACGTATTGAGACAAAGCATCTTATGTCTCAGGATGGCGAGCAAGGTAGAATGCCAAGCATTGTTTTGTATTTTAAGATGTTTTTTTGATTTTGCTTTTTTTCATGGGCGATGGTATCCCCCACCATCAGGTAAACGGCATTCTCCTCCCGCCATTCAATTCAATCAATGCAATATAAGTAAAAACCCAAGATTACATATTTAGAAGTCTGTGTTTATTCTCATCTACTGCAACGATAAAATAGCTTTATATAAGAGGAAACCATATTTTTTATCTATTTTAAGTTATACTCCATATTTTATAAGTGTAAAAATATTGCACGTCTCCCAAATAAAATAAAACATGGATACATATCTATGCAGCAACGATCACTTCACATCAAATCAGCCTTCGCTCATTTGCCAAGCTGATATTAAAAAATCAACATCAATCAAAACATGCTGTAAGGTGACGTCATCCCCACATGACGTCACTGATTGATCAGGGTAACACGACGCAAGTTCCGGATACTCCTAACTTCGCGGACAGCTATTTATCATGATAGTTAACTATCAACTATGCAGCTTTCTTAGAAGAGCTGCACGATTTGGCTTTAGTCTCGTACTGTATCAACTCAAGTACCGACCCACTGCAAGGCATAGGCTTCCTCTACAATCGGGAGTACGATTGAGAGGATTTAGGCCGTATAGTCTCACCATACTGGCGTAGTACGGATTAGCAGACTTTACGTACTACAGAAATTCTTACAAATCGCTGTGGTATGCAGATTCCTTCACGATGTTTTCCTTCAATGTTATGGTGCATGGTGATTGACTATCAATACAGATATGAATCCGAATAGTTACAGATATGGGATGGTTTCAAACTCTCGACCACCATTTCGACAGTTGTGCGCGATTTGTCACACACACACATAGTCTTTTTACTATGCGCATATTTATTTCATTCCAGTTTGTCGTAGTAGGGGTCCTGTTACTTTTTACTAAAACATTTCCACGTAAAGTGAGCGGGTGTGTTTTTACTGTATTTTCGACTTGGAAATGAGCTGGCCGTCGCCGCATCACACGCGAAAATACGCTTCCATTCACCCCTACTTCGCAAAAGTTGATTTTTAATGTTTTGGTGGGAATTCGATTCATATCTCGTTAATTGAACATTCACTGAGCAAATTTTTTTTTCATAATATGTGTTTTGGCACATACTATATCATCTCAATATTATGACAATATAAGTTCGGTATTTAATTTATGATATTTATTTAAAACTTAATTGTATACCTGTAACTTACAAAATAGAAATAATGAAAAAGAAAACAAAGCAGGTGGTCTTATCGCTCGAGGCAATCTCTTACACACAACCAACCATAGGATAGATAAGAGGGAACGAATGTCTTGGGTTACCATGAGATGTGCGAAAAATAAATATTAAGCTGTAATCGCATATTTGACAGCTTCTGGGCGCAGTTGGTTTGACGGTAGCTATGAAACGAAAGGCTACGAGTTTGATAGATAAATATTTGTGTTTTGGCTGGGCCCGAAAATTGTCTCATTTCTAATATCCATCGTACAAGACTCGATATTAGTATGGGGGTCAAGACTATGTATGTAACTGCTGGTTGTATTTTTTTATATAATATAATAAATTGCCTGACTACCTCAGTGGCGTAGTTGTACTAGGGTACGGTTACAAAGGTGAGGTCTCGGGTTCGAATCCCGGGTTGGGCAAAGTGATATTGGATTTTTCTATTCATTATCAGCCTAGAGTCAGGAATTTGTGCCCGATATGGCGATAGGCTCGCCACCTATCACATCTTGGGACGGAACATACATGGCGAAATGTGGGTCTTGGCACCTCTGCCTACCCCTTCTGGGAAAAAGGCGTGAGTTTATGTATGTATGTATATACTAAATTGTACTTCTCTCCTCCTTAGAATTTGTCCCCAGCATAAGCTCGTCTCATATCACATCTTGGGACGGAAATAAGATAGTTGCAATGAGAGTAGTATATGACATGGTATTTCTGTTAACCTGATAAAGAAGTGAGTATTTGGCCGTAGACATACCATATTCTGTATCAGCCCATATACGTCCCACTGCAGGGCACGGGCCTTCTCTACAATCGAGAGTACGATTGAGAGTGGTTAGACCATATAGTCCTCCACGCTGGCCTAGTGCGGGTTGGCGGACTTACATACCATAGAAATTCTTATAGATCGCTATGGTATGCAGGTTTCGTCACGATGTTTTCTTTCACCGTTTTAGTGCGTGGTGATTGACTATCAATACACACATGACTCCGAAAAGTCAGAGGTGTGCCCTGGGATTGGAACCCGCAACCACCAAGAACATGTAGGCAGCCGCGTCTAGTCCGTTTACCAACAGGCCACCACGCACTTATAACTGGTTTATAATCTACAAGTTTTTTTAGCAATAAATTTATCCTGTTAAAGATTCAGGCCTTATCTACGTCTACAAGTAGCTAAGCTACTACTTAAGCTTTCTAAATTACATTTTTAATTATATTTACTTAAAAAAAACACTTTTCATATTACCGATCGAAGAGTCAAAGGTCCAATGACATCGAAATTATTTTGAAATAAAACTCGTCTAGACGCCAATTCAAATATTTTGCCAACGTGTTTGATTCAAAAATCTTATTATATTTGTTTTAATAAATTAAGTGCAAATAGATAAATTAATTGATAATAACGTCTTTATTGGTTTAAAGTTTTGACACTTTCGTTCACCTTTCGTTTCTTTGAGGGTGAATAGAAGATCTTATTGTAGTTTCATCCAATTCGCTTGTGGAGTTCTTAACGCTGCAAAGTATATATAAACAGGGTATAACACGATTGCTACCGAAAACGAAGGCTAGTGAAAGTTTTAGAGATCAGACAGCTGTCTCATGCCATTCGACAAAATCATGCCGGCTCATGATATTTTAAAAGCATGAAATATTGTTTTGTAAAATTTATTTTAAATACACAACAATAACTACACGAAATAATAAGGGTCTGACGTGGACTGGACTCAAAAAATATATGCTTCCGGGCAAAGCTGGGTCGTTTGTCGCAAAACGTTAGATTTAAAGCTGGGCTTGTGCAAGATTTAACTATTTACAAGCCAGCATACATTGAAATACAGCGAGGCTTCAGAACAATTGAGAAACAATCCATCTAAAGGTTTTAAATCAAGTATTCCCTCGACTAAAGGGCTGTGTGGTGAAGTGTGGTACTTCACGCTTTTTCTATTTCGGTCAAGTAGCAATGTGCACTGGTTATGTACCGGTTAGTTTAGACTAACGTCCGTTCTCTATATCTTATCTATCGATACCAAGGGGTTAAAATAGCTACCATGACTATATCGGTACAATTTTACGCTTCATTAAACAGAAATAGACATATATATTCATCTAATCTAACTCTCTATATATATGGTGCAAATCTATACCTAATCTGTGTTAACATAAGTATAAATTCCATCGAATTTTCTAATGAAATATTGATAAGGAAAGATAGATTATCGAGAACGGTTGTAAATGAATATGTCGGGGTTACGAGCGTACTTAATCAGTGCCATGCAGTACTTAATCGTTTATGAGTTTATTTTTATTGCGCTATATGGCGAGAGGAGCATGCTTTTCGCCTTATAGTAAGCGATGCGACCGCTCATGGATAGTAGCAAAACCAAACAACACCAATAATTAGAAAGCAATACTTTGCATTCAACTGTGCTTGCCATCCTGAAACACAAGAAGTTAGGTCTCAATATGTCCAGTAGTTATTTATTTGCATCTGTATCAAGCCATATACGTTCCACTGTAGGGCATTGAGAGGGGTAAGGTGGTTGGGTAATGTGGTAGACATTGGCCAAGCGCGGGTTGGCAGACTGTACATACCGTAGAAATTCGCTCGAAACTCTGAGATCGAATCCGAGGTCGGAAAGTGATATTAGGTTTTTCTGCTCCTTGTTATCAGTCCGGATTAAGGAACTTGTGTCTCATATGGTGACAGGCTACTAGCGTATCGCTTTTTGGTACGGTAAGCACACTGCAAAACGTGGGTATCCTGCTAGCACCTCTGCCTAACCCCTCTGTGAAAAAGGCGTGAGTTTATGTACATAAAAACAACTACCAATAACTCACAAACCGATTCATTAAACGACCAAAAATCACGCACAAACCGAGACCGCACATACAGTCGATAGTGTGACCGCGGCGTTTTTTACCAATTACAATAAATATGAATATTATAAAGCCGCGCGCACACGAGCGTGAAAGCCGGCAAATCCCATTAAATGGCGCGATGGCGCGGTGTACCGTACTTGAGTGGGCCGCCGAAATTGCATCTAAGCTGGCCTGCTATTTCACGCGGCGTAAGGCTGTGGGAGTAAGCGATATCTGTAACTATCATCGTCACTAAGAAAGTAATAAAAAAGTAAAATGATACAGTAGTACAAAAATTAAAAAGTATTTTTAAACAAACAACAAATTCTTGTCAAATTGTGAGTTCAATACTCACGATTTCAAACAGTGATCAGTGAATATCAATCAAATCTCAAAACCGGCTATTTGTATAGATCCTAAATAGATGTGTTGTAAGTTTTTAGTTTTAAAAGGACCTCCTTATCCTACAGATATTCTATCGCCTATCATGGATAATATAGGATTGAAATGGTGAAATATTTTATCAAATCTATCCATTAGTTTTAGAGCCTATTCAATGCAAACAAACAATTAAATCTTTCCTGAAGGCCTCTAGAAGGTATAGATGAAGAACCCCGCCAGACTTTCGTTATTTTATAAACGCTGAAAGTTTGTCCGCGCATGCCTCTAACACAGGCATCACACGATCAGCTATTATGAAGTTCCGATTGTGGTTGCTTTGGAAGTTATGAGCTTCAATGTTTCTGGCAAGATGAAAGAACCATCAAAAGTGTTTAAGTTTAATACCAAAGAAATATTTGTTTATAGTTGCTTTAATAACATATATGTATAAAATTCAGCATTTATACTTTAACGTTGACAAAATTACATTATGTTAATGTCTGAAGAAAGCGTAATATTTAATAAAACATTTTAAAAATGAAATGTTTCTAAATTTAAATTTTATCTAAACATTAATTACATACTACAATCGTATATTAATAATAATTGGAAGTACGTGTCTTAATAAAAAATAGAACTCATTCTATAAAAGAGGTGGTGCAAAATTGAATTCAATTAACAGTAATACAAATCGCTATCTCCTATCACTCGCCCCGCTATTAATAGCGCTGAGTGATGCGGTTATCAGGCCTGCTAAATTGCAATATATTATTGTATTATTTTTGTTTATTCGTCCGTTATTAAACTTTATTTTCGTGCATCGGAAATTCTGTTCTCGTTTTTATTTTCGACGCACTTGATCGTATTAAAAACGCTTCGATTTAAATTAAATATTCGAGTTGATCCTTTTTGGTGTTTGTGTTATATTTTTGTTGTGTTTAATGTAAATTAAACGTATGTAAAATTCACAGTGCAATACTAACATATTTAATTTTATTTATTTAATAAACATATCAACTACATTATGCAAACAATACATTACACTAATAGCAATTACAAAATTTACAAATTACATAGCATAACGTATTATATGTTTTATTTTGTACGGTCCCAATTAATTTACCTAATGTTAAGTTCTATGCATAACAGAGAGAACATCTAAGGTCACAATATGGTAACTAGTCGCTGATCAAAATAAAAGCAGCTTGATTCATGATTATTATTTAAAAAAAAACATTGAATGGCGAAACGGGCATGCTGTTATCATGATAGTAAGCGACACAATAGCAAAACCAAACAACACCTTATATTAAGTCTCAATATGTCCAGTAGTTACTCTGGCTACAATATCCTTCAAACCGAAACACAACAGTGCATTTAAGCAGTGTTGTTTCATGGGAGAAATAGACATTGCGGTGGTACCTACCCAGATGGCCTCTCACATATGAGAGGCCTACCAGTAAAACGGTAAAGCCATTCATTGAACCACATGTTAAATATATTTATTAATATTTCGAAAAGCTTACAGACTAATAACAATATAATATCTTACTATGTAATCCTTTTTATAATTACAAGCCTTCACTTATAAATATCCATCCATCCATCTATCCATCAGCCAAAGGAAGTCCACTGCTGAAAATAGGCCTCCCCCAATGATTTCCACAGAGACCTGTTGGAGGCAGCCTGCATCCAGCGACGTCCCGCGACCTTTACCGGGTCGTTGGACCATCGTGTGGGTGGACGTCCTACGCTGCGCTTTCCGATACGCGGCCTCCATTCGAGCACTTTCCGACCCCATCGGTCATCAGATCTCCGCGCTATGTGCCCTGCCCATTGCCACTTCAACTTGCTAATCCGCTGGGCTATGTCGGTTATTTTAATTCTCCTACAGATCTCCTCATTTCCTCACTTATAAATATACAAGACACATACCTTATCTTTATTACATTAGATATATATGATATTTTCTAATGTAAAAAAAAATACACTAAAATATCATCATAATATTATACTATGAGTTTGGACAGTATAACGTAGGATTAATTAAAAAAGTTTTAACCTGTACCGCTAAATTCGTAGAAACTCAGAAATAACTCAAACGCGACATTAGTCATTATAACGTATCCTAAACTACTCAATACTAGGTATCTGGGCGGAAATGAACATCCTACCAGTCTGTAATATAAATCTCGTAATACATCACAGGATCTCGTATATTATGAAATTTCCATACATTCGCAGGAACAAATGCTACAATCAAAATATGGTTGTTAGAACCGAGCTCGAGTTAATAATGCTACGATGTAGCAACGGTGCTACGGCGTAGACGCTACGGTGCTACGGTGTAGATGCTTTTTTAAATGTGCGCTCGTTTTGTATGGAGAGGACTTTTAATATATTTCTTAAATGTTTTATAATAATTATTTTGAAGTGTATTAAATCTTAAATTATATAAAATACATATTGTACAGCGCTGGTATTAACATCTGTAATATTGAATAGACGAAGTTAATAGTTTAAGAAAGTTATTAGTTTTTAATATAAATTCACTATGAAGAGCCTCTTTCAACAAGTGAATTGAAAGATGAGATTTAATTATAATTATTAGAAACCTGAGATATCTTGAAACCACTTATCTGTCTCAAGAACAAAACAATATTAAACATGGCTTTATATGAAAAATGCCTTTGCTCGATTTTTTTTTCCTTTAGCAATTTTTTATAAATAATCTTAGGATATTCATATTACAGTTTATGTGAATATTATTTTGTAGCTCTTATTTTTTTATGAGAAAGTATGTTTCTTCCACCAATTTTTTCTTTCTGTGTCAAATATTTCTCTAAGTAACCAACTAAGTAAGTAACTAATTTTGTCTATACTGTCATCAACGGCCCTTCTGAAAGGCTCATCATCATCATCATTACTGATGATAATACAGTACATAACAGTACAATAGATCATCTGTGATCATGATGATGATTTATTATGTACTGAATCAGCACTGGCCTCCTCTACAAGTGATAGTTGACAGCTAATTTTGTTAACATTTCACTTTGTTCAATTTTAATATTATAATTTCAGATTTCCTTAGTCTATTTAAAAATAAACCATTAAAACACGCAGCGCTGAAAATGTTCCTTAAAAATCCATCTCCACACTAAACGAACCCACATTAGTACCGCACGGGGATGTTGAAAAAAAAATTAAATTCCTCTTTGTTCCTTGTAAGTGGCACTCGGGGTTGTGATATCATTGCTCCCCTGATATATAGCCGAGAAACAACCCCCGCGTAATGAAGAAACTTTCTTAAGACGGTTTGTTGAAGAAACGTGTGTTTTCTACTGAGGTTTTAAGATCTAGGATTGAGTCTTAGGTAGATTATTGGAAATGTAGGTTTTAGTGATGATAGATCTATTGAGAGCTGGATTGCCAAATCTCTCCTGATGGCCACATGCATACACCACGAGCAGGTGAAGTTAGTTTGAACCCTTAAGATGTTTATTAAAACTCTTTGCAAATTCCACATTATATTAAATTATAATAACAAGAAACCTGAGATATCTTGAAACCACTTACCTGTCTCAACAACAAAATAATATTAAATCGCATCGCTTACCATCACGCGAACGGCATGCTCGTCTCGCCATTCACTGCAATAAAAAAAAAAACATCATATTTATACAAAATGCAATCCCAAATGTCAAACTCACCTCGCATAGTTCACAAAATAAAAAAAAAACGTCAAAGCTATAATTAGTAAAATAATAGCTAACACACGGTGCGGTTGATTGAATCCAACTAATCCGGACGATCCGACAACCCCAGCTACACCGGTGGCACGACCATGCCGGTAGACCATCTATACCGATAGGCTGGCTATACCGATAGACTGGCTATACCGGTGAATCGGCCATTCCGGAGAATCTAATGAATCTGAGAATCTTTCTCCCACCAAGCAGCAGTAAATGTACTGTTGTGTTTCGAACTGACGGACAACGTTAACATCTTATTTCTCAGGGTGGCGAGCGCAGTGGAATGCTGACCATTGCTTTGTAATACAAGATATTTGGTTTTGCTACTGTTCATAATATCTCTTACCATTACCCATTCATTGTATAAAAATAAAAAAAAAAGTATCGACCAGTCCGGAGAACTAGTGATTCCGATGAACTGGACAGTCTGGTATTTAGAGCTATAATGTTTAGTTTTGATAACAGATAAATTAATCAATTTTGGGAGCATACCTCGGATAAAAAAAATATATAAATATGCAGGTATAGTAATACCTGCGACTAGCATTTTATGCCTTTTAGGACGATAGGTTTGTCCCCTTATTTATTTATTTATTTATTTAATTCTTTATTGTACACAGTAAAAAGAAATAACAGTTTAGAGACAGTATAAAACAACAAAGTACAAAAAGTCCCCTTGTATTTATAGAAAGAAATACTTCCCATTTTATGCCTTATTATAGGACAATAAGTTCGTCTCCTTTTCTGTATGGGAAAGAAATACTCACTTGTAAACCATGGATACCACTGCAATCACCACTGCCTACCTCTCCTAAGATAAAGGCATGAACTTATTTATGTGTAACTTATTACATCCCTACAGAACCCCAAAAGCATTCTCAAATATTTAACCAATGGCCTTCACACGTCCGCGCTTAAAAGAAAATTTCTAACGGGGCTTCATACAAACGAACCCCTCATTAAAACTCGTGTGGGATAACAAACCCCACCCCACCCCACGTCAACCCCGCGCGACCCTTGGACCATGTTTTGAGGTCAATTTAGTGACGCAAATGCGTCTGAATCGCCCCACTTTTGAAAGTGGGGCGTGACCAATGGCAGTGCAAATGCATTTATTTTGTACTGGTATATGCATTTTTCCTTTGGGTTTTTTGGATGGTGTTTTCACATTTTCATATGAAAATTTCCAAAGTTTATAGTATAGAAGAGCCACTGATATAACAAATCTTCGAACTTATTTCCCTTTGGTGTTCTTATACGAGACGATTCTTCAGTCTATGACCATGCTGGACAAACATCCATTACTTGTAAACTTGCACATGATTCATTACCATTCACATGATCTTTTAATTCGATTTACTGCTACCATCGTTTCAAAACGTGTTGTAACTTTGAATAAGAAACGGCACAAGAAATTTCATCAGCAAAACAAACTTAGTTTTTTCTCTTTGTTTCTTTCCTTTTATTTTATTAAACTATACCATAATAAATATTCCAGACGACCAATGTGAGAGCTAAATAAAAACTTGTTTGAAAATTGCTCATTTCATAATTACTTTTATTACGAGTATAACACGTAACCAACTTTACATTTTACTTCAGTAACATTATGAATTATAATTACAATCTGTAATTGATCTTAAAATTAACTAAATATATTATCGATCAGCAATATTACTAGCGAAATGTCAGATGCCTACAAGGTGGTCGGACGATCTGACTAAGGTTGCAGGAAGTCGCTGGATGCAGGCCGCTTCCAACAGGTCATTGTGGAGATCCTTGGGGGAGGCCTATGTTCAGCAGTGGACTTCCTGTGGCTGATATTATGATGATGAATACTCCTATGTTTATAGGAAACACGAATTACACTAGAAACTTAATCACATTGGAGCTCCAATTCATCCTATCAGTGGGCGCTTTGTGATTTTTTCGAACCAAATTTTTACGAATTCAATTTGTTTCGCCGAAATGCCTGTATGACTATTTATATCGTGTGCTGGCTTTTCAATTAAAAAGTATGGAAAATCATTCGTAATCAAAATTAATTTACTTTTGAAATTCGTATCCACCTGCATATTGACCATCATAAACATATATTTACTTACGCACCAATCACGAAAAATATAAATAAATACACCTATAGTGTAGTCATGTTTTTTTTATCTCTGGCCCGACATAGTGGCGACATTGCACCTGATGGTAAGCGCAAATGCCGACCAGGCAGAGTATCCATTGGCATCGGACGGCAGTCCCATGCCAATGGAAACAATTATGCCAGCCTGCTAAGGTGCCTCTTCACACTACGGCGGAAGGACCCGGGATTGTAGGAAGGAGGGAACAAGTGAGACGGCTAACAATTCCACAGCCTGACGGTGCGGTACAAAAAAGAATTAGAAAACCGTTTGGTTCGCGCCGGGATGGTTTGGACCGACAAGCTATGGCTTCGCAAGCCAGCACGCGTGGTTCTGGTTAGGAATGGAGAGGAGGGACAATAATATAATGTATCAAGTTGAACAATTCCTCAGAGCATTCACCGTGATACAGGCGGTAGAACACGCTTAGAGAGGCGACATCCCTCCGGAGTTGTAACGACTCTAAGTTGCTCGTAACGTCTGCATCATTCACAATGCGGATGGCCCGCCGCTGCAATCCATCCAAGGCATCGAGCAGGTACTGGGCGGATCCATCCCAGAGGTGCGAACAATACTACATACCCGGCCGGACCTGCGGTCATATGGGTACTTAGTTCCAACCCCACATTAATATCAATTAAGTCTTGTGTCGTCAGAAACTACGAGATACATTTTGGTCTCACGAACACCCAGACCCGAGACTATTTGTGAGCCGCAGAAACATTATTGTGATACGATACGATTAAGACTTAACATCTTATGTGTCAGTAGGGCGATTAATACTTAACATCTTATGTGTCAGTAGGGCACAGTATAATGCCAAGAATCGCTTTGTATTTCAATGTGTTGTTTGGGTTTGCTAGTATTCATAAGCGGTCGGTTACGATCAGGCGAGAGGCACGCTCGTCTCGCCTTAACTACAATAAAAAAAATTCGAATAATTTTGCAAAGAGTATTTTTTTATAAAATTCTAAAACCAAAGAACTACACAGTCAGGTCATAAGTACTGTCACACAGTAAAAACTTTTCTTTTAGAATGCTGGTCACAAAAAAGTTAATTGAATTCGAATTTCGAATAGTTCATGAAAATAAAAATGTATACTTTTTAGAATTTTACTCATTTTTAAATATGAAGTGGACGCTTAAAGAAGACCGTGTTGCAGTTATTGCGTTGCATCGTTGCGGTTACGCGCCAATTCAAATGTTTGACATACTGAAAATTTTTGAATATAACCAAAAGATTCGTTTATCGTACCATCAAACGATACAATGAAGACTCTAGTGTAGATGACAGGTCAAGAAGTGGTCGCCCTCGGTCTGTTAGGACTCCAGCAGTGATAAAAGCTGTGAAGGCGCGAATTCAAAGAAATCCCAAACGTAAGCAGAAACTGTTGGCCCTTCAGATGGGGTTAAGCAGAACTACGGTGAAAAGGGTGTTAAATGAAGACTTAGGGCTTCGGGCATATCGAAGAAAAACAGGACATCGTTTGAATGCTCGTCTAATGGACCTGAGACTTAAGAGATGCCGCGCTTTGTTGAAGCGGTACGCGGGAAAAAAATATCGGGAAATTCTTTTTCAGATGAATACATTTTTACCGTAGAAGAGAGCTACAACAAACAAAATGATAAAGTGTACGCACACAGTAGTGAAGAAGCGAGCAACCGTATTCCGCGTGTCCAACGAGGTCATTTTCCATCCTCGCTCATGGTATGGTTGGGAGTTTCTTATTGGGGCTTAACAGAGGTACATTTTTGTGAGAAAGGTGTAAAAAAGAATGCAGTTGTGTATCAAAATACAGTCCTGACGAACCTTGTGGAACCTGTTTCTCATACCATGTTCAATAACAGGCACTGGGTATTCTAACAAGATTCGGCGCCAGCTCATAGAGCGAAGAGCACACAAGACTGGCTGGCGGCGCGTGAAATCGACTTCATCCGGCACGAAGACTGGCCCTCCTCCAGTCCAGATTTGAATCCGTTAGATTGCAAGATATGGCAACACTTGGAGGAAAAGGCGTGCTCAAAGCCTCATCCCAATTTGGAGTCACTCAAGACATCCTTGATTAAGGCAGCCGCCGATATTGACATAGACCTCGTTCGTGCCGTGATAGACAACTGGCCGCGCAGATTGAAGGCCTGTATTCAAAATCACGGAGATCATTTTGAATAAATTTTAGTGTCATAAGAATCTATGTTTTGTTAAGTTCATTTTGGTATATAAATGGTTACATAATGAATAAACTTGTTTCAATTATTTTATATTAAACATGTGACAGAATTTATGACCTGACTAGGTATATTAGCTCTTCTGGTAAATTAATTGTTCACTTGTTTCCACAATGACTTTTCATTAATTGCTTCACAATATTTGTACAAGGTTGTTGATAGATTGAATTCTCTAGCCCAATGCCTAAAGTTAATCCTTCCGAATTTATTAATGAGGCCCTAAGTGATGTATATTTTCTTATGAAATTTGACGAAATAAATCATCATCATCATCATCAGCCTATTCGCGTCCACTGCTGGACATAAGCCTCTCCTATGGCACGCCACTGAGCTCAATCTTATTACTGGTGGTAGGTCTTTCATATGTGAAAGGCCGCCTGGGTAGGTACCACCGCAATGTCTATTTCTCCCGTCAAACAGCAGTTTAAATGCACTGTTGTGTTTCGGATGGAAGGACATTGTAGCCAGAGTAACTACTGGACATATTGAGACTTAACATATTATGTCTCAGGATGGCGGGCGCAGTGGAATGCCAAGCATTGCTTTGCAATACAAGGAGTAGTTTGGTTTTGCTTCTGTTCATGAGCGGTCGCATCGCTTTTTTTGCAGTGAATGGTGAGACGAGCAAGCCGTTCGCCTGATGGTAAGCTATATGACCGCTCATAAACAGTAGCAACATTCCACTGCGCTCGCCAAGTGAAAACTTGATATTAGCTCTATGGTATTTATACTGTGTCTAATCATTCTGTTATTAGGCGTAAAATTTCCATGCTTTAAATTATAAAACAAAATAAAATAAAATAGAATTTGTAATGCTTAGAGTCGAATTATATTGTTATACTAACAGAACGAAATTAGTAACAAAGGCCTGATAGGGAGAGCAGTGGAAACCAATTTAATGATCCACGGAAGATTTTTACATATCATCAGTCCACATAATTATGCCGGCGTGATATAAACACTATGAATAAGTAGAGCTTAAAACACGCCGTATTTTGTTCACTGTGAGAAGTTTTCATACATACTGGTGGTAGGTCTCTCATATATGAAAGGCTGCCTGGGTAGGTGCCACCGCAATGTCTTTCTCACGCTAAATAGAGTAAACGCACTGTTGTGTCCTGTTTGAACGACATTGCTTCCAGAATGAGTACTGGACATATTGAGACCTAATATCTTATGTCTCAGTGTGGCGAGCGCAATGGAATGCCAAGTATTGATTTGTAATTCAAGGTGTTGTTTTCTACTGTTCATGAGCGGTCGTATCGATAATCATCAAGCAAATGGCATGCTAGTTTCGCCATACCTAGAAATTAGAAATTAAAAAAGATTAACTATTATCTCCCTCACCTCACCTGTGACTTTTCAGAGTCATGTGTGTATTGATAGTCAATCACCAAACACTAATACGGTGAAGGAAAACATCGTGAGGAAACCTGCATACCATAGCGATTTATAAGAATTTCTATGGTATGTAAGTCCGTCAATCCGCACTCTCAATCGTATATTCGATTGTAGAGAAGACCCGTGCCCTGCAGTGGGATGCATATGGGCTGATACAGAAGAACTAATATCTCTATACCCAAGCGCATATTATTGCAACATTTCGCCACCAGTAACCTCAGGATTCATCCATCAATTACATTACAAAATAAGACAAAAATAAAAAAGTAATACCATACATTCTTTGAATAAATAATTCACACAATATAACAGATCGACAAAGCTGGAATTCCTCTCGCAATACGTCAGGCGCGGCGCGATATAAATCAGCATTACAACCTCAGACCAACTTTAAACACTGCAGGGGGGTTACCCTATAAATACGATACGAACTTCGAATGTTCGAAGTTTCGACTTCCGGGGGCCTTCTTAATAAACTCGGATTAGCGAGGGATTAAACTTTAGCCCAAAACTTTAAAATTCACTAATTTAATTTGATCATTCTTTTTACTTTTAAAATCAGTGGATTGCCATAACAGAATTATCATGTTAGGCTGAAGAACATAGATTTTTATTAATATAATCATTACTATCTAGCTATTCATAATTATAGAGTGAATTCTCTAGCCCAATGCCTAAAGTCCTTCGCTCATCCGAGTTTATTAATGAGGCCCCCGGAGTAAGATAATCGCACCCTCGGTGCAACAGTGTCATATTGGCAAAATGCAACTTTTCAGGAAAAATATTTGAAACTTTGACATCGTATAAAAATATGATATTTCAAGACATAGACAAGTTGAACAGCTTCTATCACAATATCAAGTTTTAATTTACCGTTAAAAAATTATGGGCGCGTAATATTCTAAAAATGTAAGATTATATCTTTATATCTTACAACCTTGCAATTTTTGCATATGTAACATTGTTGCACTGGGGGTGCAATATGAGATTTCCACTCCTAAAAATCAATACTATTCTCTATTATACTTATCATTTTCTCCGAACTTAGTCTATGGTTGTGATGTACGATAGGGGAATCGAACATTTTTTGGAGTATCTAGGCACGTTAGTGAAGTTTTACGTACTGCGTCCGAACATTCGAAGTTCGTATCGTTTTAATAAAGTAACCCCTCAAGGGTAAACAGAGATGGATGTACATGCATCCCTATCGCACATTACATTTGTAATAAAACATTTAATACCAAATAAATAATGCGATTGAGCCAGTCTATAGTTATATACATAAACTCACGCCTTTTTCGTGTAAGGGGAAGGCAGAGTGCTACCAGAATACCTAGGTTCCGCCTTATGTCCGTCCCATGATGTGATAGGGGTGAGTCTATGCAGTATAAGGCACTTTCCGACCGATGAATAGAAAAATACAACATCACTTTGCCCGACCCGGGGTACGAACCCAAGACACATTAGGTACATTTTCGCTGTTTGATGGGAATAGACATTGCGTTGGTACCTACCCAGGTGGCCTCTCACATATGAGAGCTACCACCAGTAAGTTCAAAGGTTTAGCTTGTAAAAAACTATGCAAGGTGTTGAAAAATATAATTACACCATATATTCTGGGGCAAGGCTGAGCGGTTAAATTTGCATATTTTAATGAGAATTTTCACAAAATATAACTAACTACACGCCCACTTTACTCGTACGAAAGTGCCTTCGTTTTTAGTCTAAAATTAAAGTTTTATACTTGTATAAAAACAAGTTAATATATATTTGATTGCAAAGGTAAACTATTAATTGATGAGGACAACTTACTTCACATTACATTACAAGTTAATGAGAATTTCGTAGTTTATATCCTAAGCAACTTGAAATCGATCACAATAGCAACGCAGTTTGAAAATAAATATGTATCGCTGAAACATCAAATCCCTCCTTTGGTGACTGTAGAGAACCATAATGTTCTGGATTCAAATCCTACATAGGACATTTTAATATTATTATTAATAAATTTATTATACACTAGGAAAAAAGAGAAATTAAACCAACTTATAAAATGAGTACAATCGGCGGCCTTATTGCATCAGGCAATTTCTTCCAGGTAACCTTTGGATGGAGATAATAGAAAGGGCAGTCTAGGGTGTATTGTGTATCAGCCCATATACGTCCCACTGCAGGGCACAGGCCTACTCTACAATCGAGAATACAATTGAGGGTCTAGGATGTACCTATAGTGACAAAATAATTTATCAATAGAAAGCATTTTATTTTGTTTGTGGGAAAGAAACATTTTGTATGGATTTCGATTCGATTTCACTATGCCTTCTTTTAAAGCGATGGAAAAATCTCGACAGTTATTAAAGCACATCTACCTAGCAGATCTGCCTACCCTTACCTTACCCTTCGCGGTGAGTCGTGAGCTTACATCATCTACGCAGTTACTCCTCGACCTTACATCGTACATATAATATTGTCTCCAGCAATAAAAACCCTGTAACAAAGTTATATCTGTACGTCTTCCGAGTTTGTTAATCTCGCGTGATAGCCTCTCGTATGGACAAGTTAGTTTCACTCTTGTTGCTAAGATACCGGTTCACCTGTATATACTTTTGTTATATAAACACGTGGAGTTTTTGTGTTTTTACGGTTATATACATTATACCTCAACTACTCCACAGTTTTTTTTTTATTGCTTTGAATGGCGAAACGACCATGCCGTTCGTCTGATGGTAAGCTATACGACCGCTCATGAACAGTAGCAAAACCAAACAACACCTTGATTTACAAAGCAATGCTTGGCATTCTACTGCGCTCGTCATCCTGAGACGTAAGATGCTAAGTTTCAGTATTTACTCAGACTACAATGTCCTTCAAACCGAAACACAACAGTGCATTGGCACTACTGTTTGGCGGGAGAAATAGACATTGTGGTGGTACCTACCCAGACAACCCCACACATATGAGAGACCTCCCACAAGTAAAATACAACGAAATATTTGAAATCTAATTTTTGTGCATGATGATTAAATTCCTTCTGTTTAAAGTAAACTCTTAAAAAGTGTTATGCAATACAAGGGGTGTTTACAGCATACAGCATCTGTGGCGATTTTAGTTAAGAGCTAACTGTGGCCGTGGGTTCAATACTCCGGCCAATACGAATATTTATTTGTATGAGAAAGAAAGTACAGTGTAAATATAAATTATAAAACCTCAAAAATTAAAAAAATAAACATAAAAACCTAATTGAGTGCACAAATAATACTATTAATTGATTGTCATTATTTATTTTTAATTCGTGCCTCCGTCCAAGATCCATTCCACTAAGTCAAAAGGCAAGGTTTGCTTAACATTAAAGCCATACATTCTAGAAATGCATATCTGCTAATGAACTTTTAAAGCGCGCAATTAGTGCTGACGGAAGGGTGCAATTACCCCTCTGTTTCACCCCCTACCCCGCTCACCCCGCGGCTGTGGCCACAAATCCGAGCCAACTATTAAATAAGGCTGACAAATACTTGGGATTTGAAGGGTAAATTATATTGTATGAAGACGGTCATAATATCCTTTCTTACAACTGAGAGCAGCAAAGGATGGGACGATAATGATACTCGTGAACGGGTGCTGCTTGTGTAGACTGGTCTGCTCAATTTGCTTATAACGATAATATTTATTTTTTTTGGATTTTTTTTTTTGCCTTTTTTTTTTGCTGAACAGTGTATACCGATTCCGCGATCTGGGCGACCAAACTTAACTCAGCCGTACAATATAAATAATAATTTATTGTTATTATAAATTATTTATAAACTGCTCTGAATTGCAAATCCTGTATTGTAAACTTATTTTCAAAAGAGCAAATTTTAGAATTTCTTGCCCGTTCTTCTCTGGAAAACAGCTTTGTGAACCGGGTGGTAGTGAAAAAAAGTGACTGAATCTAAATACTGTATAACATTTTATGGATTAAATAAAAATTTTCATTTCATTTCATTTCAATGTGACTACAACACATAGAAAATAACTCACCAGGCTGCATAAAGTACTATTAGCTGCAAAAAAGCTGAGCTTGGTTTTTATATACAGGGTATATCAAGACTGCTACCGAAAACGAAACCGGGTGACAGTTTTAATGACTTTAGACACAATGCAACTAAAATGTTAGCAAAAAAGTGACGATTTTTTTTGTCGTCGTATTTGAATGGTGAATACATAGTTTTTTAATTTTAATTTTTAAGTACGCTATGTTACGCTAGTGTTTAAATTATTATTTTGTACAAACAAGCCGTTTTTGTTTTGAAAATTCAAAATATTTTACTGTGGTACTCTTCCTTATAAACATTCCAAAACAGCTCAATTCCAAACCGCAAGAACGAAAACATCCAGGTACTAACCCCGGGCTGATACAATTTGTCCAGACAATCGTCCCGTGACGTCATCCTATACCCGGGAACAGTATAAATCTTGGAGGCAATAAGGCGGCTATTACATTCCCCCGGTTTCCTGCAGGAATCAACGAGAAAAAAACATTTTGAGATACAAATGATCGGCGCTTTGTTAAAGATTAGGGAGGGGACGGGTTGTCGATAGAAGAAATTACCTGTTTAGGTGACTTGCAAATATGTTTTCTGCGGGTATTGAAGACATGATACGATCGGGTGTGATTGTTAAAACTACAATACCTACAAAGACTGGTTTGGTACCAAAATCTTAAAAATACCCTGCTTAAAGTAACATCATTGTTGTTGTATTTCCATAAATTTAAAGGTAGGACCACCTAGCAACATAGTTCAAAACTCGTCAGTTTCAACTGTAATACATATCTATTCACGTAAATGTCAACTAGCAAGAAATAATCAACTTTTACCAATGAATAAATTGGAAACATTTCTTCAGTTAATACACTTTTTGTTGTACAAACTTGGAACACTCAAATCATATAAATGTTGCATACATCAATGCCAATACAATCACTGATGGTAGGTGTCGCATATGTAAGAGACCACCTTGGTACGCACCACCGCTATGTCTATTTCTCCCGCCAAAAAGTAATGTAAATGCACTGTTTTGTTCCGGTTTAAAGGACATTTTAGCCAGAGTAACTACTGGACATAATATTGAGACTTAACATCTAATGTCTCAGGATGGCGAGCGCAGTGGCATGCCAATTACCATCAGGCAAAAGGCAGGCTCGTCTCGTCATTTATTGCAATAAAAAAAGTATCGATATAAATAAAATCCCAAAAGATCGATATCATATACTTTGTATGGTATACAGGGTATATCAAGACTGCTACCGAAAACGAAGCCGGGTGGTAGTTTAAGCGACTTCAGACACAATGCAACAGAAAAAGTTGCAAAAAAAAGCGACAATTTTTTTTTTGTAATTTTTTTCCTATTGCTATATTTTGGTGGTAAATACATTTTTTCCTAAAATAATAGTGTATACCCTTTAATTTATAAATACTCTAAGATATAAGAGAGTTTAAATTATTATTTTAGCAAAAACTATGGATTTACCACCCAAAAATGACGATATTAAAAAATCATAAAAAATAATTGTCGCGTTTCTATGCGAAATTTTTAATTGCATTGTGTTTGTAGCCACTAAAACTACCACCCGGCTTCGTTTTCGGTAGCAGTCTTGAGATACCCGGTATATGTATATATGTATGGAGTACTGCTCGCACCTCTGGGATGGATCCGACCAGTACCTGCTCGATGCCTTGGATGGATTGCAGCGGCGGGCCATCTGCATTGTAAATGATCAAGACGTTATGAGCAACTTAGAGTCGCTACAACTCCGGTGGGATGTCGCCTCTCTAAGCGTGTTCTACCGCCTGTATCACGGTGAGTGCTTTGAAGAATTGTTCAACTTGCTCCCCTCCTCTCCATTCCTAACCAGAACCACGCGTGCTGGCTTGCGAAGACATGGCTTGACGGTCCACACCATCCCGGCGCGAACCAAACGGTTCTCAAGTTATTTTTTTTTTGCCGCACCGTAAGGCTGTGGAATTGTTTGCCGTCTCACGTGTTCCCTCCTTCCTATAATCTTGAGTCCTTCCGCCGTAGTGTGAAGAGGCATCTTAGCAGGCCGGCATAATTGTGTCTATTGACATGGGACTGCCGTCCAATGCCAGTAGACACTCTGCCTGGGCGGCATTTGCGCTCACCATCAGGCGCAATGCGGCCACTATGCCGGGCCAGAACAAAAAAAAAATCGATATCGACGTCCCCGCCCTCACAGGTAGGCGCTAAGCTGAGTCGACGCGTCCAAATCGCGCGCTATTTATTACGTTGTGTTCACCCCCTTATATTGAATATCAGCTGATGTACACGCCCATTAGTTATCACCACTACCTGATTTCTTTTATTATTGCAATGGCAAGACGTGCATGCCGTTCGCTTGGTAGTAAGCGAAACAGCTCATGGACAGCAGCAAAACCTTGATTTACAAACTGGCTAGGTATTCCATTGCGCTCGCCATCCTGAGACATAAGATGTTTACTATCAGTATGTCCAGTAATAACTCTAGCTACGATGTCCTTCAAACCGAAATACAACAGTGCGTTTACACTGCTGTTTTGCGGAAGAAATAGACATTGCGGTGGTACCTACCCAGATAGCCTATCACATACATGTGACAGACCTACCACCAGTACTTATTTAGAGTATTTTTATTATTATTGTAGTTTATGGGTATTTATTAAACAGGGTATATCAAGACTGCTAACGAAAACGAATCCGGGTGGTTTTAGTGACTATGATACAGGAGTTGCAGTGGCGAATATGACGGTGACGGACTAAACATAATAAATAGTAATAATACTTAATAAATACATTTAACAGTCACATATACATCCTAAACCCACAGTAAGATGAAGTTTTGTGTATTGGTTATCAGAAACTAAGAGATTTTTCGGTCCCACAAACACCCAGACCCGAAACAAATACCTGTGGTTCACATGATTATTTAACTTGGTGCGGGAATCGAACCCGGGGCCTGTAAAGTAGGAAAGATTCAACAATATCATGACCTGACACCCTTAAAACCACCCCATGTATTTTAACAATAAATAGCTGGTAATGTGATGAACATAAGGAGTAGTTACGGGGAAATATTGTTATCAAAAGGGTGCGTCAGCGCCTTGTCAGAGAAACAGTTTTAATCTACGTAATGCTGCGAGAATTTTACGACTCTCGATATTTTATCGTGTCCGATACGGATCGTAAATGTGTTATTTGAGGTACCTGGAGTAAATGAATTAAATTGTACTTTTTATACTAAATTATCTAGCATGAAGATGATATTCACTCAAAAACATTTCATAATATAATTCTCGCCATGTACAATATAAATAGCAGCCACAGACAATTTGAATGGTGTTTTAAATAAAACAAGTCCAGAATATATGTGTCGAACTATTCCCATCTTTCACACATTCATAGCATTCGTGACAGCCTCCGTGGCGCTGACGGTTAGACGCCGCCTGTGAAACTAGAGGCCGCGGGTTCGATCCCCGCACCGAGAGAAATGTTTGTGCGGCCCACAAATATTTCTTTCGGGTCTGGCTGTTTGTGAGACCGAAAAGTCTCTCGTAGTTCCTGATACCCACGACACAAGACTCGATCTTAGTGTGGGGTCAGGACTATGTATATGACTGTTGGGTGTTATTTATTATTTATTTATAGCATAATTTTAATCTAAAAACTTAATGAGACTTAAAATCTTATGTCTCAGGATGACGAGCGCAGTGGAACGCCAAGCATTGAATTAAAATTCATATTGTTTAGTTTTGCTAATATCCATGGGTGGTCGTGTCGCTTACCATCAGGCGAAGGGCATGTTTGTTTCACCATTCATAACAATAAATAACATTATTAAAACACTTAAATTGTATTACTTTTATCGTTGTCATTAATAGTGTCCTTTACATATATTGAAAGTTTTTTTTATACACGTCTTCATAAATCTTAATCGTCGTTACAAAATCGTGTCGTAGGCTATAAAACATAGTCATTCGTCATTCCCGTCTGTCTTGCCGGGAACCAATGATACATGCGTTGCTCTTATTTGTATCATTGCGTTTACCACCTCTTTAGAACATATGGGAGGGGTGGGGGGGGAACATGTGCTTACAGAAAGACAAAGTACAACAAAAATTACTGCTGTGTGGATGCACCATTAATAACTTAGGAGATCAAAGGGTATCAATCGCGTGTTGATCAGTTATTTGTATCAGCCCATATACGTTCCACTACAGGGTACATTGATATAAATATGTTGACAGGGCGGAAAGCGCGTAAAGTGTTCCGACATTAGTGGTGCGCGCGCTCCAGTACATCTCTAATGGAGCGTTAATGAAATTAGTCGCTCCACGCAACGATTATAAAAATGCTTGCTTGTGTTATGACAGAAATGTAATGAAAATAAATATAATATTTTTAGCACCGTTTACACGAAATCTATGAAATTAATTTAATATTTATTTTAGCGCTATTTCCACGGCCACCTTTGTAAACTCCAAATATACTGAAGGACCCATCTTTAGTTATTAAATCAATTATTCATAATACTATTTTTTTAAATTTCAGTATGACATCATATACAAAAATTTAAAGTATTACGTCTGACTTACCACAACTTAAAGGACACAGTCAAAAACTCCTACACCCACAAAACACCAGCCACTAAATCAATCACAGAAACCCAAAAACACATTAAAGTTTTTACTCGTATTCGCACTTAGAGTACGCCGTACGGCGGGAACTTATCTACTGGTGATAAAATATTCAACAGCTCAAACCGTACGGAACCCGACGTAATTGCGTTCCATGCGGTAAGTGCCGATACCTGTCGTGTTGTATTTGTCACATTCTTAGTCTGCTAGACTGCAGTTTAAGCTTGCCTATAAGCCAAAACTTAAAATAATAGATGATGGCTCGAATCTCAATGAAAAACTTTACAAATAATATTATATTATTAAATAAAAAATTAAATATAATATATTTTGTAACTCCTGGGTATCAAAACAAGATTACATATTTTGATTATTATTTCCTCTACTAATTGAATAACCAATAATTGAATTAATAAATAAGCCCAACAGAGATATGGACAACACTATACTAGTTTGAACTTTTGAGTGTAAAAGACTTTTTCTCAGGCTGACTACAGTCATCACCCATATCTAAAACAAATACCAGTGGTGCATACAGCATTAAATCATTTGTTTCAGTACGGGATTGAACCTGTGACCTCTTGTTTAAAAACTCGCATCCAAACTTACTACCAATTTATTTATTTTTTTACCTAAAATTAACAAAATATTTTTATGTACACCAGAAAAAAAATACTAGTGATCAACGCACTAGGCTTGGCCTGTATCGCGAAAATCGTTGAAATTGACACGAAGATTGCTTAGTCAATTAAAACCTTGAATCACCCTGGATTTGTAACTATTAGATATTATTTAAGTAATAAATAAATAATTCAACAAAACCATTAATAACGAATATTCAAAAGCACTAACAAAAAAAAAACAAATCGACTTGAGAAGGCTAGTCTGGTATGGACATAATTTATTCAACGGTTCCGGAGCGGAACCCTAAATCGTTCAACTGAATTTATGGCGCCACAATCGGTCCAAATGCGGCGGCACTCTTTGTGTATTTAAAATTAATTGCACTATTATTATAAAATTAATAATAGTTTAAATTGTGTTAAAAATGTCAGGCTTTTTGTGGTTTTGGCTTCGTAAAATTTAAACATGATGTGACCATTTTGGTTGTATAAATTAAAGGGTCTTTTGGCGTGAGAATTCGTGGTTTTCATGTCGTCAAAGTATTTATTAGGATCAATTTTTCTTTTTTCATATTTTATTAAATTCGACTTGTTAATACTATTACATTACAAGTATCACTATCATCATGTCACTATCAACACATATCATTATCATCATGAAAACGGCTTGAGATATTTTTTCTTAACACGTTCGTTAACTAGAGACAAACTTTTCCGAATATTTTAAGCTAAAAGACAATAGACAATCTATATTTCATTCATTTTGCTTTGCATAAGTGTGCATAACACATTACATTCAAATTCCATTCCATCCACCCAACCTGTTTTTGTTCTCTTTCACTCCAATTAACTATTTTATATCTATCTATCTATCTTTTGACAGCCTCCGTGGCGCAGGCGGTTAGACGCCGCCTGTGAAACGAGAGGCCGCGGGTTCGATCCCCGCACAGAAATGTTTGTGCGGCCCACAAATATTTCTCTCGGGTCTGGGTGTTTGTGAGACCGAAAAGGTCTCTCGTAGTTCCCGATACCCACGACACAAGACTCGATCTTAATGTGGGGTCAGGACTATGTATGTGACTGTTGGGTGTTATTATTATTATTATTATTATTATTATCTACGATTTTATATGACAAGACAGCTACAATCTTAGTTGTATTAGAGCATTTGAACAAAACATGCCTGAATTAATGACATATTATTGACTATATTTATAAAATCATTTTCAAGCATGATTTTTGGGAACGAAAACATAACATTTAAAAACATAGAGAGTGAAAAATATCAACTATCCTATTTAATCGAACTACGCTGCCAAAAAGCATTGTGTGTGTCCATTCATATCACCCTTGCCTGGGGTTTTAATAACAGTTTCAAAGGCTTCACAGCAATATTCCGCCAAGTTTGTCCACCTTTGGCCCACAAAATACACAGGACTTGTATATCGATGAAAAACGTACAACATAGAGGCTTCGTCAGTCCAAAGTCTGTACTAACGAACAAATATTTGTGACACTGAAACTAGCATCATTGCCCCTTTGTACTCTATGTAGGGGTAGCAGCTCAGTTAATATGAAATAATAAATATATTTTTTTAGAAGATTTAGTTTTAAGAAATTGATGTTTAAATCTTTGATTACCATGGCAAGTATGGTATAGAAATCTTCAACGAGGATGCAGTTGCATGAATGGAGAAGGAAAAATTAAGACGACCCCGATGATCACAGAGTCGCATTGACTAAAGCACCAGAATTCATGATGTTTTTCCTAGAAATAACATGATTTGTGCAGCATACAGCCTTATTGTATTTTGTTTTAATTCTATCGTATGTTAACTTCGCTATGTGAATGTCGTAAACGCCCTTAATACGCAAGTGCATCAGCATTTTATTTTATAATTATTATTATGAATACACAATGCTTTTTGTAAGTGAGTCTTTCTTAAACAAATATATAAATAAATACTTACTCTATCTCCATTTATCTACCATCAGATTATTATACCATTTTTTTACAAAGAATTTTTTTTTTCTGCTGTCGCTACAGCTGTGTGCTCAGTGCGCTCCGGCGGGCGCACCTGTATCGCACAATGCACATACTGTACATTTTTGTTGCCGCCATCTTGCCAAAGGATTTTCGACTTGCCACGTTTACCGACACTAATTAATATTTTGTACGTCTACTTGTATTTTAAGCTGGAAAATTGGGAATAAGGGATATTGTTGATAGAAGGATTTTAAGAGACATGCAGACTTTAGTCGATCTTGCAGAATGTAAACGTATTTTATACTAAAACCTTTACTTGGTTAATTAACCATCAACAAGACACTAACGTAAACAAGTTCTGGCTCTGAAATTAGAGGGTGGTTGTGAAACGAAAGGCTATGAGTTCGTTTCCCGCGCCGGAACAAATGTTTTTATAATCCACCAGTATTTGTTTCGGATCTAGGTGCTTGTGAAGCCAAAAAGTCTCGTAGTATCTAATACCACGTATCTAATACAATATATATATCATATTTTTGACCCAACATTAAGATCGAGTTTGTATCGTGGTCTTGAGTATATTCTGAAAATAACTAAAAGTTATTCATCGATCCTGCATACCTAAGAGTTCTCCACTAGATTTTTTTTATTCCAATGAACGGCGAGACGAGCTTGTCGTTCGCCTGATGGTGAACGATACGACCACCTATGAATAGTAGCAAAACCAAGCAACATCTTGAATTACAAAGCAATGCTTGGCATTCCACTGCGCTGGCCCTGAGACGTAAGATGTTAAGTCTCAATATTTCTAGTAGTTACTCTGGCTACAATGATGTTCAATCCGAAACACAACAGTGCATTTACACTGCTGTTTGGCGGTCGATATAGATATTGCGGTGGTACCTACCCAGGCGGCGTCTCACATATGAGACTATCAGTAAAATCTCTGTATAAATTTCTATATTATTTGAGTGCATTAAATGAGCTTAGTCTACAATATAACTTGCAAGACCTAAATAATTTGAATAATTCTCAGACTTTGCGAAATTACTTAATAAACAATACGGAGTTTAAAAGACTTCAGAACAATCAAGAATAATATAAAAATGTATAAAAGAAATGAACAATTTCAGCAGGAATATAAAAAGATGGCAATTACAACACACGCCGGCCTTGTCTACATTACTATAACTTAATGAGATAGAACAATTGTATCATGGAGTCGAATTAATGTTAAAAATATTTATTTATTTATTTATTTTTATTCTTAACTGCACATAAAAAGGATAACCACTGAAATATATAACAAATAATGAACAAAAAGTACAGATGGCGGTCTTATCGCTCTAGGCGATTTCTTACAGACAACCTTTGGACGTATAGAAGAAAAGGAAAAGAAGAGAGGGTAGTATACCGGGTATCTCAAGACTGCTACCGAAAACGAAGCCGGGTGGTAGTTTTAGTGGCTACAAACACAATGCAATTAAAAATTTCGCATAGAAACGCGACAATTATTTTTTATGATTTTTTAAATATCGTCATTTTTGGGTGGTAGATCCATAGTTTTTGCTAAAATAATAATTTAAACTCTTTTATACCTTAGAGTATTTATAAGTAAAAGGGTATACACTATTATTTTAGGAAAAAATGTATTTACCACCCAAATATGGCCATAGGAAAAAAATAACAAAAAAAAAATTGTCGCTTTTTTTTGCAACTTTTTCTGTTGCATTGTGTCTGAAGTCGCTTAAACTACCACCCGGCTTCGTTTTCGGTAGCAGTCTTGATATACCCTGTAGAAAATAAAGGATAAAAAAGAAGTGTGCACGACGCGTCTTTAATCTAGTTTTAGTCTTAATAAAGAAAATCTTAGTCAAAATAAGAATTATTTCCCTCAGGTGTTTAATTTCCCAATCCTCACACTATGCGCCTACTGCGCATGCGCAGTGCGGCTCCCGAGGAGGTGAGGGGGCTGGGGGGCGCCTCGGCCACATGGTACACGCGGGGCGGGGTGTCGTTGAACAAAACCGTCCGCACCCAAAACCCAGCCCGCATTCACGCCTCGGGAGTCCTTATGGATAGGTGCACGGTGAGAGGGGCTGCGCGGGGATAAGCCCCACATTACTGTATAACATTAAACACGATTGTAATATGAAATATGTGACATTTTGAGAAATAAAGATTATGACGGGTGCTGAAGGGTGAGGGGCTAGGGGGGTAAGCATGGAGCCAAGAAATAGTATAAAAGAGGGGCGGTTTGGCCGTATCGCCAGCTTCGCGGTGGGCTCCGCCAGAAGAGGACCTCTCCAAAGGAAGACAACTCGTACATAATGAAACTTAACATCTTATTTCTTAGGATAGCGAGCGCAGCAGAATGCCAAGCATTGCTTTGTAATTCATGTGTTGTTCGGTTTTGGAACAAGTCGTGAGCGGTCGTAGCACTTACCATCAGCCGAAAGGCATTCTCCTATGGCCATTCACTGCAATAAAAAATAAATAAATGAAAAATGTATTTATAGGACTACTCCACATCATTTCTGTCCGGCCAGCCAGTATAATATTACCGGTCTATCAGTCATGATAACTGAAGTTTTCTTTGTTCCCTGCTAATTAACTGGCTTGTTCACCTACACACGTATTTACATACTGGATATCTTTAATTGAATCTGCTGGCTCATCCACACAATCCAAGCTGTGTCCAACAAAATTTTGGTTGGATGGTTGGTGAAAATATTAAAATATTAATTTGAATTGTTTTTTTTTCCTTCTCTCTTATTTACTTATATTTTATATTTGCTGTGTATTTACTGTACTATATAATTACTTGCTTATTATACATTTGTTTATGTACATCGCGTAGTCGGGAAGTGAAAATAATAAAAATTAAATCATACCCGCAAAAAAATCGTACAAATCAATTTTATTTACTTAATTTTATAAAATCTCATAAGTAATAGAAACCATAACACAATTTTATTTTCAATATAATAACATATATTTGAAGTATTGGAAACAAACATTATCAAGCAACTTTGTAGTTTCCCGTACGATATACACACATAGAAAAGTTTCAATAGATAAATATCATATACTGAAAACAATTTACAGATTATACCAAGGTGTATGATTAAATGTCAACTACAGAAGCGTTCCGACGCCTGCATACGTTACGTTTGACATGAGACTTGAATCTGTTGGACGAAGTTTAGTTGGAGCGTGAGTTTAGCCGACAGATTGGACGATTGTGTGGATGCACCGTTAGTTTATGTACAAAAATATTTGCAATTCAAGTTAATTTATTTGTCGTTTTTGTACTTTTGTTAGTCGCAGGTGGATTTAGATTTGTTTTTATGAAAAACTGCAAAAGGATTTCGTTGCACCTGGTGGTAAGTAAAGTGTAAATTAAATAGAGTATACTTGTATAGAGGCGAGATATAATGATTACTTATAATAACATTAATGCGAAGCATGTGTATGTGGTGTGGACCAGAAGTAGCTGCCAACATATTACGGTAGTCGAAGGTTCAAATCCCAGGGCACACCTATGACTTTTCGGAGTTATCTATATTGATAGTCAATCACCACGCACTAAAACGGTAAAAGAAAACATCGTGAGGTAACCTGCGTATCATAGCGAATTTGTAAGAATTTCAATGGTACGTGAAGTCCGCCACCCCGTACTAGTCCAGCGTGGTGAATAATATATCCTAACCACTCCACCAACGTGTGCGGTTCTTGATGAATACAAATGTACTGTCACCATATTTTGGGTCCCTGCAGTCTAGCCTACTGAACAAAACGCAAAAAAAGAAACGTTAGGAAGCAATCACCACATGACGGCTAAACGCAGGCGTCCATAAATAATTTAGGTCAGACGCCGCCTGTTAAACGAGAGACCGCGGGTTCGATCCCCGCACCGAAAGAAATGTGCGGTCCACAATTTTTTTTCGGGTCTGGGTGTTTGTGACACCGGAAAGTTTCTCGTAGTTCCTGATACTCACGACAAAAGACTCGAATTTAGTGTGGGGTTAGGATTATGTATGTGACTGTTGGGTGTTATTTATTTATTTTTTATTTATTTAGTGCACGGGTGGACCGTACATATCCGGAAACAAACACACTGAAATAATTGTGTCGATCGACGAGACATAATCTATGGAGTGGGCCGAGAATATTTTATTTTTAATTTTTATTTATTTGGGAAACAACAGATACAATATAACATAGAATTAACAACAACTAGAAATACATAATCCACAACAGTTTCCACAGATGACAATAACATAAAAGAAAGAGCTGGTGCGTAACTATATAATGATACACACCCAGACCCAGGTTACATGAGATAAAAGTTTAAATATAAGATCACACAAATTATTTAAGTACGTTCAATATAAATTGAGTGTAATTTTTGCTTGTGAGATGGAGAAAGATGGAATATATCTATACAATTACAATCATTAGCTATAATGCTGTTATATGAGCGGCAAGTTCTCTTGATAAATACATTCATGCCATAGTTTGTTCTGGAAGTAATATAGATAAATCATCTATAACATAATGTACAAATACATACATAAATATGTCTTTCACTTCAACTCGCTTCATCAACTGTCATTAATCTTTTCATACACGCTAGTTGCTTCAAGAATTTATAAACTGAGAACCTCGAAATCCGAACTGTAAATCAAACCGAAGACCTCAGTTAATAACTCCACCAGACAAGTAAGACTTAAATAAAATACATTTATATAAAACCTTTTAAAATCCGCGCGACTTGAGGACACTGGACCAAAGCCGACAGCTGAGAAATGTTTATTGTGGAAGAACAGGTTTTTTCTACATCCCGACTTCGAATTGACTTTAAAACTGAGATAAAGCCGTTGTTAAAGTCTCACTTGGAGCGTTGGTGTGGATTTTCTTAACAGTAGTGGTGATTCTAATTTTATTCGCACAAAATAGCGACTGGAGCGTTTGAGCTATCGAACGCCTTGATATTATTTTCCGCCGGTGATAGTTTGTACTAAAATACATGTGGGAATGGAACATAGGATGAACAGGAGAGATATATGTGCGAGCGAGAAGAAATGAAAGGAAATGTCAAAATATGACAGATGTCAGCGAGAGTGAGGAAGATGGCGTGTGTGCGGGAATACGTGTGAAAAATCAATTAAATAAAAAGTTTGTTTTTAGTATTTCGTAATCATTTCTGGCCATTGTCCCACATACATACATACATAAACTCACGCATTTTTCCCAGTAGGGGTAGGCAGAGGTGCCAGGACACCCACATTTCGTTTATATTTCGTCCCACGATATGAAAGGTGGCGAGCTGTACTAAAATAGTTTAAGAATTTATTTGTATTAACGCGTTAATCTGAACATCTATATTTATATAATAGATTCTACCACAAAAAAACTGATCACGTGATGGTAAGTAATCACTGCCTCCTATGAAAATCCAAACGTTTGGATCATATATGCGTTGGCCCATCAAATGTTTAAATGTAGGACATTATAGCCAGAGTAACTACTGGACATATTGAGACTTAACATCTTATGTCTCAGGATGGCAAGCGCAGTGGAGTGCCAAGCATTGCTTCGTGATTCGAGGTGTTTGTTTCTGCTACTGTTTATGAGCTGTCGTATCGCTTACCATCAGGCGAACGGCATGCTAGTCTCGCAATTAATTGGAATAAAAAAATATGTGGAAAAAAGCAGAAGGACGAGAATAGGAAAGGGGTATTAGTTAGTCATCCGGCAATCTCATCACATCGAACGAAACGTGACAGCAGAGTTCTCAATTCACGTCCATATCTTGTGACGCAATGGTACCATTCCGGACGAGCCTGGCCATTCATGCTGAGCCATGACTGACAATAGCATAGCGCTGCCATTTTTATAAAAAAATATGATTCGATTCCATTTCCCATTTTTCGAGGTAGGCAATAGGCTATATTATAACATCACGCTATCACTAGAACTAGCGGGGCCAATCATGCAAACTACAGCAGAAACAATTTCCCCTTCAAAAATAATCTGCACCCGATTGAAGCCGAGACAAGCCGCTTGCATCAAATATGCGTAGGTAACAGATCTTCATATAATTTAGCAAAGACAATTAGTGACTTGAAATGAAATAAAATTGTTTTAATGCTCATGTAGGCAATTAAATAGCTCTTATGATAAGTCAATACAGAGTACTTATTCTATATTTACAAAATTGATTATAATATTAATAAATTAAATTTATATAGATTTATTTTTTGATAGTCGTCTTATTTATTATTTATAACTATTTATAGTAAGTAATATGCTTTTCAAGGAAATACATAATTTATGTTAAACAATATTTAGTGGACCATGAATATTTCTAAAACGACCATTCTTATGGCTTACAATTTCAAGTCCTGTCCACATGGAAATCATCTAAGTTAAATCCACCTCGTCGATCTAATATGAAGAGGCAGATTTCACAAACTTTAAAATTCCTTTGGAGTTTTCTAAGCTATGCACGTTTTCTCAACTTTACTTTTCAGACAAGCGATAGGTGCACTCAAAATGTTTCCCTTCGCTGTTAAAGTAAGAAGTTATTGACTATGAATACAAACATGAATCCCAAAATAGCTTCCGTGACGCAGTTGGTTAGACACCGATCTGAGATGAGATTGACTTAGAGTTTTGAGACACTATTTATAATACCAAATTAAAGGTTTATACAAATTTCCAGCTTATTATCTCTCAATACAAGATCCTTTTTTGCCTTATTTGACTGGGCTATACCTCGGGGGAGGCCGAAAGGGGTATGTCAGTGTCTCTGGCCTTGCAAACCGGAACAAACGCGAGTATTGTAGCCGAGCTGGATTCCTAGCAATACGTTTAAAAAATAAAATCCAAAAACATCCACTTGAACCCTCAAAAAACGTTTAATTCTCCACAAAATATATACATTCAGCGGAAAAATTAAAAACTAAAATCTGTGTACACTATAAACAAAGATGGCGACCGTAATCCCGGGTTAACCATCCCGCTCTACGGGAAAATAAAATAGCGCCGTGTTGTGTAGAGTTGTGTAGAGCGGTGAGTTCGGATTATAGTGTTTTTTGTGTTTTCCGCCGCACTTGAAGGTAAGTGCCCGGCGTTTTATGTATTGTTGTTTATTATAGACGCTGATATAGAGATTAAGGATAGACAATAGGTGGACGTGAATTGAAATTCATATTAGCATTAATGAGAAAGTTGTGATCTGCAATTTGCCTTTCAAACAAGGCCAGTTTTAGCTTCGCAGTTGAAAAATTGTTTGCTGTTACATTGACATGAATCACAAGCAATTTGCGGAAATTTATTAAATATACCATTCTTGTTATTAAATATTTATATTTTTCTGCTTATTCCTAAATAATTTTAAAACCTACTTTAGCTATCGAATGTTTAGTCCCTTTCGACTACATCTTGAATTCAGTTTGGGCGAAGACAAAATATTTCCCATGCTTGCATATCCTGCACCTAAATAAACAATATACACAGTTTATTTCATAGAAAACGCGGAGAAAAGGTTAGGCTGCCACGCTTTATTTCGCTTGATGGAATTAGCGGAACATCATATGATTTCGACTATTATCTTCAACTAATAGATTAATCACTTACCCTTGTTGATTCGTTGTCCGCACCCAAAACCCAGCCCGCATTCACGCCTCGGGAGTCCTTATGGATAGGTGCACGGTGAGAGGGGCTGCGCGGGGATAAGCCCCACATTACTGTATAACATTAAACACGATTGTAATATGAAATATGTGACATTTTGAGAAATAAAGATTATGACGGGTGCTGAAGGGTGAGGGGCTAGGGGGGTAAGCATGGAGCCAAGAAATAGTATAAAAGAGGGGCGGTTTGGCCGTATCGCCAGCTTCGCGGTGGGCTCCGCCAGAAGAGGACCTCTCCAAAGGAAGACAACTCGTACATAATGAAACTTAACATCTTATTTCTTAGGATAGCGAGCGCAGCAGAATGCCAAGCATTGCTTTGTAATTCATGTGTTGTTCGGTTTTGGAACAAGTCGTGAGCGGTCGTAGCACTTACCATCAGCCGAAAGGCATTCTCCTATGGCCATTCACTGCAATAAAAAATAAATAAATGAAAAATGTATTTATAGGACTACTCCACATCATTTCTGTCCGGCCAGCCAGTATAATATTACCGGTCTATCAGTCATGATAACTGAAGTTTTCTTTGTTCCCTGCTAATTAACTGGCTTGTTCACCTACACACGTATTTACATACTGGATATCTTTAATTGAATCTGCTGGCTCATCCACACAATCCAAGCTGTGTCCAACAAAATTTTGGTTGGATGGTTGGTGAAAATATTAAAATATTAATTTGAATTGTTTTTTTTTCCTTCTCTCTTATTTACTTATATTTTATATTTGCTGTGTATTTACTGTACTATATAATTACTTGCTTATTATACATTTGTTTATGTACATCGCGTAGTCGGGAAGTGAAAATAATAAAAATTAAATCATACCCGCAAAAAAATCGTACAAATCAATTTTATTTACTTAATTTTATAAAATCTCATAAGTAATAGAAACCATAACACAATTTTATTTTCAATATAATAACATATATTTGAAGTATTGGAAACAAACATTATCAAGCAACTTTGTAGTTTCCCGTACGATATACACACATAGAAAAGTTTCAATAGATAAATATCATATACTGAAAACAATTTACAGATTATACCAAGGTGTATGATTAAATGTCAACTACAGAAGCGTTCCGACGCCTGCATACGTTACGTTTGACATGAGACTTGAATCTGTTGGACGAAGTTTAGTTGGAGCGTGAGTTTAGCCGACAGATTGGACGATTGTGTGGATGCACCGTTAGTTTATGTACAAAAATATTTGCAATTCAAGTTAATTTATTTGTCGTTTTTGTACTTTTGTTAGTCGCAGGTGGATTTAGATTTGTTTTTATGAAAAACTGCAAAAGGATTTCGTTGCACCTGGTGGTAAGTAAAGTGTAAATTAAATAGAGTATACTTGTATAGAGGCGAGATATAATGATTACTTATAATAACATTAATGCGAAGCATGTGTATGTGGTGTGGACCAGAAGTAGCTGCCAACATATTACGGTAGTCGAAGGTTCAAATCCCAGGGCACACCTATGACTTTTCGGAGTTATCTATATTGATAGTCAATCACCACGCACTAAAACGGTAAAAGAAAACATCGTGAGGTAACCTGCGTATCATAGCGAATTTGTAAGAATTTCAATGGTACGTGAAGTCCGCCACCCCGTACTAGTCCAGCGTGGTGAATAATATATCCTAACCACTCCACCAACGTGTGCGGTTCTTGATGAATACAAATGTACTGTCACCATATTTTGGGTCCCTGCAGTCTAGCCTACTGAACAAAACGCAAAAAAAGAAACGTTAGGAAGCAATCACCACATGACGGCTAAACGCAGGCGTCCATAAATAATTTAGGTCAGACGCCGCCTGTTAAACGAGAGACCGCGGGTTCGATCCCCGCACCGAAAGAAATGTGCGGTCCACAATTTTTTTTCGGGTCTGGGTGTTTGTGACACCGGAAAGTTTCTCGTAGTTCCTGATACTCACGACAAAAGACTCGAATTTAGTGTGGGGTTAGGATTATGTATGTGACTGTTGGGTGTTATTTATTTATTTTTTATTTATTTAGTGCACGGGTGGACCGTACATATCCGGAAACAAACACACTGAAATAATTGTGTCGATCGACGAGACATAATCTATGGAGTGGGCCGAGAATATTTTATTTTTAATTTTTATTTATTTGGGAAACAACAGATACAATATAACATAGAATTAACAACAACTAGAAATACATAATCCACAACAGTTTCCACAGATGACAATAACATAAAAGAAAGAGCTGGTGCGTAACTATATAATGATACACACCCAGACCCAGGTTACATGAGATAAAAGTTTAAATATAAGATCACACAAATTATTTAAGTACGTTCAATATAAATTGAGTGCAATTTTTGCTTGTGAGATGGAGAAAGATGGAATATATCTATACAATTACAATCATTAGCTATAATGCTGTTATATGAGCGGCAAGTTCTCTTGATAAATACATTCATGCCATAGTTTGTTCTGGAAGTAATATAGATAAATCATCTATAACATAATGTACAAATACATACATAAATATGTCTTTCACTTCAACTCGCTTCATCAACTGTCATTAATCTTTTCATACACGCTAGTTGCTTCAAGAATTTATAAACTGAGAACCTCGAAATCCGAACTGTAAATCAAACCGAAGACCTCAGTTAATAACTCCACCAGACAAGTAAGACTTAAATAAAATACATTTATATAAAACCTTTTAAAATCCGCGCGACTTGAGGACACTGGACCAAAGCCGACAGCTGAGAAATGTTTATTGTGGAAGAACAGGTTTTTTCTACATCCCGACTTCGAATTGACTTTAAAACTGAGATAAAGCCGTTGTTAAAGTCTCACTTGGAGCGTTGGTGTGGATTTTCTTAACAGTAGTGGTGATTCTAATTTTATTCGCACAAAATAGCGACTGGAGCGTTTGAGCTATCGAACGCCTTGATATTATTTTCCGCCGGTGATAGTTTGTACTAAAATACATGTGGGAATGGAACATAGGATGAACAGGAGAGATATATGTGCGAGCGAGAAGAAATGAAAGGAAATGTCAAAATATGACAGATGTCAGCGAGAGTGAGGAAGATGGCGTGTGTGCGGGAATACGTGTGAAAAATCAATTAAATAAAAAGTTTGTTTTTAGTATTTCGTAATCATTTCTGGCCATTGTCCCACATACATACATACATAAACTCACGCATTTTTCCCAGTAGGGGTAGGCAGAGGTGCCAGGACACCCACATTTCGTTTATATTTCGTCCCACGATATGAAAGGTGGCGAGCTGTACTAAAATAGTTTAAGAATTTATTTGTATTAACGCGTTAATCTGAACATCTATATTTATATAATAGATTCTACCACAAAAAAACTGATCACGTGATGGTAAGTAATCACTGCCTCCTATGAAAATCCAAACGTTTGGATCATATATGCGTTGGCCCATCAAATGTTTAAATGTAGGACATTATAGCCAGAGTAACTACTGGACATATTGAGACTTAACATCTTATGTCTCAGGATGGCAAGCGCAGTGGAGTGCCAAGCATTGCTTCGTGATTCGAGGTGTTTGTTTCTGCTACTGTTTATGAGCTGTCGTATCGCTTACCATCAGGCGAACGGCATGCTAGTCTCGCAATTAATTGGAATAAAAAAATATGTGGAAAAAAGCAGAAGGACGAGAATAGGAAAGGGGTATTAGTTAGTCATCCGGCAATCTCATCACATCGAACGAAACGTGACAGCAGAGTTCTCAATTCACGTCCATATCTTGTGACGCAATGGTACCATTCCGGACGAGCCTGGCCATTCATGCTGAGCCATGACTGACAATAGCATAGCGCTGCCATTTTTATAAAAAAATATGATTCGATTCCATTTCCCATTTTTCGAGGTAGGCAATAGGCTATATTATAACATCACGCTATCACTAGAACTAGCGGGGCCAATCATGCAAACTACAGCAGAAACAATTTCCCCTTCAAAAATAATCTGCACCCGATTGAAGCCGAGACAAGCCGCTTGCATCAAATATGCGTAGGTAACAGATCTTCATATAATTTAGCAAAGACAATTAGTGACTTGAAATGAAATAAAATTGTTTTAATGCTCATGTAGGCAATTAAATAGCTCTTATGATAAGTCAATACAGAGTACTTATTCTATATTTACAAAATTGATTATAATATTAATAAATTAAATTTATATAGATTTATTTTTTGATAGTCGTCTTATTTATTATTTATAACTATTTATAGTAAGTAATATGCTTTTCAAGGAAATACATAATTTATGTTAAACAATATTTAGTGGACCATGAATATTTCTAAAACGACCATTCTTATGGCTTACAATTTCAAGTCCTGTCCACATGGAAATCATCTAAGTTAAATCCACCTCGTCGATCTAATATGAAGAGGCAGATTTCACAAACTTTAAAATTCCTTTGGAGTTTTCTAAGCTATGCACGTTTTCTCAACTTTACTTTTCAGACAAGCGATAGGTGCACTCAAAATGTTTCCCTTCGCTGTTAAAGTAAGAAGTTATTGACTATGAATACAAACATGAATCCCAAAATAGCTTCCGTGACGCAGTTGGTTAGACACCGATCTGAGATGAGATTGACTTAGAGTTTTGAGACACTATTTATAATACCAAATTAAAGGTTTATACAAATTTCCAGCTTATTATCTCTCAATACAAGATCCTTTTTTGCCTTATTTGACTGGGCTATACCTCGGGGGAGGCCGAAAGGGGTATGTCAGTGTCTCTGGCCTTGCAAACCGGAACAAACGCGAGTATTGTAGCCGAGCTGGATTCCTAGCAATACGTTTAAAAAATAAAATCCAAAAACATCCACTTGAACCCTCAAAAAACGTTTAATTCTCCACAAAATATATACATTCAGCGGAAAAATTAAAAACTAAAATCTGTGTACACTATAAACAAAGATGGCGACCGTAATCCCGGGTTAACCATCCCGCTCTACGGGAAAATAAAATAGCGCCGTGTTGTGTAGAGTTGTGTAGAGCGGTGAGTTCGGATTATAGTGTTTTTTGTGTTTTCCGCCGCACTTGAAGGTAAGTGCCCGGCGTTTTATGTATTGTTGTTTATTATAGACGCTGATATAGAGATTAAGGATAGACAATAGGTGGACGTGAATTGAAATTCATATTAGCATTAATGAGAAAGTTGTGATCTGCAATTTGCCTTTCAAACAAGGCCAGTTTTAGCTTCGCAGTTGAAAAATTGTTTGCTGTTACATTGACATGAATCACAAGCAATTTGCGGAAATTTATTAAATATACCATTCTTGTTATTAAATATTTATATTTTTCTGCTTATTCCTAAATAATTTTAAAACCTACTTTAGCTATCGAATGTTTAGTCCCTTTCGACTACATCTTGAATTCAGTTTGGGCGAAGACAAAATATTTCCCATGCTTGCATATCCTGCACCTAAATAAACAATATACACAGTTTATTTCATAGAAAACGCGGAGAAAAGGTTAGGCTGCCACGCTTTATTTCGCTTGATGGAATTAGCGGAACATCATATGATTTCGACTATTATCTTCAACTAATAGATTAATCACTTACCCTTGTTGATTCGTTGTCCGCCATTCCTGTAATACAAAAACCATAATTAAAGCAAGCTTGATTACAAAAAAAAACATCTACTTAAATAACAAAATAAAAATAAGTGCGTGGTGGCCTGTTGGCAAACGGACTAAAAGCGACTGCCAACATGTTCACGGTGGTCGCGGGTTCGAATCCCAGGGCACACCTCTGACTTTTCGGAGTCATGTGTGTATTGATAGTCAATCACCACGCATTAAAACGGTGAAGGGAAACATCGTGAGGAAACCTGCATACCGTAGCGATTTATAAGAATTTCTATGGTATGTAAGTCCGCCAACCCGCATTAGGCCAGCGTGGTGGACTATATGGCCTAACCACTCTCAATCGTACTCTCGATTGTAGAGTAGGCCCGTACCCTGCAGTGGGACGTATATGGGCTGATACAGAAATAACAAAAAATTGTATTTTCAACTTTTATATGAAATATTAACAACACCTAATTGCGAGTATGAGCAGTTCGCGCATCATATACTTTGGGAGTGTAGTCTTTGGCAGAATGAGCGTAAAACTATGCTGGATAGTATGCAGATATCATCTGGAGTCGTATACTACATGGACCTTGTAGAGACTACGAAGAACTTCCGTGCTTTCCGGCGTTTTTGCCATACTTATTATTGGAATCAAGTCTAAAAGCTCACATAATAGGTCCCATTTAAATGTAGTGATGATGTGATCCGTGGTGCTTTACAGCTGGCTTCTCCGGCTGTAAAAGTCTTTTTACGAGGTTATTTACCTGTTTAGTTCATTTTTTTGTCGCCCGCTTTGCACGGAGGGAAGTGGACAATAATTTATTTCCAACTCCTCCTATTAATTTCACTTTCTGATTAATTTCGTTGCGGGTTAAAGACAGGTTAGACATTCCCGGAGATTCGCCGAGCTTAAATGCTCGGTGTCATTGCATTGCGTGCCACTGTTGATCCTGGCTCGCAGGAGTTGCAGTGGTGGGTGTGAGGGTGGGACAGTCTCCTAAAAAAATATTAACAAGCTTTTAAACTTTCGTAGTAATACTAACGGCACGGCCTGACTTTGCCTGGCTGCAAATACTTATTAGTCCATTCCATATTAACGACATATTACTTATTTTGCGCAATAACTGTTTGATATTTAATCTCAATGCGACTGCCGTCCACGATACTGCTTTTCCCTTCCCGTTCCGTTCCTTTATATCCCATTCTGTCCCGTCTCATCCCATACCGTCATTCAAGGTATGCAAAATCCTGTCCTGAAATGTCATGTGCCAATCCCTTGAATTTAAAATAGTCGCAAATATGTGTATATATTTCAATTCTTATATTATTAATAGCCTATGTACGAATCCATGGTGTCAGCTACCTCAATACTTTTCATTAAGAGTAACAAACATCCACAGACGCTTATTGTAAAACGGAAGACTGCGGTTACAATCCACGCACTATTTGTCTCGGGTCTGAGTTTATGAGACCTAAAGACTCTCGTAGTTTCTGATACCCACGACACCAGACCTAATTGACTTTAAAGTGGGGTCAGAACTATATACAGGGTATATCAAGACTGCTACCGAAAACGGAGCTGAGTGGTACTTTAAGC
Source organism: Hyles vespertilio (assembly GCA_009982885.2). Classification (NCBI taxonomy): domain Eukaryota; kingdom Metazoa; phylum Arthropoda; class Insecta; order Lepidoptera; family Sphingidae; genus Hyles; species Hyles vespertilio. The sequence goes on from CM042827.1 coordinate 10,716,102, forward strand.
GACTTCAGACACAATGCAATAGAAAAAGTTGCAAAAAAAAGCGACAATTTTTTTTTGTTATTTTTTTCCTATGGCCATATTTGGGTGGTAAATACATTTTTTTTTCCTAGAATAATAGTGTATACCCATTTATTTATAAAAACTCTAAGGTATAAAAGAGTTTAAATGGTTATTTTAGCAAAAACTATGGATTTACCACCCAAAAATGACGATGTTTAAAAAATCGTAAAAAATAATTGTCGCGTTTCTTTGCAAAATTTTTAGTTGCATTGTGTTTGTAGTCAACTACCACCCAGCTCCGTTTTCGGTAGCAGTCTTGATATACCCGGTATGTACATACATTACAGACTGCCTCAGTGGCGTAGTTGCACAAGGGTACGGTTACAAAGCTAAGGTTTCGGGTTCGAATTCCGGGTTCAGCAAAGTGATATTGGATTTTTCTATTCATTATCAACCCAGAGTCAGGAATTTGAGCCCGATATGGCGATAGGCTCGCCACCTCTCACATCGTGGGACGGGACATACAAGGCGAAATGTGAGTGTCACCTCTGCCTACCCCTTCTGGAAAAAAGGCGCGAATTTATGTATGTAACTACATTTGTATGTGACCGTTGGGTGCATTTACTTATTATTTATTTAATTCGAACTGATATATACCAAAACAATCCAACTAAACATATTATAATCGTCAATAAATCTCGGTCCGGCATAAATAATATATTAGGAAACGGATGTGATCCGTTATATTAGGTTTACAGCGGGTAAGATTCTGCCTCGAGATGTACGCGGTCTCTTTACATTGACGTTAGGGATGGGCGCGTGTCGACGGATTGACCAGCATCGATATCGATATGTTCCACTGTGTACAGCCCGTTTTGCACATAAAATAGAGGATACAACTTACAACATTATAAAACATTGGAATGAAAATGTTTCAAATGCAGCAATTTAATATTTAATACATACAGGGTATATCAAGACTGCTACCGAAAACGAAGCCGGGTGGTAGTTTAAGCGACTTCAGACACAATGCAACAGAAAAAGTTGCAAAAAAAAACGACAATTTTTTTTTGTCATTTTTTTTCCTATGGCCATATTTGGGTGGTAAATACATTTTTTCCTAAAATAATAGTGTATGCCCTTTTATTTATAAATACTCTAAGGTATAAAAGAGTTTAAATTATTATTTTAGCAAAAACTATGGATTTACCACCCAAAAACGACGATATTTAAAAAATCATAAAAAATAATTGTCGCGTTTCTATGCGAAATTTTTAATTGCATTGTGTTTGTAGCCACTAAAACGACCACCCGGCTTCGTTTTCGGTAGCAGTCTTGATATACCCGGTATTATCTTTTTTGTTTAGGTTCAGCAAACGGGCAAACATTTTTCCTGATATCAATCATTTATTCTTCATAATATAAACATTCATAATGTTCATAAAATAGATAGTTACATTGCCGACATCTCATAGTCAAAAAAAAAGAAGGGAATAAAATTAAGCTCAATAATTTTTACTCTCTTGAGATATGTATCTGTATCTGTATCAGTCCATACACGTCCCACTGCAGGGCACGGGCCTCTTCGGAACTTTTGAGAAGCGGCTATTTTAGATCATACTGGCCGAGTGCAGGTTGGTGCCATCAATAAACACGTGACTCCGAAAAATCAGAGGTGTGTCTTAGAATTTGAACTCGTGACCACTGTGACTGAACATATTGGCTACCGCGTCGATTCCATTTACCAATAGACCACCTCGCACTTGATATCTTAGGATATCGATAAGTATTACCAATTATAATTATTCAAAAACCCGAATCCATCGATGTCGACATTACGCATGGCGCATACCCAAGCCGTTTGCTCGGCAAACCGCATTTTGTGGAAGTCGCTGAACGGCGTTTCCGAAATTAGATTTTGCACTGAGAGCTGTAATACTGATTAAAACCCATTTTCTGCTTCAACCCGACGCGACGCTCGGAGACTTTGTAGTGGCAATTGATTCGCCAACAATATATCATTGTTGCGGGACACAGCTGGATGCGTGAGGATATCCACTGATATATCCGTCATAGCCTATGTATGTTGGGAATAACTACTGGAGCAACTACTGGACATATTGAGACTTAGCGTCGTATGTCTCAGGATGGTGAGCGTAGTGGAATGCCAAGCATTGTTTTGTAATTCAAGGTTTTGTTTGATTTTGTTACTGTTCATGAGCGGTCGTATCGCTTACCATCAGGCGAATGGAATGAGGTCTCGGCATACATTGAAATAAAATAAATAAATACACCCAACAGTCACATAGTCCTGACCCCACACTCAGACCGAGCCTTGTGTTTTGGTTATCAGGAAGTATGAGAGACTTTTCGGTCTCACAAACACCCAGATCCGAAACAAATACCTGTGGTTCACACAAATATTTGTTTCGGTGCGAGTATCGAACCCGCGGCCTCTCGTTTCACAGCAGGCGTCGTACCAACTGCGCCACGGAGGGTGTCAAAAAAATCTGAGTAATATCATGAGTGAATTAAAAAAGCTACATATAGTTCCACATAAAATCATAATCAGGTTTCCGCAAATAACAATCTCCAAATCATCGTCAAAAATTATAAGGACGCATCAATATCTGCTGCCAAAAATCACCATTTCCACTCACCAAAAACTAGAAAATCAGTCATCAAAGTAAGTATGGAAGCAATTACAGCAGACGCGGCGAGAGCCCAACGTTACGCTAATGCCGACTAATCCGGCAAGTTAAACGATTCTTAACGTATAGGGAGGGGAAAGAGAAGCCGAGTGAAGAGTCAAATGTTAGAGATTTTGTTTTCCTGAACGAAGAAATATAGTGAGTGAGTATCACGACAAATAACAGAAAATTGTAGAATAAAAAATCGATCTGGTATTAAAATACTAGAGCGTGATTGTCTATTGGTAAACCAGAAGCGGCAGCCAATATGTTCACGCTGGTCGCGGGTTCGAATCCCAGGCCACAACTCTATATAATCATAAAACAGAAAACTATATGTAAATGTAGAGAAAACCAAAAAAATATAAACTGTGAAATAATATTTTACAATGAATGCATAACAAAGCAACAAAGGTAGATGAACACATCTACAGCAATTTTACTTTTCAAAAGTATTCAGCGACTTATGTGTGATTTGCGTGTTTAGGAATTTTGTTGGTTTTATTGTTCAGAAACTTTTGTAACCTTAAGGTGTTCACGAATTTTTGTGGCCAACCCTGGTCAACCATTTCTGTTACTCCATGTGTGCAATACTTTTGGCGTTTTGAATGTGTTCAACGACTTTGGCGCTGACTGTACTGATACAGATACCGAAAAATAAGTAATAAGTCAAGCTAAAATGATACATAATGACAAGAAAAAAACAGAAATATTGCTATGAAAATGAAAACTTGGAGCAAAATGCTAAATGGGTATTAAAATAGGGTAAAAACAATCTCGTAAAAAAGGATCTCGTAGGAAAAGGAAAGTAAATCTAGGAAAAATCATTTAAGGATTTTTTCTTACGTTGACATCCGAATCTATTGCCTCTCGTTTTAAATTGCGCGCTCATAAACCACTTCGTCACAGAGACTATCGTTGTGTGTTGCATTTCCATTTCTGGCTGTGTTTATCCGCTTACAATAAGGCAGAAATAATAATGCCAACTGACGACAAATAAGAAATCTTTACTTGCATATAAGGTCGCGGGACGTCGCTGGATGCAGGCTGCCTCCAACAAGTCTCTGTGAATCATTGGGGAGACCTATGTTCAGCAGTGGACTTCCTTTGACTGATGGATGGATGGATGGACTTGCATAACACTCACTTAACTTAGCTTTGTCATTTAGCCATTCATTTTTTTTTTGCATAAGTCCGGTAAACCAGCATACAGGTCACCTGTTGGTAAGTGATCACGGCCGCCCATGAATATCCACAACGCTTGAATCATGGTATGTTGCCGGAACATCAAATAAGTAAGAGAGTGGGGAAGGAAAAAAAGATAGGAAGAGGTAGGAATATTGAACATATCCATTCAGAGTAACAATAAAGAAATTACATTTCTCACAGGCAACCATGTGGAAATGAAAAATAGTTGATTCTCGAATCAGAATCGGTTGAAGCTGGAACATCCCTAAAGTTTGCAAAATTAAGAAACACCGCGTGAAGTGCAAAGCATCAGAACTTAGAAAGCATAACTCTAACTGCTGATGTTTATAAGATAAATAATGAAGTGAAGAGATCACTTTCACATATATTTTTTCATACTGGCCCGGCATAATGACAGCATTGCGCCTGAAGGTAAGCGCAAATGTCCAGACAGAGTATCAAATGGCATCAGACGACAGTCCCAAGACATTCGATACAATTATGCCTGCTTGCTAAGATGCCTCTTCACACTACGGCGGAAGGATCCGACTTTCGAAACGCGTTGAGTAATTATGAATTGGAATTGTTGGAGTAGGTTCATCGGTGTAATGGCATGTGGTATTACTATTATTATTATTACATTACTGGTGGTAGGTCTCTCATATGTGAGAGGCCATCTGGGTAGGTACCACCGCAATGTCTATTTCTCCCGTGAAACAACACTGCTTAAATGCACTGTTGTGTTTCGGATTGAAGGACATTGTAGCCAGAGTAACTACTGGACATATTGAGACTTAACATCTTATGTCTCAGGATGGCGAGCGCAGTGGAATGTTGCTACTATTTATGAGCGGTCGTATCGCTCACCGAACCGAACGGCTTGCTCGTCTCGCCATTCACTGAAATAAAAAAAAATATTGTGAAGCGTACAAGGTTTTATTTGACAGTCTCCGTGGCACAGCTGGTCAGACCCCTGTGAGACATGAGGTCGCGGGTTCAATCCCCGCACCGACACAAATATTTGTGTGATCCAAAGGTATTTGTTTCTGGTCTGGGTGTTTGTGAGACCGACAAGTCTCTCGTAGTTCCTGATACCCACGACAGAAGACTCGATCTTAGTGTGGATCAGGACTATGTATGTGACTGTTGGGTGTATTTATTTATTTCTAGAACAATCTTATGATTTCTGTATGAATTGCCCTGGACTGTCGGTGATGTAACATGTATTTATTTCTACCCATATTTTAACAGATGATTATAATAATAACTCTTTATTTAAAACACCATAAAGTTATAACCAAAAAAAAGATTAAAGAGAAAAAAAATAAGTGTTACAAAACGGTGGTCTCATCGCTAAAAACAATCTCTTACAGACATGCAACAAGAGGAGATAAGTAATTAACATGGACGGTGCATAAAGATTGATAACACCTCCGCTTTAAGTGATAAGGAAATACATGTTTGTGACATTTGAAATGGAGCCGTTCTACCGCTCTATTCAATAAAAAACCAATCACTGGGAATGACATGTATACGAACGATACCAAAATTTGTTAACTTTAAATGTTTATCACTCCAAAACTGATAGACATTTTCTAAATATTATTTATTTAATCGACTCGCAGTGAGTTATGACTCGAATGCATCCAAACCGTTGGACTAAGCTGGCTACAAGCTTGATTTCTGAGAATGGCCGGAGAAAACGCGGAAGACCAAAGATGCGGTGGAAAGACGAGTTGGATGCATTCGAGACAACATGGCACGAGCTCGCCGAGGATAGGGTCAAGTGGAGTGACAAAGGGGAGGCCTTTGCCCAGCAGTGGGACACAGTTTAGGCTATTTTTTTTACAGTTTTTGACAGCCTCCGTGGCGCAGGTGGTTAGACGCCGCCTGTGAAACGAGAGGCCGCGGGTTCGATCCCCGCACCGAGAGAAATATTTGTGCGGCCCACAAATATTTCTTCCGGGGTTGGGTGTTTGTGAGACCGAAAAGTCTCTCGTAGTTCCTGATACCCACGACACAAGACTCGATCTTAGTGTTGGATCAGGACTATGTATGTGACTTTTGGGTGTATTTATTTATTTGTTTATTTTATCTGTTTATTAAAAAAAATCATATTATCCAACTTAGCAAGTGCTCCATTTTCCTGCACTCCCGGTATATCTCTCTTTCTCTCTTTTCATATACAGGAGGTCCACTGCTGAACATAGATCTCCCAAAGATTTCAATGGTAATCAGGTCAAAGTGACCTGCATCCAGTGTCATCCTGTAATTTATGTAATAAAATTAGCGTATGTTAATAGAATAACAAGAGTTATTTACAGACGGTGCTGCGCATACAGTGCATATATTAACCACGTACTTTGTATGCCCGCCTTGTATCGCAAGGCTCCTTATTCTGATTAACTTTTAACACGAAATATGAACGCTTGTGGCGTAGTTAAGATGGTTTGGAAACTAGAGGTTGCTTCTAAAATAATAAATAAATAAATAATACCCAACACTCACACACACAGTCCTGACCCCACACTAAGATCAAGTCTTGTGTCGTGGGTATCAGGCAATACGAGAGACTTTTCGGTCTCACAAACACCCAGACCCGAAAGAAATTTTTGTGGGCCGCACAAACATTTCTCTCGGTGCGGGGATCGAACCCGCGGCATCTCGTTTCACAGGCGGCGTCTAACCGATCACGCCACGGAGGCTGTAATTTGAGATGAAGACTGTATTTTAAATTATTTCCAATAAAAAAGCGTTGATTCTATAACCACAGCGTTCAAAGTCGGTTAACAAAACGAATTGAGCAGAATACGCCGATGAAAAGCATTTCTAAAGGCTTAAAGTTATTAGTAGTCTTCAGGTTGCGGTCGCAGTATCTTGCAAAGATGCAAGGCACTGCGATCGCGACCGACCTTTACTTTACGGTTTTTATAACTTTTTCTAAATAAAAAGAACACGCGGAAATATATCCAACAGTCACATACATAATCCCAAATCCACTTTGTGGCGTCGATATCAGAATCGAGAGACTATTCGGTCTCACAAACAACCAGTTTACTGGTGGTATGTCTCTCATATGTGAGAGGCCGCCTGGGTAGGTACCACTACAATGTCTATTTCTTCCGTCAAAGCAGTGTAAGTGCTCTGTTGTGTTGCTGTTTGAAGGATATTGTAGCCAGAGTAACTACTAGACATATTGAGACTTAACATCTTATGTCTTAGGGTGGCGAGCGTAGTGGAATGTCAAGCATTGCTTTATAAGTCAAGGTGTTGTTTGGTTTTGCTATTGTTCATGAGGAGTCGTATCGCTTACTATCAGGCGAACGGCAAGCTCATCTCGCCATTCATTGCAATAAAACAGTTGACAGCCTCCGTGGCGCAGTCGGTTAGACGCCGCCTGTGAAACGAGAGGCCACGGGTTCGATCCCCGCACCGAGAGAAAAGTTTGTGCGGCCCACAGATATTTCTTCCGGGTCTGGGTGTTTGTGGGACCGAAAAGTCTCTAGTAGTTCTTGATACCCACGATACAAGACTCGATCTTAGTGTGGGGTCAGGACTATGTATGTGACTGTTGGGTGTTATTTATTAAAAAAATTCTAGATTCGAAACAGATTCCGGTGGGTCACACAAACATTTTCCTCAGTGCCGGGATAATTTACAACGTTTTTATATAAAATGTGATCTAGCATAGATAGCGCGTATGTCTTGGAGTGAAACCACTTATGTAAGAGTTTTAAAGCCCGCTTTAAACCAGAACACACACTGATAATATTTAAATTATTGTTTATTCGATACTGTGCCGCTCACAGACTTATGTTTTAAGGAAAGGGCGCGAGCGTACACAGACTAAGAAGTAAACGAACGTGGTAGATTTAATTATCACAGAAAGGTACACAATCAGTTGTACAGAAATAGTTTTCAGAGCGTGTAGAAGAGTTATTAAATTATTATATTTCTGCGAGTGTGTATTTGATGAAAGTAATATTTATTTAGAAAGCTAATTTAAAGACACAATCTTACTACAAAATATCCGGAAAAATATCTAATAATTTAGTTTTGTAAAAAAACAGTTGCAACTTAAATGTTCCCTAGTCGTATGCCGACTGAGCAATGAAATATTTAAGTATAGTAATTCAGTAACGTTTCCTATATATGTTAAACATATGCATCAGATTTCATTTTTGTACGTTGCCCGCAATATTCTTTCTATTTATTTGTTTAACGCCTAAGGCATTCTCTACCAGTCCACCGTGTGTGTGTCGGTGTGTAAACACCGCCTGTGCAACGAAAGCTCGCGGGTTCGATCTCCCCACCGAAATAAATTTTTGTCCAACCCACAAGTAATTCTTTCAGGCCTGGATGCTTGTGAGACCGAAAAGACTTTCGTAGTTCCTGATACTCTCATCTTAGTGTACTCGATCTTAGTGTGTGGTCAGGATATAACTGTTAAATATTTATTTTATTTCGAGAACAATCTGATGATCTATATATGATAACGTTTCGTTTGCGTTAATGAAATTGCATCTTGCATAGAATTTATTTGGGAGTTAACTGACATTATATGTATATTTTTTAATTATACAATTTGTGGACGTCCCAACCACATCTAGTAAAGAAAATCAGTGTATCAACAGCGTTCTGTTATGCACAAGCACGTATAACCCCTAAACTGGTTAGTATCTTTTACGAGAACGCCTTGGCGCGAATATTTTTATGTGGCTTTATGTACAAAACATGTGGGTCGGCCGGAGTCGACTTACTGATAAACATATACTATGTACTGCGATTGAAAATTGGATGTTGTCTTTTCAAATTTAAAAGATGGTGAGGTTATAATATGGGTTAATATCTGTACTAATATATAAAGCTGAAGAGTTTGTTTGTTAGCTCTAATCTCAGAAACTATTGCTTCGAATGGAAAATCTTTTTTTGTTTTGGATAAGTAATTTATCGAGGCATGCTATAGGCTACATATATATATATATATATACAGGGTATATCAAGACTGCTACCGAAAACGAAGCCGGGTGGCAGTTTAAGCGACTTCAGACACAATGCAACAGAAAAAGTTTAAAAAAAAGCGACAATTTTTTTTTTGTTATTTTTTTCCTATGGCTATATTTGGGTGGTAAATTCATTTTTTCCTAAAATAATAGTGTATACCCTTTTATTTATAAATAATCTAAGGTATAAAAGAGTTTATATTATTATTTTAGCAAAAACTATTGATTTACCACCCCAAAATGACAATATTTAAAAAATCATAAAAAATAATTGTCGCGTTTCTATGTGAAATTTTTAATTGCATTGTGTTAGTAGCCACTAAAACTACCACCCGGCTTCGTTTTCGGTAGCAGTCTTGAGATACCCTGTATATACATATTATTGCATTGAATGGCGAGACGAGCATGCCGTTCGCCTGATGGTAAGCGATGCGACCGCTCATGAACAGTAGCAAAACCAAACAACACCTTGATTAAATAAAAGATAAAAGTCGTTCAAAAAGGATACAACATTCGATAAATAAGTTTTAACACTGTCTATAACTAAGCGCGAAAGAATAAAAATAAATAATAAATATGCTGATCGGCAACACAGTACTGAGCAACGCTGATTTACAGTCACCCCTGTCATAAAGTCATAAAGGGTTTTTTAATATAAATATATATGGACGTGACTAGACGCGGCTGCCAACATATTCACGGTGGTCGCGGGTTTGAATCCCAGGGCACACCTCTGACTTTTCGGAGTCATGTGTGTATTGATAGTCAATCACCACGCACTAAAACGGTAAAGGAAAACATCGTGAGGAAACCTGCATACCATAGCGATTTATAAAAATTTCTATGGTATGTAAGTCCGCCAACCCGCACTAGGCCAGCGTGGTGGACTATATGGCCTAACCACTCTCAATCGTACTTTCGATTGTAGAGTAGGCCCGTGCCCTGCAGTGGGACGTATGTGGGCTGATACGATACGATATATGGATGTAGTAGTCACGGAAACGCAGAACTAAATAGTTCAAACAAACCAAAACTTTGGAATACATTAAAAAAACTCATAAAATAAAATAGTATTTACAAATAATTGTATATGTACTGGTAATATACTGGCCATATAATGTGGCGTTAGAATGGAGGGGCATTGTTTGGCCGCCCGCCAAACATGTAATGAAGATCAATGCACGTTGTAACCAAACGACTATCACTGAATTAACCCATGATGTTGATACTATCATGACCATCTTTGTGATCATCAGTAGACAAATACCGCACTAGGGAATATGCATGTAATTTTTTTATATCTTTAAACAATTCTGTATGTTATTACATTATCGGAAAAAAAATATAAGTCTTTGAAAATATCAATCAAAAAAGTACAAAAAAATAATCAAAATATCAGTTTCGAAGCATTTAAACGCCATGTTGGCGCGAAATCGCTGTGACGTCAAAGGTCACGATATGAACAACGTAGTATTTGGATTAAGTTTCTTTGATGAATTGCTACAGAACTGTATGTCGTGACAAAATAATCCATTTATTTAATAGTATAAAGAAAGCACAAAATAACTCGTAAACAAACGTAAAACAACAAGCTAAATCTTCATAAGAACGCAACCATTGTCGTCACTTTCCTTTTCAAGCAACAGATCGCGTTTCGGAAAAAATGCGCGGCAAATTTGAAATGTCATTTTTTAAGTATTTATTTTACCGATTTAGAGTTGATGAATTTAAAAAATATCTTTAAGGTATATTTCTATATTAATAAAGATTACAAAAAAAATATTTTTTTTTCTCGGGTCTGGGTGTTTGTGAGACCGAAAAGTCTCTCGTAGTTCCTGATACCCACGACACAAGATTCGATCTTAATGTGGGGTCAGGACTATGTATGTGACTGTTGGGTGTTATTATTATTATTATTTATTATTTTGACTTATTTTGAAGTCTGGTGCATATTCCCTATTGCCCTATACCACTTCCTTCCTCCCATCCCTTATCTTTTCCGCCCCCCTCCCGATTTACAGCCGTTCTCTATAATCTATCTATCTTTAACTAGAGATTTCATTAGATATTTCGATGCATTTTATGTGTAATTATCAAAGATAGGTAGGTATAGATATGGTGCATATATTTATGGATAGATTGATTAGATAAATGTATATGTCTATTTTTGTTTAATGAAGCGTAGAATTGTACAAACATAGTCATGGTAGCTATATTAACCCCTTGTTAAAGACAGATAGGATATAGAGAACGGCCGTTAGTGGGCCGACAACACATCCAAGATACAAGTCATGTCGATGTTTATGGGTGGCAGTGATCACTTACCATCTAGTGCCCTGTTTGCTATGTCGCCGGACAAAAAAATTACAAAAATATATAATCATAAATATCGGGGCGACTTATTGGTAACGAATCAGATGCGGCTGCCAAAATATCAAGACATTCACGGCGGTTACGGGTTCCAATCCCAGGGCACACCTCTTACTTTTCAGAGTCATGTGTGTTTGACAATCAACCACACACTAAAACCTGCATACCATAACGATTTACAAGAATTTGTCTGGAATGTAAATTCCGCAAACCCGAATTAGGCCAGCGTCGTGGACTAAATGGCGTTACCACTCTCAATCGTACTCTAGGTTCTAGAGGAAGGCCCGTGCCCTGCAGTGCGACGTATATGGGCTGATACAGTACAGTACAAAGTAAAACTATTACTAATAAGACTCTTTGTTTCCTCAGAAATAATTACATCAAACACCTCGAAGCATTATGAACCAGCATTTGGATCATAAATTATCGTTAGCCATTCTCTATAATTTAGACGATTTTAGAAACCTCAAGGCTAAAGGTAAGTACCCTGCATTGAATTAAGGGTCTCTGCACTCATTTGGGCTTTGAACTAGGTAGTACACATTGTGATAAACATATAAAGCTTCCTTCACCACGGGTCAACGAAACTACTCTTTGATGGAAGCCTGCCAAGTAGTAAAACAATATCCAACGCTGTTTTCATTGACTTTACGTATAAATTGTTGTACGGACTTGTAACAATGTTACTTGGTTAATATATATGTCGTCATCGAGTTGATTTTTAAAAACGGAATGCCAAGCCCTCTATAGGCGTTCGACAGAATCTACGCTAGATATTGACTGAAGATGTCAGGGACTTTATAAAGAAAAGTCAGGGACATCTCAACGGTCTGCGAGCAAGCAGTACGCTTTGTTGCGATCAAGAGAGTAAATATTATCATCGGATAATAGTGTTGTAAGAGCGTGGAGACTGTCTCGCGTTCCGTGAGTAAGATTATGATTTCCTATGATTTGATCTGACACATCCCCACATACGCCCACAATACTAAGCTATGACTAGCTGTGAAGCATAATGACGAGCACACACCCAGCATGATAACGAACTTACATTGATTCGATATATACAAGCATTACATTATTCTAAAATTCGTTACTTATACCAATATCAAATGATAATCCGAAAAGGACCTTAAAATAATATTGTGTTATAGTCTAAGATCCCGCCATACATCGACCTTCACCGAGATGTTTATTTGATTAAACGTATTTTATATTCAATTTAATATGTCAATAAATATATTGTATAGGGGTTGCCTAGCAAATTTCAGTCCAGAATACGATTAATTAATAATTTAAAAAAAAAATATTTTTAACATTTCTCCTGTTTGATTATTAAACAAATTCTATACCAATCGAAAGTATGAAGCCCATAGAATATGCAAACGTTAGGTTGCCTATTTTTTTCCGGTCACAACCCTCAGGTTGCCAGGTATAAACAGGTAAATCGCTACTAGCATTTTGCACCGGTCTGATTATTGAATGGAAATTAAATGAAAATAAAGATCATTTTATTACGAACACGGTGGTATAGGGTTGCCTGCGAAAAATCAGTCCCGAATTGCGGTTGTCGAATTTAGAAAAGTGAAATATTGCTCCGAGTGACCATCCCATGCGATAGAAGAGGACACAGCATAGAAGCTGTTCGAAGTCCGCTCATAAAGAGGGTGCGCATGCTATTTATTCTTGAGAATGAAAAGGACAGCGATAGACTCGTATATGCTGTGTTTTGGAGTAGTTTATTAGTAAAATAGAGGAAATGTTATTTAATTTTGGTTAATCAATTAATTATTTATGTGTGTATATATTTTATGTGACACCAAAGTATATACTGCCTCGGTGGCGTAGTTGTACTAAGGTACGGTAACAAAGCTGAGGTCTCGGGTTCGAATCCCGGGTTGGGCAAAGTGATATTGGATTTTTCTATTCATTATCAGCCCAGAGTCAGGAATTTGTGCCCGATATGGCGATAGGCTCGCCACCTATCACATCGTGGGACGGAACATACAAGGCGAACACTCGGAATACACTCGGAGGTGCGATTGGTGGAATGACTTACTAGTCCAACTACGTCGAACTTTTCGCAGAGCGCGTAGGCGTTTTAACGGACTTAAAAGACGTTGTGTTACAGGGGAAGCATTAACATCTGCTTTAAATAGACTGAGAGTTACCAGATCTCATTATAAAGCCGCCGTCCAAAAATCGAAAGGAAATTTGTTACGAAAAATTGTGGCTAGGTTAGATAGTGAAGGTCCGTGGTCTCCTTTATACCATGAATTTAAAGCAAATAGGTCGATATATTGAAAATTTAAAAATTGACAACAACTTCACCACTGGTATTGAGGAGACAACGGAAGCTCTGTTACAATCATTATAATCATGATCATTAATTCCGGATGATAATGTTGAAAATGACACAGAATACCACAGGCAGATTAGGATGTGGGCCGTAGAACTGCCGAACTCTTCAGATTCAAATCTCTCGTCCTTTGATGAATTTAGTGAAATCGTACGATCTTTGCCCCTAAACAAGGCTTCCGGTGACGACAAAATATCCAATAAAATGATAAAAGAAGCGTGTAAATCGGCCGGCGATGCATTACTTACTGTTTATAATAGATGTATTGCTGAAGGGGTGTTTCCGCGAGTATGGCGTACCGGTTTCATTCGGATAATACCCAAGAGTGGCGATAAATCACCGCATGATCCGAAGTCGTATAGACCTATTACACTCTTGCCGTCGCCAGGGAAACTTTTAGAACGTCTTATCGTCCCTCGATTGCTACCGGGTGGACCAAAATTTCACGAAAATCAGTTCGGATTTACTACGGGTAAGTCAACCATCGACGCGGCAGTTTCGGTTAGAAGAGCGGTAAGTACATCGGTGCGCAAATATGTACTTGGTATTTTCCTGGACATCTCCGGTGCTTTCGACAACGCTTGGTGGCCAATGCTGCTTCTTAAGTTGAAATTACGAGGTTGCTTTAAAAATATATATTCACTTATTTACTCGTATTTCTCGCACGGAACAACCAAACTTAAACTTGGACACTATACCGTGTCTAAACCACTGACGATGGGTTGTCCACAAGGCTCAGGTCTTAGGTCCTTATTTGTGGAATTTAGGCTTCGACGATTTTCTTACGATTCCCTTACCGTCAGGGTGTTCTTTGACCGGATATGCGGACGATGGCCTCTTGCTCATAGAATCAAACAGTAGGTCGGGACTAGAAAATAGTGCAGACGCGTGTTTAAAATTAATATGTGATTGGGGCGATCGAAATCGCTTAAAGTTTGCACCACATTAAACGTTCCAATTACTTTTAAAAGGAAGTTTACAATCACCGCCGCGATTTAAATTTAATAATATCACTGTTAAGAAAAAAGAATCGGTTTGTTATCTTGGTTTAATTTTGGAAAGGAATTTTTCATTTCTTGAACATATTAAAAACGTCGGGGAAAAGTCGAAAAGGAACTTTTTTGCTTTGACAAGAGTATCAAAATCAACATGGGGGCATCTTTCAATACACTAAAAATCATCTATGGAGCAACTTACTTAGGATGTATTTGTTACGGATCTCCCCTATGGGCTGATAGGGCTACTATCGGCGCTGTGCGAAGAAAACTGCTTCAGAGCCAACGCTTGGCCTTGATATTCTTGTGAAGGCATATAGAACTGTTAGTACCGAAGCTTTGCCTGTCCTGGCGGGTGTACTTCCAGTCGACCTGGAGGTGCAACGTCGCGCCGCCATGTATTACTCTACTAGGGAGAATATGGATAAAAGTTTTTTAACCGCACGTGAACTTTTAAAAATTGATAGATTATTTAAACCGCTTTCAGTGGTATATAGCGAACTATTAGATGAATGGCAAAATAGATGGGAGGTATCTTTGAAGGGACGGCATCTATATCAATATTTTCCTTGCGTTCGTGACCGTTTGACAAAGACTTGGTTGGATGTCGATTATTGCGTATCACAGTTTCTCACGGGCCATGGTAACTTTAGGTCTAAACTTTACTCTTTTAAGCTTGTTGAATCGCCTGCATGCCCATGTTCAACACCTAATTGCGAGTATGAGCAGTCCGCGCATCATATACTTTGGGAGTGTAGTCTTTGGCAGAATGAGCGTAAAACTATGCTGGATAGTATGCAGATATCATCTGGAGTCGTATACTACATGGACTTTGTAGAGACTAGGAAGAACTTCCGTGCTTTCCGGCGTTTTTGCCATACTTATTATTGGAATCAAGTCTAAAAGCTCACATAATAGGTCCCATTTAAATTTTAAATGTAGTGATGATGTGATCCGTGGTGCTTTACAGCTGGCTTCTCCGGCTGTAAAAGTCTTTTTACGAGGTTATTTACCTCTTCAGTTCAATGTTTTGTCACCCGCTTTGCACGGAGGGAAGTGGACAATAATTTATTTCCAACTCCTCCTATTAATTTCACTTTCTGATTAATTTCGTTGCGGGTTAAAGACAAGTTAGACATTCCCGGAGACTCGCCGAGCTTCAATGCTCGGTGTCATTACATTGCGTGCCACTGTTGATCCTGGCTCACAGGAGTTACAGTGGTGGGTGTGAGGGTGGGACAAACTCCATACAAGGCGAAATGTGGGTGTCCTGGCACCTCTGCCTACCCCTTCTGGGAAAAAGGCGTGAGTTTATGTATGTATGTATGTACTAAAGTATATATACATTTTTAGCAAAAAAGAAGGTTATATTATTACATATATAATACTAATCTTGCAAATTGTATCTTTATTATTAGAAGACAAAATAAAAAAACAACAATTAAAAAATACTTCTGTTTATTGTAAAAAATTGTAAAAACAAAAAAAAAATTAGTCAGATTCCGAGTCATTTCTTTTGGATTATTGTTACCAAATGGTCGTTTTCCCAATAATCAACCAGAAACCGCACCAGAGCCAACAGCTTTTAAAAATGTCATTATTAAAATTAATTAAATCAACATCCGAATCACACAAAAAACACTTTTTCGCCATTTTTTTTGACAAAAAATAGTAGCACGTTTTTTCAATTGCAACTTTAACCACAATCTACTCCAAAATGATGCACAGCATATACGAGTCTATCGCTGTCCTTTTCATTCTCAACAATAAATAGCATGCGCACCCTCTTTCTTTAAATGGGCGGACTTCGAACAGCTTCTATTCTGTGTCCTCTTCTATCGCATGGGATGGTCACTCGGAGCAATATTTCACTTTTCTAAATTCGACAACCGCAATTCGCGACTGATTTTTCGCAGGCAACCCTATACCACCGTGTTCGTAATAAAATGATCTTTATTTTCATTTAATTTCCATTCAATAATCAGATCGGTGCAAAATGCTAGAAGCGATTTACCTGTTTATACCTGGCAACCTGAGGGTTGTGACCGGACAAAAATAGGCAACCTAACGATTACATATTCTATGGGTTTCATACTTTCGATTGGTATAGACTTTGTTTAATAATCAAACAGGTGAAATGTGTAATTTTTTTTTTTAATAATTAATTAATCGTATTCTGGACTGAAATTTGCAAGGCAACCCATACACAATATATTTATTGACATATTAAATTGCATATAAAATAGGTTTCATCAAATAAACATCTCGGTGAAGGTCGATGTATGGCCGGATCCTATACTATTACATCATTATATCACTAGCTTATAATATTTATGTCTGGTAGTCTAACTTTTCAAATGCTATGAATGCATTCTTAATTTTTTGAATTTGATTCATTGAGGTTTTACAACTGGAGCGGACACGTAGAAGAAAAATAGTGCTCATTTCAATATGACAGCGAAGTATAGATTAAGTCGGCATTGTTGCAGATGCGACAATTCAGAAATTTCTACCTACATCTATATACGCATGATGTCAAATAAAAAAGCATAATTTAATCAAATCATTTATATTTATTCCTTCTATATTAATATTGTCGCAATTTTGGGTAAAATAAATATATTTACTAAAATAACTAAGTGACTTTATTTGAACACTATAACCGCATACTTATCAAATGGACTCTTTTCATTCCCGCTCTCCTCTAGATTTAGTGGGCTCGCAACACATATCACTTACTATTTGGTGATCTGTTTGCTCGTAGTTTTCATAATTTTTAATACTGACCATGTCTTTATATTTTCAAAACAGACCTGATAGAGCCTATAAATTCTTATATTGAATTTAAGGGTTTATTTTATTTTCTTTATTTTGAAAAAAAATCATTATAACAATATATATATATATATATATATATATAAAATTAACCAATTAATTAAATATATAAAGTTAACGGAAACCATAATTAAAATGTCCAAATATACCATACTTTTCATATATTCAACTGGTGGTAGGTCTCTCATATGTGAGAGGCCATCTGGGTAGGTACCACCGCAATGTCTATTTCTCCCGTCAAACAACACTGCTTAAATGCACTGTTGTGTTTCGGATTGAAGGACATTGTAGCCAGAGTAACTACTGGACATATTGAGACTTAACATCTTATGTCTCAGGATGGCGAGCGCAGTGGAATGTTGCTACTGTTTATGAGCGGTCGTATCGCTTACCATCAGGCGAACGGCTTGCTCGTCTCGCCATTCATTGCAATAAAAAAAAATATATATATACTTTGGGAGTGTAGTCTTTGGCATAATGAGCGTAAAACCATGCTAGATAGTATGCAAATATCATCTGGAGTTTTATAGGTACTACATGGACCTTGTAGAGACTAGAAAGAACTTCCGTGCTTTCCGGCGTTTTTGCCATACCTATTACTGGAATCAAGCATAACAGTTCACATAATAGGTCCCATTTAAATGTAATAATGATTTGATCCGTGGTGCTTTATAGCTGGCTTCGCCGGCTGTAAGTCTTTTTGCGAGGTTATTTACCTCTTCAGTTCAATGTTTTGTCACCCGCTTTGCACGGAGGGAAGTGGACAATAATTTATTTCCAACTCCTCCTATTAATTTAACTTTCTGATTAATTTCGTTGCGGGTTAAAGACAAGTTAGACATTCCCGGAGACTCGCCGAGCTTCAATGCTCGGTGTCATTACTTTGCGTGCCACTGTTGATCCTGGCTCACAGGAGTTACAGTGGTGGGTGTGAGGGCGGGACAGTCTCCATACCATACTTTTGTTTTGGAAATAAATTAGAATTTTTAAACATAATATATATCCTATCATCACATACAATATCCACTAACCCTATACGAAAACTTCAATTTTTACCTATCTGTCACTACATGATTATTAATCTATAATTTCATTCAAAAATGGCGGTTGTCAAAATGACCCCGGTAAATAATTTCTTAAATTTAATTTCGTGCTTCTTTATTTTAATTATGGTTGATTTACCTATGGAATGAAACTCCATCTATTCTTCCTATTGTTCTGGAATGGCTTTTGCACGTTTTTAGCACGCAATACGGCATTTATGGACCAATTATATTTACACCTAATTAGGTCCGTCTTCGCTGAAACGTCAGGGACGACTGACAGCCTAACGGTACATGTACCCTTGCGAATGTTCCAAACTAAACTCATTTGCAAAAAAAAACGGGCACCTAAGCAATGAACCATTTCAAATGTTACTATTGGTTTGTTTGATAATTATAGGTAGTTTTACTTTCACAATTTTGTAAATTAATAAGCAAATAATCGTGTTCGTCAGTATTATCATAAAATTTTGATAAAATTTATGGGCTTTAATGCTAAAGTTCACTAGTAGTGTATGCTCGCTAGTAGTGCATATGCTCGTGAAGTAAAAGTTAACAAAGATTTTTGTTTGTTTTTTCTTTAATAAAGTTAAAGGAGATAAATGTTTAGTATCGAGTGTGACCCCCTCTAGCTGAAATTACAGCTTGAATTCGTCTGGGTATGCTAGCGAGGATATCCCGGATACTTGCTTGCGGAATACGTTCCCACTCCGCGGGAATCACATTCTTCAGCTCTCTGATGGTCTGCGGAGCCGGTTGTACTGATCTCACGCATCGTTTCAGAACGTCCCAGACATGCTCTATAGGATTGAGGTCGGGACTTCGAGCTGGCCAATCCACACGACGAATGCCGACCTCTTGCACATACGCTTCCACATCCCCAGACCGGTGGGCGCGAGCGTTGTCGTCCATAAAATTGAGTCTTCGAGTAAACGATCTAAAAGAATATTCCTTTATAAATAGATTAATATTTGTTGATAAAAAGGAGAAATAAATATATGGATGAACTAATTCTGAGCGTTTTAATTGGATTATGAATTATTTTTGTTCCTTAGGTCCAGCAAATTAGCAAACCGGTCACCTGATAAGTGATCACTGCCGCCCATGAACATCAATAACTTTTGGATCATGATAGTGTTGACGGCCTCAAAATCAAAGCAGGAAAGGAGCGGGAAGGAAAAGGATGGGAAGACGTAGATCTCCCGTGAGATAGTGGTACTGCTCCGGACGAACCTGCCCGTTCAAAATGAGTCATGAATGACAACAGCGTGGCTCTACTCGTTCTGGTGTTTAATTACAGCTTACAGGAAGTCACTGCTGAACACAGATCTCCAGCAAAGATCTCCATATCGATCGAGATGCGGCCTGCATCAAGCCATTTCCTGTAATCTTCATTAAGTAAAGATTCTTACATATGTGTGGTACGGTTAATATTCTAAATAGTATTTTTATTAGCATACTGACTGGTCTGGGTTTATATCAAAAGTAATATTTGCTCGTTTAAATCCAGGCAGATGAAACAAATATTTACTTCAAAATAAATTATCAAAAACACTAAAATAAATTCAAAACAAATTCAGCAGAATGTACAAACACGTGTTGAAATTAATTCAAATACATTTTCGTTTTTAGATTTATCGGTAATAACGAGAATTTATCGATTTCGTACGAATGTAACTGGAATTTAAATTGGCAGAAACTCTTCAATTATACTATGGTTATTTATTTTTGTAGTATATTATTAGTATGTTTGTTTCCCCCTAGAACTAAGAGTATATGTAAAGAATACAATGTAAAGAAACCTCTGTGGCGCAATTGTTTAGACGCCGGTTGTGAAACGAGTGGCTGCGGGTTCGATGCCCGGTCGGAAACAAATGCTTGTGTGATCCACATGTATTTGTTTAAAGTCCGAAAATTTGGGAGACTGAAGTCTCTCGTCGTTCCTGATACCTCTACACAAGACTCGATCTCAATGTAGGGTCAGGACTATGTATGTGGCGGTTGGGTATATTGACTTAATACTTGTTCATTATCGTGTAACTGGTGACAAAGCACTTTAACGGTGAATGAAAACATCATGAGGAAATCTGCGTAGTACCCATAGGCCTCTATGGTATCTTAAAAGCTTCACAAGAATTTCTGAAGTATATGAAATTTGATGAACTGCATTAGGCCAGCATGGTGGTCCACGACCATAGGCTTCTCAATCGAACCTTAATTATTACTGGAGTTCCGTGTCCTACTTTTTTTATCAGCGCAATAAGCTTTCCATTCGCCTGATGGTAAGCGATACAACTACTCATGGACAGTAGCGCGAGACTAGTATGCCATTCGCCTCATGGACAGCAGCAAACCAGTTACACCTTGAATGAAAAAACAATGCTAGGTGCTGCGCTCGCCATCCTGAGACATCAGATGTAAGACTCAATATGTTCACTAGTTACTCTGGCTGGAACGTTTTTCAAATTGGAAAACAATACTGCAGCTTAGCGGAAGAAATAGATATTGCGGTGGCACCTACCCAGGCGGCCTCTTACAGATGACAAACCTACCACCAATACAACTATGTTTAAAGACTGATACAAAAGAAGTAATAATAAATAAATACACCTAACAGTCACATACATAGTCACATCCTGACCCCATACAAACGTCGAGTCTTGTATCGTGGATATCAGGAACTAAGAGACTTTTCGGTCTCACAAACACCCAGACCCGAAACAAATACCTGTAGTTGACACCAGTATTTGTTTCGGTGCGGGGATCAAACCCGCGGCCTCTCGTTTCACAGCCGGCGTCTCACCAACTGCACCACTGTCTGTCTTCTTTTTGATTTTCTTCAAAGTGAAAGACTGCTAACTTACGAAATTATTAAGATCAGGAAACTTAGACCTTACACAATCCTTTATATCGACAGTATTGTTTGCCGGCACGACGGCACCGGATATTGCGAGAACACTCTGAACAGAACACTTTGGTGCGGACTTTGTGAATGTTTTAATTATTAAACCCTGTTTGAAGAGGAGCCATCGTAGACAATGGACAGATACCGAACTAAATATCATGAGTTAAAAGTTCGGACGATAAAATATTATTTATTTATTGAAATTACGTAGAAAGAAAGAAAGAAATATTTATTTATTGCTAGCACAATAACAAAATAAATTACAAAAAATAAAAACCAAAAGAATACAAAACAAAAAACGAATTACACTAAGAACAGAATTATAAATATAAAATTAATTATTCTGAATTATAAATATTGCGCCAGCAATGGAACCTCCCATTCAGCTTTCTGCTGCAGTACTGCATATGCAATATTACAACGCTGATTTTCAATGGGAGGCCCAAGAGACGTGCGGACGATCAGTCGTAGTTACTTATTTAATAGACAGAAATTTTAATAGTATAAATACAATAAACAAACAACATGACAATTAAAAAATAAACCTAAATACAAGCAAAAAATATTAAAAAATGAAACAAAAAACTATTCTATTACATCACAACTTCGTTGTATGTGTGTGTGCGTGGGTATGTGGTTGTATACGTATGTAAGTATGGCTCGCCATATCGAGCAAAACAGGAAAATAAAAATAAGAATATACATTTATTTTATACGTACGCCTCACCAGTAAACTACCACATGCATACATGCATAAACATATAAATAAATATTTTAAAAGATTTTTTATATCTATGAATGACGAGATAAGCTTGTCAATCGGTTGATGGTTAGCTATACGGTCGCTCATAATTTCAAACAACACCTTGAATTACAAAGCAATGCTTGGCATTCCACTGCGATTGCCAGTAATCTGAAACACAACAGTGCATTAACACTGCTATTTGATGGAAGAAACAAACATTGCGGTGGTCCCTATCCAGATGGCCTCTCACATATGAGAGACCTCTGACCTACCACCTGTAGGTACACTAACACCCATTCTTCTTAATGATCTGTTCTCTACTGCCCTAATTTAAATTTAATGCTTCTTCTGCTATTCCAAACTTTCACTACCATACATTGTAGGCATTAACACTGTGTCATTGTATAATACCGGAGTCCGGAACAATAGAGGTTATATCAAAAGATCGGAAGCTATACAAAACAAATCACGATTTTATGAACCATGATTTGCAGTCTGCTATGATATTGCTAAAGCTCTGATTGTTATTGCATTTGACCCTATTGACATAATGGTTACGTGTATAGGTCATCAAACTTGAGGTCCTGGATACAATAGAGTTGACAATTCAGTTATGAGGTTTTAGAAAAGAAATCATATGCCTTGCCCGAGATTAGAAGTTGCCTCGGGCATGGCGCTATCGGCAAAAAATGATAAATTTACTGTTGTGCCAAGCACGCCATTTGCTTGATGTTAAGCAACACGAACGCTAATGGATAGTAGCAAACCAAACAACATCATGCATTACAAAGCAAAGTTTGGCATTACACTGCGCTCCCTATCCTGAGACATACGATATTAAGTATCTATATGTCCAGTAATTAAGTGTCCTTTTTTCCTTCCTTCATACAGGAACATAACAGTGCATTTACACTGCTGTTTGTTGGAAAAAATAGACGTTGCAGTGGTACGGACTCAGGCGACGTTACATATGTGAGACCTGCCACCAGTAAATGGCTCCTATTCATGATCTTACGACTCTGTTTACGGACACTATATACATTCATACATACATGAACTCGCGTCTTTTTCCCAGAAAGAGTCAGAGGTGTTGTAAGCACACCCACATTTCGTCTTATATGTTCCGCCCCACGACATGTTAGGGGGCAAGCCGCTATCGAGCAGAAATTCCTGCCTCCGGGCTAATAAAGAATAGAAAAATCCAATATCACTTTGTCCGAGCCGGGATTCGAACCCGAGACTTCAACTTTATGATTATAAAGTTTAATATGATTATAAAATTATAGTAAGATTGTACTATAGAACAACTACGTCATCGAGGCAGTTAAATTATGTACTTACATATGTCAAATTTATCGTAACCTTAGGCCTAACTTGTTATTTTGATCGTTTCCATCAGCTACTACAAAAAATCCTCAATACACGGGATTACTATTTAAATTCACTAAACATCTGTACAACAATTAAGTCAAACTGCTAAGTCTTGGCCGAGATATTCTACAATAGTGAATATAATATTCTGACAAGTTGGATCAACTTGTGGTCGTAGTTGGGCCAATTGTTAATTTAATTGGCTTTATATGTTTATTTCTACCGTCATAATGATTAACTTTGTTTAAATTAGTATCCCATCAAAAACATCCTGTAAAAAAATTCCAAGTCTCGCAGCTCAATTTATCTACCGCAAAAAGTTGTGAGATCCATGTAATACCAAGTCGATTAATTTATTTAGTCCTTGATTAAGGGACGTTCTGTATAAAGTTATTACGTAAGTTATTATCATATCATCGCATGAAAACATAATGTATCGTACAATTTATGCATAATGCTACTGGCCAAGTCGATCTATTTATTTAAAACGTAAAGAATTTTTAATATTGATATGGTAGTAACTTACGTAATAACTTTATACAGAACGTCCCTTAATCAAGGACTAAATAAATTAATCGACTTGGTATTACATGGATCTCACAACTTTTTGCGGTAGATAAACTGAGCTGCGAGACTTGGAATTTTTTTACAGGATGTTTTTGATGGGATCTCACGTCTTTTTGTAGAGTCCTACTTTATTCCTTTTCGGTCCTTTATATTTCTAGAATATATATAATGATTTTTCTTAAAGCCTCTGTCTTATGGTTTTTTCTTATTTTTGTAGGTATCAATTTATCACAAATATAGCGGATTTTTTATTAGTGTTCTATCTTTCATGGTGATTGTTTTCGAGCTATTTAGTCTATTTATTTGCAAGGTTATCTTCGTCATGTTTTTCTAGAGGAATGTTGTACAGTTTAATGGGCTGAATACACCCTTTCCCTCTTTATACCCCCCTCCTGTTATGCCTCATATATAATATATATAGATACCAATCTACAACTATTATTCCATTATATACGGGTACAACGAATCATTAACTGCAAATGTATATTTGTAATCCTATACATTTATATGAGATTACAAAGTTATTCACGCAGTTGGTGTATCTAGAAAACTAGACAGAAATTATGAAACGTTTGATTTTTTCCTTACTTTAGACACTAAACACTAATTATATTCTAAATTTGAAGGTTCTATGTCTGCTAGAAGTGCCTTAGACTTTTGATGATCGGTCAGTCAGTCAGTGAGTGACAAAATTGCGAAAGTTTGACAAGTTATAATTCTTAAACTACTGGTTCAAATTGAATGAAATTTTAAATATACCGTGTTTACACAATGCCTAATTAGTAACTGAAAATTCAGGCTTCTTGCTTTAACCACAACGAAGTTATGGGGGGTTGAAAATGGTCTGAATTGCTTCGAGAAAAGGATAGTACGGCTGTGCCGCTTTTTAGCTCGACTTGGAGGGGGCACTGCCGTGCCCCCAGATACAATAGTCTCATAATCACATAGGACTATGTTTAGCAGTGGACATCCTGTGGCTGAAGAGAGAGAGAAAAGGGGCAGATAGAGAGAGAGAGAGAGAGTCAATTATTAAAAAATTCAAACTGTTGGTCTGACAAAGAACCGGACTCAAAACAAATACTGGTAGATCACACAAACATTTTGCTCAGAGCATGAATCGAACCCGCGGCCTCTCGTTTCACATCCGATGACCAACCAACGGCGCCAAAGAATAATAAAGTTAAAGCCCAAGTATTAGATTGTTAGAAAGTATCAGTGCTAAGTACCTCTTTTTTTGAAAATACTTAAACTAGGGTTAAAATGCATGGTCATTGGACGCGACCGTTTATTAGATTGCTTGATATTCCACTGCGCTCGCTATCCT
Organism: Hyles vespertilio; assembly: GCA_009982885.2. NCBI lineage: Eukaryota > Metazoa > Arthropoda > Insecta > Lepidoptera > Sphingidae > Hyles > Hyles vespertilio. The sequence continues at coordinate 10,741,494 of CM042827.1, forward strand.
GAGACATTAGATGTTAAGTCTCAATATATCCAATAATTGCTCTGGCTCCAATGTCCATCAAACCGTAACACAACAGTGTATTTACACTGCTGTTTGGCGGGAGAAATAGATGACGGTGGTACATACCCAGCCCCAAGGCGACCTCTACCTACTACTTGTAAAAAATCTAGAAAATATGCATCCATCTTATAATCAATCTTCTTATTGAATTGCTTTTTATCACGTCGTGAGCTACGGATTCCTCTCTCTCGGTTATATAAAACTGTTGGTTCGGGGGTTCGCTGTCATTTCCTCACTAACTCTTCTACAAGTGCCTGTGTGTTCTCATTAATTTTTTAACAGGTCAGTTATTGGTTTTATTTATTTAATTAATTTACATTATTTATGTTTTACGACTAAGTGTTATGATCGTTTATTAATTTTGAATTTTAATGTTAATAATTTTGTGTCTTATTTTATTTTTTGCTTTTAAACGTGATTTATTATATTTATTACTTTAAAAAAATAATTAAGAATACTTCACGATATTAAAACTCTTATGTGAGTAGTTTCTGAATAACAACCTGGTAATCTAGGACATAAGATAAACATCTATGGATATTTCTCTAAACTATAAAAAGATAAACGTATAAATAGAACCAAACCTAATACCATCTTAAAATCCGTTATACTCTTAACTCGGCAATTTGTAAACGTTAATAATTAATATTATACCGGGTATCTCAAGACTGCTACCGAAAACGAAGCCGGGTGGTAGTTTTAGTGACTACAAACACAATGCAACTAAAAATTTCGCAAAGAAACGCCACAATTATTTTTTATAATTTTTTAAATATCGTCATTTTTGGGTGGTAAATCCATAGTTTTTGCTAAGATAATAATTTAAAACACTTTTATACCTTAGATTATTTATAAATAAAAGGGCATACACTATTATTTTAGGAAAAAATGTAGTTACCACCCAAATATGGTCATAGGAAAAAAAATAAAAAAAAAAATTTCGCTTTTTTTTTGCAACTTTTTCTGTTGCATTGTGTCTGAAGTCGCTTAAACTACCACCCAGCTTCATTTTCGGTAGCAGTCTTGATATACCCTGTATATTGAAATAAACCTATTATAGACGTATTTTATCGCGGGTTTGGTTTATTTTTTACATTCTAACTTCCCTGCTAAAACTAAAATTATTATGTAGATATGATATTCATATATGATCATTAATTTAATACACATGTTTTTAAAGACTTCAAATAACATTGTACGGACTTTGAGAAAAAAAACTTGTATTTCGGTAAAAAATTTGATTTTTATATTTCGAAATCAATCGGATTTTTGTCTTCAAATTTTGTAGAAAATAACACTTAGTTAAAAACTTGTAGATTAATTACATTAATGATCAATATCACACAAAAAATCATAAGCATTTATTTTCGAAAAATCTAAATTATGTCCTAGATTCGAACCCATAAAATAATAGTACTACCAACTATCTCTCACATAATAGTATTAGTGACACATTTTATAACACCATTCAATCTGTAAAAAATAAGGTTAATTCACACGTCTACGTGTCTCTCACGCATACAATAGTGTGGTGTCTCTCACGACACGATTATTTAGTAGCTTATTGTTTATGGAAAACTCGTATCGTTGACCTTTAGAAAACTTCGGTAATGGGAGAGAAAGATTACGTATAATTGATATTCTTACCAGCGTAGACAACCACCATCGTACATTACTAGTGGTCACTCATATGGGAGGCTGCTAGGGTAGGTACCACCGCAATGTCTATTTCTCCCGCAAAACAACACTGTAAATGCACTCAAGGGCGGATCCAGCTTTTGCAGGGGGGGTCACATTATAGTTCATGTCATATTTTACGCCAGGGGGGGTCATATCATATTTCGTAATAATGACTTTTTAAAGTTTGTTACAGGCGTGATTTGTGCTATGAATGTTTTTTACTTTATTTGTCGAATTAAATATGCTTATAAATTTTACCAACAAGATAAACAAATTTTGCCAATCTGGGGCCAGCCCATGGGGGGTCATGACCCCCATGACCTCCCCCCTGGATCCGCCCTTGATTATGCACTGCTGTGTTACGGTTTCAAGGATATTGTAGCACTCGTAATTACTGGACATATTATTTTCAATTGATGAACAATAAAGAGTATAAATAAATATAAATAAATCAACAGCGTTGCAATACATGAAAGTAATTTTAACAAATTCCATCACGGATTTTTAATATTGATAGATTTTTAACTTCTCGGTGTTTCGAAAACCTTATAAAGATCATGGTCACGGGCGGACAACACCAATTTTATTCTTGGTGGTTGTAACAATGGTTTCCACATACTATACAATATTTTTAAACTGAGACACTTTTTAGTTTGGCTGACCGGAAAGTCGAGTATATCACTCACCTTCGGTTTGCCGACGATATTGTAGTCTTGGCAGAATCGCTGGAAGACCTTAGCACTATGCTCGAATACCTCAATCGAGTCTTCCAACAGGTGGGTCTTAAAATGAACATGGACAAAACGAAGATCATGTCGAATGTCCATGTTGTGCCCACCCCCATCGGTGTTGAGGGCTCGACTCTCGAAGTTGTTGACGAATATGTCTATTTAGGACGAGTCGTCCGGTTAGGCAGGTCCAACTTCGAGAGACAGGTCAATCGTCGAATCCAACTCGGTTGGGCAGCGATCGGGAAACTACGCGACGCCTTCTTGTCCAAAATACCTCAGTGCCTTAAATCGAAAGTCTTCGATAGTTGTTTGTTGCCAGTGATGTCTTACGGCACCGAGACGTGGCCTCACACTATGGGCCTTATTAGGAAGCTCAAAGTCACTCAACGAGCTTTGAAGAGGGCTATGCTCGGTGTTTCCCTACGAGATCGAATCAGAAATGAGGAGATCCGTAGAAGAACTAAAATAACCGACATAGCCCAGCGGATTAGCAAGTTGAAGTGGCAATGGGCAGGGCACATAGCGCGAAGAACTGATGACCGATGGGGTCGGAAAGTGCTCGAATGGAGGCCGCGTAGCGGAAAGCGCAGCGTAGGACGTCCACCCACAAAGTGGTCAGACGACATGGTAAAGGTCGCGGGACGTCGCTGGATGCAGGCTGCCTCCAACAGATCTCTGTGGAAATCATTGGGGGAGGCCTATGTTCAGCAGTGGACTTCCTATGGCTGATGGATGGATGGATAGATGACCGGAAACAAATATTTGTGCGCTATATAAACACTTGTTCTGCTGGGATCAAACCCACGGCCCCCGTTTTCAAAGCCAACTCTCAACCAATGCCATTATACTACAGTACATACTAATATTAAATATGTATGTTTCCATTCCATTTCAGAACACAAGTCATGAAGCACCTAATATACTTCTTCTTCGCCACAGTAGTAGCTGAAGAAGTGACAACACCAGCGAGTCAATTAGGTCCAAAGCACTTCAACCACCATGCGTTTGATGCTGAACGGTTTCTGAAGAGTTTGAATCTTCCTGTACCCACGCAGTGAGTATTTTACATAAGCAAGTAATAAATAAATGCACAGTAGGATATAACCCTGACCACACACTAGGATACCAAGTCTTTTGTTCTATCACAAAACAACCATATACTTACATATCACATGTTACCAGACATTCAACTTCACTGTACATTTCTTTTTAATTTATTATTTACACGCACTCCTCTTCTCATCTCTGCATCTTCTCAGGTTCGACTGATAGATACTGTCTTAGGCGTTCAAACCACCTATACAATAAGCTATGTATGAAGTGTAAAAGATACGATTACAGCGCTAAGGTTCTAATCCCAGGTCGGAAAATGATATTGGAATTTTCCATTCATATCAGCCCGGTATCATGCCCAATATAGAGATAGGCTCACCTCCTATCACATTGTAGGACAGAACACACATGGCAAAACGCCTCCGCGTTCCCATTCTTGGAAAAAGCGTGAATTCACATATATATTTAAAGAAAGTTTCCACCTATGAATTAAACAAGAAATTACCTCGACAGGGCGTCAACCTTCTCTCCAAATAACTAACAAGTCATTTGAAATTTGGCTGCCATCAAAGGGAACGCAAAATAATCGAGTTATACCTTATTCTGATGTTTATACGTCGCAATAATTGATTTAGTTTGTACTTCTGTAATTATTACACGTTAACTTTGCTACTGTTTGAGTTTATGTACTTCCGTGGTGTCTTACAGTGAAACGACAGGTTCAAGTTTTGAATAAGGGAAGGACAAGAATAATTTACTACCTGTGATAACTAAACTTAGTATAAGTTCGTTAGTCACTTTGTGAAACAAGAGGCCGCGGGTTCGATCCCCGCACCGAAACAAATATATATGCGTGAATCACAAGTATTTGTTTCGGGTCTGGGTGTTTGTGAGACCAATAAGTCTCTCGTAGTTCCTGATATCCACGACACAAGACTCAATCTTAGTATGGAGTTAGGACCATGTATGTTACTGCTGGGTGTATTATTAAAAAAAGTTATTACGTAAAAAAACCCGCATATATTTCGTAAAACGTATCTTGGTGTTGTAAAACTGAAAACTGTAATAATTACTTAATTATGATACAAAACTTGTATCTCAGTATCCCTATCCATTAAAGAAAATCAGATGGTGCCTATAATTACGTCTTATGTAATAAAAATGTTACCAAAAACAAAGCTGCTCTAGAAAGATACACGCAAAATACAAACTATTATTCTTTATTAAAACAATTGAATATTTTCAATAAAATTAATTGCTATTCTAGGAATCGACCCCATTAATTAATAATAAAACCTCCCTCTTTTCAGGAAAGGCCCAGTGCTCTTCCCAAACGACTCGACACCCCCACCCCGACCTCCCCTTGTGGTCACGTCTCGCCCCCTCTCAGAGTCCATAGCAAGAAGCAACCTCAACCCTGAACCAGTAAACAACTCTGTTGCACAACCCTCCAACAATGGGATGTCGTTTGTACCCTACTACAGGGTTAAGGATTACGTGGGGTCTAATGCGCCGTATGTTACCGGTGTTACGGATAGATATTATGAGGTAAATATTATTTATTTATTTAAATAACCTATATAATTATGTACATCCCACTGCAGTCCAAAATTGTGAACCCGATAACGATACTGCTTAAAATTCATTGTAATATTTTTTATGGTTTGTCCTTAAACATCTTCCTGTTTTATCCGGGACGATAGTATTTATAAAATAAAGATTATCATCACATATTACATTTTGTTCAGAGAGGCAAAAACAAATAAATGTTGTAGTGGACTTCAAGTTAATTTTTCTAAGAACTTCGGGCCTGGGTGGCAATTAGGTTTATATTTATTAAAAATATTTATTTTTCTCCACGTAAAAAGTAGTTTTTATTGAGGCACAAAAATCGTCGAACCGATACTAAGTTTCATTATAGTATGGACATTCTCCTTTATTTTCTTTCTTTCTTTGATACAGAAGATTTTTCCTAAATAAACTATCAATACAACCCGCATTAGGCCAGCATGATGAGGTATATGGCCTAACAACTCTCAATCGTACTCTCGATTGTAGAGGAGGCCCATGCCCTGCAGTGGGACGTATATGGGCTGACACATACAGAAATAAGCTATTACTAGCAATTGCATAAAGTAACAATTTATTTTCGAAGACAGAATACCATCTAGTTTTAGAATAGTGACAATGGCGCCCGGGATTATTTGGGTCGATGTGGCCTCTCTTTTGTGTAATGACTTGCTATCTTTTGTGCATGAAGCTACTCGGTAGCGCAACTAAACTAGCGACTATTAAGTGCAGTAATATTCTGTACTGTATGTATAAATATCAACCCATACATGTCCCATTGCAGGGCACGGGCCTCCTCTACAATCGAGAGTGCGATTGAGACTGGTTTTCTATCTAATACAAAATATACCTGTCACATAGTCTTGAGTAACTACCAGATTTAATGAAACTTAACATCTTATGTCTCACGATGGCGAATGCAGTTGAATGCCAAGCATTGTTTTGTAATTCATGGTGTTGTTTCGTTTTGCTACTGTTCATGATTGTCGTATAGCTTACCACCAAGCGAATATTGTCGTCTCGGAATTCATTGCTATAAAAATACAAAGTTAAAATGTAAATAGGTATCAGAAACTTTGTAAGATTTTCTAACTATCTTAACATACGAGTATTTTGTTTCCTCTCTGGCAGAGAATGCCTTAGGCATTAAGTCTGCCTTTATACAATATTGTATATAAAGCATAAATACATTTTTTTCGGTCCTAAAGCGTTTAAAATTAATATTATTTCATATCGCATCTCCTACATTAGGATATTATTTCATATCGCATGTTATGGCTTTGGCATAACAATTCAAATATGCCTACCCTTTCTGGGAAAAAGGCGCTTACGTATATTACATTACTAAATGCACTAAAACATATATTATGTAATCTAGTTTAAATATAATTTATTTTCCTACCATATAGCCAGGTTATTTTATCCGCCATTTTCCCAGCCCCACAGCGCCGTCACGGATTCCGTGATATTATTTTTTTTTCATCCATTCAATTCCTTGGGAAAGATGATTGATTAAGGCCATTGTTGGGCGTGGTAAACCGCAGGTGTTGCTTGACCCGAGCCCTTCATTAATTAACTCAAATGTGATACACATCTTTGTGATAAGAATTTATATTATATACATATATATGACGGTTTAGCACAATTGTACTACGGTATGACTGCAAAGTTGAGGTCTCGAGTTCTATTTTATTTTATTTTATTTTTATTTATTTAAATTTTGTAAATAGGCCACTAAGGGGAACTTTTACACGTCATCATTTTTAAATTCATTACATACATTATAAATATAATCATTACAATTATTATTATACCAGCGTATTTCTGACATGGCGACCAGGCATGTTTATCATTAATGTATTCGGTGACATTGTAATAAGCTTTTTGTATTAATGTTCGAACTCCGGGTCGGGTAAAGTGAAATCAAATCAGTTCGAGGTCAGAAATGTGTGCCTCATATGGCGATAGACTCGCCCCCTATCACATCGTAGGACGAAAAATATATGGACAAAAGTGGGTGTCCAAGGTCATGTCTTCTTCGAACAAATTGAAATCAAAAGTAGTTCGAAAGAGACAAAACCATTCGATAACTAAAAGAGGTTTAAAACTAATTATGAATAATGCCTTAGATTTCAAATATAAACTAACGAAGTAGCCTTTAAACAAATCCCTTTAATTTTCCTTTTTCAGACGCAGACTACATTACCCCTAGTTTACAAGATAGCAGCACCATCTAAAACTATCGCGGATCCAGAACAAAGGCTTATAAATTACGAATACCAGGTACAATATTTGCTAGACTGGTTACTTTAAATCCTAATTGGTTAAACAAGTGTTCCCTTACTTTTATTGCAATTAATGGCGAGACGAGCATGCCGTTGGCCTGACGGTAAGCGATACGGCTCATAAACAGTAGCAAAACCAAACAAAACCTTGAATTACAAAGCAATGCTTGGAATACTGCGCTGGCCATCCTGAGACATAAGATGTTAAGTCTCAATTTGTCCAGTTAATCTGGCTAGTTTTCTATTTGTTTCGGTGAGATAAAGGAACAAGTGCATGGTGGCCTGATGGTTAACGGATCAGACGCGGCTGCCGACATTCTCATTTCCCTGAACCCACCTCTGAGTTTTGGAGTCATGTGTGTATTGATAGTCAATTACCAAGCACTACAACGGTAAAAACATCGTGATCAAAGCTATATTATACCAATTTAAGAATTTCTATGGTATAATAAAGTCTGCCAACCCGCACTAGGCCAGGGTGGTTGAGTATATGGTCTAACCACCTCTAAATCGTTCTCTCAATTGTAGAGGAGGCCTATTTTGGCTGCTTGAAAACTGTTTGTACCTACAAGATTGTCAAAAATAAGATATAGAGACACAATATGTGTTGCCTTTTGGATTCATTCTTTGTAATTTGTTTCCATCATACCACTGTAATAGTATGACAGGCAAATAATTGACTGGGTTTTGCCTGTTGATAACCCATATATTTAAATTAAATTGTATTTCCTAACCAATATTAAAAACCAACGCAAGAACAGATATAGAATATTTATCTTCAATACTCCTAAAACACATCAAATTATAAGCCCATTAAAAAGTTAATTCATTAATTATTCCCTTAAAAACTAGATCAGATATCTTCATAATGACCACGAAACTCAATCTTACCTTAAGACATTACAATACCAAATAATTCAGAATGTTTTTGCGAAGTTTCCAAGTAGTATTAGAGAACTAGCCTAAGGCCTGAAACATACTACTGAAACGCCACGCGACCCAACCCAACGCGAGACTTGTTGAATCAAATCAAATCGTACTATTTTCTATGACTAGAACTATTTTAATTCACTTCTATGCTAAGTTACGTGGCGTGTTTGTAGTGTGGTTCTGGTCATAGAAAATAGATTTTCAATCAATGGCGAGACGAGCGTGCCGTTCGCCTGATGGTGAGCGAACCGCTCATGAACAGCAGCAAAACCAAACAACGCCTTGAATAACAAAGCAATGCAATGCAATGGTGTTCCACTGCGCTCGCCATCCTGAGACATAAGATGTTAAGTCTCAATATGTCCAGTAGTTACTCTGGCTACAATGTCCTCCAATCCGAAACACAACAGTGCATTTACTGCTATTTGGCGGGAGAAATAGACATTGCGATGTACCTACCCAGGCAACATCTCACATATGAGAGATCTACAGTACTATTTGATTTGATTCACGTTTCGCGTCAGGTCGGGTAGCGTGGCGTTTCAGTTGTATGTTTCGGGCCTAAGGCCTACATGAAACACGTCGGCTAACCTCGCTAACTTTAATAAACTGTTTTATTAGATTAAAGAACCAGACTACACACACCAACGGAATAATGAAGTTCAAGACCAGAATAACGCTGATTATGTGAGTATGGATTATCTTTAATTAATCTATGACATACAACCCTTGTTTGCACCACACGGCACGCAACGTGGCGCCCGGCGCACTACCCAAATGTGGCTCCCTTCGATCAAATATACCGGGTATATCAAGAGTGCTACCGATAACGAAGCCGGGTGGTAGTTTTATGACTGCAAACGCAATGTAACTAAAAAAAAAGAGTGTGTGTACTCATGTACACGCGTTAGAAGTTATACTTCTTTGGCGTATAGAAAAAAAAAATGCTGTAGTGATTAACGACAAATATAAAAATTAATCAAAAAGATTTTATTTAAATAAAAAAGGTTTTATTAACGTAAAAATATGACAACACAGTAAAAATATACAACCATTAATTATTAAGGCAATGAATCAAATATATTAATAAATATTTAAAATAAACTGTGTTTCTCCATATCCAAATAGTGTGCCTTATAAATTTTTGACAATAAACACTTTAGCGATTTTGATTATCCATGCAATATTCCATTCCTTATTTCACCCCCACTATGCTATTTTCCAAAAATATTACGCCATTACTTTTTGTTAGTAATAAAGAGATGAAATATAAATTTTCATAGAAAAACACTCACACTCACATACACAATTAATGTAGTAACAATTATATTTAACTGGTTTCTCAAGACACAGGCAACGCCTAACTTGAGAATCCCTGCAATATTCTCCATAATTATATAAAATTTTTATTCAGTTCAGTTTTTATTTTTATGTGTTATTTTATTAAAGATGTTTCATTTTCAAGTGACATTCTATCTTAAAAAGCAGTAAATCTTCTTACGTGTGAATATTATTTATTTAATTGTCTCTATTTATGTAGCTTGATATATTCTTCTTAGTTCACATAAAATAAATTTCTGAACGCATGCATTATTATTTGACAACCAATTGAAATGTCAACCACTTTTCATTACTGTCATTAATTTACATCTTTATAATCTAAAATACGCCATTAATCGAATATTGTGGATATATGTTGTCGATTCGAAACCTTTATTTAAAAATAATATTTATTTATTCGCACTGTTTAATTGTTCTGTTACGAAACACGTGTTCTAAATATAAAAATACTAGAATATACAACTTGAACATAGTTATCGGTTTTCATGCCACTTAAAACTAACTTCATGTTGTCGCTATCGGTGTGCGCGCGCATCGTAAAAATTCACTCTCATCATTTTTATCCATCGCGCCAAAAGAAGTATAACTTCAAAAATCGTAAAGAAACGCGACGGGTTTTGTTTTGTTTTTTAATATCGTTTAGTTTGTGTGGTAAATATTTTTTGCTAATATAATAATTTAAAGCCTTGCGTACCATAGCGTTTTGAAAAATAAAAGTCTGTACACTATTATTTAAGAAAAAACAATGTATTTACCACCCGTATACGACGATAGAAAAAATTACAAAAAAAACTTCGTTACAATTTTTTCACAAAATTTAGTTGCATTGTGTCTAAAGTCACTAAAAGTACAATGCCTACCGACTTTGTTTTCGGTAGCAGTCTTGATATACTCTGTATACTAGATACAGGGTCCGGAACAAAATCACACGCACACGCACACACATTTTAATTTCGAACACATTGCTGTCTTAAATTCTGTATCAGCCCATATACGTCCCACTGCAGGGCACGGGCCTACTCTACAATCGAGAATACGATTGAGAGTGGTTAGGCCATATAGTCCACCACGCTGGCCTAGTGCGGGTTGGCGGACTTACATACCATAGAAATTCTTATGAATCGCTATGGTATGCAGGTTTCCTCACGATGTTTTCCTTCACCGTTTTAGTGCGTGGTGATTGACTATCAATACACACATGACTCCGAAAAGTCAGAGGTGTGCCCTGGGATTCGAACCCGCGACCACCGTGAACATGTTGGCAGCCGCGTCTAGTCCGTTTACCAACAGGTCACCACGCACTTGTCTTAAATAATAATCAATTAAGGTAACAATAAACCTTATTCCTTTAAAACAATATTATGTTTTGGACAATACTAAAATAAAATAAGAGCGCACACTTATAAGTGCTCTTATTTCTCTTGTCGTTTTTCGGCCGTTACTTATAATCTAGTGTATATTTGATCGAATATGGCTCCTTATAATATGGTTCGGCGCAGATTATACCAAGTTTCCTGATATCGTAATTTCTGGAGAGTTCTGCGGCCCGTCTCAAATTTACTCCCTACATGAGGGAACAGTTTCCGTGGCATGCCCAGCGACCCCCATGACTCCTATTAGTCAACTTTTCGTCAGGCAGGGTACACCGTTATGGATTCAATTGTTATCTCAAATACCCAATATATGTAGGATTTAAATAAAATGAAGAAAGAAGTGTAGAATGAAACGTTAGACGAATGACTGATATGGAACGTGTTGTGAAGGTGTTGTGTGAAAGAGATGACTCATTAAAGTATTTAAGATTAAAATAATTAGAGCATGAATGATGAAGATGTAGAAGTTACGAAGGACGGAATAAGAGACAACAGTCTGAAAGACGAGGAAGGATGGATGACGTATGCGGTAAAGACGTATTTTAAATGAGATGAAATATTGATGATTTGACCCGAGACGAAACTATTCCCACATATATAACGATTTAATTTTTTTCAGGGAAACTACGCATTCTCCTACACCGTTAAAGATAAGAACACAGGCGATGATTTCTCCCATTCTCAAAAAACCAGTGGTTCAGCAACAAACGGAGAGTACAGAGTTCGGCTCCCAGACGGCAGGATGCAAATAGTATCCTACACAGCTGATGAAAATGGATACAAAGCGGACGTAAGATACGATGACGAAACTTACGTCAATGTCGACAACAATGTAGTTTACAACAACATAGATTATGACACTAACAAACAACAGTATGTTGACAAAATAGACAATAATTTAACCAAAGATTACAGTAACAATTATGTTAAAAATAACGCAGAACCAAAAGATTTCAAACAAGACTACTACAATAATTATGATTCAAAAGAATATTACAACGATTATTCCTCAGAGTACAATGAAAATTACCTTCCGCATACCAACAAATTTGCTAATCTAATAAAACCAGTACAAAACATTCAAACTGTATCAACAGTTAAACCTTCTTATGAAGAAATCAAACATCTTTTCACGCCAAATAAATTTTACAACAACCAAATAGTTTCTTCGACGCCAAAGTACAGTGACTATGTAGCAACAACTGAAAATGTTGTTTTAATATCAGCTAAACCTAATCTTTACACTAATATTAATATTCCAAGATCTACAGCAACCCCTGTTATTGCTACAACCCCTAGAAGTTACCTAGTATCGACAATAGCAAGTCTAAAAAATAAACTGAATTTAAACCCGCCAGCATTGTCCACAAGATTTATAGATAAAATAAACAAGTATTTAAAGTTTAATTAAGTGTTTATTAAGGTTTTTGTATATAGTGTAATAAATAATAATAATAAGTCATTTATTTCAGGTAAATAAATAAGATATTTGTAATATTAGATTTGAGTTTTATTTGTAGACATTATTTTAGGATGTCTCAATCTAGAATATTATAAAGGCCACTTCCAACAGGTCACTGTGAAATACCGGGGCCTATATGCAGCAATGAACTTCCTGTGCATAAGGATGTGTAGAAACTTATAATAAAAAATAAGCCATACATTCTCTTAAATAAAAACTGCACTTTTAAATGTGTTGTGATTTGTGTAACTATTATTTCGCATCTGCATTCTGTGAGACAATGATATCAGACCAATAAGACAATACGCCTAATATATGAATAATGTTTATTCATTGCCAAAGTGCATAGTAACCAAAAGAAGGACTAAATAAATAACACCCAACAGTCACATACATACATATCCCTGACCCCATACTAAGATAGAATTTTGTGACGTGGGTATCAGAAACTACGAGAGACTTTTCAGTCTCACAAACAGTCAGACCCGAAATAAATATTTGTGGGCCCCACAAACATTTCTCTCGGTGCGGGGATCGAATCCGCAGCATCTAGTTTCACAGGCATCTATCCGACTGAACCAGCGCCACGGAGGCTGTCAAAAATATTGATAAATACTGGATAAAATACACTAATCGTAATCTCGATTGTAGAGGAGGCCCGTGCCCTGCAATGGGACGTATATTGGCTGATACAAATACTAAATAAAATAGGCATCGCAACACAGAATAAACGAGAGTAAACGAAATGAGAGACTTGGCGCGTCATACCGAATTAGCTGATAGTAAGTGGATTAGCTGGAGTAGAGTAGAGCTGCCTAAACCATCCATCAAACATGAAACTACAAGACTATACGGCGCTGTACGACTGGGTATTTTGAGGACTCACTGACGTTGAGAACGGCGAAACATTGTCAGCCTTATTGATAAACTCGATGGAGCTAATTAACTTTAGCCCAAGCCTTTAGAATAGGGAATATGCATATCATCATTTTATTTTCAATCGTATGTATGTTATTACATTACTGGAAAAAATATAAGTCTGAAAATATGAATCAAAAAAGATTTTTACGTAGTCAATTAACTAAATACGTTCAAAAAAATTATTTATGCATTTTTGAAGCTTTCATTTGGTTTTGGACAAGTAAACTTTTATGTTATATTTTCTTTGTTTTTTTTTTTCTTTTATTGCAATGAATAGCGGGAAGAGCCTTTAGTCTTGTGGCGGTAGCAATACGCCAACTTAGATTTAGCTTATAAATTAACACGCTTATTATTTGTAATTTTAACATTATTTAAACACGTATTTCATTTTAAGATATGACTGCAGATGTTAGACCATAAAACATCTGCGAGTCGTTTTATTACAGTAAGAATTTTTGTGTACCTTATTGTATAATATTAGTTAAAAAGATGCTGTGCTAAATTATTGTTTCCTAATTGTAATGGCCCGTTCATACCGGGGCAATAAAACTGTATTATTATAGTTAAGTTCTTTAGTGGCGGCAATCCTTTGCAACAAATTTATGTTTTTTAGACAATAGTACACATGTTTTGTAAACCTTTCGGTTTGGACAATAGCCCAGATGTTTGGGCCGACCTTAATTTTTAGTTGAAAGGATAGACCCTATTTTATGGCTTAAATATATTTTCTAGAAGATTTATCCCCACCGATCCTCATTCGGGTAGTCCTATAAAAGGGTCGGTTTATTTGGATGAAAAAAGACAGTCTGCCATCTCTCGTCACGAGCACATCTCGCTCCGAGTCGCATAATTATAATTTTACTCTGTCTGTGAATGTATTAAGTGTTAATTTACAAAATATACAATAGTTAGTTCCTGGAAGTGAGTGCTTATTCTAATACCTACACTTATAACCACTAAAGTCTGATACGACGATAAGACCGCTCATAAGCAGTAACAAAACCAAACAATAAAATTACAAAGTAATGCTTAGCATTCCACTGCGCTCACCTTCCTAAGACAAGATGTTAGAAGTTTCAATATGTCCAATAGTTACTCTGGCTACAATGTCCTTCAATCCGAAACAGTACATTTACACTGCTGTTTCACTGGAGAAATAGACATTGCGGTGGTACCTACCCAGACGGCCTCTCGCATATGAGATAATTTTTTTTTTTTCTTTTTTTTTTTCGCGGGTGTTGAAATGAGTAGACGTGTTTACGAGCGAAGAATATAATTATCAAGAATTACAAATAAATAGTGACTATTTGGTGTACAATCGATAACTTCGTACTTTTATTCGTCATTGTACCTGTATGTAGGATTATCCTGTCACGAAGACCACCTGCCAGCGTCCTTCACGCTTCACCAGATTCACTTCACTGAGTTTTTATTCGGTTCTCACTACCATGGCACAGCTTGCAGACATCCAAACTACACAAAGACAGCTGGAAGATAGTTTCTCTAAAAGGATGGCAGAACTTGAAGAACAGCTGCACTTGGGAGGTCCTGCTAAGGACACTGTGTCGCGGGTAGCCGAGGAATTTCGCACTTTTAGAGAAATCATGTTTCATATGCTCCGACTCCTTCGACAACAAATCGACGAGTGTGCTCGCATGATAGACATCGCGGAGACCAGGCATCGGCGGAAGGCGGTTTTGTTCCTGGGTGTACCTGAAGGCGCCGAGGATGATTGCACAGGTTCTGTCTTGGGCATTGTAAATAAAACTATGGGTGTTCTTGATATTACAGCAGCCGCAGTTCACTCATGTCATCGTCTCGGAACTCCTAAGAGGGACCACCATCGCCCAATTCTTGTCCGATTTGCAACTACCAAAGACAAGTCTGCAGTTTGGAGTGCAAAGTCAAAGCTTAAGGGTTCGGCCGTTTCGGTTAAAGAATTTCTGACGAAATCTCGGCAAACAGTGTTTGGAAAGGCACGACAACACTTTGGCATGCGGGCTTGCTGTACGCAGGACGGATACACAATCGAATGACAGTTTCTGCTCTGTGACTGATGGGCTTGGGAATCTGATGCGCCAAACTTTTAACAAACGGACTTCTCACCTTCTGAACGTGTGCCACATCAATGCCCAGAGCATCCTCAGTCACTACAGTGAACTGTTAGAAACATTCACGGGTGCAGACATTCATGCCGTTCTAGTTTCTGAAACTTGGCTCAAACCTCAACTTCTTTCCACTACGTACCCTCTCCCTGGTTTCATTCTTGTCCGCAATGATCGTCTCAATAAAAGAGGCGGTGGTGTTGCTATTTACATCCGTAAAGACTTTCCCTACAAACTTGTCGCTTCCTCTTCTCCTGCCAACTCTTCTACGGCAGAGTTTCTATTTATGGAGGTTTGGGTCAAGGGTGCCAAAACAATACTTGGAGTTGTTTATTGTCCTCCCTCTGTTGATTACTTCTCCAGCCTTGAGTCAGTTCTGGAAACCTTGGGGTCAAACTATGCACATCATATCATCATGGGAGATTTTAACACAGATCTTCTCGCCCATTTATCCACTCGTTCCGTAAAGCTCCTCAATATCCTACAGTCTGCCAGTCTCAATGTCCTTCCACTACTACCCACTCACCATAACACAGATGGTCAGGACACCTGGTTGGACCTTATCCTTATATCCAATACTTCCCTAGTCTCTTCCCATGGCCAATATCCTGCACCTGGTTTCTCTCGACATGACCTTATTTTCCTCTCTTATGCCCTTAAGCCTCCAAAGTCCCATCCCCAAGTCTTGCACATGCGTTGTTTTGGGCGTATGGATGTCAACAAATTGATTGAGGACGCTGAACAGTTGAATTGGGAAAGTTTGATGAAGGCTGATACTCTTGATCAAAAAGTTCTTCTCTTCAATTCCAATATCATCAATCTGTATGACATTCACGCACCTGTAAGGAAGACGAAGTTGAAGCGTCCACCAGCGCTATGGATGACGTCGACTGTTCGGAAGGCGATGAGACGTCGGGATCGGGCATTTCTCAAATTTAGGCATAATCGTTCTGATGAAAATTGGGCGTCCTACAAAGTTGCAAGAAATCGGTGTAATCAGACGATACGTAATGCTAAACGCCATTATATTTCCGAAAGCATATCTTCCTCTTCTCCTGCTCATATCTGGAAGTTTCTCAAAACTCTAGGTATTGGCAAACAGAGACCTCTAGATTTTCAACAAACAATTGGCTTGGATGACACCAATAAGCACTTCACTAAGACCCTCTTATTAGATGACCAAGTCAAGTATGGTACGTTGAATTATCTGGCGAGCCTTCCTTGTCCTGATATCGATCCTTTCCAATTTTCTCCAGTTGCATCTGACGAGATTAAAAAGACTATCCTTAATATCAAATCCAATGCGGTGGGCTGCGATAACATCAGTCGTCGTATGATTACTCCCATCCTTGACCAACTCCTCCCTGTCATCACCCATATTATAAACTTTTCCTTAACCTCCAGAGCCTTTCCTTCTTTATGGCGGAAAGCACTGGTAATTCCTCTTCCTAAAATTCCGAACCCTACTCTTGCCTCGCACTTCCGGCCTATCTCTATTCTCCCTTTCCTCTCAAAAGTGCTTGAGGCCTGTGCATATAGGCAGATGTCCAGGTTTGTGCACAAGAATCAACTTCTTAGCCCATTTCAGTCTGGCTTCAGGCCCGGACACAGCACTATATCCGCCCTTCTAAAAGTGACTGACGATATTAGGGCAGGTATGGAGGATACCAAAATAACCATACTGGTTTTGGTTGATTTCTCGAACGCTTTTAATACCGTCAGTCACGATATCCTGTTATCTATCCTCTCCTATCTTAATGTCTCGTCGGAGGCACTGGAATGGTTTTCAAGTTATCTTCGAGGTCGTCAAGAATCAGTAAAACTTGGTGAATCATCGTCAATTTGGTGTGACCTGATTTCTGGCGTCTCTCAAGGCGGTATACTTTCTCCACTTTTGTTTTCAATTTTTATCAATCTCTTAACCCAGGATCTTCAATGTGCGTATCATCTTTATGCCGATGACTTGCAACTATATGCTCAGGCGAATATTGATAGTGTCTATTCGGCTATAGACAAGGTTAATAGGGATTTGACACATATTCAACGCTGGTCTGAGCGGTTTGGGCTATCAGTCAACCCATCTAAATGTCAGGCGATTATCGCGGGAAGCCAGCGGTTGTTAACCAGGATAGACATAACGAGTCTTCCACCACTTTTCTACAACGGATCAGTAATACCTTTGTCTCCTGATGTTAAAGATCTTGGATTGCACATTGACTCAAATATGAACTGGTGAACTCAAGTCACCTATGTTTGCCGTCGAGTGACCGATACCCTTCGTGTTCTTTATCGCCTGAAGAATTTTCTTCCTCTTAAAACTAAGGCAATGCTTGTGCAAGCCTTAATCCTCCCAGTAATCGACTATGGTGATGTGTGCTATTTTGACCTGAATGCAGATCTTCTCAACAAATTAGATCGACTTCTGAATAACTGCATTCGTTTCGTTTTTAACCTTCGTAAGTATGATCATGTGTCGACTTGCCGTTCCCAGTTAAAGTGGTTGCCCATTCGCCAACGCCGTAACCTGCGTGCACTTACTCTTCTGCATTCTTTTCTTGTTTCACCTTCTCCACCTTCTTACTTAATTCCCTGCTTTCAATACCTTGGTAGCAACCACGATAAAAATCTTCGTTCATTTAATAATTTACTTCTTAAGTGTCCCTCCCATAGCTCTGATTTTCTTCATTCCTCTTTCCACATCCAATCCATACTTCTTTGGAACGCGCTCCCTACGGAAATTAGGACGTGCAGGAATCTTCTTGCATTTAAAGTGAAGGTTCGAGAACTGTTTCTAAAACAAATGGCAGAACATTCAAATTAAGTTCTCGTTTCATTTATGACATGTATATTTTATAGCTATATATTGTATTCATCTATATATGTTTGTGTATATGTATGTATATATGTATATGTATGTGTATATTTTGGTATATAATCGTGTATATATTTTTTTTCTGTATCTTCGAAACACCCTTTTAATCTCATCTCTGCATCTCCTAAAGGTTACTGGTAGAAAATGCCGACGGCATTAAGTCCGCCTGTACATATTGTATAAAGTTTAAATAAATAAATAAATAATAATACAATAATACCACAATTATAATATTGTCGGCGCGATATACACTGAAATATATCTAAAAGAAAGAAGATACTGTCGATTCTAACAGGAAATGTGTCCCAAAAGCAAAATTACCTGAAGGCAACTAGGCTCGTTTGTACAACTCGGCTAACTGCTGAAATAACCTTGTTACAACTTTATATACATCTTGTTATAGAGTTTATTGTCGCCATTATAACAATATTTAATATTTTCCTACTTCAAAGTAATTGAGTTACAAGCGTGCTCTTTGCTGTGGAGTTATTTGTTGATCTTTGGTACATATTAAAAGTCGAATCATAAGGAAACCTGCAAAAAAAGTATATTTATTGTGCGTGGTGCAGTTTATGGCCTAACCCCTATCAATCGTGTCCTCGATTGTAGCAGAAGCCCGTGCTCTGCAGTACACATTACTTAAGACAACTTAGAAAAGAAACTCATGCCTAATATGCCGACAAACTGATAATATTTAGAAATAGAAAAACTCCACAACATGCAAATATGACACTTCTATAATAAGGAAGTTAATAAGTCATTGACACATCAACATGCGTGTCAAATTGGCATCGTCGACAATTATATCATAGTTGGGTGTAGGTTCGATCCCCGGCAGTGCATCTTGGCGCGCAGCCAGTACCGACTCAGCGTAGCACGTGAGACGCGCCATTCGAATAGTGATGGGATCATTATCGATAGTGCTGAGTCGGTTATTTGGATATAAAATGCAGTTTTATCGATAAAAGTCGCTCTACTTGGAGATGGTAAATCCTTTGGTTGTTTTCAAATATATTTTCTTCGTACTTTCCTTAAATTAATATTTAATCCCTTCAAAGTTTCTCGCTCCTAAGCCCATCAGTTTTAGTTTCGCTTTGTATATGAATTAATTAGGACATAAAATGAATACATAATTGCACCCATGCGCCAACTAACTGATATTCTTGGGGTGTGTAAGTAGGACAGAGCACTATTGCTTGTTATTTCTAATAGTTATTAATTGTAAAATATATTACTTTCATTTAGTTTTTAACATTTTCTTTGTGTGTGTTGTGTGTACTGTTTGAATAGTAGTTTTCAATAGATTTTCTGTTCCTTTTTGTTATTATTTTTTATTATTTTTTAATAAGCAATATTTATGTAAAGGTATTTGAACTATGTTAGTTAATCGACTGCCGTTCGCATGTTACCACTGAAAACCAGCGTTTTCTTTCTTCTTATTTCTTTCATCTTCAAGAAGTTTGTTTAACTTTAATTATAGTGGTGTCAGAATGAGATATACTAGAGTAGACACTGCAAATAATTTGTGACAAATATGAACGGTACCGTACCATCCCTTCTATTTCTGTCTCTATCACACCTACGCAGTAATGTGATATCTTCTCTCTCGCTTTACTAGAACTGCACGCACATGGGGATCTTCGGCCAGCGCAATACACAGATGTCCCGAAGAATATAAACTGAATGAAACTTGCATCGTGTAAACATCTGTCAGAACACAATCTATCGCGGTTATATCATACAATAACGGCATACGACTCTCATCTCAAGAAACTGTCAGTGTAAATGGAGCTCAAGGTATTTGATAATAAATTTACCTATCGATAAAACATATCGATATCCCAATGTCCGTGTAAATGAGACTTTAAATGTGCGACATTTTTATTTCCTATCAACAAAATATCGATAATCCCCTAGCACATCACTACAAGAATCGTTGGCAATAATCGACGACTCGTAGACCGCAGCGACGCCTTATCTCCGACAGAGCTCCCACTGAGTAGACTTGCAATTTTACACGGAACCGCCACGATGCCCGGGAATTTCTTAATCTTACACTGATTTATTTCTTATATAACAGCCTGTATTTTTATGTTTAGTGTTGTAGGCATTGACAGGCAGTAGGCACAGAAACAAGAGGCTGTGGGTTTGTGGGTCCATACAATCAAATATGTATGTTTGAATTCTGTGTTCCTATAGCCTATGTGTTAATCCAGGGTGTCAGCTACTTCTATACCTAATTTCATTAAAATACATTCAGTAATTTTTGCGTGAAAGTGGAACAAACATCCATAGATGCGGGCTATGAAACGAGTGGCCCGAGGTTCCATCCTCGCATTGAAACAAATGTTTGTGAGGCTTACAACTATTTTTGTCGGGTCTGGATATTAGTCCGATAGCCACAATACCGGTCTTAATTGACCCCACTTTAAAGCTTTGTAAGTGAATGTCGGGTGTATTTATTTATTTATAAAAGCCGACAACCTGCGCGATGGTACGCGGCTACAAATACAGCTGCTTGTTTTCATCACCGCTCTCCCATTACACACAACAAAAGACAAATCCTGTATTGTGACAAAACCGACGTATTCAATAAAATACTGCCAAGTTGAACAAATAGGCTACCTAAGAATTAATTTTTGTAAACATAACCTCATTACAAAATAACTCAAACGTATTTCTATTATATTTGAGGAAATATTTCCCGGTACGACTTATAATACCCTAATGACACAAAAAATACTCCGCATAATACTAAGAAACGTTACAAAATCGTAAAACTTTATGTGGGCATAATAAAAGGGAGTTATTTTTAATTTTATAGAAAAAAATATCCAACGATTTCCCGGTGTAAGGCGGCGGCCATTTTGCGTCTTAAACAAAATTGCGCCCGCAATAACAGTAGCTACAGCTCCCTATAAGGACGTTTGTTTTATTTAATTTGTGTTAATTAAGGTATGTTACCGCGTCTTGTAGTTTCTGTTAGGCAAATTACCAGTAGCTACAGACATGATAAAATATTAAACATAATTTGGAAGTGGAGTGGTAATTTATTTCAATGCACGAACTTCCCCTGGTTCTTGTTGCTCGTAAAATTTTGATATTTTACTACCCGTGTTTAATCTTTCGAGTTTAACCTGCGAGATGTAAATTCGTCTTATTTCCTGTATTCAGTTAATTTTGACGTGTTTATTTGAAGACAAGTTTGTCTCTTGCGTTTTTGTTATGCAGATTGAGACTCATTTAGTCCTCAAGATAATTTACTTCTCCGTGATAGTTTCATTTACCTACCTATTTCATTTAATGAATTAGAATGCCCTTGGCTTTAAAGACTGGCTGTACATCTTGTTAAAATAGCTTTCAGATGTAAATTACTGAACTTTGAATAACCGTGAAATAAACTATCATTATTTATGGGATACATAGCCTAACCACAATCAATCATACTCTCGATTGTAGAAGAGGCCCGTGCCGTGCAGTGGGACGTATATGGGCAGAAAGATTTGCGTATGAATACCAGGCTATATGGAAAAGACTTAGCAGGAACTCAGTGGCATCGACCGGGATAACGCCTAAGTTGAATGAATGAAATTATAATAATGTCTTAAATATTGTCATCTACATTAACCGTACCGCAAAAAAAATTACCTAAACAAACAGCCGGAAGTAATTTTCCTTAAGTACGGTTCGGCTATTATAGAACTAGAAGTTCTTGCAATATAAATATCTATTATGTAGATGCCTGAATGAGTTAATGCGTCTATCCTTATAAGAGGCACTATTATCCAAGGGTGGATCCAGGGGGGAGGTCATAAGGGTCATGACTCCCCCCTAGGCTGGCCCCAGATTGACAAAGTTTATTGTAAAGTTTATCTTGTTCATAAAATTTATAAGCACATTTAATTCTTTGTATGTCGATAAATAAAGTAAAAAAGTATGTGTGTGTTCACAAATCACGCCTGTAACAAACTTTAAAAAGTCATTATTACGAATTGGAGTATTGAAATCGGACCCAGTGTTCTGTCATGAACTATATGACGCTTCCCCCCTGGCGTAAAATATGACATGAACTATAATGTGAACCCCCCCTGGCGTAAAAGCTGAATCCGCCCTTGCTTTTATCATTACTATCTAACTAAACTAATAGGCACTGTTTGACATTCCATACTTTTCAAATTTAAGCAACGATCATAACACACAAAATTTCAATAACAAGAGCACCCACAATTCGCCTTGTGGGTTCTGTCTCACTATGTGATAAGTAGCAAGCCTATCGCTATATGCTGCACAAATTCCTTACTCTAGAGGGATAATTAAACAGAAAAGTCTAATATATTTACCTGACTCGAGCTCTAAATCCAGAACCTCATCTTTGCCATCATAACGTTAAACAAATGCTCCATCGAGACAATCCAGCAGAGTACCAAAAATTAATTGATATGTTTTAAAGTTGCACACAATATGCAAATGGCTGACCTCTGCGTGACATGCGTTCCTAATTCTCCGCTGTCCTATAGTCACGTGGACGCGACAAAACTACAGTTTAACTACCCTGTCATGTAAATTGTCATAGTTATATTAATTTAATTACTTATAGTTCATCTAAATTCTATCGGTGCGTGGCGAAATTTGGAACTACAAATAAAATTGTAAAATAACTATTAATAATAAAATAATAAATAACACCCAACAGTCACATACATAGTCCTGACCCCACACTAAGATCGAGTCTTGTGTTGTGGGTATCAGGAACTACGAGAGACTTTTCGGTCTCACAAACACCCAGACCCGGAAGAAATATTTGTGGGCCGCACAAACATTTCTCTCGGTGCGGGGATCGAACCCGCGGCTTCTCGTTTCACAGGCGGCGTCTAACCAACTGCGCCACGGAGGCTATTCAACTCATTGTTTAAGAAATGTTCTTATAATACTAAAAAAAAGTAAAAAAGTAAAAGTGCGTGGTGGCCTGTTGGTAAACGGACTAGACGCGACTGCCAACATGTTCACGGTGGTCGCGGGTTCGAATCCCAGGGCACACCTCTGACTTTTCGGAGTCATGTGTGTATTGATAGTCAATCACCACGCACTAAAACGGTGAAGGAAAACATCGTGAGGAAACATGCATACCCATAGCGATTTATAAAAATTTCTATGGTATGTTAGTCTGCCAACCCGCACTAGGCCAGCGTGGTGAACTATATGGCCTAACCACTGCCAATCGTACTGTCGATTGTAGAGGAGGCCCGTGCCCTGCAGTGGGACGTATATGGGCTGATACAATACTAAAAAACCAAGCATTTAAGTGAGTATATTCGTAATCCAATCATATTAACATGTGCAATATGAATGTGAGAAAACTCTTTTTAATATTGATTGTATCGTGAATTTGTTTTAATTTTATATTTTTAACGCTTGGATCAGTTTATGTGGTATGGGATGGTTTTACGTCCATAATATCATAACATAAACGCAGACAAAGTCGCGGGCAATCGCTAGTTTGAAATAAATAATTTGCGCTTTACTATAATCACCGCTCCTTTGTCTTTATATAAGCTGTAAACACAGACAGATCACACACAAACTTATGCTGTACACGATAAATATTTGTCTAAAATAAAAAGAAAATAAAAATCACTTACCAAGACAAGTGAAACCGCGTCGCTAATTATAACCAAATCATGTTGCTGGTAATCTGACTGAAGACATATCTCTTTCTTTCACTCACTCACTAACACTTAATTTTGAATCGATAGTGATTCATTTATTTTCCAATTTAATTTCGTTTACACACTAAGACTTCCTTTTTTTTCCGAGCACGATTAATTTATTTTCCAATTTAATTTAAGTTTTGTAATAACAACAGCACTTATGATTGGCAGTATTACTGCCTACTACAAAAACTTCGCAGATAACCGACACAATACGAGTCTCAACAACGACTGTCGTCGTCGGAGTCTCGGTAACGACTGATTTTATCAAGCAGTCGGCGGGTTTATATACCCTTGAACTATTTGCAAAATCACAGATACCCACAACCAAATTTGTTGAAATACCCAACAAATTTAGTTGCATCTGTACGGCTAGATGGCATTTGTAGAGAGTACAGGCAATACAAATTCAACTATTTTTTAAATTCTTTTTATATGTCTTCATTTTTGGGTGGTAAACACATGGTGTGTCTAAAATAATTATTAACTTTAACCCTTGCGTACTACCGCGTCTTTTAAAAAACGCGTGTATGTTATTTTTTACGACGAAACTAGGTATTTACCACAAAAACAAACAAACACTAGATATTTTAAGATTAAACATCTTATATCGTATCCTGATGACGGGCGATGCGGAATGCTAAACATTTTGTTATTTCTTGTAAGTCATAGGCTCAGTTGCACCAAGTAACTTTGCCAATACCTTTGCCTATGAAAATGTCATCGCCATACATTTGAGATGTATTTGACCTTGCGAATGTATGGAATTGACAGTTTCAAGGGCAAAGGTATTGGCAAAGTTAGTTTGTGCAATTGAGCCATAGTGTAGTTTAGTTTTGCTACTATACTATTAATTAGTGGTTACTGTCAGGCGAACGCCATGCTCGTCTATTCAGTTTTAAAGAAAGAAAGAAAGAAAGAAAGAAAGAAAATTATTTATTTGTAACAAGTAGCAGTAACAAACCAAAATATTAAAACAAAGATAGTGATACAAATAATGCTTGTTACAAAAACGGACCACAATCAGCATGTGCTGGTGTTACCAGCGCTGTTTTTACATAATAGTTTTACATAAAAAACTCCTTAGGGCTTACAGAAAGCATGATAACAAAATCAGTACAAACCCATAATCCAACAATTAGTATCAGTGGGTTTGTTGGCCGAGCGACTGGCAACACAAACTGCAATTCGCAACTGCCGCCGGCATAGCAAACACTCCCAACTTACTTGTTCGAACAGTTTGAATGGCTTTGAACCGTTGCAGGGTCGAAGAATGAGTGTATCTAGTCTTTAAATTTTGGGTGTTAATGTATTTTTTACATTTTTATTTAATAGTTTTTATGTAAGTTCATTTTGACGATGGTTGCAGGTTCAAATCCAAGTACACTTCTCTGACTTTCCCATTCCATCCTAGTAACTACTGACAGCCTCTGTGGCGTCTAGACCGTCTTTGAAACCAGAGGCTGTGAGTTCGGTTTAGGTATTTGTTTCTGGTCTAGGTGTTTGTGAGACTGAAAAATCTCTCATAGTTCTTGATACTCACGACACAAGACACAATATTAGTCATCATCATCATCATATCAGCAACAGGAAGTCCACTGCTAAAGATCCTCCCCCAAGGATCTCCACATCCACCTGTTGAACGCAACCTGCAATCCAGCGACTTCCTGCAACTTTAGCCAGGTCGTCCGTCCACCTTGTAGGCATACGTCCGATATTTCCTCCATCAGTTCTACGCGTTATGTGCCCGGCCCACTGCCACTTCAACTAGCTAATCCTATGGGCTAGTCCAATCGATCTCAGTATGGAGGAGGATGGATATTTTTTTTATTGCAGTGAATGGGAAGACGAGCCTGCCGTTCGCCTAATAGTAAGCGATACGACCGCTCATGAATAGAAGCAAAACCAAACAACACCTTGAATTACAAAGCAATGCTTGGCATTCTACTGCGCTTGCCATCCTGAGACATAAGTGTCACTCAAATGTGTAGTAGTTACTCTGGCTACAATGTCCTTCAAACCGAAATACAACAGTGCATTATCACTGCTGTTTGGCGAGACAAACAGACATTTCGGTAGTACCTACCCAGGCGGTCTCTCACATATTAGAGATACACCAATAAAGTTATTAAAGTTATTGATTAAATTTAGTGTTTTAAGTTATTTTAGTATTCATTTTTATATTCTACACTAACATATTAATATATGCTCATTAAACTCTAACGCGGAACATTAAAGTATCTATTAAAACATCCAGCAAAGCTATTTGCACAAGTTGCGCCTCTGCTTACACTCAGTGGCGTAAATGTGATCTTGAATTCAAACGAGCTTTGCTATCAAGTCCTTTAGTTTTCTATTTCCTTATCTGTTTAGCTTCTGATAGAATTCTTGATATTATAGTTTAGTTTCTGTATTTTAGTTCGTTTTTATTTCAAAATTAATAGGATAAGATAATAAAGAAGTTAGATTAAATACTGCCTAGGTTGTACTACGGTTCAGTTACAACACTGTGGTCTCGGGTTCGGATCTCGGTTTGGGCAAAGTGGTATTGTTCTGCATCTATATCAGGCCTCATCTAAAAAATGCAATCTAGAATATGATTAAGAAGGTTAAGGCCAAGTAGTCCACCACGCTGGCCTAGTGCGGGTTGGCGGCATTCTTTACATATCATAGAAATTCTTACAAATCAGCCTGTTATGCTGGTTTTCTCGCGCTGTTTTCCTTCGCTGTTATAGTGCGTGATCCGTAATCCGAAAAGTCAGATGTGTGCCTTGAGAGTGGGATTTCAACCCGCAACTACCGTAAACATGTTGGCAGCCGTTACCAACAGACCACCACGCACTTTTTTACGGATTCTTAGCTAATGTGTAAGATAATACTTAATATCCTAAGTTTAAGACAACAGACGATCTCGCAACTCCAATTCGACAAAAATATTCAAATCAATGATTATAACAGAATATTTCTCAACCGCCAGCAATTAGGATTAACATTTCCAATGTTATGCTAAATAAAACAACACAAAGACGTACTGGATAACAAGTATGGCTGTACCAGGCGATTCCGATGCGATCGGTCTGCATTATGATGAGATCCAAGAAAAATACCACGATCAAATACAAGCAATTTATTGTTTTCATGTTTGTTATGTTGGCTGTATGATAAATTCTCTTTGTATTTTTAAGGCTGTATGGTGAGTTGTCTTTGTGTTTGTGTTTATTTTTCAACATGCTTCATAATTTTATACAACTATCAATATGACTAGGATTGAGGTTCGAAAAAATAAATTCAATTTTTATTACTATATTTAGTAATTTAAAAGCTTTGTGATAAGTTGTCTCTGTTTATTTTTCTTCATTGTATAATTAAAAATCCTTATTCCGCCAAAGTGATACAAAAAAAAAACAACCAGATGTCTTTAAATGGAATAGAAAAGGCTTAGAGTATATACATATAGAGGGAGTGCTGGTACTTGAAAAACGTAGATAAAAATGGTGGTGCCGGGGCCACCTTTTTTTTTCCCGCCAATCAGTATGGATGCAGACAGAAAAATCTTAAAATACCATTTAGCGTCATTAAATTGTGCCCAAATTCTACTGAACGCATAATTAATAAGTATATAATTAGCTACCATAGGTAACATTGCATATTTATTAATATATCGGGAGATATAATCGACGAAATTTTACTAAAAAAAAAATAGAATTTGCGCGCTTTCTATAGATATATTTTTCAGTGTTGCAAATTTATAAAAAAATTATTAACTTGATATCCTGGTAAATTGTTTACGTTATATTAAACCGACAAAATAAAATTATTGCCACCATTTATTTAATATGACAATGAGTTAAAATTTACTAAGTTTGTGACTAAAAATGACTTGTAATATAAATATTTTGTAATTCTCTGATCTTATATAATTGGTACATAATTTTTAAATCTGTCTGACTTTAATCCGGATTGTGGATATTGGCTGCCATTTAAATGTTAGAGCTTTAGAGCGACTTCTGGTAGGAGGTATATATTTAATATTTAACGGCCATCCCCGTGTACCGGTAACTTAAATTCATAGACAGAATTGTATATTTTGGCCACCATTTTGAACTTTTTTGTTTTTAACCCGATTGCTCTCAAAATCAATATCTATCTGTTAAAGATATGTAAACAGCCAAATCATGTTTTTTTAGGATACCCCTGGATCGAAAAATAAGACGCCAAAGCGTTAATATTATAAGAAGGAGTCGTTTAGAAGACTGTTGGATAGCTACAAAATATTTTTATTATAATTCATATGATGAGAATACATTTTTAATTTTTAAATCATAGTGAACCAACAATGTAGACGGTCGACCTGATTAAGGTTTCAGGAAGTCGCTGGATGCAGGCCACTTCCAACAGGTCAATGTGACTTCCTATGGCTTTTTATGTCTGAAGAGAGAGAGAGAGAGAGAGAGAGGGAGAGGGAGACACAGAGAGAAACTTAGATTTTGATTCTGAGAGCAATGGCAGCCACAATACTTTCAATAAAGTATTAAAATGAAATGAAATGAAATGAAAATATTTATTATATTTATTAAAAAATATATAATAAATATTTTCATTTCATTTCAATACTTTACCTATAAATGTGGCTTATTGGTACCGAGACCCCCTCAGATATTAATTTTGAGAGCAATCGGTTTAATAAATAAAAAGTTCAAAATGGCGACCACAGTTTTTTAATCTACTTATAAATTTGGTTTATTGGTGCCGACTGCCGAGATATCCTCAGATGTTGATTTTGAGAGCAATTGATTCAATGACCAACCAGTGCGACCTACGATGTTGAGACTTGGCCACATATTACAGTACTACTGATCCACTAGTTTATAGTCGCTTAGCGAGCTATAGAGCGTGCTATGCTCAGAGTCCCGTTGGAAGATAAGATCCGTGATGATCTTATCGGACAGAGAACCAAACTTATAGACATAGCACATAGGAGTACCAAGCTGAAGTGGTAGTGCACTGGCCACATCTGTCGAAGAACTAATAACCGTTGGAGTAAACGTGTTCTTGAGTGGAGGCCGCGTGTTGACTAACGTGGCGTAGGACGCCTACCAGCTAAGTGACGAGTGAAGATTTGCAAAAACTCGCTACCACATGCTGGATGTGATGAGCTGTCAACAGAGTGAAATTGCGTAATTTGGAGGAGGCCTATATCCATATAACAATGGCGGTAACATTGGACATTAGAAGAAGAGCAACAATGCATATAAAAAAATAAACATATTTTTTTACGCCAATAGCTTACTATACTCCACGAAGTTACTAATTTAGTTTTCGTGGACATAGAAATAGCCCTGATAGCCATAATAAAGCAGTTACTAGCAAAATGTGATCCTGATTTAGAGGAATGGGTCACTAAGTCCAGGGGCTTAGATTAAATACTTAAGTCTGAAAATGCAAAATGAGCTAATTACTGTTTTGGGCCTAAAACTCCATTATATTTAATACAACTTGAGATTTTTTTCTAAAATAGACAAATTATTTGAAGTTTATCGCTACTGTGTGATAGAAAGAAATGAAAATGGAATCCAAAAGCACTCGTTCATCGTTATTACAGAAACCTTTTTTTAGATTTTAGAAAATGAGTTATGTTCATAATCGGATGAGAAATATGAGGCCATGTCATTAAAAGATTTTGTGATGTACTGTATCAGCCCATATAGGCCCCATTGCAGGGCAAGGGCCTCCCCTACAATCGAAAATACGATTGAGAGTGATTAGACCATAATATAGTCCACCACGCTGGCCTAGTGCGGGTTGCCGGGCTTACATACCATAAAAATTCTTGCAAATCGCTATGGTATGGAGGTTTCCTCACGATGTTTCTATTCACCGTCATAGTACGTGGAGATTGACTATACATGTCCGAAAAATTAGAGGAGTGCACCGAGATTCAAACAATATTCATAAAAACGAAACTACAATATTCATTTTTTTTATATCTACGAAGGGCCCCATTTGATGATTTTTGCCACGGGCCCCCGATGGTGTAGTTACGCCACTGCATATAGAGGGAGCGCTGTCATACATTTGTGTTTTAAAAAACGTAGATATTTTCTTGGTCGTAATGTTGGTAGCATTGCTGCATTAGGGTTGCCGGTTAACATATTTTCCCCAACTGTATCAAAATTTAATTACGTTTTTTGGTCCCAATAACAATATCAATACATAATATTTTTAAAAAATGAAAAATTGTGGCGACTATTTTAACACGTTTATCTATAATTCCGAATACGTTTTCACTGCGAATACGAAGTAATTTTACCTGTGCGTTATTATACAATAGCATTGCAATATTGAAAATGCTTGGTGGTGAAATGGTAAATGTTTTAGTCCCTATGCTTCGATAGCCGAGCTTCGTTCGTATTCGGTATTGAAAATCGTGGCCGCCATTTTGAAGTTTTTACTTATTGTACCGATTTATCTCAGAATCAGTATCTGGGGGTATCTCGGCACCAATATGCCAAATTCATAGTAAGGTTTAAAAAAACAGTGGCCGCCATTTTGAACTTTTTATTTATTGAACCAATTGCTCTCAAAATCAACATCTGACGTTATGTCAACACCAATAAGCCAAGTAAATAAACAGATTTAAAAAAACTGGCCGCAATTTTCAGTTTTTTAGTCATTGAATCAATTGCTCTCAAAATCAACATCTGAGGATATCTCGGCAGTCGGCACCAATAAACCAAATTTATAAGTAGATTAAAAAACTGTGGTCGCCATTTTGAACTTTTTATTTATTAAACCGATTGCTCTCAAAATTAATATCTGAGGGGGTCTCGGTACCAATAAGCCACATTTATAGGTAAAGTATTGAAATGAAATGAAAATATTTATTATATATTTTTTAATAAATATTTTCAGGTGTTGACATAACGTCAGATGTTGATTTTGAGAGCAATTGGTTCAATAAATAAAAAGTTCAAAATGGCGGCCACTGTTTTTTTAAACCTTACTATGAATTTGGCATATTGGTGCCGAGATACCCCCAGATACTGATTCTGAGATAAATCGGTACAATAAGTAAAAACTTCAAAATGGCGGCCACGATTTTCAATACCGAATACGAACGAAGCTCGGCTATCGAAGCATAGGGACTAAAACATTTACCATTTCACCACCAAGCATTTTCAATATTGCAATGCTATTGTATAATAACGCACAGGTAAAATTACTTCGTATTCGCAGTGAAAACGTATTCGGAATTATAGATAAACGTGTTAAAATAGTCGCCACAATTTTTCATTCTTTAAAAATATTATGTATTGATATTGTTATTGGGACCAAAAAACGTAATTAAATTTTGATACAGTTGGGGAAAATATGTTAACCGGCAACCCTAATGCAGCAATGCTACCAACATTACGACCAAGAAAATATCTACGTTTTTTAAAACACAAATGTATGACAGCGCTCCCTCTATATGCAGTGGCGTAACTACACCATCGGGGGCCCGTGGCAAAAATCATCAAATGGGGCCCTTCGTAGATATAAAAAAAATGAATATTGTAGTTTCGTTTTTATGAATATTGTTTGAATCTCGGTGCACTCCTCTAATTTTTCGGACATGTATAGTCAATCTCCACGTACTATGACGGTGAATAGAAACATCGTGAGGAAACCTCCATACCATAGCGATTTGCAAGAATTTTTATGGTATGTAAGCCCGGCAACCCGCACTAGGCCAGCGTGGTGGACTATATTATGGTCTAATCACTCTCAATCGTATTTTCGATTGTAGGGGAGGCCCTTGCCCTGCAATGGGGCCTATATGGGCTGATACAGTACATCACAAAATCTTTTAATGACATGGCCTCATATTTCTCATCCGATTATGAACATAACTCATTTTCTAAAATCTAAAAAAAGGTTTCTGTAATAACGATGAACGAGTGCTTTTGGATTCCATTTTCATTTCTTTCTATCACACAGTAGCGATAAACTTCAAATAATTTGTCTATTTTAGAAAAAAATCTCAAGTTGTATTAAATATAATGGAGTTTTAGGCCCAAAACAGTAATTAGCTCATTTTGCATTTTCAGACTTAAGTATTTAATCTAAGCCCCTGGACTTAGTGACCCATTCCTCTAAATCAGGATCACATTTTGCTAGTAACTGCTTTATTATGGCTATCAGGGCTATTTCTATGTCCACGAAAACTAAATTAGTAACTTCGTGGAGTACCTATAGTAAGCTATTGGCGTAAAAAAATATGTTTATTTTTTTATATGCATTGTTGCTCTTCTTCTAATGTCCAATGTTACCGCCATTGTTATATGGATATAGGCCTCCTCCAAATTACGCAATTTCACTCTGTTGACAGCTCATCACATCCAGCATGTGGTAGCGAGTTTTTGCAAATCTTCACTCGTCACTTAGCTGGTAGGCGTCCTACGCCACGTTAGTCAACACGCGGCCTCCACTCAAGAACACGTTTACTCCAACGGTTATTAGTTCTTCGACAGATGTGGCCAGTGCACTACCACTTCAGCTTGGTACTCCTATGTGCTATGTCTATAAGTTTGGTTCTCTGTCCGATAAGATCATCACGGATCTTATCTTCCAACGGGACTCTGAGCATAGCACGCTCTATAGCTCGCTAAGCGACTATAAACTAGTGGATCAGTAGTACTGTAATATGTGGCCAAGTCTCAACATCGTAGGTCGCACTGGTTGAAAGCTATCGTTTTCAAGCTTTTTGGCAGAGGTGTCGGGAAGACTTTTAGTATCTTTCACAAATATGTTTCTTCCTAGTTAAAGGGTCAGCTCCAGCCGGATAAATCAGAAACAACTTCAAGCTGGTGGCCACATACAGCGAGAAGTCTGGGGTTGTGGATCATTAGTATGGTTTTGTCGGAGTTAATTTTAAGACCTACTCGCTGTGAGGCTGAATCTAGACCGTCCACATCTATTGCAGTACTGACTTATTTTAGATAACTTTCTATTTATCGCTTCTCTTTCGTTTTTCTCCTACCTTTTAAATAATTTCTCGAATAAGACATGTACAAATTTGGAAAATATTAACTTTATATTCATTAAATTATAATTTTTAAGGTTTTCGGTTCCCGGTTTAAGGCCGAGGCCCAATCGAGCCCTGTCGGGCTTGAGACCCTGTCGGACCAGGGTCCTGCCGGCCCGGGGGCCCCTTAGGCCGGGGGCCCGTGGCATTTTGCGCACTTTGCCACCCTATTGTTACGCCACTGTCTATATGTATATACTCTAAGAGAAAAGGATAGAAAATTAAACCATTTTATGCCCTTGATAGTAACGCCTCGGGCAAGCTAGTTTATAATACAAAATATCGTTCATTTGTTGCCGGTAAAGGCTCCGTGTAATTGTCCGGTACCGCATTAAAAACCGACGCAAAAATAATATACAAGGCTTGCTCCTATTCCTACAACATTCCCTACAAATTTTAATGAAGTAGCTGCCATACTCAAACCTTTCTGTTATTATTTTAATTGAATTGTTATTTGTAATCCCTACTAATATTATAAATGTGAATATGAGTTTGTTGGTACGCTTTCACGCGAAAACTACTAAACCGATCATCATTAAACTTTGTATACATATTTTTGGCGGCATACGAAGTAACATAGGATACCTTTTAACAGAAAAAAAACGTAATATAAAAAAAAATTGTCGATATTGAAGATTTTGGCCGCCATTTTGAAAAGAGTATATGCACCCGGGCAGAGCCGGGCCGGACCGCTAATTAATAAATAAACATAATGCGATTCCAATGATTCAACACTTATCAATTAAAAGCGCTCTGCATCCAGCGACTTGCTGTAAACTTTATGACGTCTTTCCACCTAATGTCACAAGTGATAAAAATCAGGAATCAAACACCGGTATATCTTGAAATTACTATATTTTGTAATATTCATTTCCAAATTCAAGTACAATAAAAAACAATGAGTGCGTTTTATGATAAC
Organism: Hyles vespertilio; assembly: GCA_009982885.2. Taxonomy (NCBI): domain Eukaryota; kingdom Metazoa; phylum Arthropoda; class Insecta; order Lepidoptera; family Sphingidae; genus Hyles; species Hyles vespertilio. The sequence goes on from CM042827.1 coordinate 10,775,570, forward strand.
TCTCACGCGAAGTGGGTCTCAGGATGGCGGGCGTTTTTACATTAAGGTTTTTAATATTGAGGCTCTATACAAAGGTGTTGCAGTCTTACGGTTACACAAACACGACCAATGAATACTATGATATTAATTAATGATTTTAAACAATATTACGACTAAATTAAGACATACAGTCACTAATGCGCACAGTGCGTGACGGTTGTAATAATAATAAATAATTAATAATTGTTAACGTGTCAAATGTTCCTCAATGCCTAAAAACAAAAGTCTGTAACTGTTGTGAGTTACCAGCTTATTGGTCTGTGGTTACCAGTGATGACTTACTTACTTATGCAAACGTGGTAAACTTTGACCCAAGCACTCTTTAATTTAATATTATGTATTATCGTATTGATCTAGTGGAAGCATAAAGGCTGTAAGACGTGAAGTTTCAAATTAGATCCCCAAAGTAGAAAAAAAATATTTGAGTTTTTCGGTTTGATTAATCTCATAGCGCCTTGTATGGCAATAAATTCGATCCCTATCATATCTTCAGATAGAAATATGCTAATTTTTAATATAAATGGTGTAGTAACATCTGTACCTACCCCTTAGATACTAGCGTGTATGTATGTCAATTAATAGTCTCAATATAACCTACTTCCCACTCATTACCACGGAAAGTGTCAAAATTATGCTCAAATGAATCGCGAAATCAGACAAAGTGAATTAAATCCGCTGAGGGATCGCGCCTGCATGTGCCACGCCATTTTGTAAATGTTTTATGCGAAAAATATATTTTTTGTTCGAGGTGGCGACTTAATTTTCTGAAATATTTGACACTTGATATCTTTTACTGGTGGTAACGAAATAAAAATTATCCCAGCAACATTCAGTATCAGCCCATATACGTCCCACTGCAGGGCAAGGGCATCTACAATCGAGAGTGGTTTGTTCATATAGTCCACTACGCTGACCTAATGCGGCTTGGTGGACTTACATACCATAGAAATTCTTATAAATTGCTATGGTATGCAGGTTTCCTCACGATGTTTTCCTTCACCTCGACTGACTCGGTGGCGTAGTTGTACTACTGTACGGTTACAAAGCTGAGGTCGTGGGTTCGAATCCCGGGTTGGGCAAAGTGATATTGGATTTTACTAATCATTATCAGCCCAGATTCAGGAATTTGTGCCCGATATGGCGATAGGCTCGCCACCTATCACATCGTGGGACGGAACATACAAGGCGAAATGTGGGTGCCCTGGCACCTCTGCCTACCCCTTCTGGGAAAAAGACGTGAGTTTATGTATGTATGTATGTTTTCCTTCACCGTTTTAGTGCGTGATGGTTGACAATCAATACACACATGACTCTGAAAAGTTTGAGGTGTGCCCTGGGATTCGAAACCGCGACCACGTTGAACTTGTTGACAGCCGCGGCTGATCCTTTTACCAACAGGCCACCACGCACTGCTACCAAAAAATCTAGGTTTTTGAAAACAGATATATTACAGCGCTCTTTCTATATTACAAATAATCTAAGTAGCTATCTATTAAATACCGGGTATCTCAAGACTGCTACCGAAAACGAAGCCGGGTGGTAGTTTTAGTGGCTACAAACACCATGCAATTAAAAATTTCGCATAGAAACGCGACAATTATTTTTTATGATTTTTTAAATATCGTCATTTTTGGGTGGTAAATCCATAGTTTTTTCTAAAATAATAATTTAAACTCTTTTATACCTTAGAGTATTTATAAATAAAAGGGTATATACTATTATTTTAGGAAAAAATGTATTTACCACCCAAATATGGCCATAGGAAAAAATAACAAAAAAAAATTGGCGCTTTTTTTTTGCAACTTTTTCTGTTGCATTGTGTCTGAAGTCGCTTAAACTACCACCCGGCTTCGTTTTCGGTAGCAGTCTTGATATACCCTGTATAATTCTATTGAAAACATTACGTACTCGTATAAAGAAAGTATAAGTATCATGACATTATTTAATATATTATTCTTAGTATTGTATTGATGAATATTATATCTTGTATTTATGTAAATTATATTTTATATTGGTGTATGTACTAGTATAAGTATTGAGTATAAGTATATTTCCTTGGTTTACTTCTAAAACCCATTTTTATGCACCTTTTGAATTTATCTCTGCACCACCTTAAGGTTGGCTGTTAGAAAATGCCTTTGGCATTAAGCCCCGCATGTATACTTTGTGTATGAAGTATTAAATAAATATAAATTGAAAACTAAACACGATAATGAAGTGAAAACTGCCGTGTTAATAAAACTAATAGATTTTGTATAAATGTGTTTAATAAGAAACTTTCCGACGACGTCAACGGTGTGGAAAACGGAAGCCCATGGGATTATTTCACCTACATTCTGATTAAATATTTGTACTTTTAACTTGTAATATAAATGAATATGAAAAGATGCTAATAGTTTTTAATGAAGTTTTATTCTATCTTTATATAGACCACGTAAACACATTTTAGTTTTGGATTGTAAGTATTTCTCAGTGCGAGGTGGCCTGTTGGTAACGGACCAGACGGGGCTGCCAACATGTTCACGGTGGTCGCGGGTTCAATTCCCAGGGCACACCTCTGACCACCAATCACCACACTCCACAACAAAATACAATGCATGGCAAGTACGATGACTCATTTAAAACGAAATCACTACATGTAGATTTCAATACAAAAAAATGTAAATCGCATATCGTGATCGTGATCGTGACAGAGCTGAGGTTTCGGGTTCGAATCCCGAGTGGGACAAAGTGATATCGGATTTTTTTATTCATTATCAGCCAAGTCACAATGGAGTCAAGAATTTTGTGCTCGATATGGCGATAGGCATGTCATGTGACCTATTGGCACGGAAAATACATGATGAAACACGTGGTTGCACCTTTGCCTACCTCAAATGTGTTTTGTAGTTATAGCTCTCCTGGGTACGGCTTCTTTCCCACGGCATCCAGTTCTGGGGGAACGGTTTTTTTTACGGAATCCTGCAAAAACCACTGCTGTGTTCACACACAGTAGTTTATATCCTGTTTTTGCGGTAGAGTAACGAGCGGTATAGGTGTACTCTCCACTCAGCCTGTCCAGTAAAAAACAGTATGCAAGAAGCTGGTGGGAATATTCCCATTAAACGATACGTGTAATTAAACTGGATCCTGCATTTTACTGGACATCGTCATCCAGTTTGTAGTGGCAAAACCGAATATCAAATTCGGATGGATCGGTTTTATTGCTGGATACTTTAACAGGATAATCTTGAACGTAAACGGGATCCTGCAAAAAACGGTATGTTGCCGTGTGAAAGTAGCGTAAGGCACAATCCCATCTGATATGAATACCCCAGCACCAGTTAAAGTCGACGTTAAAGTCCCATAGTCAACAAGAACAAACTTATATTACCTACTTAATACTTACAGATAATAGATACAAAACTAATTAGCGTAAACTAAAAGTAACAGCGCCCTCTAGGGGCCGACTCTACAAATAAGCGACCGCGGGCAGTTTGCATAATACCCACACTTAAACAGTTTTGCCTGGCTATTTTTATTTCTATTAATTTTACACACGCGAATTTGTGTTTTGCATATTACAGTTTAAATGGAAAAGTGCCTCGGAAATTAACTAACACTGTGTGAGTTTGGGACAAAAATTCTTTGGAATATTTTGGTATACAGGATGATAAACAATATCAGCATTATTCAAAGACAGTTTATAAATCTGTTTTAGTTAATGTGTATTGTCCTTTTCCAACGACGCGACTTGAAATCAATTTGAGCGAAGAATACAAAACATTCGATAAATAAAATAGGTTTATAAATTGTCTACTATTTCTACTTCGCCTGATCGTAAACGATGCGACCGCTCATGAACAGTAGCAAATTTGAACAACACCTAGAATTACAAAGCAATGCTTGGCATTCCACAGCGCTCGCTATCCTGAGACATAAGATGTTAAGTCTCAATATGTCCATTACGTACTCTGGCTACAATATCCTTCAAAACACAACAGTGCATTTACACTGCAGTTTGACGGGAGAAATAGACATTGCGGTGGTTCCCACCCAGGCGGAGAGGCCTACCACAATTAATTATTAAAGCATTAATAAAGTAGTATGACGCTTAAGTATGTAATACTTAATATACTTTTTAGCTCCAATCAAACGTATCGGGATCCAAGCCAATTCACATCCAAAGTATGTCCTAATCGATATACCTAAAGGAATAAGACACAATTGATATAGAGTAGCTATTACTATTTCATCAATTTATCATGAATCTTAGCGTATTATGAGCCTCTATGAATGGGTAATAACGTATGTGGCAGCTAGATTTTCACATACAGGATTTTTGAATATGTCTTTTTATGTGGCAAAAGTTTAGCCTCTTAGCATCATTATACGGAACAGACTAAACGAAATATTATGGTACCAGTGGCGTAACAATAGGGTGGCATAGTGCGCAAAATGCCACGGGCCCCCGACCTTAGGGGCCCCCGGCGGCCCGGACCCTCAGGCCGGAGAGGCCGTAAGAAGAGAAGAAGAACCTTGCCAATTTAATACCATCAAAATTGATAATCAAAAACTATTTTCTTAGTTTCCATTAAAGATACCAAGGTTTATTTTTGATATATTAAAAATAATAGTTCTTTAGATTTACGCGAATTTTACTAAGTTTTTGTTAACTATTATGCACAGATTATAGTGCGGATTTGGTTTAAAAAAGAACGAAACTTCAAAATTAGGCTTCTGCGGGGGCCCCATCACCATTGCTGCGTTTGGGCTCCGGCCAGGTAGTAAAGATGTTACGACGTCTAATTGGTCTCGTTGTGGAGTTCTTTTTATGGCCTGCAGGCATACGAGCATACAGCCCGCCTCACAGTCAGCGGTCACCCCCGCTTATAGACTTATGAAGATCCTGGGATCCAGGAAAATGCAGTCGCTTCCTACTGTAAGGAGAGCACTTTCGTAAAGCCTAGTTTAAAGAAGGATAGGTTATAGTGCTCAGGGAATACCGAAGCAGGGATTTCATTCCAGAGCTTGCACGTGCGTGGTAGAAAAGAACACTGGAAACGTACTTTCCGGGAAGGGATAGTTTCCAGGTAGTAAGAATGAATTCTGCTACGGTGACGGGAAGTGTGATGGGAGAATAGCGATAGTGGCACCGTCTTCCTCAGAACACTTTCCGTGGAACAATTGATAGATTACACAGAGAGACCCAAAGTCTCACTGCAATCCCAACGGCTCCACATTCTCCGTGAGATCGGGATTATCGATGATTCGAAGAGCTCGGCACTGTAATGAGTCAAGTGGGTCGAGCTGGTATTTTGGGACTTCTACCCAGAGATGAGAGCAGAACTCCACGTTGTGCTGGATCGGCGCATTTATAGAGTAATAACCAATGATCCGACGAAAAGTACCGCATGGCACTGTTGAGAATCCTTAACATTTTGCTGGCAAATTTGCTCTTGCTTTCCAAATGACACCTAAACTGCAATTTTATCAATAATTCGGGTCAATGAATACTCTCGGATGCTTAGAGAGAGTGTCTCCATGACAAAAGGGGTCTTCTTGCTTGTAAATGAGCAACTTATATCTTCGTGGGGTTAAATTGTGCTATGTTCAATTTACCCCATATAGACGCCTGCCCCAGAGAGGTCTCGATTTCCGACAAAATTTAAAACCATATTTCCTTAACGGATCCCCGATTGAGATTCTGTATTCAGATGTATCTTACCTCACTTGCACTAGCATCTGCATTGCTATACCAGCTGGTGATAGACAATATGTCATTGATATGCAGGATAAACAGAGTCGGCGAAAGCACCGAGCCTTATGGAACACCAGAATTAATGGTCTTGTTCTTGATGCCAAAGCGTCCAATACGACTTTTATGCTGCGATCATCCAGAAAGCTGGCGATGTACTTTCAGAGTTCCTCAGGTTGAAATACCAGGCAGGTAGCTTCCCCAAAATGACGCCATGCCACACTAGATGACAATTTCAAGGCCTACCGTAATCGCCTCACCCCCACTATCCAATGCCTCCACCTGATAGTGGGTGAGATAAACGAGAAGATCACCATCCAAACGACTCTCAGTTGGTGATCCTCAAGATACGTCAAGAGCTGCATATTTATAACTCGCTCCAAGACCTTGGAGAGTCAGCATGTGACAGCAATCGGCCTGCGATTCGAAGGATCCGACTGGTCACCCTTCTTGGTGATTGGATGAACAACATGGATGATATTCCATGAAGCCGGGCCTAGGTTGTTTTAATAGAAAAGAGGCGTGAGTACGAGGGTTATCTCAGGGGCGGACATCTTAAGAACCGTTGCAGGGACACATTCCGACCCACTCGACTAGTAGATGTGCAGTACCGCCCGAAATGCGGAGGTCAGGGTTTTATTTGGTATGCTAGTGCAGATTTTTGTTAGGGACCCGCCTCGGCCTCAATTTACAGGCAGACCAGTGACACTAATATATTCCTTTCGGTCTTCTCCGGGGTACTGGAAAATAAGCTTAACAGTTTTCCTCTCCATACAAAAAGGGGGGCCCCCATCCGATGATTTTGCCACGGGCCCCATGTGGTGTAGTTACGCCACTGTATGGTACTGAGAAAAATGGACGCCCTGGTGGCATTTCTGCCTACCCTTGTAAGAAAAGGGAGTGAGTTTATATAAGTATGTCTTTTTATAATAGTGCGACTAATTGAAAAGAATGCAACTAATGGTAGCTGTAGTTTAGTCCATACGCACTATTCACTGAATTGAAATGCCAGTCTACACAATAATGTGGCTTGGCTAGGCCTGGCTATCCAGATGATGAATATCCAGTAAATAAACCAGAAGGTGATACGCTTGCGAATAAAACTCTCTTTCATTCATCTTTAGCCACACGAAGTCAATTGCTGGACATACGCCTCCCATAAATCCTTATGAAACACCACATCGACCTGTTGGAAGCGGCTTGCATTCAGCGAGTTCCTGCAACCTTCACCATGACGGGTTTATCACTATGAGGAGCTTTCTATTGTCGTTTACTTTGTTATCCAGATGGATATGAATTACTAGCTTTTGAGTCTAAAGTTAACTCACTCGTAAAAAAACGAAAAAGCTGCTGGGTTAACTTCACGTAATTTTCTTGTGAGATTTTATTTATTTATTTCTTATTATACAAACAATATATAATATACTCCAAAATAAAAACTAAACAATTGTGGCTAAACTTAAAGTAAGTAAGTACAATGAGCGGCTTTATTGCACTAGGCAAACTCTTACAGGCAAACTTTGGATAGAGATAAGAGAAAGGAGAGAGATAGTGATTATGGCACCATTCAGGTCACGCCACACCATTTCTAATAACTATAAACACGTACTTATATTCTTATTATTTTTTAATTCAGATTTTTTCATAATTCCTGATTTAAAAATCTCACAGCAACACAACCTATTCAAGTACACGGAGGCAGCAAAGCAAACGGCGGATTATAGTGTACAGATCATTCAATAACCGAATAGGAAACTAATTGGCGTATTCATTCAATAATACATCTCTGTTACTTCACTTTGTTTAATTGTTCAAAATCCAATTCCATGGCCTTGAGAGGCCTTGAGAGAATGTACAAGATACCTTGGAATACAGATCAAATAAAAGCAAACAACGTGTAGCGAAATTTGAAACTAAATGAAATTAGAAAATATTTACATGACGCATTGTTTGTAAGTATGTTTTCATAATTATACAAAAAGCATTTATACTCGTAATTTAAAATAATGATACAGTAAAAGCTCCTTATTCGCGCTTCCTTCATTCGCGTTTTCACTATTCGCGGATTAAAAAATTGTGACCCAATTCCTATATTCGCGGCTAGAGATTTCTTTATTCGCGGATCTAATCGGTACATAGTACATGCATATTAGTAAAAATATTACCAATATGTATCCAACTAAAAATCCCTTGTAAACATAAAATAATAATTGGAAGAACTGAAGCCATACACATTGAAATCATGCTATCGAACGAGTCTTATTTTTAAGAGGCAAATTGTTAATGCCACTTCTGAATATCAGTTTGAACTGAAAGAGCATTTAATAACTGTCAAGCAAGAAAAAAACACAAAATTCTTTAAACGGTTGCCTATGTCTGAAGATAATAATCAATAAGTATGGTCAAAAACTTCAATTAAAAAGTTTTTTTTTAATGTTGGTTTTTTTATTTTGTCACCTAGGAACGTATCCCCTATAATCTTCTGTATATATAAAAGAGGAACCTGACTGACTGACTGACTGACTGATTGACTGACTGACGTATCAACGCACAGCCGAAACTACTGGAGCTAGGAACGTGAAATTTTGCACAGAGGTTCCTATTATGACGTAGGGTAGCACTAAGAAGGGATTTTTGGAAATTCAACCCCTAAGGGGGTGAAAAGGGTTAAAAACTGTTGTATGGAAAATCGAAACCGTTAGAGTTACAATTGTCAAATTTTGCAGTTTCGTTAGCCAATCAAAGACAAATATAACTGCATACTTAGTTTTTCTAAAATTAACCCTAAAGGGGTTAAAATAAGGGTTGAAGTGTTGCGAGAGTAGGGTAATTTTATGACTATCTAATCAACGCACAGCCGAAACTACTGGAGCTACAAATTTGAAATTTTACACAGGAGTTCCTATTATGACGTAGGGTAGCAATAAGAAGGGATTTTTGGAAATTCAACCCCTAAGGGGGTGAAAAGGGTAAAAAACGGTTGTATGGAAAATCTAAACCGATAAAGCTAGAATTATCAAACTTTGCAATTTAGTTAGCCTATCAAAAACAAATATAACTGCATACTTAATTATTCTAAAATTAACCTTAAATGAATATAAATAAGGGTTGAATTTTTGTAGAACCGAACTATCGGATCAACGCACAGCCGGAACTACTGGAGTTAAAAAGATGAAATTTTGCACAAGGGTTCCTATTATGATGTAGAGTAGCACTAAGAAAGATTTTTTGGAAATTCAACCCCTAAGGGAGTGAAAAGGGTAAAAAACTGTTGTATGGAAAATGGAAACTGTTAAAGCTAGAATTATCAAACTTTGCAGTTTAGTTAGCCAATCAAAACGAAATATAACAGCATACTTTATTTTTCTAAAATTAACCCTAAAGGTGTAAAAATAAGGGTTGAAGTGTTGTGAGCATAGGATGATTTATTGAGTGCCCAATCAACGCACAGCCGAAAATACTGGAGCTAGAAACGTGAAATTTTACAAAAAGATTTCTATTGTGACGTAGAGTAGCACTAAGGAGGAGTTTTTAGAAATTCAACCCCTAAGAGGGTTTAAAAGGGTGAAATAGTGTTTTTGGTAAAACTTGGCATTTTAGTTAATCATTACAAAGAAATATAATTGCCCACTCTCTTTTCTTAAAATTAACCCTAAAGGGTTTAAAATAGGGGTTGAAATGTTGTATGCAAAATCGAAACCGCTGAAGTTATTCATATGAAAATTTGTATTTCACCACTTATTTTAAACGAAAAATAATGCCGTGAACTACTATTAGAAAAAAAGCACTACGGTGGTGGAAATAAGGGATGATATTATATTTTGTGAAAATCAGAACCACTGAAGTTGATTTATGTATGTTACCAAAATATATTTTTTACAACTGTTTCGCAGAGCTTACAGTGTAAAGTTGTTGAAGCGATATAATGTATTGATTTTATGTCCGTATTATTATAATATACACGCAGACGAAGTTGCGGGCAAAAGCTAGTCCCATATAAAATACCATTCCATATACACGGTTTCTGTATTCGCGGCATAATTACGGAACACATACCCCGCGATTAAAGAGCTTTTACTGTATTCGACAGCCTCCAAGACCCAGTTGGTTGGACGACGGCTGTGAAACTAGAGGCCCGGGGTTCAATTCCCGCACCAAGATAAATATTTGTAAGGCCCACAAATATTTGTCTTGGGTCTGGGTGTTTGCGAGACTAAAAGTAACTTGTAGTTTGTGATACCCATAACACAAGACTTAATTGAGCTTAATGTGGGGTCGGGACTATGTATGTGACTGTTGGATGTATTTATTTATTTATTAACATATTCTTATTATTTTTAACAATAACACATTTTAAACTTTTTGAATAAGGCATTAGAAAACTGAACATCGTAGGCGGCCTTTACCCCTTATTCCCGTTGCTATCTCTTTCACACTAATGTAATGACCCTATATACCTCTTGCTCTACTAATGTAATGGGGCCTAATGGGCTACTACTCGCGCTTAGATATTTTCAATAACAGTTTTAGTTGAATACCCGCAAATTAATAATATGCATTTAAGTACATAATAATAATAAAATAAAAAGCCTTTTATTTCTAAACAGAAGGTAAGTAGTTAGTTAGTAGTAATTAACTAGAAAAACTAAAAGTGAAAGTAACATAAAATAAAGTAACTAGAAAGTAAAAAAATAAAAATAAAAAGTATCTTAAAAAACCAAATATTAAACGAAAAAGTAATTATAATCAAAAAAATATTAAACGGAAAAATAATTAAACGGAAAAATAATTATAATCTTCTGCTAGAACCCCTCTGCAGGTGAAGGCCTCCTCCAAGGATGACCAGTCTTCTCTAGATTTGGCTATTTGAAACCAGTCTACACCGGCGACTTTGACTACGTCATCTTCCCATCTTGCGCTGGGTCTTCCTCTTCTCCTCTTACCAAGTGGGCCTTTCCAGGCTGTAACTATTTTGGTCCATCTCTAGTCTTGCAAGCGTGCTACGTGACCAGCCCATTTCCATTTTAGAGTTAACGCATGTACTAGTCTATCTTTGTCATTTGTTGTTTCTCTTATTTTTGTATGACGTATTCTTTGGATTTTTTTGATGTTTAACATGCTGCGCTCCATGCCTCGTTGACATGTTACTAGCTTATTTTTAACGTTATTGCTGTATTTCCACGTTTGACAGGCGTATGTTAAGCAGGGTAAGAGGCAAGAGTTCATGACCTTTGTTTTTATATTGGTTGGTAAGCTGCCTTTAAATATTTCTTTTAGGCTCCAATACTTATTCCAAGTTAATTGTGTCCTTCGTTCGACTTCACGTTCGTTATTTTCGCGATTGAAGCTGATTTGCTTACCTAGGTACAAGTACTGGTCTGTATATGTCAAAGGCTCGCTGCCGACCGATATTGTTCTCCTGACACTGTTTGTCATTAGCATGGTTTTACATAGATTCATCTCTAAGCCAACTTTTTTACTACCTATGTTCAATGAATCTAACATGGATTGGAGAGCTTTATCGACTCCAGTCTAGTTGTCCCATTATGGCCTCCAGTGCAATGATATATTATACAAATACAACGTAGATATCGCACTAGCACTTCAAAAGTGAGGCGTTCAAATTCGGGCAATTGGTGTAATTTCATCTAGTCGCATAGCAACGGCGACAGAGGGAAGACCTCAGTGCTGTCAACATAATTTATTTCGAAAATATTGTTTAAAGTGTCGAATTGTGTGTTTTAAAAGTGTTAAAACAATGGTGCAAAAATATGAAACTAAATTGGACTTACACACCATACGTAAGTATATAAAAACCACACAAAATTTAATTTTTATTTTAAATTAGCAAACACCGCCTTCAATTGTGTAAGAAGGATCGCCTAATACAACGATTGTGAAGTGCGATAGGTACAAAAAGCGTACGTCATAGATTAATAAGTCAGAAGCGAAACCGATCATACAGAAAATTGACGATGAAAGTTTGAATGGATTTGGATAATTGTATATTTGTTTCTAATTCAATCATATTTAAAACGATTAAGTTATTTGTTATGAATTATTTTCATAATAAATAACTTAATCCAACCACGAACATTACAAAATACATTAGATTCCCCATATATTTAAATGACAATATTTACATATATTATTGAATGTTTCAGGATTTCCACGTGATGAGCTTTTGAGACGTAAATGGATATGCACTAAGCACAGCTCGGACAAAAAGAGGGGATCGTGACTGGATACCTTTAAAACTGATTAATATTGGTTTAGCACATTTAATTATGATTAAAAATATACAACTACGAAAATATATATATCCACCTAACAAAACCTGCACCATCGGTTGTAGTATCGGTTGTTTACCAGTGGCAGGTCGCTCATACGTTACCACCATGTGTAGGTACCACCGCAATGCCTATTTCCCCCGCCACACGGCAGTTTAAATGGCATGTTATGTTCCGGTTCAAGGGACATTCTCGCCCGAGTAATCGCTGTACTTATACTTAAGATCTTATGTCTCGGGATGGCGAGCGCAGTGAAAGCCAAGCATTGCTTTGTAATTTAAGGTTTCTTGGTTTTGCTTATGTCCACGAGCGGTCACATCACTTGTCATCATTACAACAAATAATAATATTATTAAGAGATCGATTTTTCAGTGCCTGCTTACCATAAACTAATATAAAAAACGGCAATCAATTTATTTTATTATTTTTTCAAGTTTTTAAGCAAATAAAAATATATTTGTTTCATGATGGCGTACCACATGTATACTCATGTAGCAACCTCAAAATTAATTTATTATCTTCTATACATATAAATAAAATTGAAGTGTCTGTTTTAAGAGTGAAAATAAAAAAAAGTCCTACTACATATCGTTATTTTTTTTTTTTTATTGCAATGAATGACGAGACGAGCAAGCCGTTCGCCTGATGGTAAGCGATACAACCGCTCATAAACAGTGGCAACATTCCACTGCGCTCGTCATCCTGAGACATAAGATGTTAAGTCTCAATATGTCCAGTAGTTACTCTGGCTACAATGCCCTTCAATCCGAAACACAACAGTGCATTTACGCAGTGTTGTTTCACGGGAGAAATAGACATTGCGGTGGTACCCACCCAGATGGCCTCTCACATATGAGAGACCTGCCACCAGTAAAACACGATACACCAGTATATACACGATACCAGTGCCGAAAATGATATTTTAATTTTTTTTTTGTCTGTCTGTTCCGGCTAATCTCTGAAATAGCTGGACCGATTTTGACGGGATTTTTAATGTCAGGTAGCTGATATAATAAGGAGTAACTTAGGCTACATTTGTTTTAGAAAATTTCATTTATTTAAAAAAATAACTTGAAAAAACTAGTTAACTTTTTGTTAAACTCCACGCGGACGAAGTCGCGGGCACAGCTAGTATACTTATAAAACCAAATAGGTAGTTTTATTCATCGTCACCCTTCTGTTTTTACCGCTTCGATTCTATGTTTGGATAGCGCAATGCTATCTCTTTTCGTCTCGTACTTTCTGTATAATCTGTTTCATTCACTAAAATTGACATAAAGTATTAACAAATGAGTACTGTCCCACAAACTTATCTGACCCGGTGAGAGAGTCGCTGTTGTCGAATTTGGTGTTGCCATTAAAGATAGATATAGCAATAAAGTGGGTAAAGTAAGATTTTTCATTTCGATCAATAGTGTCAGGAAAATGAGTGGACCAGTTTCCTTTGCATGTTATTTTTCCTTCCCAAGATTTCTAACAAATCGCTCCCCATACCCTTAAACAAGTGTATCTGTATCAGCCCATATACTATATGTCCCACTGTTGGGAACTGCCCAATTCTACAATCGAGAGTGCCATTGAGGGTGGTTAGGCCATATCATAGGCCATATAGTCCACCATGCTGGCCTAATGCGGGTTGGTGGACTTACATACCATAGATATTCTTATAAATCGCTATGTTATGTAGATTTCCTCACTATGTATTCCTCCACCGTTTTAGTGCGTGTTTATTGACTATCAATACCCACATGACTCCGAAAAGTCAGATTTGTGACCTGGGATTCGAGCCTACGACCACCGTGAACATGTTGGCAGTCGCATCTGGTCCATTCATCAACAGGCCCCCACGAACGTAACGATAAATTCTAGTTTATTATATGTACTTACATGTATTGTACTAGTACGTACAAAATTTTGTTTATGTGGTATTTATTTTGAAAAGCTGACAACACAGACCTGTGGCGGCAACTACGCGTAGATACAATTTTTCTAAGGGTATTATTGGTGCTTGAGATGCTTTTCTTCCTTCATAAAATGTAATACCTGAAGTCTAACGTTCCTAGCCTCACTTTATCAAGTTCTCGGCATATTTCACTAGTTTTAAATAATGCAGGAAAAATAAATATATTAAGTAAACAACCAATGGCAGATATGTCAGCGACTGGCAGATAGACTGACATTCCAAATGACGTTATTGTTTCCACTTTTGGCCACCGGGCCAGATAACTTTGTGGCTCTATATGTATATGCATAGCAGTACAGTTTTTAAACGTCACGCAATATGGATATGCGTCATCTTTATTAAAACATCATTGCTCCAGTGAAGCTATAAATAGCTTAGGGGATATCGGATCACCTTGTCTTACACCTCTTTTCACAGGGAACCACGGCCCAATTTTTTCTAGTTTTACCCTACTTCTGCTATTACTGTATATGTTTTTGAGTACTTGTATATATTCTTTTTCTACGTTCTGTGTTCTTAATGTTTCCCATATTCTATCGTGTATCAAGGTGTCGAATGCTTTTTGATAGTCTATAAAAGCTAAGAAGAGTAGTCTTCTCATTTCTTGAAATTTTTCAATGAGTAGTTCCAGCGTGTGTATGTGGTCTATAGTCGAGAATCCCTTCCTAAAGCCGGCTTGTTCTATAGGTTGACTCTCGTCAATTATGCTACTTATTCTTTGATTTATGATTGAAGAGAATAATTTGTAGATGCATGGAAGTAGACTTATCGGCCTGTAGTTTGCGATATCTTTGGAGTCACCTTTTTTATAAATTAGAATTATATTCGACTCGGACCACTGGGTCACTGGGTCTCTCCTGTCTTCAGAACGAGGTTGAACAAGTTTGTCAACGGTTTGGCGAGCATTTCTGATGCAATTTTTAAGCTATCATTAGTAATTTTATCTGGTCCAGGACTTTTTTCAGTTTTTAAGTTCTTGAGTGCCGTTAGAACTTCGTTTATTTCGATTTTTGGAACCCTTGCGCATTCATTCTCCTTGCTAGTATGGAAGGCTATTGTGTTATTTGTATCTTGTACATATAACTCCAATAATTAAACACAAATCGGGAATTAATTTTTTTTTTCAATAACAGAAACCAATTCAAGGTCCTTGTATTAATATTATCAATTCATGGATCTGGAAAGCTGTATGACGATTTTTTAAAATATTTAAATAAAAGTGCGTTCCGTAATTCCCTCCCATGTCACTGTCCCTGTTACTCATGCATTGACACACTATCTCCCTTCTCGCCCTTATACTTTCTTGCGTATATTTTTCATGATTTCCACTCTATATCATAGATATTTATATAACATGTAATAGATCTTGCTTACCGATATCCTGCTTTCGGAACTGGTCGCTGACTGGATTCGACCGATTATGACAAATATGCCACCACACAACACTAGCTGCACATCACACTAGTAGTAACACTTGCATTGCCGACTGGTTAGGCAGTAAAACAATTAAAACTATTTTTTGCGAACCTTATAAAACAAGTAAGAGATTAGCCTAGTCACTTGACCGCACGAGACACGATTTGGACTTCTAAAAAGAGAAAATTTTCTAATTAAAAAAAACACAAAAGATTACCAGAGCTTATATACCCTACACATCCACAGTTCACAAACTATATCTACTCCTAAGCAACACACACATTACACCAATAGATCTATCTATCAAACAACCACCACGGTATTAAAAGGTATAAAAAGTGATTTCAAGGTATTTTTCGCGATAGTTACATAATTTATACCTACTACACAGAAACTATCGAGAAAGCCAAAAAATTAAAAAATGCCCTCTGCTTTTTTTTTCAATACTACCGCTACAAAATGACTATCGTAGTCATTTCATAATGCCCGTCTAAAAACAATTCATAATTATTATCAAGCCTAAGAAATTAACATGGTTATAACATTTATGAATGAAAAAACAGATTAGGAATAAATACATCATCACAGTAATCCTATTGATTGTTGATGACAGACCTCCGAGAATTCCCAAAGCGATCTGAGTGGTATTCTGCGTACGGTGAATTCCTGGAAAATCAGGTTGTCTGTTCACCTTGTGAATCGTTCACTTAATTAAATAATGCAACGCAGATTCCCTGAAATTATTTTCCAACCCAAGAAATTAAAGATTACGAGTTTAAATCAATACCTTTTAAAAATTTATTCGGAACCCACTTGTATCAATGTACAAGCTGAAAACCTCTCGTAAAGACATTGATTTAAAAACTAAGGATAGGCCCCTCAGTACATTGGGTACGTCAAAAAAATGACTGTGAAAATCGCGCCATCTGTTAGAATTTTACGTCAATGGCGGCCATGAAATCGTTTTTCAATAATGCTAAAATACATGTTATATTGACTTAAACTAATATAATTTTACTTAGCGGTGATAAAAAATATTATCTTTTTTTTGTGAACTTTCGGTCATCTTTATTGCACCCACGCACGATACAATTAGGCATTTGTAGACGACTTACAGACCGGTGCGATGTGACGTCACAACCGCTGCACTGGTGCTGGGGACCACTTTCGTGACAACACTTTTCTTGCTCTCCGCCCCGTCCATATATTTTACGTCAATGCAAGTCAATGCGTAAAGAGCATTTCTTGGGCATACTAAGATTTCAAGGTAAAAAAAAACATTGCAAAACAAAAAGACCAACAACCAGTAAATAAATAACGATAAAATTAAGAAGTTTTTCAACATGAATTTTCTTGAACCAGATTGATTTCGCATAAAAATGTATTGCCAAAAATCTCACGGCGTCGCAACGTACCAATACAATGTTTGAACACAGAGTTAGTACAAATACGCGCCGAACTAATTTTTCGCGGCACACAAGCGATTTTTTTGCTTTATCAACAATTCATGTCGCCATGAACAAAGGATACACATACAAAGACAAATTTTGTTTTGATATTTTCGTGGGAGCGTTCCGAATTGAATTTCTTTAGAAATGGTTTTTATTTGGCGTTATATTTTGCTATTTCTATTTTATAACGTGATTTACATGTATATGGGTAAGTGGAATTGTAATTAAATTCCCACAATATTAATTACCGAAAAAAGCGCGATCTGAAAAAAAAAAACCTGGTGGGTTTACTGGTGGTAAGTCTCTCATATGTGAGAGGCTGCCTAGGTGGGTACCACCGCAATGTCTATTTCTCCCGTCAAACAGCAGTTTAAGTGCACTGTTGTGTTTCGGATTGAAGGACATTGTAGCCAGAGTAACTACTGGACATATTGAGACTTAACATCTTATGTCTCAGGATGGCGAGCGCAGTGGAATGCCAAGCATTGCTTTGTAATTCAAGGTTTTGTTTGGTTTTGCTACTGTTCATGAGCGGTCGCATCGCTTACCATCGGGCGAGCGGCATGCTCGTCTCGCCATTCACGGCAATAAAAAAAAACCATATAGTAATTTTCATGGAACATGCCACTATATTGTAATCTGTAAATGTAATATAAATATTTATAACTATCGGCCGGGCCCGGCTTTACCCGGTTGTAGATATTTTTTGAATCCATTCCACATCAATAATATATTATTTCGCGTACTTTATTATAATTTTTAAAACATTAAGTTGCTGTAAACCTCAATGATATAAACTCAATGTGATTGCCGTCTACAATACTGCTTTTTATGTCCTGTTCCGTTATATCCCGTTCGACCCCGTCTCATCCTGTACTTGCCCATCCCACGGGTATACTTCAATTTCAGGAAAAAAAGTAGCCTATAAGAATTGACATTTTATGGACGGGGCGGAAAGTGTTCAGACTTACATACAGATGTTTACGCCCGAATACCGGAACGCAACTTTATAAATTGCGCATAACTACGTTAATCCCGCTTAAATGTACTGGGTAAGTGGGCCGTGCGCTGTTAAGAGCAACTTATTATTTGCATGGCGTTCCAGTATTCGGGCGATAACCTACTGCCTACTGGAGCGCTACTGAAATTAGTCGTCGCTCGCAACGATTTTGAAAATGATTGCTTGTATTATGACTGAAAGTTTAATAAAAATGAAGGTAATATTTTTTATCAACGTTTAGACGAAAATCTATTTCATTAAGTAAATTTAATATTTATTTTAGCACGATTTTGTCGGTCATTTTTTCTAAATTCCAAATGTACGGAGGGGCCTATCCTTAGTCTTTAAAACAATGCCTTTATGTTAATCCAGGGTGTCAAGTATCTCTATAAAAAACCATTCAGTAGTTTTCGCTTGAAAGAGTAACAATTTAACAAACATCCATACATAGAAACTTTCGCGATTATTATATATAAGTAACGCCCAAATACTGGAACGCAACTTAAATATAACTTGCGCTTAACTACGTTAATCCCGATTAAATGTACTGGCTAAGTGGGCCGTGCGCTGTTAAGAGCAACTTATTATTTGAATGACGTTCCAGTATTCGGGCGTAAATCTAGCGCCCGGGCCGGGCCTCGCTTTACTCTGGTGCAGATAGTTTTTGAGTTCAATTCGCATAATATTATTTCGTGCAGTACCTACTAACTGTTTTAGCTAGCAGCTTTATTATATTTCACGTCCCGTTCCGTTATATCCCGTCTCATTCTGTCCCAAAATGTAAAGCATGCAACTCTCACATCTCCTGTCCCGTGCCATCCATTTGCCTATCAAAGAGTAGCAATTATGTTTATTTGAACTCCTTAATTATCCCACGGGAATATTAGATTTTCTTTATATGTAGTATCCCACATAAATAATAATAAATAAATACACCCAACAATCACATATATAGTTCTGAACCCACACTAAGATCAATTTAGTCTAGTTTCGCGTCGTGGGTATCAGAAGCAACGAGAGACTTTTCGTCTAACAAACAACCTGGGTCAAATACTTGTGGTTCACATAAACATTTGTATCAGTGCGGGAATCGAAGTCGCGACCTCTCGTTTCAGTAGGCGTCTAACCAACTGAGGGACAGAGGCTGGCCAAAAAATCAAAATCGGTCCAGGCGTGTTTGTGTGAAAGTGTTATTATTTTATTATTTATTATTTTATTCTATACTGCACATGCACAAAAAGTGTTTTGGCAATTTCAGTATTAACATAACTTTACTTGTTTTTAATTTCCATGGAATTTAAATAACCCGCAAAAGGCCAGCGTGGTGGACTATTAGGTCTAACACCTCCCAGTCGTATCCAATCCAATACTTTTGATTGTAAAAGCGGCGCATGCCCTGCACTGGGGCGTAATTGATAGGCTATACATATACATATGTACAGCTTTTAATAACTAATTAATTAAGCAGTAACAATAATAAAAAAACACAGCCACGGCCGTAAATGAGATCTCAGTTGTTTAGTGGTAGCTCTATGGGCTGTGAATCTTGCCTTCGTTCAGTAATCGTACACTCTATTTTGTAAGATTAAAAACTTGATCCACTTAACATAAAATCAATCCAATAAATACTGTTTCGATTTCGATTTCAATTCGATTTATATTTTAAGAAGATTAGGCTGTCTGGTATTCAATCCTTTGTCCAAAAGAATTAGAACAATAAACGTCAAATTGGATTTTTTTGTTTGACTTGTGTTTGACAGTCAGCTGTTGAACGTTCAAAGTTTCAAACTTCAAATTTCAGAAGTTCTGGTAAAAAGTTCAAAAGTTGGAAAGAAGCTAAAGTGAATAAATATTGTAATTCAATTAAAACAAGTGCAATACAATGACTAACTATCAAAACACACCGCTAAAACTGTACATACAAGACATATTTCGCGCTAAAACCACCGACCAAAAATACATATACGAACTGTTTAATTTTACATTTAAAAACGTTATGATACACGGCGTGGTCACATCAATATACAACAATACAGGTACTACAACGAATCTAGAACTCAGCGATCCTACTGGCTCAGTACAAATCTATTACGACAGCACAAAAAACAACACGAAACCGCGAAAAAGCACCATTAAAGATCTCAATTGTCATTTTGAAGAAGTTATTCGTAGTAGCGACGAAAATCTACTTATTATTTCAAAACTCATGGAGTCTATTACCAGTAAAACGCGTATTAATATTAATGAAGGTGATTATTTAAGTATTGTGGGCGATATTTTCTATGATGATAAAAATTCTCGTTTGATTTCGGCATATGAGTGCAAAGTGACTTCCGTTGAACGAGATATGATATGGATGGAGGAGTTACGATATTTGTATGAGAAATTTTATCTTTGGGATAAAGTATAAAACCTACCCAACAATGAAGGAATCAATTTTTCAGTGTGTGA
The DNA here is from genome assembly GCA_009982885.2 of Hyles vespertilio. Classification (NCBI taxonomy): domain Eukaryota; kingdom Metazoa; phylum Arthropoda; class Insecta; order Lepidoptera; family Sphingidae; genus Hyles; species Hyles vespertilio. Next base: position 10,795,917 of record CM042827.1, read on the forward strand.
TGATACATTTGCCAAAATATTTTATCACATTAGTGAAAAAGTGCTAAGACATAAAATCAAGATTATCTGAAGATCCTGCAAGCTTCACCATTTTCTTAAGGGAACAGAGAATCTCCACACAATAGTATAAATGGTGACCCTCACATACCTTTTTCTTGCCTATTGCCATCTCTCTTAAGGAGAAAATGTATCCGCTTCAAGAGGAAATTCCATGGTATAATATTTAATATTGAAGAGAAGAATTGCAACCGAAAAGTCTTGAATGCAGCTAACCAATGGCCAGGAGGATATTATATTGAGAAGGATTATCAAATGTTGAATGAGTGTGTTCAAATAAAGAGAAATAAGTTAAGAAAGAGTTTCTTGTTTGTATATTTACTCAATTTTATTACCATCATGATGTAGTGTGTCATGTATTCAACTTTATTATTATTATTATTATTACACTTTATTGTACACATAAAACAAATGAAAAAATACACAATGAAAAACACTTAACCTATGTGTAAAGTACAATCGGCGGTCTTATCGCCTTCGGCGTTGTCTTCCAGACAACCTTTATATTAGACACTAAAAATGAAATTATATTTATAGTGGTTTAGAAACCAATTTGCCTGTTCAGTTGGTTAAAATAAAATTAGAACTGGTCAATAGCCTCAGAAAATAGACCACTGCTTAGAATACAACAATACAAATGAGCAGCCAATCAACCCTTTTCCATCATCTAAAGTGATCTAAAGAAATATAAGTACCTTTACTCACTAGTCCTACATTTACAAAACTGGGTAAAATAATAGAAAATCTGCGTTTTAAGTAGGTACTGGTTAAGTATTGCTTTGTTTCCCATTATTAATTGTTTCGTAGTTTATTAGGGAATATTCGTCATAGAGCTATGGAATATATTATAAAAAGGAAATAAACGTTAAAGAAAAATTAAAGCAATCAACTTTTAAACCATTGTTATTTGATGCACGCGCAATCTTCTGTAGTATAAACTGCAAAAATAAAACGTTTCTGACGTATAGAAAGAAAAAGCAATTTGAACTTGAAACATCATACAATACGTAGGAACTAGAATGTAAACTAAACCCTGTACAAATAAGAGTTATTTTGATTTGACCTATGAATAATTTTACTTCCTATTTTACGTCGTAATTTTTTGTTCCGTGATCCGTCAGTGAGCTGTCACTTCTCAGCCGATAAAGGCCACAATAAAATTGTTTCTGTTTTTTACTCTTAGTCTGTGTTCTATTTTGTACTGAGTAAAACACGTAAGCTCATGTCTTTAAAATAAGTAATACTCTAAAATTATATAGGTTATTGAATATTCGTTTTACAATACTATTTCATTTATTTTGAGGTTACGCAGTCGGTGAATTTCTAATGTGTTTTTCTGTTTATTTCTTATTAGAATCATGTCGGCTGAGGGTATATCGCCGCAGGAAGTCGAGGCCCTGTGCCAGACTCCCGATCCTTCGACCAAGGTATGGTATTATTCGAGAAAAATATCCAAATATTTTCTTATCAGGTTCTGTTGCGTCACAACAAACCATTGAGATAAAAAACTTAAAACATAATCTTAATATAAAATTATTATAATTTGTTGGGCGGAAATTGTTATTCCAACTAAACAACACCTACACATAATCTAAGAACGTCACATGTACCTTTAAGATAAAATACTTAGAATGTAATCTTAATATGTGATTATAATCTGACCACAGTTGATTGTGTGAAGATTGTTGTTCAAATTAACAAATACCTACATACAATCATACAAGCATAGTGCATAGTATTATATTGGCCTCTTATGAATAAATAAATAAAACCCAACAGTCACATACATATCTTCTTGAATTACTGAACACAATTCTGTTAAACAAATGCTGCAGTTTAGTTCATAAGAATTTGAATTTCATAAGTATGCTAATCATAAGTTAATCAACAAATTCACTGAAGGATATAGAATATATCCATTAATGAATTTTAGCAGCCCCTTCATTTTAATAAGAATGTACCTGGTTTGAAGATATCTTGCTTGTATCTGTTATGGAGACTATGTGGGTTAAAAAGTTATTCATATATTTTGAACATGCCATTTGCCTGATGGCAAGCAATGTGACTCATGGACAGTAGCAAAACCAAACAACATCATGAATTACAAAGCAATGCTTGGCATCCCACTGTGCACACCATCCTGACACATTTGATGTCAAGTCTTAATATGTCCGGTAGTAACTCTGACTACAATGTCCTTCATGCCAGAAGATAACAGTGAATTTACACAGCTGTTTTGTGGGAGAAATAGACATTTCGGTGGTACCTACCCAGACAGTCTGTCACATATGAGGTACCTACCACTAGTATTGCCTCTCTGGACTCAAATTCCAAACCCAGGAATCGCATACAAAATTCTTTAAAGTCCCTCATAGTTTCTGATACCCTCAACACAAGACTTTATCTCAGTGTGAGATTGAAACCATGTGTGTGAATGTTCCTTGTATATATATTTGTTCACGCCAGTCTTCAAACATTTTTTTATCATCATTCAACTTGAAGTTATTTAATTTTTCCTCCAAAACCCATTAAGAAATAATATCATTTTAACCTATAACATATTCAGATGATAATTATGTTATCCACAACAACCAATTCACAATGATAAGATATTAAAATATACTTTTTATATCATAGTGATTGAAATTCAAATTAAGTATGACCATGGAAACTTCTAGAATTATTCAAATAATTTGGGTGGTAGAAAAAAAAATGACTGAATCTAATGATGCAGAACAACTTAATGGATTCAATCAATTAATTACATTTTCAACATTATTATTGACTAAAATGATCTCTAGAAACAAGATCTTTCTATTTTTGGAGTATCTTATCACAGTATTAGAAATTATAATTTTATGTACATAAGAAGTGGCTTAACTAAAGTGGTACTTATCGGAAGTGGTGGAAATTATTTCGTTAACCATGCTGTGTCAGAGTCGGCATGGTTAACAAAATAGGATATTTATAAGGTCTTCACAGGTTGTGTATACTCTTTATCCTATATCCAATGTACTCATATAATATATATACTTACTTATATACAGACACACATGATATTCATAAAATGTTCATACTATATCTAACAATCGGATCTGGAAGTCCTTGCGACACGATGTCCGTGCTCACAATAGCAGCATTAAGGATAGGAGCATTAAGGAGACAATTGAGCGGAACGGAGGCTCCAAAGTGTTTGCAAGAGACTTGTCTATTGGGCAAAGCCAGTTGTCTAGGCTGAAGACGGAAGACGGCCGCGTGGTATCGACGAGGGCAGAGGTATTAAGGGAGATCGAGAGGTTCTACGGACAGCTTTACACCTCGGTTGCCAAACCTACTGTTAGCTCGGCCAAAGACCCGAGAGCCGAGTTAATCTGACACTTTAGCGATGATATCCCGGACATCAGCCTGTGTGAGATTGAGATGGCCCTCAAACAACTTAAAAACAACAAGGCGCCGGGTGAGGACGGAATCACTTCAGAGCTTCTGAAAGCGGGCGGAACGCCGGTACTGAAAGTCCTTCAGAGGCTCTTCAATTCCGTTCTCCTCGAGGGCTCAACGCCGGAGGCATGGAGCAGGAGCTTGGTGGTACTGTTCTTCAAAAAAGGTGATAACACTTTGCTGAAGAACTACAGGCCCATCTCGCTCCTGAGCCATGTCTATAAGTTGTTTTCAAGGGTCATCACAAATCGTCTCGAAGGCAGGTTTGATGACTTCCAGCCTCCCGAACAAGCCGGTTTCCGAAAAGGCTTTAGTACCATAGACCATATTCATACGCTACGGCAGGTTATACAAAAAACCGAGGAGTATAACTTGCCGCTTTGTTTAGCGTTTGTGGACTATGAGAAAGCCTTTGATTCGATCGAGACCTGGGCTGTGCTACAGTCTCTTCAGCGGTGCCACATAGACTATCGGTACATCGAAGTGTTGAGGTGTATATACAACAACGCCACCATGTCGGTCCGAGTACAGGATCAGAGCACGAAGGCTATTCCACTACAGAGAGGCGTGAGACAGGGAGATGTCATATCTCCGAAACTGTTCACTGCCGCGCTGGAAAATGCCTTCAAGCTCTTGCAGTGGAAAGGATTCGGCATCAACATCAACGGCGAGTATATTACTCACCTTCGATTTGCCGACGATATTGTAGTCTTGGCAGAATCGCTGGAAGACCTTAGCACTATGCTCGAAGACCTTAATCGAGTTTCCCAACAGGTGGGTCTTAAAATGAACATGGATAAAACGAAGATCATGTCGAATATCCATGTTGTGCCCACCCCCATTGGAGTTGGGGGCTCGACTCTCGAAGTTGTAGACGAATATGTCTATTTAGGACAAGTGGTCCGGTTAGGCAGGTCCAACTTCGAGAGAGAGGTCAATCGGCGAATCCAACTCGGTTGGGCAGCGTTCGGGAAACTTCGCGACGTCTTCTCGTCCAAAATACCTCAGTGCCTAAAATCGAAAGTCTTCGATAGTTGTGTGTTACCAGTGATGACATACGGCACCGAGACGTGGCCTCTCACTGTGGGCCTCATTAAAAGGCTCAAAGTCACTCAACGAGCCATGGAGCGGGCTATGCTCGGTGTTTCCCTACGAGATCGAATCAGAAATGAGGAGATCCGTAGGAGAACCAAGGTTACCGACATAGCCCATAGGATTGGCAAGTTGAAGTGGCAGTGGGCCGGGCACATAGCTCGTAGAACCGATGGCCGTTGGGGCCGAAAGGTTCTCGAGTGGAGGCCACGTACAGGCAAGCGAAGTGTTGGACGCCCGCCTACAAGGTGGACGGACGATCTGACTAAGGTCGCAGGAAGTCGCTGGATGCAGGCCGCTTCCAACAGGTCATTGTGGAGATCATTGGGGGATGCCTATGTTCAGCAGTGGACTTCCTGTGGCTGATATGATGATGATGATGATGATATCTAACAGCCTTGATAGCGTAGTTGTATCACAGTACGGTTACAAAATTGAGGTCTCAGGTTCGAATTCCAGGTTGTGCAAAGTGGTATAGGATTTGTCTGTTCATTATCAGTCTATAGTCATTAATTTGTGCATGATATGGCGATAGGCTCACCCCCTACCACTTTCAACATATAAGGCGAATTGTGGATGTACTGGCACCTCTGCCTACCTCTTATGGGAATAAGGCGTGAGCTTATTTATGTATTATATTTACAAAAACTTGCATGGTGACCTGTTGGTAATGAACCTTGACTGTAAAGGAGGCTCGGGCCAGTGGAATGTATATGAGCTGATACAGATATGTACTAATACTTATTATTTCAATTCCAGGACTTCATGTTCCAACAAACAATGTACCGTATCAAGGATCCCCGCAAGTCGATCCCGTTCTATACCGGGGTGTTGGGGATGACGTTGCTCAAACAGCTGCATTTCCCAGAGATGAAGTTCTCGCTATTCTTCATGGGGTATGAGAACCCCGCTGATGTGCCTCAAGATGAAGCTGCAAGGGCTAAATGGGCCATGACTAGGAAGGCTACGTTAGAGTTGACTTAGTAAGTTACTATTATTTTAGCTTTTTTAAGATATATTTCAAGCCAATAAGTTTCTAACCTTCTACAGAAATACTTGGAGGCCTGTATTTAGAGTGATACAGACATATTGCTTGACAAAATAACGAATTCATAATGCCACAGAAAAATAGTGCAGGAAATAAATTACCCATACTAAAAAGCTGAATATTTAAAGTTATTTTTTTTTTAGTGTACACCAATATGAATGAAACTTACGAAACGAATAAAACACTATGAAACTAAAGTATGGTTATGATAGGCTGCCTTGTTTTAATTATTTATTTGGATTTAAGTCAGGAAATACAATTATATTGTTTATATTGGCATTCCGTGGCGCAGTTGATGGGACGCCGAATGTGACATGAGATGTCGCGGGTTCGATCCCCGCACGGAGATATATGTTTGTGAGGCCTACAAATATTTGTCTTGGTTATGAGTGTTTGTCAGACCGAAAACCATAGTTTCAGACACAAGACTTAATTGATCTTAATGTGGGGTCAGGACTATGTATGTGACTGTTGGTCGTATTTATTATTTATTAGGTTAATAAATATTAGCGAAAACAACTAATTGTTACAAGCTTGAATGTTGTTAGACAAGAAAACCTCTCATATTATCTCATAGTGCGTGGTGGCCTGTTGGTAAACGGACTAGACGCCAAGATACTCCAAGATACGCCAAGATAGACCTCTGACTTTTCGAAATCATGTGTGTATTGATAGTCAATCACCACGCACTAAAACGGTGAAGGAAAACATCGTGAGGAAATCTGCATACCATAGCGATTTATAAAAAAATCTATGGTATGTAAGTCCGACAACCCACATTAGGTCAGCGTGGTGGACTATATGGCCTAACCACTCCCAATCGTATTGTCGATTGTAGAGGAGGCCCATGCTCTGCAGTGGGACGTATATGGGCTGATACAGGTTATCTCATATCCATGACATTTAGCATAGAGAGATAATCTTGTTTTTTTTTTAATAAACTTATAAAATCTTCTCTTATTTCAGCAACTGGGGCACAGAGAGTGATGACTCAAGCTACCACAATGGTAACTCCGATCCTCGTGGGTTTGGACACATTGGTATCTTGGTACCGAATGTAGATGAGGCTTGTGCAAGGTGAGTAATTTGTAATACTATACACTGATGTCCCGAGGGAAGGAGTTACTTAGTTAATACAATAATAACTAGGGACCAGTAATTGCACACGTTTCCCTTTTAAGATGTCTATTGCTACTGCTGAAGTCTATAACTTTGAGACCAAATGCAAAAAGTCTGTCAAAAAAATATATTTTTGAAGCAATGATAGTAGGTCCGTTATAGGTGGCCCTAAATTTTACTTTGGCTTCTTAAATTTCCTAAAATATTTCAAAGTTGCTATACAAGATAACAAAAAAAAATTAAGGTAAGAAAAAAACGATATTATAAAAATTAGATGGTCTATCCAAATTGACACTTAGTTTGAGGAGTTCTTGTGTATTGTAATCTGTGTCTATGTCTATAATTGTATATGTTGTTTTAACCTTCGACTCCAACCCTTTTCTTAAGTCCATAGTTCCACAAGTTATGACACAACTCGAGTTTGTATCAAGATAGTAAAAAATAATTTAACCATTCCAGTTTCGAGAAACTGTATATGTTTGTTAACCTTCAATTCCAACTTTTTCCTAATGTCTGTAATTCCACAAGTTATGGCATAACTTATGAGCCATATCAATCACGATTATTATAATAAAATAAATCTATTTTATGCTTCCAGGTTCGAGCAACATGGCGTGAAATTCATCAAGAAGCCGAACGATGGCAAGATGAAGGGTCTGGCATTCATCCAAGACCCTGACGGCTACTGGATCGAAATATTCACACCCGCTGTCGTCTAACACACATCATAAATGCACATATATTGACCATATCAACACCAACTAACATTAAAATGGACTATTTGTGATGTAGAATATTTTAAGTAAACTAAAGCTTTTGGATATGTTATCAAAACATAGATATACCTGGATGTTTTTGAATTCCAACCATTTTAAAGGTGTGGCCTACAAATTCACATTAGAAATTTGTAGAGGGTCTAAAATATTCTCAATTTTAAAAAATATCCAGCAAATTATCAAATAATTTGCAAGAATTTAATACAACTAACTGATTAACAATCGGATAAAAAGTTGCGAGGTTTTCTTTCAGTATAATATTGCAGTGCGTGGTGGCCTGTTGGTAGTGCGTGGTGGCCTGTTGGTAAACGGACTAGACGCGACTGCCAACATGTTCACGGTGGTCGCGGGTTCGAATCCCAGGGCACACCTCTGACTTTTCGGAGTCATGTGTGTATTGATAGTCAATCACCACGCAAACGTGGTTTCAAAACATATAAAATTTATATGGTATGTAAGTCCGCCAACCCGCACTAGGCCAGCGTGGTGGACTATATGGCCTAACCACTCTCAATCGTACTCTCGATTGTAGAGGAGGTCCGTGCCCTGCTGTGGGACGTATAACGGCTGATACAGATAATATTGTTTCCTTATAAGATAGCTGAAGGATATGTTGTAGTTAAAATATTCTACATTATTAAAAACAGTGATATACCTATTAACATCTTCACCCCTGTACAAAATACTGCCTGATTCTCGAACTATGAGACAAGATGGGATTTGCAATGTCAATTAAACACAATTAAAATAGTCTTTATCTGTTAAAAGTTAATCTGTGTTATAAGTAATTTAAAAAGGTTTACAAAAACACACTTACAAGAATCCATTATAACATGAATTATTGAAAACGCAATGTATCGAATTTTGTTTTTTCTTTACTCTGACCATTTTTCTCTCATATATGATATGTTAAGTAAATGTTTTATATAATTGTGTTTAAGTTTTAAAATGTATAATCATGAATGTATGTAAATATATTGTATTGTTGTTCGTTTAGATGAGTTTTATTTTATTAGGTACATTCTAATTATCGTGTTAAGGCGCAGATACTCCCTTGCCTAAGATAGGGTTATCTCAAAAACTTCTATAAAGACCTGTTGAATTTGGAAGTGGCATCCATTCCATTAATGAGTTAAATTATTTAACTTCCTTATTGAAAATTGAAGGAATTATTGAAATTCCTTATTTACTTCAGTGGCCATATAATTATTTAGGTTGTTGCAATTTTCAGGACGGGCAAGCTATTTTGTATTTATCGTAAGTCTCATAATGACCAATGGGGTCAAAATTAAAATAAGAAATACACCCAACAGTCACATATAAAGTCCTGACCCCACTATAACGAATATACTCGAGTCTTGTGTCGTGGGTATCAGGAACTACGAGAGACTTTTCGGTCTCACACAGACCCGAAACAAATATCTGTGGATCACACAAATATTTGTCTCAATGCGGGGATCGAACCCGCAGCCTGTAGTTTCGCCACAAGCGTACAAGTTCTCGAGGTGAGAGGGAAGATAGCGTGACTCCATATGAGTGAGAGAGACAAGTACATATCGTTGGCTTAATTATCAGACATTCAACAACTCTCCATACATAAATACATGAGGACAAAAAAACTATCCACTGTAATTTTTTTAAGAAAATATATTTTTTGTACATATATATTATTGTATTTTGTTTGTTGATATAGGTACTCATTTTCGATCAAATAATTGAATCAATTATTTGATCTACAGTATTTTACACTTTATGGCATTAAAAATGATTTTAAAACGTAGTTTTAAAATAAAAAATGGAGTTACGAACTTTGATAATTATGTTTTTTTTTTTTTTTTTTTTATTGCCTTGTAGGCAGACGAGCTAGCGGCCCGCCTGATGGTAAGCGGCTACCGCTGCTCATGGACCTCCGTAGTGCCAGGGGACCAGCACAACAAAGTCGCTGCCTACCTCGAGGAAAGTACTCTCCTTAAACCTCGTTTGAAGAAGGACAGGTCATAGCGCTGAGGAAACACCGATGCAGGGAGTTCATTCCAGAGCTTGCACGTACGTGGTAGAAAAGAACGCTGGAAACGTACCGTCCGGGAACGGTACGCCTCCAGGTGGTAGGAATGAACTCTACTGCGGAAACGTGTGGTGCGATGGTACATAGGCGACGGTGGTACCAATTCAAACAACTCCTCGGAGCACTCCCCATGGAACAAACGATAGAACACACAGAGAGATCCGAAGTCTCTCCGCAGTCCTAACGGTTCCAATTTGTCCGTGAGATCGGGATCATTGACTATTCGACAAGCTCGTCGCTGCAAGGAGTCAAGTGGGTCGAGCTGGTATTTTGGGGCACCTGCCCAGAGGTGGGAGCAGTACTCCACGTGGGGCCGGATTTGCGCTTTGTAAAGCGTCAATCTATGACCCGACGTAAAGTACCGCTTGGCTCTGTTCAGGATTCCCAACTTCTTGCTCGCCAGTTTGGCTTTGTCCTCCAAATGACTCCTAAACTCGACCTTGCTTGATATTTCGATGCCAAGGATTCCAATACTCTCGGATCCTTGGAGAGTAACTCCTTGGAATTGCGGCGCCATGACAAAGGGGTCCTTCTTCGCAGTGAACACGCAAACTTGTGTCTTCGAAGGGTTAAATTGAACTAGGTTCAATTCACTCCATTCGGAGGCCCGCCCCAGAGAGCTCTCGACTTCAGACACAAGTTGACTCCGTCTTTCCATAATGGAATCCCGAGAGTGGCTCCGTTGGCCGATGTACCGCGCGTCACTCGTACTGTCATCTGCATAACAATGCATGCTATCAATGGACAACATGTCATTGATATGCAGGATAAAGAGTGTCGGCGATAGCACTGATCCTTGTGGAACACCAGCATTAATGGTCTTGGTCTCGGAGCAACAGCCGTCCACTACGACTCTTATGCTCCGACCATCCAAAAAGCTGGCGATCCATTTGCAGAGCCCCTCAGGAATTCCATACGCAGGTAGCTTCGCCAGAAGGGCGCGATGCCACACTCGGTCGAACGCCTTCGCAATGTCAAGGCCGACCGCATCGCCTCACCCCCACTCTCCAAAGCCTCCGCCCAACGGTGCGTGAGGTACACAAGAAGATCACCAGCCGAGCGACCGTGACGGAAACCGTACTGGCGGTCACTAATCAACTGGCGATCCTCAAGATACCTCAGGAGCTGAGTGTTTATAACTCGCTCCAAGACCTTGGAGAGTAGGGATGTGACAGCAATCGGCCTGTAACTTGAAGGGTCCGAACGGTCACCCTTTTTGGGGACCGGATGTACATTGGCAACCTTCCACGAAGCCGGTACCCGGTTGGCTTTATAGGAAAGACGGTAAAGGCGCGTGAGCACGGGTGTCAACTCAGGGGCGCACGTTTTAAGAACCACTGCGGAGATACCGTCTGGCCCACTCGACTTATGGACGTCTAGAAGCCTGAGCTCCCGTCTGACAGCACGCTGGGTGATTTTTACGTCAGATAGGAGGCTCTCACAACGCGGGATGTTCGGCGGTGTGGCGCCCCCGTCATCCAAAGTCGAGTTCGAGGCAAAGAATTGGGCCAAGAGATCGGCCTTCTCCTTTGCACTGTGGGCCAAACTGTTATCGGGCTTGCGCAGTGGTGGGAGACTGGACAGGCAGAAATTACCCTCCACAGCCTTAGCGAGCGACCAAAAAGCACTACTCCCAGAGGGATAGCTCTGGAGTCGCTCGCCAATTCTGCGGATGTGCTCCGCCTTGGCCTTAGCTAAGGCTCTCTTGTTGGATCTAGAGGCGGCGTTGAATCTCCGTTTCTCCTCCTTTGAGTTTGGATCCCGACGCCTTCTTGCGTCTTGCCACGCCGCGTATGCGGACTGCTTAAGGCGCGCAGCAACAGCACAGGCACGATTGTACCAAGGCCGGCTGCGACGCCCTGCAGGTATTTTTGAGCTGGGTATGAAAGCCTCCATACCCAAGCTGATCGTATACGCAACGCAGTCCGCACAGGCGTCAAACCCTCCACCAACCCATGGCCTAACCAATCTTTCGATTATATAGGCCCAATCGCGGGAGACGCACGCGGAACCTGCTTTCTGCTTTGCAGTGTGCACACTCTGCCGCGTGCGTGACTTACTCCCTACAAATTGTTTAACTCTTCGTCCTTTGTCCCTAATATTCATTTCTCCCCCTTCTGGGGCATGTACATCACGCTACGGTTGCACCGTCCGGTGCCAGGCCGCTCTGTGAAGCCGTGCGTATCCTAAACCACCTGTGCGCGAATTCACGAAGCCGCCCAAAGTTGGCCTCCGTACCCACGAGGTCAGGGTACCAGGCCGGGCCGTACGTCTTCAGCTCGAGTCCCTCTAACATTCTCCAACGGATGTCGTCATAAAGAGGACAACACCACAAAACGTGGTGCCTGTCCTCATCACCCTCTCCGCATTCACACAGACTTTCTTCCCGAAGCCGCATATCACATAGCCGCTTGTTAAAGCAGCCATGTCCGGTGAGAATCTGAGATGTCTCATGATCTGGTACGACCCAGCGCATGCTGAGTCTCCCAGACACGTCAGGGAAAAACATTCGGAGCTCGTTACCCTTCGTCTCCTTCTCCCACCGATCCTGCCAAGTACGCTTAAGTGATTCCAGAAGTTCGCGTTTTAGCCTGCTCATCTCTGGCCGGGACGCGGTTCTGCGTGCCACCTCAGTGCTGCCAGCACGGTAGACTTCAAGGTCCGCCGGGAGCACTCCTGCCAACACCGGGAGAGCGGCAGTGCTGACCGACCGATAGGCCTTGGTCAAAAGCACTAGTGCAGGCCGCTGCCCCCGGAGTAGCGTGTTCCGGATCATCTGCACCTCAACGCGCTCGTACCAGCACCCCGCAGCATACGCAAGGGTGGCGACAAACGTGCCCTGGTATAGAATGCGCAGACCGGGATATCGGATGCCCCAGGAAGACGCCGACACGCGCGACATCTTCCCGAAGCATCTGGCCGCACGCTCTACAATCCCTTGCGCATGCTGCGTGAAAACCGCCGCACAGGCGTCAGGATCATCGGAGGAGAAACAAAGCCGCCCCCAAGGGTAGGACGCAAAGAATTCTCGCAGTCCATCCCAATCTGCTGACATGTACCGCCAAACTGTGCGAGTTCCAGTCGTTGAAGAGCGGCTAGAACTCGCTCCAGGAGCCCATGAACGGACCAGGCAGTGGTCAGAAGATCCAAGAGGAGCATCAACCACCATCCTGTATCCGTCCGGGTGGGTCGTCAGCAGAAGATCCAACAAAGAGGGCTCATGGCTCTCAACGTCTGGAACACGGGTGGGCTGTGTTACCAGCTGCGAGAGACCATAAGCCAAGGCCATCTCATAGACAGCCCGACCGGGGAGATCAGTGGTCCTGGATCCCAACCACTCTTTGTGATGAGCGTTGAAATCACCGAGGACCACCACCTCCGCGGAAGGGAACTGCTCGAGAATCTGGTCAGTCCCCACTTGGATGCTCTCAAATAATTGAGTAGATCCCGTATCACTGGCGTGGGACCTGTACAGGCATGCGTAGACTCGGGTCCTACCCCTGTGTTCTACCCGTAGCCACAATAAGGACAGGTCCCGACGCTCGAGGCTCCGAAGGCGGTGACAACAGATATCACCCCTGACGAAGACGCACACCCCAGCTTTACGTAATAATAATAATAATAACCCCCCCATGGGATCACCTTGTCGTGGTGGGGGGGCTTACGAGTAGAGTACGTATACAGTATTGATCATAACATCTAGATCCATAACATTTATGTTTGTGCCTATCTCTAATTCCAGTAACATCTAGGAAACCTACTCAAACTAACGATCCCAACCTCCCATTTTTGGAAGAATACTTATGGAACCAGAGCGTACAAGATATAGTTTACGGCCGCTGCCCGGGGGTCGCCGGGGCGCATCTGGAGCCAACGCTGGATGCCACAGTATGCGAACCGTTGGCGACGGGGGGCTGAACAGGCGGGCTCCCCTCGAAAAATTGACTACAGCCGAACGATCATCATCACCTTTATCTAGTTCATGTTCATTTTTCCCAGGAATTTCATCATCAGAGTCATTTCATAAATCAACTACTTCACTATCACCATATTCATCAACATCTTCATGCTATGCCCATACATCGCCACCATCAACAAAAAGCAGATACGACCTTAGATCATCCCGAGGAAGTCGTCGAAATGTGGGTGAGACTCAGGATGATACAAAACCACCGGGCAAGCAACACACTATAAATCGAACAGGTAACGTAGAAAAATCCGATATAACCACCCCACCAGTACCGTCCACGAGTGCCACGAGTGTTGCACAGGCGGCAATTACAGCCGAGAATTCTGTGTCCACCGTGAGCATGTCAAACAAAAAGCGCATGAAATGGTCTAAAGAAATAAATGAGTTCATACTGCGCACCTACTTACAATTAACAAATTTAGAAACTGATACCAAAGCCTACTTGGAACCTTTATATAATAAAGTCATAGAAAAATTCCCATATATCAATGTTAGCCGGCAGCGTATTGGGGACCAACGGAGAGCTATTATTCGAAGCAAATTATTACCACAAACTCGAATCACAGAAATTTATAATGAGGTCCAAACACAATTAACAGATACACATCCAAATCCACACACACAATCAACACCTCATAAACAAATAGTGAATTTCCAAAATCAACGCATGAAGTGGACAAACGATCATAACGAGACAATTATTCGCAGTTATCTAAGGATTACACGTATGGAAACCAATTTAACTTCATATAGAAAACAAATGTATCGTGAGTTTGTCTCGGCCTACCCACATCTTGAACATATATCTGAACAAAGAGTTGCTGATCAGAGAAGAGTAGTTATGAACAATAGATATATAACAGAAGAGAGGATAAAACAAATCAGAAAAGAAGTAGCTGAAGAACTAAACATGAATATTCAAAGAGAACACAGTAGGGTAGGAAATAATTCATCAGAGCCACCTCAAAGCGACGAGCGGCAAGTACTGAGTATAAACGTAGTAAATAATAACGAGCTAAACAGAAACAATATCCATGATGAGGACAATAACTCACTGATTAACATAGCTAACCAATCACAACTCCCATTAGAAGTCGAGAATATTACCCCCCAGACAGTCATAAATAATATTGATACTAATTTAGTCAGCGGTCAAGCACCACTAAATAATAGAGAACGGAATAATATAATTGATTCAATTTTTAACGAGACCTTATTCAGATATGTAAACTCTGAACCCACCAGCCGGCCATACATACCAAAACAGAGAGCGTCTAAAAAGTTAGCCATTGCTGTAGAATATATAAATAATGTTATACTACCGGAAAAAATAAATGATGATACAGACTTCCTAACATAACAAATGCTTATATACTGCAGTGCCGTAACAGCAGCAAAGTTTAATGGATCTAAAATTAATACCTCGATGCCGAATGAGGTTAGAAGTTCCGAAAAAGATAGAAAACCGGCGTGGCAAAAGAGAATAGAAAAAAGAATAGATGAGTTGAGAATTAATATAGGAAGGCTGACTCAATTTATAAATGGTAATAGAAGCAATAAAGTAATACAGGAATCAAATCAGATATTGTACCGTTACACTAAACATGCCACTCATGAACCTGATAATAGTCAACCATCACATGTATTAGACACACTTAAACAAAAACTAGCAGTTGCAAGCCATAGGTTAAAAAGATACAAAGAATGTAGTCTCCGTAAGACCCAAAACTCTCAATTTTCGTGTAACGAAAAACAATTTTACCGAAATATTTATAACCCTAACCCCGGCAGTTACCAATATACTATCCCACAGGTAGATGTATTACAAGACTTCTGGACTAATATCTGGGAAAACCCGGTCGAACATAACGACCAAGCCGAATGGATCAAAAATGAAGAAAATAGATTTATTAACATACAGGAAATGCCCTTCACGAACATTAGCTCCGAAACATATAAAAATACTTTAAGTAGACTACAAAATTGGAAAGCACCTGGCTCCGACAATATTCACAACTACTGGTATAAGAAACTGACCTTTACGCACCCTTTTATACTACAATATATAAATAAGTTTATCTTAGAACCTATAACAGTCCCAACCTATTTAACAGAAGGAATAACACATATGCTACCCAAAGACCCAACTGATCCACTCAATCCTGGTAAATATAGACCCATTACTTGTTTACAAACACTTTATAAAATTATTACATCTTGCATTGCCGAAGTAATTTATGATCATATAGATAATAACAATATACTAAATGAAGAACAGAAAGGATGCAGAAAATTTAGCCAAGGATGTAAGGAACAATTAACCATAGACGCAGTAATATTAAAACAGGTTTTAAATAAAAAGAAAGATGTATATACAATGTACATAGATTACAAAAAGGCTTATGATTCTGTTCCCCATACCTGGTTGTTTAAAGTCCTTGACATTTATAAAATAAATCCACTTCTTGTTAACTACTTACAAAGTACCTCTCGAAATTGGGCAACTAAATTAAAAATAAATGCAAGTAATGGGTGTGTACAAACGGAAAAAATAAAAATACAGCGCGGAATCTTCCAAGGTGATGCTCTTAGCCCCTTATGGTTCTGTCTAGCTTTAAATCCACTTTCAAATATTTTAAATGTCACTGATATCGGTTATCCTCTCACATATAATAGTATTTCTGGATCACAAAACATAGAGAATAGTAGGAAACTCACCCATTTGCTATATATGGATGATATAAAATTGTATGCATCAACACAAAATGGCATTAACCAACTAGCTGAATTGACAGAAAGGTTTTCGAAAGACATTGGTATGACTTTTGGAATTGACAAATGTAAAATCAACTCTATTAAAGCTGGACAGACCCATAAGCACCATTACACTCTTTCTTCAGGTGAACTTATAGATCCATTAGATGAATGGGACACATATAAATATTTAGGTTATGATCAGACTAAAGAAATAATTCATAAGGAGGTCAAAATTAAACTGATACAAAAATTTAAGAACCGACTTAATTTAATTCTCAAAACACATTTAAACTCAAGAAATATAATAAAAGCAGTTAATACGTTTGCTATCCCAATATTAACCTACTCATTTGGTATTTTAAAGTGGACAAAAACAGATCTTAAGAATGCTCAACGAATTATAAATGTACTAATGACCAGATATAGAAAGCATCACCCAAGATCGTGTTTACAAAGACTGACATTACCAAGAATCGATGGAGGAAGAGGATTCATAGACATTGTTAACCTACATAATAAACAGATAACTAATCTCAGAAATTATTTCCATAGTAAAGCCTTAACATCTACCCTACATAAAGCAATAAACCAAAATGATAATAAATACACGCCCTTAAACCTAGCCGATTCTACAACCCAGCCCAATGAAAATTTAATAGATCAACAAAGTAAACTTACAGCCTGGATACAAAAATCGCTTCACGGAAGACATCTCCAAGAACTAAATAAGCCACACGTCGACAAGGTGGCGTCGAACGATTGGCTTAGGCGAGGAGATCTCTTCCCGGAGACAGAAGGTTTTATGATTGCTATCCAGGACCAAGTCATTGAAACTCGTAATTATCAAAAATACATTATTAAAAACTTAACTTCGGACATATGTAGAAAATGCAATAGTGCACCCGAAACTATACAACATATAACAGGCGCCTGCAAAGCAATAGTACAAACGGACTATAAACATCGACATGACCAAATTGCAAATATTATTCACCAAAAACTAGCTCAGAAATATAAATTAATATCAACAAATCCCTTAGAACCTTATTATAAATATACACCTGAAAAAATACTGGAAAATGCAACCCATAAACTTTATTACGATAGAACAATATTAACAGACAAAACAGTTCACTATAATAGACCAGATATCACTTTAATAAACAAAAATAATAAAACAGCGATCATTATAGATATAGCCATACCCAATAGTCATAATGTACAGAATACAATTTCCGAAAAGCTGTCAAAATACTTAGAGTTGAAGGAAGAAATAGCTCGAATGTGGAAATTGCAGCAGGTGTCAATAGTTCCTATAGTGATTTCTACTACCGGCATCATACCTAAACAGTTACTTAAGGCAATAGAAACATTAGATCTCGCATCCAATATCTACCGTACATTACAAAAAGCTGTTATTTTAAATACTTGCAGGATAGTGCGCAAATTTTTAAAAATAGATAACATGGGACAGACTGATATAATATGTAACAGTACTAATAATGAGATTCAATAATAAATAATGCATACTTGGTCTAGGCCCGTGTGTATTAATTTTAGCCAGCTGATGAAGCTGAGTTCTTTAAAGAAAAATATAATAATAATAATAATAATAGTTTTTATTATTGGCACAATAAAGATAAACTAAACTACGAGTTAACACTTTTTATGCCTAAAATATTGTGCCAACAATGAGCCACTCTTTCAGCTTGTATGCTGCGATATCACCTGAATAATACCGCAGCGCTGGTTTTCAAAGAGAAGCTCAAGTGACACACAGACGTCCAGTCGGTACAAAAACAAATTGGAGCACAAACAAGTAATAATTATTTCTATAAAAAAGACAATGCATAAAAAATAAAATAATACAATAATCAGCCATCAGCAACGTAGGAATCGATGTTCCAATACGTAACCGGGGTAATTTAAGTACGATACGTCGTCAGGGGCGGATATTTGCGTCTCCGTTAAAAAGAGCAGGGTAGGCCGCGCCGTCTCAAGATGGTGGTGGACGGCGTCGAGGTTGCTATGTAGACCCCTGACGTTACAGAAGTCCACAGAAAATGTGGATGAATTTCCCGCCGTGGAGAGCCTGCTATTCTGTATCCTTCTCATTTGTTTTTTAAGAGAGTGGGATAGGGTAAGGACAAGCGTGGTTGAACCAGGACGATACCCGATATGGAAGGATATAGTGCGAAGCGGACACACGGCATTGAAGGAACCAGTGTGGAGCACGGAAGGGCCCCCGATGCCCCCCCGCGTGCAGTCGCCGGGATCCACTCCAGTCTCCCACTCTGGCACGACGACTGCACAACGGGATTTTCGCCGGTTGGCGGGACAGCTTCCCGGGGAGGAAGTTTGACAGTTGTGTATCCCCGGGTTCAGGTCCCCTACTAACCGGCAGGCGGCCGGCGGTGACCGTTCCCACCGGGTCTCCCTGTACTCCAGACCAGCACCTCCAACCGAGCGCCCACTCCGACACCCAACCACATCAACGAGCATCGCCTGCAACAACCAACACCTATTACCGAAGAGGGAGGAATGGATGAGGGAACGGCTATCCAGCCCTTCTACCGGAACGCATTTCTACTTAGCGGTAGAAATAGACCAGACGGTGGTACCAACCCGATCGGATTTAGCATTGAGTAAAAAATATGACTCGACACCAAAATCCTGCCACCAGTAGTGGGGAGGGAGGGGGACGCCAAAGTCGCGGATTGGGAAGTGGAGTGCGACAATGGTGGCTCGAGGGGCCGGGAGCGCGTGCCCGTGCCATTCTGTAAGACAGCCGGACAGGTTGCCAGAAGAATGACCCTCTGACCTAAAATGTCATCGATGTATTGCAATATAGTACTGAAGTACAAACTTTTATTCGCGGTGACGCCTCTAATATACCGGGTATCTCAAGACTGCTACCGAAAACGAAGCCGGGTGGTAGTTTTAGTGGCTACAAACACAATGCAATTAAAAATTTCGCATAGAAACGCGACAATTATTTTTTATGATTTTTTAAATATCGTCATTTTTGGGTGGTAAATCCTTAGTTTTTGCTAAAATAATAATTTAAACTCTTTGATACCTTAGAGTATTTATAAATAAAAGGGTATACACTATTATTTTAGGAAAAAACGTATTTACCACCCAAATATGGCCATAGAAAAAAAATAACAAAAAAAATTGTCGCTTTTTATTGCCTCTTTTTCTGTTGCATTGTGTCTGAAGTCGCTTAAACTACCACCCGGCTTCGTTTTCGGTAGCAGTCTTGATATACCCTGTATTATAACAATGCTTATCACCAACCAATAACCATTGAACAACGTAAATAATATTTATTACGTATAATACCGAGAATATGGACCAATATCATGGTAATGTTCTCGATTTCATAGCGCGACCGTGTTATATTATGTATTTAGACATAGCAGAATAATTGTCAACGGTTTGAAATGGCTAATGTTCTTATCCACACTGCATATCAACGTTTTAACTCACAACTTTGCGAACATTAGTTAAATAATAATGCAGAAAACATAATTTAAACCGTTTTTAATTGTTTTAACTGATTTTCACATGGATAATTTACACGGAGTCGATTTTGCGCTGGATGGAACTACGAGCGTAGTTGAGATTGGGGAGAAAGCGTAGTCTTTTTTCTTAGCGAGAATTAGACGAGTAGATATAGCTTTCCGCTCATAAACAGGAGTAACATAAATATAAATCGAGCTTTTACCTCGCACGTGTCAGTGCTTCTTGAGTTTGGCGGCAGAAATAGTAGTCTAATGATTCTTACTGCGACAGCCAAGTTTGTTACCAAATCAACTAGTTTGTTTTGTCCAACACCATTCACAATCCTAAAGCACTTCACCATCTTTTTAAGTAATAAATTCATTGTATTGGAGTTTTGTTTATCTACAGTAGGTACATATGACAGGAATGTTATCATTTTTTATTTTATTTTTATTTTTATTTTATTTATTTTAAGGAAACATACAGTGATACTATAACAAAACATTGAGAACAACTATACACTAATTACATGTTCCCGCAGATAGAAAATAGAAAGTATATCAAAAAGCATCCACAATATTAACAAATAGCAATAGGAAAATTATTTATAAAAAACATAATATACAGCACACACACAGAAATAATACGATAGATTAACAAACAACATTACTAACAGCCAGAGAACCAAAACCCTGTTAATATTTTCTTAAATTTAAGCGGCTTGGAATTAAAAAGATCGAGGTCCGAGAATTCTACCACGGCATTTAACTCTTTAGCAGCTCTGATGAAAAATGCGTTCTGCCTATAATTAGATGCGCTTTGTGGAATAGATAGGCATGTGGGTCGTCTAACGGTCTTATTTGGGACTTTTAAGTTAATTTTTCGGAGAAGATGCGGAGAATCTAATAAGTTTTGTGCAATTTTAACTAGTAAGACAATGTCCGCAATTTTTCTTCTCTCAACAAGCGGGAGAAAATGATGCCTTCGACATCTGTCCTCGCAATCTTTATCGAAACCGAGACATTTAAATTGTAGAAATTTAAGAAATCTACGTTGAATAGACTCTATTCTATTAATATTATAATCATATTTAGGATTCCATACCTGTGTACAATATTCCAGGACACTGCGCACCAATGAGCAATATAGAATTTTTATCGCTTGTATGCTTGTAAATTGGGAGGACGATCTGATTACAAAGCCTAATGATTTGTTGGCCTGTTTGGTGATGTGGTCTATATGCTTCTCATATGTTAACTTAGAGTCATGTGTAACACCAAGATCACGAATCGATTCAACCTGATTGAGTGGTTTTCCTTTTATTACATACCTATAATTAATACATTTTAGTTTCCGTGTAAATGTTATTGAGTAGCATTTGTTGACATTTAGTTCTAATTTATTTGTCTTACAGTATAGCTCAAAAGCATCTAAATCTAATTGTAGTAGACGACAGTCATTTATATTTTTAATATTTCTGTACACTTTCATATCGTCAGCGTAAAGTAGGAATTGAGAATATTTAAAGCAGGAACTAATGTCATTAATAAAAATATTAAACAGCAACGGTCCAAGCAACGAACCCTGGGGAACACCAGAAGGTATAATTTTCCATCCAGATGAAAATCCACCCACTACAACGGCCTGTGACCTGTTTTCAATGTAGGATGTGAACCATCTCAAAAGGTTACCATGGACTCCGGCAAAAATAAGCTTTTGTAGTAGAATATGATGATCAATCCGATCGAAGGCCTTACTATAATCAGTGAAAATAGCATCTACTTGCCCCCCACCGTCCATGTTCTCTGTTAGGTAATTCGTGAAGGTTAATAAGTTAGTTGCAGTAGAGCGTTTATTAACAAATCCGTGTTGTTGGGTGATAAAGTTACGTGATAATTTATCATAAATATGGGAATACACAATTTTTTCAAAAACTTTTGCGAATATACATAGTTTAGAAATTGGTCTGTAATTTTTGATATCTTCTTCGTTACCATTTTTATGTATAGGACTGATAAATGCGGATTTCCAAATAAGTGGCACAATTCCTTCCCGGATAGATCGCTTATACAAGATGGTAAGGGGCACTACTAAGGAATCTGCGCAGTTTACAATAAATGTAGGTGTAAGTTTATCAGGTCCCGCTCCCTTTGTTAAATCAAGTGACATCAAGAGTTTTAAAACTAATTCAGGAGAAATATCTATATCATTGATACAATCTGTAACATCGTTTGGAACAAGATAATCTGGGGCATGAGGGAGGGCGGTGCAGGAAGACGGTTCAAGAAAGTTGGAATGGAAATATTTTGAGAATAAATTACAGATCTCATCACCGGTGTCGGCCGTTTGCCCGTCGCAATACATGGTGGAGGGAAGGGAATTAGAGCCACCTTTATTGGATTTTATGAATGACCAAAACAATCTAGGATTCTGAACTAAAGATTCTTCACAACGTTTTATGTACATGGTATAGCATTCATGTTCTAGTGTCTTGGCTCTTTCCCGGAGTAAACAAAAGGAATCATGATCAGCAGTATTACCGTACGTTTTATATTTTTTTAAAAATTTAAATTTTTCGTTGAGTACTTTTTTCAAAGGAGCAGTATACCAAGGTGGGTATTTTGAGGAAGCAATTAATTTATTCGGAACATATTTATCTCTCAAATCATATAAGTGATGGTAAAATATATTTAGTGCGTCATTTAATGGACAATTGTTCAGACATGTTTCCCAGTTTATTTCAGATAGTGAGGTGTTCATAGCATTATAATCAGCCTTCTGGTACAAATATTTTATTGTAGGGTTGTTTTTCAATGAATTTTGGTGACTAATTTCGAAAGTTATGTCTAAAGATTTATGGTGCATGTCTTCTGGCACCAGAGGGCTGTAGCAGGAAGATACCGTGAGGTCATTATTACACAGCACATAATCCAATATTCTTAAATATTTATTTTTATTAAAATTATACTGGTTGAGGTTACACTCAGCTAAAGTATCGAAAAACAGTGTTTGAGATTCCCCGGTAATACCCATCGGTTGAGAGGGCTCACCTTGCCATGTAACATTACTCATATTAAAATCACCCATAATAATAAATATGTCATTAGGGTGAGAGTTTGTAATGAATGACAATTTGTCAGAGAAATGCTGTAATTGGGTATTGAACGTTGGCCCAAGATTTTCACTACAAAGGTACAATGTACATATATGTAATTTATTAAACGTTGAAGAACACGATCCATTTTTAAGAGTTAATTTTTAAAAGAATCGTAGCAGAACACAGACGTGAGATAACTTGTAACTCTTCCATCCTTCAGAGCATACGACGTACCACTAGATACCATGGGCCCTATTCTATAAATCCGAAACGAAGTTCGAAACTTCGGACGATCGAAGTTTATATACGATACAAATGTACCTACATATACTTATGGTCGTTATTGACTTATGGTCGTAACCATAGACTTATGGTCGTAACCATAGACTTATGGTTACGATGTACGTTATACAAATTCGAACTTTTACAGAGTAGGTACATTCGTATCGTATATAAACTTCGATCGTCCGAAGTTTCGAACTACGTTTCGGATTTATAGAGTAGGTCTCCATACCTAGATATTTATTTAAGAAAATTCCTCTTTCATAGCAGCATTGGCCAATGCCTATCAAGCAGTTTATTCGTTTAATTTACGCACGTATCTTATTATCATTGTCATAAGTTGCCTTAAGAAGCCCATTGCGATTTCCTCAAGGATTTCCACAATCATGTATTGAAAACTGTCTGCATGCAACCACTTCTAGCACTTGTTTCAGGTTGCCTAGGTTTCAGGTTGCTCCCAAGTTGATCTATCACATTATATACTCTTGCTATTCGTTTTGTTGGGTGTAATTGATACACTGAAATTACTGTTCTTTCTCCGTCAATTTACTCCATTATAACATCTCCTGTTTTCAATTTAAAATATTTAATAAAACAGTTTTTTTTAGCAAATAGCATTACCTTCATACCACGTCCGTCGCGCTGCAATATCACTAATGTATAATAACCATTTCTATTCATACGATATCGTTGTGTAATTATGAACGCTATAGAAACAAATATCAACAAATGACCATAAAGTTGAGCACAATAACTCCGTGTCATATAGCGATCGCATTTGATTGGTACGTGGCGCCGAGGTACCGTACGCATGGTATAATATGAGTGGTCGTGGGTTTTATTCTAATTTTTTTATTTTAATTATTATACATTGTTTGGTAAGTTTATTTTATTGTATTTACGAGTATTGTACGGGCTATTTATTTTATTATTTGCGCAGTGATTTAAATTGTAATTTTTGCTAAATTGTGTGCAGTGCAAACAGCATCAACAAAACATTTCTTTTTAATTTGTTCTCAATATCTTACTTTGACTACAATTTCATTCAAGCCAGAGCGCAACAGTGCATTTACCCTACTGTTTATCTGAAGAAATAGACAGTGCGATGATACCTACTCAGACAGCATCACCATAGAGTACATTGTGATATAGGAAGACCTCACCTATGGAGACCTACCAGTAAAATCTCTTGGCGTAAAGTGGTTTTCTCTTCACGGTTAACTTATAATACAACTAGTATATTGTAACTCTGCGCATCTAATCAATGCTTATTTTAAATTAGTCATTTAATGTTGAATTTGAATTTGAATGAATAGCATTTTGAATACACCTAAAGCCTTCCCTGTATTCGAATTGGAACTCAGAATAGGGTATTTGACAGTTTTTTGGAAAGTATCTCAAATTGTTCATTTTACCATAATACACTTGCAATTTGATTATTTCTTTGTTAGCTGCTATATTTTCAATAAAAATCATGATTGAAGTTTGAATGTAAATAAGACCGCCAAAACGCTATAGACGCCATATGTGTGGATCACGTGGTATTATTACGTCACTTTCTTGCTTAAAAACATTTTCATTCATTATCAAGAATAACTTTGATTAGGTTACAGCTAAACATGCCTTAAATGGTGTCGTTGCGGCATCTCTTCCATTAATTTTATAGTTTCAGTTAATTCTTCATAATAATTACACTCTAGTAAGTATACTAAATTATGATAATTCCTGCAGGCGCTTCGTTATAAGTGTCATTTTTGAAAATTTATTACACTTGAACCGTTGTCGTTGCTGTTTGTAAAGATTGCTGCTCATTTGTAAAGACTTCAGAGCCGCTCCCTCAAAAGTTGCGAAAATTATTCCCATCCATATTATCCATATTAATACAGGTGTGTAGTCTCAAAATACACGAATACATCTACTAAAACACCGGATAAAATGTTCGTGAGCATTCCAAAGAACACCAAGATTCGGGTAAAGTGGTTAAAACTCGCTCGTATGATAATGGAATGATATAATAGGGGAATACAATAATTAGGTACTTGTATTTTTCATACATTGTTAGCTTAGTTTCTTTTTTATTGCATTGAATGGCGAGACGAACGTGCCGTTCGCCTGATAGTAAGCGATACGACCGCTCATGAACAGCAACATCCAAACAACATCTTGAAATACAAAGTAATGCTTGGCATTCCACTGCACTCGCCATCCTGACACATAAGATGTTAAGTCTCAATATGTCCAGTAGTTATTCTGGCTACAATATCCTTCATTCCGAAAAACAGTGCATTTAAAATGCTATTTGGCGGGAGAAATAGACATTGGGGTGGAATCTACTCAGGCAGCCTCTCACATACGAGAGACCTGCTACTCGAAAAAGTTTTAGTTTATAATATAACTAATAGTGATATTTACATATTATGTATGTTTATAAGGTTTGATATTAATAATTTAATTGTGCAGCGTAAAAGTCAGGGTTGTTTTAAAAAAAATGTCCGACCACTATCGCGTCTATTTTTGCGAAGTTTTCACTGTCAGCTTTTATATTTTAGTTTCTATCGTACAATTATTACAGATAAAGTTCGTAGTGTGCCCTTAGCGGCGCAATGTGAACAATATTTCAGAAATTACTGCGAAAACGCTCATGAAATGTTCTAAAAATCGACTGACAACAAGAAAGTGACGTCACTCTAAATGAAACCAATGGCGTGCGTTTTTAGTCACGTGGTCAAGCTCGAAAATTTATTTAATTTTAAAATGATTTCTTAAGACAATCCAAAATTGTTTTAAATACTTTATTAGTTCATTTGGTTTAAAAAAATATTTACCGTTAGTCTAGTAACAATATGTTTCATATTTTCAACATAGTCAAATACCCTATTGGAATAAATTCTTGGTTATCTGCCAGTGATCGTTCCTGGACCACCAATTATCGCACCTTGATTTTATACCAAAACATTTATTGTTTTTTTTTTGCTGCAAATTTAAGTAAATTAGAGTAATATTTTATATTATAAATCCATTAAATACCATGTTTTTATTTTATTCTGCTCTAGAATTAACATTCACTTCAATTAATTATATCATAACCTAGCTTTTCTTATCGCCTTATTTATAGCATGCCCACTCAATCAGAAGAAATAGTGAAGATGAAAGTCAAACACAAGACAACAGAAGGTCCCACTTCATCGAAAATAATCATTCTGCACCTAAAACTAGAGATTATAGACGTGAAAACCATGACACGTCTCTAAACAATGACAATGTGAAGAATGATGAAGACTTTGAAGATTTCAAGAAATATATTGAACATACAACACTACATAGACTTATGGTGAAGAAGATTCTTGATAAACTGAAGTCTGAAGAAGTGGAGGGTAAACCTAAAGTTAATAGTTACAGTGATTGGGATCATGGAAGACGTAGCGACCAATCGAATGTCGAGAATATTTATGACACGGAAGGGGATCGGAGCGACAATCGTCGGCGTCGTACAGGTAAGCTTGTGACGTTGTATAATATTCCGCTCCAACAAAATCGAAAGAAAGAAGAAATAAACGAGCACCATGGTGAGACGAGCATTTCGTTCACGTGATCGTAAACGATATGAACGACTATGGACAGTAGCTAAACCGAACATCATGAACCACAAAGCAATGCCGGTGATTCCACTGCGCTCGCCATCCTGAGACATGCGACGTTCATGGGCGTAGCCACGGTGGGGCAAGGTGGGGCACTTGCCCCACCCTGGTTCTGGACTAGAGTCCAGAACCAGGGTGATTTGGGATTTGATGTGGGTGATTTTTTAAGTTTGGTTAGATACCTTAGAAGGTATCTAACCAAACTTAAAAAAATAAATTATCTAAGTAAAGTACTATCTATAGATCGATATAAACCTCTAAATTGACTGATTAACATATTGGCATGCTCGCAGAGCCCAAAACGGCTGAAGTTTTTGACACATTTCAAGATGGAAGATTTCGTGGTGTAGGAAGGTGAGCAACAAGAAAATGTTTTGGTCAATTCGAATTATACATAACGGGGTATATCATGAATGCGACCGAAAACAAAGCCGGTTGCTAGTTTTAGTGACTATAAACACATCATCCATCATCCATCAGTCAAAGCTGCCGAACATAGGCCTCCCCCAATGATTTCCACAGTGACCTGTTGGAGACAGCTTGCATCCAGCGACGTCTCGCGACCTTTACCAGGTCGTCTGATCATCTTGTAGGTGCACGTTCTACGTTACGCTTTCCGCTACGTGGCCTCCATTCGAGAATTTTTTGGCCTCATCAACTTACTAATCCGCTGGGCTATGTCAGTTACTTTAGTTCTCCTACGGATCTCCTCATTTCTGATTCGATCTCGTAGGAAAACCCCAAGCATAGCCCTCTCCATAGCTCGTTGAGTGACTGAGCTTCCTAATAAAGCCCATAGTCAGAGGCCACGTCTCGAATGAACTGGTAGGGGCTGATTATAAAAAAAATATCTATAACTATCGGATACTTTCAATTTAAGGCACTGAGGTATTTAGAACGAGAAGACGTTGCGTAGTTTACCAAGCGCTGCCCAACCGAGTTGGATTCGACGATTGACCTTTCTCTCGAAGTTGGATCCGCCTAACCGGACCACTTGTCCTTAATAGACATATTCGTCAACAACTTCAAGAGTCGAGCCCCGAACATGGGTGTGGCCACAACATGGACATTCAACATGATCTTTGTTTTGTCCAAATTCATTTTAACAATCGAAGCAATAGCTCTCTCGTAGTCCACAAACGCTAAACAAAGCGGCAAGTTATATTCCTCGGTTTTTTTGTAAAACGTACCGAAGCGTGGATGAATGTGGTCTAGGGTACTAAAGCCTTTTCGGAAACCGGCTTGTTCGGGAGGCTGGAAGTCATCAAGCCTGCCTTCGAGACGATTATCGATGACCCTCGAAAACAACTTATTGACATGGCTCAGAAGCGAGATGGGCCTGTAGTTCTTCACCAAAGTGTTATCACCTTTTTTAAAGAACAGTACCACCACGCTTCTGCTCCATGCCTCTGGCGTTGAGCTCTCAAGGAGAACGGAACTGAAGGATTTACAATATCGGCGTTCCACCCGCTTTCAGAAGCTCTGAAGTGATTCCGTCGTCACCCGGTGCCTTGTTGTTCTTAAGTTGCTTCAAGGCCATCTCAATCTCACACAGGCTGATGTCTGGTATATCATCGCTGTAGGCGACCCGCTTCGGCCGAGCTAACAGTAGGTTTGGCAACCGAGGTGTAAAGCTATCCGTAGAACCTCTCGATCTCCCTAAATACCTCTGCCCTCGTCGACACTACGCAGCCGTCATCTGTCTTCAGCCTAGACAACTGGCTTTTTGCCCGATAGACAAGTCTCGTACAAACACTTTGGAGCCTCCAGTCCGCTCAATTGCCTTTTTAATGCTCACAGTATTGTGAGCACGGACATCGTATCGCAAGGACTTCCAGATCCATCTATTAGGCAGCTGGTATGCTTCGGCTTCAACGGAAGACTGCAGCGCCATAGATCGACGTTCGGCCATGAGGTCAAGAGATCGAGAGTGTTTGTGGTCTATCTCTACAGTGTGGTCTAAAATATTTAAATCCCACTGTATGGATAGCTTCTACCAAACCGCTATTTAGCCCATCCGCTGCAAAGTTTTCACTAAGATACTCAAAGCGATTTGCTAGTTCAAGTGGAAAGCTCACGGGGTTCTGGTTATAGGCGCGAGTATAACAGAGTAAGTAAATCGGAGCTTCATTTAACGACGCCTTTCTATTTGGACATTGATATTCAATGAGCCCCTAACCATTTGGTGATCACTGCCAGTTTTCACCCTGTTGATCACAGAGACATCACTGAACATCCGTCTATTCGTCGTTAAGATTAAATCTATCTCGTTTCTCCTAGAACCGTCAAGACTCAGCCAGGTCCATTTCCTGTGAGGCAACTTCTGGAAAAAAGAGATCATCGCAAAGAGTCCCTCTTTCTCCAGAAAGTCGGCCAGCCTCCGACAGAGTGCTTCCGTTGCCGCTTCTTATGCCCAACTTTGCGTTGAAATCCCCCATAGCAACATTGAAGTAGGTTTTGGAAGTATTTATGGTCCGACTTATGTCCTCATACATCTCCTCTACTTCTTCATCTGGGTGTGTCGAGGTTGGCGCGTATACCTGTATGATCTTCAACGAATATCTTTTTGATATTCTGAGTATAAGTTACACTATCCTGCTCGACACACTGCTCGATGGTCGACTAACGAGGTTGTTGATGAGAGACCTTTGGACGAGAAATCCGACACGTCCTCTGGACTGTTGGTCGTCTCCCCGGTAGAAGAACAGGTTACCAGACTTCAAGGTTATCGTAGCCTCTCCGATTCTTTGGACTTCCGATAACCCCAGAATGTCCCAGTGTAACCCGCTCAATTCTTCTTCTAGTTCGGCAATCTTCTCGTCTGTCCTCAACATACGTATGTTGTGTGTTACCAGGGCCAGTCGTCGTCGAGGGTGGTAGCCGGGGCCAACAGGGGGTTTCACCTACCACCTACCATAGCCAGGAATAGCGGGGCTGTCGGGGACTGAGGGCCTGGTCTCTGTTTGTGTCGAAATTGTAGGGGTATTTGCTATTACTCGCTACGCTTGGCAGGGGGGTTGGCGAACGCATTAGGGGACTCGCAATAATGACGCTGCTGCCCATCATTAACCGGGGAAAGGAAATAGGATTTGTGAGTAGAGGATGTTATGGGAAAGGAGAGTAATGGCCTGTAGGAGTGGATACTGCAGTCACGGAAGGGAAGGTAGGGTGACTGCAGTAGCTCAGGGGCCGAGGTCGCGTACTCGTAGCACCTATACTAGGACAGGCTATGACCACTAGATATTAGCACCCCCAACTAGTAATGGAAATTATTGCCATTTCAAATTAACATCACCACCTTGTTATTTTTGAAGCCTTAGCATGCTCTTTATTTCTGCTATTGCTAATTGCCCCCACAGAATATGTAAACAATAAACCTTAGCTTATATTATAATAACCATTTTTCACATCTAAAATTAAACACATACAATTGACTGTTCTGTTATTATTTTTAAATGGGTTCGTAAAAAAACAAACGTAAAAACTCACTCCTTCACAGCCTACACAATATCGTAGAAAAATATTAACCGGTCGGCTTAGTGAATCACAATAGCACGTCGCAAAATTTAGCGTATTAATATAATTTGTGAAATGTTATTATCGACTTCACATGCTATTTGTGATTGCTATTGCCATTTATTCCAATACTAACCCCGACTACACTATGTACACAATGCAACTAAAAATGTTCTTTAAAAACGCGACATTTTTTTGTGTGTCGTGTTTAGGTGGTAACTGGCAAATCCACAGTTGCTAAAATAATAACTTAAATAGCGCCTTAAAAAATAAAAGGGTGTACATTATTATTTAAAAAAAAAACTATATATTTGCCACCCAAATAAGTCGATAGAACAAAAATCGTCGCTTTTATTACCACTTAAACTACCACCCGGCTTCGTTTTCGGTAGCACATTTGATATACCCTGTGGATACATGATATTGTAGGGTGTAATCTTTTTGTATGAAAAAAATAATCGGGGTGTGACAACGGGTATAGTTTGCTACTTAAATATTATTTTAGACTTCTGCCCCACCCTGAACCCATGGCTGGCTACGCCCGTGGCGACGTTAAGTCTCAATATGTCCAGCCGTTACTATCACTACGATGTCCGTAACACATCAGTGTATTTAGACTATTGTTAGGTAGGAGAAATAGACATATGAGAGATCTACCACAAGTAATGTATGTATTGCATAATATATTTCCGTTCCCAAACACTAATTATGATTTGGTTGTCAACGAACTGTATAAACGCAATTTAAATATTAGGCGTTTTCGGCAAGGAAAAAAAACTGAACTAAGTATTTTATTATTGAATAATTTTACTGATTGTCTTTTGTAAAAATTATCTTTACAAGGGTTTTTCTTGTCACGACTACCACTCAAGTCAGCCACCAGTCAATGCGCCACATTGACTACGGTGCGATTACAACGCTGAGGTCTCGGGTTCCTATCCCAGTTAGAGCAAAGTGATATTCGATTTTTCTATTCATATTAGCCCGGTGTCAAGAATTTGTGCCCGAATATAGAGTCGCTCCCTATCACATCGTGAGACGGTACACACAATTCATCGGTTTGAAAATCTTAGGAAAATTCTATTTTCATAGATAAAATACTACTTCTTTTACATTTATTTTCTATTGTGGTGTATGTCAGCTGTTGGTTTTCCAATAAATATAAAATATAATATTTTTGCGGATCAAAATGATGGATTGTATTAACTTTTATTACAGGAAACGACAGACGTTTCTTAGGCATAGAGGATATAATTCCAGTAAAACCTGCAATCAAAAAAATTATACATCCCACTCATGAAGAAATTGTACATGATCCATGGAACACTGTAAACGAGCATTTAAATACACCTGATTTTGATGCCAACAACATTAAAATCCAACCTTTAAAGGATTTAAAACACGAAGATTTTGATTCTAATACGCATTGGAAACCTAGTAACAAATGGCTTAAAGACTTTGATACTGAGAAATTAGATATTAACACCTTAATGGAACCTGAACATATGACTTTTAATGGATGGAAGCCAGCAGGATATAATTCAGATAAGGTTAATTTCAATAAGGATTTTGAAGCAATTAAATCAAATAATTATTTAAAACCGTTAAGAGAAGATTCAGACAATTTTGAATCAGATCATAATATTGATGATAGTGATTTACAAAAAATTAAGCGTGCTATTTATCATATTTTGAGTAATATGGGAGAAGATAGAGAAAAAGTTGACATTGTTAGTTTCAGATATTATTGGCGTAAATTATTGAAGATGTTACAGGATGACGATATCGAGGTAAGATTACAAAATTAATAACTCTATATCATAAACAACGAGCAATCTTTCTTGTGTTTATATCGCGTACAAAAGAACATAAATTATTAAAAATAATTTAGTCATCACAATTTCATTTGTGTATGTAAATTGTAAAATATTTATTGAACGAGACCGCCTTCGAACAGCCTCGTTCAAAATAGTGTTCGGAGTGCTGGCTGCGTGGTAAATAATACCAGTGATTAGAAAGTAGAAACAGTTTATTCGCACTGAGAAGTACGTTTTTATACAGTGACGTAATTGCGGCGACACGTAGTTGCGACGACTGCGGCACCGTCGTGATGTAGCTGCAGAGCGGCGTACTGGGATTTCCCGGCAGCGTTTCTGCTTGATTCTTCAATACTTGCTGACTACTTGCTGACTACTTGCTGGCTTGCTTACTTCTTGATGTTTTCTTCACTGTAGGCCGGAACCGAACTGATTTGCCCGACCCAGGGTGCCGATCTTTATTCCCAATTTCAGGCTAATCCCTAGGGTCGGGTCCGCGATCGTCACAGGCGCGCTCGGCCAATGGGAGCGCGCGCTGCGGGGTGTCGCTGTAGCGACTTGCGGGGCGGTAGCTCGGTCGTGCGGGGAGTGCGGGGCCGCGAGGTGTAACTCCGCACCGAATTTGTGGGAGGCACCTAAGTTCGGCGGACCTCGCACCCGACATTAGGCTTAAATCTGTATATATACTACGTTCTGACAATTTATTTTTAACTACTCAAAAGGTATATAACCTCTAGTATATAAACTCTAGTAACACATAATATTGCACATAACAATCAAATTATTCAAAATATACATTCACAATTCTAAACGACTTATATATAATCTTACTACTAAAGGGATCGGTTTACTTTATTTACACAAGAACATTTACATAGGAACATATAAACTTATAACTATTTACTAAAAACTAGTCTTCGTCCTGCACATTTATAATATATAATTGTATAACATTACGTGATAAAAACGTTAATTGTAGTTTTTTTCTGTTACAGCCAAGGCAAAAGAACTTTTTGAGATGGCTTTTGGAGATTATGAAAAACGCTGTGATCTACAATCCAGCGTATTCAAGTTCCTATTTAAAAACATTAGTCAATGAACCAGAACAGATGGAAGAATTCGATAAAGATATCAATCGACCCAAGATTATGAAAGAACGTCAAAAAGATAAAACAAATCGACCACCATATGATCAAGTATTTGCCGAAAATATTAATAATAATGCATTAACACAAAACACCATTAAAGAGATTCGTGTCAATAAACACATAGATGAGGATCCACCTTTTACCAACGGGCCTAAAATCATGTACATTAACAAAAATATTCGTCGCCCTAATATACCCGATAACTCGGACGAAACTATAAACTTAAGTCATATTACGCCTATTAATGTTGAAATTCATCACAATCCAGTTATGGGGATACACAAGGTAGATTTGAATCATAAAGTATCAGAAATAGATGACCGCAAATCCACGAGTATTTTGGCCCCTCCGAAAGGATTGATAGCAAAAATCTGCGAAGCCGTAAATCAGAACGTACACGATTTTTGGAAGATATTTTACAGTTACTACACGAAACAGCCCAGGAGCAAAGAAAATCTAGAAGACCTCGAAAAATTGTATTTAATTTTAACAATATTTACCCAATTCCACAAGGTAAGAGAATTGGGATTACCAATAAATGAATATATAGATCAAATAATAAAAATAATCCAGCCTGATGTAAGTTCTTTAGCGCCTGTTATGAATATCGATGGTAATGGACCAATTGTTACAAACATTAAATGCGTAAACTGCGACGTAGATAAAATTGAGGCTCTACTCAAAGATTTGATTGACAAAGACAAGCCAGTGTCAGATCAAAGCTCTGAATCAATTTTAGAAAATAAGAAAAAGCCGGTTATCATCGATGTCACTACGGAAGGTAATACGGCATCATTTTCCGATTTAGATGACGATAAGGAAGGAATGGATAATGAAAACCGAAATAATCCAGTTACACCGATAAAACAAATTTATCCAGAAGCAAATACTGCTAAACCAATACCAAATATCAATGACGCTGATGTAAAAACTATTAAACCTGTGCTGGATATAGTTCATCCGGGAAAAATATTTGATAAACCAATACCCCCTTTAGATGCTTCCAAGAAAAAAAATATAAAAACGAGACCACATACAGATTATCCACAAGTAGAAACTATAACGCCTGTGCCAGATGTAGATCACCAAGAAAAAATAATTAATAAACCCAGACCACGCGTTATTCATTCAGAAGAAATAGTTACTGATCACAAACCATATGAAGTTTATCCAGAAGTTCCAATACTTGAACCTATACCAATGAGGCACGATCTTGAAGAAATAATGATTGACCCCAGGCCAAGCATTCATCCCGAAGAAATATACCCTAATAACAGACCACATGTTATTATACCAGAGGGTCACCCTTCAGAAGATTTCATTATTCACCCCAGACCACACTTCATTCATCCTGAAGAAACAGTTCCCCACAATCGACCAAATGCTATTAAACCTATACCGGAGGGTCACCATACGAAAGAAATAATGATTGAACCCAGACCACAAGTTATTGATCCTGAACTAATAATTCCTAATAATAGACCAAATGTTATTACACCTGAAATAAACACAGTTAGACCTACAACAGATGATACCAATCATGAAGAAATAACTATTAAACCCAAACCATATATAATTAATTCAGAGGTAATCATTCCACACCACAAACCGTACGCAATAAAAACAGAAGCAGAAACTGACAAACCTATACTAGAAGAACACCACCAAAATCCGGAAATAATAATGATTGCACCCATACCAAAAGTACCCGAGATAACAGTACAACCTACACAAGAGGTCGTGTATCCAGTAAAAGTAACTGCTAAACCAGTTGAAGAAAAAGATGTGAAAGAAATTGTCAAACCTATACCAAATAATTATAAAGAAGAAAATAATGAAATACCTGCGGAAAGTGTAATGGATCTACAAGAAATAAATACTAAACCTAAGCTAGAAGAACATGAAGCAATAATTGTTGAACCCGTACCTCAGAAAAAATATCCAGAAGTAGAAACTAATAAACCAAAATCGAATTTAGTGTATCCAGAAGAAATAAGTGTAACTATTGAACCCACACCAGATACAAATAATCCAAAGGTAGACAATATTAAACCTGCACTAAATATCGATAATACAGTAGACATAATTAATGAACCAAGACCAGCTGTTTTCGAACCAAGTGCAAATAAACCCACAGCCGATACAGTTGTTCCAGAAGTTATAACTATGAAGCTTGCAGATATAATGAAACCTAAAGTAAAACCTATAAAATCTGTACCAGATTATAAACATCCTGAGCATTTAGAAGTGTCGCCAAATATGTCTGTTGATGAATATACGAAATTTTTCGATGACCTCACACGCACTGAAAATTATAAACCAGCTACAGAAGCGGATGACGATTGGCTCCAAAAATATTTAGAGCCACTCGAGGCTGAAACTATACAAACTTTGCCAGATATAGTTAGTCAAGAAACAGAAACATTAATGCCTTCGTTAGACACTTCTACAAGAGACAAACCTGTTAAGCCGATTACCGATTTGGACTATCCAGAACATTCAACTGTATATTATAATCAACAAACCATTTCAGCCTCGCCAATGAATCAAATTATAGATATTTGGAACAATGTAGTTCGTACCGATACGCCTTTTGTAACTGAAGCAAACATCAAAATACCTGAAGACGATGATGAACACATTATAAAACTCATAATTAATCCGCATATTGTTTCTCCAGGTGAAACAATTGTGAAACACCTACCAAATATTCTCGATCCAAAAGTTAATACTGTAAAACCTATCGCAGATAATGAGCCTGAAATTGAAACTCTTGAACTTTCGGCAAACGCAGTTCGTCCTAACACTGAAACTATTGAACCTGCACCAGAAATTGTTTTTCCAAGTGACGATACTCTCAACCCTGTGGAAGATATCAATCCAGAAAAAACTATTAAACCAGATACAGTAATCCCAGACGAAGCAACGACTAAACGTGAATCAGAAACAGTATATCCGGAAGCTAAAACTATTAAACCAGCTGAGGACATAATCCAACCACATGAAGTAATTATTAAACCTAGACCCAACATAATGCACCACGATAAAGAAAGTCTCAAATTTAATGATGTAACGCATCCCCTGGAAACATTTGTTACATCTAAACCAATAATTCACCCAGATTCAGAAACTATTAAACCAAAATCAGAAATAGTTTATCCGGAAGATGAAATTGTCAAGCCAGCAGAAGATGTAACCCATCTCGAAGAAATAATTATTAAACCTAGACCAGATGTATTTCCTCCGGATTCAGAAACGATTAAACCAGTTCCGAATAAAGTTAATCCAGAAACAGAAACTGTCCAACCTGTTAAACATATAATCCAACCCCATAAAATAATGATTAAACCTAGACCAGATATAATACATCCGTTAAGAATTATATCAGAGCCAGAAATTGTTCATCCAGAATTTGAAACTGTCAAACCCGTGGAAGATGTTATCCAGCCACATGAAACAATTATTAAAACTAGACCAGATATACATACAGATTTGGAAGACATCAAACTTGACCCAACAATAATTTATCCAGATTCAAACACTAATCCACCTGAGTCAGAGATAGTCCATGAAGAAAAAAGTACTTTTAAACCTAGGCCTCATATACGCCATCCCGAATGGCAAACCATTCGACCTTTGCCAAACATAGACGACCCCGAAGATAAAACTAACAAACTTGAGAAAGAAGTAGTGTCTCCGAAACACACATTGATTAGACCTAGATCACATAAATTCCATCCACAAGATATAATAGAACCTGAAGTTAATAAAGTTCAGCCAGAACACATACCAGAGCGATTTAAAGAAAATATAGTTCCAGAAAAAGAAATATTTATCAAACCAAGACCACATGTAAACCATCCAGAACACATAACAAGACCTGAGGAAGATATAGTTCGTCCACAGGAGATATTTGTCAAACCTAGACCACATATCCCTCCAGAAGATTTAAATGAAATAGTCAATCTACCCCATACTCTTTGGGCCAAATTGATAAGCTTACAAAAATATTATCCGTATATCGATATAATAGGCATTATTAAAAGTGACGATCCCTTGTTTGAGCTTAAAAAACAAATTAATGTTTTGAACAGGCAAAAAGAATTAGAAGGCGAACCTAATACTATAAGAAATAACGAAAATTATATATATTCTATTATAGAACATTTGCCAGATTTCCTTAATTACATTAACAAGTTGTTGGAACAAAATACTAATTTAACAAAATTATTAGATCAACTTCTATCGATCGTTACAATCCTTGAGAAAAATGTTATGATTAAAGTTGAACCTGAGCACTTCGGCTCAGGAAATGAAATTACTAATATACCTAGCCAACACCAACATTATGATGATACAAAAATCATACCAGAGGAATTCCATTTGAACATTAATTTGCCTTGGGACGACATTTTACGTATAATATTAGATCCGAAGATATCAGATGAATCTATCAAACCAGTAACAGTTTACCAGGTGACTGACCAAACTCCTCAAGTTGAATCTAATGTTGAGATTTCACCAGAAACACCAAAATCACTTGAAACTATTTCCGATGA
The DNA here is from genome assembly GCA_009982885.2 of Hyles vespertilio. NCBI lineage: Eukaryota > Metazoa > Arthropoda > Insecta > Lepidoptera > Sphingidae > Hyles > Hyles vespertilio. The sequence goes on from CM042827.1 coordinate 10,833,803, forward strand.
TTCATTGCAAATGATTGTACATGTTGCAGTTAATTACGTAAAGTCTGGTTTAAAAGATTTCGGTTTAGAAAGCTTGATAAGTCACATAAACATAGAATTGATAGTTAGCTATGCAGTGAAAATATTGTTACTGTTATTGAAAACGTTAATGGCAAAAGGAGTGACATTGAGAATTATATTTAAAGTGATAGTGGACTTACAAGATAAACTACGATTGTTGCAAGCGCCAGAACTAAGTGCTTGCGTACAAAAGGTGTTGAGGGCGTTTATTCAAGTTCTTAAATCGGTATTTGAAAACGTGAATACAACTTAATAAAGACGAATTGGAAATCATCGTTTGTTTTATTTCAATAAACCTAAATAAATTAAACATACGACATGTTACGCAAACAATTGTTATTTGTAAATAACTTTAATATCTAATAGCAGTATGAATGTAACTTTACTGATGAAGTAATTAAATCATTTTAGTATTCAAAACAACTGATATCCGTTCCACGAGTGGTTGAGTCATAAACTAATGTTAATTCTGCTATGCTTATTGTAATACGATCATAATTAATTCTTCTTCAGACAAATGTGTGGTGGTGTACATGTCTATATGTGTAAGTGTATCGTAAGTTAGTGAATAAACGATTTACAACTGAGTCGGACGTGTCATTGCGCTACCTGTATTATACTCGCATTATCCAAACATCACATGGCGACCCTGCCATGGCATGGCGGCGCGCGGAACAGCCATGCGCTTGAGTGAAGTGTGCGAGTTCGACATTATTATACAAGGAATATAAAAGACGTATAGAATAATCGTTGAAAGAGGAGCAAAAAGCAAAATGTGTCGAGCTACGATAGAAAAGGAAGAAATCCTGCAAAACGCTGCCGCAGGAAATGACGCCGTAATCAAAAATATCGCACTGCGTATGGACTCGATACACATTATGGTTATTGCAACCATTGTAATTATCTCCATAATAGTCGTGTTTTTCGTTTGGAAGCAATATGTAAAATGCCAAAAAAAACATGACGCGGAAAGAAATTCATCGCCACGCCCTACAGCGCATCCGGTCCTCGTTTAGCAGGAAAAGGAATGCAGACGCCGAAAATGAAGAATAAGTGAATGTGAAAGTGCAGATGCAAGTGAAAGTAAAAGTGCTCTAATAACCCAAAAATAATCAAATTCCGATAAATAATTAGAACAATTAATGGAAAGACTCATAGCAATTTATGAAGAGTTAAAATACTTATTTGAGAACATTAGAAAATTAGGTCCTAAAAGAAGAAGTGAAAACATTGGTAAAAATAAAATTCTGGCTGCAATAGATTTATATAATGAGTATCAAATACTGATAGAAACCAAAACACTATGTTTGTCTACCTTAGAAGTAGCACCATTAATAAACGGAATTGAGAGTACATATATCAAAATAATTAAATATAAAACGGAAATAGATAAAGCTAAAACTGAAATAAAAAATACAACATATAAAATGGAAAAATTTAATTTTAAAACGGCTTGTAACTTAATTCCGTTTATGGATGGAAAAGAAGAAACAACAGAGAGAATTATAGAGGGTATAGAAATTTATGATAGTTGTATGAGTGAAGAAAATAAGAAATTACTGATTTCATTTGTTATAAAGACGCGGTTATCAAAGTCGGCTAAGCTTAAATTAAAAAATAATTATTTGACTGTATCTGACTTGGTCGATGATATCAAGAATCGTCTTTTGACAAGGAAATCGGCAAATTCTTTGTTAACACAAATGAATAACTTGTCACAAAATAACTTGAGTATTCCGGAATATGGTGGTAAATTAGAAGAGCTTTTCACAAATCTCACTATAGCGCAGGCAGGAAATGACCAAAATGCAACCGCTATATTAGGCCCTATTAATGAAAAATTAGCAATTCAAAGATTTTCAGATGGATTGAGAAATCGTCGTCTAAGCACTATTATAGCGGCGCGCAATTATGGCGAACTTAAAGATGCAGTACGTGCTGCAGAAGATGAGGAGTCAGCTCGTCCCGATTCGTCAAGCGAGGGTGCAGTGTTCGCGTACTCACGTCGAGGTAAGTACTTTAAATATAGACAAGGTCATCAAGCATATTACCGTGGAAATCCCACATATAACCGAGGTAACAGGATTTCAAGATTTCAACATCAAATAGGCCCAGAACAGGCACAACGTGGCAATAACCAAGGTAGGTACAATCAACAGCGTACATATTCAAGGTCATTCAATAGGGGTTCCTCTAGAAGTAATATGAATTATAGGAGAGGTCGGCGGAACAACATGTATTTAGTGACAGAGCCTAAAGAAGAAATAGAAGTTAATCTAGGTGAGTTTTTTCGGACATCCTAGTTACATAATGACATGTGAAAGTCTTGATTATATTTATTTGTATTTTCGAAACAAACCTTTAAAATTTTTAGTTGACACTGGTGCATCTTTATCTATAATTAGGTCTGCTATAGTTAAAAATTATAGTAATATTTATAATGATAAAACAGTTATAAAAGGCATAGGTGGAAAAGTACAAACAAATAGCTTCGCATACATTCCATTGCAATCGGAGGACGGTGTAGAATTCCGTCACAAGTTATATCTATTTGACACCGTACCGTGCGATACCGATGGCATCATCGGGTTAGACTTTCTGAGAAATTATAATGCAAACATTGATCTACCTACTGACAGACTTACTTTGCAATTAAATAATGTAGAGTGTAGTATCGAAATACAGAAGCGGCACGAAAATACAAGTTTAGAAAATTATTTAATTATTCCAGGTAGAAGCGAATCTATACACTATATAAATATAAATAAAAACATTTACAAAGAATGCGTAGTATATACAAAGCAATTAGGTAAGAATATTTTTTTGGCAAGTAGTATTGTGCAGCCAAAAAGAGGTAAAATTCCTGTTAAAATTTTAAATACAAGTGAAAAGTCTATAAAAATTGATAAAACTAACTTGATTAAAAATTTCGATTTAGATTATTTGGATAATTATAACATTTGTACTTTTAATAAAACGCAAAATGGAGTAGAACGTGTAAAATCATTATTGTCAAAATTAAAGTTATCGCATTTAAATTCTATTGACAGAAAACAAATTGAAATTATATGTGCAAAATATGCAGATATATTTTTCTTAGAAGGTGACAGACTAGGAACTGCAAACGTTGTAGAACAGTCCATAACAGTGAAACCTAATACAAAGCCAGTGTATGTCAAACCTTATCGTTTGCCACAGTCTTCCAAACCGGAGGTTAATAGACAAATTGAGAAAATGCTTAAAGATGATATTATAGAACCCGCTATTAGTGAATGGAATAGTCCAATACTTTTAGTTCCTAAAAAATCTGACGGAGATAAAAAATGGCGACTGGTCATAGATTACAGAAAAGTTAACGAATCAATTCAAGATGATAAATTCCCACTGCCTAATATAGTAGAAATATTAGATTCTCTTACAGGAAGTATTTGTTTTAGCCACTTAGATCTTCAACAAGGGTTTTATCAAGTGAATTTAAAACCCGAAACTAGAGATATTACTAGTTTTTCTTCAAGTGCTGGTCAATATCGCATGAAACGTCTCCCTATGGGACTTAAAATATCACCTAGCGCATTTTCAAGAGTAATGTCTATAGCTATGTCCGGTCTTACGTTTGAAAAATGTTTTGTTTACTGTGATGATCTAATAGTGTTCGGAAGGTCAACAGAAATACATAACAAAAATCTTATGGATGTTTTCGAAAGATTAAGAAAAGTAAACCTTAAGCTTAATCCAGCAAAATGCGATTTTATGAAAACGCAACTTCTTTATTTAGGTCATGTGGTATCAGCTAAAGGTGTATTACCAGATCCCGAAAAGATTATCATGTTAAAAAATTACCCAGTGCCCACAAATTCAGATGAGGTGAGACGATTTGTAGCATTTTGTAATTACTATAGAAAATTCATTCCCGCATTCGCAGAAATTACAATTCCACTGAATAAATTATGCAGAAAAAACGAAAACTTTATATGGACGCGTGAATGTCAAAACAGTTTTGAAAATCTAAAAGATAAATTAATTACCCCACCTATTTTAGAATACCCAGATTTTTCTGATAAAAACGAATTTATACTTCAAACAGACGCATCTGGAATAGCAATAGGTTCTGTTTTATGCAATAGTAATCTAAAGCCCGTAGCATATGCCAGCAGACCTTTAAATAAAGCCGAGTTAAACTATCCCATAATACAAAAAGAACTGTTAGCAATTGTGTGGAGTATAAAATATTTTAGACCATATCTGTTTGGCAGAAAGTTCACAATTATGACGGATCATAAGCCTCTAATATATCTTTTTGGCATGAAAGACCCGTCAACCCGACTTTTAAAATTTCGATTGTTGTTAGAGGAGTACAATTTCAATATTAAATATATAAAAGGTGTTGATAATGCAGTAGCCGATGCTTTGAGTAGAGTGACCATAAGTTCGGATGAATTAAAATCAATGAACGAAAAGATGACAGCTATGGTAATGACTAGAGCGCAACGCGCAAAGGTTGATTCACTATCCAAAGAACCACCGTGTAGTTCTCTTAATAAATGTGTAGAACCAAGGTTTGGCCAACCAAGGGTCGCACAGATATTAAGAAAACCAAGCGGAGCCGTAGAATTAAAATTTATAAAAGGAAAGGATCTAGCTAGGAAAAATATAATTTATGAAAAAGAATGTTTATCTTATGTTGAACAAGAATCTACTTTATTTATCAATCTCAATTATATGTCGCATTTTACGCGAGCCGAATTTGCGAATTTATTGAGCAATTGTTGTAAAGAGATTAATATCGAAGAGCTATGCATAGTAAAAGATAAAGGTAATATTGAGTTTATAAAAGAGTTAATAAACGAAATAAAGAATAGAAAAAAGTGGTCCGGACCACGGATACATATTCTTAAAGATATTAAAAGAGTCCTAGGAAATGATGAAAAGACATTCATCCTACACGACTATCATTTATTGCCTACGAGCGGACACGCAGGTGTCCGCCGCATGATAAATAATATCAAAGCCAAGTACTTTTGGCCAGGAATGGAGAATGACGTACGTAATTATGTTGCTAAGTGTCAGAAATGCCAGACAAACAAGTATTCAAGGAATATCGTTGAACCGATGACAATAACTTCGACTGCCACGAGTGCATTCGAAAAGTTATATTTAGATTTAGTTGGGCCCCTAGATAAGGATTTAGATGGTAATGTTTATATTTTAAGTCTACAGTGCGAACTAAGTAAATACGTCGAAGCATACCCGTTACAGCGAAAAGATACGGTAAGTGTAGCAAAATCTTTTGTGAATAACTTTGTCCTCAGGTATGGTTTGCCTACAACTATCGTCTCCGATCGAGGTACAGAATTTATGTCAGAAACTATGACAGAGGTATGTAAATTACTACAAATAGAAAAAGTAAATTCAACAGCATACCATCATCAAACAATAGGCGCGTTAGAAAACAGTCATAAACATTTAGCTGCATTTTTAAGAACTCAATGTGACGGATATCCTGAAACATGGAGTCAATGGTTGCAATTCTGGTGTTTTTCTTACAATACCACTGTCCATACGGAAACGAAATACTCTCCTTATGAATTAGTTTTTGGCAAGTCATGCAACTTGCCTACTAACCTGACTAATGATGTAATAGATCCACTTTATAATGCAGATAACTATGTTTTAGAACTTAAGTATAGGCTACAGTTAGCAAATAAAGAAGTTAGAAATAATTTAATTTTAGGAAAAATGAAAAGGAAAATTGTCTATGATAAAAAATGTAATACAGTTAATTATAAAAAAGGAGATTTAATTTTGGTAAAAAATGTAACAGGAAAAAAGTTGGAAAAATTGTATGAAGGACCTTATGAAGTCATAAGCGAAAATGAACCTAATGTTACCGTACTTAAAGGTGATAAGATCGACACTATTCATAAAAATAGAACAAAAAGATATGTTACCTAAAATTATCATTCTCTATAAGTTTCTAGTGATTAAGTATGTATAATATTCTTGAATTAAATTGAGATATGAACTATAAAAAAAAAAAAAAGTTGATTCAATATGGTCTTAACCATTGTGTATCCTTTTTTATTATTAGATTGTAAGTTACATAATAAGTAAAAAAAAAAAATGTTATATTTCCTTTTTTTTTTCTTACCACCCCCGGGATGTGGTGGTGTACATGTCTATATGTGTAAGTGTATCGTAAGTTAGTGAATAAACGATTTACAACTGAGTCGGACGTGTCATTGCGCTACCTGTATTATACTCGCATTATCCAAACATCACAAATGTATATTTATTGCGTTTAAATAAAATATTTTCCCTATTAAAGCAGTACACCAATGATTTACCTAAACTAAAACTATGTTTCTCTGTATATCTTCAGCCACAGGAAGTCCACTGTTGAGCATGGGCCTTTCCCATAAATGCATCCAGCGCCTTCCTGCGACCTTTACCAAGTCATTCGTCGTAACTAAAATTACGTATTCAGAATTCTAAACCCTTACACCAATACGATTTAATTAGTGTGAATTGTAAAACACTGTTCATATTTACCAAATTATAATTTTTATATCATTTCCACCAATAGAATTTAGCAGTTAGTCGCAAACTTGTGTCGGTACACAAGGAATATTTTGATTACAACATAATTAAAAGCTAATTTCACACCGGATAATTTTAACATAGATGTATTTAAACTTCAGCGCATAGCAAGAAGTTATTTTCGCAATGGCAGTGAAATTAATCATTGTGTTTCTTACACGTGCCGTTATTGCAAACGAACTGGTAAATATAGCTTTTGAATAGAGAAAACTAACTTTCCTTTGTTATTTTATACTTCTCTTCGCTTAATCTTCCCCATTTCAACTAGTTAGGCAACCTCAATTGCTGAGACCATTGGATGCCATATCTTCCCTGGTGACATCAAGTTGTGCTTACTTTGACCGATCAATTATAGAGTCAAAATACATTTAGTTAATATGAGTCCCTTCTTCTGCCAAATCTTACATGTATGATGTATGTAACATGTTTTTTTTTTCATGTTGCGAAAAGATAAGGCATAATTCCATCACACTTAACAATTTTAAGTAAAGACCAAGAAACAACAAATTTAAACTTTCTAATATGTTTATTAATTGTATACAGCTTTTCAGTCATCTATTTTCAATTTTCCAATAAACTATCAATCATACAGGATTTACGAAACGCAGTTGAAGTACCAACGTCTATAACAAATAAAGATCCATCGTTACAAACCCAAAATGTCGGAGTTAACACATTGTACAACAACCAGGTAAAATTTACAAACAATTTTATGGATATTGCAGCTAAAAACTTCTTAATCGATGTTTCGATTGTAGAGGAGGCTCGTGCTCTGCAGTGAGTCGTATATGAGCTAGATTTTTATTAGTAAAGTACCAATTAGCGCGGGTTCGATCCCCGCACCAAGATAAATATGTATGCTTTCTTTATTCATTGCTGTATAAATAAACTTATCCATCAAATTGTTAAGTACTAAAGAGTACCTACTTGAAGCAAACGATGTAACGAAATGTTTTAAAGACTATGTATGATTCACCAAGAAGCTGCCACGCTTGTAATACATACAACAATGGTTTGTAACCCGAGTTAATGGGGGTAAGAATCGTATAAATAGCATTAATTTCTAGTAGTTAATCGTTTATGGCATACTTACTTCACTTGAAAAGAATTTTAAATCCGATATAGGTTTAATTTACGCAAGTTAACCTATTCTTTTAACTACACATTTTTTTCGATTTTTTGTTGAGAGACTTAGTAGAACTTTTTTCAATAAACTATATTTTAGCTCAGTCAAACCATATTGTTCAAGTGAAAATAAATAATAATAATGAATCTTTATTAAACAGTAATCAGTTTACAATTTGATAAAAACATAAACTAAAACAGGGAATTTCTTAAACTAAAAATACAATACTTTCTAAGGGTACCCAAACTAGTCTAAGCCTGCTTCTTGGGATACCAAAAATCTCTTCCTGATTTAACTGCTAAGTCTAATTCACAGCTTTATATAACAAATGCTGGTATAGAGCTCTTGTCCGCCAAAACCACACAAAATATGTTAAAATTATTGCTAATTGAAATATCTTCCAACAGGTTACAAATCAGGCCCCAGAAAACAATTACGACAACGTTATAGAAATACAGAAAGAAGAACCATTGCCATGCTACAGCACAGCAGTTCTCATACCAATATTAAACCAACTACTAAGCATATTGATGCAAGACCCATCATACGAGAACAAGGTTTCAAGAATCTCCACGTTACTCAAAGAATACTTGCATAACATAATTGAAAAGGAAAATAAAGATTTAAAACTAAATGAAGGACAAAATGAAGCGTCGAAAGATGTATTAAGAACAGGGCTAAATGAACCAATAGCAAAAGGACATGTTAAAACTAAAATTGTATTCAAATACGATCTGCCAAGTATCCACCAACCAGCGTGCAAAGATGCCTTTATGAAACTGATGAAATCTGCGTATGATGCTTATATGGAACTAGCGAAGAATCCCATGTGTCAAAATGCAGGGATTTTAGAAGATTTAATTAGGAAATACTATGCAATACCACAACAAACTCCTGATAACAATGGAGTCCCTAACAATATTGGTAACAAAGGATATAGTATTTATGATATACTGGCACCAAACCAAAATATAATTCACGGATTACATCAAGAACCTAATAAATATATAGACGGCCTGAATAACCCGTCTGGCGGTCTTAAGCCAGTTACTGATGCACCGCATAAGGATTTAGGCAATTTGGAATTACCTACAAATATATTTGAAGGACTGATTCCAAGCAAACCCACACCGAATGTCTATGACGTAAATGGATTCGGTAAAACTCCTAATTTAATGACACCACACAATATCGAATATAATAAACTAAATGTTGATCCCTCAGGAAAGCCGAATGAAAGTGGAAATTTTTACACGTATAATTTATACGGTAATCATCCTAGCAAACCAGCAAATTTACCAACTCAAAACGGACTTATATTTCCATACGCAAATGAAGGCAATTTAAATCCTGATAACTTGAAACTATCTGGAAATACCTGGAATCTGCCTCCTATCGGTTTAATTAGTGATAAAAATCAAAGCCCTATTGATTCTCTATTAGCCATTTTAGCCAAAACCCCTAAAGGAATAAATCTTGAAGATAAAGCCCCTCAATTTGGTAATCTGCCAAATTATAATCCAAATCAAAACGTTAACAACCCACATCAATATTACCAAGAATTGACTTATCAATATCAAAATCAAGGAAATGGTTTACCAAACCAGATTTATAATAATTTGGATTTAAAAGTATCACCGCAGTATAAAGACATTTTGAACCAATACAACCAGCCGATTTACAAATATGTTTCCAATCAATATGGAATTCCTTACAATAAATTATCCGTGGCGAAACCATATGCGCAAAACGTGCATAATTATTTGAGCAAGTTAGCTATGTCGCCTAATTTGCAACAATACCTCAGCGTGCCGAATGCTTTTAAATTAGATCCTTCAACCAACTCAGGCGTTATCGAACTAACTTTCGTTCTAAAACGCGCTACTCCCTTAATCTATCAACCAATGTATTTTGTAAAATTCAGAATTCCATACTCAACATTCTTGTATAATATGCAAAACTTACTACTTAGAAATCCACTGTTAAAAGTCAATCCTTTGAAACTTTACCAAGAGTTGATAGCTATGTCCAACGTCTCCGATATATCACCAGGTTTGAAAGGATATAAAAAGGAAGATATCTTAAAATTGGCGTACAAAAATGGCGAATTGGTCACAGCTAAATTACTTAAAGACGATAACTCATTGAATGATCAATTAAGATTGGTGCAAAATCTAAATGCTGGTATAGGCGCTGCGGATATTTGGAAACTAGCTAGTAAAACCAACGGTATAGTAAATAACAATTCTTCAAATGTATATAATGTGGTAGGAAGGAATGGAGGTAAGTATTCTTCTGTTTACGACCTCAGTAGTACGGGAATAGGGTATAATTATGACCCAAACACACACATTGAGCAACGACGACCCACATTAATAAACAATCTACAAACCGGGGGTGTTTTAGGGGTTAAAACCGTACAGCCTACTCAAATTCCTAGCAGTTTAATGAATATTAAACCTAACTATAGTGGAATTATTCCAATTGGAGTAAATGGATAACTTACCATCATGAAATAAAGTATGTATTGTAAAATTTGAGTTGTTTTATTTTATGAAAACTTGTAACGAGATATAAGGTTTGTATCCGGCTATTTTTATTTGGACGCCCAATACTTTGCTGGTCGATACGTGGCCTCCACTCGAGAAGTATTGGGACTCAGGCGTCCAATATTCGTACGGGTTACTGTGTCTGCACGATACCATTTTATCGTTATGTCCTTGTAAGTAAGCCTATATTCAGCAGTGCTCTTCCTGTGGCCTTATTTTTCCTTGGTCTGATGAAGATTATTACTCTTCTTTGGTATAGTATGAAGACTACGTGTCCTTTTTGTCCTCTCGCTATTAAACAACTGTATTAAAAATACTCAGGGAGTTGACTGGAGTCGAACTGAACCGCCCACGCAAAAGTCGTAAATTCAACCAGAAAATTCAATAGAATCATGTCTGGGAGTACTTCTAACTAGTATTAATGGTTATTAATTTGTAAATTCTTGACAAAGGAAAATTCCTAAGAAAAGGTACAAGAATATCCTTTAAATGTGTGATGTCTATCACCCCTAAGCCTTACCTTAACTAGAATAATTCAACTAGGTACATACACTTCATTAAATAAATAAATGTGAGTCACTAAATTTAATAGTTCTGACTACTGCCCCCACACTAAAATCAAGTCTTGTGTGGTGGAAATCAGGAACTACGAGATAGTTTTCTTCACTCATTTCTAGGCCACACACACAATCGGTGCGGGAACTGAACCCCTGGCCTCCTGGTTCTCAGGAATCTAAGCTACTGCGCCATAGAGTGCCTTTCTATTTTATCCTTTGTATTAACTTTTTTGTAGTAGTAATATTTAAGGTCTGTTTATTATTTCTTTGATGGTTTTCACCTTAAAATATATGAAACATTTAAAACTAAAATAATTTTAGCTTTAAAAATAATTTCGTAATCTTGACAACGTTCCATGTTTCACGCTGTTTCACGCTAGAGTGTTTTTTTTTTTATTGCATTGAATGGCGAGACGAGCATGCCGTTCGCCTGATGGTAAGCGATGCGACCGCTCATGAACAGTAGCAAAACCAAACAACATCTTGAACTATAAAGAATGCTTGGCATTCCACTGCGCTCGCCATCCTGAGACATAAGATGTTAAGTCTCAATATGTCCAGTAGTTACTCTGGCTACAATGTCCTTCAATCCGAAACACAACAGTGCATTTAAACTGCTGTTTGACGGGAGAAATAGACATTGCGGTGGTACCCACCCAGGCAGCCTCTCACATATGAGAGACCTACCACCAGTAAGTTTCAATCATATAGTTCTAATTATATTTAGAAAGAGTCAAGAGATAAACTTCGTGGTTTGCCGTTTTGACATTTTACCGGTTTTCATAATGTCAATGTGATTGTCAACAAAGTGAAACATAAACATTGAGAATAATATGTTGAGTTTTTTTTTGTGAATAAAACTAAAACGATTGACTAGTTTAAATTTATACATTGTGTATAGTTTCAATTAATTAATTAATAATGAACAGACCAAAGTTTATAAAACCCGGTAAGTCAACATTTGTATTAAAAAGTTAGGTTAGGTGCTTAATTTTGTTTTGTGTCCCTTATTAAAAGATTATAAACGCAATCCTTTAGAAATGAACACTTTCTAACTTGGGATAAGGTGGCTACAATAGCCTGAAAGTAAAAAGTAATAGCAATTTTAATACTTGAAAACTTGCATAATCAGTTTGTATTGGATCCAGCCTTGAATCTCAAGAGTATTTATTTTAAATAATTAATCTCAATAGGTACTTATACTTCTGAATCCATACTACAAGTGTTTGTTCTATGTAAAATCAATTACGAAAGATATTCGGTCAAAAATTGGAAACAAATAGTTTTGAAATTCACTCATAAATCGAAAATACCTATGTTGATAATTTAACTAATTTATACGAAAAGACAAATATGTAAACTACTCTCAAATTACAGGTGACGAACCTCTCTACCCAACACGAAACAAAGACGGAGTCATAGAAACACTGATAAACCCAAATGTTGACTCCGCTCTCTCCATTGACAATGACTCTCACAGCAGCTTTGTCTATAACCGGTACCATCACTTACCGATGGATACTCAAAGACAGAAACTACCGGTATTCCAGTACCGGAACCATATACTGTATCTATTGGAGAAATATCAGACATTGGTGTTGATTGGAGAAACTGGCTGTGGAAAATCTACTCAAGTTCCACAAGTAAGTGATAATCTGCTTCTTGCACATTCTAGTTTTATTTTCTTCGATTTGGATGATAAGGGCAAATATTTACTTTTATACATGTACAAATATTTTCACAAACTTAAACTGTAAGCTTAAACTGTAACGCAATTTATAAAAAAATCTATGGTATTTAAGTCCGCCAACCCGCACTAGGCCAGCGTGGTGGACTATATGGCCTAACCACTCTCAATCGGTAGTCGATTGTAGAGGAGGCCCGTGCCCTGCAGTGGGACATATATGGGCTGATACAGAAACTGTAAGCTGTATGCTTTGCCTGTATATTTTAAAAGTGGTGCAATTTTTAATGTTTTCTCCATGGCAGTCATTGATTAACATAACAAGTTTGCAAAAAATAAATCCAGGACTCCATCTATATCTTCAATGATTTTGTAATTTATCATCAAAGTAACTTATATACATAATAAATCACTTTGGCGACTAAATCCATGACCTCTTGTTTGACTTCTGGTATGTAACTAATTGTGCCACAGAACCTATCAGGTACAGGCAATATGATTCTAATATTTGTTTTGTGATAACTAACAATTTTACATTGTATCTTATATCTAGATATATACAGTATGTTATAGGTAAATATACAATCCACAGCATGTCTGTAAATTATTTGCTTATATTAACTATAGTTTTGGTGAGATTGAGTAAACAGGTAATACATTCATTATAGCATTTTTACTTGTTTATATATCAATTTTTTCTTTAAAAAAAAATTAAAACTCATACACAATAATATTCAGTGTGTAATAACTTGAATAAAGGCAGAAAATGACCCTACTTTAACATAATAGTATCTGAATACAATATGTCATAACAATTGAACATACAATTGAATAATTATTGTAAAACATATCTTGTTCTCTCTGCCAACAGTAATAATATTATTCCATTTCTTATGTAAGCTCTATATAAAATTATAAACTCCATACCATCTGTAAAAACAACATAATATCATATTTGATGATCAGTGGCGTAACTACCCCATCGGGGGCCCGTGGCAAAATTCATCGAATGGGGCCCTCCGTAAATGTAAAAAAAAATCTTGATGTTGTAATTTCATTTTCATGAATATTTTTTAAGGTGCATGGTGGCATGTTTGTAAACGGATCAGATGCGGCAGCCAATATGATCATGGTGGCCGCGGGTTTGAATCCTAGGGCACACCTCAGACTTCGGGGTCATGTATGTATAGTCAATCACCACACACTATGAAGGTGATGGAAAACATCGTTAGGAAACCTGAATACCATAGCGATTTGCAAGAGTTCTATGGTACGTAAAGATCGCCAACCCGCACTAGGCCAGCGTGGTGGAGTATAATAGTTTAACCACTCTTAATCGTACTTTGGATCGTATGGGAGGTCCATGCCCTGCAATGGGACTTATATGGGCTGATACAATACAGCGCAGAATCTTTTAATGACATGGCTTCATATTTATCATCGGATTTTGAACATAAATCACTTCATGAAATCTAAAATGGATTCTCTAATAAGAGTCAAATCTCGATTAAAAAGTGCTTTTACAATTCCATTTACATTTCTTTCAATCACACAGTACCGATAAACTTCACAAAATTGGTCTGTTTTATAAAAATCTTAAGTTGTATCAAATATCATGGAGTTTTAGGCCCAAAACAGTAATAAGCTCTTTTGTATTTTTGGATTAAAGTATTTTATCTGGCCCTTCGACTTATTTAACCATTCCTCTAAATCAGTATCATATTTAGTAACTGCTTTATTACGACTATCTGCGCTTTCTCTATGGCCACGAAAAGCTAAATTAGTAGTAACTTGGTGGAGTTAGTTCTTGTCGTCAAAAAATGTTTATTTCTTTTTATAGATTACTTTATATATATTTATATAGAATGTTTATTTCTTTATATAGACTAGCTTGTCTTTAACCCAAATCGGAATTAATCAGAAAGAAAAACAAAAGGAGGAGTTGGAAACAAATAGTTGTCCACTTCCCTCCGCAGCAAAGCGGGTGACAAAAAATATTGAGAGGTATTATTATTTATCCTCTGATATAAAGATATACAACTGAAGAAGCCAGATGTATTAAACACCACGGGATAAACAATAACATGGGTCCTATAGTTTAAGCTCCTAAATTTGGGTCCAATAATAGGTATGGCAAAAGCGCCGGAAAGCACGGAAGTTCCTCCTAGATTCCACGAGATGCGTATGTGTTCAACATTATTCCGCGTTCATCGGACCAGCGATCACACTCCCAAATGATGTGCAGTTTGTTCGTACTCACAGTCAGGTGTTTGAGTTTGAGCATTGACGCGCAGGCGATTGAACCAACTTAAAAGTTGCTCCAGAGTCAACGCCTGGCCTTGATATTCTTGTGTAAGGGTTACAGAACCGTTAGTACAGAGGCTTTGCCGGTTCTCGCGGGTGTGCTTCCGGTCGATCTGGAGGTGCAAAGACGCGCCGCATTATATTATTCAAATAGAGAGACAATAGACACTAACTTTATTACATCCCGAGACTTTTTGAAGATTAGCCTATTATTTAAGCCATATTCTGCTGCCTACACTGAATTAATTGACGAATGGCAGAACCGGTGGGATATTTCCTCAAAGGGGCGTCACTTATATCAATACTTTCCGTCCGTACGCGATCGCTTAAGAAGAATCTTAGCTAGAAATTGATCACTGTGTATCACAGTTCCTAACGGGACATGGCAACTTTGAGAGCAAACTATTCACTTTTAAGAATGAACTTGATGTCCAATAAAAAATATTTTTTTGTATGGCTTTCTGTGAACAAAATGTAAAATGTGATGATAATTACTTTACTTTATAACAAATCTGGCACCCAAGATAAAACAAGAGAATGATTAAAGATAAACCATAAATAAATAAATAAATACACCCAACAGTCACATACATAGTCCTGACCCCACACTAAGATCGAGTCTTGTGTCGTGGGTATCAGGAACTACGAGGGACTTTTCGGTCTCACAAACACCCAGACCCGGAAGAAATATTTGTGGGCCGCACAAACATTTCTCTCGGTGCGGGCATCGAACCCGCGGCCTCACGTTTCACAGGCGGCGTCTAACCAACTGCGCTACGGAGGCTGTCAACCATTTCATTTCATGTCATTTCATACTGGTGGTAGGTCTCTCATATGTGAGAGGCCATCTGGGTAGGTACCACCGCAATGTCTATTTCTCCCGTGAAACAACACTGCTTAAATGCACTGTTGTGTTTCGGATTGAAGGACATTGTAGCCAGAGCAACTACTGGACATATTGAGACTTAACATCTTATGTCTCAGGATGGCGAGCGCAGTGGAATGTTGCTACTGTTTATGAGCGGTCGTATCGCTTACCATCAGGCGAACGGCTTGCTCGTCTCGCCATTCAATGCAACAAAAAAAAAAAAAAATTCTTTAATAATAACATTTTAAAATAAAACCTTACATTTTCACAAGGAAATTCAATGCGGTACTTTTTTTATGAATTAAATAATATACAAAACGCACATACGCATTTTTTGAGATACGACAATATCGCTTACCTGAGTCGATATGTTTCGTAACACAGGATTACGCATCCTGAGTGTTTGTGTATTGATAATAGAGCAATAAGGGGCGTTATCAGGCTTTCAAATGTGAGACTTCGAGTGCTATTATCTTATTAGCACAGCACTATCTACCACCCTAGATAAACCTGTGTGTTGAAAGTTCTAGAAATAACATATTAATAACATATTTGGCAACCTCAAGTCGCTGGTCGTGAAACGAAAGGCCGCGGGTTCGTTCCCCGCATCGTGAGATATTTTTGTGATACACGGGTATTTATATGAAAGAAAGAAAGAAAGAAAACTCATTTATTTGTCACAATAAGATGACGCACACACTCGTTTAACATACATTTATATCTAACATACAACAACAAGAAAATAAAAAAGGAGGTTTGTACGTCACATAAATGTGACACGTAGGTGACCACTCAGCTTATTGTTGCACTGCGACACGAGCCACAGCGCAACGCTGGTTTTCAGTGGTCACCTTGAGTGACATTCGAACGCCAGCCAACATACTAACATAAATTAAAAGCATGTTATATAATTAAAGCTTAAAAAAATAATAATAATAATAATAAAAACAAGTCATAATAAGGAACAAAACAAAGGGAACAAGTAAAATTAAAAACCTACTACACAAACAGTACAACACATACAAAGAAAATGCAAAAAAATATATATATACATACATATACCCATTATAGTTTATACAATTATGATCTCAAGTATCTAAATAACAAGCCATTGCATAATGCTCGGTCCCGCTTCCACTCGCTAAACACATCAGTGAACCCGTATATCGGGTCGTACCCGTATATCGGCGTTTTCCCGAAGGGTTAAAGCTGTGTATGGGACTGTTTGGTATATAAATAAATAAAAACACAACAGCCAAACTCATAGTTCTGAGTTCTAGAATCCTAGATAGAACTCTAGTGTCGTATCACTCTGTGTGTATCAGAAACTGCATATCTTCTTCTTTAAAGGATAGGCTACCGAGTGCAATCAGAGATTTTGCCCATATATATTTTTAATACAGCTTGTTTCCTTTATATTGTATGCCGCACTCTATTAATTTCTTTTTCTTATATGATATATCCATCCCAAGGTTGTTCATGGCGGTTGCGGGTTCGAATCCCAGGGCACACCTATGACTTTCGGAGTCATGTGTGTATTGATAGTCAATCATCACGCTCTAAAACGGTGCAGGAATACATCGCGAGGAAACCTGCATGCCATAGCGATTTATAAAAAAATCTATGGTATGTAATTACATACCATAGATTTTTTTATCCGCAAATCCGCACTAGGCCAGCGTGGTGGACTATATGGCCTAACCACTGTCAATCGTGTCACTGTCGGGACGTATATTGGCTGATACAAAAAAAAAAACAAGGTTGTGTGTGAGAAATCGCTTAGAGCGATAAGACCGCCATAAGTACTTTTTGTAATTGTTATATTTAGATTTTTTCTATGTGTGTGCAGTAACTTATAAATAAATAAACTATGAGAGGCTTTTCAGTCTCACAAACACCCAGAGCAGAAACAAATACTAGTGTACAGAAACACCCAGACTTAAAACAAATGCATTGTGGTACACAAAACATTTGTCTCGGTGCGGGGATCGAACCCACGGCCACTTATTCCTCAGCTGGCGTTTAACCAACTACGCAACGAAGGCTGTCAGTAAATTTAATTGCTTTATCGTGAAGTGGTTAATCAGTCAACTAGGACACTACAATATTATCAGTAAAAACCCAGCGTTATCAACAGGAACTCGTAATGCGCAGTGGGTGTTAGGTATACTGAAAGGATTTAAGATAATTGGTTTAATTTCGGATGGAAAAAAGTTATAACTATACCCATCAGAAAGAATCAGAAATGAGGAGATCCGTAGGAGGACAAAGGTTAACGAGATAGCCCATAGGATTAACTAATTGAAGTGACAGTGGGCTGGGCACATAGCACGGAGAACTGATGGTCGTTGGGGCGTTGAAAGGTTCTAGAGTGGAGGCCACGTACAGGCAAGTGAAATGTCGGACGCCCGCCACAAGGTGGAAGGACGATCTGGCTAAGGTTGCAGGAAGTCGCTGGGTGCAGGCCGCTTCCAATAAGTCGATGTGGAGATCATTGATGGAGGCCTATGTTCAGCGATATAACTATAACGATTTATTGAAATCTTGTAATATGCTGTTGGAATGTCCTACTAATAAATGAATAAAATTTAGTCAACCGTAAAGTACCCCAACTTTTCGGACTCTGACTTTTCGGAGCTATGTGTGTATTGATAGTCAATCACCATGCAGTACGCACTAAAACGGTAAAGGAAAAAATCGTGAGGAAACCTGCATACCATAGCGATTTGTAAGAATTTCTATGGTATGTAAGTCAACCAACCCGCACTAGGCCAGCGTGGTGAACTATATGGCCCAACCAATCTCGATTGAAGAGGAGGCCAGTGCCCTGCTGTGGGACGTATAAGGTATTGCTTATTAGCTTCAACTAGTCATGCCCATATTAGAAATCTGGCGCCGCTGTATCACTACCAAAACTATCCATCTAATGGTTGTCTGGCAGAAATTGCCTTAGAGCGATAAGACCGCCATTTGTACTTTGTTGTTTTATATTGACTGTAAAACTGTTGTTCTTTTGTTATGGTGGTGTCAATCTCTCAATTGTATCCTCGATTGCAGCTGAGGCCCTTGGCTTGCAGTGGGACGTATATGTGCTGATACAATAAATTAAACTTACATTTTGTTCCGGTTAACTCATTCACTAACGTCATACAAATTAATCACCAGATACGCAGTTCTTAAAGTCATATCACTAAGGCAAGGTATTCTGATATTTCCTGTTGGAATTAGGCTAAAGACACACAGTCATAACTCGCATTTGGCTTTAGAAGATTAACTTGAGGTACTTTACTGTATCAGGCCATATACCTCCCACTGCAGGGCACTGGCCTCCTCAACAATCCAGAGTGGTTAGGCCCTATAGTCCACCACGCTGGGCCTAGTGCGGGTTGGTGGTATTTACATGCCATATAAATTCTTACAGATATCTTTGGTATGCAGGTTTCCTCACGATGTTTTCCTTCACCGTTATTGTGCGTGGCGATTGTCTGATACACACATGACTGAAAAATCAGAGGTTTGCCCTGGTATTACATTTTTCTATTACCAACAGACCTTGCACAGTATATAAATTTATTCATAATGAAGAAAATAAATAAATCCCGAACCTTCATTCGATCCAAATCTTCATTATGATTTCTTTTTTTGAAATGTTGGTGCGGCCCACAAATATTTTTTTTCTGGTCTGGGTGTTTGTGAGACCGAAAAGTCTTTCCTAGATCCTGATACCCACGACACAAGACTCGATCATAATGTATGGTCAGGACTATGTATGTGACTGTTGGGTGTTATTTATTATTTATTTTATTTATTGACAGCCTTCATGGCGCAGTTGGTTAGGCGCCGACTGTGAAAGGAGTGGTTGCGGGTTCGGTCCCCGCACCGACACAAATGGTGTGGCCCACAAATATTTTGTAACACCGGGACAGTCCCTAACCAGTATTGATAGAATAAAAATAGGTATGGATGAATAAGCAATAAGTGTATATTTTTCCTGGTTTACTCAACATAAAAATCAGATCATTTTCCTGTTTCTAACTGCAAAGAAATTACCTAGAAGGATATTTAATAAGAAAATGACGTCATGTGTACAGATTAAATACTTAAATGTTTTATTTAAACTATTACTAATTTATTGTTAGTACGTTTAAACGTGCTAACCTCAGAAACCACTGTTTCGTATACTAACCAAATTCTGCAAGACTGTAACCTTTTTTACTTTTTTCAGGCAAATGGCGAGAACACCATGCCATTTGCCTGATAGTAAGCGATACGACCGCTAACGGACAGTAGCAAAATCAAACAACACCATGAATTACAAGGTTTACTACCTTTGGCATTCCACTGCGCTCGCTATCCTGAGACATAAGTTGTTAAATCTCAATATTTCAAGTAATTACTCTGGCTCCAATGTCCTTCACACCGAAACACAACAGTGCATTTACGCAGTGTTGTTTCACGGGAGAAATAGACATTGCGGTGGTACCTACCCAGATGGCCTCTCACATATGAGAGACCTACCACCAAATTTGTAAGAATTTCTTTGGTATGTAAAGTCCGCCAACCCGCACTAGTCCAGCGTGGTGGACTATATGGCCCACAGATATGGCCTAATCAATAGTACCCTACTCTCATTTGTAGCGGAGGCCCATGCCCTGCAGTAGTATGTATATGGGCTGTGTGTTATGTGTAAAGCATCATCATCATCATCATCATATCAGCCACAGGAAGTCCACTGCTGAACATAGGCCTCCCCCAAGGATCTCCACAATGACCTGTTGGAAGCGGCCTTTAAATATATTAATATATAAACTGAATACTATGGCTTCCTCCTCTCTCCTAAATTGTTGCCGTGCCCAACAGGGTCCACATTGTACCTTTTTATAAAATTGTAACATCTTTATAACATGTGGTGTGCAATAAAGATATTGAGTATTGAGTACACTGCTGTTTGGCGGGAGAAATAGACATTACGGTGGTACCTACCCTGGCGGGCCCTGATAGATAAGAGAACTACCATCAGTAGGTGGTAGAAACCTAACACATGTTTAGTATATAATAATATAAAATAAAATAATTCTTGTTTTCAACGAGAATCAAATCCACAACCTCGCATTTGCAGTCTAACCAAACTGTCACGACACTGTTGCATCACTTCCGCTAAATGACACTAATTGTATTACATTATAGACCATGGTCACAAAAAATGTCGTGAATAACCTCCTAACATTGCAGCATTTCCTTATACTATGATCGGGGTTACACTATGGTCCGAAAAGAAGTCGAATGTGCGAATTTCGTAAGTAAAATTGTATGAATGTGCTAGAAACTCCACAAAATGATCGAATCCTCTATCGTGCGTCGTAACTATGGACTGAGATCTGAGAAAAGTAAGTATCTTAGAGAATAGTATCTATTTTTAGATGTGGCCAACTTATAACTTGTGTTTTCTTAACAATGTCTATTTCTCCCGAAAAACAGCAGTGTAAATGCACTGTTGCGTTTCGGATTGAAGGAGATTGTAGCCAGAGGAACTATTGTATATATTGAGACTTAACAGTTTATGTCTCAGGATGGCGAGAGCAATGGAAAGCCAAGCATAGCTTTGTAATTCAAGGGGTTGTTTGGTTTTAATACTGTTCATGAGCGGTCGTATCGCTTACCATCAGGCGAACGGCATGCTAGTTCATTGTAATAAAAAAAAACTTATTTCGGACGTTCAAACATTCGAACTTTTTGTCGTAGAACAGAGTAACCCCCAGAAAGCCGACATTAAGCGATCAGTTGCTGTCGTATTCATTCACTGAGTGAGATTGTAGTAGAGCCAATACGCTTTTTGTTCTTAAATTTTTTCTTCCCTTTCCCCTACTTTGAAGGCAACGCAACTTGTAGATATCCATGGGCGAACGTATATAATATATACTTTAGAAGATCAGACACTTCAATCAATAATTATTAAATATCGGACAGGGAAAGTTTTCGTTACTGGAATATTTTCTGTGCAATAATTAATAGAATATTTAAAGTTATTGGTAGAACTTCATATCGATATTTAATTAAGTACGTCAATAATAATATACGTCAATAATAATATTAAGTCATTTTTTATCATAATATGGTTAAGTGTGGCTTGGTGAGTGCACCTACCACTGCAACTCCTGTCAGCCAGGATCAACAGTGGCACACAAAGATTTGACACCGAATTCCGGAGCTCGGCGAGTCTCTTGTCTACTAGCTTGTCTTCAACCCGAATCGAAATTAATCAGAAAGTTAAATTAATAGGAGGAGTTGGAAATAAATTATTGTCCACTTCCCTCCGCAGCAAAGCGGGTGACAAAATATTCAGTTGAGAAGTATTATCCTCTGATATAAAGGTATACAACTGGAGAAGCCAGATGTTTTAAGCACCATGGAATAAACAATTACACGGGTCCTATAGTATGAGAATATTATTTAGAACCTCATTAAAATAATAAACAATATGTTAATATATTACTTGAGAAAGCAAAAAGGTTCTACTGGGATAAGCTCGCGACCTTGTGTCACTAAGCCTATTTATCGTGCATCCCCTGAGCTGCTGTGGAGGTTAGTTATTTACGTTTCGATCGTTACATGTGCAATAGAAACTATTTTCCTATACCCCCATTTATATAGAGTATACCGGGTATCTCAAGACTGCTACCGAAAACGAAGCCGGGTGGTAGTTTTAGTGACTACAAACACAATGCAACTAAAAATTTCGCAAGAAACGCGACAATGATTTTTTATGATTTTTTAAATATCGTCATTTTTGGGTGGTAAATCCATAGTTTTTGCTAAAATAATAATTTAAACACTTTTATACCTTAGATTATTTATAAATAAAAGGGTATACACTATTACTTAAGGAAAAAATGTATTTACCACCCAAATATGGTCATAGGAAAAAAATAACAAAAAAAAATTATCGCTTTTTTTTTGCAACTTTTTCTGTTGCATTATGTCTGAAGTCCCTTTAACTACCATCCGGCTTCGTTTTCGGTAGCAGTCTTGATATACCCTGTATACTGCGACCGTAAAAGAAGCCGGGTCATAGTTTTAGTGACTTATGATACAATGCAACTAATGAATTTTAAGATGTGCAGTTTTACTCAAGATGTTCTCCTTCATCTATAAATAATTATGAATACAAGTACTGTGTCAGCCCATATACATACTACTGCAGGGCATGGGCCTCCGCTACAAATGAGAGTACTATTGATTAGGCCATATCTGTGGGCCATATAGTCCACCACGCTGGACTAGTGCGGGTTGGCGGACTTTACATACCATAGAAATTCTTACAAATTTGGTGGTAGGTCTCTCATATGTGAGAGGCCATCTGGGTAGGTACCACCGCAATGTCTGTTTCTCCCGTGAAACAACACTGCGTAAATGCACTGTTGTGTTTCGGATTGAAGGACATTGTAGCCAGAGTAACTACTGGACATATTGAGACTTAACATCTTATGTCTCAGGATGGCGAGCGCAGTGGAATGTTGCTACTGTTTATGAGCGGTCGTATCGCTTACCATCAGGCTTGCTCGTCTCGTCATTCATTGCAATAAAAAAAAAAATCGCTATAGTATGTAAGGTTTCCTCAGATGCTTTCCTTCACCGTTAAAGTGCGTGGCGATTGACTATAAATACACATATGACTCCGAAAAGTCAGAGGTGTGCCCTGGGATATGAACCCGCTGTCACTGTGAGCATGTTGGCAGCCGCATCTGGTCCGTTTACCCAAAGGCCCCCACGCACTTTAATGCACGTGTAAGTTAAAAAACTCTGTATTTTCCTCATGTTCGAACAATGAACTTACGACCTCCATTTACGCAGTTCGACTCACTCGTAATTAAGCTATCGCTCCATTTATCAATTTAAGATTAATGATTCCAAAAAAATATTTATTCACCTTTTTACGTGTGTTAATGACTATATTATTATTTATCAACTTACCCACTAAAATAATGTTTTCATAAATTACTGGGCACTGGCTGTTAATAGTTCAACAAATAAAAAACAAAATAAAAGACAATCGATTTATAAAAAAAAACCTTGCCAGCCAGTGTTGTTTACGAGCCCGCTGCCCGCGTTTGTCAGTTTGACGTTAGTTTTGGCGGGAAACGCCCGTCATTTCGATCGCCGCACCAGTGCCGTGCCGCCCGCCACAGCGAACGCATTGCGGTCGGGTCCCCCGCACATGCCATAACATTACGAGACGTTAAAACCATAACCGACACTAAGTAACAAAACACGTACCGGTGTTGTTCAGTGACTGTTTACTAAAAATACCGCGACAAGATTGCAAAGTGCCTTCTAATGTTAACTTAAGTGTTTTCCGAAATCTTGTGAATTGGAAAAAAAACACGCGGCATGGTTGAAACGCGTGCAGCATCTATTTAAAGATTATGTTTTTTATTAATAGTTTATTGCGTAGGTTACCGTAACCCACGCTCGGCGAAACCGCTACAGTTTTGTCCTAGAAACGGGCATTGTTTACGCGAAGCCATAGCAAGCCCGTCCCTGACTGAAATAGCCGATTGCAAAATGATGTGGCCGTCGTCTCAAGCGAGCAAAATCCTCACGGTCCTTCTAGTGATGGTCATAGTATACTGTGTTTGTATGGACACGTTCCTGTTTCTCAGAATACAGAATTATAAAATCGACGTGTTTGATAACATTACCGCGAATCAGACGCACGATGCAACAACTGTTAAGAGTGCAACTCAGCCGAATTACGAAGATGTTACGTGGGTGCCGTGTAGCATAAACCCATTGTGCCATCCGACCGTGAAAGCCTTAATGGTGGACCACATAAACCATTTTATATACGGCCCACTATGTTGCATTCTCGATATAAGCTTAGGTATATCTGAGAAAATGCTATTTATTACTCCAAACATGATCTCATTCTTCCACGTTTTCGTGGCGTGTGTTGGAGCGAAACTGCTCACATGCCAAAGTTTGGCTGCAAGAAGACTGGGCATAGTTTTATTCCAAATTCGAATGTTCCTGGACGATCTAGACGGCCATGTCGCGAGAGAAAGAAAGCATATTAAAGGAGAGAGATCGGAGGTTGGAACAATGGGTTATTGGGTCGATGGTATATGCGACTTAATCGGCGTAGTAGCAATGATGTGTGGTATACTTTTATACTTAAAGAATAACCCTCCCAGGCGAGGATACAAGGGCACTCCAGTCAGTACGCTACCTTACCACCAGCTCAAAGAGATTAACTCGACCGAAGACATTGAGAAAGACCACCAAGATAATGGGATCTCATACAAAACTAAAGTAACTTTCCAAAGGATAGTCCAAGTGGTTGGGTTATTCTCTGGACAAATGTTGCTTTCTTCCTTAGCCTGGAACAGATACATAGACGTCTACCAGGAGTTACTGGAGAACTGCACGGACTATGACGTCATTCGTCGGGAGACCACCTTCAGATCTGGGGTTTTCTTCTCCGCCACCGGTCTCTGGAGGATAGTGAACCCTCATAGCTATCTCCATGTGTTGTCTCTAGCGGTCTTCTGCGATAAGACTTGGTGTTTCCTGAAGACAGTTCACTACAGTGGGTACCTAGTTTTAGCTGCTGGTGTGGGTGTTTCGGAATACTTAGTGGAGTGTTTTAAGTCATTTGTGATGGGTGTTGATGGCCGTTGATAAATGTGATTATTTAAGTCTTGAGCAATGGCTTGTGGGTGTTGTGATTTCAGCACGATTTGGGTATTGTATAGTTTATGTTTAAGTAATTGATTCCTGAAATGTGGTGTGGTTTTGGAGTGCGTATGTTTTTCTGTTCTGTTCTAAGTGGAACGCGAGGAATATTTTTAGTCTATGCGTGAGATCACTTTCAAAAATATTTGAGAATTTTGTTTTCTAAGTTTTGAGGTATTGAAACCAAAGTTTATATTTTTTTTAATTTCTCAAATTCGTTTTGAAAGTTATTTACACGTATATATTTTATTTACAAACAAAAAATAAGTTATCGGATTATTAAATCGCCTTGCTACATATCGCAAGTTTAGTATTAAAATGACTGAATACAAAAACTTTTGGGAAATACGCAAGAAACTTTTTGCAATTACAATTTCATATGTTTATTTTTAAATAAATGACATATTAATTCCTTAACTTAAGTTTCTATAACAGCAACAATAAAACAGTATATTATAATCAGAGAATTATGTCTAACGTATTTTAGGGCCATTTTGCATCAATCACTTTAATACTAAACACGGGATATGCATGTTTATAAATCCGTCCGATACAAGTACTTATTAACTGCATAGCTCCACGAATCAAATATTTATGTACATATCAGCTCATAAACCCACTGTTGGGCTCTGCTTGGGTGTTAAGGGTTTGGGCTTAGTCCACCACGCTGACCTATGGTATTTACATTTATAACTTTGATATTTTGAGTAGATAAATATTCAAGTTGCTTCATGATGTTTTCTTTCATTAATTGAGAGAATTAGCTATAAATGAACACGTATAATGCGTTTCAAATAAGAATAGGAACGTCAATGACCCTTAGCTGTCAAATATCACATGAAAAGTATGGTTAGAAACAAAAAAATATTTACGCTTAATATTTTTTTTTCATTTCGTCATATTCCTAAACATAAATGAGCTAAATAAATTGGAACAGTTACAATATGTTGTGTGGAAAAGTAAACAAGAATGTTTAGTCATAAATAGTTTTAAAAAAGACAAATTTTTAATTTACTTCATTTACAATAATTCGCCAGAAAGTAACTACAGGGACGACATTATTTTTTTATGAAATATTAAATATTAAAAGAATCATTTTTATCCAACAAAAATATTATTTAAAGAAACCTTGTTTTGCTCATCCTACCTAAATTGTGCGATTTGACAGCTATAATGAACCAATATGGCGCCAGGTCAGTCCTATTCTTATTTGAATCGCATTATAATTTTGAATAGTTCAAAGTTGCCCTTGCATTTGAACCCGCGTCCTCAGATATGGCACGCCGGTCGTCTCTCAACTAAGCTATCATATGCCGCAATATTGAATATAGAGGGAGTATTTTTAATATAGAGGGAGCGATGCGTACATTCGCGTCTTGAAAAACGTAAATATTTTCTTGTTTGTAAAGTTGGTTGTGCTCCTATATTAGTGAGAATTGAATTAATTATTTAGCAATAAATTGCTATTAATTCTTTTGATACCTGAAATTATATTTAGCTATTGTCCTTTTAAAATAAATTTGAGTGCAATTAAATAGCCCTAAACGATTTATTTTTACTTTTCTTTTCCAAGTAATTCATGTATGTTGGACAACCTGTCAAATATTAGCCAATAGGAGGGCAGAAATAGGTGGCCCGGCACCACCATTTTTATTTACATATTTGAAGTACCAGCGCCCTCTCTATACTATAGATACTCAAAGGCCGCACTCTTCATCCATAAAGCGAGTCTTCAGTAACTATTAATGAACTCGTAACTTTGGATAATTAATATTATTATTATTATTATTGATAATTATAATTAATATTAATATTATTATTATTATTATTATTATTATTATTTTTCATCTTTAAACTGAGCAATGAAAATGAAAATGAATTTGAATCCGGGTCTTCATATAATAAAACAAGAAATTTAGGTCTCAAATGCTTTAGAAATGCGTCCCTTATGATCGTGGTCGCCATTCACTAATTACTATTCGTGTTTTCAAAATCGATCGATATTTATTGATAGACATTTAATGTATGGTGGGCGCATCTAATGGACCGGAAATCATTACGGGGAAATGGAATTGTCGTGAAACTTTGTGGAATACACAAAGTCAATCACAGACAATTACAAAGTCCTGACGCCACACTAATATCGAGTCTTGTGTATTTTTTTTGTCAATGATTGGCGAGGTGAGCTTGCCTTTCAGCGATACAACCGCTCATGAACAGTAGCAAAACCAAAACACCATGAATTACAAAGAAATGCTTGGCATTCCACTACGCTCGCCATCCTGAGACATAAGATGTTAAGTCTCAATATATCCAGTAGTTACTCTGGCTACAATGTCATTAAATCCGAAACACAGCATTTACACGGCTGTTTGGCGGGAGAAATATTTATAGAAATATTCACTGTTACCAAATTATCGCAGGCAAAGCATCGAACAAAGCCGAAAAGCCAAAATGTAATTATTATTTATCTTTATGGCTATTGAAATACGACCGCAATCTATCAATAATTTGATAAAAATCGTATGTTTAAAATAAATAAAATAGATTATCGCTCATAATATTGGAATCTGTCGTCATAAGAATTCAAATTATCAGCATCGGAGCTTTAGATATGAATTTTATGAGCAATGGGATTAATAACTATGGCGGCCTATCCTATATGGAAGACCTACCACCTGTTTATCAGAAACTACAAAAAGCTTCTCGGGATCGAACCCGCGGCCTCTCGTTTCACAGGCAGCGTCTAGCCAACTGCGCCACGGAGGCTTTCAATATTATTTAGAACCTGCGACTTTAAGAAATAATCTTTTAGCTGCTGAGTCAATCGTTATCAAACATTCAATCACTGAAGTATTTGTTATTTCTGATTCAATTACATTATTCAGAAATCAGATCTGAGTCATATAAGGACGTGAATAGCTTCGCAAATTCCAATTTCTATTACGTCATAACACTTATCACCAAATACACTCTCTCTGTCTTTCTCTTTTTCACTCTTTCTCTCTTTAATCTCTTTTTCTAAAATCCTGTGAAGAAGAAACGGCAAGAAACCCCCAGCAACACGAACTGTTCTTTTTATTTTTTCTTGACATTTATACAAACACGTGTTTGCAATATAAATTATATTAAGTACGACGTTCCTAGTTCTATTGCCAAGTAGTAAAAAACTGTAAATTTTTAAGTCAACAAACAAGATAAATTATTCATATAGGATCATTTGCACCAATTTAAACTTTGAAAATTCTTACATCTCAATGCTTCGAACAATTAAGTATCAAAGCTCTAATGTATGGATATTTCAGTCTAAGTTATGGTCTGTTACTAGATGCAACTTGTCCTAACTTAGAACCCGTTCGCCTCACAACCAGTTTGGTACGTATAAGGTCTCGATCTTGCGGTCCGAGGTTCATTTTGTGCGTCCCGAGTAGCGAATTCCTTTTGTGGTGACTTGGATGCTGTAATTTATGGTCGGAACGGGTTTTGCGACCTTAGGGATCGCCTTAGCTACAATGGTTTTTATTTATTGAGGGGACTTGGGTAACGAAGGGTCACGGGTTTGACTTCCGTGTTAACACAAAGGATTAAAATGTAGGTCATTTATTGTTAACTTTCATAGTTGTAACTGGTTACATAAAGCTTGAATATAACAAAATGCTGCTATAAAATCGTGATGTATTATACACTACTCATTCATGCCATCAAACCATGAGGGTAGACAGACAGAAAAGAAACATATTCTATGTTTATTAGAATTATTATCTTACTATACAGTCCACATCAGCAACATATTTCCCGTACTGTTTTATTTATACTTATTTCAACTCAATGCCGCACTTTGTATTGCTTTTCCGTCCCTTTACGTCCCGTTATATCCCGACATGTCCCGTCTCATACTCACTCAAGCCTCATGAAATACTGTCCCATCCGACCCCTGTCGAGCGAAAAAAAATACAAATATACATATATGAATTCTTTGCTCATCCCACGCGAACACTACAATTTTCGGGATAACAGTGGCCCATGTGTAAATCCATGATGTTAGCTCCTTCCATACAAAATTTAAGCGAAATTGGCTCAGCCTTTTTTTTTATTGCAATGAATGACGAGACGAGCAAGCCGTTCGCCTGATGGTAAGCGATACGACCGCTCATAAACAGTAGCAACGTTCCACTGCGCTCGTCATCCTGAGACATAAGATGTTAAGTCTCAATATGTCCAGTAGTTACTCTGGCTACAATGTCCTTCAATCCGAAACACAACAGTGTATTTACGCAGTGTTGTTTCACGGGAGAAATAGACATTGCGGTGGTACCTACCCAGATGGCCTCTCACATATGAGAGACCTACCACCAGTAGATTGAAGCGAACAAGAAACACATCAACATCGAACACATAAATATTGAAGTAAGTATATGGATACTCTGCCTGGGCGGCATTGGCACTTACCATCAGGTGCAATGCCGCCACTATGCCAAAAAACTAATTATCAAACCACAATATTCATCGGTTCTGTGATCACACCTATTTTTAGGTTTTAAAGCCCAGATAAAATTATGATTATAATCACAAAACTAAGAAAATATTTTGATACCTAATCTAATCATCAATCATTAATACAATCATTGTATTTACAAAATACCTATAACTGATATAGCAAATGATGTTAAAATAAAGTTTCTTAAAGTTTCTTAGTAATGAGCTGATTTCGTTTCATTAGTCTATACTGCTATCTTGAATGGGTTATCGGAATTAAACTCATTTGTAAATACATATTAAATTTATTGTTACGTGAAAACAACAGGTGGGTGATAAAAAAATATGTTTAATACATATCATAAAATATACAGGATGATATTGAAATGTCGCAGTTTTTGGATTATAAAGACCTAAAAAATCTTAGTTTTTGGAAAACGTTAATCAAAGATATGGAATATAAGAAATTTTGTACTTATGGAAGATACATCTAGAAGGCCGATTTACACATCTCTCTGCCTTTCATGCGTCAATAGGTCCTTCTTTAATAACGGGTCTATAGGTTATTTTTGGCCAAAAGATGATTAAAAGACAAAATCATTTTTTTTTTTTGGATTAGGTCACTTTAATTCTAAAGGTGTATTATTGTGTGGTATTTAATTTAAATCACCCGAGGTAACATTGCACCAAAAAAAAACAGCCTGGTAGTTTTGTCAAAATACGTTATTTTAAATTTCAAGGCTTTTATTCAGTCCGTATAGGCACGACTCTTTATGGTTCAAGTAAGTTCCTGAAGAAGTGTTTGAAGTTTCTTTACTTTATTTTGTACACTTCCTTTTTCTCACAACCGGCAGATGGATGATTATTCTAATTGTTTTTACGTTTTTTGTATTTTATTTATTTTTATACTATTGTAGTATAATAATAAATAATATAATAATATATTTGTCTTAATATTTACTCTACGTTGATATAACTTTTTTTTTTATGTCTAATAGTGACAGCGATGATTATTTATCAGCATGCAGTAGTTTTGTAAGTGTTCCATCACTTGCAGACACACTCTCTTTTCAGTTCTCCGACGTTTCGAGGAATTTTAATGTAGTCCATCTCAATGCCCAGAGTATTCCTGCCCATTTCCCTGATATGCTGGCTAGTTTCGACTGTACTAATATTCATGCTATCCTTGTCTCTGAGTCTTGGCTAAAGCCCTGTCTTCCTTCGACCCTTTATTCTCTCCCTGGATTTCACCTCATAAGGAATGATCGCACGTCACGTGGTGGTGGTGGTGTCGCAATTTACCTCCGTACTTATTTGCGATACACCGTCGTTAGTACATCACCGCAACCTCCACCAGCGAATGCTGGCGAACATATTTTCTTAGAGGTGGAATTCTCTCATCAGAAGCTCTTACTCGGTGTTTATTATTGTCCCTCGCTTCGCATAGATTTCTTTTCTTCTCTTGAAATTGTTCTTGAAAACTTAGTATCCTTGTACAGTCAAACCATAATCATGGGTGACTTCAACACCTGTCTCCTTAAGAACGACCGTCGTTCCTCCTCTCTTTCGAATACTATCCAATCCTGCAACCTATCTATTCTACCTCTTTCTGCAACTCATCATTCTCCCAACTGCACTCCTTCTCTCCTAGACCTTATCTTTGTCTCCTCTGTAAACCACGTCGCAAAACATGGTCAATGTTCTGCTGACGCATTTTCTTACCATGACCTCTTATTCCTATCCTATCGTGTTCGTCCTCCTAAACCTTCACCCAAAATCTTCTGCAGCGAAATTTTCGGGGCATGAACGTTCTTAATCTTTGCAAGGATGCCAGTGCCATTGATTGGAGTGATCTCTATCAGTTGAACTGTGTGGATGCCAAGGTTGACCTTTTCACAAGGACATTGACTAGTCTTTTCGACAAACATGCACCTGTTCGGTCAATTAAAATAAAACACCTTCCGTCACCTTGGCTCTCCAATGAAATCAAAGATCTGTTGTGTAAAAAAGCGTCAGCCAAGTCCAAGTATAAACGTCGTCCCAATGAATCAAATTGGCTTAAGTACGTTGCCATTCGGAATCACTGCAGTAAGGTGTGTAGGAATGCTCAACGCCGACATATTCACAACTCAGTTGAAAACGGAGATCCAGCTAAAGTCTGGAAATTTCTGAAAGCATTAGGAGTGGGTAAACCTACACAAGACTCAATTCCGAAATCCATTGATTTAAATTCCTTAAACAATCACTTCTCTTGTCCATCTTTTTTTGACAAGAAGACCAAAGGTAATACTATAAAGCATCTTTCTACCATTAAGACTCCTCAATGTTCAGCTTTCGAATTTAAACAATTTGCCACTTGTGATGTTAGAAGAACCATTACTCTGATCTCATCAAATGCCATGGGCAGCGACTGTGTCAGCCGTAATATGATTCTTCCTATCCTAGACGAAATCCTTCCCGTCATTTGCCACATCCTGAATTATTCCGTTTCCAGTGGGACTTTTCCTACTGCTTGGAAAGAAGCCCACATAATCCCCATTCCTAAAAAACCTAAACCCTCTATACTATCTGAATTTCGCCCTATTGCCATTCTACCTTTCCTGTCCAAAGTCCTCGAACGCCTGATCCATACCCAACTTAACGATTTCCTTTCCAGTAACAACCTCTTAAATCCTCTCCAATCGGGATTTCGTCCTGGGCATAGTACAACTACCACTCTGACTCTTATTACGGATGGCATCAGATTGGGGATGAAGCAAGGTCAGCTGACAGTCCTAGCATTGCTAGATTTCAGCAACGCCTTCAACACTGTCGATTTTGATGTGTTACTTGGTGTACTACGTTCTCTTAACATATCTCCAATGGCAATTGATTGGTTTCGTAGTTACCTGTTTGGACGCCGGCAACGCATTCGGGTTGAGGATAGTTATTCCTCTTGGTGCCCTGTATCTGCTGGCGTTCCACAGGGCGGCGTGTTGTCTCCTTTACTTTTCGCAGTTTTTATAAATTCCATAACCAATCATCTCTGTTCTTCCTACCACCTCTACGCTGATGATCTCCAAATTTACACCCGGGCGCCCTTGGATAAGATGGTTGACGCTATTGCGAGAATTAACTCAGACATACAGCTGATCTGCGAGTGGAGCAAGACCTATGGATTGATGGTCAATCCATCCAAAACACAGCTCATTGTTATTGGCAGCTCCAGATTATTCTCAAATATAAACTGGAACCAACTACCATCCGTCTATTGTAATGGCACCTCTATCCCATTTAGCGACACAGTTAAGAATCTAGGTTTAATCATTGATAGATCCTTCACTTGGGGCCCGCAGCTTCGAGAACTTAGTAGAAAGCTGTTTGCCTCGGCAAAGTCCTTGCGAAAGTTAAGCAATCTTCTGCCCATTACCACGAAAATTTCACTTGCGCAAACTCTCCTTCTCCCCATCCTTGATTATGCCGATGTCAGCTATCTAGATCTCACCGAGGACCAACTTGATAAGCTTGAGCGTCTCCAGAATTTTTGTATAAGATTCATATTTGGCCTTCGCAAATATGACCATGTTTCTGAATTTCGTACTAAGCTCAAGTGGTTACCCATCCGGTTTCGTCGGAATACTCATATTCTTTCACTTTTATACAATATAATATTTAATCCTCTCACGCCACGTTATCTGAAAGATCGATTCATTTTTCTCCACGACTCACATTCAAGATCCTTGAGGTCGTCGGAGAACCTGAAACTGAAAATGCCCTCCACAGTATTCATGGACAAATCATTTGCAGTCCGACTGTGGAACTCACTTCCAGTCGAAATAAGACGGGCACGAACGCTGTCGTCTTTTAAAAAAATGATTAAAGACCATTTCCTTTCTCAACTAGAGCATAGCTGAGGAATATCTTGTCCATTCGCCTCTTTGGTAAATGTTAGGATAGGTATATATTTATGTATAATGTAAATTGTATGTATGTGTATTTTAATATATTTTGTTGGTATGTATTTGTATATATGTATGTATATATTATATATTACTATTTTATATACCTTAGACTGCCCGCTCATTTTTCATATTTCAATATCCATCCAAAGGTTGCCTGGAAGAAATTACCTAGTGTGATAAGGCCGCCTCTTGTACTATTATTATTGTGTTGTTTCTTTACTGTATTTTTATGTTGTGCAATAAAGGATTAAATAAATAAATAAATAAATAAACAATGTTTCTTCTTTGTCAGTGCCTCTCTTGACGGAATGGTCGTGATGGTTTCTTAGGTTTACGCGAATGTTACACATTGAAATAAAACTATTATTTACGGATTTTATCGCGGACTTGGTTTAATTTTTACATTTGTTACTTATTACTTTACAGCTTTCACGGTCACTTGGCGGGCTCCCCGTGACCACGAAAGCTGTAAAGTAATCGGAATGGTCGTGGTCATCACTTCAGGAGTTAGTGGTTGGCCGTATATATACAGAGTGGCCAAAAACCGTGAGGTTTTTTTTAAATATTTATTTAGTGTTATGTCACCTGAGTTGATGAAAAACATGTGAGTTAAATTAAATTGCATATTTCAATATCACCTGTATATACAGTATTGCATCAGCTAATCTTGTGCCAATAATTGTTAAAATAATTTCAACAGTATCGCCATTTGGAATTTTTGTGATGGATTATGGGTTAGGTTATTTTCTTATTTAGGTACAGTCAGCGACAAAAGTCGTTGAACACATTCAAAACGCCAAAGTCTTGCACACATGAAGCAACTGAAGTGGTTGAGCAGGGTCGGCCACAAAAATTCGTGAACACCTTAAGGTTACAAAAGTTTCTGAACAACAAAAGCAACAAAATTCCTGAACACGCAAATTGTACATAAGTCAATATTTTTTTGATATCTTTGTATTGCGCACGCCCACCGACTTCGATATGAACCAGTTAACTATCTGGCGAATTTCCGTGACAACTCATAACAATATTCAATGTAGTTTCTCAAAATATTCCTAAAGCCACAACGTGTGTTTTATATCAATGGAGACAATTAAAAATAATAATTATTAGTCAGAACGGAAAATACTTTTTCAAAGTTTCTGAGCGACGAAATACCTGAACACACCAATGGTACATAAGTTTCTGAACACCTATAAAAAGCAAGTTTGCCGCAGATGTGTTCAGCTACTTTTGTCGCTTTGTTATGCATTCATTGTAAAATGTTATTTCATAATTTATAATTTTTGCTTTTCTCTGCATTGACTTATTGTATTCTTCTTCTTTTTTATTGCAATGAGCAGCTAGACGAGCATGCCGTTCGCCTGATGGTACACGATACGACCGCTCATAAACAGTAGCAAAACCAAACAACACCTTGAATTACAAAGCAATGCTTGACATTCCTCTTCGCTCGCCATCCTGAGACCTAAGATATTTAGTCTCAAAATATCCAGTAATTACTCTGGCTACAATACCGTTCAATCCGCAACATAACAGTGCATTTACACTGCTGTTTAACGGGAGAAAAAGACATTGCGGTGGTACCTACCCAGATGGCCTCTTACATATGAGAGACTTACCACCAGTGTTATTGTGAAATAACATTTATTTATGAGAAGTTTTTAGCATGTTTTATATCAGTGGAGATAATAAATAACAATAATTTAATTAGTCAGTATGAAAAAAGTGGCCGCTATTTTGAACTTTTTAGATATTTGGCAATTGGTCTCGAATTTTATTTCACGGTTTATATTTTTGCTTTCCTCTGCATTGACTTATTGTTTTCTGTTTTTGTGAAATAATATTTATTTATGAGAAGTTTAAATGTCTTGTTCATCTGTTATTGGCACGAGGAATTAAACAATAAATTGTTCAGATTAAAAAACATTTATCTCAAAAGATATTTCTAAATTTCACTTCATGAGATATAATAATTGTATAGGTAAAATTATGCTAGTATCGGACAGTACTAATCTATCCCATCAAAAACATCCTGTAAAAAAATCCAAGTCTCGCAGCTCAGGTTTTCTACCGCAAAAAGTTGTGAGATGCATGTAATACCAAGTCGATTATTTATTTAGTCCTTAAGGGACCTTCTATATAAAGTTATTACGTTAGTTATTACCATATCAATAGTAAAAATTCTTTACGTTTTAAATAAATGGATCGACTTGGCCATCGCATGAAAACATAATGTATCGTACAATTTATACATAATGCTGCTGGCCAAGTCGATCTATTTATTTAAAACGTAAAGAATTTTTAATATTGATATGGTAATAACTAACGTAATAACTTTATATAGAAGGTCCCTTAAGGACTAAATAAATAATCGACTTGGTATAACATGCATCTTACAACTTTTTGCGGTAGAAAACCTGAGCTGCGAGACTTGGATTTTTTTACAGGATGTTTTTGATGGGATCTCACGTCTTTTTGTAGAGTCCTACTTTTTTCCTTTTCGGTACTTCTTACTTCTAGAATCACTAACGATTTTTCTTAAAGCCTCTGTCTTATGGATTTTTCTTATTTTTGTAGGTATCAATTTACCACAAATATAGCGGATTTGATTATTAATGTTCTTTCTTTCATTGTAATTGATATTTTCGAGTTATTTAATCTATTTATTTGCAAGTTTTTCTTCGTCATGTTTTTCTAGAGGAATGTTGTACAATTTCATGGGCTGAATACACCGTTTCCCTCTCTATATCCCCTCCTGTTATGCCTCATGTATATAGATATCTATCTACAACTATTATTCCATTATATACGGGTACAATGATTCATTAACTGCAAATGTAACTTTGTAATCCTATACATTTATATGGGATTACAAAGTTATTCACGCAGTTGGTATATCTAGAAAACTAGACACAAATTATGAAATGTTTGAATTTTCCCTTACTTTAGACACTAAACACTAATTATATTATAAATTTAAAGGTTCTATGTCTGCTAGAAGTGCCTTAGACTTTTGATGATCGGTCAGTCAGTCAGTGAGTGACAAAATTAAGAAAGTTTGACATGCTACAATTCTTGAACTACTGGTTCAAATTGAATGAAATTTTAAATATACCGTGTTTACACAATGCCTGCTTAGTAACTGAAAATTCAGGCTTCATGCTTTAGCCACAACGAAGTTATAGGGGGTTGAAAATGGTCTGAATTGCTTCGAGAAAAGGATGTTACGGCCTATAGCTCGACTTGGAGGGGGCTCGGCCGCGCCCCCAGATAATTTAATTATGTGGGTAAGACAGTTACAATGTGCTTATATTGGAACAATAACACAGTAAAATACCGACATGTCAATTCACAAACCAAGTCTTGCTGCCATATACTATTATAAAGTTAGAGAAAGAAATTGAACTTACACAATCAGCGGCAAATAAAAGTTTATTTAATGAATTAATTGATGTATGTTCAGAGTATACTCCTGTTAAGGCTACTGATATTATAGACCTAACAGGGGGTGACTCACCAAAGTGCCAGCCAAGTATAAACCTACTTAGCAATAAAAAAGTCAAAAAATACATGAAAATCATTAAATTATTAAAAAAAAAAAAATCAAAAAATATTAATAAAAACACCATTTTGGAGCTTAGGAAAGAACGTAGGGCCCTGATAGCTAAACTTCAAAATTATGAAATCAAACTAGAGGACAGCAAAAATATATATGAAATAGACACTCAACGATTGCTGTCTGATATCAGTACTTTAGAGGAGCAATTGAGTTTGACCTACAGGAAATATTTGACTCAACAAACTGAAGTTCAAACATTGCTCAAAGCTTGTGAACAGAAACAAAATGATGATTATGCTGTTAATAAATCTTTAATGTCATCTGACCTGTCCTACTCTCTAAGATATAACCAATCAATTAATGTAGGATGTGAATCATCAATAATAATTGATGACATAACTAATACAAAAACTTGCACTGTCCCACTTACGCCCAGAAATAGTACTAATGTTCCAAATCACAAATATAATACTATAATGTATTCTGACAATGTAGGAAAAGGTATTGAAATAATAATAAATAAAAGTAGTAGTCATCCCCTAGTAAACTACTGTATGCCAGGGATGCCTTATAAGCATATTGTTAATACTCTGTCGCAAAACGTTTATAATGACAACACTTGTATAACAGTCTGCATTGGAGATTGTCAAGGTCTAAAAAAGCGGGACATTACTGAGAGTTTTGAAATATTATTGAAACTCAAATGTCCCAAAATCATATTGTGTGCCTTCCTATATTTAAATAATGTGTCAGATAATGTAAATAACCACACGTCAACCTAGTGAGGATTTTAGTATCGCAGTTCACACATGCAACAATCCCAGCTCTTGTATTTGTCCAAAAATTGATAGAGTTCCTGAAACAAAATACTTGGGAGTTATAATAGACCAAAGACTATCTTGGAACCCACATATCAGTCAAGTTGCTAGTCGTATTAGAAAATTAATTTGGATTTTTAAAACACTAAGACACGTTGTTCCTACTCCGAGGATCAATGAAAATAACCCCGGTAGAAACTTATTAAATGAAATATATATTGCACTTGTTCAATCCGTGTTAGCCTATTGCATTCCTGTATGGGGTGGTGCAGTAAAAACAAAATTAATTGAACTTGAACGTGCGCAACGTGCCTTGATAAAAGTAATGTATTTTAAAGGTACACGTTACCCGACGCATAATCTATACTTAATAAGTAATCTACTTTCAGTAAGAAAATTATATATCCAACAAACTGTTTTGAGGAAACATAAAAGTATGAATCATGTAGAAGATATAGGAGCTAAAAGAAGGAAACATGTTATTGTAAAAATACCAAAATCAAATACATCTCTCGCGGATATGCAAGATAATAAACGTTCAGCGCAATTATACAATAAAATCCATAAAGAGTTGGATATTTACAGTAAAGTTTACCACGATTGTAAAAAGTGTATAAAAAAATGGATAATCTCACTCACTTATGAGGAGACAGAAGCACTATTACGATGAATAAATACACACACATACCCACACACACACACACACACATACACAGACACACACCTACATACTCACACTCACGCTCAAACACGCATACACTATACACATACATATATACATATTAATTGTGGCATAAAATTAAAAGTAATGTTTTAAGATTTAATATATTTTTGTATCAATTCAGAGAACGTTTAAATACATGTATATTATCTAATTTTAGTTATGGAAGAGCGGTGTCTCCTAACACAGGCACTAATGCTTAAAAGGAGGCTCCAGCGAAATGTTATTGTAAACGAAAACTTTGTAAAAATTAATAAACGTTATTATTATTATTATTTCTCTTTATTTTATATATTTTTTTTACATTTTTATATATATAGTATAAAACAAAATACATATAAAAATATAAAAAGTTATCCAACGATGGCGAGGCTCGAAACCCAAGCCACCGGTGGTTAGGAGCCCAAAGTGAGGAACCGCCTCACAATACGTGCCGTGTCAAGCAATACTGCCTTCTGAATCTGACTTCTGACCCAACAGCCGATTGAGAGCCTCTGTAGATGTTGGTCGAGGCTCTTTGGTATCAACCCTTGGCAGAAACGACAATCGGGACAATAATTGTTGAGTCGACATCCCACATGTCGGTAACCTCGTGTGCCAAATCTAAATATTTAGACATTTTGTCTTTTTCAGCTTTGACAAGGTTATCGTCATGCGGGATGGTGACGTCAACAAGTATAGCCCGGCGCGCCAATCGATCTATTATCCCAATGTCAGGCTTATTGGCTAGAATAGTCCTGTCTGTGATAATAGATCGATCCCAATACAGCGTTGCATGACCATTTTCGAGAACTGGTTGGGGCACATACTGGTAATATGGCACTTCAGGCGTCACAAGTCCATATCGAAGGGCAATTTGCTGGTGTATGATCTTGGCTACTAGGTTATGTCTATGCAAATACTCGCCGTTAGCAAGATACGAACAACCGGAAATAACATGCCTGATAGACTCACCAGGACGGTGGCATGCCCGACAGATGTCGACCGTACCGTCCTTCAGGATGTATTATTATTATTATTATTGTTTCAATTAATTAGTTATCTCAGGTTTTACCTGGGATTTTAATGTGTTGTAGGAACGGGCGTATTGCCAAGGAACCTACTTCACAATTTTTACTACTATCGTGTGGATTACGTTTGAGACTGTGGTTGGCTGAAACTCATGGTATTATTCAAGAATCGTCGCACTATGGCACAGGTATCTAGGATGATGGATTTTTGAAGGGGTATATAACTAAATTTATGGATACCCAGTTCAGCTAGACTGTTATGAAGTGATTTAGGAACTACTCCTATCGAGGATATGATAATGGGAATTATTCTGACTCTGTTTTGATGCCACATTTGCTGTATTTCCTCAGCTAATGGAAGGTATTTTCGGATTTTTTCTATATGTTTTTGTCGCAGGTTATCGGTATTAGGGACGGAGATATCTATCAAATATGTGGTTTTATCATCTTTTGTCAGTAATATTATATCCGGTCTATTATTGTTAGTTGTTCTATCTGTGATTACTTCCCTATCCCAATATAGTTTAACTTGATGGTTTTCTAAAACGTTTTTAGGTTTATATTTGTAGTATGGATCTAGGTTTTCTATTAAGTTATATTTTTTTGCTAGTAATGCATGTATTTGTTTTGCAACATTATTGTGTCTGTCGGTATATTGTTTGGTAGCCAGTAGCGCGCACCCTCCCGTTATATGATCTATCGTTTCGGGTAATCTGTTGCACAATCTGCAGCTATCTATTGTTACTTGTGGGTTTTTAATTATAAATTTTTCGTAGTTTTTAGTTTTAATGATCCTATCTTGTATGGCTACCATAAATCCTTCTGTCTCTGCAAATATATTTCCTTTCTTTAACCACATATTTGACGCCTCCGCATCCACATGGCTCTGCTTCAAGTGATTTGGGTATTTACCGTGTAAAGACTTTGAGTTCCAGCTATCTATTTTTGTTTCATCTTTAACGATTTTAGTTTCTGGGGTGAAATCGGGATCATTAAGATAAAGAGGTGCTATTGAAATTGGTATTTTACAGATCGATTCGTGTATTGGGCTATCTCTGCTTCTGTTTAGGAAATAACTACGTAAATTTTTTACTTGTCTATAATGTAAATTTTTTATATCCACTATGCCTCTACCTCCATCCTGTCTCTTTAAATTAAAACGTTCAACTGCTGCGTGTATATGATGTGAATTAAATTTATTAAAGGTTGTTCTTGTGAGGGTGTTAAGGGCATCTAAATCGGTGTCTGACCATTTTATAATTCCGAATGAATATGTTAAGACAGGAACTGCATAAGTATTTACTGCTTTAATTTTATTTCTTGCGGATAAATGAGTTTTTAGTATGGCGGTTATTCTGCTTTTATATTTATTTTTAAGGTTCACTTTAATTTTGGAGTGATCTAATTCGTGTGTTTGATGGAATCCCAGATACTTGTATGGTTCGTTAGAATCTAGACTATGGATAACATCGTGTTGATAATTAAGATTATATGGTTCTTCTGTGTGATGTTTTCCTTTTTTAATACTATTTATCTTACATTTATCTAGACCAAACGTCATTTTAATATCTGCACTGAATGTTTCTGTAATTTTAAGTAGGTGGTTAAGTTCCTGTCTCGTTGCTGCAAATAATTTAATGTCATCCATGTATAGTAGGTGTGTAATTTTGTTTGAGCTATCTATCTTGTAACCATACTGGCTGGTGTTAAGGTAGTGTGATAGGGGGTTAAGTGCTAGGCAAAACCAAAGTGGACTTAGTGAATCACCCTGGAAAATCCCTCGTGTGATTGGTATCTTTTGCGATTTAAGACGATCTGTTTTAGTATTAATATTTAGTGTTGTATACCAGTTTTTTATTATATGTTTAAGGAAGGAAGTGATTCTATTATCTATTTTATATATTTGCAGTATATGAAGGAGCCACGAATGTGGCACACTGTCATAGGCCTTCTGGTAATCTATATAAGCGTAATGTAGATTTCTATGCTTTCGTCTGGATTGTGTGTGTATTTGGGAATCTATTATTAATTGCTCCTTACAACCTCGTCCTCCTTTATAGCAACCTTTCTGTTCTTCGGCCATAACTCCACTATCTTTGATGTGATTATATATTTTATTGCTTATTATGGATGTTAAGATTTTATATGTTGTGGATAAACAGGTTATTGGTCTATATTTAGCTGGGTTAGTTGTGTCTTTATCTTTAGGTTTTAAGTATGTTATGCCATGTGCGAATGTTTCTGGTAGGGTATTTGGTTCACTTATACATTTATTAAATATATCTATTAAGTGTTTATGGGTAGATGTCAACTTTTTTAACCAAAAATTTTGGATTCTATCGGGTCCTGCCGTTTTCCAATTTTGTGCCTTATTTAGAGCCTCCTTTAGATCTTCTATTGTTATTTCAATTTCTGTCATGGGTTCTATATTTTCCACTCGCTTGCATTCTTCTTCTATCCAATTGGCATCAGGTTTGTGATCTACTGGATTTGACCAAATATTTGCCCAGAATTTTTCTAATTCTTCCATGTTAGTTGGTTCTGCAATTTCTATTTCTTCGTTATTTAATGACCGGTAAAATAATTTCTCACTGTTATTGAATTTTTTATTGTCTATTTTTCTCTGATTTGATTTTTTGTAACGGTTTAATCTTTTTGCTTTTGCTTGTAGTAGTTGC
Organism: Hyles vespertilio; assembly: GCA_009982885.2. Classification (NCBI taxonomy): domain Eukaryota; kingdom Metazoa; phylum Arthropoda; class Insecta; order Lepidoptera; family Sphingidae; genus Hyles; species Hyles vespertilio. The sequence continues at coordinate 10,876,486 of CM042827.1, forward strand.
TTCTTTTTATCAAGTTCTTCTGTAATTAGATCACTGTTTTTACCATCAGGGTTTAGTTTTTTTTGTTTTCTTACAGATAGGTTACCTAATATATATTGTGTTAACTGACTTACTTCCTTTCTTAGTAACAGTATTTGGTTTTCTAAACGTCTTTCCCATGGAGCTTTATGGTTATTTTTCCTTATATTATTATTTTATTTTGGTCATTAGATACTGTTCTTTTATTTTTATTGTTATCTGGTTTATTATTTATATTATTACTAATAGTGGTAGCTGCGGAATATATAATATCAAGAAGATGCTCTAATGTAGGTACGGTGCGCTTATTGTCACTTATCATCTCTTCAATAATCGCGTTTAATTTATTTATGGCATTATACGTAGCTTTATTATTATTATTATTATTACACTCATGTGTTAAATAGGCACATGCAATTTTTAATAAGTCACTATAGTGACATATTTTTATTTTTTGACACATATTTATTGGTAAATATTTTAAACAGACTAGGGATACATTGTATCTACCAAATAAATATTTACATTTACTTGCTCCACCTGTAGCTAATTTTTTAAACACAGTCATAAGTAATATGACGAAGACCACAGGCACTACCACTTTTAGTAATGTTACTAAAATAAATGAGGTAAATAATAATTTAAACTTTTAACTTTGACAAAAGTAAGTGGTGAAAATTATATAGTATTAGCTCATCAGAATATAAACCGCTTCTCTGGCAAAATTTTAGAGATTGAACTTTTTATTGACACATTTAACATTAGTATATTATGTTTCACAGAGACCTGGTTGAAGGCGCACCTTATGAATTTCAATGTGAATGGTTTCAGGGTCGCCAGCTCGTTTAACAGGATTTCGGCGGAAGGTGGAGGTTCCTTAATTCTAGTTCGTGATCATATCACATTTAGGGAATGAAAGGATATCTCTTGCCTCTCTGTTGAACGAGTGTGTGAGGTCGCATGTGCGGAAACAAATTCCTATGTCATATTATGTGTCTATAGACCTCCTTCATCAAATATTTCGCTATTTTTATCAACAATGGAGGATATTTTAAACAAAATTAAAAGTAATAAAAAAGTTCTAGTCTGTGGGGATTTTAATATTAATTTACTAGTTGATTCGGTTGATGAGAGTAGGTTTGTGTCTTTATTCGGCTCATTTAATCTTACATGTTTGTTCTCGGAGCCTACTAGAATTACGCCTGAAACTTCGAGTTGTATTGACAATATCATAACAAACTTCGAAGTACTTGAAAAAGGTATAAAGATAGGGGTTAGATCTGACCATAAATGCCAATTAGTGAAATTAGAACATGCTGTAGACAAAACCAGTAGATTAATAACTTTTAGGCCGTTATCTAAGAAAATCCTAGGTCAATTTAACAGTAATGTACAATCAAAAATAGATACTTTTACACTTGATGGCAGTCCAAACGACATGTACTCGTCATTATTTAAAATTATACGTAAAGAGTTTGACCAAGTATGTACAATTAAAACTATTAAAATTAACTCTAAAATAAAATTTTGTGCTTGGGCCACTAAAGGCATTAGACGTAGTAGGGAAATCTTGTATGAGTTATATGACAAAAGGTCCTATACACCTGATATCAACTTTAAACAATATGTCGGATTATATTCAAAATTATTTAAAAAAGTATGTATGCAGGCTAAATCTAATTATATAAGTGAAAAGCTTAGATTGTCAGATAATAAAATAAAAACAACCTGGCAAATTATTAATACTGAAACTGGGAAAAATAAAAAAAATGACAACAAAATTGCTCTCCGCATAAATGACGACCTTATTTCAGATAAATCCACTATTGCCAATTATCTTGATAACATACCATTAGACTTAACCAAACATTTAGATTCATCTGTAGATTTAGCGGAATCTTTTTTAAAGGAAAATGTTCCTGGAAATATGTCTAAGTTTAACTTTCACAAGGTAACCAGTTGTCAAATAATAAAGGCTTTCAAGCAAATTAAATAAAAACTACAGAAGATATATGGGGACTGTCTGTTAAAGCTATAGAAGCTATTACTGTTAACATTGCACCGTTATTAGCTACTATTTTTAATTCCTGCCTAAGTGACGGTATCTTTCCCGACTTAATGAAAATTAGTAAAGTTGTACCCATTTTTAAGTCAGGATGTTCGAACAATCCGTCGAATTATAGACCCATTTCTATACTACCGGCTCTTAGCAAAATCTTCGAAAAGCTTTTGCTTAATCAAATGCTAGCACCTTTTTGATGAAAATAAGCTAATACATAGGAATCAATTTGGTTTCACAAAGGGTCGCTCAACTCAAGATGCCGGGACATCGCTAATCACGTCGGTTTTAGAAGCCTGGGAGGCATCTCAAGATGCTCTAGGAGTTTTTTGTGATCTCTCCAAGGCTTTCGACTGTGTTGACCACCAAACACTTATTATGAAGCTAAGATACTACGGAATCAGTGATACGTCACTTGATCTCGTAATGTCTTACTTGTCGGGTCGTGAACAAAAGGTTTCTTTGGATGGGCTCACTTCGGTAGGATCAAAAGTTAAAATTGGGGTTCCGCAGGGCGCCATTCTGGGCCTCTTTTTATTCTTAGTCTACATAAATGATCTTCCTTGCATGGTTCAGAAGTGGTCAGACATAGTTTTATTCGCTGACGACACCTCTATAATATTTAAAGTTAATCGGATAGACGATAATCTAGATACACCTAACAATATTCTTAATTTAATTTCGGATTGGTTTTCTGCTAATAATCTACTATTAAATGCTAGTAAGACTAAATGCGTCCGTTTTGCTTTACCGAACGTGGCAAGCGTAAACACGCGTATCGAATTAAATTCAGAAATTCTAAATCTAGCTAATTCCACAATTTTTCTAGGGATCACTCTAGATAAAAAATTACAATGGGGTCCACAAATTGAGAGTTTATCAGCTAAACTTAGCAGCGCAGCGTTCGCAGTCCGAAAAATAAGACAACTAACTGACGTTGCAACGGTTAGATTGGTATATTTTGCTTATTTTCATAGTATAATGTCATACGGCATTATTTTATGGGGATCAGCGGCTGATATCGAATCCATATTTATATTACAAAAAAGAGCAGTCCGTGCTATTTATAATCTAGGGAGCCGCGATTCTTTGCGATCTGTTTTTAAGGAAAGCAATATACTAACCGTGTCATCTGAATACATCTTTCAAAATATAATGCACGTTCATAAAAATATTAACAAGTTTTATAAGGTCAGTGACACCCACACTATTAATACGCGGAATAAAAATAAACTAGCAATACCCTCGTTTAGACTAGAAAAGTCAAAAAAATCTTTCTTGGGTAGTTGTATTAAATTTTATAATAAGCTTCCCAATTGGGTAACACAGCTACCGGACAAACTATAGGACTCATATCAAAAACAAACTTATGACTAGGGGTTATTATAATATTAAGGAATATATTGAGGATAAAAAAGCCTGGGATTAGGTGTTCTCTTGCACATTGCGACCTCCTGGGGCCCTGAACTATTCGCTTAATTCACCACCTAACCTAATTTAAATAATTAAAAATATCTAAAATTGTGAACTCAAAAATTAACCAATATACAATTAAATAAATCAATTAATTTATATGACGACCGATCGAAAAAAACATATAACAATAATAATTAATATGGCAAATCTTTGTAAGACAAGTCACAAATACTTATTTTAGTAAATTGACCAAAACCAAGCCCACTGAGTTTGACTCGCTGGATCTACTCAGAAATGGGTCGCGCCGCGTAGTATCCAGTGGTAAAGTAAAGCCCGCTGAGTTTGTTCGCCGGGTCTTCTCAGTCAGGGCCGCGTTGGATCCGGCAGTAAGCCTAAACATACGAGACGTATCGGAAATACTTATGGTCGTTGTCTTAAGTTGGACCCAAAACAAGCCCACTGAGTCTTAGTCGCTGGATATACTCAGGACTGGGTCGCATCGCGTAGTTCCAGTGGTAGTGTAAGCCCACTGAGTTTGTTTCGCCGGGTCTTCTCAGGAAGGGCCGCGTTGGATCCGGTGGTAACTATAAACCGCTACGCACCGTTGTAATATTTATGGTCCACAAATAATATAATTTAATTTGACTAACGTAAATAATGTATTTCTTTGACAAATAAATTACTATAAAGTAAAAAATAATACTTTAAATAAATTATGAATAAAAACTAAATAAATAAATAAAACTAATTATAAATAAAAATTTAATTTATTTAAAAATAAATAAAATTAACAAATAAATTGATAAAAGCAAGAAATTAAAATAAATAATACTAAGTTTAGGAAATATATTGTAAATAGAGATTAAGTTCTATGTGTATTGAATTGTCATAAGAGCTCCTTAATTGCCTACGTGATCAATAAATACATTTCATTTCATTTCAGGGTCGCATTCAAAGCTTTGATTTTTGTTTAAATAATTCAATTTTTGTCTTGGAAATACGGAAGTTATCTTTTTCTTTTATGATTGTTGGCAAGTCGTTTTACATTTGTGCCCCTTCATATCTAATACTTTTTTCAATGTAATTTGTGCGTGGTGTCGGCATACAAATTTTACTTGAATTTGTAAATACTCTAAGTCAGAGTTATTTTTTATTTTGAAAGGTTAAATTTGAATTAATTTTATTCACTATTATTTTTCTTATTAAAATGCAGGTGTTGAATTTATGTAAATAATCAATATTTAATATAACATATACTATAAATTATTAAACTTCTTGAGTTTTTATGTACTATTGTTTTTATGTGGACCTATTATTGTCTAAATCGTACGTATCGTTTTCCATTGATCTTACAATTTTGAATATCGGAGTAAAGAACCCAGTGGATATTGATTTTGAAACCAATCAGACCAATAACTAAAAAGTAAAAAATTGCGGCTAAAATATTCTATTTTGACTATCAATTTAGAATATCGGAGCGAAGGGTCTCTCAGATATGTATTCTGAACCCAATCGAATCTAAAAAGTTCAAAAGCTGGCACTATTTACTTTCTGAATCTAATAATAATTATTATGTATTTACGCCACTGATATAAAACACGCTTAAAACTTCTCATAAATAAATATTATTTCACAAAAACAGAAAACAATAAGTCAATGCAGAGAAAAGCAAAAATTATAAATTATGAAATAACATTTTACAATGAATGCATAACAAAGCGACAAAAGTAGCTGAACACATCTGCGGCAAACTTGCTTTTTATAGGTGTTCAGAAACTTATGTACCATTGGTGTGTTCAGGTATTTCGTCGCTCAGAAACTTTTAAAATTATTTTCCGTTCTGACTAATAATTATTATTTTTAATTATCTCCATTGATATAAAACACGCGTTGTGGCTTTAGGAATATTTTGAGAAACTACATTGAATATTGTTATGAGTTGTCACGGAAATTCGCCAGATAGTTAACTGGTTCATATCGAAGTCGGTGGGCGTGCGCAATACAAAGATATCAAAAAAATTACTGACTTATGTACAATTTGCGTGTTCAGGAATTTTGTTGCTTTTGTTGTTCAGAAACTTTTGTAACCTTAAGGTGTTCACGAATTTTTGTGGCCGACCCTGCTCAACCACTTCAGTTGCTTCATGTGTGCAAGACTTTTGGCGTTTTGAATGTGTTCAACGACTTTTGTCGCTGACTGTACATACGTAACAGCCATGCAGTAAAGGGGTAGGCACAGCGACCCGTAGGTTCAAATCGAACATGTGATTTTTCGTTATAATGTGTATATGATAGTCAATCACCACGCACTATATCGGTGAAGGAAAACATCGCAAGGAAACCTGCATACCATAATTATTTGTAAGAATTTCTATGGTAATTGGTATGTAAAGCCCCGCCAACCTGCGCTAGACCAGCGTGGTGTACTATATTGCCTTCCCGTCTCAATCATACTCTCGATTGTAGAGGAGGCCCGTGCCCTACAGTGGGCTAGGCTGATTATATAGGCTGATTGGCAATAAAAAATCCAGAAGTTACCTTCTGCAAGATACATTTCATGTGCAAGTGGATATTTTATTTTAATTTTATATGTATTTGGGAAACATACAGAATAATAAAACATATGAGCAAGATTATTAGATAGATTACATGTATACATATTTATAAAAGTAGTTTATGTAAATGAAATTATACTTATTAAATAATTTCATAATATTTTTATTTGCTCTAAGCGATACTGTATCATGTATTTACTACTATATCAAAAGTAAACAAAAAATATTGAGCGCATTTATCGTCCCGATTTTTTTTATCAGAATTCAACTGAATTTCATACTCATTCATTGCTCTTATGGGTAATTATATACGCTTCAAAGAATTAAATACAAAACAAAGATGTATGTTGAATTCCAATAAAATTACTAATTAATTTAATTTAACATTATTATAAAAAATATGAACCCACCACTACTGAGCATAAGAGTCGTCGAGAGTTTGATTGAAAGGGCCATAATCCATCACGCTGCACTGGTCTATTGGGGGTTAGCGGATTTTACACACAAACAAATATAAATAAATATCACGCATTTTCCCAGAAGGGGTAGGCAGAGGTGCCACCAGGACTGTCACGCCCCGTCTTGTATTTTCTGTCCCATGATGTGATAGTGGGCGAGTCTATCTCCATATCGGGTACAAATTCTTAACACGGGACTGATATAATAATATGAAAATCCTATATCACGCGCGACCTGGATTCGAACCCTAGGCCTCAGCATTCTAGCCGTACCGTAGTACAAATACGCCATGAAGGCAGTCACTTTCACAGCAGTCGGGGATTTCAAATATACACATTCTTTATTTCAATACATACAAAAATACTTAGAAAATTCAGAGTTATATGTTCCCCGTTTTTGGCCACGAAATTATTGGTTTGTCGATCCCTTCCACTACTATTTATTTCATTTCATTTCATGTAATTTCCTTCCACTACCAACGAGGCTACCGTTTAAAATATATATATATATATATATATATATATATATATATATATATTATATTTTTTACACGTATTCGTTTTAGTGCTCAATATTTATTTATTTATTTAACACACAGTCGTTACAACCTTAATATTACCAATTATAACCGAATTTATTGTCTCTTAAAACATGTGCAATTAAAATCGTCCTAAAAACATATTTTTAACCCAAGTATAATGAAACCATACCGGTAAAGACGAACACAAGGCATTAAATGTTTGTGTTATTTCGTCATCTAGTACGCGATTTGAATATTTAACGTTATTAAAATGTACTGGAAATTATGTTTTGAGGTTATTATTAGTGGAAGGAGCAAACGGATTATCTGATCGTATATAATTGAAGTTTATAAGTTTCAATGGAATGACATGATGTTAAGAATAATTGACAGTCCCGTAATCTTTCTCAATAAACTATATTTTTAATCTTATGAATGACTAGCTGTGCCCGCGACTTCGTCCGCGTGAAATTAAAAAAAGTTAATTAGTTTATTTAGTTTTGTTTTGGTTTTTGCATTTTTATTTTAATTATCAACCTTTGGAACGAAACCATACCGCGATGTAATTCTACGGTGGCGCCATCCCTTAGCAAGCGGGGGTAAACTCCCGTTACACGTCTATTTTCAGTTTTTTGTATTAGCTTTATTGAAAAATTTCTTTATATACAATATTTTGTAAATGTGATATTGATTCGTTGGTGGGAGAAGTGGTGGGAGGCGCCCGACGTGACGGCCCAGTGGTGGCATGCGCGTGAGCTGCGCGCGGCACTGAGCATTGCATTGTTACTTTATTTTTCTAAAATAAATGTAGCCTAAGTTACTCCTTGTTATATCAGCTACCTGACAAAAAAAAGTCCCGTCAAAATCGGTCCAGCCATTTCAGAGATTAGCCGGAACAAACAAACAGACAGAAAGACAGACAGACAGACAAAAAAAATTTAATGATCATTTTCGGCACAGGTATCGTGTATATAACGATATGTAGTAGGACATTTTTTTTATTTTCACTCTTAAAACAGACACTTCAATTTATTTATATGTATAGATAATGACGGGGCAAAGAGATCGTTCTCCTCAGAGAAACCTCATTAATACCCTTGCAGGAGCAGAAATATTGTTGACAGCCTCCGTGGCGCAGTCGGTTCGACACCGCCTGTGAAACGAGAGGCCGCGGGTTCAAGCCCCGCACCGAGAGGAATGTTCGTGCGGCCCACAAGTATTTCGCGTCTGGGTGTTTGTGAGACCGAAAAGTCTCTAATAGTTCTTGATACCCACGACACAAGACTCGATCTTAGTGTGGGGTCAAGACTGTATGTGACTGTTGGGTGTTATTTATATTTATTTATAATTATTTTGCCAATGCTTCGTATTAGTTTTATGAATTAAATAAACATAATAAAAGCCATTGGCTTCAGTGGCCCACACATATGTTAGAAATACCCAAATGTGACAAACCAATTTTTTCAAGTGAAATTTATATGCATAGCTCGCCGAGTGAAAGTGCGGGCCTAATTGGGTCCAGTCTGTCTAGTTCAGAGTTTTAATGCCCCATTGGTTGTTGGATTGAGAGTCGGTTAGTGCTACGATCGACTGTGCCGGTTGTGAGAGGTTGCGGATTTGATTCCAATTTTGTCTGAATTTGACATTTTGAAGACTGTCCCGCTTTTACATGCGCCACTGCAACTCCTTTAAGCCAAGATCAGCAGTGGCACGCATTTTAAAGACGCTGAATATTTAACCCGCAACGAAATCAAAAGGTTAAATTATTATTATTTTTGTTGTTGTTATTCAGAACAACATGTGACTTTCTATCCTCTTTTTCTCTTTTCTCTCTCTCTCTCTCTCTTTCCCTTTCTCTCCTTTCTAGATCATTTAGTAATTGTCATCATTAGTTTTTTTGTAGACAATAGTTGCTAGTCCTGATTCCGTAATAATCTACAAGTCTTGAATTAGGTATCCGAAATTACTTTTTTTTTCGTGCCACAACATTTGGTTCCCATAAATTTGTCTTGGGGTCGAACCCGCGGCGTCTCGCTTCGCAGCCGGCATGGCACTTCACCCGACACGGAAGCTGTCAAAATATCAGTGCTAGGATGTTGGTATCCGACAACCGCCAACCGGCACACGATTGTAAAAACATTATAGTGACATGTAAATATTGCGTTTTGAGATATATCAACATAGATCAGTTGGAATTGAAACGAAAGAAGAAGGGTAGGCATAAATGATACCAGCACACCCAGGTTTCGTCTTATATTCCGTCTCACGATGTCATAGGGAGCGAGCCTACCGCCATATCGGGCACAACTGGTGGTAGGTCTCTCATATGTGAGAGGCTATCTGGGTAGGTACCACCGCAATGTCTATTTCTCCCGTGAAACAACACTGCTTCAATGCACTGTTGTGTTTCGGATTGAAGGACATTGTAGCCAGAGCAACTACTGGACATATTGAGACTTAACATCTTATGTCTCAGGATGGCGAGCGCAGTGGAATATTGCTACTGTTCATGAGCGGTCGTATCGCTTACCATCAGGCGAACGGCTGGCTCGTCTCGCCATTCAATGCAATAAAAAAAAAAAAAACAAATTCCTGACTCCGATAATGGATAGAAAAATTCAATAAGATTTCACCTGACCCAAGATATTGATTGTTATACTTCCAGTTACTACACTTTTAAGGCCATTATTATTTCAGATGTGATAAGATGTAAGCTCGAAGTTATTTTACTTTCTAAATAACTGGATACAGTTTTGAAGGCTATTTAATAAATCTATTATGCAACTAATATAATATTTCTTCAAATATTTCTTCCGGGTGTGGGTGTTTGTGAGACCGAAAAGTCTCTCGTAGATCCTGATACCCACGACACAAGACTCGATCTTAGTGTGGGGTCAGGACTATGTATGTGACTGTTGGGTGTTATTTATTATTTATTTATTTATTATTAAAATATAATAGGTACCGATTGACGTTTCATACTTTTCAAGTTTAAACAACTTTGTGCAGCCTCCGTGGCGCAGTTGGTTAGATGCCGGCTGTGAAACGAGAGGCCGCAGGTTCGATTCTCGCACCGAGACAAATGTTTGTGAGGTCCTCAAGTATTGGCTTGGGTCTGGGTGTTTATAAGACCGAAAAGACTCTCGCAATTCCAGATACCTACGACACAAGGATTAACGGAATCTGGACTATGTTTGTAACTGTTGAGTGTATTTTAGATTGTACAGGCGTAAGTTAGAGTGACTACTGGACATATTGAGATTTAACATCTTGTGTCTCAGGATGGCGAACGCAGTGGAATGCCAAACATTGCTTTGTAATTCAAGGTGTTGTTTGGTTTTGCTACTGTTGAGCGGTCGTATCGTTAACCATCAGACGGCATGCTCGTCTCGCCATTTATTACAATAAAAAATAACACTAATTTAATAACATTTTGCGTAAAACTATATAATTGTAGTTTTATGGAAAATGTTATTGGACTTGTATGAGTACAATATTGAAAAGAATGAAATGTCAAATGGTACCTATTAGTTTAGTTGGATTATAGTGTTACGTATAGATAATATTTGATATTTAGATGTTATCTAGAATGCAGTTAATACAGAAAATGTTGCAAAAAAGCGATATTTTTTTGTTTTTTTTTTCCTATGGTTATATTTGGCTGGTAAATACATTTTTTCCTAAAATAATAGTGTATATCATTTTATTTATAAGTAATCTAAGGTATAAAAGAGTTCAAATTATTATTTTAGCAAAAACTATGGATTTACCACACAAACATGAGGACTTTTAAAAATAATTGTCTCGTTTCTTTGCGAAATTTTTAGTTGCATTGAGTTTGTAGTCACTAAAACTACCACCCGGCTTCGTTTTCGGTAGCAGTCTTGATATACCCGGTATATTGAAATGTATTTTAGATGTTATTTAATATTAGTGCGCTTTACATTGTTCGGTTTCAAGGTCGATTCCTGATTATTCCATCAGGTGTTTCTATAAAAACGCCTACTACCTACGCCATGGTATGGAATGCGAATACGCCATGGCTGGGGAATACCAGAAATAACCCGAACCCCACTCATGGTGCGACATTTGTTATCAAATATCAGATAATTTATACAATAGGCTAAGATAAAACATATTTAACGACTATAGTATTTCAAGTGTACCAATAAAAGCATATTTGATATTGCCGCGATCATAAAAAACTTTGTAGTTAGGGGCCGTCCATTAATCATGTTCCGAAAAAAAATACACGTGATATCTTACTAGACCCCCCCCCCCCTCCCTCGTTGTTATGTTTCGTGATTTGTGTCAAACCCCTAATTTTTGTCAAAAGGTGTCCCTTTCAAACCTCACGTGATTATTGGACGGCCCCTTATTACTCCGATTGCTCATAAAATTAATATCTAAAGCTCCTACGCTGATAATTTGAATTCTTAGTCAGGTTCCTGCCTTATGAGCGATAATTTATATTATTTATGTTATTGATACGATTTTTATCAAATTATTGATGGAATGCGGTCGCATTTCGATAGCCATAAAGATATGTAACTACATGTTAGGATTTGCTCGCGGCTTCGCCCGCGATAACTTGGTAACTATATTTCTAGACATATTTCTCCCGCCAAACAGCAGTATAAATGCATTGTTGTGGTTTTCGGTTTGAAGGGCACTGTAGCCAGAGTAACTACTGGACATATTGAGACTTAACATCTTATGTCTCAGGATGGCGAGCGCAGTGGAGTACCAAGCATTGTTTTGTAATTCAAGATGTTTGGTTTTGCTACTGTTCATGAGCGGTCGTATCGCTTACCATCAGGCGAACGGCATGCTCGTCTCGCCATTCATTACAATAAACAAGCGACAAACCATTTGATATCTAAAACAGGTTTTAAAAGTGTGTCAATGAATAAGGCAGTTGTGTAATCGTAAAAATAACAAACAAACCAACGTATTTGTAAAATTAATAATGATTATAATTAAATAAATAACACCCAACAGTCACATACATAGTCCTTACCCCACACTAAGATCGAGTCTTGTGTCGTGGGTATCAGGAACTACGAGAGACTTTTCGGTCTCACAAACACCCAGACCCGACAGAATCTCAATATTTGTGGGCCGCACAAACATTTGTCAAGGTGCGGGCATCGAACCCGCGGCCTCTCGTTTCACAAGCAGCGTCTAACCAACTGAGCCACGGAGGCTGTCAATAAAGGCAATATAACAGCCTTTCCCGTAGCCTTTATAAGCCTCGTAAAAAATCTCCTGCGTCTAGAGTACCAAGGTCGCCACAATAGTCAATACATTATTTGGCCTGAGAATGGTGACATTGTACTACGGTTTTGCGTGTCTGGCCGCGAAATAACACAATTTCAACTCTACTCCCTTGTAATAAAGTTGTAATTTAATTATTCAAAGTGCAGATTTTTGGTCGACCTACGCTCATTATGAAATTAAATCGGTTAATTGTTGATATTGACTCTTTGGTGTGGCCTTTTTGACGCCTTCGTGTTTATGTGTCAGATTTGACACCTGTCAATTGTTTGAAGGACGTTTAATTAATAATGAAATAATGTAATGTAATGTATTTTGTAATGGGTTCGAAGTTCTATACATACATAAAAATGTTGAAAATAATTGGTGTATGGGCTGTGACCTATGACCAACTGAGGGGTTACTCTATAAAAACTATACGAAATGCAAATGTTCGGACGCCGTACGTTAAACTTTACTAATGTGCCTAGATACTCCACAAAATGTTGGATTCCTCTATCTTAAGTCGTACCCATAGACTAAGTTCGGAGAAAATGATAAGTACATAAACTCATTTGCAAAAAAAACGGGCACCTAAGCAATGAACCATTTCAAATGTTACTATTATATGGCGATGTAGAAGCGTATGTGCAAGAGGTCGGCATTCGTCGTTTGGATTGGCCAGCTCGAAGTCCCGACCTCAATCCTATAGAGCATGTCTGGGACATTCTGAAACGAGGCGTGAGATCAGTACAACCGGCTCCGCAGACCATCAGAGAGCTGAAGAATGTGATTACCGCGGAGTGGGAACGTATTCCGCAAGCAAGTATCCGGGATATCCTCGCTAGCATAGCCAGACGAATTCAAGCTGTGATTTCAGCTAGAGGGGGTCACACTCGATACTAAACATTTATCTGATTTTACATTATTAAAGAAAAAACAAACAAAAATCTTTGTTAACTTTTACTTCACGAGCATATGCACTTCTAACGAGCATACACTACTAGTGAACTTTAGCATTAAAACCCATAAATTTTATCAAAATTTTATGATAATACTGACGAAAACGATTATTTGCTTATTAATTTACAAAATTGTGAAAGTAAAACTACCTATAATTATCAAACAAACCAATAGTAACATTTGAAATGGTTCATTGCTTAGTTGCCCGTTTTTTTTGCAAACGAGTTTATAATAAAGAATAGTATGTATATATATTTACAAGTGGAAATCTTGTATTTTACTTCGGACATCGAACATCCAAACATTCGACGTTCGTATCGTTTTTATAAAGTAACCTGGTTCGATTTTTTTTTCGTGTTAAAGTTTAATGAGTTGCCAGGGGAAGAAATTCTGCACGGTATAGTAATGCACTCCTATCATATTATGTTGGGACGGAAATGGCTCACCGTAGTGTAAATAGTACTTAGAGGATTCTGCTTACCCCTTTAGGTGATGCAAGCGTGATCTTTGGAATTTTTTGGTTAAATTGACACCTGTCAAATTGAAGGCCATTTCACTTTGTAGACAAGTAATTGTCAAGTATGTATAACATTATGTGAAAGAAGACATGAATATAAATTAATGTAAAACATCTGTTTCAAAAATTCCGTACATAATTATTTCTCCACACATGACTGTATTTGTGTTGTATTTAAGTATTATATATTGTTAGCATCCCAAAATTAACATGAAATGAGCATTTTAAAGACCGATGACAAAAGACTCGATATCTTAGTGCGCGGTCAGGATTATGTACATTCATAAATACATATTATTACATAAATACATCCAACATTCACATACATAGTCCTGACTCCACACTAAGATCGAGTCTTGTGTCGTGGGTATCAGAAACTACGAGAGACATTTCCGGTCTAACAAACACCTAAACCCAAAACAATCACTAATTGTGGATCACACAAATATTTAGCTCGGTGCGGGGATCGAACCCGCGGCCTCTCGTTTCACAGCCGGCGTCTAACCGACTGCGCCATGGAGGCTGTCATATATGTGACTATTGGGTGTACAAAAATACATGTTTTAAGAATAATGTTCTAACTCGACATAGTATATTTGCTCTGTAATGATGCACTGTTTACAATGTAGAATATTACTCATGTTTTTTCCTAATAAGAACCTGACATTTTGCGGTCGAAACACCAATGATTAAAAGTTATTGGTAGTGTTTACTCACTCGAGTTTACTCAATATTTTCATTCTGTTTTTAAATGAAATCTTGTGATATCTCTCCGACTTCTGTTGGATTTTTTTGTTAATTCTGAGAACCAATTAAGAAAACAACGATAGGTGTTGCCTACCTTGTGCAGTCTCTCAAAGACTATATTTCCCATTAATTTGTTTTTAGACATTTTATTATTTAAATTAAAGCAATTAAATTTCCCTTTGGTGGCAAATACAAAGATCTTATAGTTATATTAATAAATGTAATGTTGTTGAATGAAACAAAAATAGCCGAGTTGTTGCGCTGTAAAAATAAATTTGATTTTCATAACGAGACATAATTTTACAATTGACTTTATTTTAACTACAAATTAACATAGAAATTAATATTAAAGTGACAAACCTGTAAAAAAACAACATTTATCCTAAATCAAATTCCTGCCACTACAAATAAAACACAACAGTCTAAGATAATATATAAGAAATAAGTAAAGGTTGCCTGGTAGAAATCGCTATTAGTGATAAGGCCGCCCATTGTACATAATTATGTAAGATTATTCTGTAAATTGTGTGTTATCTTGGAGTACAATAAAGCATATTTTAATTTTTTTAATTTAATCTGGGGGCGCGGCCGAGCCCCCTCCAAGTCGAGCTATAGGCCGTAACATCCTTTTCTCGAAGCAATTCAGACCATTTTCAACCCCCTATAACTTCGTTGTGGTTAAAGCAAGAAGCCTGAATTTTCAGTTACTAAGTAGGCATTGCGTAAACACGGTATATTTAAAATTTCATTCAATTTGAACTAGTAGTTTAAGAATTATAATGTGTCAAACTTTCGTAATTTTGTCACTCACTGACTGACTGACCGATCATCAAAAGTCTAAGGCACTTCTAGCAGACATAGAACCTTCAAATTTAGAATATAATTAGTGTTTAGTGTCTAAAGTAAGGGAAAATTCAAACATTTCATAATTTGTGTCTAGTTTTCTAGATAGACCAACTGCGTGAATAACTTTGTAATCCCATATAAATGTATAGGATTACAAAGTTACATTTGCAGTTAATTAATCATTGTACCCGTATATAGTGGAATAATAGTTGTAGATATATATCTATATACATGAGACATAATAGGAGGGGATATAGAGAGGGAAATGGTGTATTCAGCCCATGAAACTGTACAACATTTCTCTAGAAAAACATGACGAAGGAAAACTTGCAAATAAATAGATTAAATAACTCGAAAATATCAATTACAATGAAGGAAAGAACATTAATAATCAAATCCGCTATATTTGTGATAAATTGATACCTACAAAAATAAGAAAAATCCATAAGACAGAGGCTTTAAGAAAAATCGTTAGTGATATTCTAGAAGTAAGAAGTACCGAAAAGGAAAAAAGTAGGATTCTACAAAAAGACGTGAGATCCCATCAAAAACATCCTGTAAAAAAATTCCAAGTCTCGCAGCTCAGGTTTTCTACCGCAAAAAGTTGTGAGATGCATGTAATACCAAGTCGATTAATTTATTTAGTCCTTAAGGGACCTTCTATAGAAAGTTATTACGTTAGTTATTTCCATATCAATATTAAAAATTCTTTACGTTTTAAATAAATAGATCGACTTGGCCAGTAGCATTATGTATAAATTGTACGATACATTATGTTTTCATGCGATGGCCAAGTCGATCCATTTATTTAAAACGTAAAGAATTTTTAATATTGATATGGAAATAACTAACGTAATAACTTTCTATAGAAGGTCCCTTAAGGACTAAATAAATTAATCGACTTGGTATTACATGCATCTCACAACTTTTTGCGGTAGAAAACCTGAGCTGCGAGACTTGGAATTTTTTTACAGGATGTTTTTGATGGGATTTATGATATGCGCGAACAATTTAAATTAAATGAAGGGTACAAAGAGCTTCATTTACATAAATACAAAAATTAGAATTAATGTTCCATTAGAAGCTTTTCGATGAAATTTAGCTGTAGTAATTAATCGCCCATGTTTACCAGTGGAAGTTTATGAGCTGATATAGTTACAAATAGAAATGTTGATCAAATTGCTAGATATTTTGACTGATATTGTAAGCGTATGAAGGTATTTTTATACTTTGTTAAGCAAATGTGCGTAGTTGTTAAGTAAACGTTAAAACCGTTTTATAACAGTCATTATTGTGTATTTAATATTTCATAAAAGGTGTGAAAAGTCATAAGGATTTTTATCATATCCTTATACTTTATATTGTTAATAATCACAGAAATTTTACTTTACATGATAGCAAAAATAGGAAGTCGCTGGATGCAGGCCTCTTCCAACTGGTCCCTGGCTGAGATCCTTGGGGATAGGCATATTTTCATCAGTGGACTTCCTGTTAATCAAAATAATTTTAATGCAACAATTTGTAACACTGGGCATTGTGTAAATAAGGAGAAGCGAAAACTATGCCTAGTAATCTTTAACTTATCATTTAAAACAGTGGAAGTTTTTTGTGCCAGTTTCAGTTTTTTGTTACAGTTACAGTTTCTTGCGCCGCTTCTTCTTCACAGCTACAAAACGTTCCTAAGCGGTGGTAGCAGAAAAGAACGATTCAAAAGATCTTGTAAAAGACTATTTGAATAAAGAATATTTTGATTTTGATTTTATGGATTTTTGACATAATTTCTGTCTGGCCTTTGACCACCCAGTTGGTTGATTGGTTTAGTTGTATGTTAATTTATTAGTGAAATGTAAATAAATGAAAAGTTTGTAGTTTTCCTATCTATGCATATTTTAAGGATGGCTCCACGAACCATATGGGTTACTTCTAGGAACCACCAGCCCGATCACCACCGTTTGAGAAACACTGGTTTAAAATATACATATAACTTAATAAAGTGTAAAAGGCTTAAGGAATTGTAGTATTATACATATTTATAAATAAAATATCAGCCGTATAAAATATATTTAAAAAGGTTTTTAGACAAATCAGTAGATTTTTATTCATAGACTGTTAAAAAATTTGTGATGGTACCTTATACAGAATGCAATATTTATTAAAAAAAAACTTAAGATATTTTTTTTGTTGTAGTGTAGATAGGCAATCGTTTTTACTTATCAGATGAATTGTTTGTTATCAAACAGTTGTTCAAAATGAGCCATAAAATTTGGATTATGATAATGTCAGCCGATGTTTTATCTTAATAAGCGCGTTACTCGTGACGTCAGTTATAGTTAGTTTACTGGTGGTAGGTCTCTCATATGTGAGAGCTCGCCTTTGGTAGGTACTACCGCAATGTCTTCGCAATTCACTTACCATCAGGCGGACGGCATGCTCGTCTCGCATTATATATATTCATATTATATAAGTGCGTGGTGGCCTGTTGGTAAACGGACTAGACGCAACTGCCAACATGTTCACGGTGGTCGCGGGTTCGAATCCCAGGGCACACCTCTGACATTTCGGAGTCATGTGTGTATTGAAGTCGATCACAAAAAGTAAAACGGTGAAGGAAAATATCGTGAGGAAACCTGCATACTATAGCGATTTATAAAAAATATCTATGGTATGTAAGTCCGCCAACCCGCACTAGACCAGCGTGGTGCACTATATGGCCAAACCACTCTCAATAGTACTGTCGATTGTAGAGGAGGCCGTGCCCTGCAGTGGGACGTATATGGGCTGATACATACATACATATATATAATCCTTTAGCGATCAGGTCCGGCACTACCTATTATATCGCATATCTTCGGCAGGGATAATGTAGGATTCTAATAGTGAAGCAATCTTTTAAATCGGTCAAGTAGTTTCAAAGCATATCATTGAGATAATATACTAGAGGGGACACTGCAAACAAAATCATTGTAACAAAATGAAGGGTACATTCTATTTCTGTCTCTGTCACACCTACGAAATAACATTATCTTCCCTCTCGCTTCACTGTGTACCCGTGTGCACGCACCATACGCACAGATTTTGTTCCCGATGTCCGCTCTAGTATAATACCTCAATGAAGCATATACAATGCAAACAAATAATCAAACCTTACCTGTTTAAAATATTATTTTAGTCATAATTCTTACTGAGCAATCGATGTAATCTGTACTTGTTATTACTGTCAAAATTACTTTTAATTGGGTTCTGCCGTGACCTTTCTTATTATCTCGTGAACTTTGTAATAATAGTGTACTTTTTTATGCATATAACATTATTACTAATGCTGCACTATAACGGTAAAGGAAAACAAAGAGGAACCCTGCATGCCATAGAGTTTTGTATGAATTTCAATGTATGTAAAGTCCACCAACCCGCACTAGGCCAGCATGGTGGATTATATGGCCTAACCACTCTTAATCGTATTTTCCTTTGTAGACCAGTGTCTGCAGTGGGTCGAATATGGGCTGATACAATACAGTGAAGTCCTTCGACCCGTAATAGACAAGCTTGGTTTATTTCATAGACACTTTGAACTGTAGAATTCGTGCTCACCATATTTAACTTATTTGTGGCTATCAGCTACAATAAGTTTATAAACTGTAATAAGAAATAATAACCCAGAAAGTTTTAGGGATAGTTCCCCTAATTACAATATTAATTACTCGATCGATGTAGATAAAGATCTGAGTGATAGGATGGGTGAATGACCTTCCCAAATATGAGCGTACGTCGCCTTTGATGTGCGCAGAATTTGATAAAAGACTCTCGTATCGATTGTAATAATGCATTTAACATCGATAACAATTTCGTAACACATTGAACACCTGTTTATATTGAGTAAAATAAATATGAAGTACCTAATATAATGGAATATACTTACATTAATAATAGTTTTAAAGTGGGGGCTGATAAATACCATATTTGAATGCCGTAAAATAATAATTTGTCTAAAAACCTTTCTAGATTTGATGTTATGAACAAGTATGTTGAAATGTTTATTTAGTTGTAATTATATTGATAGCCTTGACAGCCTCCGTGGCGCAGTCGGTTAGACGCCGCTAGCGAAACGTGAGACCGCGGGTTCGATCCCCGCACCGAGAGAAATGTTTGTGGGACCCGCAAATATTTCTTTCGGTCTGGGTGTTTGTGAGACCGAAAAGTCACCCGTATTCCTGATACGACACAAGACTCGATCTTAGTGTGAGGTCAGGACTATGTATGTGACTGTTGGGTGTTATTTATTTATATTAAATACACGATATGTTTGAATGCAGTCGTGAGGATATTGTATATACTTATATGTATTATGTAATAATCATTCCATGTGCCTTTTCTACTTAATTGTACATACAATCATCAAGACATCTTGATAAACTACAAAAATATTCCTATACTAAAACATATACTAGGATGGAAGGACGACCTGGCTAAAATTGCAGGAAGTCGCTGGATGCAGGTCGCTTCCAACAGGTCTATGTGGAGATCCTTGGGGGAGGCCTATGTTCAGCAGTGGACTTCCTGTGGCTGAGATGATGATGATGATAATTATGTTGGATTTTCATGGGCGGCAATGTTCATTTACCATCAGGTGACCTGTTTGCTAGTTTGCCGGACCTATTGCATCCAAAAATATATTGACATACTGTATTAATACATAAACATACGACGCCCAGAAGGGGTAGGCAGAGGTGCCAGGACACCTACATTTCGCGTTGTATGTTCCATCCCATGATGTCACAGGTGGCGAGCCCAACGCCATATCGGGCACAAATTCCTGACTCTGG
Organism: Hyles vespertilio; assembly: GCA_009982885.2. Lineage (NCBI taxonomy): Eukaryota > Metazoa > Arthropoda > Insecta > Lepidoptera > Sphingidae > Hyles > Hyles vespertilio. Next base: position 10,896,662 of record CM042827.1, read on the forward strand.
GCTGATAATAAATAGAAAAATCCAGTATCACTTTGCCCGACCCGGGACTCGAACCCGAGACCTCAGCTTTTTAACCATACCCTAGTACAACTACGCCGCCTGCACACTGTATAACTAAGTATTTATAGCAAATCTAGGGGTGGAACTCTCCTCCCCTTCCCCATAGGTACATCACATAAGACCTACGCCTTAAAAAACAAGTTTCGGTCGGCAACAAACAAGTTCGCGCGAAGCCAACGAACCGGTCGTAAATAAATAAAAAAACTCGTATAATGAAGAAGTATATTATACGAGTTTTTTTTTCGTATAATGAAGAAGTGAGTGCGTGGTGGCTTGTTGGTAAACGGACTAGACGCGGCTGCCAACATGTTCACGGTGGCCGCGGGTTCGAATCCCAGGGCACACCTCTGACTTTTCGGAGTCATGTGTGTATTGATAGTCAATCACCACGCACTAAAACGGTGAAGGAATACATCGTGAGGAAACCTGCATACCATAGCGATTTATAAAATTTCTATGGTATGTAAGTCCGCCAACCCGCACTAGGCCAGCGTGGTGGACTATATGGCCTAACCACTCTCAATCGTACTCTCGATTGTAGAGGAGGCCTGTGCCCTGCAGTGGGACGTATATGGGCTGATACAGTAATGAAGAAGTTTGTTTACTATTATTACTCGCTAACCTTTGAATTATATAAATGCTTAGATTTAAATAGCAATTTTTCGGTTTTGGATATGTTCAGGCTTTATTCCACTATTTCATGATGAATATTTTTTTATGTACTGGTGGTAGGTCTTCCATATAGGAGGCGCCGCCTGGGTACCACCGAAATGTCTATTTTTCCTGCCAAACAGCTGTTTAAATGCACTGTTGTGTTTCGGGTTGAAGGACAACGTAGCCAAAGTAACTACTGGACATATTGAGACTTCACATCTTATGTCTCAGGATGGCGAGCGCAGTGGAATGCCAAGCATTGCTTTGTAATACAAGGTGTTGTTTGGTTTTGCTACTGTTCATGAGCGGTCGAGTCGCTTACCATCAGGCGAACGGCATGCTCGTCACGTCATACAAGGCAATAAAAAAATGTACTGGTGGTAGGTCGCCCATATGGGAGAGGCCATCTGGGTAGGTACCACTACAATGTCTATATCACTCGCCAAGCAGCAGTATCAATGCACTGATGTGTTCCGGTTTGAAGGATATTGTAGCCAGAGGAATGCCAAGCATTGCTTTGTAATTCAAGATGTTTGGTTTTGCTACTGTTCATGAGCAGTCGTATAGCTTACCATCAGACGAACGGCATGCTCGCCTTGCCGGAATTGCGATGAAAGAATCTAGGGGAGAATACCACGAATAATAAATCCATCCAAATGTCACATATTTAGTTTAACCTAACAGTATGATACAAGTCATGTGTCGCGGATATCAGAAACTACGAGACTTTTCGGTCATACCAGCAGTAAGTTTCATAGTTTCTCATTGCGAAGACTACTTGTATCATACTGTTAGGTTAAACTAGATGTATGTGGGATTAGTTCCGCCTCGGGTCAAATGGAATCTGGATGGTCTTCACTTTATTATCGTCATAAAAACTCGTCTTCACTTCGGTCGTCCTCTACGTCTTCCATCGTCTTCCAGACTGTTCTCTTTTATTCCGTCCTTCCATACTTTAACATCTAAATGAAATGAAATGAAATGAAATGTATTTATTGATCACGTAGGCAATTAAGGAGCTCTTATGACAAGTCAATACACATAGAACTTAATCTCTATTTACAATATATTTCCTATGCTTATTATTACTTATTTTAATTTCTTGCTTTTATCAATTTATTTATTAATTTTATTTATTTTTAAATTAATTTTATTTTTATTTATAATTTATGATTAGTTTTTTTAATTTATTTAGTTTTTATTCATATTTTATTTAAAGTATTAGTTTTTACTTTATAGTAATTTATTTGTCAAAGAAATACATTATTTACGTTAGTCAAATTAAATTATATTATTTGTGGACCATAAATATTACAACGGTGCGTAGCGGTTTATAGTTACCACCGGATCCAACGCGGCCCTTCCTGAGAAGACCCGGCGAAACAAACTCAGTGGGCTTACACTACCACTGGAACTACGCGACGCGACCCAGTCCTGAGTATATCCAGCGACTAAGACTCAGTGGGCTTGTTTTGGGTCCAACTTAAGACAACGACCATAAGTATTTCCGATACGTCCCGTATGTTTAGGCTTACTGCCGGATCCAACGCGGCCCTGACTGAGAAGACCCGGCGAACAAACTCAGCGGGCTTTACTTTACCACTGGATACTACGCGGCGCGACCCATTTCTGAGTAGATCCAGCGAGTCAAACTCAGTGGGCTTGGTTTTGGTCAATTTACTAAAATAAGTATTTGTGACTTGTCTTACAAGGATTTGCCATATTAATTATTATTTTTATATGATTTTTTCGATCGGTCGTCATATAATTTAATTGATTTATTTGATTGTATATAGCTTAATTTTTGAGTTCACAATTTTAGATATTTTTAATTATTTAAATTAGGTGGTGTAATAAGCGAATAGTTCAGGGCCCCAGGAGGTCGCAATGTGCAAGAGAACACCTAATCCCAGGCTTTTTTATCCTCAATATATTCCTTAATATTATAATAACCCCTAGTCATAAGTTTGTTTTTAATATGGACCCTAAATAGTTTGTCCGGTAGCTGCGTTATCCTATTGGGAAGTTTATTATAAAATTTAATACAACTACCCAAGAAAGATTTTTTTGACTTTTCTAGTCTAAACGAGGGTATTGCTAGTTTATTTTTATTCCGCGTATTAATGGTGTGGGTGTCACTGACCTTATAAAACTTATTAATATTTTTACGAACGTGCATTATATTCTGAAAGATGTATTCAGATGACACGGTTAGTATATTGCTTTCTTTAAAAACAGATCGCAAAGAATCGCGGCTTCCTAGATTATAAATAGCACGGACTGCTCTTTTTTGTAAGATGAATATCGATTCGATATCAGCCGCTGATCCCCATAAAATAATGCCGTATGACATTATACTATGAAAATAAGCAAAATATACCAATCTAGCCGTTGCAACGTCAGTTAGTTGTCTTATTTTTCGGACCGCGAACGCTGCGCTGCTAAGTTTAGCTGATAATCTCTCAATTTGTGGACCCCATTGTAATTTTTTATCTAGAGTGATCCCTAAAAAAATTGTGGAATTAGCTAAATTTAGAATTTCTGAATTTAATTCGATACGCGTGTTTACGCTTGCCAAAACACGCGTATCGAATTAATTTGCCAAATCATTTATCCTCTAACTCTTTCCATCTCAAATACTTTAATTAGTCATCTCTTTCACACAAATCACGTTCCATATCAGTCATTCGTCTTACGTTCCGTTCTACTCATATTTCTTCAAACATTCAAATCCTAAATGTATGAAATTTGGGTGGATTTAAAATCTGTGGTATTCTTCCTAAGAATTCCCTCCCAAGACAATGAGACGACCGACCGGCCTTCCTAAATCAATAATGATGGCCCGATGCCAAATCTGCCTCGTTCCTTCACATAGCCTTCGATTTAATTATAGTCTCTGGGTATTCGGAAAAACTGCCATCAAAACGTTGGTGTTATTCTCTACCAGTGATATATTGATATGCTGTTTTTTTCAGTCTGGTTTGAAAGAATTTCTTTTGCTAGTAGATTTTTTTTGTCATAGGTTCTTTCAAATTTATTTTTCTCGTATGGGAAATCGACTAATGTCTGACTCGTCTTAATGGTATAGTTGCTTCTATGTTCAGCTGAGGGACATTTATGGGACATTAATATATATACCGGGTATCTCAAGACTGCTACCGAAAACGAAGCCGGGTGGTAGTTTTAGTGACTACAAACACAATGCAACTAAAAATTTCGCATAGAAACGCGACAATTATTTTTTATGATTTTTTAAACATCGTCATTTTTGGGTGGTAAATCCATAGTTTTTGCTAAAGTTATAATTTAAACACTTTTATACCTTAGATTAGTTATAAATAAATGGGTATACACTATTATTTTAGGAAAAAATGTATTTACCACCCAAATATGGCCATAGGAAAAAAATAACAAAAAAAAATGTCGCTTTTTTTTTGCAACTTTTTCTATTGCATTGTGTCTGAAGTAGCTTAAACTACCACCCGGCTTCGTTTTCGGTAGCAGTCTTGATATACCCTGTATATATATATATATATATACAAATATTGTATTGCTTATGTATACATAAAGTCTACATTACACATGCATACAATTAGTGACCACCTTTTATTATTAAAAAAATATTTAGCTCAGCTGAAGGTCATTAATTATGAGATACTAAAAATAAAATATTTTCTTAACTTATATATATATGCACAGTACTACATGTCCATAGTTTGTGACCATCTTTAATAATAAATTAATAAACAACATTTATGTATAATAATTTGTATGTATTCATAACCAGACTATCATATTTTATTAAAAATCAAATAACTTGAAATATTCCGTATTTTAAAAAACACTTTTCTACCTCTTATATAACATTAAACAAAGACATAAAGTGTCGGTGGTGTCCAATTTGATAAAACGCCATCTCACGGCAGAAACATGAACTAATTTAAGATACGTTTTAAAAATTTCACGACTGCAATTGTTGTATAAATATATTGTAAGATATGTGATTATCTGTGATTCCTGTTTAAAGCCATTTAAGTGAAAAATGTGGTTATGAGGGTAAAAACATAATTGTACAAAATACAAATTTAAAGTATAGCGACATATATCGATAAATGGTTTAACTATTTATTTTGTTTAAATTGTAATTATTTTAAAATAATTTGAAAATTATAATATTAACCGTATGACTAAAAGAAATTAGTTTTACAATCATTGTCACTAAAATAATGTCATTATAAGTTTAAACGTATTGTTTGTTTATAATAGTTTTATGATAAATGTGAAATTATTATGTACATAAGCTATTTTATTTTCTTCGTAATGTTATAAATATGAGAATAACTGAAGTATTTTGCCATTATTATAATTATATAAGTTTGTTGATATTCAGATAAACTATAATAAATGTTATGGAAACTCTTATGAATGGTTTAATTTATTATGAAACAACTAGAGGTTAAAAATCTTAAGCAAATACTAATGTGGTGGGTATGAGGTTCTGGGTTCGAATCCCAGGTCATGCTATACCGTTTTTTCAGTAAAAATATTATTTACATGGAACTGAAATGTATGCCCGGCCTGGCAATAGGCTCGCCCCCAACGAAAATAAACACGAGCAATTACTAAGCAATAAATTATTTTAACAACTTATTCTAAGTTCGATGTTTATGTTATGAATAAATTGCATTATATATTTTTTTATCACTTTATAAGCTATTCCTTTACACACAAGTATTACTAATGAGACGAACTTTATCTGATATTTATTTTTAATGGAAAATAAGTGATAATACACCCGTTAAGTAACAAATGAGCTTGTTAAAAACCCGTTGTTTTATCAAAGTATTTTTACGTCATTTAAATGCTTTGACCTTAATTTAACTTTCGTCCATATAAATCTTCGATCAAATATACACTAGATACTACATGAGCGCTTAGAAAATGGCACCAAAAAAGAGTGCTTTAAGCACTCTTTCGCCTTCAGTCACGCACCGACCGTTGCTTCTAAAACGTCGCAGAACTTTAGACAATATTTTGTCAAAAGCTACTTTAAGCTCCAGGAATAGGTTGGAATTTGTGTTAATATATTTGGAATATGTGATCTTTTTGTTTACTTTTTTTATTTCAATGCATCAGTGCCAATTTTTAACAGAACATTTACAGGAAACTGTGTAGCTGGTGTATATTTGATCGAAGATATAAATCCAATTTTGTATGGATTTCTTATGGCTTATCCCAGCCATCCAGCCAGTCCTTTATAAAAACGGCCCAGATTCATATTCTGAAAAGTATACATTCAACAATGTAAACAATTCTTAATTGAATTCCCTGTATTTATAATATTAATTAATTCGAGGTATTGGAAAACATTTAAAACGGTGAATTACCTTATTCTATATTTTTCGTCTGAAATCGAAGTCGATAAACCTTTGTGTTGCTAATTTCCTTCTATTAAAATGTTTTGTTTTCGATATATTATTTTACTAGCGGCCCGGCCCAGCTTCGCCCGGGTGCATATAGATTTATCTACAATAATATGTACATATTATACATATACACCTTCCTCTTGAATCACTCTATCTATTAAAAAAAACCGCATCAAAATCCGTTGCGTGGTTTTAAAGATTTAAGCATACAAAGGGACATATGGACAGAGAAAGCGACTTTGTTTTATACTATGTAGTGATGCATGGTTTTGGTCTATACTATATAGTCGTGATGCAGTTGGGACGCCAGCTGTGAACCAAGAGGATGCGGGTTCGATTCCCGCATGCAATATTAACCGAGAAAACCGTTTTTTTTGCTCCACGAGTATTTGTTGCGAGTCTAGTTTATAAGACAGAAAATGTTCCTTATAGCTTATGTTCACGGCACGGTAGGAAACAATTTTAAAAAAAAGTAGTTTTTTGCAAAATTTTAAGTTGCATTGTGTATTAGGAATTACTCTGTAGTTACTCAATACGAACTTCGGAAGTTCGACGTCCAGAGTAAGATATAATATTTACACTTCTTAATATCAATACTATTCTCTATTATTATTATTTTTTATATTTTATACTTATAATTTTCTCCACATTTAGTTTACTTTAATTTTTATATAATTTACGCTCGGCGTCCGAACATACCTGGTTCGTATATTTTTATACAGTAACCAGTGAAGTCAGTAAAATTATCACCTGGCTTCGTTTTTGACTTAGTTATGGATATCACTACATAGTATAAAACAAAGTCATTTTCTCTGTCCCTATGTCCCTTTGTATGCTTAAAACGACGCAACGGATTTTGATGCGGTTTTTTTTAATAGATAGAGTGATTCAAAAGGAAGGTTTATATGACATATTATTGTACAGAAATCTATTTGTACCCGGGCAAAGCTGGGCCGGGCCGTTAGTAAGGTAATAACTGTTAGATCTAAAGTAATACATAAATATATTTACTGGTGGTAGGTCTCTCATATGTGAGAGGCCATCTGGGTAGGTACCACCGCAATGTCTATTTCTCCCGTGTAACAACACTGCTTAAATGCACTGTTGTGTTTCGGATTGAAGGACATTGTAGCCAGAGCAACTACTGGACATATTGAGACTTAACATCTTATGTCTCAGGATGGCGAGCGCAGTGGAATGTTGCTACTGTATATGAGCGGTCGTATCGTTTACCATCAGGCGAACGGCTTGCTCGTCTCGCCATTCATTGCAATAAAAAAATATATATATATATTTGAATACCACCAGCAAATTCAGTTTTAAAATAACCTCGACCTCAAACGTTATCACCACGTCCGCCCATATGTAGCGAGATAACTTGTGAACATGTGGCGCGTGAGTCATGCGAGCAGTGAGTTCGAATCCCGACGTCTGGCGATCTACCATGTGTGATCTTAATGTAATTTAATGGTTATTGACCATAGCGAAATTGTAAGAATTTGCCAGGCCAGCGTAATCGACTATATGGCCTAACCACTCTCAATTGTACTCTCGATTGTAGAGGAGGCCCGTGTCCTGTAGTGGGACGTACATGGGCTGATACATAAATATGTAACGTAATTGTGCTTTAGCCACAATTCGCCAAACCAATTTCAGTCACTTTCTACATACATACATAATCGTAACGTCTTTATCCATAGGAATAGGCAGGGACTATAGACTATATAGAACTTTGGTCGATCCTAATATATTACTTGATATAGTAATTTACTTTCGCTATATCCAGTTCGTCTTGAAGTGACGGGCGCAAATTCCAGTCCCGGGTAATTTATGAGAAACCGAAACCGACGTGGAACCGAACCTAAGACCTCACGGTTTACAGTATTTAAAGTACATAATAACGCATCTGGGAATTTCACAAAATATTTAAATTGCAGTAATTGTCGAACCCGGGAACTGAATCCAGGAAATAAAAATCATAACTCTAGATATTTCTAAACCAATAAAACGATCTGAATATCGGTTACAATGGTCGCTTAACTATAAAAAAGTAGTACCTCACATCGCCAAGCAATATTAGATCTTAGCAGTATTATAATAAAACGTAGATTGGTTTGACAGTTAACATAATCGGCGCCATATTTTTTTTATTAAACAAAAAAACTGTTTTTTTTCCTCCCACGACCCTTTGTTTTTTTGTTGGCCAAGTTTAGTGTGTATTGTAATTGACCGTGAATGAACCCTCTGGCACAGAATTTGACAACCGACTCATAATTCCATGGATGATATTCTAAATCAATGGATGAAAGGTATTTGATGTTTATGTTTTAAATGAGTAATAAATAAGTAAAAAATACACCCTACAGTCACATACATAGTCCTGATCCCACACTAAGATCGAGTCTTGTGTCGTGGGTATCAGGAACTACGAGAGACTTTGGGTCTCACAAACACCCAGACCCGAAATAAATATTTGTGGGCCGCACAAACATTTCTCTCGGTGCAGGGATCGAACCCGCGGCCTCACGTTTCACAGGCGGCGTCTAACCACCTGTGCCACGGAGGCTGTCAAATGAATGTGTCTAAAGGACTAATTAAATTTGTGACGATTGGCGGTAATCGGTTGGGTCGTCATTTCGATTCCCAGGAACTCCATTACTCCAGTACTCCATTTGGAACTTAATTCAGTTAGATAACATAAAAAATATACAGGGTTCTATCGTATCATAAGACGGGTATAAACTACGCAAATAAATGAAAGAGAGAACTCTGCCGATCATTCAACACACAGGCGTACACTTACAAATTACTTGATTAGAATTATTTGCCCTCCGAAATATTTAATAATAATGAGTAAATACATTTAAATTGGTACATATTTATGTACCTCAAAACTTATAAAATAACACATACAAGCTCACGCCTATTCTCCATAAGGGGTAGGCAGAAGTCCGGTAGTAACCAGTACATCCACATTTCGCCTTGTGTGTTTCGTCTCTCCACGTGATAAGGGGCAAGCCTATCGCCATATCGAGCACAAATTCCTGAGTACAGGCTGATGAATTGAATAATCAATTCGCCTGAACCGAGATTCGAACCCGTGACCTCAGGTTTTGGGGCCCTACTATATAAATCCGAAACGAAGTTCGAAACTTCGTGACGTTTTTCGTTTCGAAACCTACTCTGTAACACGAAATTCGAATCTTCGGATCGAAGAATGAATGATTCCAATAAATCGGCAATACGAACATTTACAGAGTAGGTACATTCGTATCGTCACAAACTTCGTTCGTCCGAAGTTTCGAACTTCGTTTCGGATGAATATAGTAAATAAAAATGTAAATGTTCGGATTGCCGATATATTCGAATCATTCATTCTTCGATCCGAAGATTCGAATTTCGTGTTACAGAGTAGGTTTCGAAACGAAAAACGTCACGAAGATTCGAATTTATATAGTAGGGCCCTTGTAGTACAGTAGTAGAAACTAGAACTACGCCACCGAGGCAGTGTTGGTTCACAATTTTAAATAAAACAAAATAAATAAATTAATAATACAATATTTCACAAATATTAGTCAAGTAACCTTGTAATTTTATTTTGTAACACATGTAACACAATGTCGCAGCACAATTAACATGTGTTTGTCATTATTTTGATGACATAATACCAGTATTTAAATCGCCGTTAAGGTAATAATACTGCAATTACTAATTTTATAATACTAAAATTTGTAATTTATTTTATGAGGAGTAAAGGGTACTTAGCTTCTCTTACAGTGTTTTGTGATAGGTCAAAAGGTACGATATGTGTTTGACATCTTCCGTAGTTTAGAAACGTGAGAGCCTACCCAAAATTATTATAATGTACAACATTTCTAAGTTTTTAAAGAGTCCCGTTTTTTTACGGCGCCGTATACGTCGCCTGTCAGGAGGGATGGGTGTGGTAAAAAGCGAAGACAAGTGACTCTGAGATAGAATTGGTGCCCTATCGTCATTAATCGATTCAAATACAAAATCATTGCATTGCAATTCATGGCGTTTTTTGGTGTAGCTACTGTTCATGAGCGGTCGTATCGCTTACAATCAAGCGAACGGCATGCTCATCAGGCCTGTCATGAATTTTATTAGTACTGTTGTAATATTAATTGTTATATTGTTATTTTATTTTCATTATGTTTGTAGTCACTAAAACTACCACCCGGCTTCGTTTTCGGTAGCAGTCTTGAGATACCCGGTTTGTATATTATGTGAAGTCACCTGTTTCCTAAGACACAGGATATATATTATCCTACTTTAGGAACCACCGATCTATATAAATGTATGATGGCGTAAGGGTCTTTAGAGCCCTTAACACTGATTATATGATACTTAAATCCTGATAATTGATATAACTACGAACAAGGAATGATAAATAAAACTTCCGGAGTGACTGCTAAACGAACACCGATTTTAATAAATCTCAACAATATATTAGTACCGAAAACATGATGACAATGCGACCTAAATTAGTATTGTATGTACGTTACTCGTACTAATAGATTTTTAATAAATAAATTATTATTATCTATTCATTGTGTGTTGCAGTACCTTCACTCAATAGGTCACCGCGTGTGCGTAACACAGCCGCGTGTCGCCGCCGCGATCTCGCTCGCGAGCAGGGTTGCGGACGAGCGCGGCGAGCCGCTCGGCGAACATGTTGGGTACGCCGCCGCCATGACCGCTATGAGGACCGTTGATACGGGGATTGTGGTACGTATAAACTAGTGTTGGAACAAATATTATCCCATCAAAAACATCCTGTAAAAAATACCAAGTTTCGCAGCTCAGTTTTTCTATCGCAAAAAATTGTGAGATCCATGTGATACCATGAAAACATAATACAGGGTATATCAAGACTGCTACCGAAAACGAAGCCGGGTGGCAGTTTAAGCGACTTCAGACACAATGCAACAGAAAAAGTTGAAAAAAAAAGCGACAATTTTTTTTCTGTTATTTTTTTCCTATGGCCATATTTGGGTGGTAAATATATTTTTTCCTAAAATTATAGTTTATACCCTTTTATTTATAAATACTCTAAGGTATAAAAGAGTTTAAATTATTATTTTAGCAAAAACTATGGATTTACCACCCAAAAATGACGATATTAAAAAAATCATAAAAAATAATTGTCGCGTTTCTTTGCGAAATTTTTGATTGCATTGTGTTTGTAGTCACTAAAACTACCACCCGGCTTCGTTTTCGGTAGCAGTCTTGAGATACCCGGTATATCAGTACCGAATTTACAGACTCCGAACAAAACGAAGACAGGTTGTCTTTTTTTATACTGGCCGGCATAATGACTGCACTGCGCCGAATTTTAAGCGTAAATGCCGTCCAGGCAGAGTATCATATAGCATCAGACGGCAGTCCCATACCATTCAATACAATTATGCCGGCCTGCTATGAAGCCTCTTCATACTAAGGCGGATGGACCCAGGATTATAGGAAGGACATGCGTGACGGTAAACAATTCCACAGCTTGACGGTGCGGCACATAAAAGAATCATTATTAGTGACTCAAACACAATGCAACTACTTATAAATTAGCAAATAAAAAAGCAACGAATGTTTTTTGATTTTTTTAACTATCGTCGATTGGGTGCTAGTATGTAGTTTTTCATAAGTTAGTAAAGTTTAAAGTTACTGGTGGTAGGTCTCTCATATGTGAGAGGCTGCCTGGGTGGGTACCACCGCAATGTCTATTTCTTCCGTCAAACAGCAGTTTAACATCTTATGTCTCAGGATGGCGAGCGCAGTGGAATGCCAAGCATTGCTTTGTAATTCAAGGTGTTGTTTGGTTTTGCTTCTGTTCATGAGCGATCGCATCGCTTACCATCAGGCGAACGGCATGCTCGTCTCGCCATACATTGCAATATAAAAATTAAAAAAAAAGTTTTATTTACAAGACGCTTTATTACGCAAGAGGTTTTATTCTAACAAAAAATATGCATTTACACCCTAACATGATAATGACATATAAAACTTTACAAAAAAATGTCGCGTTTTAGTGCGAAATAATAATAATAATAATAATATATGCTTTATTGTACACCATGACAACATACGTTTTAAGATTTAAGATTTTTAGTTTCATTGTGAATGTAGTCACTAAAGTTACCAATGGGCTTCGTTTCCGGTCACAGTTTTTATAAATCCTTATAAGATCAACTATAGTCAAAATATTTTTATCCGCATTACGAGTAATACCACATACATACACAAACAAAAGTCAGAACACATTGCGTTTCCTAAACAGTAAACAGTAATAAAGACACATTAATTAAACCTATTCGGCGACATTAAGGTCGAAGTTGTGTCGAAGTGTTCATTATCACTTCAATTAATTAACTAAACATTCTCACGCATTGTTGTTTTTTTAATCAGATTGCGTGATGTAAATGGATTTGAGGTTCTAGCGCATTTTTCTACTGTAACAAGACATAATTACTAAATTCACCTAATGGAAAGTACGACAATATGTGCCCAGTAATTCCTATCTAGGATTTCATTTATAAAAATGTTGCTTGTTAAAATAGTTAAAATGGTGGTACCCAGACGACGATGCAATATGCATATGAGGGAAAAAAATCCTGTAGATATAATCTAACGTTCATACATTTATAAAGTTCAGCAATTAGATTAGAAGACTTCAGATACTGCATAAATTCGTGCGTGTTTGGTGTCATATTAGTGAATGACTAAAACCGACTAACAAATGGTGGTCGCGGTTTTTAAACCCAGGATACAACTCTGACTTTTCAGAGTAATGTATGTATTATTAGTCAATAATCACGCACTATAACGGTGAATGTAAACATCGTTAGGAAACCTGCGTACCATAGCAATTCGTAAGAGTTTCTATGGTATGTAAAGTCCGCCAACCCGTACTAGGCCAGCGTGGTAGACTATATGGCCTAACCACTCTCAATAGCCCCCTACACCTACACACAAAACCGGCAAAGGATGGGTCGTCGTATCAAATAGCGAGACCCTATCCTTTTGCCGGTGAATTACCCCACATGCTCAAGCACACCACTCAACAGCGACTCCAATCCGGACTCCCACAGAATAAAACAGAGAAGAAAAAAATACTCTCAATAGGATCTTCGATAGGCCCGTGCCCTTAAGTGAGCTGATACAGATGTTAAATAAATAATTGTTGTCTCCAAAGTTACTGCCCTACTAAGCGCGTCCAATGATGAATGGCTGAAAAACACTTCACGGCTATTTAACAAAAACACGGCAATAGGTCAAGATCTATTCGAACAATAGAAGCTGAAGATTATTACATCGTAACTCCTATTCTATACAAAAATGCACCAAAGTATAAGACACTGTTACATTCCGTTCGTTGAGTGAGATTGGACACCCACTACTGCAACTTCTGCTAAAAAGGGTCAAAATTGACTTAGTAGTAGTTCCTCTCCCTACAATATACTTCAAACCGTGACAAAACAGAGCGTTTACACTGATGTTGGTAGGAGAAATAGATATTGCGGTGCTACCTACCCAGATGACCTCTCACATATTATGAGAGACCTACCACAAGTAAAATGCTTAAATGTACTGTCTGTCTCTCTGTATCAGCCCATATACGTCCCACTGCAGGGCACGGGCCTACTCTACAATCGTGAATACGATTGAGAGTGGTTAGGCCATATAGTCATATAGCTTAAATGTACGCGTTTGTTAAATTAAGATACATCTTTACATGGATTTGTTAATTGATTGGAGTATTGCATAATTTGTATCAACCCATATACGATCTACTGCAGGGCTCAGGCCTTCTATACAATCAAGAATACTATTGAGATATATGCCATATAGTCCACCACGCTGGCCTAGTGCAGGTTGGCGGTCTTTACATACCATAGAAATTTATCCCATCAAAAACATCCTGTAAAAAATTCCAAGTCTCGCAGCTCAGGTTTTCTACCGCAAAAAGTTGTGAGATGCATGTAATACCAAGTCGATTAATTTATATAGTCCTTAAGGGACCTTCTATATAAAGTTATTACGTTAGTTATTACCATATCAATCTTAAAAATTCTTTACGATTTAAATAAATGGATCGACTTGGCCATCGCATGAAAACATAATGTATCGTACAATTTATACATAATGCTGCTGGCCAAGTCGATCTATTTATTTAAATCGTAAAGAATTTTTAAGATTGATATGGTAATAACTAACGTAATAACTTTATATAGAAGGTCCCTTAAGGACTATATAAATTAATCGACTTGGTATTACATGCATCTCGCAACCTTTTGCGGTAGAAAACCTGAGCTGCGAGACTTGGAATTTTTTTACAGGATGTTTTTGATGGGATCTCACGTCTTTTTGTAGAGTCCTACTTTTTTCCTTTTCGGTACTTTTTACTTCTAGAATATCACTAACGATTTTTCTTAAAGCCTCTGTCTTATGGATCTTTCTTATTTTTGTAGGTATCAATTTATCACAAATATAGCGGATTTGATTATTAATGTTCTTTCTTTCATTGTAATTGATATTTTCGAGCTATTTAGTCTATTTATTTGTGACATGCTGAATACACCATTTCCTTCTCTATATCCCCTCCTGTTATGCCTCATATATATAGATATCTATCTACAACTATTATTCCATTATATACAGGTACAATGATTCATTAACTGCAAATGTAACTTTGTAATCCTATACATTTATATGGGATTACAAAGTTATTCACGCAGTTGATCTATCTAGAAAACTAGACACAAATTATGAAATGTTTGAATTTTCCCTTACTTTAGACACTAAACACTAATTATATTCTAAATTTGAAGGTTCTATGTCCGCTAGAAGTGCCTTAGACTTTTGATGATCGGTCAGTCAGTCAGTGAGTGACAAAATTAAGAAAGTTTGACTAGTTACAATTATTAAATTACTGGTTCAAATTGAATGAAATTTTAAATATACCGTGTTCACACAATGCCTGCTTAGTAACTGAAAATTCAGGCTTCATGCTTTAGCCACAACGAAGTTATAGGGGGTTGAAAATGGTCTGAATTGCTTCGAGAAAAGGATGTTACGGCCTATAGCTCGACTTGGACGGGGGCTCGGCCGCGCCCCCAGATACTGATCGCTATGGTATGCAGGTTTCCTCACAATGTTTTCCTTCACCATTATAGTGCGCAGTGATATCAACACACAAATGACTGCGAAAAGTCAGAGATTTTATAATTTATGTCAAATAATTTAATTATTTTCGTACTATTGCCTTTGTTGATGTATTAGCACTGACACTAGCTTATGTATATGTGAATGAATGTATGTTATTATTGCAAGTGATTGGACGCACAATGCAGAAGCTTAATATAAACTACACATTGTTTGGAAAATTATGAAATGAAGACAAACTTCATTACAAAATTTCAACATTCATACATCAACTCGCGCCTATTTCCTAGAAGGGGTAAGCAGAGGTGGTATACCAGGGCACCTAATTATACTGGTGGTAGGTCTCTCATATGTGAGAGGCCATCTAGGTAAGTACCACCGCAATATACCGGGTATCTCAAGACCGCTACCGAAAACGAAGCCGGGTGGTAGTTTTAGGGACTACAAACACAATGCAACTAAAAATGTCGCAATGAAACGCGACAATTAATTTTTATGATTTTTTAAATATCGTCATTTTTGGGTGGTAAATCCATAGGTTTTGCTAAAATAATAATTTAAACTCTTTTATACCTTAGAGTTTTTATGAATAAAAGGGTATACAATATTATTTTAGGAAAAAAATGTATTTACCACCCAAATATGGCCATAGGAAAAAAAAAACAAGAAAAAAATTGTCGCTTTTCTTTGCAACTTTTTCTGTTGCATTGTGTCTGAAGCCGCTTAAACTACCACCCGGCTTCGTTTTCGGTAGCAGTCTTGATATACCCTGTATATTTCTTCCGCAAAACAGCAGTGTTAATGTACCGTTGTATTTCGTTTTGAAGGACATTGTAGCCAGAGTAACTACTGGACATATTGAGACTTAACATTACTGATGTCTCAGGATTGCGAGCGCACTGGAATACCAAGCATTGCTTTGTAATTCATGGTGTTGTTTGTTTTTGCTATTGTCCATGAGGTGTCGTAGCATGCTCGTCTTGCCATCCGTAGCAATAAAAAAAAACAGCCCCAGCTGGGATTCGAAACCAAGACCTCAGCTTTGCAATCATAGGTACAAATGCGTCACCGAGGCAGTCTGTCAGAACTTAGAAGACAAAGTTATTATTTCTTCTGAATTCTGACACATTTGCTTTTGTGTATACGACAATTTTACAACCAGCAGTTTGATTGTTGCCGACTTCGATCAAATATACACTAGATACAACATGAGTGCTTAGAAAATGGCACCAAGAAAGAGTGCTTTAAGCACTCTTTCGCCTTCAGTCACGCACCGACCGTTGCTTCTAAAACGTCGCAGAACTTTAGACAATATTATGTGAAAAGCTACTTTAAGCTCCAGGAATAAGGTGGAATTTGTGTTAATATATTTGGAATATGTGATCTTTTTGTTTACTTTTTTGTGTCAATGCATCGGTGCCACTTTTTAACCGAACATTTACAGGGAATTGTGTATCTAGTGTATATTTGATCAAAGGTTGCCTAAATTCATGATTTTATGTGAACGGAAAGTACTCTGAAGGTATTCTTGAAACTTGGATAAAGAAGTGATCCAAAAAGGCTTTCAATTTGCCAATTTTAGGTGCGGAGTCTAAAATAGTGGAACTTGTAAAATAACCCTGAGTGTTTTGTTGTTTCAGTTCATGACAGAAGGTGTGTTACTTCGCGAGATGTTTGCTTCTCCTCTGCTTATGCAGTATTCATGCATAGTTCTAGATGAGGTAAGCAAAATATGGGAAAGATTGGGAAATTTTCCATCCATTGACATACCATTCCGGGAATAACGTCTGAACCATGATTCATCTTCCGTAACGAGATGTGAAAATTATATTTGTATCTAAAATAAAGAAAAAAAGAAAAAACAGAAGAATGTAAAAAAAGAATTACTTATACGGAATATAAAGAATCATGACTCAAATTCAATTTTTTGTGGTACTTATGTAGAAATGGTGTTTTTGTTAAGAACAGCTATCACCCCCCGTATGGACATACAATAATTTAGGATATTGCTAGGAGTCTCAAATTAGGCCCATTATGTATCCTGTAAAACAAAATATCGTGCTCCAATCCTTCTTGTCCTAATTTATTAGAACAGTACTTATACAGTTATAAAAAAACAAAAATGTTAAAGATTTATTTTGTTGCTTTAATCAGCTAGTACATGATTCATCTGATGGTAAATCATATCCTCCGAAAAAGAACATTTACGACGCTTAGATCTTAGTACATAGTTCAGAGGCCGCCTCCGTGGCGCAGTTAAACACCGGCTGTGAAACGAGAGGCCTCGGGTTCAATCCCCACACTGTGACTAATATAATATGTCATCCACAGATATTTGTTTCTGGTCTTGGTGTTTGTGAGACCGAAAAGTCTCTCTTAGTTTCTGATACACGGCACAATATTAGACCATAGTGTGGGATCAGGACTATGTACGGGATTGTTGACTTTGGGAGATGGAATAGCTGGCTAAAAACAACCTCAATTTTTATGAAGTCGGTTAACAATTTATAATTATTTAAATTTGCATGCTGTGGTCTCCTATAATTGAAGATCACGTCGAAATGTAAACCACAACAATGCTATACCATTGTCTTCATTATATGTTGTGGATTTTTCGTTGGAGGTCCTCAATTTAAAAAAATAAAATAAATAAATATACCAAATTACTCCACAATATTTGAAAAGCAAATATCGATTTCCTGTTATTTTTAGACACAAATGTCCATCAAAAGTTATAATTACACTGATGGCTTTCTATATTATTACAGGTGCATGAAAGGTCGCAAATGACTGATGTTTTAATGGGTTTACTGAAGAAAATAGCCAAGGTAAGCTTTCATTTTCAACCTTACTAAATCGTTAATAAAGACTGTTATACCGTGAAAATAACTTTGGTGTAATATGTATTTTCAACCTTAAATTATCAGTAATAAAGGTAATTTTACCTTGGTTAGGGCTGTAATGTACTTTGGATTTTGAACCTTAGTGAATTATCAATAAAGTTTGTTTTGTCATAGTAAAAGTTTTATGATTAACGAAGGTGTTTTCAATCGCCTCGGTAATTTATTAATTTTAATGAGAATAATATTTGGACAGAATTAGACTAATTGGAATGGGTATGTTATTTTTGGTATCACTGGCTATCCCTTCAGGTATACAGGCGTGAGCTTATGTATGTTTGTTTTCGGCTTCAATACAGAGTGTTTGTGTTGTGAATAAGTATATAGAGTGCGAGCCGGAGAGATCCTAGGTTCAAATACCGTGTTACATACATTTTCCGGAGATTTTAAATAATTAAATGAGTACACTGCCTCGGTTGAGTAGTTGTACTAAGGCACGGTTACAAAGCTGGGGTCTCGGGTTCGAATCCCGGGTCGGGCAAAGTGATTAGATTTTTCTATTCATAATCAGCCAGGAGACAGGAAATTGTGCCCGATATGGCGATAGACTCGCCCCTATGACATCGTGAGACGGAACTTACCAGGCGAAATGTGGGTGTCCTGGCACCTCTGCCTACCCCTTTTGGAAATAAGACGTGAGTTTATGTATGTATATGTAAATGAATACACCAAAACTAGATTTTCTTTTTGGTATTGCGATAGTCTTTCTCGCTGTCAAATCTTTAAATGAAAATGCGTCAGAAAAACTAATCTTCAGCTAAATTTAGTTGTATTTGGACTTTTATGTTTAAATTTAATTAAAATTAAATGAAAAGAAAACAGTATTAGTAACATAACATCAAATATTCTAGAAACGCAAGAACCTGAAGCTTGTAGTATCATCAGCGACCATGGACGCTGAGTTTCTGAAGGACTTCTTCAATCTCACAGATAAGAAGAGGAAGGACAAACCAAGCACTTCAGTGATCATGTCCATGCAGGGTCGGACGCATCCCATTGATGTGCTGTATGTTGAGGGTGGGTAGAGAATATCCTTTTATAGAGTGATGCTAGAAAATAAGCAAGGAAGTTACTTGATGGATGTCGTTTATTGGGAAAAGTTGGAAACTTCGAATGTTCTGATGTACAACGTTCGGAGAAAGATATCAGATTTCCACTTCTAAAAATCAACTATTCACTATTATACTTATCATTTTCCCCTAACTTAGTCTATAGTTACCACATGCGATAAAAGATTCAAACATTTTGTTAAGTATCTAGCCACATTAGTGAAGTTTTACGTACGTCGTCGGTGTGACCTCACGTGTGTAATGGGTATCAGAAGCTACGAGAGGCTTTTCAGTCTTACAAACACCCAGACCCAGATCATTCGCTCAAATGGAATGGTAGAATCGTCAGATATAAAATAAAATTTATTTTATTAAAAATAGTGACGCAGATAATGATAATGCTGATGATAATACTAGTGTTAATGTTGATGATTCTCGGAATTTTCGATCCACTAGATGGAAATTAAATTTCTTTTAAAATCCACAATATAGATGCAAATGATGGTAATGTTAATGCTGATGATAACACTAGTCTTAATACTGATGTTACTCAGAATTTTAGATCAACTAGATGGATATTAAAATTCCTTCTATTAAAAATATTGATGCAGATGATGATAATGATAATGCTGATGATAATACTAGTGTAAATGCTGATGTTTCTATTACAGAACCAGTTCCGGACTACGTGCAAGCAACAGTAGACACAGTTATCAAAATACATGAAAACGAACCGTTTGGTGATATCTTAGCATTTCTGACTTCTCAGGTATGTATGATTTAAAAGCTAGACATAATAAATATGTGTACTACATCAGCCCATATACATCTCATTGCAGGGCACGGGTCTTCTCTACAATCGTGAGTACGATTGAGAGTGGTTAGGTCATATAGTCCACCACCCTGGCCTATTGCGTGTTGGTGGACTTACATACCCTATATTTTTTTATAAATCGCTATGGAGTGCAGGTTTACTCGCGATGTTTTCTTTCGCCGTTTTAGTAAATAATATAAATAAATAACACCCAACATCATTTCAATGAATTCAATAAATTATTTTCATTTTAGGAAGAAATAAACACAGCCCTAGAAAAGCTCCAAGCTTACTCTGACCACAACAATGAAACTAACAAGCATCGACGTCACTTCCCCAGCGGTATACAGGCGGCGGACATGGTGGTGGCAGCGCTGTACGGCAGTCTGCCACAACACCGGCAAGTCAGGGCTTTCCAGTCGGCAGGAAGTAATGTTAGGAAGGTGGTACTGGCTACCAATATAGCTGAGACCAGTGTTACCATACCTGGGATTGGATATGGTGAGTATAACTTGGATTAAAAACCTTTTTAAGTGCGTGGTGGCCTGTTGGTAAATGGACTAGACGCGGCTGTCAACATATTCACGGTGGTCGCGGGTTCGAATCCCAGGGCCAGTGTGGTGGACTATATGGGTTAATCACTCTCAATCGTATTTTCAATAGGCTATTTGACTATTATCAAACACAAACAAGTTAAAAATAAAGCCTTGCTGTTAAAAAAGTATTAAAGTTGCTTGAAACATAAGGCAAATATTAATATTTAAATTTTAAGAGTAGGGGTGTTGTGTGACATATTGCTGTCTCTTTCACACGCGCACTCTCTAATGTATGATAACCCTAGTGACGTCACTATCTTGGTTTTGCATTTCTTTTCTGTTACTCCCACCACAAGCTTTAAAAAGTTTCTTACTTGTTTCATTCACAATGGATTTATAAATTTCTTTGTTTTGATAAATACAATAAAGAAATGGAGTCAAATACCCTATTGTAGGGGAAGCCCGTGCCCTGCAGTGGGACGTATATGGACTGATATATACCTACATATAATGTTTGTACGCTTTGAGAAAGAAATAAAAAATGCTGACTCTTTTTCTTCTACCTGGCGCTATCTCAGCCGGTCCGCGTTCTTATTATTTTTGAAATGAAATGAAAATAATTTAATAAATCCATTAAAATGTTCTACCTCATTTAGATTTAGTCATTTTTTTATCTACTACCGGTTCGGAAAGTTTTCAATAGAGAAGAAAGGGCAAGAAACTTTAGTGTTGCTCTTTTCAAAACCAATTTACAATTTATTGATTATAACAAAAAATCAATTTGGTCTAAATCAGAGCTTCGTTTTCGGTAGCCGTCTTGATATACCTTGTATATATCATACACTGCCATTAAAGAAATATTTGACACCACCTGACCTTGACCTTTATATTCCAGTAATAGACTGTGGCTTTCACTAAGTTGCCGTACTTCGATCCTTCTATAGGAGTGGAGAGTGTCGCCATATCCGCCATTTCTAAAAACAACGCCATACAGAGAGCGGGCCGTGCCGGTAGGACGGCCCGGGGGAAATGCTACAGGTATGTGTGACAGCCTCCATGGCGCAGTATTACTAGGATACGGTTACAAAACTGGGGTCTCGGGTTCGAATCCCGGGGTGGGGCAAAAGTGATATTGGATTTTTCTATTCATTATCAGCCCAGAGGCAGGAATTTGTGCTCGATGTGGCGATAGGCTCGCCTATCACGAAATGTGGCCTTTGGGCACCTCTGCCTACCCCTTCTGGGAAAAACGCGTGAGTTTATGTATGTATTAAATGTATATTTTTTTATTCTGGTAGTGACTACACTGAAAGAAAAGAAGAGAAGAATAAATGATGCCTGATGGTAAGTGCAAATGCCGTCCAGGCAGAGTATCGAATAATATCAGACGACAATCCCAAGCCAATATACGGGATAAAACAGGAAAACGTATTAGTACAAACCATAAAAATGTTATAATAAATTTTAAGTAATATCGGGATCTACAATATTTTTTACCAATACTATGAATGGACATTCTCATTTACCTTCATTTAATTTTTTCTAGGTTGTATACAGAAGCGGAATACGAGAAACTACCCCCCTCAGTGCCTCCGGAGATGTGTAGAAGTGACCTGTCTTCATTACTGCTGCAACTGAAAGCGCTCGGCATACACAATCTACTCAGGTGATAATTAAACCTATACTGGGTATCTCAAGACTGCTACCGAAAACGAAGCCGGGGGGTAGTTTTAATGACTATAAACACAATGCAATTAAAAATTCGCAAAGTTATTTTTTATGATTTTTTAAATATCGTCATTTTTGGGTGGTAAATCCATAGTTTTTGCTAAAATAATAATTTAAACTCTTTTATACCTATTTTCACTGGTATTCAGAATATATACAGGGTATATCAAGACTGCTACCGAAAACGAAGCCGGGTGGTAGTTTAAGCGACTTCAGACACAATGCGACAGAAAAAGCTGCAAAAAAAAGGGACAATTTTTTTTGTTATTTTTTTTTCCTATGACCATATTTGTGTGGTATATACATTTTTTTCCTAAAATAATAGTGTATACTCTTTTATTTATAAATAATCTAAGGTATAAAAGAGTTTAAATTATTATTTTAGCAAAAACTATGGATTTACCACCCAAAAATTACGATATTTAAAAAAATCATAAAAAATAATTGTCGCGTTTCTTTGCAAAATTTTTAGTTGCATTGTATTTGTAGTCACTAAAACTACCACCCGGCTTCGTTTTCGGTAGCAGTCTTGATATACCCGGTATATTTTTTCTCTATACGAAATATGCATTCTATTGAATGATGTGTCTGCTTTAGTATAATAATGTCCTTAGATTAAGTTTTTTGTTTCTGTTTTCTTGTTCAAATGTATTGGTATGTGATTAATAGTAGACCTAATAAATAAAAAATAAAATTATTTGCTTTTAAATTATGCAAAACATAGTAGTTAATTAAAATTAAAAACCCCCAATATGACCTTAAGCGAGGAGAGGAGAGGAGCCTGTTTTCTGTTTTAAGGTGAAGTCTATGAAAGTTTTGTTGCTGTCAAAAATGTTTTTCGTTAACTATTTATATATATTTTATATATTTGACGAAACGGAAAACTACGAATATGTAAAAATCTTGTGCTATTTTCCGGGGGCTCTCTGTATATTACGTTTTAAATGATGTATTATACATACTTCTCTAATCGAGTAATTTATAGTATAATATACATATTATCATCCACTATAACAAACACTGTATTAAAATCTAGACCAGTCAGACAACACTTTTTTTTTTCAAATTTCTTATTTTTATTAACATATCTTATATATACAGGGTATATCAAGACTGCTACCGAAAACGAAGCCGGGTGGTAGTTTAAGCGACTTCAGACACAATGCAACAGAAAAAGTTGCAAAAAAAAGCGTCAATTTTTTTTTTGTTATTTTTTTCCTATGGCCATTTTTGGGTGGTAAATACATTTTTTCCTAAAATAATAGTATATACCCTTTTATTTATAAATACTCTAAGGTATAAAAGAGTTTAAATTATTATTTTAGCAAAAAAATATGGATTTACCACCCAAAAATGACGATATTTAAAAAATCATAAAAAAAAAATTGTCGCGTTTCTAGGCGAAATTTTTAATTGCATTGTGTTTGTAGTCACTAAAACTACCACCCGGCTTCGTTTTCGGTAGCAGTCTTGAGATACCCGGTATATATAATGTAATGTATTTTATATACTAAAGTATCTTATTTTTTCTCATTCCTAGGTTCACATTCCCCACCCCCCCTCCAGCTAAAAGTCTTTTAGCAGGTCTAGAAACACTATACGCACTGAAAGCCATAGACAAGGAGGGGGCGCTGACGTCACACGCGGGGGTGTACATGGCGGAAATGCCGCTGAAACCAATGTGCGCTAAAATGATTTGTAGTAGTGGTGAGTTGGAAAATATCATAATCTACACTTTCCTATTCAATATTATGAAAAACAGCTTTAAAAATATCTGAAATAAAAAGGAATAAAGGATATAAGATGTAATAATAATATTATTTTTTGTTACAATGAATCAATGTACAATCAATCGTACTTCCGATTTTAGAAAGGTCCTGTGCCCTGCAGTGGTACGAATATGGGGCCCTAATATATTCATCCGAAACGAAGTTCGAAACTTCGGATGATCAAAGTTTATAACGATACGAATGTACCTACATATACTTATGGTCGTAACCATAGACTTATGGTTACGATGTACGTTATACAAATTCGAACTTTTACAGAGTAGATACATTCGTATCGTATAAAAAACTTCGATCGTCCGAAGTTTCGAACTTCGTTACGGATGAATATAGTAGGGCCCCTGGGCTGATACAGATTACAATGAATGTCGAGACGAACGCGTAAGCGATACGACTGCTCATGAACAGTAGCAAAACCGAACAACACAAATTACAAAGCAATGCTTAGCATTCCACTTCGCTCGCCATCATGAGACATAAGATGTTAAGTCTCAATATGTCCAATAGTTACTCTGGCTATAATGTCCTTCAAAACGTGTCCTTCAAAAAGTGCATCTACACTGCTGTTTGGCGGGAGAAATTACATTGATTTATATAACAAAACAAAGCAATGCTTGGATCCATTACTTCATGAGCTTTTACGCCTATTCGTTTAAATATAATACATATTAACATAAGCTCACGCCTTTTTCCCAGAAGGAGTAGGCAGATGTGCAAGAACATCCATATTTGACCTTGACTAATATCGAGTCCTTTGTCGTGGATATCAGAAACTACAAGAGACTTTTCGGTGAATTAAAACTATATTTTACCAAACATTAAACTCTTCGATCTCACAAACATCCAGACGGAACAAAAATTCTTGTGTATATTAATAAATAATTTGTCTTGTCAATTGCAGGTGAATTCGGGTGCATAGACGAGGCTTTGTCCATAGCGGCCATGTTGCAAGTGGACGGCGTTTTCGCCAAGCCCAGCGGTGGGAAAGCGTTAGTCGCAGCTAGGATGTCCAGGAGAAATAATTTTGAGGTGAGGGTAGTTTCGTTTTTAATTGCCATTGTCTGTCAAAAGAAATCAAATTTTGACAAAGCCGGCGTAATTCGTAAAGCCTATTAGTCCATTTATACTGTTTGTGGGTGACTTAAAATCACCACTATATTTAATTACAAGATACAAATTCAAACATTATTACATACATATTATACAAACACAACATAAAAATATTTACGTATACAAATAAATTGTTCAACACACAGACAAACATGTTGACGTTAAAAACATATTTCCTATATAGATGCGCTGATTTATTTTTTTATGAAACTAGTGGTTCGCTTGCTTTTCTTTTAAATCAGCTGTCGGTAGTGTGACGTCACTTTTGTTTGATTTAAAAAAGTATAAGTAATCCTAAAATAATTACTATTTTTATCATAGGATATGTGCTTATTTGAATGGGACGACAGGCAAAGCTCAGATATTTCACTTAAAATATTTCACCCAATATCTACGATATTATTTTTCTGTATCTGTATCAGCCCATATACGTCCCACTGCAGGGCACGGGCCTACTCTACAATCGAGAGTCCGATTGAGAGTGGTTAGGCCATATAGTCCACCACGCTGGCCTAATGCGGGTTGGCGGACTTACATAAATCGCTACGGTATGCAGGTTTCCTCAATGACGTTTTACTAATAGACACGTCATACACTAACATAATGGCACAAAAAAATGGCGCGATGCGTATTGTAATTTCAAATTGGTTCGAAGAAAGAGTAAAAAAGCAAGAAACATATGTTAGAAGAAGATGAATAGACATCGCTAGTTACGTAACAATAAGTGCCGCACGGTTATTGGCCAAAGCGCGTGTGACGTAGCACCAAGCATGAAGTACGGGGTGACGTGGCGAGAGCTGTCAAACGTCGCTCTGAGAGCGAATTTATAAATTTTATTTAATAAAAAATTAAATTAGTGTGTACTTGCGCACTAAATAAAATATTTTTTTTGTTTCACAGTTTCAGAATCATTTGTACATTATTTTAAATCACTCTAATCTATTTTTCTGCATTTGGTTTCGAGAATACAAATAGTCAGAGAAACGTATATCCGCGACACTGGTTGAAACGTGACTAATTGCAAGGGAGGCAAATACCTTCCAAACGTCTTGCCATTATAAAGCTCGGACAACGCATCTATGCTTTATAAACATCTTAGGGTTTCCTCACGATATTTTCCTTCACCGTTTTAGTGATTACCACACCGATATTATTTATTTCGCTCATATTATAATAGACCCAATGACGTTATATAACAAAAATCTAATTTACATTAATATATTTATTATATTTTGCAGGTGGCAGAAGGCGATATAATAATGTATCTAAACATAATGGACGCGTATATGAAAATTAAATCTACTCACAAAGATCAACATAAATTTAGGAAGGCTTGCAAAGACTGGTGTCAGAAGATGTACCTCAACTACAGAGTTATGGAGAAGGTAAGCAACGACTTACTTCCGTAGGTAGAGGCTTGATGTAGTAGGTGATGACTTAACTCGTTAGGTAATGACTTAATTCTGTAGGTGACGGCTTAATTCCGTAGGCTGAAGCTTAATTCTGTAGTAAAAAAGTGTTTTTATAAAATTTAATGCTGTTTTTTTTTTCAATTATACGTACTCCTTCATTAAGACGAAATATTATGTTAAGACCACAATCGGCCTATAATTTATACATTCTGTATCAGCCCATATACGTCCCACTGCAGGGCACGGGCCTCCTCTACAATCGAGAGTACTATTGAGAGTGGTTAGGCCATATAGTCCACCACGCTGGCCTAGTGCGGGTTGGCGGACTTACATACCATAGAATTTTTTTATAAATCGCTATGGTATGCAGGTTTCCTCACGATGTTTTCCTTCACCGTTTTAGTGCGTGGTGATTGACTATCAATACACACATGACTCCGAAAAGTCAGAGGTGTGCGCTGGGATTCGAACCCGCCACCACCGTGAACATGTTAGCAGTCGCGTCTAGTCCGTTTACCAACAGGCCACCACGCACTTCACAATTTATACATGGTAGTTATTAATTATGACCAATCTAAGCTAGAATCTAACTTATGATTATTATAATTTCTTTTCAGGCATTTGAAATACGAGAGAGCTTGGAGAAATTAGTGAAAGGGACATTCCAAATGGAGGATAAAGTTTTTGAAGAACCGATTATAGGATCAAGTAAGACTATTTCAAGCTTTTTATATTCTAGAAATTTAGACTTTAGAATTACAGTATAACTTTTCTTACTATATTGTTGCTCAAGACACAGTGACCTCTTTCTACGTAGATAGGAACGCAAAAATAAATTAACATTTTGAATTATTTTTTTATTTATTAACAGTAAAAAATTATGGGTATTGAAATTGTAAAAGTCACCGAGCGGTGCCTCAGTCGCCCCGTGACCACGAAAGCTGTAAAGTAATCTAAACGTCGGGAAGTTAAAACATGTAAAAATTATACCAAATCCGCGATAAATTCCGTAAATAATAGTTCTATTTCGATAACTAAGACATTTGGAATACTAACAGCGCAATATTGCATTATTTTTCGGCAGCCTCCGTGACACAGTCGGTCAGACGCTGGCTGTGAAACGAGAGGCCGCGGGTTCGATTCCCGCGCCGAGAGTTATGTTTGTGTGGCCCACAAATATTTCTTGAGTCTGGGTGTTTGTGCGGCGGGTTAGGCCGCCCGCAGGTAGGGGTAGGTAAGTAAATGAGTACTCGGGGTAATTACGTGGTTCGGGCTTTAATAAATCCGCATCACTGTTTACACCCGGCACTGTTGCTGGTGGTATGCAACGGGGGTCACTGGCCTTCGCTGGACACTGATCCGGGTCTTCGGCACGTGGCGGACCCGGCGCCAGCTCGCCGGCGAGGTCAGCTGCCACGTGGCCGGCGCGGCGGCCGCAGGCTCGGCTGCAGGCGGGCAGGAAGCGGTGCGGAGCGAAAGCGGGCAGTAAGCCAGCGCACGGAGTCAGCTCTCCGTGGCGGAAGCAAAACGAAGTAGAAGAATGAAGAAGGCGAAGAACCTGGAATCAGCGTCCAAGAAATCGGAATGCAAACTAGGCTTGCATTCCGTGCCAGCGACTCGTGATAGCTCACAAGCCCGGCAGACAAAATACACTGACAAACAAGCAGTTAAGCGGTTAGCAAATAGAACACTCACCCCAGCGGAAAGACGCGTGGTGGCACGCGGCTTTCAGGTTATAGAAAAGAGGACGCGAGCGCCGTTACACGCGTATTTAAGCGAGCGCCGATGACAGTTCGCACGTCACGTTTGACAGATGCCAGAGATTGAATCAACCAATCAGCGCAACGGAGGCATTGATTGACATAGACAATAGGATTTATGCCGACTATTGAACCATAGACCGCAAATATTAGAGGTGACACTCTCACAACGTCACATTTGTGAGACCGAAAAGTCTCTCGTAGTTCCTGATAGCCACGACACTAGACTCGATCTTAGTGTGGGGTCAGGACTATGTATGTGACTGTTGAGTGTTATTTATTTAATCTTTATTTATTTAATTAACCTAAGTGAGCATTCTGATAACACAAGTTCAATCGTACTTTGAGTACCGATCGATTGGGGATAAATAAATAAATAAAAAATAAAGTTATATGATATAAGTAGAAGGCTATGTACAAGGTGAGTTTTTCAAGTGGGCGTGGATAGCCAAATCGGAAATTATGAGGAAAAGGGAAAAATTCTAAAACGACTTACGAGCTCGATTTTGATGAAAACTAAAATTGCATACTTAGATTTTTAATATATCAATATGCCTAGCTAGGAATCGAACCCAATGATTTTGAAAAATAACACATGCTGTATTATTACATGTATAATTACCACCTTTTTTCAGATAAATGCCAGCGTGTAATGAAGTGCGTATTGTCTGGACATTTCCCGCAAGCCGCGTACTTGTCTATAGACTCGACATATAGGGGAATAAGGGGAGCCACACTACACATCAGCCCTGACAGCTGTCTCTATCGCACTCAACAGCCTAAATGGTGAGGGACAAGGATAGATATATTACTATACCGACTCACACTCAGTAGAAATATATTGGAATATTTTTTGTATATGTTGAGAAGTGAAAAGTGACTCGGTGGCGCAATTGTATGGTATGATTGCAAACGTGTCAGGTTCGAATCCAAGGTCGGGTAAAGTAATATTGGATTTTGACTTATTATCAGCCTGGAGATAGAAATTGGCACCCGATATTGCGATAGGCCCACCCCCTATCACATCGTGGCCTGGTTAAATGTTACCTGATTATTACCGTACTTGTATTGTTATTTAGTTGTATTGTGAGAAGAAATAAATGGTTTAAATATAATACAAGGCGACCGTGGGTGTCCTGGTACTTACTTTGCCTATCCGTTCTGGGAAACAGGCGTGAGCTTATATATGAAACATGAAAGGTTTGAAAAGTGGTAGAACTACGCTGCTGTCAGTCATGACTCATACCCCTTTCCTTTTAACATCATTTTTACTTTCTACTCTACTTCCGATTTGACGATTCGAAACCACATATTATATGATTGAGTCATACACTGAGGATATTCATATCAATTATTATAAGGTGACATGTTTGCTCGTTCGTCGGATTTCAATAAATAAAAAACTTTAAGTTTAGCACGATAAATCCCTTTTTTGCATAAGTTGATATTCCATAAAGTGAAAAAAGAGCGTATTAATTTATCAATTACTAGCGGCCCGGCCCAGTTTTGCCCGAGTACAAATAGATTTCTGTACAATAATATGTACGTATTAAACATATAAACCTTCCTCTTGAATCACTCTATCTATTAAAAAATACCGCATCAAAATCCGTTGCGTAGTTTTAATGATTTAACCATACAAAGGGACATAGGGACAGAGAAAGCGACTTTGTTTTATACTATGTAGTGATTTGACCATTCTATGATTTCAGGGTGGTATTCACAAGCGTACAAAGCACAGGAGATAAAACCTACATGAGGGAACTGATGACCATCAACAAAGACTGGCTGCTGGAGATAGCGCCGCATTACTATAGAGAAATATAATATTATTATAAAATATGTGTTTAACTACCCTTAGAGTACTTATAATATAGAGGGAGCGCTGTCATACATTCGCGTCTTAAAACGTAGATATTTGCTCGTTCGTAATGTTGGTAGCGCTCATGTATTAGTAAAAATTGAATTAATTATTAAGCAATAAGTGGATATAAATTCCTTTGATAACCGAAATTATACTTAGTTATTATCCTTACAAAACGAGTTTGAGTGGAATAAATAGTCCTAAACTATATATTTTTATTTTTCTTTTCCAAGTAATTCATGTATGTTGGACAACCTGTCAAGTATCAGCCAATAGGAGGACAGAAAAAGGTGGCCCGGCACCACCATTTTTATCTACGTTTTTGAAGTACCAGCGCTCCCTCTATATTATAGATAATCTAAGTAACTACCCTACATTTTGAAAACTTTTATATAAGTCTTATATATCAAGGACTGTTACGTGCTGGAACACGGCGA
This sequence comes from Hyles vespertilio, assembly GCA_009982885.2. Taxonomy (NCBI): domain Eukaryota; kingdom Metazoa; phylum Arthropoda; class Insecta; order Lepidoptera; family Sphingidae; genus Hyles; species Hyles vespertilio. Next base: position 10,927,379 of record CM042827.1, read on the forward strand.
GTTTTCGAATATTGACTTCTGTCCACCAATTCTAGCAACAAAAAAGTCGCGAGAAAGTGCGGTACTCTTTCTTCTATCACTCGAGATGTTTGTTTAAAATGTATGTATTGTTATAGATTTTTACTTGCTAGTTTCTCTTCATGACTATTTTGATAACAATACGAATGTGTTCCATGCCAAATTAGTTTATAAACTCTCATGGTGGTCGCGGGTTCAAAACCCAGGGCACACCTCTGACATTTCAGAGCGTCCATGTGTATTGAGAGTCAATCACCACGCACTATATTAGCGAAGGAAAACTATGGTAATAAAAGCAACGAGAAAACCTGCATATAACGATTTTTAACAATATCTATTGTAAGTAAATTCCGGCTACCGTACTAGACCAACGTGGTGGACTATATGGCTTAACCCTTCTCAATCGTACTCCTAATTGTAAATATCCTTGCTGCACTGGACGTATAAAGTAGATAGTGCCAGTAACCCAATCACAAACATTGTCATAAGGTAACTTACAGGTATAGAGTGACCTCAGTGACGTAGCGTGACATTGTTTACTTGATATTATACCGGACGATAAACGAGTTTAATTAAATCACAAGTTAACGCTAATTGCACCGATAAATAGTGTTATCTAGGGAATGTATCCTCAGAGATCCTCCCACTTGGGTCAACACTCTCTCTACATTCCAACCCTCACCTTTAAACACGCTTCTGGCACGTGGACTTATGATTCTCGCTCCTGAGCTCTCATACACTAGCATCCTTAGTATCCATCCTTCTAAATACCGGTTACCGGTGGTAGGTCTCATATGTGAAAGTCCATCTGTGTGGGTACCACCGTAATGTCTATTTCTCCCGCCAAACAGAGGTTTAAATAAATAATAATAAATAAATAATAAATAACACCCAACAGTCACATACATAGTCCTGACCCCACACTAAGATCGAGTCTTGTGTCGTGGGTATCAGGAACTACGAGAGAGTTTTCGGTCTCACAAACACCCAGACCCGGAAGAAATATTTGTGGGCCGCACAAACATTTCTCTCGGTGCGGGGATCGAACCCGCGGCCTCTCGTTTCACAGGCGGCGTCTAACCAACTGCGCCACGGAGGCTGTCATGTTTCGTGTTGAAGGACATTGTAGCCAGAGCAACTACTGGACATATTGAGACTTAACATCTTATGTCTCAGGAATGCGAGCGCAGTGGAATGCCAAGCATTGCTTTGTAATTCAAGGTGTTGTTTGATTTTGCTATTCATGAGACCGCGAATCGCTTACCATCAAACGAACGGCATGCTCGTCTCGCCATTCAAGGCAATAAAAAAAAACTATAATATATAAAGCTGAAGAGTTTGTAACCTCTAATCTCAGGAACCACTGTTTCGAATTGAAAAATTATTTTTGTGTTGGATAGGTCATTTATCGAGGAATGAATTGAGGAATTCTTGCTAGGCTTCGATCAAATATACACTGGATTATAATTATTAACGTCCTAAAAAACGGCACGAGAAATAAGAGTGTGCTCTTGTTTGATTTTAGTATGGTCCAAAACATAATAAATCTTAATTTAAAGGAATAAGGTTTATTGTTACCTGAAGTTTATTATAATTTAAGACTTTTTGCTACATCTCCTAGTTCGAAATTCAAATGTATAAGTACAAGCAACCTCGGCCACTTTTGGCGTGTGATTTTGTTCCGGACCCTGTATCTAGTATACCGGGTATATCAAGACTGCTACCGAAACGAAGCCGGGTGGTAGTTTAAGCGACTTCAGACACAATGCAACAGAAAAAGTTGCAAAAAAAAGCGACAATTTTTTTTTGTTATTTTTTTCCTATGGCCATATTTGGGTGGTAAATACATTTTTTCCTAAAATAATAGTGTATATCCTTTTATTTATAAATACTCTAAGGTATAAAAGAGTTTAAATTATTATTTTAGCAAAAACTATGGATTTACCACCCAAAATTGACGATATTTAAAAAATCATAAAAAATAATTGTCGCGTTTCTATGCGAAATTTTTAATTGCATTGTGTTTGTAGCCACTAAAACTACCACCCGGCTTCGTTTTCGGTAGCAGTCTTGAGATACCCTGTATATTTGATCGAAGACTATACGACGATACGACTGCTCATGAACTTTAGGAAAACCAAACACCATGAATTACAAAGCAATGCTTGGGATTTTACTGTGCTCGCCATCCTGTAACATGTTAGGTCTCAATATGTGCACTAGTTATTCTGGCTTCAATGTCCTTCAATCGGAAACATAACAGTGCATTTACAATGTTTGGTGGAAAAAACAGACATTGTAATGGAACCTACCCATACGGCCTCTCATATACCGTGACCTACCACCAGTAAACCAGTATTCCATAATTATCTTTACAGGAATTGCTATTACACGTTGTAAGGTCTGTTTACCAGCAATATTTAATATTTTTTTCTTTCCATTATCATGCTATTGAATACCATAATAAATTATGATAAACAAATGGTATATAAAATTTGGATCATTTGTGACCATACCACAAGTTAAATCTTTAATTGGGCATCAGAGTTCAATCACCCAAACCCGATACAAATAGGGTCGTGGGTGTTTTGTATGACTGTAACAAAGTGCAAAGAAATTCTTTCTTTTCTAAGTACTAATACATCGTGAGGAAACCTGCATACCAAAGCGATTTGTTAAATTTCTATGGTGTGTAAAGTTCGCCAACCCGCATCGGGCCAGCGTGGTGGATTATATGGTCTAACCACTCTCAATCGTACTCTCGATTGTAGAGTAGGCTCGTGCCCTGCTGTGGGACGTACATGGGCTGATACAAATACAGAAGTAATAATAAGCCAGCAAAATGCCAGCGAATTAGTCTGATAACTTTTTTCAAACAAACAAGGGGAGGATCCATTCTTAGAAGGGCGTGTACAATCTCAATATTATGATTCATATACTCCTGACATGTTCAGGTCAGGTGAAGCTAAAGTTTATTTCCTAGGCCAATGTTGACTTCACCTAGCCGATTATCTTGGAGGTTAAGTATTTGCACCCGGACTTGTTCGGACTTCGCTACACCGAAGATAATATTTACTTGTGAATGTTATCGAGTTTTCTAGATTCGTTTGGAAAAAATAAAATGTAATGACAAGTATTTTACTGCTGGTCTCAAAGTGAGAGGCTGCCTGGATAGGTACCACCGCAATATCAATTTCTCCCGCCACAGTAACGTTAATGCATCGTTGTGTTTCATTGAAGGATATTGCAGGCAGAGTAACTACTGGACATATTGAGACTTAACAACTTATGTCTCAGGATGGTGAACGCAGTGGAATGTCAAGGATTACTTTGTTATTCAAGGTGCTGTTTGGTTTTACTACTGTTCATAAGTCGTGCCACCAGGCGAACGGCATGGTCGTCTTGCCATTCAACTTGTCCTTGTCAAAAGCTTACTGCCTTATCTAGACCCTTACACATTTTTAACAAACAAAAACAGGATCCTGCTTTGTGTTATCAGATTCCGGAACTGTCAACATTACCTATAAACAAAGGGATTCATAATAGACAACAAACAAAATCTTATCCGTACGTTGAACTTTCTCTAATGCCATGATAAGTGCCCGTCAAAATAATTTTAACCCACAAAGCGTTCACTTACTTTCCTCTGTCTCCGTATAACTGCGAAATATTTTTAGCGCTATTAGTGACATCCATAGATAAATATTTAGTGTTGTTTAATTATGCTTATCCGTAACTAACAGTTCAGCGCTATTTATAGATTTGTTGTCAATATTTTATTATTGCCATTACGTTGCTGTGTGAAAATAAAAAGATAACGTGAAGATTATCTGGCGTACAGTTGCCTGTGACAGTCTGCTCTCATGCTTAGCTTCTTAATTATATTTATTTATTTCATGGAAGACCAAATAAGCTAATTAAAGGTCCTCACTATTATACATCTGTATATGACAAACAAACAAGTGTGTTAAGGTCGATCATTACAACAATAGGTACTGACCAAACATTTCAGCCTAATATTATTTACATTATGCTCAAGAAAATGTCTTGGCTCAGCATCCTTCCCACAGAGTTTAAATTATATTTCACCAATAGATATTGGCGATATTATATCATCCGCGATAGACCTACTAAAGAAAAATAAAATAATATCTACATATGCCGCATCGTCTAGAAGTAATCCTCTGTTATCCTTACTAATATTATAAAGGTGAAAGTTTGTATGTATGTATGGATGTTTGTTACTCTTTCATGAAAAAACGGCTCAACAGATTTTGATGAAATTTGGTATAGTGATAGCTGACACCCTGGATTAACACATAGGCTACTTTTTATCCCGAAAAATGTAGTGTTCCCGTGGGATGAGTCAGGAAACCAAATATACATATTTTCTACTCTTTCAAATTCAAATTGTTGGCACGGGATGTCCTCTCCTACGGAAGGGAAATATAGTCGACGGCACGCGGGAAATATAGTTAGTAGACACGCGAAATAATATGTTCTTGATGTGGATTGGACTCAAAAACTATCTGCACCCGGGCGAAGCCGGGCCCGACAGCTAGTACTTGATAAAGTAGTTACCTAATAAATATCAGATTAATTTAACCTAACCTAATTTTAGCCGCATATTATGAGGGTAGGATTTTACAACAACACAAGTTCGTAACCAATTTAATCACGGTATAATGGTGGATACACACGTATATGCTTTAAAAGCATGTTTCAGCCAAGCATGGCTATCTACAAATATCCTCGACCCTGCGTCTACACGTAAAAATTTGCTCGAAAACATTTTTAATGTCTGTTGAAAACTTTCCCTATGGCAGAATTATCGACAACGACATTGCTTGCCATTTATAACAAACTTAACAGAACCTTTCGATATAATCTTGCTTGAATAGAGTATTTTGGTTAGAGACTCACTTAATACAACGTTCATACTTGCTCGAGGCCGAGCAAGTTTATCGTGAATGTGCAAACTCTCCGTATATAGAATGTACTCTGTGGTGCAAACGTGTGAACCCAGCTTAAGCATATAGTTCGATTCCGAGGGTAGGAAAACAAAATTTATAAATGTCAGTAATGGCAGTAACACAATAGACCGGGAAGATGTGAGTATCTGCAGTGTTAGAAGTTATTCCAGGATGGGTGCCCAAGATGCAGGCTTGCCTACTTTAGGACCTATATTTTGGATACATAATGAAATCGTAAAATATGTACCTTGTACTTTCTTGGAGGTTTCTTGGAGTGTTTGTGGAGAGTGGAATTTCTGTGGCTGTAGAGAAAGAAGACAGAGGTTTGCCATCGCCAATCCAGCTGGATATGTGTGAACTGTGAGTATGGTCAAATATTTCTTGATTAACAAGTGATGTGATATTGTAAAAGAGCGTGATGGCCAGTTGGTAAACGGACCAGACGCGGCTGCCAAAATGCTCATAGTGGTTGCGGGTCTAGATCCCAGGGTATACTTCTGACTTTTCAGATTCATGTGGGTATTGATAGTCAATCCCCACGCACTTTAATGGTGAAGGAAAACATCGCGAGGAAACCTGCATACCATAGCGATTTAAAAGAATTTCTATGGCACTTAAAGTTCGCCAACCCGCACTAGGCCAGCGTGGTGGACTATTTGGCCTAAACACTCTCAATCGTACTCTCAATTGTAGTGGTCGCCCGTGCGCTGCAGTGGGACATATATGGGATGATACAGTAGTAATATTTAAAAGGCTTACGTACTGTTGAAGATTACAAACCGAGGAAAATATAAAAGGTTGAAAGAGTTGAATACGAGTTATTAACTTCTTAAATATATTCCAGGACTAATCGACATAGTATTTTTTTTTTATTTTTCTTTAAACCTCGGCCTGTAAGTATTAACATTTAACACTGTTGCGAACTAGTTTAAAGGAAAAATACTGATTGAAATAAAACAATTATTTACGGATTTTATCGTGATTTGGTTTAATTTTTAATTTTTTCTTGACTTCTCGACGTTTCGATTACTTTACAGCTTTTGTGGTCACGGGGTGGACTGAGGTATTAGTCATCCGCTCTGTGACTGTTACAATTGTATGTAGGTATGTATCAGCCCATATACGTCCCACTGCAGGGCACGGGCCTCCTCTACAATCGAGAGTACGATTGAGAGTGGTTAGGCCATATAGTCCACCACGCTGGCCTAGTGCGGGTTGGCGGAATACATACCATAGACAATTGAAACCTGTTACAATTGAACTACCCTTATTTTACAATTATTAAATTAAAAAGTTAATTGGGTTTTCATTCCGATTTACGCAGAAGGAGCTCACAGTATCTTGGGGTCTGGCAGTTGGTCTTTTGGGTTCCGATTTGATTAAATGTAGAATTGGATCCCATGCTTGTGCAAGCTTCAAGCCATCTTCTCTATTGAAATGTGGATGTTTTTTTAATTTCAATATCCTCGCGAAACATCCTGGGCAGGAATCGGTGTTCTTTTGCGAGGTCTTGGGGCTGTTCAAAGCGAAGGTAATGCTTGGAGCCTTCTTCTATATGTTCAGCAACTGCATACTGCTTGAGCGTCGATGTTTGACGTCAGCTATGTGTTTTTTTAAGCGGGTTTCTATGCTTCTTTTGGTTTGACCTATGTAGGAAAGCACACAGTCGCAATCTATTTTGTATACGCCCGGTCCTTGCAAAGGAATATGACACTTGACAGGTGGTATTGACTAATCTTCTTGGGCGGCTTGAAGTAGGTTTTAATAGAAGCACGCTTCAGGATATAGCCAATCTTGTATGTGACTCCTTTTATGTATGGTAAAACAACCGGGACCCGTTCAACTGTGGCTGGTTTCACTCGGTTTCTGTGACGGCGGCGTGGAATTCGGAGCTTGTTGTCTCGCAGTACTTGCTTGACGTGTTGCAGCTTAGGCGCCAGGTGTTTCACGTCACAGATTCCTCGTGCTCTCTGAAACAAAGATTTACCCACGGTAGCTAACTGTTTTGGATAGTGGTGAGAATCGCCGTTCAGATATTTATCTGTATGGGTCTTTTTCCAATACACAGTGCGACTTAAGGACTGATCAGGATTTACGGATTACTAAAACATCTAAGAAGGCAAGAGATTTATTATGTTCTAACTCCATAGTAAATTGAATTTTATTGTTAATGGAGTTAAGGTGATTTGAAAATGCAGTTACTTGGTCAGATGGTAAAATTGTGAAATTATCATCTACGTACCGCTTGTAAAATCTCGGCGAGACTGGGGCTGTACTAAGGGCTGTCTCCTCAAAATCCTCCATGCAAATATCTAATGATAACTGGAAAAATACATGGGTCTTAAAGTGTCACTTAAAAACGAATGCGTCGTGTTGACGAGCGCAGTATCTTTTTTTATTGCAGCGAATGGCAAGACGAGCATGCCAGTTCGCCTGATGGTAAGCGATACGACAGCTCATAAGCAGTAACAAAACCAAACAACACCTCGAATTACAAAGAAATGCCTGACATTCCACTGCGGTCGCCATCCTGAGGCATAAGATGTTAAGTCTCAATATTTCCAGTAGTTACTATCGCTACAAAGTCCATCAATCCGAAACACAACATTGCATTTAAACATGCTGTTTGGCGGGAGAGAGACATTGCGGTGGTACCTACCCAGGCGGCCACTCACATATGAGAGACCTACCACCACTGAATTGCACCAGTAAAGCAGGACCATGCCGAGCTTAGTAAAATTGTTCTATGTGGTATTACCCTCACTTATGTTCAGGCGTGACGCTTATCAAATCAAATGAAATATTAGTTCGTCTTGTCATCAAAGCTGACTGCGTCGGTGGCGTCCTACAATAGGATTACAACGTTGAGGTCTTGGGTTTGAATCCTGGGTCGGGCAAAGTGATTTTGGATTTTACTATTCATTAAGCCCGGGTTAAGAATTAGTTCCCGATGGCGTTAAATTATCATATCGTGGGTTGGAAATCACAAAGCGAAATAAAGGTATACTGGTTGCACCTCTGCCTACCCTTTCTAGGAAAAAGGCGTGAGTTTATGTATCTAAGTCAAATATGTAAGCTACTTTAAATGTTTTGGAAAAAAACTTTAATCAGTTCTAAGTGACTCTATGTATTTGAAAACATTATTTGAGAACTTTTATATTCTACGAATTGTTGAAGAATAAACTATTAAGTCATCCTTAAAAGAAAGTACTGCGTAGTTATTAGCTCATATAGTACGGTAAATTATATCTTAAGTTTAAAAATAACTCACCTTCGACTTATATTGATGTCTTATGATTTGTTGTTAATTTACCTTTAGTTTACATTTGATAATGCGTATCCTGTTGTTAACGGACCAAAAGCTGCCAACCTATTCAGTGGTCGCGGATTCAAATCCCAGGGCAAACCTCTGACTTTTCGGAGCCATATATGTAGTTACTAGACCTATGGTATTGACAGTCAATCACCAATCACCAAGCACTATAACGGTGAAGGTAAACATCGTGAGAAAACCTGCATACTATAGCGATTTATAAAAAAAATCTATGGTATGTAAAGTCCGCGAACCTGCATTAAGCCAGCGTGGTGGACTATGGCCCCTCTCAATCGTACTCACGATTGTAGAGGAGACACGTGCCCTGCAGTGATACGTATATGGGCTGATAAAGATAGGTAATTAACTACAGCTAATATCAATATTATTTGGGTTTATGTTTTATCAGTAGCGAGTGACTTCCTATATTAATTCGGACGGTGTCAGGGCCAATCTTAATGCCCTTGGCTTTGGCGGAAGCGATTTAATAGCAGTAACAATTGGTTCTGATAACAAGAATAAAGGAAATATAACTAACTAGGCAATGTTTGATCAACAAATATTTGTGCGTTTCACACGTATTTGTTCCTGGTTTGGTTGTTCATCGAAAAGTCTCTCGTAGTTTCTGATACTTGAAACAAGACTTGATCTTAGTTTAGGGTCAGGGCTATGTACATGAATGTTGGGTGGAAAGAAGAATGCCGATTTTACTATGAAACTTAGCATCGGTGCGATGTTTTTTGTCCCTCGATGAAACCTACTTTTTGTGTAGGGAAAAACATATATTTTTAATAAATATAAACATAATTGCAACACAGGCCTGGAGTTCTAGGAGAAATGAACTTGAAATCCGATTACAATATTTTTTGTCTTCGGCTCTGCGAACAAAATGTTAAATGTGATGAAAATTACTTTATTTTATAAATATCTATCCCCCGGTATAAAATAGGAATATGTTTACGGACAAACCAAAAAAATTATAATGAATTTCCAGCAGTATCGGTAGGATCTTCGATATTTTTGCCGATACCAGATTCTGTTTTGTTCTGCTTTATTTATTACTGTTAAACATATAGACCAAGAGCCCGTGGCTGCCAGACCTTCCTAATTTTATAAAACCTGAAAGTTTGTGTGCGCATGCCTCTGACATAGGCATCACACGATCAGCTATTATGAAGTTCCGATCGTGGTTGCTTTGGAAGTTATGAGCTTTAATGTTTCTGGCAAGATAAAAGAACCATCAAAAGTGTTTGAATACCAAGGAAATATTTGTTTATAGTTGCCTTAATAACATATATATATATATAAATTCAGCTTTTATACTATAACGCTGACAAAATTAAATAATGTTAAAGTTTGAAGATAGCGTAATATTTAATAACATGTAATTTTGCCGGCGTTATAGTATAAAAGCTGAATTTTATATATGTTATTAAGGCAACTATAAACAAATATTTCCTTAGTATTCAGACACTTTTGATGGTTCTTTCATCTTGCCAGAAACATTAAAGCTCATAACTTCCAAAGCAACCACGATCGGAACTTCACACCACAAAACAAAAAATAAAAATAAGAAGCAACTGTACATTAGGTGGAACAATTGGCGGCCTTGTCGCTAAAAGCGATCTCTTCCAGGTAACCATTCAAGCAGATAAAAATACCAGGAGACATTGGCGGTGCTTTATGTTTAAAAATAAATGCATAAACTAACATAAACAATACCTACATACATAGTAGATATTCCTAGATTTATATATATTAAGCAAACTTACATAAAATACATAACAAATACATAGATGCATATACTTAATAGTGTATGGACATTATACTATTGCGAAAGATAGTAACCCTTTAACTGGAGTTTGAAGGTTTCCAGTGAGGACGAACGTTTAATAGAGAGAGGCAGTGCGTTTCACAACCGTACTGCTTCTACCGTAAAAGACCGATCATAAAACGACGTCCTATGTATTGGAAACTTTAGTATAAGATTCTCTGACGACCTAAGAGAATGAGAATTAGCAGTATGTAAGAAACTAAAGCGTTCCTGAAGATAGCGCGGAGACGAGGGGTTAAACAGAATACTGTAGAGAAGAGATAGGATATGAACATCCCGGCGGCGGCGTATAGGAAGCCACTTGAGCTTAATACGATGTTCAGAAATATGGTCATATTTGCGCAGTCCAAATATAAACCTGATAAAGAAAGTAGTATTAAGTTTCTATATTACTGTATTTTTAATTACAGGTTTAACATATTTTTTTTTATTTCTTCTACCTGGCGTTATTCCGGCTGGTGCCAAGGTCCACCTTCCGATTAATTTTTCTCCATTTCGCCCGATCTTCTGCATCCTCTATAATAAGACTATTGACCCTCATATCTTCCTTGACGACATCTAGCCAGCGCTTCTTTGGTCTACCCGGAAGCCATGGCCCGGGAATATAATAGTGTATTACAACTATTATGTAAAGACACAAACCTACTGGTGGTAGGTCTCTCACATGTGAGAGGCTGCCTGGGTACCACCGCAATGTCTATTTATCCCGCCAAATTGCAGTTTAAATGCACTGTTGTGTTACGGATTAAAGGACTATATCAATATGTCCAGTAGCCAGAGTAACTACTGGACATATTGAGACTTAACATCTTGTGTCTCAGGATGGCGAGCGCAGTGGAATGCCAAGCATTGCTATGTAATTCAAGGTGTCGTTTGGTTTTGCTACTGTTTATGAGCGGTCGTATCGCTTACCATCAGGCGAACGGCATGCTCGTCTTGCCATTCATTGCAATAAAAAAAACCTAAATTGGAAAAGCCAGCGATGTATTTCAATGGAATCGATATTGCGTCATGGAAATATTTATCCGATTCCTAATCCCACTATCTTCCATTATGTAACTATTAAATTTAAAAAAAATCTTTATCTAAAAAACCTAATTAAATTATTTTTGCATTGATATGATAAAGTGACAATTAAACGGTATAATAACGAAATCGTTAGTCGTTTATCAGAAGCAAAGTAACGGATGTAACGACTGATAAGCTAACGGCGATATAAAGCTCAGTGTCCACTTATGATAGTCGTGATACGTGATATCGCAGTCGAAATGTACAAATATACATATCATCACGCCTGTATCCTATAGGGGTAGGCAGAGACGATAGATATTTTTTTCAGTTTTCAATTGAAATAAAAAAAATATCATGCGCAAATTCCTGATACGAATATCATTAAATGAAATCATGGTAATGAATAGTTTTCATCCCCAAACTTCGATCAAATATACCTAGTGTATATTATAAGTAATGGCCAAAAAAAAGGCAAGATAAATAAGAGCACAAATAAGCATGTGGTCTTATTTGATTTTAGTATAGGCCAAAACTTAATAAATTTTAATTTAAAGGGATAAGGTTTATTGTTACCTGAAGTTGATTATAATTTAAGAATTTTTGCTACATCTCGTAATTCGAAATTCAAATGTATAAGTATAAGCTAACTCGGCCACTTTTAGCGTGTGATTTTGTTCTGGACCTTGTATCTAGTATATATTTGATCGAAGTCCGCAATGGACACCCAGCATTACGCCACGCCTATCACTTTATATTTTTTAATTGGCCAACTCAATAGTCAGTGGGATTGCGATAACATTATCAATATAATTAGATACGTTTTTAATGACGATATCAACTCGTTATTTTGCACACAGCATATTTAATTTTAATTGCTACCTAGTCATTGGTTTTAATTTCTTGATCATCTTATATTACATAAGCCTTAGCCCTCTTGGCCACACTCGGTTTTTTAGCGTAAAATCTGCGATAAATTCGCCATGCGTAAGCTCGGTTATCAGTGTATTTCGAGGCTTGTCAATGTAATGTCAACTTAATCTCAGTTGGATTATGGTTTATTTTTACTGTCCATCCCAATGTAATGACAGCCTTATCGTTTTTTTTGTATTGCAATGAATGGCGTGATGAGCATGCCGTTCGCCTGATGGTAAGCGATACGACCGCTCATGAACAGGAGCAAAACTAAACAACACCTTGAATAACATAGCAATGCCTGGCATTCCACTGCGCTCGCCATCCTGAGACACAAGATGTTAAGCCTCAATATGTCCAGTAGTTACTCTGGCTACTGGACATATTGATATAGTCCTTTAATCCGTAACACAACAGTGCATTTAAACTGCAATTTGGCGGGATAAATAGACATTGCGGTGGTACCCAGGTAGCCTCTCACATGTGAGAAACCTACCACCAGTAGCTTTGCCGTTTCATGGGCAAGAGGCCTTATTCAAGGAGATATAGACATACGCCCGAATACTGGAACGCAACTTAAATATAAGTTGCGCTTAACTACGTTAAATGTACTGGCTAAGTGGGCCGTGCGCTGTTAAGAGTAACTTATTATTTGTATGGCGTTCCAGTATTCGGGCGATATAGTATTTAAATTAAATCCCATATTCCTAAACACCCAAGGTAACATTGTACCAAGTTTGAAAATAAACTCTGGGTAGTTTTTGAAATAAAACTATTATTTACGGATGTTATCCCGGATTTGGTTAATTTTTTACATTTTTAACTTCCCAACGCGAAGTTTCGATTATGTTACAGCTTAAGTGGTCACGGGGCGGAATGATCCGCGATAAAATTCCTAAATAATAGTTTTATTTCAATGTGTAACATTCGCGTAAATCTAAGAAACCATTCTACCTAGTTTTATCAACAATCGCGATTTAAGTTTTCAACTCTTGATCAACCCGTGTCTCATTACGATTAAAAAAGGATTGTAGACTTGTGCAAGCTTATTCTCTGTTGAAATGAACATGCTTTAAATTAAATCAGGTTGTTTTTACATGCTAATGATAAAAAGTATATTCTTTATCAAATTTTAAAAGAGTATTGACATCCGTCAGCCTACACCGATTACACGGGTTACACATCCTGTATGGAAATTCAACACCTTGTTAAATATATAAATTACTAGCTGTCGGACCCGGCTTCGCCCGGGTGCAGATAGCTTTTGAGTCCAGTATTGATTTGGCAACAACATATTATTTCGCGTAATAACTATATTTCCCGTCCCGTTCTATCCGGTTTATGTCCCGTCTCATTCAGTCACATGATGAAATTTTAATTATCATTTATTTTCAGTTTTTAGTATTAGCTTTATTGAAAAATTGCTAAAATATACAATATTTTGTAAATGTGATATTTATTCGTTGGTGGGAGAAGTGGTGGGCGGCGCCCGACGTGACAGCCCAGTGGTGGCATGCGCGTGAGCAGCGCGCGGGCATTGCAACATTACTTTATTTTTCTAAAATAAAATAATGTTTCTAAAATAAATGTAGCCTAAGTTACTCCTTGTTATATCAGCTACCTGACAAAAAAAGTCCCGTCAAAATCGGTCCAGCCATTTCAGAGATTAGCCGGAACAAACAGACAGACAGACAGGCAGACAGACAAAAAATTTTTAAATATCACTTTCGGCACCAACCCGCACTAGGCCAGCGTGGTGGACTATATGGCCTAACCACTCTCAATCGTATTCTCGATTGTAGAGTAGACCCGTGCCCTGCAGTGGGACGTATATGGGCTGATACAGTACTTTCGGCACAGGTATCGTGTATATAACGATATTTAGTAGGACATTTTTATTTTCACTCTTAAAACAGACACTTCAATTTTATTTATATGTATAGATTTAGTAGGACATTTTTTTTTATTTTCACTCTTAAAACAGACACTTCAATTTTATTTATATGTATAGATTACCTATATATACTCTAAGCAGTCTATACATTGTTTTTTCTTTGGACTGGAATAGTTCCTCCATTTGCAGTAGATGTCGCTTATCTCAACATCGCGTAATTATTGTTGTTAAGAAAAAATATAAAGAGAGAAAAACAAAAGTATCTGCATATAATTATTATCCTCAAAAGAAATGTAATAAAAAACAATACAACCGCAAACTCTTATTTTATTTACTTAGGAACCTTTCCTTATCTCTAATTCTGTTTTCCTTAAAGCAATTTCTAAAAGCCGGCTCAGTGAAAGTTCCGGGCTTTGGAAATTACTGGGGGAAATTATTATAATATATAAATTAATAGCAGCGAAACCCGGCGTTGCTCGGGTTAAAATACATCGCATGTTTAATGGTATAAAAAATATTTAAAGATCTAATTTCTAAAGTAAATGTTAAACATTTTTATCTTAGATGTTGAGAGATTTATTCAACTATTAAACATACGGTGTATATAGAGTGCATCAAATTAATTAACGAATTAACGATTTGAAATAGTTATAAGAAAAATAAGAAACACTTTAGTAAATGATAAATTTATGTTTTATTTATACAATTATTTACATATTATATTGTACATATTACATATGACAAACACATATTCATATTACATATCATCATATTATGTATTTACACTTTCTATTTTAGTTACATTTTATTTTGTTAATTTCTTTTTATAATACTTGTTTATAAACTATATTTATCGTTTTATTGTCCGGACTGTAAATGAACAAATTTCGAGGTGATCCTACTCGTGAGCATGCGACGTATAATTGGCCGTGTGCAAAGCATGGTTCTTTCAAGTCAACGCCACAGTATTGAATAGTTTGGCCCTGTGCTTTGTTGATAGTCATGCTGTAAGCCAACTTCACCGGAAATTGTAAACGTTTAAAAGTAAAGGGCAATCCATTTGAAATTAAAGGTATCCGTGGTATAAATACTGTCTGTCCTTTTCCTTTACCAGTCATTATACTGGCTTCAATGATGTTCGTTTGTAGCTGTTTAATGTAGAGTCTCGTGCCATTACACAGTTTCGGCGAGTTCAGATTTCGTAATAAAATAATTGGTGAACCAACTTTTAACTTAAGACAGTGTAATGGCATTCCTGGAGGATTTAATGAATTTAAAAATTCAGTAGGGAAATTGACGCTTTCTTCTTCATCAATCATTGTATCAATTGATGTGTAAATTTTCTCTTCTCCCGGAATCTTTTCCTGGATGATGTTGTTGATGCCGTTGACAATGTCGTTTTTGGTGGCTAAAATAATTCGCTCGCGTAACCATTCTGAATTGGTATAATTCTCAGCAATACTTAGATATACTTCATTTAGAAGTTTTTCCGGTGTTTCAACTATATTACATAACTCATTAGATAATGTGATTTGGCCAGTACTTTCGTCGATTGGATAGGTGCCTTCTCCTATTTGTAACAGTTTTTCAGAAAATTCTTGCGCGTTTTCATCTCCTGAAATTCGCGCTCTCATATTTGTTGTTAATTTAATTATTTTTGCGTGTTCCCATATGACCGACTTCTTTATGCAAGCGTTAATTTCATCCGCCGGCGTTGATTTCGGAATGACAGGTAGCGTTTGACGAAAATCGCCTGATAATATTAACAATACACCTCCCATTATATTCGTGTTGTCACGTAAATCTTGAAGTGTTCTATTGAGTGCTTCTAGTGATTTTTTATGGGCCATTGTGCTTTCATCCCATATAATGGCTTTGCACTGTTTCAATATTTGTCCACGTGCTGATGACTTTGTGATGTCACATACCGGGAATTCATAGTCAGCTACATTTAATGGTAATTTTAAACCAGAATGCGCTGTTCGTCCACCCTCCATAAGTGTTGCCGCTATCCCAGATGATGCTAGGGCGAGAACGATTTCTTTATTTGCACGGATTTCAGCCAAAATTAAATTTATCAAAAATGTTTTCCCGGTGCCGCCAGGTGCGTCTAAAAATATTATACCACCTTGCTGCTTTTTATAATAATCCATTATTATATCATATGCTTGTTTTTGACTCTCAACTAATAATGGCTTGTTGTGTTCGATGTAAAGCTTCAATTCGTCGATATTATAATTGGTTTCTCTTAAAAATTCACTGTTCATAACATCCAAATGACTTCGTTTAGGAGATTGAACACCTAGTTGTATTAACGTTTGGTTAGACATTGCTAAACATTTATCTTCTATCAATATCAAAGCTTTGTTAAAAATTTCTTCATTAAAACTAATTTCTAAGTCCGGGTTTTGTTGTCGTAATCCAGCCAAGATGTCATCGCTCATATATTCTCGGTATTTTAGCCATAGTCGATTTGGATTAGAAGGATTACATGTAGTTAATATAATTGCGAATAGCTCACAAATTTGATTTGCTGTTGCACTTTGAGCTGCTTAATTCATAGCTAAGTCCCAATGATTATCGTTTTCAAGTAGACCCAATCTTTGACATGATTCGCGATATGTATCACAAACGTAACTATTGACAGTTTTTAAGTCTTCAAAACACGTTGGGCCACGAATGTTGTGAAGTAATAAACGTAGATAGAAACATTCAGCGTTTTTTGGATGCATTGTGTAGACTCGTCCTATTGTGTTACTCTTAAACACGCCATCATGTCCTTCTACTGGCATTCCACGTTTCCGGGGATTAAATTGTTTACTTGTTGTATTCCATGTATAATAGCTGGGTACTTCTGAGTAAAATAAAGTCTTAGCAAATGGGTCATTCTGACATAGTTCAAAAAATGCTGTTAAAGTTGTTCGTGTTGGTGGTTCCGTCGCAACTTTTTGTGCCGTTTCTGTAGTGAAAAATACACGTTATCCATTTTCTAGGTGGACGGACAAATGAAGAACCGGTGGATCTCGATCGTGTATTGGAAAACTCAAAATTCGCCAAACCGCTTCATTGGTAATAATGTAACGACCCATTTGATACTGTAGGTACTATTTCATCTTGTTGGTTTTCTTTGGTTATCGTAAAGACAGCCATATCACTGCCTTTATTAATATATTTGCATACATATTTTATCGATTTAACAGAACTACAGTATTCAACATTGATATGGGCATTAAACATTTTAGATAGAAGTGGATTATATGGTACTACCCATTGATTGTTAACTTGAATTTCTTCATTACCTCGTATTTTTATTTTAGCCGTAAATCCACCCTGTTCTGGTGATCGACGTCTATATTTAGGATATCCATCTTCGCCTGTAACTGTTTCGTTCAAAAATGGCTTTGGATAACGTTTCGTACATTTTTCATCTTTCATGCATGGAGAATTCCTATTTAGTTCACCACACGGGCCATGAACCATGTTTTTTACGATTATACTATAAAGATCAGGATCTTCTTCCGGGTTTGGAAATTCAGCTTTGATGATATCGTCTATTTGATTTGGTCGAATTTTATTTTGAAGCCAAATTAAGTTGTGAGAATATGGCAGTCCTCGTTTCTGCCATTCAATTGAATACATCCAGCAGATAACAGCACCAAATATTTGATTTTTCACGAAGGCTTTAATAAAGTTAATTTGTTTTTGACGAAAAACTCGGGCAATAATATCATGACGATCGCTGGCCGTCTGTCCATATTGTAATTCTTCTTTGATTTCCACCCATGAAGGACTACATGTAAATGTTATAAATAAATCTGGTCTGCCGTGTTTTCTGACATAAGTTATCGCATCCTGAGCATATTCTTGCATGTGGACTTCCAGTAAATGTCGATGGCAAGATGACCAATTTTCCCATGTTATCAACGTTTCCATCATTTATCATTGCATCTCTCAAATGAATGTATTCATCCGAACGCAATTTTCGTTGATTATAGCGAATATATTCTAATCTTACCGTCTCAATTTTGGCATACATGTCTACAACTGCTGAAGTAACTGTCGACAATTTAAAATATGGTTATATTCACCATTTCTAGTCATAATTCGATAAGCATAAAATTGCATAGCTGATACTTTTTTGTTAGTTTCGACACCTGTAGTTGGATCAACTTGTTGAATATTGAAGTGATAACCATCCTCACCTTGCCAAAAAATTAGCGGATACTGTAGCGCATCATAACTACGATGTGTTTCAGCAATACGTTGCAGTTTATCACTTCGGCGTTGAATAACAATATCACGACGACTAAATTCATTGTCAACAACTACTACAGCAATTTCGTTCGTTGGAGGTGCATGAAACCTTCGTTCGTGTTGACCGGCTGGTCTTTTATCTGCTCGAATGACGATCTTATAATTATCTGCAGCCATTTGGTCTAGGGAAGTCTTGAACACATTAATTAGTTGATTATGATTATGAAGAAGACATTGTAACTTTTGAATAATATCTCGGTTTAGTCCCTGAAAATGAGAGGAACGTTGATCTGCTTCAAGTTCTTCGTTACAGTTGTATCGACGTATATTTTGTAGAAAATGATTGGAATCTGGTGTGTTGTTAGTCATATATGTGAGTAATGGTGGTGGTGGTACATCTAATGCTGGTAAATTGACTTTACCACTCGCGCAGCACATACCAGCAGTTTCGCCTTTAAATTTCCGGGCATGACAATACTCGCATATCGTATCCATTTTTCCGATGACGACATCTGAATGTTCACTGTATTATATTTTGCAATCATAATGGAAAGCCTGAATTTCTAGACTCTTAATCTTAGATGTAGCAGCTCGTTGTTGACGTAGAGTGGCCATTTTGTCTTTACTTTTGCTCTTTTCCACTTCACGTTGAACAACAGACTGACGATTTCGGATTGATCTTACTCGTAATCGCGTTTCATCGTTAGTGCATGCTCTTTCTTCTTCAGTCTGATTTCCTCTAATTCTGTTCACCCCTTCACGAATATTCGAAAGTCGTTGCTCTCTTTGTTCTTCTGTTTCATTTTGTCGTGCTGCTTTCTTTTTTTTTTGAAACCGCTAGAGGTTTCGTAAATATTTTTTTACGTTTTGGCATTGTGCATGTGCAATGAAAAAAAGTTATACATAACAATCAGTCTCTCGACTGAAAAACACGATAGAACTGACGAAAAGTCACTGGAGTTCGCTTTATATACTGTCAAAGATCGAAATTTCTAGAGCCAGAACACTCTAGAATATTCAAATAGTTCGGTCGTTTCCACTTGTCGAAATTACTTGAAATAGATCAATCACTGTTCACTCGTACTCTTATCGATCTTTACTCGACTGAAAACACGATAGAACTGACGAAAAGTCACTGGAGTTCGCTTTATATACTGTCAAAGATCGAAATTTCTAGAGCCAGAACACTCTAGAATATTCAAATAGTTCGGTCGTTTCCACTTGTCGAAATTACTTGAAATAGATCAATCACTGTTCACTCGTACTCTTATCGATCTTTACTCGACTGAAAACACGATAGAACTGACAAAAAGTCACTGGAGTTTGCTTTATATACTGTCAAAGATCGAAATTTCTAGAGCCAGAACACTCTAGAATATTCAAAATGTTCGGTTCTAGGCTTTTTAGAAGTTTCGAGATCATTCCAGAAAATTTTAGAACGATCTAGCACATTCCGGATGGATTTCAACGGTTCTAGGCTTTTTGGAAGTTACGAGATCATTCCAGAAAATTTTAGAACGATCTAGAATATTCCGGATCGATTTCAACGGTTCTAGGCTTTTTGGAAGTTTCGAGATCATTCCAGAAAATTTTAGAACATTCTAGATTGATTATATCAGTTGCACACATTCTGGAGCTTTCTAGATCACTCCAGAAATTTTCAGAACTTCCCCTAAGTTCACATAAGTTAGAGAAGGACAGATATATATTTTTTTACATTTTCGCCACCCACAACCACCCACTTCCACCCCGACCAAACTCCCTTATTCACACCTGGAGACCAAGGGGTATTCACCACCCCAACGGGGAATTGATCGGAGTTGTGGATGATAGAGAAAACCGTGGATTTACGTACTAACATTATCATTTTATATATACCGGGTATCTCAAGACTGCTACCGAAAACGAAGCCGGGTGGTAGTTTTAGTGGCTACAAACACAATGCAATTAAAAATTTCGCATAGAAACGCGACAATTATTTTTTATGATTTTTTAAATATCGTCATTTTTGGGTGGTAAATCCATAGTTTTTGCTAAAATAATAATTTAAACTCTTTTATACCTTAGAGTATTTATAAATAAAAGGGTATACACTATTATTTTAGGGAAAAAATTATTTACCACCCAAATATGGCCATAGGAAAAAAATAACAAAAAAAATCACTCCAATTATTTTTATCTGTGTGTTTGAGTTGGCCTGGTTTTGTTTTCGCGTGGATAACTCGTGGGTGTGATAATGGTAGCTTAGTTCTTTATTGGTAATAACAAGCATGTCAACTGGATGGTGGCTATATATTTTTTTATATAAGATAAGGCAAGGCCACAGGGCAGCCACACCTACTTTTAGGATTAGTTTAATATATGATAATAATTATTGTTTAACACATACATTTTGACACGTAAATGGTTTGATCATTGGATTATAAATTATAGTCTTATGGATGTTGTTAGGCCAGCAATCTATGAACAACCGTCACGTCACTATGTATTCTGTGACACAGTATTAAGGTCCATTTGCATTGGGAGAGTTTCGCCTCTAAGATGCAATTATCGTAAGGATATAAAAATGATAGCCTCGTGTAAACACCTAAATATTTGTCAGCGATAATCTACGGCGGTTATGTCATGCGATAATGAGAAACTCTCTGCGTGTACTAAATGTGGCTTTACACTGCTTATTAGGTTAGTCACTATATTACTAGGCAGTGGCACACATTGCTAGTGTAGTCAGGGGCGGATCGCGAAATTGTGGGGCCCTGGGCTAATGCGAGTTAAGCCTACTAATTGTTCATCGCAAAACTATTTTGCAGAGTGATCTAGGTTTACTGTAAAACAAAAATAGGACAAAAAATAAATTATTTATTTTAATAGTTACCCATTTATTTCTAACAATTTAGCGCTGTTTTCAACCAACTTAAATAAATTTTAAATTTAAATTCATCACTTAATTTCAAATTCAGGCTTAATTATTTTTAATATGTTTTGTCATTGTATAATTATTTAAATTTGCATGCTGTGGTCTCCTATAATTGAAGATCACGTCGAAATGTAAACCACAACAATGCTATACCATTGTCTTCATTATATGTCGTGTATCCTTCGTTGGAGGTCCTCAATTTTAAAAAATAAAAAATAAAATAAAGGAGGAGGTTCTCAATTCGATTGTATATTTTTATGTTTGTTCTATAATGCATTAAAATGAAAATAGTTTTTTACAAAATTAGGCAATATTATGAGAAGTGAGGGTATTACGCATCCCTGCGTTTGTGAACACTGTCTACTAAGATCATTCAAAACCAAAATAAAATATTCATATTAAAATCTTGTTTCTATCTTTTCACTTCACTTCACTTCTTCAGTGAAGTCGGGTTTTTGCTTTTTTAATATTATTTTGATTTCAATCAGTTTAGTTTGTAACTCTATACAACTTTTATGAAGAAAATTTTACTTACTTTATATTTAACTATTTTTAGCATTTCGTATTCAATATTTCATTTTTCTGATATCGTTATGAAACATAAATTTGCAAGGTTTTTAGATTTTTCTGATAAGATGTATATTTGTGCTGGTTTTTTTCTTTCTCAAGTAAATCGCTACGTGTGTGTCTTAAAACACTAAAAATAAGTTTTCAATAGTACTAATGACGATAATGCACCTGCAACTGCAAGTGTCCAGATAAATATCAATATAATCTCCAAACTTGTTGCCATCCATATTGTTCGCAGGTGTTTGGCAGGTGTGCTCTTGCGTTAGTAACTAATAGGATTTAAGACAACTGCATAAAAGTTTTTGCGATTGCTAGCCGGATACAGGCATTTAGAGTGTGGATTTGCGTGGGTTTTTTTGGAAAAGTCAAAGAACATGAGGAAATATCTACGACTATTGGATAGTAGGTACGTTCCTCGAAGTAGAAGAAAAATGGGAATAATACTTATACAATCACGAATATTTTCAGAATTAATCTTATTTCCAGTTAGATTAAATAATAACCTACTTACAATTTTAATAAGGTGGATTAACTCTGATTAATATCGCAATTGGTGTGGAGCAAACAGTCACGCTCCATTGATAGCAAAATCTTCATGATTTATCAACCCGCATGTGAATTTGACGTTGTCATTCAAAGTATATTCTGAATAGAGGCATGTTTAGTCACGCTTTTGTGTTCAGAATACACCTAAAAATTACAGAACATGTTATTCTTATTTGACCCTCAAGTCATATTTTGAATCACCATGCTTTCGAACTTGTATACCTTGTTTTTGTTATTTCAATGAATGGCGAGACTAGCATCCATTTCGCCTGAAGGTAAGCGATGCAACCGCTCATAAATAGTAGCAAAATAAAGCACCACTATGAATTATAAGCTATGCTTGACACTAAATCCCTGCATGTAAGCGCAATTCACACAAGGAAAGTTTCTCGTAGAATTGTATGCCATTATCAGATGATATCACTGCCGTAAGATTATCGTGTAACAAATATTTACATGATGCAATTTTTCTATATCCTGGAAATCCACACATTACAACGCTAGGATCATGATGATCATGGATGTGCCAGTGCATCAAATCGGGAGCGGGAAGGAAAAAGCATGGAAAGAGGAAAGAGGTATTGGGCATATAATAAAGAAACGTAACAGCAAAGCTGTCATTTCATGTCAATTTCCTGTGAGACAGTGGTATCGCCCCGGACGAGCCCTATCGTGCTGAATCATGGCTGACAAAAGCATGACTACCATTTTTAGAAAATAAATGTCGTTACTCTTTATCTCATCTTGATCTTAAATCCTATCCTGTATTCGTACTCATATTACAAATACAAAAAGTTTGTTAAATGGTTCGGTAGTTTTCATATTTCCATCATGAGGTAATCCTCTTCATTTTTACCAACATTTTTCTCAATTTTCACAATTACTTTTTCTGATTTTTTTGTTCATAATCAGTCCGGAGTCAGGAACTTTGCTCGATATGGCGATGGGCTCGCCACCTATTGTACCTTGTGGGACGGAACATTTGTACAAGGTGAAATTTGGGTGCCCCAAATTAAATAAAATTAAACCCAAATTACAAGGGGGAGGAGCTCCTCTGCCTTCCCCTTCTGGGAAAACGCGTGAGTTTAAGTATGTATGTAATTTTTCTTTATATTGTTTAAGGGATCTAGATCCCTAATACTAGTATTAAACATAATATACTGGACTTATTATCCTAGGACATATAGGCTTGTACATAAATACATGTTTAAATTTGATCGAATTTGCAAATCCAGTACGATTCAATTGTAATAACACATACGAGTAATTGATTGGGTTATATCTGAATGGTTTATCGTTTTTAATCGACAATATGCAATTGGGTGATTGTCCGAAGATCCTAGCGTGAAAATGAACATGCCACGTAATGCAAACGCTAGAATGAACTCAATCCTTTGATATTCTCTTTAATAAAATGTAACGAAAATATTTATTGAGTTTTTTTTTCTGTGTATGATGAGACGAGCATGCAGTTGCCTAGATAGTAAGCGATATTACCGCTCATGTACAGTACTAAAACTAAACAACACCTTGAATTACAAAGCAATGCTTGGTATTCTACTGCGCTCGCCATCCTGATGCATAAGATGTTAAGTCTCAATACGCCGAGTAGTTACTCTGTCCTATGTCCTTCAATCCGAAACACAGCAGTGCATTTACACTGCTGTTTGGCGGGAGAAATAGACATTCCTGCGGTATCTACCCAGGCGGCCTCTCACATAATGAGAGACCTGCCACCAGTGACGTAGTAACAATTTGTTGAACAATAATTAGTGGGCCTCTGAGTAACATTAGCCGAGGGCCCCACAATTTCATGGTTCGCCTCTGTCGGTCAAGGACTACAGCTTACCCCCAGACGGACCGCACGCTCCTCTGACTGCTAAAGACAATAAAAAACTCATATCTATATTACCATGAATGTGGAATTTACACGTGATCACACAGTTCCAATGTGAGGTGATATGGACAGATAACATTATTAAATAATATGATTGTAAAGGTTTTATATAAATATTAATATTTATTGTAATTGGGCATTAATTATGTAATTTATCGCTTATAACAATTTCAATGGTTTGAGGAGTCTGAAGTTTCATAGGCATACGTTATGGCCAAATCACTCTCAATCGAATTGATTATGTACGAGTCTCCTGTACAACAGTGGGTGTATATTACTTCATATCTACACATATAAACTCACGCAATTTTCCCAGAAGGGGTAGGCCAATGTAAAATGTACTCTGTGGGGTAGGTAGAGCCTAGAGGTATTACCAGGACACCCACGTTTCGCCTTATGTGTTCCATCCCAGGATGTGATAAGAAGCGGGCCTATAACCATATCAGGCACAAATATCTAACTCCAGGGTGATTATTAAAATAAAAATCGAATATCACTACCCGAACCCTAGATTTTTGACCGTTTTTTAGTAAAAATACTTTCCGAACCGGATAGTAAATAAAAAAATGACTGAGTCTAAATTATGTTGAACATTTTAATGGATTCAATAAATTATTTTAATTTTAATTTTATTTACCGTATTTTTTATTGTATTTAATTACCGTAGTACAACCGCGCCACCAATATTACTATAAATAAATTACATAAACACAAATTATGACACAATATTTAATCTATATTAAGTTTATGAACTTTGTCATAGACTAATGCAGACTAAAAACAAAAGGTAAATGTCCCGACACACGGGTCGCGAAAACACATTATCTGACTACACAATGCGAGCGAGGTTAATGGGAATAAATAAGAACTCAAGATGACCCGTAAAATACTTCCATTTGTGGCTAAAAATACATTGAACAATTAATATTGACAAATTCCTTGGCTAGGATCTTTGAACTTATTTCGACTTGGACTGGTGCTAGGTCTCTCATATGTGAGAGGCTGTCTGGGTAGGTACCATCGTAATGTCTATTTCTCCTGCCAAATAGCAGTGCAAATGGACTGTTGTGTTACGGATTGAAGGAGATTGTAGCCAGAGTAACTACTAAACATATTGAGACTTAACATCTTATGTGTCAGGATGGCGCCGTGGAATGCCAAACTTTGCTTTGTAATTCAGGGTGTTTGGTTTTGCTGTCTGAGACGAATTCTAACTAATATTATAATCGTGAAAGTTTGTATGTATGGAAGTTTGTTACTCTTTCACGCAAAAACTATTGAATGGAATTTCATTAAACTTAGTATAGAGGTACCTGACTTCCTGAATAAAAACATAGACTACTTTTATCCCAAAAAATGTAGTGGTCCTGCGAGGTGAGCAGAAATTTATACATACACATTTGCTACTACTTTCAATTTTAAAAGAAATGGCACAGGACAGGATTGGGCAGGATCGTATGCTTTGAATAAGTAGGTGAGACGGGACAAAACAGGATATAGCGGGATGAGACGAGAAAAGCAGTACCTTGGATAGTAGTCAGTGAGTTTAAATATAAAACAGTTAGTACGCGAAATTATATGCCGTTTGTGTGGAATAGATTCCAAAAATCTAATTAAACTAAAAATTTCGCATTTTTTTTGTTTTACATATCGTGGTTTGGCTCGTACTGGACTGCCGCGGTGGTGCAGTTGTATTACGGTATGATCGCATAGCTATAGTCTCGGGTTCGAACCCAGGCAAAGTAATTTTAGATTTTTCTGTTCAGTATCAGAGGAACTTGTGCCTTACTGTATCAGCCCATATACGTCCCACTGCAGACACGGGCCTCCTCTACAATCGAGAGTACGATTGAGAGTGGTTAGGGCATATAGTCCACCACGCTGGCCTAGTGCGGGTTGGCGGACTTATATACCATAGATTTTTTTATAAATCGCTATGGTATGCAGGTTTCCTCACGATGTTTTCCTTCACCGTATTAGTGCGTGGTGATTGACTATCAATACACACATGACTCCGAAAAGTCAGAGGTGTGCCCTGGGATTCGAACCCGCGACCACCGTGAACATGTTGGCAGTCGTGTCTAGTCCGTTTACCAACAGGCCACCACGCACTTTTGTTGTGCCTTACATGATGATAATTCTTTCCCTGTCACATTATTGAACTGAAAATAAACGGACGAACGTAGGTCATAGTTGCACCTCTGCCTACCTCTTCCGAGAAAAAGGCGTGAGTTTATGTATGTACATTAAAATTAACTCCTCCCTCTGTACTTGTGTAAACAAAACCAACCTCGATTCATATACAATATAATTAGATATCTGTATAATTACATAAATATATAAATAACATACCGATATTTGTCATTGGTATGTCGGCAGACTGATTAACCTTTGTATCGTTGTATGTAAACAATTTCAAATGAAATGAAAGGTATACACAGTCCCGCCTACTCGTCACTATGACAGTTATAATTTCTCTTTATTTCTGTATTGTATCAGCCCATATACGTCCCACTGCAAGGCATGGGCCTCCTCTACAATCGAGAGTACGGTTGAGAATGGTTAGGCCATAAAGTCCTCCACGCTGGCCTAGTGCGGATTGGCGGATTTTACATACCATAGAAATTCATACAAATCGCTATCGCAGGTTTCCGAACGATGAAATAAAACTATTATTTTCGGATTTTATTGCGGATTTGGTTTAATTTATACATTTTTTAACTTCCCGACGCGACGCCACGCGACGTTCGATTGCTTTACAGCTTTCGTGGTCACGGGGCGGATTGAAAATTAAACCAAATCCGCGATTAAATCCGTAATTATTAGTTTTATTTCAATGTGTAACATTCGCGTACATCAAAGAAACCATTTTCACCGTTTTAATTCATACTCACCACATCTATTGATTTGAATGATTGTGGGCTACACAAATAAAATATTTTATGTAGGAGCGCGAGTAGTAGCGGTGTCTCTCTCAGGATGACGAGCGCAATGGAATGCTAACACACGATATGAGTCATCTCAAAATCAAAATAATGATGGGTTGAGATGGAAAATATATAAGATTTTGTGAAAATACTCGCCACACACAAATATTGCACGTGAATTCGCTGGGGGAAGAATAGATCTTCTTTGTAACTAAAAGTGAATTTATTTGCTTAAATACTGAAAGAAATAAGGCTTTAAGGCCTAATTTTTCTAGCAGTGGAAGGTCCTAAAATCGTTACTCGCGCCCATACAAATATATGTGTGCTCCACAAGTATTTGTTTTAGGTATTTGTGAATCCGAATATTGTTTCTTAATTTCTCATATGTAGAGTCAGGACATGTAATGTGACAGTAGACTGTATTTATTTAATAGTGTTCTCGCGGTTAAGGGGTCATAAAGAACTAGTCTGCATGTCTTTAAAGCACGAATATGAAATTGCAAATATCGACTAGATGCAACATAAGTGCCTATATTTTTTATTCATTACTATAAATAAATACTTTTTTTTCTCATTATACACCCTAGACTGCCCTTTCTCTCTCCTGTGTCTTATCCCCATCCAAAGGTTGCCTGGAAGAGATTGCCTAGTGCAATAAGGCCGCCGATTGTACTTATTTTAATATTGTTTTAATTTCTGTTATTGTATTTTTTTTCTGGTTTACAATAAGGTTTATAAATAAATAAATAAACACAAATTAAATTTTATATTGGATTGGATTTCAGACAGCCAATCTTACGGGCGCCCGTACAAGGCCACAATGGAAATCGTACATGTTGAATGTAGATTATACTCAGATTCCACCTTAGATTAGTGTTCGCCAATTGTGGGTGTCAAATCAGGACACGTATCATCCCACGATATTCAATACTGGACTTACCTGAGCCGAGCTGTGCTTGAAAGTTAAAAGAGCTTAAAAGTTATGAGTTGCTGCTTAAATGTGTTGTGTTAGTTGGGCTTGAAAGTTCTTTTATGAAAACTTAAAAGCTTTAATCTTATTAAAAAAGAACTCGTGAGATTAAAATGAAAAAAATGGTTTTGCACTTATCACAATCAAAAATGTGTAGAACCTTCCTTGTTATGATCCTATGTCATAAATCCACTGCTGAAAATATCTACCAGGGATTTCCAGTTTTTTTTTCTGTGCTAAAATAAAAAACCCAATCTACCCCAAATAAAGGCTAAATCACTCCTACTGCCTATCAAATAACCTTTGTAACAAAATAAATTTTTATCATCATGCAGAACCCTAAAAAAATTATCTAAATCATTAGTCTAGCACGCGAGACGACGGTGTTCCCGCTACAGGGCGAATATCAACACGTTTATTTATTAAAACAAGCAGTTTCGCCGACTGGCAAACACGAATCGGCCGCGTCGGAGTTCACAACAAAACACAAAATAATAATAAATAAAAACCCCGAAAAATATCGGAAGTGAATTCAGTGTTTGTTCCTGGAAAATGGCGTCATTCGTTGAAATAAAGGTGAGTTTTTAGTTTTTTTTTTAGCTGCAACAGAAGTGGTTTTATGCGGTCTTGGAATAGGAAATTCAATTCTAGTTTTAATGCGTTAATATAGTCGCAATTTTTAAATTATTAATTAAATATGTTATTTATATTTTTTTATGGAAAGATAAACATAATACATATATTTTCTGCGTTATTTATTAACACATTTATAACAACATCGCGTTCTACAACAATTTTATTTACATAAACATAACAACCGGTGCAATCAAATCGATTTTCAATTTCTTTTAATAATAAATTTATGGAATAAAGTTATTTTTATAAGTAAGTAAATAAACACTTTGAATTACACATTCTTAGCTAACTAGTCAACGTTATTTTAATTTCAATGACATGTTTTAACTCCAATCTTGTTTACTGCAACATTGTACAAAAAGTTATAAACCTTGGAATACGTAAATATTTATATTATAAACTTGAAAGCATCCCTTCCATCACTCGGTAGGTAAACAGATATAAACACACGTTTTGCTCGCAAGAGGGGTAGGCAGAGGAGCTACCAGAACACCCCCGGGATTATTCTATGAAACAATATGACAATAATAACTTGGAATGTTCGGATGTTTGACGTCCGGAGTAAGCTATAAGTTTTCCTATTCTAAAAATCAATACTATTGAAATAAAACTATTATTTACGGATTTTATCGCGGATTTGGTTTAATTTTTACATTTTCTGAGTTCCCGACGTTTCGATTACTTTACAGCTTTCGTGGTCACGGGGCGGACTGAACTATTCTCAATTATAGTTATCATTTTCTCTGAACTTAGTCTATGGTTGCGACGTACGATAGAGGATTCCAACATTCTGCGGAGTCTAGGCACATTCGTGAAGTTTTACGTACGTGAAGTTCGTATCGTTTTATAGAGTCACTCCCACGTTTCGCCATGTTCCATCCCACTATGTGATAGGAGGCGAGTTCATCACCATATTAGATATAAATTCCTGACTCCGGGCTGATCATAAATAGAAAAATCCAATATTACTACGCAAACCCGGGATTCGAACCCGAGACCTCAGCTTTGTAATCATACTGTAGTACAATTACGCCACTGAGGCAGACGGTAGAGATATAATCAAAACTTATATTTTAAAATTTAAGTCTTTTCTACAAACATCTAGTTATCTTTTGACAACCCCAATGCAAGCAATGTTTGTTAGTATTCCTAGTGAACCATGGAGAAAGTACACCGGCTGTGAACCTTGAGGCTGAAGGTTCTATTCTGGCGCTACAACATTTTTAGTTCTACCAACATTTGTATGTATTTATTTCGTAACTGTGTATTTAGGCGACGGAAGAGTCACTCGTAGTTTTGCATACCCACGATAGAATAAGTGTATTTTAATCAAAACTTCTGTGTGTAACAAGGATTCTCGGTTTATTTATTAAATTAGATATGTTATGTATTAACAAAAGTACGATTTTTATAACTACTGGACATATTGAGACTATCATCTTATGTCTCAGGATGGCAAGTGCAGTGGAATGCAAAGAATTGATTAGTCATTAATGATGTTTGGTTTTGCTATTGTCCATGAGCGGTAGTATAAATAAATGGGATGTAATATGGAAATTAGTGCTTACTGTTTTCGGAAGTTAACTTATGATAATTCTATGTAAAATAACTTTTAAATTCTATGCAACTCTGTAAAATTGCATGCTTAAATGTAGAAGGAAGGTTGCAGCATTTTTAAAGTTTTCAAACGACTTCATATCTATTCATACGCAAAAAAATAATTGTTGCAAAATTGCGAATTAACCAGGAATTTATTATAACTGGCCCGACATTATGGCTGCTCTGCACCTGATAGTAAGCGCAAATGCCGTCTAGGCAGAGGTTCGATACAATTTTGCCGGCCTGCTAAGATTAGATTTAATTAGAATGAGCAAGTTGAAGTGACTTTCGGGCACATAGTGCGAAAAACTGATGGCTGTTGGGGCCGTAAAGTTCTTGAATGGATGCCACGTACATTCAACCGAAATGTCGGACGCCCGCCTACAAGGTGGACGGACGACCTGGCTAAAGTTGCAGGAAGTCGCTGGATGCAGGCCGCTTCCAACAGGTCGATGTAGAGATCCTTGGCGGAGGCCTATGTTCAGCAGTAGACTTCCTGTGGCTGAAGAGAGAGAAAGAGATAGACAATTGCGAATACGACCAAAGATCGTGACTCTATTAACCGGATTGAAGATGCAAATTTGTTTTTATTTTTCATTTTCACCTTGCACAGGACATACCTAGTGTCTATGTTTTGTTTGCGATTCGGTAAATATTCATATAGGTAATATAATAACAAATAGATACATCCAAGAGTCACATACATAGCCCCACACTAAGTCTATTTCACACAAATATTAGTAACTGTCTTGGTGGGCGGTCGAACCCGCGTTCTCCTCTCGTTTCCCAGCCGGTGTGTAACCAACTGCGCCACGTAGGCTGTCTATAATGTAGCATTCTTTTGAAAATCACAAGCCCCATCTACGATTACTCTTATTAGTCATTCCTAAACATTCTGGTTTAGGCCTAATCGACCGATCAGGCCTAGTTCGAGTTATTCCTTTCTGTTAAAATTCGCTTTCTATTCCTTTCTGTTAAAACATTTGTAGGACTAATGTTTCAAATAGTAAAATAATTTTCCGTCTATGGGAAAACGCGGCTTCGATCCCCGCAACTAGACAAATGTTTGTATGATCTACAGGCTTTGGATCTGGGTGTTTGAGAAACCGAAAATTATCACGTAGTTGCTTATATCAACGACACAGAACTCAAACTTAATGTGGGGCCAGGATTGTTTGTATGAACCACTGAAAAATGACGACGATTTTTTTACGTGTAATTATTGTTATTATTTCATTTACACCTTAGACTGCCCTTTCTATCTCCTGTTAATATATCCATCCCATGGTTGTCTGTAAGAAATTACCTAGTGTGATAAATGAGCCGCCTCGTACGGGGCGCTATCACTGTCTCACAAGAAATGAACGTAAAACGACAGGCTCGCTGTTGCCTTCCTTTTAGTGATCAATCCACAATTCCCAATACCCCTTTTCTCCTCCCATCCTTTTTCCTTCCCGCTTCCATCCCAATTTGATGGGCCAGCAACACATAAATAATCCAAATGTTGTCTATGTTCATGGGCGGTAGTCATCACTTACCATCATGTGACCTGTTTGCTCGTTAGCCGGACTTATCTTAAAAAAACTAGCGATATAGAACCAAATATTCCGTAAACTTCGTAATGATATGTACGTATTATACATATAAACCTTCCTCTTGAATCACTATCTATTAAAAAAATCCGCATCAAAATCCGTTGCGTAGTTTTAAAGATTTAAGCATACAAAGGGACTTAGGGACAGAGAAAGCGACTTTGTTTTATACTATGTAGTAATATAGTGTGTTATCCAAATAACTGTTAAGTGTGTTGTTATTTATATCTCGGAATACCCGGACGTGTTATTGCCAAGGTAATGATCGTACGAGCTTTAAAAAACTTTGACTGTAAACAAAATTATCGAAACGATAACTTTTTAAGAAGTGTTTGTCCCAATATAGAAATAAAAAGCAGATAATTATACGCTAATTAATCGGGTATGTAAACATTAATTGGCACCAACAGCTGAGGCTAAAATTAATTTCTTAACTAAACATAACTTTGGTACAAGACTTAGCATAAAGAGTTTACGTTCATGATTATCAGCCAACCCGCACTAAGCCCACGTGGTGTTAGCTCAATTGTACTCTCAATTGTACTCTCAATTGTACTCTCAATTGTAGAGGTGGCCCGTGCCCTACAGGGGGACGTATAAGGGTTGATATAATACAATACATTCGGCATGATACGTAGACAGTTTTTAAACCTATTTATTTTTTTAATTTTTGTCATACCTATTACTGGAATCAAGTATTCACATAATAGGTTTCATTTAAATGTAATCATAAATCAACTTATGAGTATCGTTGTGCTTTAGTTCAATGCTTTTTCGCCCGCTTTACGCGGAGGCAAATGGACAATAATTGATTTCCAATTTTATTAATGTAACTTTCTTATTAATTTCGTTGCGAGTTTAAGACAAGTTAGACATTCCCGGAGACTCGCCGAGCTTCAATGCTCGGTGTCATTACATTGCGTGCCACTGATGATCCTGCGACACAGGAGTTGCAGTGGCGGATGTGAGGGCGGGACAGTCTCAAAATCAACTTATTTTAAATGTTTGTCTTCTTCGCTCAAACTAAATTCAAGTCTTTCGCAAGGGCCAATACATCCGATAATTAAATAAGTTTATAAAATGTTGATAAATGATTCACAATACGCCAGCGTTTAAGCTCTCTCAAATAAGCTCGCGGTTTTTGAAAAGCCCGTACTTTTCAGTAGGCAGTGTGTAATTGATAACATAGTGTACACATCATCATTTTTCAAAATTTGTAGGACCCCAGAGTACACGTTTCTATCAATGTATGCCATCTTTCTTGGTCTTTCTCTACAACCTGATACATTATACACAAATACTGATCGGTAAAGACCTTCAATAATGCAGAAATTGCGGCAAATGGACAAACATTCTAAAAAACATTTCTGAAAGTGGTAGAGCCACGCTGTTGTCGGCCTTGACTCAGCATGAATGGGCAGGCGCGTCCGGGGTGGTACCATTGTCTGACAGGAAATTGACGTAAAGCGACAGCTTTCCTGTCACATTTAGTTCGGTAAGCGACATTCCGGATGCCCAATATCCCTTTCCTCTTTCCATCCTTTTTCCTTCCCGCTCTCTTCCCGATTTGATGGGCCAACACATTCATGATCCAAGTATTATGGATGTTCATGGGCGGTAGTGATCACTTGCCATCAGGAGACCTGCATACTCGTTCGGTAGACCTAAATAATAAAAAAAACGTTGCAGGAAGTTGCTGGTTGCAAGCAGCTTCCATAAGATAGGTAGAGATATTCTTGAGGGAATCCTGTGTTTATCATTAAGCTACCAGCAGTTGATACTTTAGCCAATTAACTCATATTTTCTAGGGTAAAGACCACGGTACCCATCTTCCATTCTTAAGTGTACAAACATCGATCAAATATATACTAGATACATAGTCCGGAACAAAATCACACACTAAAAGTGAATGACGTTGCTTATACTTATACATTTGAATTTAGAATTACAACATGTAGCAAAAAGTCTTAAATCAACTTCAGGTAACAGTAAAATTTATTCCTTTAAATAAAGATTTATTGTGTTTTTGGACCATACTAAAATCAAATAAGAGCACAGGCTTATTTGTGCTCTTATTTCTCTTGCCATTTTTTTGGCCGTTACTTATAATCTAGTGTATATTTGATCGAAGTGTACAAAGTACAAAGTTGATACCCTACGATTCTACTTAATCTCGCCATGTTTTGTTAGATCTATCTCGATGTCTCAAAGTTTTTCTTCCGTAGAATTTATTCATAATACTTTACATCTGACTTTCCCAATCCACTTATTCGCATCGAATGACGATTCACTGTTCATATCTTTTCTAAACCATGTGTGTACACACGAATCACTGTATTTTCTAAATCACACGGAAACAATATTGACGAGTAATACTATTATTATTATATAACAACGTCGCGACGAATTTGATTAAGAGATAAGTCCGTATCGATAAGAAAATAATACGTACGATAAATACATTACGTGTTGTATTAATTTATGTCAATCCAAATTCCCCACTGAAACTAGTACCTAATAATTCGCCTTACCTTTGAGCATATTTTATTGAAGAGAGGAATGCTGTTGGTAAAAAAAATCTAGTCTCGTTATGTCGATATCTTTAGTAAGCCCAGGGAACTTTTTAATTTCGTAGTCATGTGCTAGTTATTGAAAATGAAAAGAAAGAATATTTTACACAAAAATAATATTGCAAGTTTCTCAAATTAGGTGTTGTCTGTGTCTTGAGAAACGAGTTAAATATATTATATATATTCTTTTATTTTTTATATACTTTATTTTATATATTTTTTTACAATTATTGTTAGTCAATTACTAGGTAGTTCAACAATGAGAAAAATAAGCGGCAATCGGCATATGACATTTCCTCTCATGAGTACATGAAATCTAGAGGAAACTATGTACAATTATGTTAGTTAAATCGCCTGCGTGCCAATATTCTTCACCTGATTGTGACTACGAACAAACTGCACTTCATATACTTTGGTAGTGTAGTTTTTGGTACGACGAACGCAGAATAATGTTGAACAACATGTAAATAGCATCTGTTGTCGCATTCAGTTTGTGTATATCCGGATAAACCTAACACATATAAGAATATAAAAATTTATATTATCAGGTTATCGATTAATAATTACAAGCTAAGTGCATGGTGGCCTGTTGGAAATGGACCAGACGCGGCTGCCAACATGTTCATGTTGGTCGCGGATTCAAATCCCAGGGCAGATTTTTCAGTGTTATGTATGTGCGTATTGAGAGTCAATAACCACGCACTATAA
This sequence comes from Hyles vespertilio, assembly GCA_009982885.2. NCBI lineage: Eukaryota > Metazoa > Arthropoda > Insecta > Lepidoptera > Sphingidae > Hyles > Hyles vespertilio. The sequence continues at coordinate 10,962,520 of CM042827.1, forward strand.
CGGTGAAAGAAAACATCGTGAGGAAACCTACACACTATAGCAATTTGTATGGATTTCTATGGTATGTAAAGTCCGGCAACCCGCACTAGGCCAGCGTGGTAGTCAATTGTAGTGGAGGCCAGTGCCCTACTATGGTGTATATGGGCTGATACAGAAGACAGAAGATTTTAAAATTATACCAGCCCGCTCGTATTACAAACACGTGACACTTGAGTGAGTGATGAGGGGTTTTCCACCACCTTATGGAAGAGGATGTCAAGTCGTGCGTGTTGCATGCCTTTCTATTACTCCTACCATCAACTTGGAGAAATTTGTACCTTACTTTTTTATTACTAAACTAATATATTTTATTAATACTACTAATATATTTTATATTTTATGTACATAACGTAACTTTTCGAATAAACAATAATCAAAATTAATGAGACCGGCCTATTATATTCTCAATTTTAGACGAGGTCCGTGCCCAACATTGGGACGTATATAATAATAATAAACTTTTTTATTTCAAAAAAGAAAGACATACAAAACACTAAAACTAAAGTACAAGCAGTAGGAATACAAAATAAAATAGTATATGGGCTGATACAGATAAAAAATTAAACAATAATAAATTAAAATAAAATTAGTTGATCTGATTAAACTGCAATACCACCAGGCGCTTTATAATCAGTAATCACATTATCACGAACGCATTAAAATTCCAGTTATCAGGTTAATGAATCGTGAGAAATAATTAAGAGATTGATATGCATTATTTCCTAAATATCAAATCTTTTCGCTTCATCGTACCGTGCCTGATTGATGGGATGTTTAATCATTCATTTGAAACTTGTTTTTTGATGACACTTATTTGTATAAGTATTAAGTAGTGTTCGCACTACTTTTTATAACTTAATTTGATTTTCTTTAATCGAATATTTATGTAATACCAGTAAACAATAATAAACTTTTCTCTTGAGTTACGCTCGAATACTGGAACGCCATTCAAATAATAAGTTGCTCTTAACAGCACACGGCCCACTTAGCCAGTACCTTTAAGCGGGATTAACGTAGATAAGCGCAACTTATATTGAAGTTGCGTTCCAGTATTCACTATTCGGGCGTAAGTCTATTTATTTTTTTATTTTTTTTTATAATGGCCTGCCATAGTGGCGGCATTGCACCTGATGGTAAATGCCAATACCGCCCAGGTACAATATCCATTGGCATCGGACGGCAAACCCATGCCAATGGAAACAATTATGCCGGCCTGCTAAGGTGCCTCTTCACACCACGCCGAAAGGACCCAGGATTGTAGGAAGGAGGGAACACGTGAGACGGCAAACAATTCCACAGCCTGACGGTGCGGCACAAAAACGAATTCGAGAACCGTTTGGTTCGCGCCGGGATGGTGTGGACCGTCAAGCTATGGCTTCGCAAGCCAGCACGCGTGGTTCTGGTTAGGAATGGAGAGGAGGGGATCAAGTTGAACAATTCTTTAGAGCACTCACCGTGATACAGGCGGTAGAACACGCTTAGAGAGGCGACATCTCTCCGGAGTTGTAGCGACTCTAGGTTGCTCGTAACGTCTGTATCATTCACAATGCGGATGGCCCGCCGCTGCAATCCATCCAAGGCATCGAGCAGGTACTGAGCGGATCCATCCCAGAGGTGCGAGCAGTAATCCATACCCGGCCGGACCTGCGCTTTATATAAACGACAAAGCTGACCGGGCGTGAAAAACCGACGCACCCTGTTCAGGACTCCAACTCTGCGTGATGTGGCAATTATTACGCCCTCGATGTGATTCCTTGGATTGAGATCACAGCAAGGAAACTTAGGTCATTCCGCATTGAGATGGGATCACCCTAAAGAATATGGAGGGGAGAGAACGGGGATTTTTTGCACGTGAACGCACACACCTGGGTTTTCTTGGCATTGAACTCAACCATATTCCTGGAACCCCATGTAGAAATGAGATCCAAGGTCCGGTTGAGCTCAATGACAAGATCTTCGCGTCCCTCCACAGTTTCGACTCGGCAACCTGGAGGCCCGCAGTGGTATCGCCCATGAACCGTGCTGTCATCTGCATAGCAATGAATGTTGCCAAGCGACAACATGTCATTAATATGCAGAATAAACAAGGTGGGCGACAGCACCGAGCCCTGAGGAACTCCGGCATTTACCGACATGAGCGCCGAAGCGTGTCCGTCAACGACTACACGTATTCTACGCCCATGCAGAAAGCCGGAAATCCACGAACACAGGTTGCCGGGTAGACCGTATGCCAGAAGCTTGAACAGAAGACCACCGTGCCAGACCCTATCAAATGCCTTGGCAATGTTGAGGCTCACAGCAAGAGCCTCGCCACGCCAGTCAATCGCCTCACCCCAGCGATGCAGGACAAACGCTAGAAGATCACCCTTCGATCGATTATGACGGAATCCGTATTGTCGGTCACTGATCAACGAGTGATCCTCCAGGTAGCGGACCAATTGAGCGTTTATGATCCGTTCCATGACCTTACACATCACTGAGGTGATAGCGATAGGGCGGTAATTGGTAGAGTCCGACCGATCACCCTTTTTGGGGATCGGTTGTACATTGGCCTCCCTCCAAGATTCCGGCACAACACCTGTGCGGTAGGACGCTCGGTAGAGGCGAGTCAGTGCAGGAGACAACTCGGCTGCACACGCCCTTAAAACCACCGCTGGTATCCCATCCGGACCACCGGCTTTCCGCACATCGAGAGACCGTAACTCACGCCGCACATCACACTGCCTGATGCGAATATCTGCCATTAAGAAACCGCAATCAGGCAGTGTGGGCGGAAATTAGCCGCAAAGAGATTTGCCAGCAAGGCAGCCTTCTCTTACGGCTTGTGGGCCAGCGACCCTTCTGGGTACCTCAGCGGCGGCAACGCTGGACGGCAGAAGTTAGATTGAACGGCCCTGGCCAACCTCCAATAAGCACGACTGCTAGTTGGGTGATTGGCCAACGCACGCCCAATCCTGCTAACGCGCTGGGCATCCGTCCTAACGTAGGCCTTCTTGCAGGCCTTGGTGGCACGGTTGTAGGCTTCTTTGAGGGAACTGATATTGGGATCCTTCATGGCGCGACCCCTGATCCAAGCGCGATACGCCGCCTGTTTGTCACCGACAGCATCGGCGCATGCACGATTGAACCAGGAGCGTCCACGGCCCTTATTGGCGATCTCAGAGGAAGGAATGTAATATTCCATTCCAAGTCTGATCTCGTCAGCAATAGCGTTGGCACTCGCTGAGGGATCTTTACCCTCAAAGCAGCGCTGCCTCCAAGAGATGGATGCGAAATATTCCCGCATACCATCCCAATCTGCCGACGAGTAATGCCAAACCCTTCGCCTAACCTGCACGGGACGTAGAGGTGATGCGATCGGTACTGACGACCCAACCAGGCAGTGATCGGAAGTGCCCAGAGGCGCACTAACGGTCACACGATACCCGGCTGGGTGACTCGCCAGCAGAAGGTCCAGCAGAGAAGGCGCATGACTCGCCACATCCGGGATCCTGGTGGGCTGGTTCACCAGTTGTGTCAAGTCATGAGTCAGAGCGAATGCATGGGCAGCTCTGCCAGCATGATCAGTCTTGGAGGAGCCCAGCCATAGTTCGTGAATCTAATAAGGAAAACTACATTTAAATATTTTGCGCATTTTAAAGATTATCGAAGTTATACCTGAGTAGTTTGAAAACCTATCTTAGCTGTCAAATGTCCATTTCGAGCGAGTTTTGAAATTTGAAAATCTTTTGAGTTGGATACAACATTCGTTAAATAAAATAGATTAAATGGCTGTCTGTATGTCGAAATAAAATCAAAAATTAACTTCTTATTTATTCGAATATTTCTATTTCAACTTTAATCTACTATACTTTCATCTGCCAGTTGTTTGTGTTTATTTTTTATTTGGGAAACAACAGATACAAAGTAGACAGGATTAAATCTAGGATCACTTTAAATACGCATATTTACCTAAAGAACTAATGCGCACGGTGGTGGTTCCTATCCCGAAAAACAAGACTGGGGATTTGTCCCTTCTAAGTAATTACAGGCCTATTTCTCTAGGCACTATTATAGGAAAAGTTTTGGAACGTTTCCTCCAACCCGAACTGTCTAAGGGGGTGATAATTGACGATGCGCAATTTGGATTTCGTCCCAAACTCTCAACAGATACTGCCATATTTAGCCTAAAGCACACGATTAAATATTACACTAACAAAAACACTTCCGTGTACGCTTGTTTCCTAGACCTGAGCAGAGCTTTTGATCTTGTAAATTACAATTTACTCTGGCAGAAACTCTTAAGGGCGGGTACGCAAGCTGAAGTTGTAAATCTGATGAGATTTTGGTACGAAAACCAGATTAATAATGTGCGGTGGGGCGACACATATTCTAACGACTATAGGTTAAAATGTGGTGTACGCCAAGGAGGCCTCACATCTCCGGATCTTTTTTAACATATATATGAACGACTTGATTGTTGCGCTGAGAAGCACTAGGATCGGCTGCCACATCGGTAACGTATGTGTCAATAACATAAGTTATGCGGACGATATGGTGCTTCTCAGTCCATCAATCAATGGCCTCAGAAAACTTCTGTCTATATGTGAACGCTATGCTATGTCACATGGCCTAAAATATAACGTGAAGAAGTCTGAAATGCTTGTCTTTAGATGTGGGAAGGGTCCGGACTATGTGCCGCCTGTTTATTTAAGTGGGCTACCAGTGCAGGTTGTACGTAGATTTAAATATTTAGGACACGTTGTTAATGAACACCTTAAAGATGACGATGATATCGAACGAGAGAGAAGGGCCCTCGCTGTGCGTTTGCAATATGCTTGCTCGACGTTTTGGCTGCTGCACTAACCAGGTGAAAGAGACTCTCTTTAGAGCATACTGCCAAAGCTTTTATACCTGCCAACTGTGGATGCAATACACTAGACGCTCATATAACACCTTGAGAGTGCAGTATAATGATGCATTCCGCATATTATTCAAGCTCCCACGTTTTGTAGTGCGTCGGGTATGTTTGCGGCGGCGAGGGTTCATGATTTCTACGCGATTATCAGAACTCGCATTGCATCGTTTTGGGGTCGCTTGAGAAAAAGCAACAACAGCATTTTAACTGCTATTGCCGAGGACCTAACTTGTCCTTATCTGAAATATTGGGTTGGTCTGCATTGCACTGGTAATAGATAGGGGTTGGACCTAAACATGTTATATTAGTATTATTTATTATAGTATATTTGTACTCATTGTGTAATTTATATGTGTAATTAAAATATTTTTATATAACTTAGATTTTAAGTACCTCATGAGTCATTGTTACTTGCAATAAAAACATATTATTATTATTATTATTATTATAAACTAAGTTCAATAAAAAAATGTAATTATTTCAGTTTGTCATGTTCATACTATAAATTCTAAGCTTCAATATAGATCCTGGCTAGCAGGAGATGCATTAATCAATGACACACAATTTCATAATCAATCAATCATCAATCACAAACTGATAAAAAGCCGTTTTAAACTGGGCCAAACTTGTTTTCGTGTTATTTGGGTCGAGCGTCATCGGTCATCGAAATAGCGTAGGGTGGGGTGATTAGCATAGGTTTTTAGGGCGTTGGGAAAACATATTGTTTACTCTATTGACCCTAGTACTCACTGGGGTTACTGATAAAAGCGTAGTACTAGCGACCCGCTCTTGAATTTTCATGTATTTACTACTGAATTAAACAATAAATCACAGTAACTACTTGTGATGTTAAGAATGGTAGTAGTATAGCCAATTTAGATTGAAATAAAACAAATAAATGAAACAATTTTTAGGGATTTAGTCTAAATATTAGGCTGCACTAGACCAGCGTGGACTATATGGCCTAAACCGTCTCAATCGTACTCTCGATTGTAGAGGAGCCCGTGCCTTGCAGTGGGACGCATATGGGCTGATACAGTACAGTACAGTTTAGGTATTAATCAAGGATTTGGTTTAATTAAAAAAAAAAACCGACGTTTCTAATACTTTGTAGCTTTCGCGATCTCGGGGTAGGTTTTATTTCAATGTGTAACATTCGCGTAAATTAAGAAACCATTAAGCTATTGTAGATGTTATAATATTATCTTATATTTTTTTCTGGGGTCTTATTGTTTTGTAGTACTTCTGTATAGTCTACAATACTCGCCATGGAATTATACATAAGTTCATTCACATAAATATAATATGGACAGGGCGCGAAGCGTGTAAAGTGTTCCGACGTAAGGCTACTTTCCCACGGCATCCAGTTCTACGGGAACGGTTTTTTTTACGGAATCCTGCAAAAATCCACTGCTGTGTTCACACATAGTAGTTTGCATCCTATTTTTTGTGGTAGGGCAACGAGCTGTATAGGTGTACTCTCCACTCAGCCCGTCCAGTAAAAATCAGTATGCAGGAATTTGCAGGTGTGAATATTCCCATTAAACTATACGTGTAATTAAACTGGATCCTGCATTTTACTGGGCATCGTCATCCAGTTTGTACTTTGTAATGGCAAAACCGAGTATCAAATTCGGACGGATCGGTTTTTTGCTGGATACTGGAAACAGGATAATCGTGTGAATGCTAGTATTGCAGCACGTACACTAATAAACGGGATCCTGCAAAAAACAGAATGTTGCCGTGTGAAAGTAGCGTAAGTGGTGCGCGTGCTCCAGTGCATATCTAAAGGCCGACCGTTTAACTCGCGTATCGCCTGCGCGGTAAGAAGGGAGCGAGGGGAGATGTTAGCGGATGGGTGAAAGGGGTGCGCGGAGCAGAGAGCTTACGTCAAATGCGACAGTGCGCTGCCTGTGCTTGCAGCGCGCGGTTGGTAATTTGGTTACAGACACTTGGACATAAACGCACAAGGTATACGACTTGCCAAGATAAATCTCAAGATGAATCGCTCTTGCAGTTTTGCGAACAAAATTAACAAGCAAGCTAAACAAATAGCATACAATGTATATTCCTTTTTTAAAGCCAGAAAACAAGATCATAATTCTACAAAGTATCTTGAAGACGTAAACGTAAACAAACTTGTTGCTAAAGCTACAGGACTCTCGGTGACTACCATATGTAAAATAATAAAAGAAGGAAATGAACTAAAAGATGAACAAAATAATGTAAATTTTAAATCACCAAAAATAAATAAACAGATCCGAAAGAAAAAAATTGAAGTTGACAGTTTACAGAGGGCGTTGTTAGAAGAAAAATAACTCAATTTTATACGGTTTATAAGATGGTTCCTACATTAAAAATTTTGAATGCGAAACTCAGAGAAGAAAAAAATGTTAAATTGTGGCCTAGAATATTTAAGAACATTGATTCATAAACTTGGCTTTCGATTTAAGAAATGTCAATCAAAAAGAAAATTACTGATTGAACAACCAAACTTCGTATCGTGGCGGTGGCGTTATCTTAATGCGATAAAGAAGCACAGAAGAGATCAAAGAAACATTGTTTACCTCGATGAAACATATTTCAATTCGTCATTAAATGTATCGGCGTGTTGGCAATCCAATGAAGAACGAGGGGTGCTGTCGCATATTGGCAAAGGGCCACGTTTAATTATTGTACATGCTGGTGGACAAGCCGGATTTATCGATGGAGCTCTTTTAATTTTTAAATCCAAAAGCAAAACCGGAGATTATCAAAGCGATATGAATTTTGTAAACTTCAGCAAATGGACTAGAGAAAAGCTATTGCCAAATTTACCGCCAAGGTCAGTCATTGTTATGGATAATGCCGCATACCACTTGGTACAAGAGGACAAAAAGCCTACAATGACATCCACAAATGCCATCATGCAGACCTGGCTGCAAAGACACAATGTTGAATTTGATACGTCTTTAAGAAAATGTGATTTATTGAATTTAATTAAACAACACGCGACAGGAAATATTTACAAAATAGATGAAATTTTAAAGGCGGCAGGTCATGAAGTCTTACTACTGCCTCCATATCACCCAGACTTGAACCCAATCGAATTGGTTTGGGGGGATATCAAAGGACAGCTCGCAAAAATTGAAATTGATTCTAATTTAGACAAAAAGAAAAATACACTGGAACAGTTATTTGCCGAATTCTCTGTAGAAAAATGGGTTAACTGCGATAAACATGTACAAACTATTGAAAATGAATATTGTCTACACGATCGTATCGTTGATGAAGAGATGGACCGATTTATTATTAATTTGCAAGATTCTGACTCCTCAAGCTACACAGACAGTGATGATGATTCAAGCGATATGGATATTAGTGATGAATAGTCCTATAACTTTTATCTGTGGTTAAATATTTCTTAAACGAAGTTAATTATTGTTTTTATGATTTTGTACCTAAGAAGCTATTAATAAAATATTTGTAAAACTTATAAATAAATACTTAAAAAAAAAGATACCTATTATTTTATTCTTTACCAACAATGTCTATCTCGAGGCAAATCTTTGGATTATTGACTCCGTGTGGCGTTACCCGCCCCCGCTCCCTTCTTACCGCGCAGGCGATACGCGAGATAAACGGTCGGCCTATAGTGGAGTGCTACTGAAATTGGTCGTCGCTCGCAACGATTTTAATAATGATTGTTTGTATTATGACAGAAAGTTTAATTAAAATGTAGATAATATTTTTATCACCGTTTAGACGAAATCTATCTATTCTACGAAACAAATTAAATTTCATTTTTATTTTATTATCTTTTTATCTTCATTTGTCATCTTTTTGAAACTTCAAGTGTACTGAACTCACTTTTTAGAATAGAATCAGTTAACATTAATTTAATTAGTGAAAAAGAAACAATAAAGTTTTCTGCTGTAAGTGTCGCTTTTAGCTTTGGCAAGGCTTTACAAAAACATGTCCAAAAAAAAGTGCTTGAAAATCGACTTCTACATACAGGGCCCCCGCTACCATATGTGCGAAGTGTGCAGTACACACGGGCGCCATCCTTTAGGGGCGCCAAAATCCAGGGCCCAAAAAAAAGTTTGCCAAAAAAAAAAAACTAAAGTCATACATCCATCCATCAGCCAAAGGAAGTCCACTGCTGAACATAGGCCTCCCCCAATGATTTACACAGAGACCTGTTGAAGGCAGCCTGCATCCAGCGACGTCCCGCGACCTTTACCAGGTCGTCTGACCACCGTGTGGGTGGATGTCCTACACTGCGTTTTCCGCTACGTGGCCTCCATTCGAGCACTTTTCGAACCCATCGGTCATCAGTTCTCCGCGCTATGTGCCCATTGCCACTTCAACTTGCTCATTCCGCTGGGCTATGTCGGTTATTTTAGTTCTCCTATGGATATCCTCATTTCTGATTATATAATATCGTAGGGAAACCCCGAGCATAGCCCATAGCTCGTTGAGTGACTTTGAGCTTCCTAATAATGCCCATACTGGGAGGCCACGTCTCCGTGCCGTAAGTCATCACTGGCAACACACAACTATCGAAGACTTTCGATTTAAGGCACTGAGATATTTTGGACGAGAAGACGTCGCGTAGTTTCCCGAACGCTGCCCAACCGAATTAGATTCGACGATTGACCTCTCTCTCGAAGTTGGACCTGCCTAACCGGACCACTTGTCCTAAATAGACATATTCGTCAACAACTTCAAGAGTCGAGCTCCCAACACCGATTCGGGTGGGCACAACATGGACATTCGACATGATTTTCGTTTTGTCTATGTTCATTTTAAGACCCACCCGTTGGGAGACTCGATTGAGGTCTTCAAGCATAGTGCTAAGGTCTTCCAGCAATTCTGCCAAGACTACAATATCATCGGCAAACCGAAGGTAAGTGATATACTCTCCGTTGATGTTGATACCGAATCCTTTCCACTGCAAGAGCTTGAAGGCATTTTCCAGCGTGGCAGTGAACAGTTTCAGAGATATGACATCTCCCTGTCTCACGTCTCTCTGTAGTGGAATAGCTTTCGTACTCTGATCCTGTACTCGGACCGACATTGTGGCGCTGTTGTATATACACTTCAACCTTCAACGAATATTAACTTTTTGATATTCTGAGTATAAGGTATACTACCCTGCTCGACACACTTTCGATGGATACGATGTTGTTGATGACACGAAACCTGTGGACATGAAATCCGACACCTCCTCGGGACTGTTGGTCGTCCCCCCGGTAGAAGAGCAGGTAACCAGACTTCAGAGTTATCGTATCCTCCCCGATTCTTCGGACAACAAAAAAAAACAAAAATAATCAATTCATATAATAAAATCGTAACCGGTCGATGTCGATGTCGGTGTATAGAAGATATATGAGAATAACCTTTAGAGTTTTTTCATTACCTGATGATACTCACCCTGACCCTTTTAGTATTTTACAATATATATTTGAAAATAATTTAACATCCACCCTTTCAAATGTATGCATTTCACTAAGAATTCTTCTGACATTTCCTGTATCTGTAGCTTCTGGCGACCGATATTTGCAAAGTTAAAAATTATTTAAGGTCAACAACGCTTCAAGAAAGATTGTCTGGGCTAGCAATATTAGCCATTGAACAAGAAATTTTTGATGGTATAAATTTCAGCGATGCAATTAACGAATTTGTAACAGCATAGTCTCGGAAAATTGCGCTACAGTAGCAAGAGTATTGTAGTAGTGACTCTACTACAACAGCTATTTTTTTATTTTTCTATTGTACCTAGATATCTTTTTTGATTTTATAACAAAGTTACCTAGGTATTTGTTATTAAAGTATCTGCATATTGTAGTATAATTAGGAAGTGATACTTATTTACGTGTTAATGAAAAAGCGCAAAACCTGACACGCCAACTTATTTTGATTATAAAAGAATTACGAATATTATTTTGATTCAAATTTGACCCCTATTTTTATTAGTGGAATCGACTCTACTCACGATTATGAACAAACTAATTTTAGGTACTGCGCTTTCTCAATAACACGTATACATGAGTAACATGTAGACATGAGGCAATATTTCTGTTATTTGTTCCTAAAAAAATGTGATTTTTAGTTTTGGGTTATTTTCTTGTAATTATGAACAACGTGTCTGTGCCCCATTGTAAATGCTTTAAAATGAGTGTCAACAAGAATTCATTATTATTATTTCATTTTGATATTATAATCTACAAATACATATGACTTTAAAAGTTCAGTTCTTTGCTTTATTTCAAGCACCTACCTACCATAAAAAAAGATAATTCAAAATGCCTTAAGGGGCGCCAAAAAATTTTTTCGCACACAGGCGCCAGTAGCCCTTACGGGGGCCCTGTCTACATACCCATATTGGCAAAGTTAATAAAACTGTATTAATAAGGTTTAATTAAGATCATTTTAATACGGATGAAGCATTTGAAACTAAATTCCATATACATATATTTATACATACATACATAAACTCACGCCTTTGTCCTAGAAGTGGATAGCAGAGGTGCCAGGACACCCACATTTCACGTTGTTTATTTCCCACGTTGCGATAGGGGCACATCGAGCACCAATTTCTGACTCCGGGCCGATAATGAATAGAAAAATCCAACACCCCCTTTGATTGACACGGGATTCAAACCCGAGGCCCCAGCTTTGTAACCGTACGTAACTACGCCACCGAGGCAGTCTTGAACTCATATTATTATCATTGCAATAAAATATTCAATAATCTTTACTTTTAATAACCTATCAATTCTGTCATGATAAAAATCTTAATATGTATGCGTAATTGACTTGATAATAATTTAACAGGACAAAAGATTACATAAAAGTTGTTGATATATCCAAATCTTATCATATTACGATATCTAAAATCAAAATCATTCGATCAATATCAACAAATGATTATTGTGTCCAAAGCCCAATTTTTAATCGTTAGAAAAAAGTTATACTTTAAATAAATTAAAATAGACTATGAAAATCTAGAGTTTTTTGCTCGTTCTTCTCCAGTGAGAACCGCTTTCCGAATCAAGTGGTAAATCAAACAATGACTAAATCTATACGATGTTGAACATACTAATGGACTTAATTTTTTTTTTGTTTTATAGTTGTACTAGAGTACGGTTACAAAGCTGAGGTCTCGGGTTCGAGTCCCGGGTTGGGCATAGTGATATTGGATTTTTCTATTCATTATCAGCCCAGAGTCAGGAATTTGTGCCCGATATGGCGATAGGCTCACCACCTATCACATCGTGGGACAGAACATATAAGGCCAAATGTGGGTGTCCTGGCACCTCTGCCTACCCTTTCTGGGAAAAAGGCGTGAGTTTATGTATGTATGAAAAATACAATTATTGCCGAATGCCCAAAATCCTTTTCCTCTTTCCATCCTTTTTTCTTTCCCGATTTGATGGGCCGGCAACACATCCATATCCAAGCATTGTGAATATTCATGGGCGGCAGTGATCACTTACCATGAGGTGACCTGTTTGCTCGTTTTCCTGACCTATACAGTAAAATAAGTGCGTGGTGGCCTGTTGGTAAGCGAACTATACGTGACTGCCAACATGTTCATAATCGTGGGTTCGAATCTCAGGGCACACCTCTGACTTTTCCGAGTCATGCGTGTATTGATAGCCAATCACCACGCACTATAACGATGAATGAAAACATCGTGAGGAAACCTGCATACCATAGCGATTTCTATGGTATATAAAGTCCGCGAACCCAGACTAGGCTAGCGTGGTGGACTATGTATATAACCTAACCACTCTCACTGGTATTCACGATTGTAGAGGGGGCCCGTGCCCTGCAGTGGGACGTATATGGGCTGATACAGTACAGTACAGTATCATCAAGCACCTTAACTTTTAGATTATGAAATGCACAGAAATATATTGAGAATTAAATTATTCCATTTTTAACCGATTAAAAAAAGGAGGAGGTTCGCTAATAAACCCATTAACTTTTTTTTTACTTTTAGTTCGAACTTTTATTAAGCCGTGCTATTTAATTTTTGTAACCATTTCTTTATTATTTATTTTTACAAAAATATAAAATGAAATACAAAAGTACAAAAGGCGGTCTTATCGCTGTGAGCGATCTCTGCCAGATAACCTTTGGCAATCCAAAATTACGTTAGCAATATAAGGGAAGGAGAAAGCTCCTTCCCTATAAGATAAGACCGCCTTTTATACTTTTAGAGGGAAGTGTAAAAATACAGAACAAATCCTGAAAAAGAAAAGAAAAAATAATAATACATTTATGATAAGTATGATTATTATCTATTTATGATAAGTTCAGTAAAATTTGAATATTAGATATCAAAAGATATGAAACAGATAAATTAAATAAAAAGAATTCGGTGACATTGATTGAAATCTATAATTATAACATATTATGAGTAGACGATGACACAATGTCGATAATTAAGAACATTTTGTACCTAAGTGTTGCCGTGTACAGATAATAAAGTATATTATTGGTAAGTAGCAAAATTATCGATGTTTTATTTTATGGTGTGATATTATTAAGGAAAACATGAACGTATCTATTTTAAGCAGTTAGTATTGGTATTATCTTATTAACTAAAATTAGGTTGTGATGTTTATTTTTAATGTTATACTGTTTCACTACAACGCTTTGTCATACATATATTGACTGGTCGGAAATCGCATAATGTTTTCTGACATACATAAGTGGTGCGCGCGCTCCAGTACATCTCTAGTGGAGCGTTACTGAAATTAGTAGCCGCTCGGACCATTTTTGTAGCGTTTGCTTGTATTATGACAGAAAGTTTAAAAAATGAAGTTAATATTTTTTCACTGTTTAGACGAAATCTAATTAGGTTTATTTAATTTACTGGGGGTAGGTATCTTATATCTGTAAGGCCACCTGGGTAGGTACCACCGCAATGTTCATTTCTCCAGTCAAACAGGAGAGTATATGCACTGTTATGTTTCGGATTGAAGGACATTGTAGCCAGAGTAACTACTGGACGGCGAGCGTAGCGGGAAGCCATCGCTTACCATCAAGCGAATGGCAAGCTTATCTCGCCAATCATATCAAAAAAATAGCGCCATTTTCACGGTTTTAAAGCAATGCTGCAGCGTTAATACTAATGAGATCGTCGAATTTGGGACAACTGTCGCCGATAAAAATAACTTAGCTGATTATACATTTTTAATACTATGAAATATCAATTGAGGGGTGTTTTAGTATTTTAGACTTTGGCTTATAATACTTAAATTACACATAAAATATGTTAACCCATTTTGTTGATGTGTGTAATTTATTAGTGTGTATGTATTCTTATGTATATACATAATATGTACCTCTTAAAAGTTAAAAGAGTACTTTAAGAGATATATACACCAGCATATAGTAAAAAATAGTTTATATAATAGTTATATAATAATAGTAATATAATAGTTTAGATAATGTGCATACCGTTAGAGAACCTTCATTCATACATACATACACAATCGTCACGCCTGTATCCCATAAGGGTAGGCAGAGACTATAGAGCGCCACTTTGCTCGAACCTGATAATATACATATTACTTTTGCATCTTCAACCTCTTCATGCATTCTGATTCGTCGATCGTTCGTTTTCGATTCGTTCGTCGATTCTGGGTACTTTTGGCCTGACCTTTGTTAAGGGTATCACCGATTTAGATGGTGTTGGTTCGGTGAGGTCGACCCCTACCGATTCTTCCATCCACACTCGCATTGTATATTTGCTTGGTTAGTCCCCTTTCATCCATAATCTCTTACCCTTAATTCGATAAATTAATAAACCACTATTTAATTCTGATAAACTGTTATATCGATCCATGTACGTACCACTGTCAAATAAGAGCCTAATCTATAATTGAAATGGGTTTGGCCTAAGTCCTTCTTAATTATTGTACAGATTTTTTAAATTATTAAGTTTCCGCACGATTATTTCATTCATTACTTATTTGATTCGCCGTTAAAACAAATTTGTATTACCTAAAAATGCTCATAAACACGGCACTGAAAAATCAGTGAGAGCCACAAGCTTTTAACCGGTGACTGCCTTTCGCAGCCCAGTCCTAACCTATGATCTGGGATATTATATTCATAGACAAAATAAAGTTCTTAAACAACTGGAGCAACTTTTATTACTTTTATTGATTTTGGACATTTTAATAAAAAGTTGTCCTGGTTTTCGAATCCAGATTGAGTCAATTCATAGCCCATCCAAGCAACCAATAGAAACGAATATAATTAATATATATAATAATAAATACATATTCTCTCTCTCTTCCAGATCAACTTAATAGCATGCTTGCTGCTTCTCGCATGCCTGTCGGTACTCATCCGGGAATCGAACGCGCGACCTCCGTGGCTGGCACCTGGCAGTGACATCTTCACAGAGTCCGCAGAGTGTACTAAAGATGTAAGTATTTATTAATTTCAAAGACCAGTTGTAACAAGTCGCTGGAACAAACACACTGTTTTTCTTTTTTTTTTACTGCATAGTATGCCGAGACGACATGCCGTTCGCCTGATGGTAAGCTATGCGACCGCTCATGAACAGTAGCAAGACCAAACAACACCTTAAATTACAAAGCAATACTTGGCATTCCACTGCGCTCGCCATCCTGAGACATAAGATATTAAGTCTCTATATATCCAGTAGTTACTCTGGCCACAATGTCCTTCAATCCGAAACACAGTAGGACATTTAAGCTGATGTTTGGCGGGAGAAATAGACAATGTACCTACCCAGACGGCCTCTTACATACCGGGTATCTCAAGACTGCTACCGAAAACGAAGCCGGGTGGTAGTTTTAGTGGCTACAAACACCATGCAATTAAAAATTTCGCATAGAAACGCGACAATTATTTTTTATTATTTTTTAAATATCGTCATTTTTGGGTGGTAAATCCATAGTTCTTGCTAAAATAATAATTTAAACTCTTTTATACCTTAGAGTGTTTATAAATAAAAGGATATACACTATTATTTTAGGTAAAAATGTATTTACCACCAAAATATGGCAATAGGAAAAAAATTACAAAATAAAAATTGTCGCTTTTTTTTTGCAACTTTTTCTGTTGAATTGTGTCTGAAGTCACCTAAACTACCACCCGGCTTCGTTTTCGGTAGCAGTCTTGATATACCCTGTATGAGATACCTACCACCAGTAAAAAGAAAAAGATTATACATATATTACACGGGGATGATATTTAAGGTTCTAAGAGTAGTTGTGCATTTTCTATATTTCGTACTTCTTTCCTACTCTCCTTGCTGATTAATACTATGTAAAGAATTGTAACCAGAACAAACTATTTTGTTTTGCCTGTTTCTCGTACCTAACTGCAATAGTATAATGCTTTTTTAACATTCATACTTCATACTCCATTTGTTATCCAAAGTATTTCAATCAAATAACAAAATGTAATTCACATAAAACGACCCCTATCGCAACGCAAGAAACCAGCTCAGAACTGGTTCTGCCACACATTTCCCTTAGCTTATTATTTTGAATCAGCATTGAAGGGTAGATGGCGGTGACGTCATTCCAAAATAAATAAACTAAAAAGACTTTAATAACTATTTAAAATAACCCCAATTATTATAGAAATATTAAATAAATATTTTATACTTTTTAATTAAATATTTATAATTCACCAAAATTGATCACATGATATTTACCTCATTAAATTAAAATCCTAGTTTCCACATTTTAAATTAATTCTTATATAACTTTTTAAATTTACAATAATTCCAATAAGAATTTCCATATAGTTGCTATATTTACACGACGTTTTTTAAAGCAGTTAAATCTTGAAATATGGCATTATCTCGCGAATCCTGAATCGCGATATTAAAATTTTCCTTCCCTACCCGTATATATACAAAATGCTCTATTAATCTTTCGGGGGTCGTTCTCCTCGAGGAAACCAGTTGTTGTCAAGCTGGTCTAAATTGGCATCAGATTGTAAACCGAATATCAACCACCATTTGTGTGAAAACGGGTTCCCACCATTAATTCACCACTCTAAACAAATCAATGTCAGACTGCATGGAAAACTATCTTCACTCAGAGGTAGATATGGCTTCACTGCTAACTTGACCCCTTTTTTGGTATTTAATGAAGCGTTTTGTGTTTATATTTTAAGAGCGTATACACCTTGCGCGCAAAGTCAACTATAGGTATTTCTTTGTTAATTTCACGCACACATAAGCGACCAAAGCTGTGTGCGTAGAGCTGCCGCGTCGGCTCGCTATACAATCGGCTCAAACAACTTTGATCCGTGCGCTTCAAATATTCAATTGAAATGTAACTGTAATATAATATCATAAAAATACTTTATTTGCATTATAAGTAGACAAATATTACTGTGCAAGCAAAGAATAATACAAATTTTGGATACTAATCATATTTTCGTTATTATTACATTGTTAAGTTGCATTCAAATCAGTGTTCAATCAGTATACACTACGGACGTTTTATTAATAATTTCGTGTTTGAACACATAATAGTGTTAGGGGCCTTACAACCCCTTACAATTACGAAATATATTTAATTTTATATTACAATACATACATAATTTAGCCTCGGAATTACATCCCATTATATTACCTGAAACATAATTTATACTCACTACAAAATCATTGTAGGTAATAAAAATAATTAAATATTTTACTACCAAAGTACTAAGATGTGGTAATCGCATTCCGCGCGTGGCTATTTTTACTACGCGCGGCATAATCGACTGCAGCCAGGCCGGAGCGACGAGCGACACGTCCTCCCTCTAGAAGGCCTTGCGGCGGTCTGATTTGATCCACGTCGGACACAGTGTTGCCAACTGCTACCGAAGGCCTGTTGCTAGGAATTTTAGAGCAAGTTGCTAGATTGAGTAATTTGTTCGTCCTGAAAAGTAGCTAGAAATAGCTAAATTTCTCAGTAAAATTAAATGCCGTTTTACATGATTATTAGAAATCACACAACTATCTTTTATTAAAGGCTTTAATATTTATTGCATTTAAAATTTTATTAACAAAACAAACTATAATAGTAATATTAGACTTTACATTATATAAGACAATTTAAAAAAGAAACACATAACTCAATTAACTACTAGAGGAAGATGTAAAAGGTTGTGAACACTGGGAAAATAATGATAAATCTTGTGTAACTGAATCAGCTCGTCCACTTGATTTTGAATATTTTTCTACAGTACCCATTTTGTCAAGTACGGACTTAGGAAAGACGTAGTTGTGATAGCATTGGCCGCTTTTCCTAAGTGAATCTCTTATACAGAGGATAGAATTAAGAGTTACTAAACTCATTCTATTCTTTTATTTATTTTTTATTTTAATTCATTTGGGAGAATAATCTTTCTACCTCAGCATTTGAATGTGGAAGTGAAAGACATGCTATAGCAAGTTCGCTTATATCTTCAAGTATGTTATCTCCAGAAGCATTTTTATACTTTTTAACTTCCACCCATTTGAACGAATGAAGAATATGCCACTGTTGCATTATCTTATCTATTTTTTCTGGTGTGAATCCCAAAATTTCAGTAAGGTTCATAATATCGTTTATTTTCACGGGTTTTACTGTTTCTTCAGGACTTAACTTGACTTAGTAACTGCATAGATTCTAATTATTGTTTATAGTTATCTGGAAGTCTTTGTTGTAATTCGGTAACCAGGCGCATTAAAAGTGTGACGCAGCGTAGTCTTATGGCATTTGAAGTCTCGGAATCAAATTAATTATAATTATATTTTTCGGGGGTTCCCAGCCGGCGCGTTTTATTTTCAGCGCTCTGACCAACAACCAAAAGTTGCCAGACAAAGTAGCTAAAAAGTTTAGCTACAAGTTTCAAAAAATTGTAGCTGCCTGACATCAAAAAGTTGCTAAATCTAGCTATAAAGTAGCTAAGTTGGCAACACTGGTCGGACAGCGTGTTTTATAGTGGTTTTTAAAATATTTGTAGAAAACATGAAAATAATTTTGTTGAAATATAAAAATGGTAATTTATTGATAAGATATTCTTCTATTGTAATATGCAATTGCTATAAAAATTATGTACGATAAGTTGGTGAAAAAAAATATGTTCTTGACGAGAGTTTCTGAATAATTTCGCATTGTTTAAATTTTATTTTTCAGGAACTAAACACAAAAAGATTATTTTTCTCAGCAAAATCCCTCCATAAGGGTCTTATTAGTCTGATAATATTTTATTTCATCTTATATTTAGTGGTTTCGGATATCTTAAGCTTCTAAATTGCCATTTAAAGCCTAAATAACGAAACTTGTGTTCAGTAATCCGTATAGTACTCACAAATTATCCATCAATCCATAATGTTTTCCACCAAAATCCCTAGATGACAACCTTTTCTAAAATTAGTATTAATTATTTTTCCTTTAAATTGTTTATTGGTGGCTATTAACTCATTTGAAAAGTCCTGTTTTTAAGCCAAAAAGTGCGTGCAGGGTATAAACGCTCTTAAATTCAAACAAATATTCAGAGCATCGCTCACTTTGGGAATTTTATTTGAACTAGAAAGCCTTCTCCTCAACTTGATTTTTTAAATTACCATTGCAAATTGTATAAAAAATTAAAATATATTTATAGAACACTTCAGACTACAGCGCTGATTAATTCTGATTTAAAATATTGCGTAATGCGTATCCTATGCGTATCTAAAATGCTGTATTCAGTTATAGCTCGTCGTCTTTATAACTTCTTATTATTTTCATAGACATTTTTTCTGTCCTTTGAATGATTTCAACGCCTTCAAAGATGTTTTATAAACCACTTTAAAAAAGCAAGTCTAGCTATAATATTATATACAGCCTGGGGTTTGTTTACGCTTGTAAAATTAAAATTCACTATGAATTCCGTTTAACCTGCTTGTTTCACGTCTCGAGAGATTAGGATTTCAAACCTAAATCCCTACTGTAATAGGAATATCACAAAAACTACGGAGCATATTGAGACTTAATATCTTATATCTCAGGATGGTGAGCGCAGTGGAATGCCAAGCATTGCTTTTTAATTCAAGGTGTTTGGTTTTGCTACTGTTGATGAGCGGTATCGCTTACCATTAGGCGAACGGCATGCTCGTCTCGCCATTTATTACAATTAAAAAAATGTTTCTTGAACAATGATATGTGATACCTGATAGTATTTGATATTATTTATGATGTAAAATATTATATTCTTTTGCAGGACGAATTGCTAGACCTCTGCCAAAGATGTGCCAAGCTCACCAAGTCGAGGATAGCGTATCCATCGTGCTGCTCAACCGATCTCAAGGCTCGAAGATGGTGTTCCGACTACGTATATTTCGGAAGAGGACAGTACGATTTCTACTAACTAACCCCCTCAAACAATCGGGTCAAATTTTGAACACTATTGGAAGTAATGACTCAAGACTCAACGCGAATTATCGAAATTCAAGACACGAACATTGAGTGAAGCGAAATATCGAATTTTATGGAATGAAAAACGTTCCATTGCTGTAAAATAGTAAGATGTTTACTATATTTGATTATATTTTAGTGTGTTCTGGGATGGTTCGTGTGTATCCCTATGCCAATTGGGCGGAAAATGAAACTTGAAAACTGAAATCTTAAATTTATTGTAAATAATGTTTACTTGTAATTTTTACTTATCAATATGGACCAGTAATTAGGTCTCAATTTTAGTATAACGAAGGATACTTAAGGTATACATTTGTGCTATTTAAATTTCTATTTTGTATTATATGAAAACCCAAAAATACTATATTACTACAATCGAAATACTAAAAAATTCAATCACCTTTAGTCCTACTTTGCATTTGCTATCTTTTAGACACGAAATCTATATGTTATTAGTGTTATATAATACTGCCCGCCGTATCTTCTAGACTTAGCACATAGCACAACATAGTCGTATAATATCCACCATATTACATAGCGCATTTGCTCGACACACACGTGGTATGACCAGTCGACCTTCCGCACCCGAATGCATATCTCGCAAGGTTACTTCAAATCCTTCAATTACCGTAATTTATTATAAATTAATTCCGATATCTACTATTGCGGGCAAAAGTTAATATATTTATTATTATATTAACCAATCAGTCAATACTTTAGCGCAGATAAGATTGATATACGTCTATTTGAGAAGCTTGTATCACTTATTTTAGTTAGGTATATTAGTTAAGTAATATAACATGAATTCGCATTTAAAAATTACTAAAATTATTGTTGAATTATAAACAGGGCGGAGGTTAGCAACAACAAAACGTTTCATGTTTAGTCAATGTAAAAAATATATATGTCATCGTATTTCGCAAGCTTGTTAATTGGTCAAGGCGACGAAACCCCATAAATAAGATAAAATGTATCGATTATTTCACAATAACAATATATTTGCCATGTTCTGTGTATCTATATGATGTTTTTAAGTCATAACAGGCTATCAATTTAAACAAACACTGATACGGGCCGAAGATTTGTTGAAAAATGTCTCCACGCGGATATTATCATTTACTTGTATGCTTAATTAGCGTGTAGATAATAGCATAGCAATTAAGTGAAAGTAACAATAGACATGATAATATCTTTAATTATATTTATTTGGTTGTTGGTATTTACTGTCTAGCATAATATTTTTCGACATTATGATTAGACATTGCGATTTATTTACAAATAGCAACTAACTTTAAATATAATATAACGGTTCTCAAAATAGGTACCACTTGGGACCACTAGCGATATAATATTAAACAACTTCAAGTAATCTAGTACCTTCAGAAAACGATAATGTTTTGTAACAACTGCTCATTTGAAAAAATGTCTCGATGCGAATGTGTCTCCGCATTGAGTCAGGTACATTCGCAACGAGTCCAAGTTCCAATATTACTCATGTAAAGGTTTTAAGGTTATTTCTAGGTACAATTTATGTCCGGTATCTCCTATGTTAAATTATAAAAAGGTTATCGGAGCATACTGATAATATGGGTCAGTAGTGCAAAACGACTACATGTGTTGCGATTAAAACGGTGTACATATCATATTGCAAGGACTGAAAAATGTATGCAAAAAGTTCATAATGTATTGAGTATGCCCACACCTGTATACTTAAGGGGTGGACTGAAATGCCATTAGCGTTGCCTACAGTTGAGAAGCTTATTATCATCGTAAAATATGTAAAGGGGCAATCTACTACACGTTTCGGTCCCTGGCAACTTATAATGACATATTTAAAGAAAATTCACTATAAAACAGTTTTTAAGATGAAATTAGATTGCTGAAAGATTGAAGATATATTTATAGATGTAACCGATGCATTTTAAAATTTTCAGCCATAAAAAAAATAATTTTGGTAAACGGCGTACTATGTAAATAATATAATAATAAGCAAATTAGCTGTTATAAGCAAAATATAATGTATTGCATAGAAAATAAGTTATTAGAACAATTTTTGTACCGACATAACTATTTTGAAAAACTGTTGCATTTATCAGATTTTTTAAATAATTATAATAGAAAATAAGTGTTCAATAATTCGTAAAAATAATATACTTACTTATTTTATTACATAATTCAGTTTTTCATTATATTTATGGCGTTGAAATGGCTGTGATAATTTTATAAGTGTGAAGATTTTGAAGGAGGAAATAAATGTATTTTAAAGTTTATTTGTTTTAATCCTTGCTTTTGGAACCGAAATCTTTTGTTGGCGAGTTCTGTAAATAAATTAAAAGTGTAGGTATATCGAAATCCTGATTACTGCTAAGTGAAACGTTTCTAAGACAGCCTCCGTGGCGCAGTTGGTTAAACGCTGGCTGTTAAACGTCAGGCCACGTGTTCGATCCCCGCATCGAAACACATATTTGTGTGATCCACAGGCATTTGTTTCTGGATGTTTGTGAGACCGAAAGGTGTCTCATAGTTTCTGATACCCACGACACTAGATACTAGTGTGGGTCGGATGTATTTGTTGCTAGTGTATTTATTTATTACTCTGGCCACAGCTACTATTGCGCAATTGGTTAAGAAGCCGACTGTTAAAAGATAGGCCTCGGGTTCAATCCCGCACCGAAGCTAATGTTGTTGTGACCCATATTTTTTTTCGGGTCAGTGTGTCAATAGCAGAAGGTCTCCCGTTCTTCCTAATACTCACGATAGTATTAAATATTATATATCATACAGTAAATAATATGTACGTGTGTCAATGTTAATTTGTAGATATGTATATTGATAGGTCAGTAAAGCCACGCCCCCCGTAATTTTTCTAACACTCCTACCTGAAGTACTTATTGCCTGATTCAGGAATTCTGTTTATTATGTTTAAGTTAATAACTCCGCTTTACATTCGCATTTTTATATTAATTTTGGTAAACTCTTAGCTCAGGTGGTCGCTTAATTCCGCAATTCGCTACTAGATGGCGCTTTTGCCGAATCCGTGTAACACCGGCATACCGTACACAATATACCACCATACACATTGGTATACAAGTCTGTATCAGCCCATATACGTCCCACTGCAGGGCACGGGCCTACTCTACAATCGAGAATACGATTGAGAGTGGTTAGGCCATATAGTCCACCACGCTGGCCTAGTGCGGGTTGGCGGACTTACATACCATAGAAATTCTTATGAATCCCTATGGTATGCAGGTTTCCTCACGATGTTTTCCTTCACCGTTTTAGTGGTATACAAGTATACAATTATTAGACTGTGGCGTATTAATTAAGTATTATCTATGGCATGTGTTATTCATGTCCTTGGAATAGTTTAAGTCTCAAGTTTGTCATTAAATCGATATAAAACACAACGAAAACAGTAGGCCCTATTTATACTATTAATTTTCCACATTACGGTTATAACACATAGATGGCGTTACTGGACTACTATTTTAATCCAAAATACAAAAATATATATTGGTATTATATTTATTATTGGAAAATTTCAGGTCGCTGATGTTTCTTGAGGAAGGCCTTCATACAGCTGCGGACTTCCTATGACTACTATAGTAGTATTAACGGCACAGGGTACATTTTACATACTGAGATAGAGACGTCTCACGTCACTCAATCAATTCAAGGCGCCTTCTGGCGTTAAGTAAGGAAAACAATGAAAAAATAATATGTCTATTGCGATTTGCGTTCATGACGTTTATCGAACTAAAGATTAAGGGAGGTTTAGACCTCAAAAACTCAGACAAAATGATCTGTAAAAAGGAGTTTTTTTTCTAAGTTAAACCACCGTTATTAACGGTTGGGGTCCGTCCATTAACGTGTAGTCTGAAAGGGGGGAGGGGGGTGCGGGGAGTGGGGCTCTAGTAAGATATCACGTGTATTTTTTTCGGCACATAATACTTTAATTAAAATGCTACATAATATGTTTTCGTATTACACGATTCATTTATTATTTTTATTAATCAAAAACAACTACAACCTTTCTGTGTGAACATTTTTATCATGGTTTACTTTATTTATTTTTCTTTTACTATTTAAATTTTAAATAAATAAGATTCCTAGTAGGTGCTGAAAATACAAGGGATGTTGGAGGCTTAAAACTCACTAAGTATCACTAAAGGGGAATTGAAAAAAACTAAATAAAAGATCACGTGATTAATGGACGGCCTCTTAAACGTAGAATTTTTTTTGTTGTTTCAGCCCATATACGTCCCACTGCAGGGCACGGGCCTACTCTACAATCGAAAGTACGATTGAGAGTGGTTAGGCCATATAGTCCACCACGCTGGCCTAGTGCGGGTTGGCAGACTTACATACCATAGAAATTCTTATAAATCGCTATGGTATGCAGGTTTCCTCACGATGTTTTCCTTCACCGTTTAGTGCGTGGTGATTGACTGTCAATACACACATGACTCCGAAAAGTCAGAGGTGTGCCCTGGGATTTGAACCCGCGACCACCGTGAACATGTGTGGCAGCCGCGTCTAATCCGTAAATCCGTAAACGTAGAATACTTATAAGTTATAACAAATAGAAAACAACTAAAGAACTTTTACTGGTATGTGAGAGGCCACCTGGGTAGTTACCACTGCAATACGCTGTTGCGATTCGGATTGAAGGATATTGTAACCAGAGTAACTACTAACTACTGGACTTGTATTGAGACTTAACATTTCATGTCTCAGGATGGCGAGCGCAGTGGAATGCACACCTTTGCTTTATAATTTATGGCGTTGTTTGGTTTTGCTACCGTCCATGAAAGGTCGTATCGCTTACCATCAGTTAAATGGCGAACTCGTTATAACAACAACAAAAAAGTAATTAAACAGTTGAAGCACATAAGTCTTTTGATATAGCAATTTTTTATTTCTTAATTTATTGTTTTCATATCTTGCGACAATAGTGTATGAAGGATAAATAAAAAAAATACGTTTTATAAATTATTTCTTTTATTACACTTAAAACAAATGATATATCTATTTGTTGTCACATACACTTTATTGCATTATTTATCAAAACAATCCTTATTACTTGGGGGATAAGTATATTTGTTCGTGCATATAGGGCCATATTTATAAGAGTACCATTTAAATAAGTATAACTAGCAATTTTCATAGCTCAGATATTAAATAACGATCAATTATAAAATCAATGAAATATAGACCTTATTGCTTTGGGTTAAGATCTTATATACCGGGTATATCAAGACTGCTACCGATGATATAACAAATATGAATCTAATATACAGATACAATGTATATTAGATTCATATTTCGTTACAGCGTATGTATGTAATGTCATTTTCTAGTGATGTAGTATCACTTTTCAAGTAGTAAATAATGGTATTTTTGCAACGCAATTACATAAGAGTAAAAATAGCAAAGCTAAGTTTATCATAAAATGCAATGACAAAATATTTTATCTACAATTTGGAATTGATCAATGTCTGAATGGAAGATATATGAAAAAAGGATAATGCCAATTTAACTATGAAACTTAGTATCGATGCGAAGATTTTTGTCCCTCGATGAAACCTACTTTTTTGTGTAGAGAAAAATATATATTTTCGATAAATATAAACATATTATAATTGCAACCCAGGCCTGGAGTTCTTGGAGAAATTAACTTTAAGTCAAATAAAAATATTTTTTCACTTCGGCACTGTGATCAAAATGTGCCTTGTAAAATGTGATGATAATTACTTTATTTTATTAAAATTTGTAACCCGGGATAAAATAACAAAATGTAAGGACAAACAGTAAAAATGGTATAATAAATTTTAAGTAATATCGGGATCTACAATATTTTACCGATACCATGAATGGGTATTCCTCCTTATTATGGGGTTTTTATTTCGCCACACACCAATAAATGGTAGAATGTCAGTAATATTTCTAAGATATCAAATTATGTGTATGCCAAAACTAGCAATGGTTGCCATAGTAACACATAATAAGTATTAACAGATGAAGATCGCGCGTTAATTAATATAACTTATTTAAACGGTACAAACATATTACTAAATTGTTTTTTGATATATTTTCTAACATTCCAGTTTTTTAATTCAATATTATATTGTGTTGTGTTACATTGTATTGTGTAATAAAGCTTATTGCTTTTGTGCCATAACTATTTAACTTATAAACAAACCTAATAAAGACTTAACTAACATTTCTTTAGTCAAATACATATTATCTATCTAAGGTCCAGAATCCAGGGTAAAACCAACAGTTGGCCATTTACTCAAATATTTATTAGTGGCCATTATATTGGCAAACTGAGTTTGATCAAATGCTTTTACGAAGAATTCAAAATTGATCATCTTTTTCAGGCTCAAAGCCTACTTTGATGAGAAATACGATTTCGTAGTACTCTAGAAAGGCATGTTTTTTTATCAGGCAAGTTTTTAAATCAAGATCTAATATGTTTTAGGTATTTTGTGATGGAAATATCTTTTATAATTTCCGATACCTAATGTTATTTTGACGTCAAGATTTCTAGAACGTCGAGTATATTTCTCTGGGTTCATTGGGCTTTTTAGACTGATATAATGTCTTTCTGATGCTGTCACAACCATTTCTATCCATTAGAAAGCTTTATGGCAAAGATAGATTTCAAAATAGACCAATCAGGTCAACGAATTATCGACACGCCCACATTTGCCTTATTTTGATTGGTTTATTTACAGGTTCAATCATGAAATGAATGAAGACTGTTTATGAATTCCAGCTTGTATAGAACCTTGAAAATATGTCTGAAATGTCGAATAACTACACCTAGTAATATGGCATATTGCCATTTTTACAGCATATTACTGATCAACGTGGTGTACTATATGGCCTAACCCCTCTCATCGCACTCTCGATTGTAGAGGAGGTCCATGCTCTGCAGTGGGACTTATATGGGCTGATATAGTACAGAACAATGTCCCAAGTCAACCTATTGGCCCATTCTCATTTGGTGATATTTGTACCCTGAACATTTTACCACTTTTCTCAATCATCAATTCACTCAATTCAACTTAACTACCACAAGCATACCAATTAAACCCAAAATCTCATATCTTAAATATATTCATTGCAAACTTCGCTTCACAAATCCAGCGTTCATTGCTGGTTGCAATCATTTGACAATGACAGTTGCAGTCAATATGGACCAGTATGGTCTTAGACCTAATAATGTACAGCGTTGGGCCAGTCTCGGGCCATTATAAGGCCATTTTCCGTCCTTCTATGGATATTTCTACTGCTCGGCGGGAACCACTTTTCATACGTTTTTGGTCTATAAACCTCTTCATGTGCTTTTCGTATCGTGTCATTTTCTTCTTGGCGGGCTGTGAATAAATAAAATAGTAAAAATTTACATTAATTTTAAGGAAAATTCTGTCAACAATTTTTCAATTAAACTTCCTCATTTTACAAAAATATTTGGTTTAATTTGTCTTGAACAGATTAATACTAATGCTGACGCCCGAATACTGGAACGCCATTCAAATAATAAGTTGCTATTAACAGCGCACGGCCCACTTAATCAGTACATTTAAGCGGGATTAACGTAGTTAAGTGCAACTTATATTTAAGTTGCGTTCCAGTATTCGGGCGTAAGTTGCACAAGCTAACTTTGCTTTTGAAAATGTCATCGCCTTACATTTGAGAGGTATTTGACCAAAGGTCAAGGTCAACTTATGATGATGATGATAATAATTATTGAGATGACGAAGATGTTGATACTTATTATGATGATGATGGTAAAAACATGATGACAATGATGATGATGAATATGACCATGATAATAACTCCGATGGTGGTAGTGATGGTGAAGATGATGATGATACTAACTATGATGATTATGGTGAAGGCAATGATGATAATAAATATGATGATTATGTTAAATATGATGACGGTGATGACGATAATTATATTAACTAAGACGATGATGATGAATGTATTAAATTCACACTGCCCAATGTTAGGCAATTATCTACCACTGTACAAATTAACGGTGAAGAATTGGATCCTGTTGCGTCTACTACGTTTCTGGGCATTACGGTCGACGCTAAACTCCAGTGGGGGCCGCGTATCAATAAACTATCTGGTAGATTAAGTTCAGTGGCATATGCAGTTAAACCATTAGGCGTTAAACGGATGAGGCAGTGGCAAGAATTGTCTACTTCAGCTGTTTTCATAGTATAATGTCTTATGGAATTCTTCTCTGGGGAAATGCTGCGGATATTAATAGTATTTTTATTTTACAAAAAAGAGCTGTTAGGGCCATTTATCAACTTGGTCCAAGAGTTTCATTGAGAGAAAAGTTTAAAGAAGTAGATATTCTTACTGTTGCATCTCAATATATTTATGAAAATTTATTATATGTTCGTAAAAATATAACTCAATTTAAGCGTAATTGTGACATGCATAGTAAGAACACTAGGAACAAACATAACCTTGCCTCACACGTTACTCGTCTCC
Organism: Hyles vespertilio; assembly: GCA_009982885.2. Classification (NCBI taxonomy): domain Eukaryota; kingdom Metazoa; phylum Arthropoda; class Insecta; order Lepidoptera; family Sphingidae; genus Hyles; species Hyles vespertilio. The sequence goes on from CM042827.1 coordinate 10,991,398, forward strand.
ACAAGATAAATAATTCTTTAATGGGTCAAAATGTACGCTTCTTTAACAAGCTTCCCAACAGTTTAAGAGAACTTCCAATTAATAAGTTTAAAAAAGTAATAAAAGCTAAGCTGTGTCAAAAGGCATATTATAGAATTTCAGATTATGTGGAAGATAAAACTGCTTGGGAATAAATTTATCATGTCTTGCATCAAATTGACATTATTGTAACTTGTGACATGAATCATTTTATTTGTAAATGGCGATATAAAAAAAAACAAAAGAAAAAGAAAGAAAAAAAAGAAGAGTTCGTGTTGCTGAGGGAGTTTCTTGCGAAGCTTCTTCTTCACAGCTACAACACGTTCCGAAGCGGTGGTAGCAGAAAAGGACGATTCAAAAGATCTTGTGAACGACTATTTAAATAAAGAATATTTTGATTTTGATGATTTGATTGATATAATAACTTTGATGATAATAATAATTATCATGATGATGATATTATAAATACGAATATTTATGAATGTTTGTACATACCCGCGACATATCCACATCACTGGTAGACTTGGGTCTATAAACATAGTCCTTGTTGGATGGCAACGGGACTCTGGCTCGGGACACCCAGCCCGCCTCGCCGGGACGAGTGGCGCGAGTGCTACTGTAATACACAAATATTTAAATTCACTCCCTCTCTCTCTATATATCTTCAGTCACAGAAATTCCACTGATGAACCTAGTCCCTCAAAGATCTACACAACTAGCTATTGGAAATAGCCTGAAGGTAACTCTATAAAAACAATACGAACCACAAAGGTTCTTTTTGACCCCATCGGCCATAATTTCTCCGCGCTATGTGCCCCGCCCATTACCACTTCTAATCCCCATATATCCATCCCATGGTTGTCTGGTAGAAATTGCCTTAGAGCGATAAGGCCGCCATTTGTACTTTGTTGTTTTGTATTATCTCTTAAACTGTTATTCCTTTTTATTGTGTACAATAAAGAATAAAATAAATATATTACCTGTCAGCGTTATTTTCCGGCGCGTTGTTTTTGGTGGATCGCGCGCCCGCCATGGCCTCGTCGCGAGCCTGACGCTCCTCACGAGTCATCGCTGCAGATCACGTATTATATCATATTTACGGTCATACAACTGTTTATGTACTGGTGGCAGGTCTCTCATACGTGAGAAGCCGCCTGGGTAGGTACCACCACGATATCTATTACTCCCGTCAAACAAAAGTATAAATGCAGTTTTCTTTCGGTGTGAAAAACATCGTAGCCAGAGTAACTACTGGACTTATTGAGACTTAACATCTTATGTCTCAGAATGGTGAGCGCAGTGGAATGCCAAGCATTGCTTTGTAATTCAAGGTGTTGTTTGGTTTTGCTACTGTTGGTACATGAGCAGTCAAATCGCTAACCATCAGTCGAACAGCATGGTTGTAATCATCAATGGCAAGATGACATAAGATGTTAAGTTTAAATATGTCCAGTATATATTCTGGCTACAATATCCTTCAATCCGAAACTCAACAGTGCATTTAAACGGATGTTTGGTGGGGGAAATAGACTTTGCGGTGTTACCTACCCAGGCGGCTTGTCACATATAAGAGATCTACCACCAGTAAAATGGTGTATTTTTTTTTTGTTGTATTTTAGTTTTATTTCAGTGTATGCGTTACTAAACAAATAAAGGTTTTGTCTATTCTCGAATAGAAATGCTACCTTTAAAATCAGTAGACAGGTTGAATATAGGCCTGGCCCACTCTGAAATCAGTCTGCCTGCTCTCTCGCGGTTGGCCTTGGTCTCCTTCGGGTGTTTGTACAGATACATCACCGCCTTGCCTATGCCCGACTGTTTTAGTAGAGACTTGTCTATCGCCGGGAACTGGAATTAAAAAGGTGAATTTTAGGCCAAATTTAAACGAGCAGTTTCAATTGAAGATTTGTGTTTTTTTTTTTTGTGGATTAGAAGTGGTACATGCTACGATCATCTATGGAATTCCAGGTCGGACAAAGTGACGTTGGATTTTTTATCCATTACCAGCCCGGCGTTAGGTAATCGTGCCCGATATGGCGATAGGCCCGCATCTCTTCGTGGAACAAGATGAATTGTGAACCAGGACACCAGTTGCACTTCTGCTTACACCTTTTGAAAATAATGGATGAGCAGGCAGGGTAGCGCGCGGTTTGGCATCAAGAGTAAAAGGTTAAGGGACGCTGGTATAGTGTGAGAGCTGGTTGCACATGTACATGTACGTACATCCATGAGCAGTTTGAGGATGCTCTCGCGGATGAGCAGGCAGGGTAGCGCGCGGTTTGGCATCAAGAGTAAAAGGTTAAGGGACGCTGGTATAGTGTGAGAGCTGGTTGCACATGTACATGTACGTACATCCATGAGCAGTTTGAGGATGCTCTCGCGGATGAGCAGGCAGGGTAGCGCGCGGTTTGGCATCAAGAGTAAAAGGTTAAGGGACGCTGGTATAGTGTGAGAGCTGGTTGCACATGTACATGTACGTACATCCATGAGCAGTTTGAGGATGCTCTCGCGGATGAGCAGGCAGGGTAGCGCGCGGTTTGGCATCAAGAGTAAAAGGTTAAGGGACGCTGGTATAGTGTGAGAGCTGGTTGCACATGTACATGTACGTACATCCATGAGCAGTTTGAGGATGCTCTCGCGGATGAGCAGGCAGGGTAGCGCGCGGTTTGGCATCAAGAGTAAAAGGTTAAGGGACGCTGGTATAGTGTGAGAGCTGGTTGCACATGTACATGTACGTACATCCATGAGCAGTTTGAGGATGCTCTCGCGGATGAGCAGGCAGGGTAGCGCGCGGTTTGGCATCAAGAGTAAAAGGTTAAGGGACGCTGGTATAGTGTGAGAGCTGGTTGCACATGTACATGTACGTACATCCATGAGCAGTTTGAGGATGCTCTCGCGGATGAGCAGGCAGGGTAGCGCGCGGTTTGGCATGGGTGCAAGCCAGTCGCACAGCACGTTCAACACGTTGTGCTCCAGGAATGCAAGCTGAAGGTCCTTCTTGATCAGCTGAGACATGGCTTGCTTCAGCATTGACACCTGCAGACAATGATACGTGTTATTATTTACTTGTTTGTTCTATATCTATGTATATAAAAGAGGAATCTGACAGACTGAATGAATGACTGAATGACGTATCAACATACAGCCGAAACTAATGAAGGTATAAACGTGAAATTTTGCACAGATTCCTATTGTGATGTAGAGTAACACTAAGAAGAGATTTTTGGAAATTCAACCGTTAAAGAGATGAACAGGGTGAATATGTGTCGTATGGTAAAACAGAACCGTTACAGATGTAAATCTCAAACTTGGTAATTTAGTTCATCATTTAGATTTTTAGAAGCAATAATATTTTTCTACTCTCTTTTCTGTAAATTAACTTTAATGGGGTGAAAATAAGGGTTTGCATGTTGTACGCAAAATCGAAACCGCTGATGGTATTTATAATTGAACATTTGTATTTCCCCACTTATTTTAAACAAAGAATAATGACCGGAACTACTATTGGAAAAATAGCACGAGGGAGTGATATAAGGAATGAAATTTTATATAAAATCAGAACGACTGAAGCTGATTTATGTTACTAATTCATAGTTTACCTAATTACCAGTCTCAAAACCGATATTTAAGGATCCCTTCTCTCCAAAAATATAAATTCAAAGTTGGAATTGGAAATACTGGGCGCCATTTTCAACTTTTTGGCGATTGATCCGATAGATCTCAAAATGAATAACAGTGTAAACAAAATGCAACATGATAAAAAATACACAATTTTCCAGCGCATTTCAGCCTCGATAGTGCCTAACGATAAGTAATTGTTGCAACAGAAGCTGCGCGATGAATACTTCGTTGTCGTTGATGACAGTGTACTATTATACTTTTTTTTTATTTCCTATGTCCTACAAACGAGCAAACAGGTCATCTGATGGTAAGTGATCACTGCCACCAATGAACATCCACAACGGTTGGACCATGAATGTGTTGCCAGCCTATCAAATCGAAGATAAGTGTATTACCTTCCTGACAGCCGGCTGGTTGCGTTTGTTGAGATCGCGGTCCTCGTCAGCGGCTTGTCTCATCTGCTGCAGCAGCTGGGCTATGAGATCATCGTTGTCGTTGATTATTGTGATGTCTCGTCGCCGTCTCTTGCCTCGCCTCTCCTCACGTTTGCGAGCCAGCATTATGTCGAAATCTGACATGCCTGATGACATCTCTGAACTGTGGGGAGTGAAAAATTAATAGCAATACATACATACATAAACTCACGCCTATATCCCAGAAGGGGTAGGCAGAGGTGCCAGGACACCCACATTTCGCCTTGTGTGTTCCATCGCACAATGTGATAGGTGGCGAGCCTATCGCCATATCGGGCACAAATTCCTGACTCTGGCCTGATAGTGAATAGAAAAATCCTATATCACATTGCCCAACCTGCGATTCGAACCTGAGACCTCAGCTTTGTACTTCGTACCTTAGTACAACTACAATATAAATAGCAATCGCAAATAGCAGATGAAGTCGATAAAAAAGCTAAATGCGATTTGCAATTGTGATTAACAAGCCCGATCGGCTAATATTTTTAAAGTAGTTCGTGTAATCTAAAAATGAAGGAGAGACGGTTTTTTTTATACAAAGTGAAATAAAATTTCAAAATGAATGCATGACAAAGCAACAAAGGTAGATGAACACGTCTACGGCAGTCTCACTTTTCATAAGTGTTGAGTGACTTACGTACCATTGGCCTGTTTAGGAATTTTGTTGCTTTTGTTGTTCAGGAACTTTTGCAACCTTATGTGTTCATGAATTTTTGTGACAGACACTATTCACCTACTTCTGTTGCTTCATGTTTTCATGACTTTTAGCGTTTTGAATATCGCACTCCCGGTGCAACAATGTCACGTATGCAAAAATTTTTAGAATATTACATGGTCATAATTTTTTTTTTAACCGTAAAATAAAGTTGATGTTGTGATAGAAGCTGTTCAACTTATCTATGTCTTAAAATATCACATTTTTATGTCAAAGTTTCAAATGGTTTTCCTAAAAAGTTGCATTTTTGCAAAAGTGACATTGTTGAACCGGGGGTGCGACCGTCAGGCTGTGGAATTGTTAGCCGTCTCACGTGTTCCCTTCTTCCTATAATCCTGGGTCCTTCCGCCGTAGTGTGAAGAGGCATCTCAGCAGGCCGGCATAATTGTATCTATCGCCATATCGATACTCTGCCTGGACGGCATTTGCGCTTACCATCAGGTGCAATGTGGCCACTACGCCAGACCAGAACAAAAAAAAAGACTTACGTACCATTGGCGTGTTTGGGATTTTTGTTGCTTTTGTTGTTCAGAAACTTTTGCAACATTACGGTGTTCATGAATTTTTGTGGCCGACCCTGGTCAACCACTTCTGTTCCTTCATGTGTGCATGACTTTTGGCATTTTGAATATGCACGACTTTTGTCGCTGACTACATTCAGCTCACTTACTTCTTGTCCGGAGCGATGTCATCATCAGAAGAGTCAGCGTCCACGGCAGATTGTGAGGGCTCGACTCTCTCCGAGGCTTGTTCTTGTCCCTCCCCCTCTTCCTCCCCCTCCACTCGCGGCCTCTTGGCCTCCCCCTCGTCGTCCGAGTCTAGACGCACTGTGCGACGCTTCTTGGCTGAATAATAGATATATCAAGTAACTACAATTAGATTTTGTAACTTTTGCAACCTATCTGCGGTAGCTCGTAATTGGCTATATATTGCATATAATTTGTATAATATATGTTTGTTTGGTATGGATAGCTGTGAGCCATCCAAATAATATAAAATAAAACTAATGGAGTGTCATGCTGACAATGAGATAACTTTTTTGTACTGATGTTTTTTACACTATTGTGTTCCGATTTGAAGGACATTGTAGCCCGGTAACTACTGACATTTTGAGACTTAACATCTTTATCACAGTGGAATGATTTGCATTGCTTTGTAAATTAGGTGTTGTTTGGTTTTGCTATCCATGAATGGTCCGCTTACCATCAGATGAATGGCATACTCGTCTCGCCATACAGTATTTCTGTACTATTTGACTCTATTATATTGCTTACCTCTGCGAGATGGTGACACAGATCCCGATCTCGAACTAGAACGGGACCTCGACCGAGATCGTGACCTGTGATGAGATAATATTATTAGATATAGACATAAACTTACGATTTTTTCCTAGAAGGGGTAGGCAGGTGCCAGGACACCCACATTTCGCCTTGCATGTTCGGTCATTTTGTGATAGGGGGCAAGTCTATCGTCATATCGGGACAAAATCCTGTTTCCGGAGTGATAATGTATATAAAACTAAAACACCACCCCATTTTATTGTCTTAAACAATGTATTTTTAAATAAATGTTTCTAAGTAACATTCACACAATAAAGCCGGGCACGCACTACGAGTCTCGGCTCACGGCAGAAAAACGTTGCGGGATAATTTGGCAATGGAATATTGTAACAAAGTATACAGGGCGAATCTTTCAAGTAGGCATGGACGTCCAAATCCTAAATTGTGAGGAATATCGAAAAACTCCGAAAGGAATCTTGAATCCGATGTTAGTAAAAACTAAAGCTTGAATACTTGGATTTGAAAAAAATCTATAATTCTAGAGAGACTTTTTTCAATATTCTTCATTATTTCAGATATGACCATCCACGCCCACTTGAAAAGTTTACCCTGTATACTACAACATAATATGTACTAAAAAACGCAATACATAATAAACTCACCTTGATCTAGACTTAGCAGACCCGGACCGAGACCTAGACCTGGACCCAGACTTCGATCTAGACTTAGAGCGTGACTTCGACCTCGATCTCGACCGCGAGCCCGATCGCGAACGTGACCGCGAACCGGATTTAGAACGCGATCTAGACCTTGATTTAGACTTAGATCGCGAACGGGACCTTGATTTAGACTTGGATCTAGAGTGAGATCTTGATTTAGACTTGGATCTAGAACGAGATCTTGATTTAGACTTGGAACGGGATTTAGAACGGGATCGGGAGCGCGCTCGTGATGTGGATTTGCGTGATCCCGATCGGGAACGAGATCTGCTCATTCTTTTGGTTTCTGTAACAAATTGATCGTATAAGATCACTGGTTCATAAGCTTTTAGTCATGAGTGAGAACAATTCAGACTAGCCATTAATATCCCAATTGGTCGATTGGTTTTGTTGTTGATATATGACAGCCTCCGTGGCGCAGTTGGTTAGGCGCCGCCTGTGAAACGAGAGGCCGCGGATTCAATCCCAGCATCGAGACAAATGTTTGTGAGACCCACAAGTATTTGCCTCCGATCTGTGTATTTGTGAGACCGAAGTCTCTCGTAATTCCCGATACCCACGACACAAGACTGAATTAATCCTAATGTGGGGTCAGGACTATGTATGTGACTGTTGGATGTATTTCTTTTTGATTTACTATCAATGTTTTTAAATAGGAAACTGACTCACCTCCTTCAGCGGATTTTGATCTTGATCGAGACTTGGAACGCGATTTGGAGCGCGATTTCGATTTGGAATGTCTCGAGCCAGACCGTGAACGGGAACGACTAGCGCGGGATCCTGGGATGAAACGATACATTTATTTTACAAATGTAATCAAATATTTTTCTTGTGGACCTAGGTTACATAAGCTGTTACAATTTTTTTTATCTGTACAACTATGGCCTGCCAATTTGGGATACAATAATATGAAAAAAATAGGTATCTACAATAATCACTACAAAAACTTTATGAAGCTTATTATTTATAAACAGATAAAAATTACAATATATCGCATTAGCATTTGATTTCATTTAAATCTTCATTAAGGGCATCTCGGATGTTACAGCAAACCAGATTAGGATGTAAATTGTAGTAGTCAAATCTATAAATGTATAGATATTAAGCAGTGCATTTACTGTGAATTGTGAAAGTCTTTAAGAAGAAACTCAGACCTTTTATTCAATGTCTAAACTTTAAAAACCCTTGTAACATATTACTTACCAGCAGGAGACTTAGATCCAGATTTAGAGCGGGCTCTCCTCTCCCCACTCTTCTCTCTAGACACACTGCGCGACCTCCCTTTTGATTCCTCCACATCCATCTTCTTAGCAGACCCAGATCGGCTTCGTGACCTAGACTTGCTTTTAGACTTGGGCGTCCCACTTCTAGACCTGGATTTGCTCTTCCGCCCGGAAGCCCCTTCGGAAGGAGCACGCGAGCCACTTCGAGACCTGGACCCACTTTTGGACCTACTACGGGATCTAGATTTAGCAGATCTGCTGCGAGACCTGGAGCCGCTTTTGGATCGACTTCTTGACCTGGATTTGGCTGGAGATCCGCTGCGGGACCTGGCCGTTGGAGAGCCACTTCTAGAGCGAGATTTAGCCCTGGATCCACTTCTGGATTTAGCTGGGCTGCTACTCCTGGATTTTGCTGGAGATCCAGATCTTGCGGACTTCGGGGACCCTGATCGTGAGGAGGCTCGAGAACCACTTCGTGACCTCGAACTTGACTTTGAGCGCGAGCGGCTGCGTGACCTTGACCGGGATTTGGACAGCGAAGTCTTTCTTGAGTGTGTCGATCCATCGTGGGACATTTTTGAGTCAGCCTGTGGTAATATTTTTACATATAGACAATTTAATAAATTGACGCCCGATTACTGGAACGCAACTTAAAAATAAGTTGCGCTTAACTACGTTGATCCCAATTAAATGTACTGGCTAAGTGGGCCGTGCGCTGTTAAGAGCAACTTATTATTTGATTGGCGTTCCAGTGTTCGGGCGTGAGTGACTTTAATCTAATGATAATTAAAATATGTCAACATTACAGATTACGGAGTGTATGAACTTTTGTTGATAATATTCACAAAGTTTGTGCGGCATAAATGTGAGTGCCAATCACATCACAGCCCTGTTATTATATTAGAAAATCTGGAATATCTTACAGGTAAATAGGTCATTATAAATAAATAAATAAATTTTGCATTGTTGTTGTGTTAAAGTGGACTTGTTTTTTTGTTTTATCACCCAACAGTCACATACATAGTCCTGACCCCACACTAAGATCGAGTCTTGTGTCGTGGGTATCAGGAACTACGAGAGACTTTTCGGTCTCACAAACACCCAGACCCGGAAGAAATATTTGTGGGCCGCACAAACATTTCTTTCGGTGCGGGGATCGAACCCGCGGCCTCTCGTTTCACAGGCGGCGTCAAACCAACTGCGCCACGGAGGCTGTCAACTTGTGTTTCTTTTAATTTTTTTAAATGCAACAAATATTAATTTCTAAATTAAATACTTACAGATCTGCTTCGGGAGCGAGAACTCCTGCCATCTGAAGCAAGAAAATAACAAAATGTAAAAAATAGATGCAAAAATGGCGCCATAAGTCCTTCTAACAGGCATACATATTCACAACCATGTTGAGTGGAGTTTTGCATCCCCCCTCAAGAACTAGTGATCCTAACACCTTGGGCGGAAATTCCAATTCGAGACAATTATTTAATTATTATTAGATCTCTATAACTGGAAATCATATTCAATGCGGAATACCTACATCATTTAACAGTCAAACCAAACCTCACACAATGCAGAGTGTGCAACTTGAAAATCTAATAATGATGCTTACAGCTCTCTGCTCTAATACATTTTCAGTTATCAAGCAAAGCAAAACTAAGAATAATAACATACAACAATTTTATAGTTATTACAAAGAGTCTTGGTAATCTTGTACAGGATGTACCATATTATTAAACTATTTGTTAATTACATATGGACTAATACAAAAAAATAATAGTATCAATGCAGTAACAATGTAAATGTACAGTACTGATGTTTCTTTTATTCTTCTTTATCAGCCCATATACAGTGCCCTCCAAAAGTTAGTTGAAATTAATTCACCTTAACAATTATGTCACGTAATTTCTAAAATACGCAGTTTTAATAAAAGAACTGTTTACTATTTATGGTCAGATACACTATTCTAATACAATGGGTATAGAATTTTTCGAAATTTATTTTTCTTTTTTTCTTAATCGATGTTTATATTCTCACTACTTAAATTGAGTGTGTCAAAAGTCAGTTGAAATCTTCATTGAAATTGGAAACTTTTAACGATTTCTGATAATCTCGTGGTTTTAAACTCATTTACCAATATTGTTTGGGCAGTTTGGTTAGTTCACTTTTATTAATAAGATATTGTGAGATCATATGACTGTTTTAGAATTAATAATGGCTCTAAAGCAAAATTACGAGTAAAAGATAGAACAAAGATGAGTGGTAAATAGAAAAAAAAATAAAAAACTTTAGTGCTGAGGAAAAATTATTTAAAGTTAGTCCCGAAGATAAACGAATAATAATTCAGAAGAGTTTGAAATGTAATGGTCTTGCAGATAGGCCACGGTAGAAGCGTCCTAGGTCTACTTCTTCTGTTGATGATCAACAAATTATGCGGTAGTGTAAAATGAATCCCAAGATTGTGATACGAGGAATCAAAAAATAGTAATAGCAAGTAGGAACCACGGTTTCTATAACTACTACCAGGCGATGTCTGCATGATGCTAATTTACGAGGTCACGTTGCCAGAAAGAAACCTCATAGCATCGATCCATAAAAACAGACGGTTGGAGTTCGCCCGCAAATATTTAGATAAATCAATAGACTTTTGGAATATCGTATTTTTTCGCGATGAATTAAAGTTTGAACCGTTTGGAAAAAGAGGTCGACAAATTGCATTTCGTAGGAGCAATGATAACTCTTACGACGACAAGCACTTGTAGCCCGCTGTAAAACACAGCGTTGGCAGTATGATGGTTTGGGGATGTTTTTCTTGGCATGGTGTGGCCTGACTGCATATAATTGAAGGCAGATAAGATCATAGATCTATTGTAATATTCTCCATGAAAATTTATAACAATCTGCTGAACATATGGGGTAAAGACAAATTTTTAAGTTCCAACAAGACAGCAATTTGTAGCATACAGCAAGGATAACTGAACAATATTTTGAAAATAACGAAGTAGACTTCTGGGATGACCTTCAATATTACTCGACCTTCACTCTATTAAACATTTGTGGGATAAATTGACACGAGAATCCCTGTTTCTATAAAAGGCAACAGGATTTTTTTGAAAAATAGAATTCATGAAATATGGTCGACTATACTGGTCAAAACTTTACAAAATCTTGTAGAATCAACGCCTAGACAATTTAAAACAGTTCTACAGAATAATGGCGGCCATACAAAATATTAAAAGTTAAGACAGTGGCAAATATAACAATCCTTAGAATATTTGTTCAACAATTTCAACTAACTTTTGGCACCATAATTTTACTGTTTCTCTACATCAATTATTATTAATCTTAATATATATAATTCACGTGTCACGTTGTTTGTCCGCGATGGACTCCTAAACCACTCAACTGATTATAATGAAATTTTGTAGATATGTGTTATTTGATCCAACTTAAAGGTGGGATAATTTTTATCCCGATTGAATTGACGAAAGTATAAAAAAAAGAAAAAAACATTTTGCCATACAAAATGTTCATGGGTTTGTAACTGTCAAAGATTTAATGTTCATAGCGTCGATACGGTAAACTCTTCCCTAAAATTAAATAACGTATTTAAATAAAGGTTTCGAATCGACAACACATAGCCTCAATATTCGATTTATGGCGTATTTTAGATTTTAAAGATGTAAATTAATGACAGTAATGAAAAGTGGTTGACATTTAAATTGATTGTCAAATATTTATGCATACGTTCAGGAATTTATTGTAAAATAAAGAGTATATTATGATGCTACATAAATATAGGACAATAAAATAAATAATATTCACATGTATTAAGTTTTACTTCTTTTCAAGATAGAATTTCACTTGAAAATGAAAAATCTTAAATAAAATAATAAATCTTAAATAAATAAAATAACACATAAAAATAAAAACTGAACTGAACTGAATAAAATAAAAATTTTATATAATTATGGAGAATATTGCAGGGATTCTCAAATTAGGCATTGCCTGTGTCTTGAAAAACCAGTTAAATATAATTGTTTCTATGTTAATTGTGTTTGTGTGAGTGCATTTCTACGAAAATTAATATTTCATCTCTTTATTACTAACAAGAGTAATGGCGTAATATTTTTGGAAAAACAGCATAGTGGGGGTGAAATAAGGGATGGGATATTGCATGGATAATCAAAATCGATAAAGTGTTTAGAAAGTAGAGAGAAACTGGATATAATAGAGTGGGAGGTAGGGGAGAAGACTGGGATAGCTGACAGATTTAATAGGACGAAATGTAAATGCACGGTATAAGACGGGATGGTTAATTAAGAGAAAGGACGCGACGTATCGGGAAGTGAATGAACAGACTGGATGGGACGGAATTGAGCAGGACAGTAGGATAGCTAATTCATGTTTAGGTATACAAGAGCTTATACGAAAAATAGCACGTATTTGGTGTGGAGTAAAATAAAAAAGTATCTGCACCCAGGCGAAGCCGGGCCGGGCCGCTAGTAACTTTAGAATGGTCCTTTTATTGATACAAATATTATAAATTAATTAAATTTTAATAAACGGTTCTAGAACCAATCATTTGAAAAAAATTGGCAAAGCTAAAAAATACATAGCCTTTATAATTTACATAATATGTATACAACGAAGTTCTAAGACCTAAGATTTATAACACACATCAAAAATTCATAACGTAAATTTAAAATCGGTGTTTTTACGGCAAATATAGCCAATATACCAAAATATTTTGTTGGATTTAATGTTTTCCTGTTCATATTTGTGGCAAATACGCAAAACAAAGATTAAATCAAGAGTAAATTCTGGAAATTGTACTATCTACAAAAAGAGGTTAGTTTTAATCATAACAATGTTACCTGTGTCTACGTCCATCGTTGGTGTTTATTAGCAATAAAACAGTAAATATAAGACTTTCATGCGATAGAAGCTTGCTATAGAAAATTGAAATGAATCCCAAATGCAAACTGGCGAAGATTTCAAGAATACAGCAAAACGATTTTTTATGACATTTACAGTTCGATCGGATACAATGAAAAACAATGCTTGCTTCGCTTTCACAGATAATAAAATAGTTTTTCAAAATACATTGTGAACGGCATGTTGATCATTAATTAATTGAAAAATTATTCTTTGAGCAATTCGGTCATATTTATTGAAAAAACTAATGCTTGTTTTTATATAATTTGGTACGCACAGAATGGCCGTTTCTTGGAAAGATTACTTTATTTTTTGGTTGCTGTTCCATCATCAGTCATATTTTGGTCTGACTAGCCTCCCGTTACTGGCTTATCGTCTAGTTCTGGAACATTCTGTATATTGATGGAGATTTATTGAATACATCACGGTGTGTTTTAATTGCCCTTATAATTCGTTTTATTATTTATTATTATTATTAATCGTAAGTACATCGTGTCAGCCTACCTTTACAAGCAGCTGTTACCACAGATAATGCTTGTTTATCAATATACGATACGTCAAACGTAAACTTATTGGAAAACGTCAAAAATATTTTTATATTCCCAAATCTTGTTGAGAGTGGTACTATGTGAGCATTTATTGTGTTTTATTACGTACAAATACATATAAAAACTTATGCACATCGAATATCTGTGATAATGGAGGAACAGAATAAATTACCGCTCAAGAGAGTAGAACTTTCATTGACAAAGTTTAATGAGGTCGCTATACCGCATCATTTAGACTTGTTGAGACAACACAAGGCCAATATTATCAAAGTACGTATTTCTATTTCCTTTGTCTTTAGAATATTTGGACGACACAGCTGTTCCGTAGCGTGGGCGTATATAAAAATAGTTGAAAACTAAAACGTAATATTTGGTTTGCGCGTCGTTGCTGCGTTTCTATTATTAGATCTAAATTAAGTTTTGGCTGTATGTTACATCTAGGAAGAATGTTTTGCGCTTTAGTATTGTTATATTATTAATATTAATTGGTCCTGCTATTAAAGATATAAATATTTCTATATTTATTAAAAAGATTAAATAACAATAAGGAATTTATAAACTCAGACCCCTCCTTATTGGTAATGTTAATTAAAGCAAAAATGAGTATTTTGTTTTCCCAGCCAAGTTAGTTGCAACACAATTAATAAATAGTACCACTTGAAGTAATGAATTAACATAATTATAATTAATATTTACAATTTCTGTGCAATAGACTTTGTATCCACAATATAGTATGTACCATATCATGTTTAGAATGTTATGTAAAGCAATATAAACAGGAACAGTTATGACTAATAATTAATCAGTAAAGTAGATACTTTGCATGATTAACAGTCTATTTTTGTGATGCATTTGAGTATTAATCTGTTAATATGATACCTATGCAACCTCTGTATCCTCAAAGGAATATAATTTATCATCATTCTATTCTATCATCTGCATCATAGATGTAAAAATCAGCAAACAATAAGGGAATTAAAAATACCCAACATCTGATTAAAGTTCAGTTTATTTAATGTTTTTATACTTCTTCTTATGCATTTAAATGATTTGATTGATTGTTTTGGGTAATATTTGATTATTTTTTTGCTTTGAATATGCTCTAATTCTTTCACTATTAGAATCCAACATTACAAATAATAAATAATAATAATAAAACATATGTTCATTAACCAAATTGCGTTAAAATTTCTTAAAAACGAATTAAAACATACATAATTTCTAAACTAATAACATTGCCAGGGGCTCCCATACTAGGCTTAGCCTGCCTTCTTGGGAAAGCATGGAGTAATTGTAATTACCTAGTTATATTTTATAATGGCGAAACAGTAATTGTAGTATAGTTCCTAATTGGATACATGAACACTTAGTTTTATTACGAAAAAATAATAATTAAAGTTATAAAATTCACATTACCTTGCACCGAAAGAAAATATGATAATTATAGAAAAAAGGAAAATACATAATACTAGCGGCCCGGACCGGCTTCGCCTGGGTGCAAATACAGATTCCAGTCCATATTTTATTTAAAATCCAAAAATATTACGCCATTACTTTTTGTTAGTAATAAAGAGATGAAATATAAATTTAAATTTTCATAGAAAAACACTCACACTCACATACACAATAATTAATGTACTAACAATTATATTTAACTGGTTTCTCCAGACACAGGCAATGCCTAATTTGAGAATCCCTGCAATATTCTCCATAATTATATAAAATTGTTATTCAGTTCAGTTCAGTTTTTATTTTTATGTGTTATTTTATAAATAAATAAATAAATAACACCCAACAGTCACATACATAGTCCTGACCCCACACTAAGATCGAGTCTTGTGTCGTGGGTATTAGGAACTACGAGAGACTTTTCGGTCTCACAAATACCCAGACCCGGAAGAAATATTTGTGGGCCGCACAAACATTTCTCTCGGGGCGGGGATCGAACCCGCGGCCTCTCGTTTCACAGGCGGCGTCTAACCAACTGCGCCACGGAGGCTGTCTTTTTATTAAATTTTTAAATTTTATTAAAGATTTTTCATTGTCAAGTGACATTCTATCTTGAAAAGAAGTAAAACTTCTTACATGTGAATATTATTTATTTAATAGTCCTATATGTATGTAGCTTCATAATATACTCTTTAGGTTACACAAAATCTGAACGCATGCATAAATATTTGACAACCAATTTAAATGTCAACCACTTTTCATTACTGTCATACATATTTAAAATCTAAAATACGCCATTAATCGAATATTGTGGATATATGTTGTCGATTCGAAACCTTTATTTAAATACGTTATTTAATTTGAGGGAAGAGTTTACCGTATCAACGGTATGAACATTAAATGTTTGAAAATTGTAATCCAACTGTCAAGGTGTGTGTGTTTAGGGATGCCTACTCCAGATTATTAACTTAACTTTTCCCCATTATTTGATATACAAAATAGGTTAAATAAAATATTTTTTCTTTATTTAATCATACTATCAATTATATTTATAACGCATTTTAGTAAAAACAATAAAGATCTAAACCCATCTCCTAGTGTTTGTTTCCGAATAGAATTAACTCTTTGGATTTATTGCCTGGGCTGTTATCTGATTTCTGTATTTATGTAAAATATAAATCATCATAAGTAAAATGTTCGGAACACACAACTGAAGTCATGTGAGGCTACGAATGGTCTTCTTTTCGTTTCCGCTGTGTAATGTCTCTCCAGCAATTTGCTAGTACTGAATCCGTAGGAAGTCTAAAAATATTATTAGGACCTTGAATAAGTTCTCGCTGTTTCTTCAAAGATGACAATAGCAGTACCCCGTTTATGAAATTTTGAATGGAACATTCAAGGCAAAGAATTAATAAAATTACTATGAAGTGCATGTCGTCGTGGGTTTCATTAATATCGTGTAGGTGAGTTTTATTTACTCATTCAATAAATAATGCCATTCTTCTTGTTGTTATTCTGATCGAAATATTATGTAATGATATTTGTGTTTTATAGTTTCTCCCATAGTTTCAACAAATTTTCCTAGTAATAAATTGACAACACTGGCCAATGAAACTTATCTTCAAAATAATGAATTAAAAGTTCATGTTTTCTTCAAATAATAGTGGTTTAACAATAATGTTACCGATAGAAAGTGATATTGGTATTATTATACAGTTTTCCCACACAATTGCGATACAATTCGACAGCACAAACCGGCATAATTAATTATTTTTCGGGAGCACGTTATCCATATGTAGTTCAAATGACACTGACGTACGTGAGAAGCGAGTCTACCAAATTTGGTAGACTTTTTTTGAGCCGCGCGGTGAGGTGTGATGTGTCATCTAGACGAGTATATAATCTAAGGGCAAAATGTTTTTTTCCTTTATCGACGAAAGTATAAACTTTCGTCAATTTAATCGAGATAAAAACTATCTCACCCTTTAAGTTGGAACAAATAACATATATCTACAAAATTTCATTATAATCAGTTGAGTGGTTTAGGAGCCCATCGCGTACAAACAACGTGACACGTGAATTATATATATACATAATATATACAAGAAAAAATATATGTACATTATCCCTAGTGAACATAGGCTATGGTATAATACAAAAAATAATTGTATCTGCATTCTGCACCCAGGCAGAGCTAGGCCAACCTGCTAGGGTACTATAAATATAATGTATTTTAAATAATTACAATAAACATATGAACAGTTGTTCAAAACTGGATGGCATTACAGTCACTATCATCTGCAGCGGAATTTATTTGCCTAGTAAAAAGTCTAGAAGTGATGTCAAATAATTGAAAATGATCTAAAATATGCAGTGTTTTTTGGAGCATTCTCTTTAATCTTGTGTTCCAACTGATTAACTCAATTACTTACATAACTGAAGTTGAAAGTGAAAAGATTCGAAACTGTAACTTCTTACATATACATATACTGCATCCAGTTTGTTTCTAACAGTCCACTTACATATAGGGGACAGAAATGGATGAAACTGCTTCGAGAAATGGACGTTCAGGCCAGCTGCTTTTTTGCTCAACTTGACAGGGGACTGCCATGCCGCTAGATATTTTTAGGAAATATTACAATGTTTTTCGTCACTGTTTTAATGCATGGTGATTGACTATCAATAGTATCAGTGAGGTAGCCTGTTGCTAAACGGACTAGGTGGACGCAGATTCGAATCCCAGGGCACACCTCTGACTTCTCGGATGTGTGTATTGAATATAATAATCCAATACTTTTCATATCATACATTCCCAGTATGAAGAGAACGGTGACTACACCAGGGTACGATCAGAACAAATTCACGCGCGCCGCGTCGCGTCACAACTCAGGGTGTTACTCGCTGAACTGGAGACTCTTCGGAGGCAGGTCAGGGTGGAAGACCTGGCCAAGTTCGATAAGCTGACTCAGCGCTCCAGAGATCTGACGCTGAGGGCTATTATGGATTATTTAGGTAGGTGGAATTTTGAATTAAAACTATTATATTCGGACTGCCCCTGCCAGTCTGCCCCGTGAACACGAAAGCTGTAAAGTAATAGAAACGCGAATGTAAAAATTAAACCAAATCCACCATAAAATCCCTAAATAATAGTTTTATTTTAATGTGTAACATTCGCGTGAATGTAACAAATCATCAGGTGGAATTTATTGAGATATCCTAAGAAAGAAAAAGAAGACCAATGTGCAACCGATCCCCAAAAATGGTGATCGGTCGGACCCTACCAATTACCGCCCTATCGCTATCACCTCAGTGATTTGTAAGGTCATGGAGCGGATTATAAACGCTCAATTGGTCCGCTACCTGGAGGATCACTCGTTGATCAGTGACAGACAATACGGATTCCGTCAATATCGATCAACGGGTGATCTTCTAGCGTTTGTCCTGCATCGCTGGGGTGAGGCGATTGACCGGCGCGGCGTGGCGAAGCTCTTGCTGTGAGCCTCGACATAGCCAAGGCGTTTGATAGGGTCTGGCACCGTGGTCTTCTTTCCAAGCTTCCGGCATACGGTCTGCCCGGCAACCTGTGTTCGTGGATTTCCGGCTTTCTGCATGGGCGTAGAATACGTGTAGTCGATGACGGACACGCTTCGGCGCTCATGTCGGTAAATGCCGGAGCTCCACAGGGCTCGGTGCTCTCGCCCACCTTGTTTATTCTGCATATCAATGACATGTTGTCGCTTGGCAACATTCCAGTGGCGTAACAATAGGGTGGCAGAGTGCGCAAAATGCCACGGGCCCCCGGCCTAGGGGGCCCCCGGCCCGGCAGGGCCCTGGTCTGACAGGGTCTCAGGCCCGACAGGGCCCTGGTCTGACAGGGTCTCAGGCGCGACAGGGCCCTGGCTCGATAGGGCCTCGGGGTCAAGCCCGACAGAGTGTAAGCAGAGTAGAATATAACATTAATAACGAAACTATGAATAATAAACAATTGACTACATTTTAAACATGTCAAACATTTCATCATGTATTGGATGTAAATGTTTTGTTTATAATATAAACATAGTTACAAACCAATAAATTATAATTTAATGAATATTAAGTTATTATTTTCCAAATAAATAGAAACATGCCTTTTTCTAGAAATTATTAAAGAGGTAGTGAAAAACTGAAGAGAAAGAGGGAGCCTTAAGGGATAAATAAAAAGTTATCCAAAATAAGTCAGTACTTTTGGAACGAGCAATTTATCGAGGAGTTTAAGAAATGATCAAATGGACGAAAATAAAAATTCCATAATAGCAAATCCCAAGGATAGAGAATATTTAGACCCAAAACAACCACAACCAAGTTCACGCAAACCTTAAATTGAATCATATTTAGGAGTGGAAAGTATTAAATCTCCATATATTACAGTTAAGTGTAATAAAACAAATATGACGAATTGAAACGATTTGTGATTGAGAAAGGTTCACTGTAAACCCAATGGTCCCTCCTCAAGAGATAGTGCCAATAAATAATAAAATATATAGATAAAACTAGCGGCCCGACCCAGCTTCGCCTGGGTGCATATATTTTTTGATTCCACTCCACACCAAATATATGTTGCTTTTCGTATAAACTCTTGTATACCTAAACTAGACGTAGCTATCCTACTATCCGTCTAAATCCCGTTTCATCCGCCTGTTCATTCTCTTCCCAATCCATCCCGTCTCTTCTCTTTATTATCCATCCCGTTTTATAACGTGCATTTACATTTCGTCCTAACAAATCTGTCAGCTATCCCACCCCTCTCCCGTACCTATTTTACTTTATGTCCCTTCTACCCATATGTATCCATATACATAAACATATAAAGATTGCCTTATGAATTTTTGACATTAAAAACTTTAGCGTTTTTTATTGTCCATCCAATATTCCTTCTCTTATTTCAGCATCAAAATGCTGTTTTTCCAAAAAAATATTGCACGCCATTACATTTTGTTAGTAATAAAGAGTTAAAATATAAAATTTCATAGACATAACTTCAGTGGTTTCGATTTTTTATGTTTAGAAAAGGTAAAAAAATGAATACAAAAAAAAGTTTGCCCAATTTTAATAAAAAATAAATTCTACCGAATCTTTTGACCGTTTCCAGCAACATTTTCGATATTAATTAAAAAAAGTATACTTACAACACAAAAGCCGTTGTTGGTGAAAGCTCGTGCCACGTGTTGAGTACTTTTGAGGTTATGAAAATCACTTGATTAACTAATCGTGTAAAATACACTCAAAATTGATAATCACCTGTAGACAACTGGCGGGGATAACTAATTAAATGACGATTGATCAGTTATCGACCGGGGATGAAAAATGATTAAATTACTAAAATGGCTATTAAAAAATAAGGGTTGATCGTAGAAAGGTGAAAATTGAGGATTGTATGTATTTTTGTATGTTGTATCATAAAAAAATAGAAATTAAAAAAGTAGTCTAAAAAAAAAAAAAAAATTTTGGGGTGTACTACCCCTAACATTTAGGGGGATGAAAAATAGATGTTGGCCGATTTTCAGACCTCCTCAATATGCTCACAAATTTCATGAGGATCAGTCAAGCCGTTTCGGAGGAGTATGGCAACGAAAACTGTGACACGATAATTTTATATATTAGAAAAATAAGGGTTGATCGTAGAAGGGTAAAAATTGAGGATTGTATGTATTTTGTATGTTGTATCATAAAAAAATAGAAATTAAAAAATTTGTCCAAAAAATAAAAAAAAAATTAGGGGTGGACTACCCCTAACATTTAGGGGGATGAAAAATAGATGTTGGCCGATTCTCAGACCTACTCAATATGCTCACAAAATTTCATGAGAATCGGTCAAGCCGTTTCGGAGGAGTATGGCAACGAAAACTGTGACACGAGAATTTTATTTATTAGATGAGAATTTTATAATAAAATAATAATAAAGAAACACACCTACTACTTTTTGATGACGATATTGTCTTGATGGCGGAATCGCTGGAGGAGCTGCAACAGATTCTGGACGGTCTGGATACAGCCCCAAACCGAATAGGCTTTAAAGTTAACTTCGACAAAACCAAAGTATTTATTTATTTATTTATTTATACACTTTATTGCACACAAAAAAAATACAAATAAAACGAAAATCACAATCATAAAAGTACAATTGGCGGTCTTATCGCTCAAAGGCAATGTCTTCCAGACAACCATGGGATGGATTTTATAAACGGATAAAAAGTAATGATCCACCACCACCTTAATCCAAGACCTGTCGCTTTATGTGGCCACCCGCTCGAAGTAATTCCCTATTATATTTAACTAGGACAGACCCTTTAACTAGGTAGCAACAACTTTGAGAAAGAGGCTACGAGTCTTCTCGACACTTAACACCTTTGCCAAAAAGCTTGAAAATGATAGTTTTCAACCAGTGCAATCTACGGTGCTAGCTTATGGTCGTGGTTGAGCGTGCTATGCTCGGTGTCTTTTTGGAAGATAAGATCCGTAATGAGCTTATCGGACAGAGAACCAAAGTTATAGACATAGCAAACAGGATTTGCAAGCTGAAGTGGCAGTGCGCTGGCCACATCTTTCGAAGAACCGATAACCGTTGGAGTAATATAGTGGTAATTAGATAATATAGTGTGGGACGCCCTCCAGCTAGGTGGAGTAGCGATTTGCAAAAGGTCGCTATCACATGTTGGATGCGACAAAGCGACGTCAGGGTTATGACGACTGGACACAAATTGTAAATACGATAAAGAGACACGAAACATCGAAAATTCACTTGAATTCGTGTCTTTTATATGAACAATGGCGGTTACATTGGACATTAGAGGAGAAGCAACAATCCATATAAAAAAATAAACATTTTTTGACGACAAGAACTTACTCCACCAAGTTACTACTAATTTAGCTTTTCGTGGCCATAGAGAAAGCGCAGATAGTCGTAATAAAGCAGTTACTAAATATGATACTGATTTAGAGGAATGGTTAAATAAGTCGAAGGGCCAGATAAATACTTTAATCCAAAAATACAAAAAAGCTTATTACTGTTTTGGGCCTAAAACTCCATGATATTTGATACAACTTAAGATTTTTATAAAACAGACCAATTTTGTGAAGTTTATCGGTACTGTGTGATTGAAAGAAATGAAAATGGAATTATAAAAGCACTTTTTAATCGAGATTTGACTCTTATTAGAGAATCCTTTTTAGATTTCATGAAGTGATTTATGTTCAAAATCCGATGATAAATATGAAGCCATGTCATTAAAAGATTCTGCGCTGTATTGTATCAGCCCATATAAGTCCCATTGCAGGGCATGGACCTCCCATACGATCCAAAGTACGATTAAGAGTGGTTAAACTATTATAGTCCACCACGCTGGCCTAGTGCGGGTTGGCGATCTTTACGTACCATAGAACTCTTGCAAATCGCTATGGTATTCAGGTTTCCTAACGATGTTTTCCATCACCTTCATAGTGCGTGGTGATTGACTATCAATACACACATGACCCCGAAGTCTGAGGTGTGCCCAAGGATTCAAACCCGCGGCCACCATGACCATATTGGCTGCCGCATCTGATCCGTTTACCAACATGCCACCATGCGCCTTAAAAATATTCATGAAAATGAAATTACAACGTTTCTTTACATTTACGGAGGGCCCCATTCGATGAATTTTGCCACGGGCCCCCGATGGGGTAGTTACGCCACTGCAACATTCATTGCTATGCAGATGACAGCACGGTTCATGGGCGATACCACTGTGGGCCTCCGGGTTGCCGGGTCGAAACGGTGAGGGGACGTGAAGATCTTGTCATTGAGCTCAACCGGACCTTGGATCTCATTTCTACATGGGGTTCCAGGAATATGGTTGAGTTCAATGCCAAGAAAACCCAGGGGTGTGCGTTCACGTGCAAAAAATCCCCGTTCTCTCCCCTCCCCATTCTTCAGGGTGCTCCCCTCTCAGTGCGGAATGACCTGAGTATCCTTGGTGTGGATATCCGCTGTGATCTCAATCCGAGGAATCACATCGAGGGCGTAATATCTGCCATATCACGCAGGGTTGGAGTCCTGAACAGGGTGCGTCGGTTCTTCACGCCCGGTCAGCTTTATCGTTTGTATAAAGCGCAGGTCCGGCCGGGTATGGAGTACTGTTGTTTTTTTTTATTTTTTTTATAATGGCCTGGCATAGTGGCGGCGGAAGAGGCACCTTAGCAGGCCGGCATAATTGTTTCCATTGGCATGGGACTGCCGTCCGATGCCAATGGATACTCTGCCTGGGCGGCATTTGCGCTTACCATCTGGTGCAATGCCGCCACTATGCCCGTCAAGAGTAAAAAAAAAAGATATAACACGTTCTGAAGCAGTGCTAGCAGTAATTAACCAAAAGATCTTGTGAAAGATTATTTGAATAAAGAATATTTTGATTTGATTAAAAACGACACAAAACATCTTAAGTGTAGCCAAAAGTGAGTTATCGCTATGTGAGGTCATAGGCCGACTTCAAAATATAGCGCAGTCTATGCACAGAAATACCTCAAATATTTTCACAGCGATTTCTAGTAAATAGGCTTAAATTCCAATTCCAGGCAACATTATTTTTTTATCGCAATATATGGCGAGACGAGCATATCGTTCGCCTAATTGATGGTAAGCGATACGAACGCCCATGAACAGTAGTAAAACCAAGCAACACCATGAATTACAAAACAATGCTTGGCATTCCACTGCGCTCACCATCCTGAGACATAAGATGTTAAGTATCAATTATGTCCAGTTACTCTGGCTACAATGTCCTTCAAACTAAACAACAAAAGTGCATTTACATTGCTTTTTGACGGTAGATATACACATTGCGGTGGACCCAAGGGGCTTCTCATATAAGAGACCTACCAGTAATCTTAAATTGGGTATTTTTGTCACGTTATATTTCCATTATAGGTGTAATAGAGAGCAGTTGTAGAGCCATTGTGACTCGTAGTGCGAGCCCGAGACGGAGCGGTGAGACACGGAATGAGAATGTGACATGTGTTGTTTGATATTAACATTAAATATTACTAATTATTAATATTTAATTGGAGAATATTACTAACGTCCAAGCGAAGCTAAGCGTCGCGTCGATAAAAAATTGATATAGCAAAAATGAATCTTATGTGTATAAGTTAAAGCGCATATTCCTATAGAGATGAAGCTTTAGTAGCTCAGCAGACGCGCGTATGTCGCAGAATGCACGCGATTTCACGAGTAGTTTTATCTTGATAGAAATGTGTGCGGTATACTGTGGAGATAAAGTTGAATTTGCTTTGTAGGTCCTTTATTGGATGATCAATTCTTATATGAGCCTAATTAGGTATTTTTATATTATACAAATATTTGCCTAGGTCGCGTCAGGGTGTTTATGCATGGATTGTGATTATTGTGCAATAGTATAATAATAACACTTCTGTTTGGTAAAACTTTAAAATTAGAATATAGTGTTCAACCAGTAATATTATTATAATCAATCCTTATAGACTACAAGCCCGTGGCAAAAAGCGATGGGTCAAATGAACCACCAGGAGACCTATTTAGTAAGATACAGGAGCATAAAATAATAATATTCAGCCCTATGCCGTCACTTGTAAGCTGTCCGTCTCAGTGCAGATGAGACTTCAAAAGCATCAAGGAGAGGGGTTCATTTTGGTCATTTATTTTTATACGGCATTCCTACCATCGATAGGTCCATGAAAAATAATAAAAGAACACGTAGTGCCGTACAAAAATAGTGCGTCACAAAGTCGGAAGTTCGTTAGATATTCCGGCAAATTTGTCGGTATATTTGGTCATTTGATTTTAAACGGCATCGGTTCCATACAGTCGCAATACCTCTTCTAAACCATTATTCCGCAACGCCGTACAAAAACCATGCGACAAGGGAGAAAAATCGGCGGTTGCAACCCACTTCCCTTCAGTGGTCCAGGAGGTGATTTGACACAACATGAGATTAATTTAGTTTGTAAAGTATTTTAGACATATATAACATTTTTCACATGCCGTACATTTTTTTGTGATCCAAAGTTCTGTAGAGCGGAAAATAACTCTCAAATAATCCATGTAACAAAACATACTTTAGGGTGATATTTAGTATGATATTTACTGTACATCATTTAGACACTTTATTTGTATTTAATGCAATCGTCTATAAAAAGTCAATGCCGTACATATCTGAAGGTTCACATTGATAAAAGGTAATAAACATAACAATAACTTATAATTATTAATTCCTTTTTTTTAATTTTATTTGTCCGCAAAATAAGATGACACATATATTCATGTTTCAGAAGGTGATCGAGAAGATGATTCAGACGTCGATGAAGACGTTGATTCCGATACCGACTCAGTCGCTAATTCAGATATTGAATTAAAATTTGAAAGACATACCTACCTATTTTTCATTTTTGTGTATAATAAATCTTTTAGTATATTTAATGACACAATTCAAAAAATGATATATATATATATATGTCCATGTTTGAAGTATATGACATCGAAAAGTTTACAAAAATACTAATACTAAGCTTGATAGTCTTCAATTTTTGGATATAATATACACTCAGTTTCACTTTAAAAGCTAGCATAATGATTTATACATGTTATCAATTATTCTCTAAAAATATGTTAATGCCGTGTAGTATCACATGACCATAAAGTACTCCTGAAATGGTGGTGCCATTTTAATCAGCCAAAAAATTATATTCTGCATTAAAATGTACGGCATAATTTTTTCTTCATTCGTTTACCCGAGGACTATTTAAAACAACAATAATATTTAGAAAGTTGCCGCATTTCACTAATCTACGATAATTTAAACTTTTGAAAACTCATATTTTCCTCTCAATTTATTTTTAAACATTTTTTATTGAATGGCAATACTATATAATAATTGTATTTAGCAATATCATGTTAAAAAACAGGTTGCCGTACAGGATCAAATGACCGTCAAATTTATGAGAAATTTATGTATACATTCAAATTAACAATAATTTAGTGACGGCTTTTTTTGAAATAGTAATTTTGAGTGCTACGTACTGTTATGAAACCGATGCCGTACTTTTTCAAATCACCTCCCGGACCACTGAAGGGGAGTGAGTTGCAACCGCTGATTTTTCTCCCTTGTCGCATGGTTTTTGTACGGCGTTGCGGAATAATGGTTTAGAAGAGGTATTGCGACTGTATGGAACCGATGCCGTTTAAAATCAAATGACCAAAGGACATGGCCAGTTTTTGTATGGCGCTGTGCCTAGTACTTCGAATCTCGTCTACATCAATTAGTTTTGCATTGTTGGGGTAAGATTTGTTCCAAGATTAATACAGAAAAGTTACAAAGCCTAGGAAGTTCAGGGTTTTTAGATATTTACAAGAACATATCTTATTTTCAGGTTAGGTTTTGTAGGTTATCCGTCAATTTATTGAATCTAATAAAAATACGTTTACATAAATGCTTTATCATCGAATTTGGAATTTAAAGGAACTAATATTTTATAAGTTACACAAAATATACACCGAGACGTATTTTAATTGTGCCGCAATGTAAACAAAAACAAAGCATGCTTCCTGTCAAGCAACTGTCAAGTGTCAAGTATTTTACTGCAGCGTTTAGTTGTTGCAATGAAAGTGTGTAAAAATGGGGAGAATATATGTGTAAGTATATACCACAAACATTGCTTTATATATTTTTTGTATTGTCAGTTATTATGACTTATTACCTACTTATAGATTATTTTTAGGAATATTTTAGACAAAGTTATTATTTTTTTCCTACACTTGCTTTACTGCGAACGAAACGTTTATGCGGGGCCAACAATGGCGGAAATGGGTCATCAACAATGCAAAATCTTATTAAACTTTATATTACTCCCTAAACTTCTACAGAAATATGACATATTCTTAAATTAATAGTTGATTTTTATATTCATTCAATTATTTCTTTGTTTTTGTACATGACAAAAAGTAACTAGGCAGAAACTGTCCAGGTCCTTTACCGACAAATTTGCCGGAATATCTAACGATCTTCCGACTTTGTGACGCACTATTTTTGTACGGCACTACGTGTTCTTTATTATTTTCCATGGACCTATCGATGGTAGGAATGCTGTATAAAAATAAATGACCAAAATGAACCCCTCTCCTTGATGCTTTTGAAGTCTCATCTGCACTGAGACGGACAGCTTACATGTGACGGCATAGTGCTGAATATTATTATTTTATGCCCCTGTATCTTACTAAATAGGTCTCCTGGTGGTTCATTTGACCCATCGCTTTTTGCCACGGGCTTGTAGTCTATTATCCAACTCCAGCTAAAATAATACCTTCTAATTTGGATGTGTGTGTGTGTGTGTTTTTTTTTTACAATGTATGGCTAATGGCGAGATTATGCCGTTCGCCTGATAGTAAGCGATACGCTCATGAACAGTGGCATTACCAAATACCTTAAATTACATAGTTTGGCACACCACTGTGCTCGGCACCCTGAAACATAAGATTTAAAGTCTCAATACGTCCAGTTCACGACTGTTTCGCAGGCGGTTAGACGCCGTTCTATCTCCGCACTGAGAGAAATGTTTGTGCGGCCCACAAATATTTCTTTCGGGTTTGGGTGTTTGTGAGACCGAAAAGTCTCTCGTATTGCCTGATACCCACGACACAAGACTCGATCTTAGTGTGGGGTCAGGACTATGTATGTGACTGTTGGGTGTTAATTATTTATTTATTTATTATTATTTTCTTAATGGTGGAATCCCTTGCAGACACATCCCCCCTATCGATAAACCGTCGTCCACCACAGCCGGTGGTGGCGGGCAGCGCCATGTCCACCGACTCCGTGGGTATCCTCGCCAGGAACGACGAGGTCCAGGAGTTGGAGTCGCCTCTCATACAGCTGCAGGTCAACGAGCAGGTGGGAATGTAGTTTTAAATAACTGACTTTGTTTTTGTATTGAATGGCGAGGGTAACATGTCGTTCGCCTGATGGTTCGCGATAGAACCGCTCACATCAATGCATTTAAAGTGATGTTTGGAATGGATATTCTTTTGTAATTTATGTTTAATATTTGGTCATATGCATTTGTATAAGAATTTTACCAATGACCTACTACCACAAAGTTGGATGTCAATTGGCCGCTTATAAAATTGAAAAAAAAATCCATATCATAACACGACTAAAAAGTTAAATATTTGTTTGAATACTGATGTAATATGGCGGGTTCGATCCCCGCAAACCACATGGTATTTGTTTCTGGTCTGGTTGTTTGTGAGACTGAAAAATCTCTCGTAGTTCCTGATACCCACGACACAAGACTCAATCTTAGGTGTGGGGTCACAACTATGTATGTGAGTATTATAAATAAATACACCCAATTTATTTATTTATATTATTGTGTTTAACCACTCTCAATCGTACTCTCGATTGTAGAGGAGGCCCGTGTCCTGCAGTGGGAATTATATGGGTTGATACAGATTATTGTGTTCACAGGAGATAGCCTTAAGAGAGAAAGAGGCAGTACTGCGAGGTTGGAGTGAGTTGCAGAGTGAAGTGAGGGCGCTGCACGAGGCGTGGCAGACTGTACAAGCCGCCGCATTAGCTGATAGAGAACGGGTCTGTATTCTTCTTCTTCTTTAAATGATAAATGGCTCTCCCGTGGAATCGGAGATTTTCCCAATGTCAAGGTATTTGTTCATTTTGTAGTCGAGATGATTATTTTTGATACAGACGAAGATGTTAAATTTATTAATCATGCTGGGTAGCATATCAGATACTAAGTTGAAAAAAATGCTCTGACCATATATTTATGACATTAATTAGGTTAATGTTAGTATTATAAGACTGTCATAAACCATTTGAGATAAAAAGGTATTCCATAAACATGTGTTTCAAGGTACCATGGTCAAAACCACATTCACATAGAGAATGGACGCGAATACGTATCTTAGCTAGAAATGCTGGAGTACACAGAGAATAATTGTAGATGTTACTTTTTTATTCACATTCTTCAAAATAAACAATCAGAGCTTTTTGGTATGTAGGGTTGAGTTGATCCATAACGAATGTCTTTAAAAAATCTGGTAGACTGCCATCTGTCATCAGCCGTCATGAGATTTGATTTGGTGAAGAAGTGAAGATCATGTATAGTGCGTCTTTTTAGTTAATTAGTACAGGTAAAAAATAAATGAATAAATAGGGATATTAGCCATAGATGTAACATTTTTCAAACTGGAAATTCACAAAATTGAAGTTAGGATCACGAGTTTTGGTCTCTATACATCATGTCACTATAAAAATAAGGTGAAATGCCTTCATGTAAGATACCTGATGGGATTGCACATGAAAAGTGATTTAATTGGTGGTATAATTTGTAGGTGGCATCAATAGCTAACAGCGTAGAAGTGGCCGCAGAAAACGTAGAAGTGGCTCGAGCACATCTGTTCTCAGCTGAGAGGTAAATATTAATTGAAAGGTTATGTATTTATATATTTTGTCTCCATATACTGCCTCGTTGGCATAGTTGTACTAGAGTACAGTTATAAAGATGAGGTGTCGGGTTCGAATCCCGGGTTGGGTAAAGTGATATTGGACTTTTCTATTCATTATCAACCCAGAGTCAGGAATTTGTGCCCGATATGGCGGCAGGCTCGCCACCTATCACATGTGGGATGGAACATACAAGGCGAAATGTGGGTGTCTTGGCACTTCTGCCTACCCCTTCTGGGAAAAAGGCGTGAGTTTATGAATGTATTTATGGATGATACAAAATGAGGACATTTCATAAAGATTGGAGTAAAGTTTGGAGTTCTATAGTGATTATTTTATTGAAACAACACAAAACTTATTTCCTAACATCTGCAACACAGTTTAAATACCAAATCTATATCCAAGAATACACATTTAACAAACTACCCTCAGATTAAAAGCGGGCGCGATGGGCGCTGGGGGGGCAGTAGTGGGCGCCATGGTGGCGGGGCCCGCGGGGCTCGTGCTGGGGGCCAAGGCGGGCGCCGCCGCCGCGCTCGCCGGCAGCCTGCTGGGGTACCTGGGCGGCAGGCTCCTGGGCAACAGGAGACGGGCCGCCCTCGACCAAGAGGCAACCCAAACTGATAAAAATGATGGCAAGAAGAGTCAATAGCGACACGCGTGCGTCTGCTCTTGAGCGGCGCTTTTTGACTGAATGGTTGTAGGTGTAGGTAATAATAGGTGTGTTTAAATGTTGATTTTAGAACACCCTGTATAAGTATAAGTATGTATTGAAAAATAGTTGTGAAAATTATTTTAGGGCATCAATTGATTTGCATGTATGTTGATATAATCTAAATTTTAATATGTGCTATATTGGGTACCGATATGTACAATAATATATGTACATATAACTGTTGATTTGTAAAACACAACTTTAAAAGAATGTCTTAAAAAAAATTGAAAAAAATAATTTACTTTATTCATTGATTTGTATGTTTATACTTTCTGAATTGTAATTATATGCTGTGCTATGTTGGATACCAATATGTACAATAGTATAAGTACATATAACTGTTGATTTGGAAAACATCCTGTATAAGTTTTGAAAAATATCTAAAAAGTTAATTTACTTTATCTAAATTGTAATTATATACTACCGGGTATCTCAAGACTGCTACCGAAAACGAAGCCGGGTGGTAGTTTTAGTGGCTACAAACACAATGCAATTAAAAATTTCGCCTAGAAACGCGACAATTATTTTTTATGATTTTTAAATATCGTAATTTTTGGGTGGTAAATCCATAGTTTTTGCTAAAATAATAATTTAAACTCTTTTATACCTTAGATTACTTATAAATAAAAAGGTATACACTATTATTTTAGGAAAAAATGTATTTACCACCCAAATATGGCCATAGGAAAAAAATAACAAAAAAAAATTGTCGCTTATTTTTGCAACTTTTTCTGTTGCATTGTGTCTGAAGTCGCTTAAACTACCACCCGGCTTCGTTTTCGGTAGCAGTCTTGATATACCCTGTATATAGTGTACCAATATGTAAAAGTTTGTGGTATATATACAACTATTAATAATAGTACATTATGTATAATATCTTGAATATAATTTATACTTCCTTAATCCATTAAGCTAAAGTATGCATTGTATATTTCTATTGCTTAAATGGATAATATTATTGGGAATTTGTAAATAATTAATATTTACAATTTATGTACAGTGGAGTTTACTGGAGACAGTAATTTAAAATGTAGTTCTAAGTCATTATTCTGTAAATTAAATTTACAGTTTCTGCAATATATCAGTCAATATGCTCTTGTATTAAAATATGTATGATATAGAGGGAGCGCTGTCATACATTCGCGGCTAGAAAAACGTAAACCTAGATATTTTCTTGTTCGTAATGTTGGGAGCGCTCATATATACGTGAAAATTGTGTGTGACTAGTGAAAAAATGTGATTAAAATGACATTACTTGCAATAATATTTGGAATAGTATATCATATTGTTTGAATATTAATTTTAAATCTTTCTTAATTAATTTAAGATGATATAATACACGTATTTTGGCCAGTTTACTAAATTATACTGCCTCGGTGGTTACTGCCTCTAGGGTACGGTTACAAAGTTGAGGCCTCGAGTTCTAATCCTGGGTCGAGCAAAGTGATATTGTGTTTTTCTATTGTCTATCATCCCGAAGTCAGGAATTTGTGCCCGATATGGCGTAGGGCTCACCTCCTATCACATCATGGGACGGAACATACAAGGAGAATTGTAGGTGTCCTGGCACCTCTGCCTGCCCCTTTTGACAAAAAGGCGTGTTTATTTTACATTTAGAAACTTATGATGAAAGTGTTTCTATGTTACAATTTATTACAATAGGCGCAAAATAAGATCTGAAAATGCTTGTATTTAGAAGAAGCACAAAACGAATAAAGTCAATAATAGTGATAAGAATTCGTTATTGGCATATTTTGTCATACTTTAGCGATATAATAAGACAGCTTCATAGGTAAGGTTGGTCTATGATCCAGAGTTTTGTACATGTACTGTAGTTTAGTGTTAACTTCACCAGGGCAAAATACTCGGAAAAGTGAGGGATTAACTTTAGTCCAAGGCTTTGAGAATTGTCTCGATTATTGTAAATAAATAAATAAATAATAAATACACCCAACAGTCACATACATAGTTCTGACCCCACCTGATCAATTAAGTCTTGTGGCGTGGGTATCAGAAACTACTAGAAACTTTGCGGTCACACTAACAATAGCGAGATATTCAGGACTAAATAAACACAGATGTAAACCGGCGTAATGCGAATGTGACAAACCTGTTATTACAACCCACTGATTTAAAACTTAAAGTAATGAACAACAAAATAAAAAAAAAACTGTTCTAAACCCTTGGTCTAGAGTTAGTCCCTCGCTTAGGCGTGTCTTTATAAAGGCTCCATGTGCATAGTATACAAAAATTGCATGAACTTAATAATAAATATAGATTGAAACTTTATGTAAAGCTGGATACTTAGCTTATATATTTTCTTGTGTATAGAATATGTGGAAATATCATTGAAGTATACTTGAGCAGATACGAAAAGAAAATCTGTATGTAACTATGTGTCAAGTAAGCAGGAAACCAGAAAGAGATGGAATATATAGTGATTGTCTAAGAGGACAAAGGCAGAAACACTGACACTGTATTGCAGTGTAATAGTACATATGTACATACATTTTGTTCTTAATGTCAGATTGTTCAACATCTCAAAAAATTTCTGCATTGAAAAAAACTATATTTTACGAATATTAACGCGGATTTCGTTTAATTTTTATATACAAGCCCCGTGACCATGAAAGGTGTAAAGTAAATGAAATCTCGGGAAGTTTAATAAAGTTGAACCAAATCCGCGATAAAATCCATAAAAATGAGTAAATCTAAGATATCATATAAGATTATATGTATAATGCTACCAAAGCTTATGGGATCACTACTGATGCCTTAGCTTTTGTTTGACAGCTATAGAAAATACTTAGAGTATATATATACCGGGTATCTCAAGACTGCTACCGAAAACGAAGACGGGTGGTAGTTTTAGTGACTACAAACACATTGCAACTAAAAATTTCGCAAAGAAACGCGACAATTATTTTTTATGATTTTTTAAATATCGTCTTTTTTGGGTGGTAAATTCATAGTTTTTGCTAAAATAATAATTTAAACACTTTTATACCTTAGATTGTTTATAAATAAAAGGGTATACACTATTATTTTAGGAAAAAATGTATTTACCACCCAAATATGGTCATAGGAAAAAAATAACAAAAAAAATTGTCGCTTTTTTTTGCATTTTTTTCTGTTGCATTGTGTCTGAAGTTGCTTAAACTACCACCCGGCTTCGTTTTCGGTAGCAGTCTTGATATACCCTGTATAGAGGGAGCATTGGTACTTCAAAAACGTAGATAAAAATGTTGGTGCCGGGCCACCTTTTTCTGCCCTCCTATTGGCTAATATTGGAACAGGTTGTGCAACATACATAAATTATTTGAAAAAAAATATAAAAATAAATAGTTTAGGTCTATTTAATTCCACTCAAACTCGTATTAAAAGGATAATAGCTAAATATAATTTCGGCTAATTAAGGAATTTATAGAAATTTATTGCTAAATAATTAATTCAATTTTTACTAATATAGGTGCGCTACCAACATTACGAACAAGAAAATATCTACGTTTTTCAAATCGCGAATGTATGACAGCGCTCCCTCTATATATAAATACTCTAAGAGAAAATATTGTAAAGTGATTGTTAGTGATCTTTAGACAATTTTATGTAAATATATTTATGAATAAATTGGTTGTTGTTATTTGCTTCTTGATTTCTAGAATATTCATGTGTATAACAAAATTAAACAAATTGGTCTATTCCACTTTGATCACCTGGGTGATATGATACTAAATGATCGTCTATGATCACCTGCAATTATGATCACATCGTGAGGAAACCTGCATATTACAGCGATCTATAAAAAATTCTAGTGTATGTAAGACCGCCAACCCGCACTAGGCCAGCGTGGTGGACTATATGGCAAACGAAAACTGTACAGTAGTCGAAACGTTTGGAAGTTTAAAAAACGTGATAAAAATAAAACCAAATCCGCGATAAAATCTGTAAATAACAGTTTTATTCTAAAAATAAAAATAATTCTAAATCTATCATAAATCTAAGAAACCATTAGGTTTACAATTGTCCTCTTTGCATTAGGATTAATGATTGAACTACTATCAACACCATAGATAACTTGTTGCTTGATAAATCATCATGATTCCGGAATCATCTCTGCCTCCGGAGGCAGATGAGTTTCACGTAGATGAATTTGAATGGCTCAGTAGAGAATTATAATTAACTGATGTTTGGATCTCCGTTTTAAACTCTGTTTAACGTTTATCCCAACACGAATAGTCTAGATTTCCGATGCATTATGTTGGTATTCACCGAAAAGCTGAGTGTTTAATTTTTAGACGACTTGTATTCAGTTCTTACTGAACTACTTCGCCTTCTGACCTCCATTAAATAATTAAATACAGTATTGTCAATTTCGTTCATTAAAATGAGTCGGTCATCCCCGCTTAAAGTTTTTAATTTGTGAGAGAGTAGTTGGCCGTATAAATCACAAACGTCCGATTCCGATCCAGTGTTATTTTCTTTGCATCCATCATTAATAAGCAAAAATGCTTCATCATTTTGTTTTTTTGCACTTAACAAATCCTTTACACCGCACAGTCTTTTCGAAACGTAGTAAGATTCTGGTTCACTTTGGCTGTTTGATTCTCGTGACATGGGCCTTTCAATATTCGAATCATGAGAAAGTGGATCTTCTAAATATTGGACTTCATGCGATAGCGGGCTTCTTGATCTTCTTTCCTGAAAATTAATTACCAGTTAATAATTTATACTACGCGACAGGTCGTGATGGCATTCGGGGTATGAGGTGAGACGTGGCGGAGGGGATGCTCCGCACCCCCACACATGGTCCGCGCTCTACTATTCGTACTAGACATGTGTAACTCAGGAGTGATTTACTAAAAAGATATATATCCGACGTACGGAGCGATTATATCTTTATATCCCTTGCACTCAAACTAACTCATTATATCCATACGCGTAAAGATCATTATTGGTTCAATTTCACTGCAAAGATTAGAAAGAAATAGATTTAGACTTTTATATTGTGTGAGCGGAAAAGAGAATATTTATGTTCACAATGTAATACATGCGCCATGCGTACGATCGTGGAATACGATCACAGTAGTAAATGGAGTGTAAGCGAAAACAAAGCTATTTACAATGAATTAAGGCCTAATTTCGCTAGCATGTTTTCAAATTAGCAAAGATACATTGTTATCATTTTTTTATCGGATTTGTATTTTGTTTCCGTGAAATATCTTGTACCAGTGGTGACCATAGCACAAAAGTTTTAATTACAAAAATATCCAGTTTATGCAATGTTTAAATGTCCATGAATTTTTACATATTTCACTACTCCTTATTTATATTAATTCTAAACACAATTTATTTCTGTTGATAGATATCAGAAGAAAATAATTAATCTCTTTATCTCACTGTAACAATACTATATCTAAACCACAAAGCAAATTTTACTTGAATATAGCCTCGAACGTCCACCCAAATGTTAATTTTAGATATAAATATTGTGGAAGACTCATAACTAAATTTCTAATCAACTAATTGAAACTCATCTTTTAGCTCATGAATCATTAAGAGATAGAAATATAAAGATATACTCCACCAAAATGTCAATCTTAGATATAGATATAAAGAAAGACTCATAACTCAATTTTAATCAACTCATTCTTTAGCTCATTGATCATTGTGAGATAGAGATATAAAGATATAAAAGAATGATATGATAAGACAGCCTCCGTGGCGCAGTTGGTTAGACGCCGCCTGTGAAACGAGAGGCCGCGGGTTCGATCCCCGCACCGAGATAAATGTTTGTGCGGCCCACAATATTTCTTCCGGGTCTGGGTGTTTGTGAGACCGAAAAGTCTCTCGTAGTTCCTGATACCCACGACACAAGACTCGATCTTAGTGTGGGGTCAGGACTATGTATGTGACTGTTGGGTGTTATTTATTATTATTATTTATTATATATATCTTTTGATTCAAAAGATATATATCTCTCTTTTCTTTACAGTGATTCATTTTGCGCATGACTAATTCGTACTGCATGAGTCCGCTTTGACCGAGTTTATCGATTTCAATTCCGCTTATGTTATTCTTTTTTTCATCAAGGACTCACACCTTTTTCGCATAATCGCGTGTAAACAATCAGTGCGCATCTTTGTATATTATATTGATGTGTATATGACTGCGATAGCTTTTAATCTTAAAGAAAAAAATATGTCGTTCATTCCTACGGTTCTATTACGTTCATGATAAAGTCCCTTCGTAATAGATTTTCTCTTATCTCTTTTATGTACAGACATTGGTCAGTTAAAAATTGTCGATAAAGTATGTTGTCATATTGCATTTATTATACTTGATTTAATTAAATATAATCTTGTCATTGATTTGAAAAAAAATATCGATATTAACTTTTTGAAACTTGATACACATCACTAGAAAATTGCGGTATCGACCTGCCCCACCTGCCGGGTACTTTTGCTAAAAAAAAAACTTAACTTTGCTCAATACGGATATAGCGTCCATCTTT
The DNA here is from genome assembly GCA_009982885.2 of Hyles vespertilio. Classification (NCBI taxonomy): domain Eukaryota; kingdom Metazoa; phylum Arthropoda; class Insecta; order Lepidoptera; family Sphingidae; genus Hyles; species Hyles vespertilio. The sequence continues at coordinate 11,028,109 of CM042827.1, forward strand.
ATTCAATATATCTGCGAGAGACCTATCACATACATTAGTTTATGTAAGTACATATATATTTTTTAATTTACCTGATTGTTGGTAGATTGTCTTGCTGTACGATAATCGTACATTTTACCCATGTAATTGTGAATTGCGTCAAATGCAAACCAAGATGGTCTGTAAATTTCCTCAGCACTGGATCCTGTTTTCGTTGATTCCTTTATTTTTTTCAAACATTCCCTGTATTGTGTCAATAAAGTATTTCTTTTCTTTTTTAATTCTTCTATGGTGCAAGGTACTGAAAATTTACTTGTTATTCTGTTCCAGGCGTCATTGACCAAATTTCTATTTCTATGGCTCTTACTTTTAGAGTTCCATATACACGGTTCTTCTTCAAGCAACTCAATAAATTCAAGTACCTTTTCGTTGTTCCAGTCCATCCTAGGAACAAACCAAAACGTCCGTTCCACTCGATGATTGACAAACAACTTTGCACACAACCACAATATACCTCAGCAAAGTACAAAAAAAATATTATTTATACAAATTCACTGGTATAAACAACACATTATACAACTTTGTAAACAATGTGGAAACAACTGTGGCAAATAACTAGAAAAGCTGCACAGTAGAAGACTGCAAAGTGCAAACAGCCGTGCAAACACAGCGTCCAAACAACTGAACCACAGACTAAAGAAATTGAACTTTGCGCAAGTGTTTACAGTTTTACTAACAGTTCTACATTCTATCTATGTAGTCTGTGGTATAACACCAAACTTGGTCTGTGCACCAGATACTGCATATAAATCGTGGAATAAATCGCCAAAATTTCTTCTTCTTCTTCTTCTTCTTCTTAAAATGATAGATGGCTCCCCCGTGGATTCGGAGATTTTGCCAGTGTCAAGGTAAAGAGGTTAAGTTCGTAAATTATGATGGCTACCCATTAGCCAAGTTCGATACGAAATTAAAAAAAAGCTCTGACCATATAATTATGAAATTAGTTAGGTTAATGTATGTATTATAAAACAGCTATAAAACAGGAGTGAAAATGTGTTAGCAATTTATGAAGTTATCCGTAAAATTATGTAAACTTATAATAAACCGGTTCTTTAATATATATTATGTTATTTAAACTAGAAGAAAAAAGATTTATAAATACATGTTATTCAGTTTTATAAATTTGCACAAACTATAAATGAAACGAGAAAAAACACATGTTACATAAAAGATAAGTTTACTGGGCGGGGGACACTAGGTGGGAGAATTTCGTACAAAGGGAATAGTACTCTGGGGCATTCCAGAAACATGTGTTCCAGGGTACCATTGTCAAGACCACATTCACACAGAGAATGATCGCGAATACGAAACTTGGCAAGAAATACCGGAGTACATACATGACCCAAACGCATACGGATAATTGTAGATGTAACTTTTTTATTTACATTTTTAAAAATAAAAAACCATGGCTTCTTGGTATGAATGGTTGAATTGAACCGTAACGAATGCCTTTAATCAATCTGGTAGATTGCCATATCTCATCCCAAGCTGCCATGAGATTGGATTTGGTGTAATATAGCAAGTCGCGGGAAAAACAAACCTTGTGAGTTGTCATTCCACAAGAAATGGCATTACGCGCACATTGGTCCACAAATTCATTATGGGATATGCCAGAATGGCTAGGAATCCATGCTAGTACCACTTGAATACCAGAAGTATGGCATTGACGCAGAGTATCTTTAATTTTTAGGGTGAGATAAAAAGAGTTTTTATTAAAAGGGGGCTTAAGAATGTCATGGAGAAGACTAGAGGAGTCTGAACAAATGATGGACTTATTTATGCGGCGAGAGAGAATAAACATAACTGCTTCCAATACAGCTATTGCTTCACCTGTAAATATAGATGTAGCAGGAGGGCATTTATAGTTAAGAGTGACTTTTAATTTTGGGATCCATACAGCAGCTCCAACAAATTCAACAGCAGGTAATTTTGAGGCATCCGTAAATAAGGGAGTCCAGCCTTCCCAATTTTCAGCAAAAATTCTATTAAACTGGGAATTAGCATTTGTCTCGTTTTTGTGAACCCCAAAGTTGAGAAGTACTTGGGGTTTAAAGAGCAATGTTTCGGGAGGAGCAGTTTTGTTAAACCAGTACCGGGAATTTTGGAACAATTGAGAAAGTGTATTTAATTTGTTATGTAATGGATGGGACGACAATTGAAGGGTTTTACAGAGATATCGATCACAAATAAATTGTCGACGGAGAAAAAGAGGGGGTTCCGAGCATTCTACCTGAAGGGCAGATATGGGAGAAGATTTCATCGCACCACTATAATACGTAAGGATCTAGCTTGTAGTGGTCCAAGATACGAAGAGCTAATTTATTACATGGTTCCAGTAAAAAAGAGCCATAATCAAAATGGCTGCGAATAATGGCATTATATAATAATTTTTGGTTGTAAGGATGGGATCCCCATCGAACACCTGCAACTGCCCTCAGAACATTGATGCCCTTCTCACATTTTTCAGATACAAATTTTAAATGGGGGACACCAGTCAGTTTGGAGTCTAAGATCAAACCCAAAAATTTCACTTCATTATAAAAGCGAATACTTTCATGGTTAACTGAAAGTAAGATTGGGGGGATGGATCTTTTACGAGAAAAGACTACAGCTTTACATTTAGGAATGGAAAGAGAAAGGCTATGATCTTGAAGCCACTGATTGAGATGATGCAGTGCAGAGTTTAATCTGTTTGCAGAATCTAGAAATGATTTCGAGGAAGTATACAATATAATATCATCGGCGAATTGTAAAATATTCACAGAGGGGATTACTGATTTCTCTAAGTTAGCAAATTAAATAGAATCGGGCTTAGAACAGATTTTTTCTTTTTTTTTTTATTGCATTGAATGGCGAGACGAGCAAGCCGTTCGCCTGATGGTAAGCGATACGACCGCTCATAAACAGTAGCAACATTCCACTGCGCTCGCCATCCTGAGACATAAGATGTTAAGTCTCAATATGTCCAGTAGTTGCTCTGGCTACAATGTCCTTCAATCCGAACATAACAGTGCATTTAAGCAGTGTTGTTTCACGGGAGAAATAGACATTGCGGTGGTACCTACCCAGATGGCCTCTCACATATGAGAGACCTACCACCAGTAATCACAGATCCTTGGGGAAGGCCTTTCCATACCACTCTTGAGCTTTGAAAGGAACCATTAACACTAAAGACGACTGAACGTCCTACGAAAAGATTAAATATAATGTTTATCATCCTCGGCGGGATACTCAGCTGCAGTAGTTTCTGCCTGAGTAGGGGAGATGAACATTGTCGTAAGCAGAGCTTATGTCGAGAAATACTCCGATGACGCTTTCTTCACAAGAAAAACGCTAAACGGATATCCGTAGTGAAAATGCTCAAGTTATCCATAGTGCTCATGCCCCGTCTAAATCCGTATTGAGAATTCGCTAGAAGGCCTCTGTTTCTCAAGGATCCATTCTAGCCTATTTTTAATTAAATGCTCTAAGATTTTGCATAAGGTTGTGGAAAGGGCAATGGGTCTGTAGGAAGCAGCAAGATGAATTTATGAATGGGTAAAATAATTTGGGTTTTCCAAAATTTTGCCACGGTACTATAATTATAAATGTGGTTGATAAGACTAAGGAAGAAAATGTTAGAGGATTTGAGGATTTAGTAACGAAAGAATAGGGAATACCGTCAATACCGGGCGCAGAGTCTTGAAGCCTCTCCAAGGTGCAACAGAGTTCATCATATGAGAATGGTTCATTAAACGGATCGGAAGAAGTAGAAGGAAGAAGTGTAGGAAAAAAGTCCTCAGAAGGTGCCAAAGGAGGAGCTATATTGTTGATAAAATCATGAAGCCAAAGATCCATATTATTGATGATGGATTTAAGGGGTATTGTATAGACCCACGAAAATTTTTAATTTTTCGCCATACTAAAGCAGATGGTGAACGAGGGGAAAGAGATTCGCAGAATCTGGACCACCCTTCAGCTTTCTTTTAGCCAAAAATCTTTTTGCTTTCGTAGTGATCTTTTTAAATGTTACGAAATTTTGAAGAGACATGTCCGACTTAAAACACAACTCGGCAGAGTTGCGAAGTCTAATAATCTTTGTACATTCATCATCCCACCATGGGGGGGACGAGATCTTACCAGAAGAAGAATTTTTGAGAGGTATTGAAGAATCGGCAGCGGAAATAAGGGCACTAGAAAAGGAATCGCACGTAGAGAGAAAATTGGTGCATGAAACGGGTTCCATAGAAGACAGAAGGCAATCAAGTTTACGACTGTAGCTATCCCAGTCATCTTTGGAAAGTCTGTATTTTAGAAGAGGAGAGGGTTTAGGGCTGAAGGAAATACTCGTATGCCATGTTGATACCAAAGGAAAGTGGTCGCTGCCATAAGAAAGCGGAAGGATTGACCAAGATAGAGATGGTGACAAGCCGGAAGATGCAAGGGTAAGGTCAACTGCGCTAGGACTTTGGGTGGGAGAAACTCTTCTTGTAGGTGAACCATCATTTAGGACGCATAAATTTAATTCATCAATTAGGTCAAGAAAGGGTGACGATAGGGAATCATTGTAGGGAGATCCCCACAATGCGTGGTGAAGGTTAAAGTCACCCATTATAATTAGGGGAGAAGGAATAGAATTTAAACGACTTCGTATCTCATTGATAATATTAATATTGGGATGAGGAATATATATCGATACAAAAGACACATTTAGAGCCCTGACGGCAACTATTTGAAATGAGGAATTGTGGGGTAAGAGAGGGATTTGTGAGAATTATACGGATCTCTTGACAAGGATAGCACAACCAGCCCAACCATCGTCCCTGTCATCCCTCAGACAGGAATAGCCGGATAACCTAAAAGGTGAGTCCGGCTTCAACCATGTCTCAGAGACACCAAAACGAGAGGATTGTGCTGATTGACCAGATGGATATTTCGTTTTTTTTATGACGGATACTTCTACAGTTCCATTGGAGGAGATTGTGAGCCATGTTGAATTTTAAATTGTGTAAATAGCTGTTCCAGTAGGTAGAATATATTAGGGGGAAGGGCATCACTGAACTTAAATGCAATGTTTAGGAGAGCAGACAGAAGTAATTCTATCAAGTTTTCATTTGGGGAAGGGGAAGGGCAAGGAATATCAGGCCGGGTTGGGTTAAGTGTGACTTGCGGCGGGATGGCACAACATTAGGTAAAGAGGAAGAAGGGGTAGATATATTATTATTATGCGCAGTCATATCGTAACCTTTGGTCGGCTTGTACCGGCGCGACGTTCAACGAAAATTGTTTTTTTCCTTTGGGTTATGGGAATGGAAGAAGGGGAAGAGGGAGAGGCAGCAGGTTTTGAAGGTAGTAAATTGGAGGATTTGGCTACCTCAACAAACGATTTTTTTTACAGGACGGAATCTAAGTGAGGCTTCGGAGAAAGAAACATTCTCCTCTGACATGACTAATTTAATTGCTTTTTGACGGGAATGCTCTGGGCAATTAGGGTAAGTAGCCATGTGGGCCCCAGAACATAGAAGACATGTCGAGTATTGATAGAGGCCTGGCAAGTAGACCCCAGTTATATGTGGTAGGTCTCTCATATGTGAGAGCTCGCCTTTGGTAGGTACTAAGTACTACCGCAATGTCTTCGCAATTCACTTACCATCAGGCGGACGGCATGCTCGTCTCGCATTATATATATACATATTATATAAGTGCGTGGTGGCCTGTTGGTAAACGGACTAGACGCGGCTGCCCACATGTTCACGGTGGTCGCGGGTTCGAATCCCAGGGCACACCTCTGACTTTTCGGAGTCATGTGTGTATTGATAATCAATCACCACGCACTAAAACGGTGAAGGAAAACATCGTGAGGAAACCTGCATACCATAGCGATTTATAAGAATTTCTATGGTATGTAAGTCCGCCAACACGCACTAGGCCAGCGTGGTGGACTATATAGCCTAACCACTCTCAATCGTATTCTCGATTGTAGAGTAGGCCCGTGCCCTGCAGTGGGACGTATATGGGCTGATACAAGTAGACCCCGGGTGAGGTTGGGCACAGCGGTAGCAACGAGGTTGTGACCTACATTGGGATGCTACATGACCAAAACGACAACATTGGCGGCATTGTATGGTGGGGAGCTGATATAAGGAGACAGGCATAGAGGTGTTAAAGCAGAATATTCTGTCTGGAGGTAGATTACCCCGAAAAGTTAATACCACAGTAGTGGATGGGGACCATTCTGTAGTGCCATTTTGCATTGTCTTTCTGTTAAGTCTTCGAGCTTTTAGTATTTCTCCATAAGTTTGATGGGGCTGAATACCAGAAATAAATTCCTCAAGGGACCAGTCAGTAGGGACATGCTTAACCACACCCATTCTACACAGTTGGTATCTTGGAATAGAAGCAGTGAGATTGTTGTCAGTAATGACATTGCATTTTAAAAAGTTATTTGCTGATTCTGCGGTATTAAATGAAATAGTAATTTTACTGCGACCAAGTGGTTTAATGCTCCCTGGAACAATGTTGGGTACTTCATGTGATACAGCAATTTGGCAATTTTGAGGGCTTGAATGGGACTGCCTTTTTCTGCCGATAAATGGACCACATATGGACCCTTATCAGTGGAAAAGTAGATCGATTTTTCCTCAAATCAGGGCAAGTATAACTGTCTTGAATAGACCGCTGGAGATTTATTCTTTTTTGGGTTATCCGTGGGTGACTCTAATGGGCGTTTCAATGCCTTTTTATTCAAACCCAAATGAGAAGTGATTTCTACTTTACCAAAATCTCCGCCTCCCCATCTGGGGGAACATCATCGTCCAAATCCATGTGAGGGTAGACACAAAAACACAAACACTATCAACTAAAGAAAAATACACAACTAATATTCTACTAATATAACATATGATTAATTTTAAAGACTAAAATAAATATATAAAAGTTAATTAAATGGTACAAAAGTAAAGAAATTAAAATAAATTTACGAAAGCAAATAAAACGCGTCTTCAACCTCTCGCTGTCAAATTGACACTCATCGCCAAAATTTAATAAATAATATCAGAATGCTCAAATAGGCGTGGATAGCCAAATCCAAAACTATAAGCAATAGCAAAAAATACTTTTACGAGTTATGTGCCTGATTTTGATGAAAACTAAAACTGTATACTTGCATTTTAGATGCATCAACATTTCTAGCGAAGAATAGAAGACAATGATTTAAAACTATATGGTGTAATAATATTAAACACAATTCGATATTGTTGCTAATGAGGTCAAATTTTGGTAAGCACACTGGTGGTAGGTGTCTAATATGTGAGAGGCCATCTGGGTAGGTACCACCGCAATGTATATTTCTCCCGTGAAATAACACTGCTTAAATGCACTGTTGTGTTTCGGATTGAAGGACATTGTAGCCAGAGCAACTACTAGACATATTGAGACTTAACATCTTATGTCTCAGGATGGCGAGCGCAGTGGAATGTTGCTACTGTTTATGAGCGGTCCTATCGCTTACCATCAGGCGAACGGCTTGCTCATCTCGCCATTCACTGCAATAAAAAAAAAGCAGCACAGACTAAGAAGTACTAATAGGATGTAAGGAAGCAGGATACGCACACTTTTTTAACTTTGAAAATATATGGTCGAAAAAACCGCTACCGAATGGCAAATGCGCAAATATTCAAACAACCCGTGCCACACATGGTTCAAACAAGTCAAAGAATAGAATTTTCCCTGACCTGTGCATATTGTGAGTTGCACTACTGGTTGTATAGGTCTACAGAATCTCATGGCATAAAATTAAAAACAAACATAATGATTTTTATATGGCAATACCATCAGTCAACAGCTGTTTCAAAATTGAGTTATGTCATTTGATGAGAATATTATAAGATTTATAAACTTCCTTAGCGAAAATATATATATTAGTTCTACGATCACAAGTGCGACACATTGTTTACAAGGTTTATCGCCAGATCCGTGAATAAATTGGCCAAATTATACAAAATCATCGATTTTAAAATCGACGTCGTTTTAACAAATAAGTCGGAGTGAATAGTTTTGATACTCATGTTTTTGGTTAGTTTTAGATTTGTACATGTGTTATATCGTATTTACTTTGTTATCATGTTTTGAAACTAAACAGTAATGGATGGAATAATTATTTTCAGGAGTTTCCAGAGTTTTTAGATAAGGAACGGTTCATTATAATACTTTATCTTCATAGTCTTCATCAGAAGATGTACAGGAAGAGTATTTAGAAGTAAGCTCTGTCTAAAGTGTTGATGAAATAAAGAAGACTGAAAATATAATTATACGTTTTTTATTTTACAATCTTGCATCTTCCATATAACATTTTTGGACTCTAATATTTATGTAAATAAAAATGACTCATTATCAAACTACGTACAATTTAGAAATTGAAAGTTGTTGATTAAGAGAGAACTAATAAGAAGAAAGCATTAAAACGAAACTGGTGGCTTGGTAGCGGTACTGTCATTTTTATCTACGTTTTGAAAATACCAGCGTTCCCTCTATATTATACATACCCGTAAGGCACGTATTTAAATTGTAATTTGACAGCCTTTTAAAATGACAGCCTCCGTGGCGCAGTTGGTTAGACGCCACCTATTAAACGAGAGGCCGCGGGTTCGATCCCCGCACCGAGTGAAATGTTTGTGCGGCCCACAAATATTTCTTCCGGGTTTGGGTGTTGTGAGACCGAAAAGTATCTTGTAGTTCCTGATACCCACGGCACAAGACCCGATCTTAGTGTAGGGTCAGGACTATGTATGTGACTGTTGGGTGTCATTATTTATTATTTAGAATAGAAAAAAATCTTATTTACCTTTTTAAATTGGCTATTAATCAAAAAGTACAATTTCCAAGTCATTTTAATGTTTAAAATAATCTATATATTTATACTTAAAACACTATTTACTTTATTTACAAAGTTTTACTAAAAAAACATGTTAATTTGAAATAATAATAAATTACAATTATTGAAAGTATTAAAATATGTTCATCCAATTACCCCAGTGTTGCGATGCGCAAATTCAAATTTCCCAAAATGCCATGAGATTCTGGTAGACCTTATAGTACTTCTTTTCTGTGTGTGGTCGTCGGTGGTTGCATCACTACACACATCACTATCTTTGGTGTCTGTTTCTGTTAATAGATTTTCTAGTCTGTGGTTATCAGATATTTCTCTACGTAATCTGTGCTAGATGTGTTTAAAAAAAACAACATGGCGGACCGACCGAGTTCAAATTTGTGATTACTTGTAATATATTTTATGTGTAACTTATACTTCTATTGGTGTAATCTGAAAACTTTTATTGCATCGTGAGGAGTCGTACTCAACAACTACACATGGTGCGGTTATAAAACAATATTTGACAACAAAAAGTTTACGTGTCATTGAGTGAGGAATTTTTGTGATTTTTGTTTGGATCATCGGCGGCGGAGGCGTTTAGCGCGAGTGGTTTTCGTTGCGATGTCGTTCCCGCCCCGGCCGCCACTTGTGCCGTACGGGATCGCCCCAGGTGTCGTCACAATGTCGATGCCTACACATGTAAGTATGCATGTAATATTATAACCTAAACATCGTTTTTTATTCAAAACGCGAGGCTCTATGGCTTGCCTCCACGTTTGGCCGTTGTGTTACCCGGGTGTTCGTCAAAATTATTGTAATTTAAAAATATGTAAGAATGGTTATGAAGCCGGAGCTAACAACCAAATCTGAAGGTAAAGGTTTTTTTTTCTAGTTTACCATGTTCTATGGCCTAAGGCGAAATACCAAGCCTTGAAGTAAGTACGTATTGTCAAATGTCACTCACTTGTAATAAATATTTCTAGTCTGAAATTCACAAAATGAAAGCTGCATAATTGCACCCCAATTTGAGTTAATAAGTTTATGATTATTACACTTTATTAACACAAAAAACTATTTCTTAGAAATGACATTAGCCAGCTAGTACTGGGTGGAGAATAATTGAAAGAAAGCTAAAAAGTTGCATTGAGCATAAAAATTCCTGAAAATTTCAAACCCCAAAATATAATAAAAATATGTAAGTTGTTGCATAACTAATGAACTGACCAAAATGAGAGTAGAGCGTATTGTGGTATGGAGGTATCCTTAAAGTACAAGGTTTGTCTACCCAAATATATTGAAGAGAGGCTTCCACAACGGGATATTTTATGAGGATGTCTGACCAAGGAAAACAATCTTCTTCTGTACTAACATTTTCTGATTATATAAACAAGCTCGTGAACCTTTTATACCTGTGCAATATTTTTATAGCAGTGGTCGTCCTTTGGCCAGGGAACGAGAGACTGTTATTTATGAAGTAAGAAATTAAGAATGAAAACTACAGTAGTAGAGTTTCTAGTGTTGGACACTGCCTACAAGGTGGGTGGACAACCTAGTTAAGATTTCAAGAAGTCGCTATATGCAGGCCCCTTCCAACAGGTTGCTATGAAGATCCTTGGGATAGGCCCTATGTTCAGTAATGGACTTCTAGTGGCTGAAGAGAAAGAGACAGTATCCTTTGCATGGTAAATGCAAAAACCTTGGCTAAATATCTAATTTTATCATGATATTTACTTCTTGAGTACCAGTTGATATACAATTTAGTAAACAGATACTAGTTGTAATAAATATGAGCACATTAAATATTGTATTTAGTCTTGAACTTTATATTGAGAGGCATGGTCTGATAGTTTACATAGGTATGTGGATGCACTTTTATATGTATGTATGTGCCCCTATCATAACATGTATATACATTTTTATAATTATTTGGATGCAATTTCAATCTTTACACCAAAAAGACATGTGTTTCTCTCTCTCTTTAGACCAAGGAAATCCACTGTTAAACATGCTCATACACCATGGATCTCCACATAGACCTGTTGGTAGCGGCCCAGCATCATTTGGTCCACAAATATTTGTTTCTAAGACCAAAAAGTCTCGCCATACTCACTTTGAATTCTATTGAAATGTAGGTTCACAGGTTATAAAAAAAATTATAGAGTACATAGAACTATTTTGTAGAAAAATATCCAGTAGTATATGGGTTCAGTCAATGTTTGTTTCTTTGACAGCCTCCATGGCCAAATTTGGTTGGGACACTGGCTGTAAAAAATGAGGCCAAGGGTTCCCCGCACCAAGACAAATATTTGTGTGACCAGCCAGTATTTGTTTCGGGCTCTGGGTGTTTGTGACCATCATCACACAAGACTCAATTTTAGTGTATGATCAGAACTATGAACTTCAGATGCAAGGCCCTTCATGTGGTTTTAATTCATGCTAAGGCACAACGGTAGTGGAATTATGTAAACTATTTATGTCTAACTTGTCTCTCCTATCAAATAAAAGAATACAATTTCATTAGGTGTAGTATTTCGTTATCATTCAAATTAGTCATAAACATTAATATTTTCATTTTATTATCATGAACATGTAACTGTTCTAATAGATATTGTTCTTAATTATTGTTATGTAATATCTATTATCTGAATTTATTCAATTACAATTAAACTACATTTTGACATGATTTACATGCACTAGTTGTGGTCTGTAAAATATATATTGAAATGTTGGCAGATGATGTTTCTAATTTATAATGTTTAATGATAGTGTATACAATTAATACATAAAAATTGTTACTTATATTTTTGTAAAAAAATACAGCCAATATTTACAAATGCAGAGCAAGTTACCATCTGTTATGGGATGTGTTGCATTGTAATACACTGAGTCGAAACCAGATGAGGCATTTTTACTATTAAGCACCATAGGTTTTGAACACACTGCTTGAAGTTTCCCTGTGTCTTAATGTATTGTGGTTTTTGTACAGCCAACACAGTTTACATAGCTAAGCCTACTAGAAATTGTAAGACCGAAGTCCACCTTCATTTTTATAACCGTGAATACAACGCGTTGCTGGCGTGCGGAGAAATAGGCTTGATGGTCGAAAACATCTCAGCGCGAACCAAAAGGTTTGCAAATTCTTTTTTGTGCATCACCCATCAAGCTATGGAATTGTTTGCTATCTCATGTGTTCCCTCCTTCCTATAACTCTGGGTCCTTCCGCCGTATTGTGTGCCCCTTGCCTCCAGGCATGGGACAGCCATCTGATTACCATTCAATGTCTGGACGGCATTTAAGCTGCAGTGCAGTAATTATGACGTTCCTGTATATAAACAAAATAGTGGGAACTGAAATAAATAGTTGTGAAAATTTCAGCTGTCTAGCTATCACGGCTTATGAGATACAGCCTGGTGACAGATAAATAGACAGCGGAGTCTTAGTAATAGTTTCCCTTTTTACTTTTTTGCTACGGAACCATAAAATGACACACTAAATGATGTAGAACATCTTAATTTATTCAGTAATTTTGATTTTGTCTAATGATTGGATTGTAACATTTCCAGGTGATGGTAGGCGCGTACGGCGCCAGCAGTACGGCGGGCGGAGCGCCCTGCTGCCGGCGCCGGGGCCGCGGCGGGCGCCAAGGCCGTCATATCCCGGGGGCCAACGCGTAACGCCAACGGGGCCAAGGAGACCGAGGGGCCTCCAGTCACCGTGTTTATTGGTATGTTTTATTTTCATGTTATTTTATGTGTTCACGGTGGTTCACTTTTCAGATATCAGATATATATTGATAGTGAAATCACCACGCACTAAAACGGTGAAGGAAAATATCGTGAGGAAACCTTCATACCATAGCGATTTATATGAACTTCTATGGTATGTAAGTCCAGCAACCCGCACATAGGCCACCGTGGTGGACTATATGACATAACCACTCTCGATTGTAGAGTAGGCCCATGCCTTGCAGTTGGACGCATATGGGCTGATACAGATACAGACATTGTTGCGTTGGTGTGATTGTCCTGTGAGTTTATGGACTATTAATTGGTGAAAATCAACAATTGCTATCATGGAGACTGATTTTTGTGAAGCTGCTGAAGCTAACTTCTTGTTAAAACTAGCTGATTCTGAAGGTTGTTTGAAGAAATAGACTCATTACTGTAATTTGTACATTTCAATAATTCAAGATAACGTATGTAATTCGTAATTGCCATTTTACTGTCTTTAGGTACTTAGTGCCATTTAATGTTAATGATCCAAACGAAACAAACAGTGATCTATTCAATAACCGGGAATTTTAAAGATGTCGAAAAGAAATGTACATAAAGATTTACAAGATTTTCCATGGTCTGTGAAATTCACCAATCTGAAATAAGCCAATATGAAGATCCCAATCCTTCTCAATCTTTGATTGTACTGCAATCTCAATAGATTGTAATTAATTTCAATTCTCTCATTCCCCAGGTAACATATCATCCCGAGCTCCAGACGTGATGATTCGTGCCCTGCTCACTGCCTGTGGTCCGGTGCTCAGTTGGAAGCGGGTGTCTACGTTTGGTTTCAGCGAGTTCGCCAACCCTGAGGCGGCTTTGCGATGTGTCAGGCTGCTGAATAACAGGGCCCTGGCTGACAAGAAGCTACTGGCACGGAACAGATGGCAAGATGCAGGCGCTTGTTGATACCTTACAAAAGTTAGTAGTTGTTTTATTTATGGAGGATTTGAAACCATGATGAGAGATGAGTACAATGGGATGTTAGACGAATGACTTTTGCTAATGGCGAGACAAGGGTGCCTTTCGCCTGTTGGTAAGATATGACCGCTCATAAACAGTAGCAAAACCAAACACCTTGAATCACAAAGCAATGCTAGGCATCCCACTGCACTGGTCATCCTGAGACATAAGATGTTAAGTCTCAATATGTCCAGTAGTTACTCTGGATACAATATCTTTCAATCCGAAACACAGCAGTGCATTGACACTGCTGTTTGGCAAGAGAAATAGACATTGCGGTAGTACCTACCTGGACGGCCTCTCACATATGAGTGGCCTACCAGCAGTAAAACTGACTGATATGGAACGATGTTTGTGTGAAAGAGATAACTAATAAAAGTACTTAATATAAAAACAGTACGAGGATGAATGAGTAAGATGTTGAAGTTCGGAAGGATGGAATAGGAGAGAAGGGTCTGGAAGACGTGGAGGACTACTATCGACGAATATAAAAGACTTTCTAAGAATCAAGAAGATTATCTAAACAATTTTTGTTTGATTTGATCCCTTACAGACACTATTCCCACATTTTCTAATACTATACTGAATAATTCAATTTTTATATAATATTACTAATACTTATATAATATATTAAGTTTATATATAAACATACCATACATACATATATATGTTGCTTTTATAATCCGACAAATTCGATAGTTCAACACTGCCATGTAAAATGTTTTGTCGGACTACCAGGGGTCCACTGTATATGTGTCTTTTTTGTCCTACAGCGGAGCAGCGTTCCAAGCTAGAGGAGGGCGGCAGGTGCCACTGAGGGCGGGGGTGAGGACGCGTCGTACCTGGACGCGAGGCAGAGGGCACTCGACGACGGCAGCAGCGAGGAGGCTGGAGCACTCGTCAGGGATTACCAGCACGAGATCAACAACTATGAGACTATACAGAAAGGTATGCTGGGCTTCACAAGTATAACAAATACAGATACAGAGACTTAATACTTCTTAAAAATAATGTAATACAAAATAATGAGATCCTTATAACTACTGTTATCAGGGGTACCCAAACTAAGCATAGCTGTATCTTGAGTTACCAAACAAAGATTAGAAATGTCTGAGCACAAGAGAAAATTAAATACACGAGAAGAAAAATAATAGAAGAAATTAATTAACCTAACAACCATCAACCCACATTAGGACAGCGTGGTGGACTATATGGCTTAACCACTCTCAATCGTACTCTCGATTGTAGAGTAGGCACGTACCCTGCAGTGGGACGTATATGGGCTGATACAGATACAGATACAGAATTAACCTAATACACCTCATGGTAACCGCAAATGTCATCAAAACAAAAATCTAATAGGAACAGACGGTGACCCCATGCTATCATTTAATTATTCCGACATGCTAAGATGCCTCTTCACATTTCGGCTGAAGGACCCAGATAATAAACTTAAGATATTCTATTTAATTATTATGTATGTATTTACTATTTAATGAAATTTACTTATTACTGTTTATTCTTCTTTTATGATGGCGAAATCAACTCAATTGTCACATAAACATATTGCATACACAATAATAAAAAAAATGGTAGTTGCTACAGATAGTTATCCTACCATCAGCCACCATGCATGCAGTTTTAAACCTTAGTTATCCTACCATCAGCACCATGCATGCAGTTTTAAACCCTATTCTCTATTACAGAGGAAGCAATATCAAAAACAGCGCGCGTGCTCGAGGAGGCGGACATATCGGAGGAGAAACGTGACGTCATCCACCGTGAGATCGGCAAGTTCCGCGAGAGCATGAAGGTAACGACCCCCCACGCGTGACCCCCGCGACCCCCGCGACCCCCGCGCGACCCCCCAATTCTATTACCAAGTGTTTAATGTCGCCAGAGAGCCGAGCACGGACACAGTTCTTAGTTTTGCTAATGCATCGGTTTGTCACATGGGAAAAATAAACTTCATTGTTATTGGTTTAGTCTGAGTGAATTTGGAGTTTTGTAGCTATTTCCAACAATTTTGGCTCAGTTTTCATAAGAAATCGAAGGATTTATTGCTGAAAATTCGTTTTTATGAATATAGTTATATTAGTCCCATAGAGAACTAGGACAAGTGTTGTTTAGATATTTAGTCGAACCTGTAGTTTAATTACAAACTAGCATATTTTATGTATCTGGAAGATATAGTTTTCTGTCGTCAGAATTCAATATGACACTACCGAATTGGATAGCATACATTGTGGGCTACATACCTAAATTGCTACCCCATGTGACGCATTGATGTTATAATGATTTTTATTACATTGCTCGTGTATGTAATACTCAATTTTATCGAATTGTACGGCATACATTGCTGGTTTTGACGCGTCGTAGGTATATAAAGTTCCCATGTGACGCACCGATGTGATGGTTTTGTTTGTGAAGCGGGTTTGTGTGTTCGGCACTGACAATGTTGCGGTGTTAGGTGCCGGCGTCGGCGTGGCGGCGCGGCCCCTACAGCGAGCGGTGAGTCATACACACCATGTATATCTCACACATTCACGCGTCGCTGTTTGTTAATAGGAATTTTGAGGTGGAATTCTCTCGAAGATTAATATATTAAGGCCATGTCCTGTCCTTGAGGTTGTGACATCAGGAGCTCTGAAAAGAAGACGGGTTGAGCTCAACAATGGTACATAGATAAAGTACAGACATAGTCCTGATCCAACACTAATAAACCAAACAGAAAAATAAACTTGACAGATAATAAGAGGCGGGCTTAAATATAATAAACAAATAAGTAATGTGTAAAGGGAATTGGAAATTACCCAGACTTTCAGTCGTTACAAAATCAGACCTGATTCAAATATTTTTGAGCAACAAAACATATGTCTTTGTTCAAATGAACTCTCAATCTCTCGTTTTACAGCCGGTTCTTAGTCAACTCTTGCTCAACTTAAGCCTCAAAACAGTAGTAGCCCTATATTACTTTAGCAATTTCACGTGTCCAAACCAGCAATGTAAAACCTCAATGACAGAAGTCGTTGACCCCAAAGTCAACTGAGTGCTTTACATTGCTTTATTAAATTGTAAGGAAGGATTATTACTGTAATAAATTATAATCGTCGGGCTTAAATATTCAACTATGATGCTGGTGTGAAAATAATGAAAATCAAATTTTAAAAAGGCACTGTCTATTAAGATATACTTCTATGAGGTTTCGAGAGAGTTCCACTTATATCCATATCTATCGATATTAAATATGAAAAAGAAATTACTAATATTGGCTCCAAGAGGATTTCGTCGTTTAAACTTGCGATCTTATACTTTAATATTCTGATTTTTCATAATTTGATTATTGTCGGGTATCTCGTATCTAAGAGAGTGAAAATCGAGTTCAATTTATGGAGTTAGGTAGAAAAACCTTGGTTTCCCACCAATGTGGTTTTAAATCTTTGGGTAGTTTTTCAGTACTGATCGGAAAATTGGACAGTAAGATATTAATTTATCAAATTAATCGGGTCCTTATTAAGATCTGTGCATCTCCTATTCGAGTCACACAGATCATGTCCAAAAGATCCAATATACAGCAAAAAAAAAAGATTAACTTAACAAATATTTAAACTAAATTTCTAGTTTGATCTAATCAATTCCTACGAATATAGTAACAAGAAAACAATATTTTATTAAACATCAAAACAGCGACGCGCGGATATTCGTCGGAAAAAAGTAGAAAAAATGTCTAGGAGTACTTTCTCTTTACGATTTTATATTTAATTTCGCATATTCGCATTTCCTGTCAAATTGCTGTTGTTATCCTCCATATACTATCGGACTGGCTTCAATACCGTCATATGTATATA
The DNA here is from genome assembly GCA_009982885.2 of Hyles vespertilio. Lineage (NCBI taxonomy): Eukaryota > Metazoa > Arthropoda > Insecta > Lepidoptera > Sphingidae > Hyles > Hyles vespertilio. The sequence goes on from CM042827.1 coordinate 11,045,580, forward strand.
ATACACATACTATGTCATTGTTTTGGTACAAGATATGCAATGTCACGTCAGGTTATATCTGAGCTAGTTATGAAGATCTACGGCACATATACAGAATACGGGTGAAATTTTCTTTTATTTATATATATATTATTATTTCATTACTTTTTCTTCCTTAGTATAGATATGCGGGTCGTTTCTGAGTGAAATTGAACGTGATTTTTTTCTAATGCATTCTTTATGTGACTGTATTTGTTTTGATCGATTCTATGACCATAGACAATGATTTAATATCGATTTCAGTACATACTTTAAGGTTGGGTTTACATTTTGATTAAATTTTTAGGGCTATCGACAAAATACATCTATTATAAGCGTACGACAAATTGACGGTATTTTGGTTAGGGATAAATAAAACTTATACTTTTTATGCTTGTACGAACCGTAAGTTGTAGATACCAAACCCTATTTATATCTTGTCTAATTGCCTTCCCTTCAAATCTGAATAATAGCATTTTTGTAAACTAAACGATGTTTAGGTGTGTATAGGCTTTTGTAGAGAAATAGTTCAAGACGAGGCGTACTTGAATAATAATTTGCTTAACTATCGTTACAATGAGTGATACGTTCCGTTACACTCAGAAAGGTCGCACGTCGCGAGTTCACATTCGTGAGTTGTGGACGAGCGGACACGTCGTCGGTCACTGCGCACTCTTTTGTTATCCGTAATATTTTGTAAAATCATTTTGCAACATGGAATGATTGGTGACGTATGCTGTAAAATGTATTTTAGAAAATGGATATGTATCTTAGGTGTGATAAAACTGCTTGTAACGTAAATCAGGATGAAGAACGCTAAAAAAATGATAATGTTTGAAATAACGCAATGTTACGCTAATAAATAAATCAGCTGACAGAGGTCAATGACCGCGTTTGCGGATCTCGTAAGGCTATGTCACAACGCTCATACATTGGGAAGATGTACATGATAATCTGAATCATATTTAAAAATATTTATAAGTGACAAAAAATGTCGGTCGTAAATGATAGAAACTTCTCGTCAAAAAGTGTTATATATGGGAAAATTCTATCTCGATTTTCTTAAGTGGTGACATAAAGGTTTGTTGAAGTATATATGAGATTAACGAGTTAAAGTTTACGTGCACAAAACAAGAAGTAAAGTTTTAAATTGATTTCGCGTTATGAATGTGATGAGAGTGCGCGGCGGCCGTCGGCTTGCAAGCGCAGCGCGGGGGACGGCGGCGGGCGGCGGTAAGTAGCGCCGCGGGTTTCAGGTGCGGCGGAAACACACGTATGCACCATTACACTACACTACATGTTGATGCGGACGCGAGACTATACTGTATGAATCTAGTATTTTGTACTCTATTCACTCTTATATAGCAATGATGAAAGCTAAAAAGGAAGGGTAATGATATCCACCCTAAAATTTGCTTACCTAGGGTAGGTATCCCTAAATTACAAAAAATAACTAGGACTTGCCGATGGATCGAACGGAAATGCCGATTTCGAGCAACAATGTATTGTTGTATCGACTATTAAAACTACATTGAATCGGTAAAAGATATGAAAGGAACTGTGTTTATGATCAAATGCAGTGTACTTTAAATTCCATATAACAAATTAATAATAAGTAATAAATTATAGAAAATTTGTGCTAAGGTTACCATGTCCTACTCCATGTAGGAAGTTGATCATAGTACTTTATTGCCAATATTATTCCTATACAAGATTTTTTCTTCTCCATTGCCTGTTAAAACATTCCATTGATCTCAAAATATCACTGAATGTACATAAATTTATATTTAAATTTTAAGAAGTCATTTTTTTATCGAGTGAATCAGTCACTCGCGTCTCGCGGCCGCAGTCTATTTTGATTGATATTGTTATTCATAATGAATGTGCTATCATGTCCTACATACATCTAGCGAGACATAAGTGACGCACAAACCGACTGATTGCTCGCACACCGAATATAACTGCATAGCTAGAATTCATTGAAAATAATATTTCATTCTTGAAGTAGAAAACGTGTTAGACTATCAGTATTGATTACCAGGTTATTTGTCATGACCAAAGTTGATGTAAAGGATCCCTTAAAATCGGATTGAGTTTTTTAGAACATCTGGTTAGAATTAAAGCCTCATTTAGAACATCAATGTGAACAAAAGTGATTTTCCGGATTGTAGTACACGGTAAAGTTATGTTTATTAAAATTGGCTTAGTAGTACTATAAGATTGCATATCAAAATTAATTTATTATAACGTTCTTTGAATATCAAAATAATCGACGAAATTAAAAAGATATCGCTTTTCAAAATTTTGAATAATGTTTTTTTTATTTTACCGTATACTATTAGCCACAATAATTCTCCATTCAATTCTCTCATATACCTTTCACAAGTCGCATTCCATTGCGTGTTCGGTGTGAAGAGCGAGACAGTCGACACTGCGTCCGCAGTGCAGGGCGTTAGAACGAGACAGGTGTATTTTGCGCGCAGGAGGAGGCAGACGTGGTGGTTCGTCGCAAGCCCAAGGATGAGCCTCGCGAGAAGGACCGCGACAGGGAGAGGGAGGAGAGAGAGAGAAAGAGCGAGAGCGCCCCGCGAGAGAGAGCGGGACAGAGATAGAGAGCGCGATAAGGACAGGGAACGCGAGAGGGACAAGGAGAGGCGACGGCGGAGGGGTGTCCAGGTGAGATATCTAAATTCTAAGCTTCTTTTCTAGTTGACGTTACAATTTAAACAAAATGATTATGCTCAAAACTCGATGGTTGTGGTCGATGACCCCTACCGTCAGTTGATTTGTAAGGCGCATTACATTGCTTTATATAAAAAATATGGCACAAGTAATTGTCTTAATAAATTACACTGCCATGTTTTTGCACAGTGTTTGCGTAAATAATTAAATGATTGGGTGTTTATCATTACACCTTATTTGTGCTTTTTGGAAACAGTCGCCTACATAAAAAAAATTGGACATATCATAGGGGTTGGAATAACTTTATTAAGGTGTGGTGTAAATGATGACGTTATTTATGTGGCAGGAGTAAGGAATCGTCGCGACGAGGCGCGACAAGGACAGAGAACGCGAGCGGGAGGAGCGCGAACGAGACAGGGAAAGAGAACGGGAACGGGAAGAGAAAGAGAGAGGTATATACTTTGTTCATATTGTTGACCTCGATTATTAGACATGCTGTTCTCTAGTATGTCTTAACGACGTGTGAAGTTTATGATGTAAGTAAATTAATCAAGCTTTTTAAACTCATACTTTCGTCTATCTGTATCAGCCCAAATACGTACCACTGCAGGGCACGGGCCTCATCTACAACCGACAGTACCATTGTGAGTGGTTAGGCCCTATAGTCCACCAAATCATACTTCAATAATACCATCAATATTATTTAATAATTTTCATTACGAGTAATTAAGTACATATTGTCCCATTATTATTAGTTGGCAAATACTGCAAAAAATATGTGATGTTGCCATGTGATATATTATTTATATTTTGGTGCAGGGAGTTACGCGAGAGAGAACGGGAGAGGGAGATTCGGGAAAGAGAGAGGGAACGCGAGAGAGAAAGAGAAAGGTAAGTGACAAAAAGATCAAAAGTATAGGTGCCGCCTTTTGCATGGATAATATTTTTATTAAATACAAAAGTGAGCTGTATATAGAAAAATATATGTAAAAAATGTATTCTTGGACACAAAAATATATAAAACTCTAAATAATACGCCGGTTGCGAAATCATATTTTTTTTATTCTTTTCCGATATCATGTACATCATCACAAGGCTCTCTACAACATGCAAATCGCATATTTAAATGCCTACAACATTTACTCTTAAAAATCATATCGAAATGTTCTCGACTCGGCCATCCTTCATCCCTTGACAACTCCGTTTTGTATTTAAATCCTTGTTCTATTCTTAATATAGCACCATCGTCATACTTGAATAGGTAGCTTTACTCATCGCTTATAAAAATCACCCGTAACAAATATTTTTGTTGTGCCAAATTCTTTATACTTTAAATTGCAGGTATATTTTCCAAAACTTGAATCAAAGCTTGTTCTGTAATTCAATAAAAAATGCATACCTAAATTTTGTTATAATAAATTAGGTAATTACTTGGATTGAAGCAAAGATACTGAAGTTTAATAAAAATGAAAACCAAAAATGTTTTGTTAAAATCGATTAGGTAATTAAACAACTGTCGGCAAAGACAGTAATTTTTTTGCAATTTCACGAGTATTATGCACTGAGTTACTCGTTGAGTTAACAAAGCGATAACGTTGACTACCAATGCGGCTTTGATTGCAGTACACGTGCGCTCAAATTAATTGTTCGCAATAATCCTGCGACCCAGGTCCGGAGTTAATGTGTAATACAAAATGTAAAATGTGATGATAATAAGTTTATTATTACAAGCCATTAGTGTCCCACTGCTGGGCAAAGGCCTCTTAGTTTTCCTCCACCTACTAATAAAAAGTTTATTTTATAAAATCTAACGCCGGGATAAAACAGGAAAACGTTTTAAGCCAAACCATAAAATATGCTATAATGAAATAGTTTTAAATATTTATCCTTAATCTTAATATCAAGCACTTTTCCACACAACCTTACAACAATCAAAGCTACCTATAAAGTTATTACAGCGCGTACGATAAAACTCATAGTTTAGTTAGTGATGTGTATATTGAAATGTGCTGGTACTACCTGTGTTGAGAGTATTGTCCATACACCTTACATACGGACTCGGTATGAAATAGAGAGGGATAAGAGAATTGCCAATGGGTAAAGTATTATGTTTTATAGAGAAAATATTAATTATATTTTGCAAGTGATTAAACTAGGCGCTCGTGATGTTAAAACATGTGATTTCTGCTTTAACTACTGTATTGATAGCTTCCGTGGCGCAGTCGGTTAGACGCCGCCCGTGAAACAGAGGCCGCGGGTTCGTATCCCGAACCGAGAGAAATGTTTGTGCGGCCCACAAATATTTCTTTCGACCCGAAACCGAATTGTGAAACCGAAAGTCTCTCGTAGTTCCTTATCCTAGTGTTGGAATAAATAGCAATCACAAATAGCAAGTGAAGTCGATTAGAACATTTTACAAGTTATTGAAATAAGGTAAATTGTGCGATTTACGATTGTGATTCACAAAGCCCATCGGCTAATTTATTTATACGATCTCGTGTAATCTATTAAGGAGTGTTTCTTTTCGAACCCATTTAAAGAAGAAACTGAACAATCAATTTTGTGTGTGTAAACCATTTCTAATTCTAGAAGTTCCATTTGACATTTCATACTTTTATCATAAATAACTTTGTGCAGACGTAACTCACACAATTTCAATAAAACTTTCCGTAAAACCATGGAATTATGAAGCTATTCTTATTTTATCACAGGATTTACAATCCATAATAACTACATTTAAATTTAAATCCTTTAAATAAAGCAAAACAACCATTTTAAACAGCATAATTTTTTACTAGACGTCATTACAAAGTCACGTCGTTAGGTCTTCCACGTGTAGAGTTGAGACTATGCAAACGGATTTGTATACGCATAATCGGTAAAAATATAGAAATAATCGAGCAGTTTTAATCCAGTTGTTTTCTAATTTTAAAAATTACTGAATTATCAGCTTATAACAAGCAAACTATCAACGAACAGCCATCAATAAATAATTTAATAATAATTTTAATGAAAGGCAATAATTTAATAATTAACAATTTAATAATTTAACAATAATTTTGTGTATGTGGTGGCCTGTTGGTAAACGGACTGCTGAGACGCGGCTGCCCACATGTTCACGGTGGTCGCGGGTTTGAATCCCAGGGCAGACCTCTGACTTTTCGGGAGTCATGTGTGTATTGATAATAAATCACCACGCACTAAAACGGTGAAGGAAAACATCGTGAGGATACCATACCATAGCGATTTATAAGAATTTCTATAGTATGTAAGTCCGCCAACCCGCACTAGGCCAGCGTCGTTCCATACACTGCTGATAAAGCGCTGGCGCTACTTGTTTCCTTAAATTTGTTGAAGTTACAATATACCGGGTATCTCAAGACTGCTACCGAAAACGAAGCCGGGTGGTAGTTTTAGTGACTACAAACACAATTCAACTAAAATTTCGTAAAGAAACGCGACAATTATTTTTTATGGTTTTTTAAATATCGTCATTTTTTGGGTGGTAAATCCATAGTTTGTGCTAAAATAATAATTTAAACTCTTTTATACCTTAGATTATTTATAAATATAAGGATATACACTATTATTTTAGGAAAAAATGCATTTACCACTCAAATATGGTAATAGGAAAAAATAACAAAAAAAAATTGTAGCTTTTTTTTGCAACTTTTCTGTTGCATTGTGTCTTGAAGTCGCTTAAACTACCACCCGGCTTCGTTTTCGGTAGCAGTCTTGATATACCCTGTATAAACGTAAGAGAATCAGCAAGCGAAACAGGCTTTCAATTGTATCCTTTGTATTATAATCTGGCACGGTACATATACAAGTATTCCTTGGTATTTTTTAATTTATTGGATTAATTATTTTATTTGTGTCAAATTTATTAAAGATAATCGTAAAAAGGGTTTTGGGAAATATTGATTATATCTTTTCTTTCGAACTGCATAACTGAAAAATTTCAGGTCGATACAGACGTTCGAAGTATACAACGTGTAACAGGATTAATTCACAACCTCAGACACCCCAACTTAAAATATTATTGCCATCATAGTTTATGCTTTGAAATCGTACTACCATAATTACAAAATCTTTATTTATGAAATTAGTTATACCAAATGTAGGCACTTAACATGGTTACCTTACGAGTTACAAATAAGAGTGCACTACTACACACGCTCGCGGACACGCACACATGTACACAAGACCCATTCATACGAGTACCTAACGTCGAACGCTGCGCCGCCGACAGAAACAGCTGACAATAAACGAAATACAAATTACGTATGTAACTGATTACTTGGTGGCTTGGTAAACAAATTATTATTAATTTAATATGTAAGCATAACCATTTGTGTTTTGACTATAAAATCTAAATATTTTACTTACAAGATATAATGCGTACGAACTCAACATAAGACAATATTTTGCATGAATCGGCTATAAAATATTATTAATTTCACTTCCGCTAAACTTTGTTCCTACAGGCCGGCAGGATACGGGCGTCATTTATTTTGCATTACTAATGAATAAGATAATAAGATAACGCAATATCTAACAACGAAGACTAGATTGGGAATCACAACACAAAAAATACAAAAAAATTAACTTACGTGTTACATGGCACTCATGCGGCGATTTCTTTTTAAAATATGTTCGAAATGTCCACCACCTTGATACACTTTCATGCACATTTGCGTAATTGTTTACGTAATTTATGTAAAACTTCAGTGTCACTTTTCACTTTTAGGAAGGCTACCACTATTCTACTTTTTAGTTCCTCCACATTAGTACTTTCACTGAAGTATACCGATAGAGATTTATTACGTCCCCACAAAAAAAGTCAAGAGGCGTCAAGTCAGGTGACCTCCTAGGTCACCTGACCATTGCACAGGTTCGCCGCGACCTATCCAGCGCTCTCCGAACTCAGCATCGAGATACTGTCGGACACTACACTGGTGCCGTGCCTGTTGTTAAATGTCCTGCATGCCAATGATACATTATCACCACAGAGTGCGGAAGTTCTCACCATTTCAGTGTATTCAATATTCGAATACCGAAAAGACATCGCGCGCGAAAGTTGTCGAAATATCTACTTAACACTTAAACACAAGTAGACACAGATAACTGCGGTGCACGACTAGATTTTTTTCACATTGTCGGTGCCCAATGCCCATTTAGGGATTGCAATAACGGGATATCCGACACACCGGGATTCCGCATACATTGTAGCAAAATTATAAACGAATTTATTCACCATTTAAACGTTCCGCGAAATTATTTTTCATAGAAATACCTACTTGTTGTTTCTTTTCATAGTGATTTTGTTACAATTTAATTTGTTTCATTTAAGTGCATGTATTGCGCGGGATTTGGATCGCCCGGTCTTGCAAATCCCGGGAGTAATTTTTTTCGCGGCGCATCCCTATAACCTTTTGATGTACCGCCGCGCGCGCCGTCGCGTCGTTTGTCCGATGGATCAAATTGCATTAAACAATAGCTGCATCCTGCTCTATCTAGTTGTAGTTAAATGTGCGGAAAAGAGAATATGATAGTTATTTATTTTGGTAGCTTATTACGTTTATTCAGGCCTATCGTTGTGTGCGTTTAATTAATGATAGATTGCTTAAATAAACTTTATGACTATCGAAATAAAGTTCATTTTTGTTCATGATTTAGTTATTAGAGTATTCGTTTAGTGATTCATTTAAAATGATCTTATGTCCTCAAGTTACGTTTCAATTTCGTTTGTTCGGAGTACTAAACGAAAGAGTGTCTGTAATTTACTTGGTCTTAACTAATTATTTTGAAAAAAAATACCTACCAAAAAAAATGTAAATATCGGTTCAGTAGCTGATTCTGAACGTACTACTTTCCGCTTTTACATTTAAATCTGTTACATGTTGTATAAGTATAGTAGAACAGACCAAGATTCAGAAAAATAGGGTTTCAACGTAGGATCTAGCAGGATTTCGTAGAAATTTAGGGTTTTATGGTGCGTTCCATACATCAAAAATCTAAAATTTTTTTTAGCCATAATTATAGGGTTAAACAAAAATGTACAAAGGATGAATATTGTAAGGAATGATAATATCGAACCGTTGGCGTCAAAATAAATTGGAAATTCCGAAAAAATCGTGTCACAAGAAATTGCTATTTCGACTCAGTGGGCCGGGCCGCTAGTAATAAAGAAATCATTGCTTTTGTTCCTTAATACTAAAGTGACTTATGCAATTGTATAAAATTGTCTCATTAGGATAAAGATGTACATAAAAAAACGAAATAATGTAAACTAAAAATATAAAGTGTAATCAATTAAGAAATACAAACAAATGGTATCGATATCTCGTTAATAATCGGATATTGTACTAACCGATTTATTTGACATCATCCCTATTTCACTATTTTGAGATATGTCAAATAGAACTTCTAGAATTAGAAATGCTATAATTTTAGATGTGATAAATGTTTATGGTCAGTTTCATTGTTTACAAATTCTGTGGGGGGCAATTAGCAATAGCAAAAATATAGAGGCTTCAAAAAGAACAAGGTGGTTTTGTTAATTTGAAATAGCAATAATTGCCATTACTACCTGATACCCACGACACAGAGTCGATGTTAGTGTGGGGTCAGGACTATGTATGTGACTGTTGGGTGTATTTATTTATTTATTTATATTTTGCCATTTTTTACAGAGAGCGCGAGCGCGAACGCGAACGCGATCGCGAGCGTTCAAGAGAGCGTGACAGAGACAGAGAGAGGGAGCGAGAGCGAGACAGGGAGAGGTCGCGCGGACGCAGCCGGAGCGAGGCCGACTCGAGAAGAGAGAAGGAGATAGAAGAGGAACAGAGGGAGAAGAAACGATTAGAAAAGAAAGCCAGGGAGAAGGAGGCCGCGTATCAGGAGAGGTGGGTGGATAGAGATATTGTGATGTGTTATAGTTTAGTATATTTTGAAATTTCTAACGTGATCTATCGTGATTCATCTGTTTTAAACAGTGACATCTCGATTCACGAGAAAGCATGTTTAAAGCAAAAAATAAAAACACTCCATCCAGACCTTCATAACATTTGTGAAAAAATAATAGTGATAAAGTATTTTTATTTTATTGCAATGAATGGCGAGACGCGCATGCCGTTCGCCTGATGGTAAGCGAAACGACCGCTCATGAACAGTAGCAAAACTAAACAACACTGTGAATTAAAAAGCAATGCTTGGCATTCCACTGCGCTCGCCATCCTGAGACGTAAGATGTTAAGTCTAAATATGTCCAGTTGTTACTCTGACTACAATGTCCTTGAATCCAAAACACAACAGCGCATTTAAACTGCTGTTTGGCGGGAGAAATAGACATTGCGGTGGTACTCACCCAGGGGGCCTCTCACATATGACAGACCTACCACATTGCTCGATTAAGAAGGGAAACCGGTATAATTAATAATTTTGAATACCTGTTAAATGTATTTATATGCCACCTTCCAGATTACGCAACTGGGAGGCGCGTGAGCGTCGCAAGGCGAAGGAGTATGAGAAGGAGAAAGAGAGGGAGCGATGTCGCGAGGAGGAGAGGGAAAAGGAGGCCAAGAGGCTCAAGGAGTTCCTCGAGGATTATGACGATGAGAGGGACGATCATAAATATTACAAGTGAGTGGTTTGTTTTTTATTAATGACTAATGAATTAATAACCACGGCGTCAGTGTTATGTTGTCGTCGTACGCACACCAATTAGACGTGCATTTGCGTGCGAACGTGCGTATATGTGCACGTATTACTTACTTGTGTACGTGCACGAATATGACAGTTTTTGAAATGCAGGCAAGACAAATACCGACAAATAAGCAAGTCACGACTTAGTTTAGGTTGCAAAAGTTGTTGCATGCTTTCAAGATTGCGTTTAATAGCTCGATGTGGAGATCCTCAGGTGAGGTCCATGGCCAGTGGTTTTTTTGAGGCTGAAGAGAAAAGAGTATGTGCGTGTATGTCGGTGACGGCGGTGTGTTTTGTATACCCTGTGTATGTATGTACATATGTATATACAGGGTGTCCCATAACTACATGATAAACTGGTAATCAAAGATAAACCATATTTGTGATTGGAAAACGTGTATCCAAATAATAAATAAGACAAACCACTTGTCACATTGTTGCAAAGTGTAGTCCAAGGTAGATTTTTACAATTTTCATTAGAAAGGCTGTATTTGAAAACTATTGGGGATAGGACTATATTTTTTTGGTTCCTGTGCCGTAATAGCTTGGTCTATATCTGGTTACCAGTTTATCGTTTCGTTATGGGACACTCTGTATCGGGTATATCAACAGTGCTATCAAAAACGAAGCCGGGTGGTAGTTTTAGTGACTACAGACACAATGTAACTAAAAATTTCGCAAAGAAATGCGACAATTTTTTTTAAATTATTTTTTATATATCGTCGAGTTTGGGTGGTAAATCCATAGTTTTTGCTAAAATAATAATTTAAAGCTTTGCATACCAAAGTGTCTTTAAAAATAAAAGGGAAAACACTATTATTTTAGGAAAAAAATGTGTTTACCACTCGAAATACTAATAATGTAAATATATGAAAAAAATAACAAAACAAATTAAATGGTCGCTTTTTTTACAAAATTTTCTGTTGTATTGTGTCTGAACTCGCTTAAATTGCCACTCGGCTTTTTCGGTAGCAGTCTTGATACACCCTGTATATGTATTTATGTATGTTTATATGTATATACAGGGTGATATTGACATATGGTATTTAATTTAAAACATATGTTCCTAATCCCCCTAGGTACTATTGTGCCAAATTTGAATATAAACTACCTGATAGTTTGTCAAAAATCGCCATTTTAGGTTTCAAGGCTTCTGATCAACCCCTATAGATACTGAGTCTTTTTAGTTCAAATGAGTTTCTTAACCGAACTGAAGTTCATCTAAGCGGTAAAAAATCTCGTATCTATATGGGATGCCCAAAAATAGCAAGAACTAAAATCACAATTTTTGTCAAAAAAATGTTCTCATATTTTTTTCGAATTATGTAAAATGTCACCTGGGGTAATGAGAAACATGTGGGTTAAATTAAGTAACATGTGTCAATATTACCCTGTATATATACAAGGTGAGTTTTTCAAGTGAGCGTGGATGGCGAAATCTGAAAGTATGAGGAATAGTGAAAAATGTTTAAAGGACTCACGAGCCCGATTTTGATGAAGACTGTATATGTGTGGTTGTACAGAGGCAAGGAGCTGGCCCGCCGCCTCGGCGCGCGCGTGCGCGAGGCGGAGAGCGACGCGCGCGAGCGAACCCGCGAGCACCACGACCTCGCCGCGCTCCGGGAACACATCTTCGCGGGGAAGCAGCACGACGACCCCGCCGCCAACGCCGCCTTCGAGAAGGTAACTCGCGCTACACTACATGGTACATGATACACGATACATGCTGCATGGTGCACGATACACGTTACACGCTACACGGTATACGCTAGACCAGGGTTTCCTAACCTGGGGTCCGTGGACCCCTGGGGGTCCGCAGACAACATAAAAATTACGACAACAAAAAAAAACCTTTTTATAAAAAATTTATTTATGAACAAATCGCTCTTCTCAAGGTAATTTTGATCATTTTCCTAGTCTCTCGTCATTTTTGCTATCAACTGGCGGGGCTATGTTGCAAAAGGAGACTCAGGAAGTAATCTTTGAGCACCTGCGAGCTTTGAAGTCTTCATTTCGAGATTATTTTCCACATTCAGACCGCGGCGACAATTAGTTTATGGACCCATTCCGTGTCAATGTTATAGACGTCATAGGCCTTACAACGGTTCAGGAAAATCAATTAATTGAAATAAGTTACGATTCGACACTAAAGAGAACATTCAAAGAATATGCTTTAACAAATTTTCGGCAAAATTTTAAATATGATTAAGCAGAAGCAGTTGTCGCCTTTCCCCACAACAAATTTAACCGAAAAGGGTTTTTAAAATACAGAAATAGACTACAACCAGAAGCAAATTTAAGGCCCAACTGAGCAACAATGACCCAAATATTACAACTTTGGCCGCAAAACGACAACATCAACCATCGCATTTTTACAATAATTTACATACATACATAAACTCACGCCTTTTTCCTAGAAGGGGTAGGCAGAGGTGCCAGGACACCTACATTTCACCTTGTATGTTCTGTCCCACGATGTGATAGGTGGCGACCCTATCACCATATCGGGCACAACACTCTGGGCTGATAATAAATAAATAAATAAATACACCCAACAGTCACATACATAGTCCTGACCCCACACTAAGATCGAGTCTTGTGTCGTGGGTATCAGGAACTACGAGAGACTTTTCGGTTATATTCTTTTTAGTGTGGGTATCGTAAAAAAAATATCGCTCGGCCGGCATACAATCAGCTGTTGTTTCTTTTCAAAGTAATATTTTATATTGTTTGTGTCATTTTATAAGATTAAAAATAATAAATATTAATTTCATTTCGGCAAAATAATGTCAGCTCAAAATAAAGTTCCGCCCGACCGTGGGCCCAATCCTTTCGGACAAAGTAAGCTAACACCTAGGTCACCTAATTCGGCCTAAACGACTTTTTAGTGACACGACTTCACCAACTTATGTTTCCCCCGTATGTTCCAAACGTTTGCAATTATCGGAATCGACCGAGACTTCATCTTTAGATAACGGCAGCGACGCGAGCCGCGCGGACTATTGTGATTTGGTGTCAGATGTTTCCAATTATTTGTCGAAAATTAATGAGCTTGTTAACGATCAGGGCTCGCGTATGAATGTGGCGAATAGGTCGGCAGTGTTAGATATAACGCAACGTGTTACATCCATAGTTTCGTTACTAGCATTAAAATCATCTTGCAATGAAACCAAGTTGGCCAATATGCAACGCGAATTAGACCAATACAAACGTCATGATATTGTCGAGAATAATAATTCACTTTTCTCCGATCGACTTAAACTCCGTTTACCGAAACCTGCACCGCTAGTGGAGTCGCGCGCGCCACAGCCGGGTATTGTTGCATGTCCGACGGACGAGCGATCAGCTGATTTGGCGTCATCGTCCGCAACTAAACAGGCGCTTTTTAAGGCAATAAAGCCAAGTGATGACGGATTCCAAATTGTAGGCGTGAAAAAAAACCACGAAGGATCGCGTCGTGCTTCGTGTTGTGAATGAGAAACAAATTAAAAAACTCGAATCTGTCGAGGCAATTAAATCGGCGGGATTACGTCTCGAAAAACCCAAGGGGCGCCGCCCCCGTATCCTCGTTAAGGATGTGCCATCCTCTATGGAAGACCGCGCTTTTATTACCGCACTGTATCGTCAAAATATCAAGGACGAATTGCCAATAAAGGAGGATGATTTCATTAAATCCATTAAAATAGTTCGTAGACGTAATTTAGATAACGGTCGTAAATGGATTGGCATTGAGTTAGATTCAGAGATAAGGAATCATCTGGCGGACACAAAAGAGAAATTATTTATTGACTGGGCCACCTGTCGATTCATTGACGACTTAGAAATAATGCGTTGTATGAATTGTCAATACTATGGGCATGTGCAAAAGTTCTGTACAGTAAAAACACCTACGTGTGCCGTCTGTGCTGAAGCACACGAGACTAAGGCGTGTCCGCACAGTTCAGACACAGATTTTAAGCCAGTATGCGCACCTTGCAAGCGCTTTAAAAAACCCCACGATCATCGCTGTGGGTCTCAGGAGTGTCCAACGTACAACTACAAACTCCAACAACTATTTCTCTCGACCCAGTACTAACACAATATGAATAACTTTACCATCGGACAGTTAAACCTCCATAATGATAGGGTAGCAACGTCGGAATTAGATACGTTAATTCGCGAGTATAAGTTAAATATCGTACTAGTACAGGAGCAATATCAACATGCGCGTATATCTAGTAAGGTCGTACAACTTGATAGCAACTCACGAGCAGGTATTTTGTGTCGGGTTCAAATCTTACCGTAACCTCTGTGCGTAATCTTATGACGTCACACTGTGCTGTCGCTGAGGTGTCTAGTCCGATTTGTAAGGTTTATGTTGTGAGCTGTTATTTTCAATACTCAGATCCTGTGGGTCCTCACCTGTGTCACCTCCGCTATGTCTTGCGGTCCCTCGCTGGACATAAAATTATTATAGGTGCTGACGTTAATGCGTCATCTGTCCTTTGGTATGGCAAATATCGCTCCACTGATACCGAGCGACGTTGCGCTGTAGAAGATTTCATTGCAGAGATGAATCTCGAAATACACAACACCCCCGATGCACCACCTACTTACAGTAGCCCTATGGGCGAATCTTCTATTGACGTCACACTTTCTAGTGGAGACGTCCGTATTGATAGGTGGCGCGTCCTACCGGACGCGTCGTGTAGTGACCATCGCCTGATTGTGTACGAGTTCTTGCCTAGATTGACGCAGGGTCCGGTACATAATAATTTTAATTTTAAATATAAATCCCGAGGCGCAGACTGGGATTTATTTAGCTCGCTATTTGCTCGGCATGCTGGGGACTTCACTCGCAATGATCTGTCAGCTGAAACCTGTGCGGAGATTATGTCGGACACGTTTACATATTGCGCAGACGTTACCATCGGTCGAGGTTCCATCACTAACGCTCGGAGGTGTGATTGGTGGAATGATTTACTAGTCCAACTACGTCGGACTTTTCGCAGAGCGCGTAGGCGTTTTAATGGGCTTAAGAGACGTTCTGTCACAGGGGAAGCAATTACATCTGCTTTAAATAAACTGAGAGTTGCCAGATCGCATTATAAAGCGGCCGTCCAAAAATCTAAGGGTAATTTATTACGAAAAGTTGTGGCTCGGTTAGATAGTGAGGGTCCGTGGTCTCCTTTATACCATGAATTCAAAGCGAATAGGTCAATCAATTTGGCATATATTGAGAATTTAAAAATTGACAACAACTACACCACTGGTATTGAGGAGACAACGGACGCTCTGTTACAATCGTTAATTCCGGATGATAATGTTGAAAATGACACAGAATACCACAAGCAGATTAGGATGTGGGCCGGGGAACTGCCGAACTCTTCGGATTCAAATCTGTCGTCGTTTGATGAATTTAGTGAAATCGTACGATCTTTGCCCCTAAACAAGGCTTCCGGTGACGATAAAATATCGAACAAAATGATTAAAGAGGCGTGTAAATCGGCAGGCGATGCGTTACTTACTGTTTATAACAGATGCATTGCTGAAGGGGTATTTCCGCGAGTATGGCGTACCGGTTTCATTCGGATAATACCCAAGAGTGGCGATAAACCTCCACATGATCCTAAGTCGTATAGACCTATTACACTCTTGCCGTCGCTAGGTAAACTTTTAGAACGTCTTATCGTCCCTCGATTGCTACCGGGCGGACCAAAATTTCACGAAAATCAGTTCGGTTTTACTACGGGTAAGTCAACTATCGACGCGGCAATTTCGGTTAGAAGAGCGGTAAGTACATCGGTGTGTAAATATGTACTCGGTATTTTTCTGGACATCTCCGGTGCTTTCGACAACGCTTGGTGGCCAATGCTGCTTCTTAAGTTGAAATTACGAGGTTGCTTTAAAAATATATATTCACTTATTTACTCGTATTTCTAGCATGGAACAACAAAACTTAAACTTGGACACTATGCCGTGTCGAAACCACTGACGATGGGTTGTCCACAAGGCTCGGTCTTAGGTCCTTATTTGTGGAATTTAGGCTTCGACGATTTTCTTACAATCCCCTTACCGTCGGGGTGTTCTTTGACCGGATATGCGGACGATGGCCTCTTGCTTATAGAGTCAAACAGTAGGTCGGGATTAGAAAATATGGCAGACGCGTGTTTAAAATTAATATGTGATTGGGGACATCGAAATCGCTTACAGTTTGCACCACATAAAACGTTCCAATTACTTCTAAAAGGAACTTTAAAATCACCGCCGCGAATTAAATTTAATAGTATCACTGTAAAGAAAAAAGAATCGGTTTGTTATCTCGGTTTAATTTTGGAAAGGAATTTTTCCTTTCTGGAACATATTAAGAACGTCGGGGAAAAGTCGAAAAGGAACTTTTTTGCTTTGACAAGAATATCGAAATCAACGTGGGGGCTATCTTTCAATACACTAAAAATCATCTATGGAGCAACTTACTTAGGATGTATTTGTTATGGATCTCCCGTATGGGCTGATAGTGAACTATCGGTGCTGTGCGAAGAAAACTGCTCCAGAGCCAACGTTTGGCGTTGATATTCTTGTGCAAGGCATATAGAACTGTTAGTACCGAAGCTTTGCCTGTCCTGGCGGGTGTACTTCCAGTCGATCTGGAGGTGCAACGTCGCGCCGCCATGTATTACTCTACTAAGGAGAATATGGATCAAAGATTTTTAACTGCACGTGAACTCTTAAAAGTCGACAGATTATTTAAACCGCTTCCTATGGTATATAGCGAACTATTAGATGAATGGCAAAATAGATGGGAGGTATCTTTGAAGGGACGGCATTTATACCAATATTTTCCTTGCGTGCGTGATCGTTTGACGAAGACATGGCTAGATGTCGATTATTGCGTATCACAGTTCCTCACGGGCCATGGTAACTTTAAGTCTAAACTATACTCTTTTAAGCTTGTGGAATCGCCTGCGTGCCCATGTTCAACAGCAAATTGCGAATATGAACAATCCGCGCATCATATACTTTGGGAGTGTAGTCTTTGGCAGAATGAGCGTAAAACCATGCTGGATAGTATGCAGATATCATCTGGAGTTGTATACTACACGGACCTTGTAGAGACTAGGACGAATTTCCGTGCTTTCCGGCGTTTTTGCCATACCTATTACTGGAATCAAGTGTAACAGCTCACATATTAGGTCCCATTTAAATGTAATAAGGATTTGATCCGTGGTGCTTTACAGCTGGCTTCTCCGGCTGTAAAAGTCTTTTTGCGAGGTTATTTACCTCTTTATTTCATCGTTTTGTCACCCGCTTTGCACGGAGGGAAGTGGACAATAATTTATTTCCAACTCCTCCTATTAATTTAACTTTCTGATTGATTTCGTTGCGGGTTAAAGACAAGTTAGACATTCCCGGAGACTCGCCGAGCTTCAATGCTCGGTGTCATTACATTGCGTGCCACTGTTGATCCTGGCTTACAGGAGTTGCAGTGGTGGGTGTGAGGGCGGGACAGTCTCCAAATACATACATACATACACAATATACGAACATACTTATTATACATACATATACATAAACATACTATATTATATTAGACAAACATCTCTATCCCTTACGGTTGATTTACAATAACCACTTTTATGTTCAAAAGAGAATTCCCATTCATAGTATCAGTGAAACGAGAGACCGCGGGATCGATCCCCGCACCGAGAGAAATGTTTGTGCGGCCCACAAATATTTCGTGTCTGGGTGTTTGTGAGACCGAAGTCTCTCGTAGTTCCTGATACCTGATACACACGACTCAATCTTACTGTGGGGTCAGGACTATGTATGTGACTGTTGGGTGTTATTTTATTATTTATTTAAGAGATTTTTGTAATCATCCTATATTATTTTTACAGCATCATAAATCACTATAACGAAGGCAATGTTTGATTTCCTCAGGCTATAAATCGAAGTATAATGAACCCATTATTTGGTTTCCTCAGGCCAAACGTGAGCAAGAGGAGTTGTACAAGCCGCGGCTGCTGATCGACGTGAGCCTGCAGGTGGAGCAGCAGCGGGAGAGGGAGGAGCAGAGGGCCAGGCAACGGGAGGAGGCGCGCAGAGAGGTACCGTGCTGTTTGATAACCCTCCCTTATTCATATTCACCCCCCCCCCCCCCTGTTCATACCCCCCCTTACGAGTACGATTGAGAGTGATAAGGCTATATAGTCCACCACTCTGGCCTAATGCGGGTTGATGGACTTATATATCATAGAAAGTCTTATAAATTGCTATGGTATGCAGGTTTCCTCACGATGTTTTCCTTCAAATATAAGTTGAGAAGAGATAATCGTTTAACGCTACATATTGTAATTAATATTGCTACTTCACAGAAAAAAGTGATTTCTTTCAATTGACAGTAATATCAAAGTTTTTAAAATGAACTGTTAAATAGTGATTTGTGTATGTTTCCAGGCTCGAGAGAGACTAGCGCGCGAGAAGGAGAGGTATCTGCGAGCGCAGGCGTCCAGGCAACTACCCACAGAGGCTGAACCCATAGACTCAGACGATAGGTAATAATTTATTTTATTTTATTTATGTAGCACCATACGACAGGTGACAATTTATTTTATTTTATTTTATTCATGTAGGACCATATGACAGGTGACTATTTATTTTATTTTATTTATGTAGCACCATACGACAGGTGACAATTTATTTTATTTTATTTTATTCATGTAGGACCATATGACAGGTGACTATTTATTTTATTTTATTTATGTAGCACCATACGACAGGTGACGATTTATTTTATTTTATTCATGTAGGACCATACGACAGGTGAGTATTTATTTTATTTTATTTATGTAGCACCATACGACAGGTGACTATTTATTTTATTTTATTTATGTAGCACCATACGACAGGTGACAATTTATTTTATTTTATTTTATTCATGTAGGACCATATGACAGGTGACTATTTATTTTATTTTATTTATGTAGCACCATACGACAGGTGACGATTTATTTTATTTTATTCATGTAGGACCATACGACAGGTGAGTATTTATTTTATTTTATTTATGTAGCACCATACGACAGGTGACAATTTATTTTATTTTATTTTATTCATGTAGGACCATATGACAGGTGACTATTTATTTTATTTTATTTTATTTATGTAGCACGATACGACAGGTGACGATTTATTTTATTTTATTCATGTAGGACCATACGACAGGTGAGTATTTATTTTATTTTATTCATGTAGGACCATATGACAGGTGTCTATTTATTTTATTTTATTTATGTAGGACCATCAAACGGAGAATACCACAACGAAGTATACATTTATAGGAATATAGATACATTTTTATTGTATATTATAACACAGTCAAACAGTCACAACATGAGTACTATACAGGAGTAGCAAAGCATGAAAATAAAATAAAAAAATATATTTATAGTTATGATAAGTAAATTTGTACAAAGTTAATTTCTTTAAATATAAATTTAATTATGCTTTATCAGCTCAAAACCGTTAACAGTTGAATGCGATATACTTCTTTTTTAAGGATTAATTAATTAGTTTCGACACTTCGACTTGTTAATGTATTTTCATTCAAAGTTTATAAGATACCTTATTTTAGAATTTGTGTTGTCAGGCAGAGTAATAGCAAAGGAGAATGTTCATTTTACTATGAAAATTAGTATCTGTTGTTTCCTTTCGATGAAACATAATATATCATATTTTTTTGTAGGAAAAAATATATATTTTCAATAAATTTATACATAATCGAGATCCAGGCCCGGAGTTCTTGGAGAAATGATTTTGAAATCCAACGGACATCGGGAACAAAATCAGTGCGTTTCGTGCGTACACACGGGTACACAGTGAAGCGAGAGGGAAGATAACGTTACTTCGTAGACGTGACACAGATAGAAATTTATTCCTTCATTTTATTTAAAAAGTTTATTTGCAGTGTCTCCTTTAGTATATTATCTCAGTGGTATGAGTAAATAAATCCTAATATATTATCCCGCAGCGGCGGCGGCGCGGAAGCAGCGGCAGTGTCCCCGCGCTCGCCGTCCCCCGGCGCGGTGTCGCCCGCCTCGGCCGCGTCGCGCGCGTCGCCCGGCACGCCGCCGCGCGCGCACCGCCACCGCCACCGCCGCCGACCCACCACGCCCACCACGCCCACCACGCCACCACGCCCACCACGCAGGTGCGTGCCGTACTAATAGTGGTGGGGGAGGAATAACTGAAGCAATACTCGATAATACAATATTGCTAGTGATGGATTAGTTACCAATCACAAATAGCAATAGTCGATAATAAATACTCACTTATGTTGGAATAAATACCAATGGCAATCGCAAATAACCAATGAATACGATAATATAATACTAGCATTGGAATAAATACCAGTAACAAATAACCAGTGAAGTCGATAATAACACTTAACAAATTGTATAGGCCTGTTGGTTACAAGGTCAGACGACGTGATAATGGTAATGGTCGCGAGACGTCGCTAGATGCAGGCTGTCTCCAATAGATCACTGTGGAAATAATTAAGGATGGATGGATGATAACAGACAGGTCACCTGATGGTAAGTGATCACTGCCGCCCATAAACGTCCAAAAACTTGGATCATAGATGTGTGGCCCGCACATCAAATCGGGACGGGAGTGAGAACGAAAAATTAGGGGAAGAGGAAAAGGGTATAGACCATACAGCAACCTTCCTTCCTTCTCTTTCCACCGAATGAAAAGCTACAGTTAATCTGTTGCTTCACATCGATTTCCTGTGAGTAAAAGGTATCACCCCAGACGAGCCTGCCCATTCATGCCAAGTCATGACTGACAATAACATAGCTCTACCACTTTAAAAGTACATACTGACAGCCTCCGTGGCGCAGGTGACTAGACGCCGCCTGTGAAACGAGAGGCCGCGGGTTCGATCCCCGCACCGAGAAAAATGTTCACAAATATTTCTTTCCAGTCTGGGCGTTTGTGAGACCGAAAAGTCTCCCTAGTAGTAGTTCCCACGACACCAGATTCGATCTTAGTGTATGCCCCGGACTATGTATGTGACTGTTGGTTGTATTTATTTATTTATACAATATCATAAAATATACATATTTAAATAAATTAATATTTTTTCAGAGCCCGGATGGTGGGTCGACGCCTCCACCGCCTACGACCACAGCGCACACACATGTGAGTTGAATTCTAATAGTTACATTATAAAGAGGAAAGATGTGATTGTTTGTATTACAATACCTATTATTGGACTCAAATTTAGCAGCTCATATAGGACCCATGTAATTTTTTATCCCGTGGTGCTTAGGACATCTGGCTTCTCCAGCTGTATATCTTTATATCAGAGGATAATACCTCTCAACTCGTTATTTGTCACCCGCTTTTTTGAGGAGGGAAGTTGACAGTTATTTGTTTACAATTCCCATTTGTTTTTCCTTCTGATTAATTTCGATGCGGGTTATAGACAAGCTAGTGGCCCTGAGACACTCGCCGAGATTCGAAGCTCGGTATAAATTCAAACTGACAGGAATTACAGCGGTGGGTGTGAGGGCGGGAAAGTTATTGTTTGTTTGTATTGACGAGGCTATGAAACTACTGGACAAATTTGTAAAATTATTTCACCATTAGAATCCAACATTATCCCTGATGAACAAAGGCGATAGAATATTTTAATAAAAGTATATCTGCGCTAACAATAAATTCTTTTTTTTGCTGTAGAGTGGTGCGTCTGCAAACAGTTCTCCAATCACGATAAGTTTCAAGAACCATCACAAGCAGAGTCCTGGCAGCATTACTAACACGCCTAATGGTAAATATTCCAATCTTATTTATATTTACAATATATTTTATTGGGTTTGCACTCGTCTGGATAAAAATGACTTAAATTCTGAAGGTAGAGGAATCGAAATAATATAATAGAGGGAATACCTTAAACAAAATACAAGGGTATTTGAAGACTGCGACCGAAAACGAAGCTAGGTATTCGTGGTAATAACTTCAGACAAAATGCTTCTAAAAATCTATTAATATAATAGTATTTTTTTTGTAATATCACCATGTTTTGGTGTTAAATACATATTTTTCGCTAAAATAATAAATCAAACCCTAGCGTACCATTTCGTCTTTTAAAATAAAATATATCATTATTATAGGAACAATTGTGTATTCATCAACAAAACACCAAATTAGGAAAAAAAAAATGCTTTGTGATTAAAGTCACCAAAACTACCACCTGGCTTCGTTTCCAGTAGAAGTCTGGATATATCCTGTATGCATATCTAGAAGAGTGGTATACCGGGTATCTCAAGACTGCTACCGAAAACGAAGCCGGGTGGTAGTTTTAGTGACTACAAACACAATGCAACCAAAAATTTCGAAAAGAAACGCGACAATTATTTTTTATGATTTTTTAAATATCTTCATTTCTGGGTGGTAAATCCATAGTTTTTGCTAAAATAATAATTTAAACACTCTTATACCTTAGATTATTTATAAATAAAAGGGTATACACTATTATTTTAGGAAAAAATGTATTTACCACCCAAATATGGTCATATGAAAAAAATTACAAAAAAAATATTGTCGCTTTTTTTTGCAACTTTTTCTGTTGCATTGTGTCTGAAGTCGCTTAAACTACCACCCGGCTTCGTTTTCGGTAGCAGTCTTGATATACCCGGTATGTACATTGAGGTACTATACAGGGTATATCAAGACTGCTACCGAAAACAAAGCCGGGTGGTAGTTTAAGTGACTTCAGACACAATTCAACAGAAAAAGTTGCAAAAAAAGTGTCAATTTTTTTTCCTATGGCCATATTTGGGTGGTAAATACATTTTTTTATAAAATAATAGTTTTTACCCTTTTATTTATAAATACTCTAAGGTATAAAAGAGTTTAAATTATTATTTTAGCTAAAACTATGGATTTACCACCCAAAAATGACGATATTTAAAAAATCATAAAAAATAATTGTTGGGTTTCTTTGTGAAATTTTTAGTTGCATTGTGTTTGTAAGCACTAAAACTACCACCCGGCTTCGTTCTCGGTAGCAGTCTTGATATACCCGGTATATATACTACATACTAGAGCGGCCATTGGGAACAAAATCTGTGCGTATGGTGCGTGAACAGTGAACCTTTCGTTTTGTTACAAATATTTTGTTTGCAGTGTCCCCTCTAGTATATTATCTCAATGTACACGTACCGCTTATTTTGTTCCTCTGACATTGTGACACTATGTTATGCGATATGTGTAGAAATTGTCCAATAGGGTATTTGACTATTATCGATTTTTGGTATTATTTCGCTTACCAACACAAATATGTTAAAAATAAAACCTTGCTATCAAAAAAGTATTAAAGTAGCTTGTAACATAAGGCAAATATTAATATTTGAAATTAAAGAGTAGGGGTGTAGTGGGGACATCTTGCTGTCTCTTTCACATGCACACACTGTAATGAAATGAAATGAAATGTATTTTTTTTTTCATTGTAATGAATGACGAGATGAGCAAGCCGTTCGCCTGATGGTAAGCGATACAACCGCTCATAAACAGTAGCAAAATTCCATTGCGCTCGCCATCCTGAGACATAAGATGTTAAGTCTCAATATGTCCAGTAGTTACTCTGGCTACAATGTATTTATTGATCACGTAGGCAATTAAAAAGCTCTTATGACAAGTCAATACACATAGAACTTAATCTCTATATACAATATATTTTCTATACTTAGTATTACTTATTTTAATTTCTTGCTTTTATCAATTTATTTATTTTTAAGTTAATTTTATTTTTATTTATAATTAGTTTTATTTATTTATTTAGTTTTAATTCATATTTTATTTAAAATATTAGTTATTACTTTGTGGTAATTTATTTGTCAAAGAAATACGTTATTTACGTTAGTCAAATTAAATTAAATTAAATTATTAGTGGACCATGAATATTATTACAACGGTGCGTAGCGGTTTATTGTTACCACCGGATCCAACGCGGCCTTTCCCGAGAAGACCCGGCGAAACAAACTTAGTGGGCTTACACTACCACTGGAACTACGCGACGCGACCCAGTCCTGAGTATATCCAGCGACTAAGACTCAGTGGGCTTGTTTTGGGTCCAACTTAAGACAACGACCATAAGTATTTCCGAAACGTCCCGTATGTTTAGGCTTACTGCCGGATCCAACGCGGCCCTGACTGAGAAGACCCGGCGAACAAACTCAGCGGGCTTTACTTTACCACTGGATACTACGCGGCGCGACCCATTTCTGAGTAGATCCAGCGAGTCAAACTCAGTGGGCTTGGTTTTGGTCAATTTACTAAAATAAGTATTTGTGACTTGTCTTACAAAGATTTGCCATATTTATTATTATTTTTATTTGTTTTTTTCGATCGGTCGTCATATAATTTAATTGTATATTGGTTAATTTTTGAGTTCACAATTTTTGATATTTTTAATTATTTAAATTAGGTGGTGTAATAAGCGAATAGTTCAAAGCCCCAGGAGGTCACAATGTGCAAGAGAACACCTAATCCCGGGCTTTTTTATCCTCAATATATTCCTTAATATTATAATAACCCCTAGTCATAAGTTTGTTTTTGATATGTGTCCTAAAAAGTTTGTCGGGTAGCTGTGTTGTCCAATTGGGAAGTTTATTATAAAATTTAATACAACTACCCAAGAAATATTTTTTTGACTTGTCTAGTCTAAACGAGGGTAGTGCTAGTTTATTTTTATTCCGCGTATTAATAGTGTGGGTGTCACTGACCTTATAAAACTTGTTAATATTTTTACGAACGTGCATTATATTCTGATATAATGTATAATAACCCTAGTGACGTCACTATCTTGTTTCTAACTTGTATCATCCTGAATGGATTTATAAATTTCTCTGTTTGTTAGACTTTTTGATAAATACAATTATAAAATTGGAGTCAAACACCCTATTAAATTCAACATAGTAACTATGATCACACATGTCCGGTATCATTTGTACATTTAACAGAAACGCAACCTTAATTCAGACGAGTGCAAATACTTTTTTTAAGTTGATAGTCGCCCAAAATTTGCTAGAATATTGATAAGTTTCCGCTCGAAAGCATTCCTACCAAATTCCCGTAAATGTATATTGTGATCTAGTTATTTCATGCTATGTATCTTACAATGATTAATAAATATTATATGGTATACTTACTATGAAAGGATGTTTTTCATAATTTTAATTCCCCGCGATGATGAGTTAGGAGAATTACTTTATTTTTTTGCTTTTATTATTCAGTTTTTTATTATTTTATTTATTATTCAGTTGAGAGTTTACATCTTATGCCTTAGGATGGCGAGCACAATGGAAATGCCAAGCATCGCTTTGTAATTCATTGTGTTGTTTGGTTTTGGTACTGTTTATGAGTATATAAGTGCGTGGTGGCCTGTTGGTAAACGGACTAGACGCGACTACCAACATGTTCACGGTGGTCGCGGGTTCGAATCCCAGGGCATACCTCTGACTTTTCGAAGCCATGTGTGTATTGACAGTCAATCACCACGCACTAAAACGGTGAAGGAAAACATCGTGAGGAAACCTGCATACCATAGCGATTTATAAAAATTTCTATGGTATGTAAGTCCGCCAACCCGCACTAGGCCAGCGTGGTGGACTATATGGCCTAACCACTCTCAATCGATTACGATTGTAGAGTAGGCCCGTGCCCTGCAGTGGGACGTATATGGGCTGATACAATACAATACAATACTGTTTATGAGCGGTCGTATCGCTTACCATCAGACAAATGGTATACTCGTCTCGTCATTCTTTGCAATAATAAAAATAACAAGGAACTGAATAGAATTTCACAGGGTGTACGAATAAATATATTATAAGTTGTAGAAATAAAATAATTTTGATAGAAGTAATCATTTTGTGGGATTATCAATGTACTCAGGCGAATTTCTGTGCCAGGTCTAGCACAAAAACGATTTTACGTACGGAGCAGTAAGTGATTTGCATTACTCGTACCCTGTATGTAAATATAATGTGCCGGGTGGATTTTCAAAACTTGGGTAAATTGGTGTGGGTGTTTCATTCAATTTGTATTTTTAAAATTTAATATGTTTATTTCACGAGTGACAGTGATGCTAGACCTTCCCAAAGATAAATATATTTATTTTAATAAACAAATGTTTGTTTAGTGTCTGTTTTGTGTGACTCAAAGTGCCCTGAAGTTTCTGACTTATGAGAGGTTTTGTAAACCTACTTTTAAGTTAAAATGAAATTATTATATCTTTTGAGTATGCTAAGTTCGCTTCATAGTAATCATTTACATATACAGAGTGATATTGACATATGGTATTTAATTTAAAACACATGTTCCTTAATCCCCCTAGGTACTATTGTGCCAAATTTGAATAAAAACTGCCCGATAGTTTTGCCAAAAATAACGATTTTAGGTTTCAAGGCCTTTGATCAACCCCTATAGATACTGATTTTTTTTTGGTTCAGATAAGTTCCTCAACCGAACTGAAGTTCATCTAAGCGGTAAAAATACTCTTATCTACATGGGAAGTCCAAAAATCGCGACAACGAAAATCACGATTTATGACAAAAAATCTTCCCATATTTCTTTCAAATTACATACATTGTCACCTGGGGTGATGAGAAACATGTGGTTTAATTTAAGTAACATGTGTCAATATCACCCTGTATATAAACTCGCACCCTTTTCTCAGAAAGGCATATGTGCAACTAAGACACCCATATTTCGCCTAGTAATGAGTCTAATCTGAAATGAGTGCTAGATAGTTCTAGATTCATCCGAATCAATGTATTACATGGTATAGGTGTCTAAATTCACCCAAATCAATTTACAAAGAGTTTTCTAACTCCCCCGGTTCATAATTCAGTAGATTTCATTTTTGTTATTGAATGTTTACTATCAGTAGTCCGGTTATGTCGTTTTTTAATGTATTATTTGTTCCAATTGTATTTCTATCGATTCCCTTTCTACGTGTCTTGTAAATTGTTTATTTCGTGCATGTTAGTACGGATCCCTTACGTCTGGCCCAAACTCGGCCAAATAGTTTGGTGTTATAGATTTTAAACTTATTCAATGTATATGTGAATGTTATTTTAATGGAAGTTTGATAAGTAAAGTGTTTAGGAATGTTTTTTTCAATGCAAAGTAATGCATGCTTTAAAATAATAGAGAAATGTTGAAAGATATTTTCGTAAAATGACTTAAATTGTGTGTAAATTGTTTGCATATCCTTGTCTTATCGATTTGCCTTGTCTTGACTTGTCATTTGTTATAGCGTATATAAGGGATTTTTACATTAGCAAATGCAAATTTATGCACGCTGAGTGTTAGGTGTTGTGTATTTTATAGATAAATTAATCGAAAACACAGGTTAATATTTTTATATATATCGAATATATTTCAATAGATATTTAACTATAGATATTCAAATACTAAATGTTGATTGCATTTATTTATCAAACTTGTGATAAAGGTAGATTTGATGCATGGTGCATTTTCTACCATTCGTCTCTTTGTTTGCATAGTTTGGTTTAAGGATCTCTGTCTACTGCAATGTAAATGATCTATTTATGAAGTAATCGGGCCAAGAAATATTTGTGTTACTGTGAACCATTTCTTCTTCCCATAGACTATAACATGCAAGTTGCTATAAAAAAAACATACGTTAGTAGTCATACATAGTCCTGATCCCACAATAAGAGGAGGCTTAGGCCATAGTCCACTACACTGGGCTAGTGTGGACTTCGCATATGATAGAAATATATAATAAGTAAATAAACCCAACAGTCACATACATAGTCCTGACCCCACAATAAGATCCAGTCTTGTATCAGAATGGGTATGGGGTATCAGAAACTACGAGAGACTTTTCGGTCACACAAACACCCAGGGGCTCTACTCTAAATCCGAAACGAAGTTCGAATCTTCGGACGATCGAAGTTAATATACTATACGAATGTAAGTACATATACACACGCCGGCACAATTAGAGGAACACGCACAAAAATTAGTTTTTTTGTGTAATTTTGTTTGCTGTTTGTTTAAATGGTCTTTGTTTTATATTTCAGCACCTTTAAAAAATTAAGTATTGCAAAAAGATTTTTGGATATTATAGTTTTATCGTTAATTATACGCTCAAGTGTTTTTAAGATTTTTTCACTTTCAAGTGGTTTTACAAAATTTTGTTTAATTTCATTTTATGTGACTTAAGATATTTTTATTGTTATTGTTTTTAGAGTACCTGTCTTGTAGGATATAAAATGAGTGGCTTACCTTCCACTGAAGTTGCCAGAGCGGTAACAATGATTGAAAATGGTCAAGGGTAGGATTCAGTAAGTCGCGCATTGGGTGTGTCGGTATCTGTCGTCTTTCTCAACGTTAAACGTTAGAGGCACATAGGCTCCTATGTGCGGATGCCAGGATAAGGCAGAAAACGGTGGACCAGTACCCAGGATGGTCATTTTATACGGCTGAAAACTTTGAGAAATCGTCGTCAAACGGCTATTCAGACCCGAAACATGTCACAAGAAGTCCGTGATGTTAATATCAGTGAGCGTACAGTGAAAACACGTTTAAATGAAGTTGGACTGAAGTCTTACGTTCCGTCAAAAGCTCCAAAACTCGAGGTGGTACATAAAGTAGCCAGATAAGCGTTTGCTCATCAACACAGCGATTGGACAAATGAGTGGAGCCGAGTTTTGTTTAGTGATGAAAGCAGTTTTGTTGTGAATTGCATAGAAGGAAAGGAGAGGATCTGGAGGTATCGAGGAGAACGCTAATCGAGGAAACTTTACTGAAAGAGGTGTGTTATGGCGGAGGGTCAATTTTGGTATGGGGTGGTATATTTTTGGAAGCACGCGCGGAGTTAATACTTATAGAAAATGGGTCTTTAGCTGCACAAAGATACGTCGCAGAGATCTTAGAGTCCCATGTATTGTCTTTTGCACCATCCATAGGGGAATATTTTTTATTTATGCATGATCATGCGCGGCCCCACACAGCGCAAATGGTTCGCGACTACTTAAATAAAAAGAAAAAAAAGAAAAAAATGCTTTATTATCGCGCAAATTAGCCGCATACAACACAGTACAATAATTATAAAAATGTAACAATACAATAAATAAAAAAAAAAAACAAAGAAGAGACTAAATATAAAAAAGGAGAAAAAAATAACAGGTAAGTATGTTGCGCAGCTCACTCGCGATAACAGGTCAACATCTCAGCATGATGCTGTGTGATTACAGAAGCAACCACACAGCGCTGGTTTTCAGATGTAACCTTAGGCGACGCGACGTACAGAAGCTAAGCTAGCTCAGCAACAATTACAATAATAACAAAGATATTGTAAATAAGAAGAAATAAATAGTGCAGGCAATAAGTAGTAATTAAAAATGATAAGTCCAAATATAATGCACAAGTAATAAAAATAATAAAAAAAAAAAGTAGAATTAAAACGAGTGTCAGATAAATTCATTCATATAATGTCAAGAAAATAATAATAAAAATTAAATGCATAAAAATAGTGTTTCAAAATGAAGCAAATTGAAATAATTAATATAATAAGTGTCAATTTAAACATCGACAAAACAGACGTGAACAAAATCGTGGTATCGAATAACAATTTAACAAGATTTTATATCATATTGTCTCGCTCGCACATCGACGCTCGAACAACAACGCACACGCCGCGCCGTGCGCGCCGAGAGCCCGGTGCGGCGCGGCGCGGCGCAGGGAGTAGGAGTAGAGGTAAGAGGAGTAGGGATGCGACCGGCCGCGGTGCCATGCCGCGCCGCTCCCGGTCTTAAAGACGAGCGCTGCCGGCGCGGCACGCTGACCGTAACTAGTAACTACACGACCGATAATAAAACCAAGAGATATAATAATTTAGTATTTCAAAAAGGAGTGCAATTGAATATTAATGCAAATATTAAATCAATATAATCAATAAATGAATATTAAATCAGGCCCAAATCGCGCAAATGGATTGCCCAGCAAGATCACCAGACATGAATCCCATAGAGAACGAATGGGACGTTATCGGAAGAAAGATAAATGGAAGAAACCAAGTCCCTAAGATCGTCCAAGGATTAAAATTCATGTTGGTGCAAGAGTGGGAGAATTTGTCGCAAAAAATGATTGAGGACGTCATTAAAAGCATGAAGGATCATATCCAGACACTTATCAGAGCCCGTGGTAGCAATACGCATTATTAATTTTCTTAAATTATTTCTGTAAGTTTTTAAAATACACGATTACATTTACAATACAGAAATTTCATTTTACTGTATTTCCGTTTAATTGCATTTGCGTCATTAATTAAAGTATTTTTTCAATTATAGTAATTTGTTATAAATTTTGCCTCATTTTAAATATTGAAAAGTAAAAACATTCAGTTATTATAATATTTTCTAAGAAATTCAATATTTAACGCGTGTTCCTCTAATTCTGCCGGCGTATGTACTCTTATGGTCGTTATTGACTTATGGTCGTAACCATAGACTTATGGTTACGATGTACGTTATATGAATTCGAACATTTACAGAGTAGGTATATTCGTACCGTCATAAACTTTGATCGTCCGAAGATTCGAACTTCGTTTCGGATTTACAGAGTACTAGACCCGAAACAAATACTTGTAGATTACACAAATATTTTATCGAACGCACATCACGTTTAACAGCAATTATTTTAAAATCTCCAAATACCCGTTTTGTTATAGCATTGTACGTTGTAATAAACAGAGATCCTATGTAATATATAAGTGTAAGGTAGTAAATAGTAACGTATTGTATTTGCGCAGTGGATTCGGTACGGACGCGACGGACGCACGCTGCGTTCGCTATGGACGACGACGACCCGCCCACGCGTACGTATATGTACTCAATATACTACTAACACTACACTACATTAAAAGTATTTGATTGTTGTATAAACTAATGTAGTATACATATTTTTTGTTAATTTGTACTTTGTTTTAAGATTTTGATGCAGTTGAGAATGAAATAAATAAATGGATATGAAGTTTTGCACGTTCATAGTTTGCACGTCTTGTTTTAAAGTTAATTTGATAAATTTGTTTCCAATCTGGGAATAAATGTTGGAATATATATTGTAATTTTGTTTTTCATATACATATTCTGGACTTTAACTTGGTAGTACTGAGGTAAATTTTTATGTATCTGAATTTTTTACAGACCGTTTTAAATTTATTTATAACATTTTGCTAGTAATATACATTTTATATTTTTTCACACTTTACACACACTATTCTTGTATCACTCAATTCCTCAAAACTAATGAAAATTTCCAGCGGCGGCACCAGGCAAAGACAGGAAAGACAAAGACAAGAAAAAGTCGGAGCCGACCACAGACAAGGAGAGCAAGAGCGCTGAGGAGAAACGGAAACACATCAAGAGTCTCATAGACAAGATACCCACGCAGAAGGACCAGCTGTTCCAGTACAAACTAGATACTGCTCAGGTAAACATTGTACCAGGATTTGTCGACTATTTCCTTTGTGTTTAATTTAATTTTTGGAATATAATGTTAATGATGGTCAATTAGGAATTATTTATACTAATATCGCCAAGTGTCGTGCGTGGTGGCCTGTTGGTAAACGGACTAGACGCGGCTGCCCACATGGTCACGGTGGTCGCGGGTTCGAATCCCAGGGCACACCTCTGACTTTTCGGAGACATGTGTGTATTGATAATCAATCTCCACGCACTAAAACGGTGAAAGAAAACATCGTGAGGAAACCTGCATACCATAGCGATTTATAAGAATTTCTATGGTATGTAAGTCCGGCAACCCGCACTAGGCCAGCGTGGTGGACTATATGGCCTAACCACTCTCAATCGTATTCTCGATTGTAGAGGAGGCCCGTGCCCTGCAGTGGGACGTATATGGGCTGATACGATACGATCGCCAAGTGAACTGTGAAATATGTAAATAAAAAATGAAAATAATTTATTCAGTCTATTAAAATATTAAAGTAAATTGGGCCTCCGGAAATCTCACACCAATCAAATGAGAAAACATAGGTTTAAGGCGATTTTCTGTTAAACAGTGTTACAACATCGAGCTGTTTCTTTCATACTTCATTTTTTCTTTAGCTCGGTTCTTCCAATATAAAACACATAATTTAAACACCCTCTGTAGCCATGTTGGCTATATGTCCGAAGTGATATAAAAGGCCATGGGTTCGATCCCCGCACTGAGAGAAATGTTTTTGAAACTCACAAGCATTTGTCTTGGGTCTGGGTTTTCGTAAGACCGAAAACCCGTAGCTTCTGATAAATGACACAATACTTATTAGACTTTAATATGAGGTCAAGACTGTGACCTTTGGTTGTAACCAAATAACAACACATCCCACAGATCGACAACACACTTATGGAGAAAAAGATAAGGCCGTGGATAAACAAGAAGATCATCGAGTACATCGGCGAGCCGGAGCCCACGCTCGTGGACTTCATCTGCAGCAAGGTGGTGGCCGGCTCCGCGCCGCAGGGGATACTCGACGACGTGCAGATGGTGAGTATCGACATCATTATTATCATCTTCATCAACATCACGGTCATCGTTATTGTCATCAGAGTCATCATTATCATTATTATCATGGTCATCATTATTGTTATCAGGGTCATCATCATTATTATCAGTGTCATCATTTTTATTGTCAGTGTCATCATTATTATTATCACGGTAATCATCACCATTAACATCATCATTATCATTATAATCATCATCAAAATCAGCATCAATATCATCATCATTATCATCATCGTCATCAACATCAATATGATGTTCAGCACTATCATCACCGTGACTACTAATATGATCATCCAATTCATCAATGTTATCTTCATTCTTAATCGTAATCACTATTAATATCCTTAGCATAATTATTATTATCACAAACGCAATCATCGTCATTCACAAGAAATTGACTAGGAAACCATAGGCCCACCTTTTAGGATCTTTAGAGGGATCTATTGAAAACAACTTGCATCCAACGACCAATCTGAATTATTCTACACTATTAAGAGAAAGAGAAATTACTACTCGCCATAAATATTTCGGCCCCATCTGCCCATTTCAAATTTCAATGTACATACAAATGATAAATATATAAGGTTATAAAAGATTAATAGGAACTAGGTGAATAAAATTGAATTTGAATTTGAATTTGAATTTACAGAAACGTGGGGGTTACGAGGAAATACCCACCAGACATAGTTCTGACTATACACTAAGATCAAGTCTTGTCTCGGGTATCAGGAACTAAGAGAGACCTTTCATTCTCACAAACGCCCAGACCCGAACAAATGCCTGTGGATCACATAAATATTTGTCTTCGTTTTCTGAAATTGGAACTACCCATTCTAAATACCACAATTGTCAACAGGTCCTAGATGAGGAAGCGGAAGTGTTTGTAGTGAAGATGTGGCGGCTTCTCATATATGAACTGGAAGCGAAGCGTGCCGGCTTACACAAGTGAACCATCTCGTGCACCCACTAAACATACGGGGAATGTATTATTGTTGGAGCGTAAAGAGGTAATGGTTGGGTACATATTAAAGACTGTTTGACAGCCTCCGTGGCGCAGTTGGTTAGACGCCGCCTGTGAAACGAGAGGCCGCGGGTTCGATCCCCGCACCGAGAGAAATGTTTGTGCGGCCCACAAATATTTCTTCCGTGTGTGGGTGTTTGTGAGACCGAAATGTCTCTCGTAGTTCCTGATACACGGCACAAGACTCGATCTCAGTGTGGGGTCAGGACTATGTATGTGACTGTTGGGTGTTATTTTTACTTACTGTCCCTCACAACCACCACTATAACATCTATAAACTATCATTAACAACACGCAATGTAATGACACCGAGCATTGAAGCTCACAGAGTCTCCGGGAATGTCTAACTTGTCTTTAACCCGCAACAAAATTAATTAGAAAGTTAATTTAATAGTTGGAAATAAATTATTGTCCACTTCCCTTTGTGAAAAGTTAGGGTACATGCTGGTTGGTTATCAAATTATTGCGATGAATCTTTGTAAATTGGGGCTATGTTATTATAATGAATTGCAGTTGGTACCTTACTCTGTATAATAATAATGTATCTCTTTATGAAGGATGTTGGGGATGTTTGGACGAAAATTTAAGGACAAACAAGTTTAAATTCATTCATTTATTTTGGTATTCATATTCTTATTCAGTGTGGTTCATTCATAACAATAAGATTTTGTATTTATCGTGAGGTAACTTGCCTATAACACTTGGTAAGAAACAGCTGACTGTTTCTTTTAAATTGATGAGCATAAAACTTAAACCCATGTAAAAGTTCCTTGGTTTTTTTTGTAGAAACTAGAACTGTGGACATAATCTAGTAATTAAAACTACGCAATGTACCTAACCATTACATTATCATTGTAAGTTCAAAGTCAAATGCTCCAACAAAGACACATGGGAAACAGAATCGAAATTAAATGAATTAAATGTGTAATATGTCTTAAATGTATGATAAAGGACAGAAACATTGTAAATTACATTATGTATAAGACATTGATGTCTGTCTAGAGTACATGCTATGAATTGTTGAAAAAGTTTATGTATCCGAAAAGATAGCTGACCTAACATTGAGATAGCCTCTAAGAAATAACGTATTTTTACAAATATACGGCGATTGATTGGTTTTAGATTGTTAAATATTCGTCTGTATATTTTACACTTGACTGAAAAATTATACAGGGTATATCAAGACTGCTACCGAAAACGAAGCCGGGTGGTAGTTTAAGCAACTTCAGACACAATGCAACAGAAAAAGTTGCAAAAAAAAGCGAAATTTTTTTTTTGTTATTTTTTTTTCCTGTGGCCATATTTGGGTGGTAAATACATTTTTCCTAAAATAATAGTATATACCCTTTTATTTATAAATACTTTAAGGTATAAAAGAGTTTAAATTATTATTTTAGCAAAAACTATGGATTTACCACCCAAAAATGATGATATTTAAAAAATCATAAAAAAAAATTGTCGCGTTTCTAGGCGAAACTTTTAATTGCATTGTGTTTTTAGCCACTAAAACTACCACCCGGCTTCGTTTTCGGTAGCAGTCTTGAGATACCCGGTATGTACCACAATAACTAAAAAAAAAAAATTATCTATAATAATGAAAAACTATATTCTTAAATACTACGTCTCTACCGGGTATCTCAAGACTGCTACCGAAAACGAAGCCGGGTGGTAGTTTTAGTGGCTACAAACACAATGCAACTAAAATTTTCGCATAGAAACGCGACAATTATTTTTTATGATTTTTTAAATATCGTCATTTTTGGGTGGTAAATCCATAGTTTTTGCTAAAATAATTATTTAAACTCTCTTATATCTTAGAGTATTTATAAATTAAAGGGTATACACTATTATTTTAGGAAAAAAATTATTTACCACCAAAATATGGCAATAGGAAAAAAAATTCAAAAAAAAAAATTATCGCTTATTTTTGCAACTTTTTCTGTTGCATTGTGTCTGAAGTCGCTTAAACTACCACCCGGCTTCGTTTTCGGTAGCAGTCTTGATATACCCTGTATAGTCTAAATTTTCAATGAGACTATCTCAATGTAGATATATGCTACTGATATGTATGAATGAACAATAAGTCAAAAATTCTATAGACTGGCCACTAGTCTAAAAATGTAAATTGATGCAGAATGTTAGGGGAATGCTCCCGAAAGTATAGACAGTAGAACTAAATAGTATAGACAACAAAATAGACAAGAAAAAATGGTAGAAGAAAGCTATTTTGTTGCATTATAAATTAATTTCTGGGTAGATAATAACGAAAATGTATTAAAAAAATGTTTTTATACTTAAGTTTTAATAGCACAATGTAATGCAAAAACATCAGCTGTTAGGGGTCAATGACATGCTTAGCCACTAAGTTTTGTACGTACATTGCTGGCTGTATATCAAATGAATAAAATTGTAAAGTAATTGAATATTGGTTTCCGTTTTAAAGTAGTAATTTATTATTTTGACTTTGGGAGTGTTCTCCTTACATCCTGAATAAATAGGTGTTAGACTTAGCCCAGACTCCTAACTTAATATATAATTCACTGCCGCGATGGCGTAGATGTCTTACAGTACAGTTACAAAGCTGAGTTCGAAGGTTCGAATCCCGGGTCGGGCTTTTTTTTTTATTTATCAGTCTGGAGTCGGAAAATTGTGCCCGATATGGCGATAGGCTCGCCCCCTGTTACATTGTGGAACGGAACATACAAGGTGAAATGAGGGTGCCCTAGCACCTCTGCTTACCCCTTCTGGGAAAAAGGCGTGAGTTTATGTATGTGTGTACATAAATTAGGTATGTTTAATTATAATGTTATATCAGTTACGTCACCTTAAATATCCTTTGATTAAATTCTGAGTATTTTAACTGAAGGATACAGAATAAATTACATTTCATAGAATTTTAAGCATAGACATTACTTGTCTATGATATGACGACTAAGGTATGTATTGGGCTAAGTCCAGCACTGATTTTTCTTGGCTTATGATACTGTCGTATTCACGTCGCCGTGAAGCCAATGATTGTGAATAAAACCTCAAGATTCCTAATGATTGCTCCAACTTATAGCAATAATATACTATATTATACTGTTGAGATATTTACAAAAAATCCTTTTTTTTGCCAAACAAGTAATTTTTTTGTCAATTAATTTGCTGATGGTACAGCTTTGTACAACTTTCATTCATCAAGAAATGTGATAAATAGGGTCGTGTTTTTTAATAATACAACTCAAGCAGTTTTCTGTTTATTTTGCAGACCATACTTAAAGATTTTACGGATATTTCTAAAATTAGAATTTCTTTTGTTTGTATGGTACTGTGGGTGCGCTTAGTGTTGCAACTTTTATTTTTTCTGTCATATTTATTTTATATATTGTATATAATAAATGTGGTTAGTATGTTCGTTTTGCAGGCTTTATACAGACTATAAATGCCGAAGGCTGCCTGTCTAATAAGTTCATTCATTCGTTCGGTCTTCCATTCGTTTCAGTTCGGTCTAAAGCCTACAAAGTGAAGTTAGTTTGACGCAACAATGGACTAGAACGGTTGTATGTCTGCGTGTGTGTTTGTATGTATGCGATTGGTTGTTGCGTTCATTAGTGTAACGTTAAGTTTAATAATACCTCCTTAGTGGATATAAATAAATATTATTACTATGATGATTTTGTTTTATTTAATGGATCATATAAAAATCTCAGTTTAATGGGTATAAAGTACCCAACAAGCACACACAAGAAGTTAATTAAACATGGATTCAACTAAAACCCAAAACATAGACAAATTGGCAACTCAATTTGTGAACGGTAATTCATGCTTAACTACACAATAAATTACATATGAAAGCCTTGATATGAAAGCGCTAGTTTTTCGAAGAAGGGCTAAGGCGCGGGAATTCAGAAAGCGTTTATAATTTAGCTAATAGACTACTACTCGTTTCACATAAATATTACCCCTTAATCTACAAAAAAGGTTTAACTCATCCGTATACATAGAAACAGAAATAGACCTGTATACAGGGTGTACTTTTTTTTTGTTTCAAGGGGAAAAGCTATTAAACTCTTTTTTCGGTCCCCCGTTGAGGCCGAAAGGGGTATGTTAGTGTCTCTGGCCTTCTAGCCCGGTACAAACGCGGATATTATGGCCAGCATACTGACTAAAATCCTCTGGATAGCCGTCACACGCATTGTGGGCAGCACTGGATATTGCAGGGCGAAAAACACCCGATTTACGTCTGCGTTACCACCCCGGGCAAAACCATAGCTGGTCCTTCTAAGCCTCGGTGACGCAGTTGGTTCGACGCCGCCTGTGAAACGAGAGGCCGCGGGTTCGATCCCCGCACCGAGAGAAATGTTTGTGTGGCCCACAAATATTTCTTCCGGGTCTGGATGTTGGTGAGACCGAAGTCTCTCGTAGTTTCTGATACCCACGACACAAGACTCGATCTTAGTGTGGGCTCAGGACTGTGTACGTGACTGTTGGGTGTTATTTATTGATTTATTTATCGGGGCCCGGACGATCCCCAGCTACAGTCGTAGCTATTCTATAGTCGTAATATAGTCATATTGGATGCACTTTGAGATCGTGGGCGTCCATGATAGAGACGAGGTATGTCACAATGCGACTGAAAACGAAGCCGGATAGTAGTTTTAGAGACTTCACATACAATTATGCAAAATTTAATGGATTATTTTCATTTCATGTTATTGCGTAACTAACGTACGTCATATGATAGTAATTTCACGCTTACTATGGAAAATATGGATTCATGTAAAACGAATCGATCAATCACTGTTATCTGTTGACAGATAAAATAAATTAGATTCACTTATAAGACATGGTTTTTCAGTTTCTAATCAAATATGGAATCTGTCGTGGCCTTAGCTTGTACGCTTTTGGTAAGTTAATAGATAAATATTCAATAGGTACTAAAATAACACTCATAGGTTTCAGGACCCATAGGTGGCAGGCCGGTATAATTGAATCGAATGGCATGAGTGATGACCATCCGGCGTAGCGCAGTTATTATTCTGTTACAAAACCTAACTATTTTCATATTATCCATCTCTTTGAACCAAGTAGATAGGTTAAGGCGCCGAGACTTTTTTTTTCAATGAATGGTGAGAGGAGCAAGCCGTACGCCTGATGGTAAGCGATACGAC
Source organism: Hyles vespertilio (assembly GCA_009982885.2). Lineage (NCBI taxonomy): Eukaryota > Metazoa > Arthropoda > Insecta > Lepidoptera > Sphingidae > Hyles > Hyles vespertilio. The sequence continues at coordinate 11,084,748 of CM042827.1, forward strand.
CGCTAATAAACAGTAAAAAATTCCACTGCGCTCGCCATCCTGAGACATAAGATGTTAAGTTTCAATATGTCTAGTAGTTACTCTGGCTACAATGTCCTTCAATCCGAAACACAACAGTGCATTTACACTGCTGAGACTGAAAAAATGTTGAACCCCTGCAACTTAGTCTCATTATGGCCAGTTGCTGTGGCTATGATATCCTTCAAATCGGAACACAATAGTACATTTGTACTGCTGTTCATACATTACGGGTAATATGGCCATTACATGAGTATCAATTTTTCAAATTCAACAAAATTCACGATGTTCTTTCACTTTTTCAACAGTTCCAATATGCATTCGGCAATCCTTTACGAGAAATATATCCAGTTGGTGATTCCCACGTAAGTAAAAAACAATATTAAAGAGCCCACAATTATTAGTGGCTACCTCGTTAGTTATAGTACCAACAGTAAGATTACAAAGCTGACGTCTCTGGTACGAATCCTGGGTCGGGTAAAATTATATTGTATTTTTCTGTTCAATATGAAGCCGGAGTCAGGAATTTGTGCCCGATTTGGTCATCGGCTCGCCCACTATCACATCGTGAGACGAAACACACGGCAAAAAGTGGGTGTCTTAGTAGCACCTTTGTCTAGCCCTTCTGAAAAAAAGTTAAAGTAATTATGTAAGTCAGAATACTTACAAAATGTAGTCTAACAATTGTGTATATTATTACAGGAAGATTCAATATCTAACATAGAACTGCTACTGCCATTAATGGTCAAAGGCCGCGGATCTCAAAACAAAAGGGATATTCACTATCCAAACACAAACGCCAAAGATCTCGAGCCAGACTTCTACATTCACGCGCCTTCAGATTACATTGCCAAGCTCAAAGATTTGATGGACGATTCTAATGAAGAAGAAGCTGCTTTTATAAGAAATGATAATAAAAGACTTAGTGTTAAAAAGGAGCTGAAAGACATTAATCTAGAGGAAAATATTCCAAAAGATTTGATTAAAGAAGCGGCAGCAAAATCCATACCAGTACCTTTGGATATACTAAAAGCATGTTCTAGATTGCTAAACCACCCAGCACTTAAACAGCATGATAATGTAAATATAGAAATAGCTGTACATTATTGCAATGAATTACTAAATGCCATAAGCGACAGTGACGAATCGAACGAAAACGATTCCTATGACGAGGATAGTGAAGAACATAATCCTAATGTAAAATCTAAGTACATTGTAGAGGATTCCCCCAATGAAAAATGCTCCTGCTGCCCTCAATATGTTTTGTCTGATGTGAATCATTTGAATCATGATTTTCATGAACATGATTTTGATAAAAGAGGCCCTCCTAATCGTTTTGTGAATAATGCTCCTGTTGGCTGGTTTGGGCCTTACAATGGAAGGAGGGGGTGGATGGTGTTAAATGAACCATATCCTGGGATGTAAGTAGATATTGATTATATATTTTTTATTACAATGAATGGCGAGACGACCGTGCTATTTGCCTGATGGTAAGCGATACGACCACTCATGAACAGTAACTAAACCAAACAACGCCTTGAATTACAAAGCAGTGTTTGGGATTCCACTGCACTCGCCATCTTGAGACGTTAAGTCTTAATATGTCCAGTAGTTACTCTGGCTACAATGTCCATCAAACCGAAGCACAACAGTATATTTAAACTACTGTTTGGAGAGAAATAGACATTGCGGTTGTACCTACCCAGGCGGCCTCTCACATATAAGAGTCCTACAACCAGTAAAAATATAATTAGTATAAAACCTTGCGCATAGTATTATTATAAATAGGAAGCACACCTGCCCACCTTATCGTAAATAGCCACCACTTTCATTAAAGCTGATTTGTAATCATAATTTGCTGCTGGTAGAATCCGCCCGACAAACGACCAACTAAACCAATGATACATATTACAAGTGCGTCGCGTTTCGAGGTAATTTTGTGTATATCTGGATATGATGGCAATATTGTATCGAACGTGAGAGAAATCATCTCACTTGGTACTCAATCTGCAGTGCACTTATAACTCATTTATTATTTATTGCAATAAAAAAATTATACAAGCAACTGTAAATTGATATCTTTTCTATGCTTTTTAGGTTCAGAGCTTACGTTCACAAATACAAGTAAGTCAAAATGAATTAATATTATTTCATTCGTAAAAATAATATCAATTTCAAACCTTTGTTATTTTTAAAATAAATTATTCCTTTTTTTCAGGAAAATGGATATTTGATAAAAACATTGTTATTTTTCAGAGGCGAAACATACGTTATATAAGGATTGTTACTGATGTAGTTTTTTAATAAAGATTTAAAGTAAATCTGTTTTATTTTCTTTGGTTAGCATATTTTATTGGAGGTGACGACACTTATGACCTTCCTTTTCATTTCTTTCTTATCTGTGCACTTTTAAATGCCATGATATCATTTTATGATGCCAAATACCTATAGTCCCACAAACTTATCTGACCCGGTGAGAGAGTCGCTGTAATCGAATTTGGTGTTGCCATTAAAAATAGATATTGCAATAAAGTGGGTAAAGTAAGATTTTTCAATCCGATCAATAGTGTCGGGAAAATGAGTGGACCAGTTTCATCTGCATGTTTTCTTCCTTCACAAGATTTTTAACAAATTGCTCCCCCTTAAAGTAGTCAAAACCCTTAAACAAGTGTATCTGTATCAGCCCATATACGTCCCACTGCAGGGCACGGGCCTCCTCTGCAATCGAGAGTACGATTGAGGGTGGTTAGGCCATAACACAGGCCATATATTCCGCCACGCTGGTCTAATGCGGGTTGGTGGAGTTACACAGGTATCATAGAAATTCTTATAAATCGCTATGGTATGCAGGTTTCCTCACGATGTTTTCCTTCACCGTTTTAGTGCGTGTTTGTTGACTATCAATATACGCATGACTCCGAAAAGTCTGAGGGGTGCCCTGAGATTCGAACCCGCGGACACCGTGAAATTTGGTTGTGAAATCTGGTCCATTTATCAACAGGCCACCACGTAACGATAAATTTTAGTTTATGATATGAACTTACATATATTGTACTAGTACGTACAAAGTTCTGTTTTAGTGGAATTTATTTTGAAAAGCTGACAACACAAACCTGTGGCGGCAGCTACGCGATGATATAGGTCTACCAGAATCTCATGGCATTTTGGGAAATTTGAATTTACGCATTGCAACACTGGGGTAATTGGATTAACATATTTTGATACTTTCAATAATTGTAATTAATTATTATTTCAAAAATGACATTTTTTTAGTACAACTTTGTAAATAAAGTACATAATGTTTTAAGTAAAATATATAGGTTATTTAAACATTAAAATTACTTCAAAATTGTACTTTTAGATTAATAGCCAATTAAAATAGGAAATAAGATTTTTTCAGTTTTAAATTATAATATACATACGTGCCTTGTATTTATAATATAGAGGGAGCGCTGGTACTTTCAAAACGTAGATGTAGATAAAAATGGTGGTACGGAGCTACCAGTTTCGTTTTAATTATCTGTTCTTATTAGTTCTCACTTAATCAAACTACTTATAATTTGGAAATTGAAAGTAATTAATTGATTTAAATAATTATTAGATTCGATAAATGTTATACGAAAGATGCAAGATGTAAAATAAAAACGTATAATTTTATTTTCAGTCTTCTTTATTTCATTAACATTTTAGTCAGAGCTGACTTCTAAATACTCTTCCTGTACATCTTCTGATGAAGACGATGAAGATAAAGGAATAATACTAAACCGTTACTCATCTAAAATCTCTGGAAATTCCTGTACATAGGTATTTAATGCATTACTGTTTAGTTTCAAAAAATGATATCAAAGTATATACGATAAAACACATGCACATATCTATAAAAAAGCACTAACCAAAAAAAAATGAAGTATCAAAACTATTCACTCCGACTTACTTGTTAAAACGACGTCGATTTTAAAATCAACGATTTTGTTTAAATTTGACCAAATTATTCACGGATCTGGCGATAAACTTTGTAAACAATGTGTCGCACTTGTAATTGTAGAACTAATTTGTACATTTTCGCTAAGAATAGAAATCTTAAAATATTCACATCGAATGACATAAATCAAGTTTTGAATCAGCTGTTGTCTGATGGTATTGCCACATAAAAATAATTATGTTTTTTTTAAGTTTATGCCATGAGATTCTGGTAGACCTATACAATTTTTCGAAGGGTATTATTGGTATCTGAAGACGCTTTTCTTCCTACGTAAAATTTAATACCTGAAGTTTAACATTCCTACCATCACTTTTTAAAGTTTTCGGCAATTTTCACTAGTTTTAAATAATGCAGGAAAATAAATACATTGAGTAAACAACCAATGGCCGATATGGCAGCGACTGGCAGGTAGATTGACAATTGCAAATGACGTCGTTGTTTCCACTTTTGGCCACCGGGCCAGATAAGTTTGTGGCTCTATAATTGCTAGTTCCTAAGTCCAAGGGTTAGTTTTCTTTTTGTAACTTTTTCTCTTTAAGTGAATAATTTTCGCTTTTTTTAAATAAAATATATAGTTTATTTCATTATTTTTGTGTTTTTGGTTTAGTTTCATAAATGTTTTATTGTTTTCTCAATATTAATTAAATTTATTATTTTTTGTTGCGTTTCCAATTTTCACAATTTATACACTTTTTTATATAATCTGTGTTTTTTTTTATAATACATGACATTGGCGAAATTGTCAAATCTGCGACAGAGCCATAAAAAATAAAAACTGAACTGAACCTAAGTGGTAAAATAGTTATATTTTTAAACCATAAAGCAACAACCGTAAACGATAATGGAAAACTCGTCATACTAGACTTAGGCTCAGTTGCACCAAGTAACTTTGCCAATACCTTTGCCTATGAAAATGTCATCGCCATACATTTGAGATGTATTTGACCTTGCGAATGTATGGCATTGACAGTTTCAAGGGCAAAGGTATTGGCAAAGTTAGTTTGTGCAATTGAGCCTTAGAGAAATGTGTCGCGTTTCTTGATTCCTCCACAATCGAGAGTACGATTGAAAGTGGTTAAACCATAATATAGTCTACCACGCTGGCCTACTGCGGTTTGGTGGACTATACGTATCTTAAAAATTCATACAAATCGCTATGAAATGCTGGTTTCCTTATAATGATGTCCTTCACCGTTATAGTGCGTGATGATTGACACACTATCAATACACACATGACTCCGAAAAGTCGGGGGTGTGCCCTGGGATTAGAACCTGCGACCACCGTGAACATGTTGGCAGCCGCGTCTGGTCTATTTACCAACAGGCAACCACTTCTTCACGTTTCTTGATTACCGTTTATATATTTAGTTTAAGGAATGCTGGCGTAACTATTTCAACTGGCTACCATCATTTTTTGTACTCTTAACTTCAAATTAAAATTGATCAATATTTTTGTATTTTATTCACATCCCAAAACAGATTTTTGACAGCAGTTGCAACATCTCGGTAGAATCATCTTGGGTGGGATAGTATTCTCGAAATTCAGGTTTTTGGGCCCAGGTTTAAAGGCAGCCAGGTATACTTTGCCTTTGCTGTCGTATTTCGGTCCTTCGGGGATGAGCACGTTGCGTTGGCACATACGACCCTGAAGAGAAAATAATGGACTTAAATACATTTTTATTTCATAGATCCAGCATACGAACAGACAGGTCACCAGATGGCAAGTATATGTTTTGCATAGGTCCGGCTATCGAGTACACAGGTCACCTGATGATAAGTGATTACTACCGCCCATGGATATTTTGCCGGGCCATCAAATTGGAGAGAGAGCGGGAAGGAAAAGATGGGAAGAGATAAGGTGTATTAGATGATTGGAACCAAGACGTCGTCCAGTATAGTATCAGCATACTGCTCTCTGCTGGGCCCAGGACTGATCTACTGCACAGGATTCGATTGGGACGGCTTAGGTTGTTGTTCATTACATTGACAGAATCCGGCTTGGGTTCGAATCTAATAGAATTTCTATAGAAACACCAGATACAATATTTCATTTGAACCATAATTATCTCGAAATGCAAGAGATTATTGTGTTTGTCCTTCGGTTCTCTGTTTTTATAGATTGCAAAATTCTTTAGTGTAGTTACTAGTATAAAAATGGCTAGAGAAAGACAAAAAAATTCTAAATCTTCACATATTTCCCTTTAATTCATCCTTACCTTAAGCCTCAGCATATGTATGCGTCCTCCTTTCGCTGGAGCCATATCCAACTGCTCAGAATTAGGCAAAGGTATTTGCTCCCGACTATCCGTAGCTTTCATTCTTAGAAACTCCTTGTTCCTCATCGTAGTCACCTGAAATTTACCACGACCACTCTCCAAAGCTTCTTTCTTTGCGAAATACATTTTCAATTTCTCCAAATTATCCTTGCTTATTTTTGTGGTCTCAGTTGGTTTTTGCGTCGTTTGAACTTTCGAGAAACGTTTTGGAGTAACTGTTATAGAAGGTTCTGTCTCTCTATAGTCAGTTGAATTTGTATCTTCATCGCTAAGCGATTCATAAGCCCTTCTTTTACCGCCAAATATTTTATTGCTACTTTTGACGTAATGGAATTTCAGATTGTCTTTAGGCGGTGGTATTTTTGTGGCAACTCTAGCTAATGCGTCAGCGTAGTCATCGTTGTTTCGACGCAGATCTTCTTTTATTTTGTGTAGGAATTCTACGCTTTTTTCATCTTTGCCATGTTTTGCATCTGAAACGATTTTTTTATGTTATAATTTTTCCTTAAACTATTGTTCTATGATAATATTTGTCTTATATTGATTGATCTAGTAGACATCAACATTTTATTCGTTTTGGTGCCAAGAAAAAATATATCAAAAGTTTACCTTTTAGTGATTATATCAAATTATTTACTTACTGATTATTGAATTTATATCCGGTGGAGCTTTTTTGTCACATAAATATAAATCTAAACTCGATAGAAAAACTAATACATATAATTCTTGCTTCATATTCGCACACAGATTTGAAATATTTTCAGGTTTATGACAAAGCTGTTAAAACAAATTTATTGTAACAATGAAAATGTTTGTTCGTGTCGTTTTTGTTTAGTAAATTATAATTTAAACTAAACATATTTATTTCAAATTCAAGTTAGGATTAATGGCAATTGTTTTCACAACATTATGTGCATCTAATACAATTAACATGTAACTATGTGATATACATACATACACAAACCCAGGCTTTTTTCCCAGAGTAGGCAGAGGTGGCAGACCACCCATATTTCACCTTGTATCGTCCGTCCCACATGTGATAGAGGGCGAGCCTATCGTTATATCCCGCACAAATTCCTAACTCAGCCTGATAAGGATTACAAAAATCTAATATCACTTTGCCTGATTCGGGATTTGAACCTGAGAGCTCAGCTTTGTAACCATACCGTGGGACGGAACATATATGACGGAATGTGGGTTTCCTGGCAACTCTGCCTACCCCTTCTAGGAAAAAGGCGTCAGTTTATGTACACGTATGTAATAAAACAACATATTAACTTTATTAAGAATAAATTCATTTTTTTGATTATATAGGATTAATTGCCTGTATAAAATAATCTATAAATAAATGAAAGCAATTAATTCCTGAAATTATGAATAGAAATATAAATAAACCAAAATAAATACTCGAGGAATGCCGCACGAAAAATGGCACTAGTTTTATTTTTATAATATGAATAAAGTATTTTTATGCCCTAGTTTTATTGCAGTTGAATATAGAATAACTAGGTGAAAAGTTTTCACAATTTACATACATTTATGGTTTATTCACGACTAAATAGTGGGGTTGATTGCAGCATACGCAAAAAATTCAGCGTCAGAAAATACCTATTTTTCTTCACTAATTCATGCCACGTAAACTTTGAGAACAGAAAATGAAAATAATTGCTTGAATCCATTAAGATGTTCTACATCATATAGATTCAGTAATTTTTTATCTATCACCGGTTCGGAAAGCGGTGTTCACTAGAGAAGAACGGGCAAGAAACTCTAGTGCTGCTCTTTTCAAAACCAGTTTACAATTTGGTGATTATTACTAAAGTACAGTGGTTTAAATCAGAGCAGGTCATCAATAATTTGTTATAACATTTAAAAAATACGAACATGTTTACATTATATTTAATATGGCCGAGTGAAGGGAAGAAGAACGAACGAAGAAACGGTATCATCTGCTTCTCTTTTGAAAGCATAAAGTATAGATTAGTAGGTAGCAGAGGATTTTCTATATATTTTTTTTAAGTAGCCTGTATACAAGTTACATCAAGACTGCGACCGAAAACAATGCCGAGTGGTAGTTTTACTAACAGCCTCCGTGGCGTAGTTTGTTAGACGACAGATGTAAAACGAGAGGCTGCGGGTTCGATCCCTGCACCGAAACAAATATTTGTGCGAACCACAGGTATTTGTGTCGGGTCTGGATGTTTGTGAGACCGAAAAGTCTCTCCTAGTTACTGATAATCACGATACAAAACTTAATTGATTCGGGTCTATGTATTGACTTTTGGGTGTATTTATTTCATTTAGAGCATATAGAGTATTTAGAGCTATAGATTTTAAATAAAGGAATACGAATGTTGCTAGTATTTTCAAATTTGTATTTGATAAGTAATTTTGTCGCTAATGAAATTTTCAGCAGCTGACTGTAGTTTATATAAAGTTGCGTTGTGTCGCGTTTAATTTCGTGTCCTAGTTTTGTTATGCGAATATAAATAATTTACACAAAACTCTAAAGTATACAAATTAACAACTAGTACCATTAAAACTATTTTATTAATTATGTTCGTAAAGGATGGGCTCAATTTTTGTAGCAAAACAAAAGATCGACGTCAAGAAACATTTTTGCAGTCTTGATATTTCCGGTCTGTTTTCTGTGGATCTTAATGTCCATTAATCACCTAAATCGTAACCTAATCTTTTTTTACCACTCTTTACACCCTCCTTCAAAAACCGAGAAGACACCAATGATTCTACATATATTATTGTATCAGCCCATATACCTCTCACTGAAGGGCACGGGCTTCCTCTACAATCGAGAGTAAGATTAAGAGGGATTAGGCCATATTGTACACATTGAATCATCGACTTAATGAGACTCTAATGATTACAGGCAATAATATTATTAAAATTATTATTTTTATATTACAAATTCAGATAGGCAAAAAGATAGATAACTCCTGTTATTGTTTGCCACTTAATAAAATAATATGACATATAGCCAACAACTATAAACAAAGAGTGCAGCAAATCGCAGTCTTCGTCACTACTTAATAATAAGATTAAAACTTCAAGTCAATTGTCAGCATCTTCGAAGCTAAAATCTTCCGCAAAGTTGGACACTTCGTCATTTTCTGATGTTTCTTGCATGTACTGCCTTCGGGATTTTGGTAGCCTGAACTCCGGGAATGGTTGGTCGTCAAGGTTCATTATAGCTACTCCATCCTGGCCTGTTTCTTCTATAAATCGACGTGCAGTCATGCTGCGGCGGTTAGGGTTCGCGGGTTTGATCTGAAAATGTATTTCAAAATCAAATAATTATTGCGAAGACAAGTGGTAGTTTTAGTGACTTCAGACACAATGCAACTAAAAATGTGGGAAGCAACATCTATGAATTTTATTTTTTTCCTATTGGGATGTTGCTGTTCCATTGTATTTGGTTGGTTAATACGTAATTCTACCTGAAGTAATAATGCGCACATTTTTATTTTAAAATTACACTGATAGCTATAATTACATAGATATGAGATAAAAATTACCTTTATAATCTTATATTTAACTCTAGTATTAGATACATTTTTGTATTCATCGTTGTCCTCGTAAAAATCATTGTTAACTAGGCCCATCCTTTCATCATTAATATAGTAGTACAGATCTTTCTTTGATACATCATCTTTCTTAATTTGGTCATCTTCCTCGTAAGCCCGAGGTCTTATTTTGTTTGGAACTTTGGATCTTAGTTTATCATTTGCATGATAATCGTAATCTGGAATATTTAAAGTGGTTTTGGGTAATTACTCATAATTTAGAAATTAATTACTCCCTCAATCCCGATATTTTTTTTTGTGGAGAAGGTACCCGAAAAAGAAGGAATTAACAGTGTTTTGAACCCAGAATTAAATGCACTATAAATATCAATAATAAGAGCGTCGTGGCCTGTTGGAATACGGACCAGACGCGACTGCCAACATGTTCACGGTAGTCGCTTTTGGTTTGGTTTGGAACCCCAGGCTACACCTCTGACTTTTCGAAGTCATGTGTGTAATGATAGTCAATCACCACGCACTAAAACAGTGAAGGAATATATTGTGAGGAAAACGGCATACCATAGCAATTTGTATAAATTTTTATGGTATGCAAAAGTTCGGCAACCCGCACTAGGCCGGCGGGGTGGTTTATATGGCCTAACCCTTCTTAGTCGTACTTTCGACTGTGGAAGAGGTTCGTGCCCTGCAGTGGGATTATCTCTTTGTCTATCTCTATTTATAGGTTGGCCCTAAAAAGTACCATTATGTTCTAGATAGTCCATTTGACTAGTATAAAATTTATCAACTACATTAAATAATACAGAAGTGTTATGAAAACTGCGAGAACACACGCAATAGTAACGCTTATACAGGGTATATCAAGACTACCGAAAACGAAGCGGGGTGGTAGTTTTAGTGACTACAAACACAATTTGCAAAGAATGCGACATTTTTTTTTAATATTTTCTAAATATATTCGAGTTTGGGTGGTAAATCCATAGTTTTTGCTAAAATAATAATTTAAAGCCTTGCGTACCATAGTCTTAAAAAAAAAGGGTGTACACTATTATTTAGGGAAAAACTATTATATTATTTACCACCCTAATACGACGATAAAAAAATAATAACAAAAAACAATCGTCACCATGTTTTGCACAAAATTTAGTTGCATTGTGTCTGAAGTCACTGAAACTACCACCCAGCTTCGTTTTCGGTAGAACTCTTGATATACCCTGTATAAAATAACAAAAACAAATCATTGTAAATAGCATACCATCTGCAGTATTCTCAGGGGACCTGTGATCGTTCGCTTGGCGGTTGAGAGGGAAATCCTCCTCCGATTCAGTGGGGAGGTAATCATAATTGTCTTCCATCAACTGTCTTCGAATGTCTGCTAGTAAGTCTGAAGATTGTGGGCTAGATGCTACAATTAATTATACAGGGTATATCAAGACTACTACCGAAAACGAAGCCGGGTGGTAGTTTAAGCGACTTCAGACACAATGCAACAGAAAAAGTTGCAAAAAAAAGCGACAATTTTTTTTTGTAATTTTTTTCCTATTGCCATATTTTGGTGGTAAATACATTTTTTCCTAAAATAATAGTGTATACCCTTTTATTTATAAATAATCTAAGGTAGAAAAGTGTTTATAATATTATTTTAGCAAAAACTATGGATTTACCACCCAAAAATGACGATATTTAAAAAATCATAAAAAATAACTGTCGCGTTTCTTTGCGAAATTTTTAGTTGTATTGTGTTTTTAGTCACTAAAACTACCACCCGGCTTCGTTTTCGGTAGCAGTCTTGAGATACCCGGTATAGTTATAAGAAAATGGTTCTCCTGACGGTAAGTTACTGCAAGAGCTCATCAACATCTAAAACTTTCTGATCTCGAATCCATTAGTCTTCTAAATAAGAAAGAAAGAAATAATGAAGAAACCGGCAACAGGCATTGGGTTTCTTGAATCCGTTTTCAAATAAAGAAACACATAAAAAAATCGAACCAATTGAGAACCTCGTCCATTTAACAAGTAGGTTATAAAGGAAACTTATATTTTACTACGCGACATTGGTATGATGCCGTTTAAGCTACAATATATTATATAACCATCCAAAGTAACTATAGTATCTTCTTTTCTAGGTCACAAATACGTATTATAAAAACATTAACTAAAGCCTCTTTTCATGCATTCATTTTCCAGCAGCGGTAAGGAGAGGTGCTACCAAACCCATGTTTCCCCACAATTGTTCCAGATGTGATAGGAGGCAAGCCTATCGCCATATCGGGCACAAATTCCTAACTTTGGGCTGATAATTAATAGAAAAATCCACTATCGCTTTTCCTGACTCGGGATTCGAACCAAAGACCTCAGTTTTGTAAACAAACCGTACAAACACGCCGTCGAGGCAGTCGGTGAAACAAAATAAAGAAAAATACATATTTACCATTGTCCTTACCATGAATATCGACTTTCGTGGCAAACAAACCAGCAATCAAGAAGAAAAACATTTTCACTTTACATGTTGATAAGAATACAATATAACTATAATGTATTTTGTTTATAGCATTGCCGAGTAGGGCTAGGAATTAAATAAATGTTTTTATAGCATACAGGCAAAACGGAGGAGAATATGTTTCGTCTAACTTATGGAAGTGTCATAAGGAAAGATAGATAAAATATAGTGGGGCTCAAATTATTTATTTATTTAATTCTTTATTGTACACAGTAAAAAGCAATAACAGTTTGGAGACAATACACAAAAACAAGGTACAAATGGCAGCCTTATCGCTAGAAGGCAATTTCTGCCCGACAACCATAGGATGGATGTTAAATAAAGAACATGTAACTAAGGAGACATAAATAATATAACAGTAGTTATTGGCATTAAAATCTACAAAAAGAAATACGACTGAGTAAACGTTGCAGAAAGTTAAAAAGAAACTGCTTAGTAGTTTTGACAAAAACGCAGTTTAATTTTTAAAGTTTTTGATCAACCGCTGTAGGGACTAACTGAAGTTCAGCTAAGCGGAGAAAATACTCGTATATGGGGTGACCAAAACTCGTGAAATCTAAAATAATGGTTTGTGAAAAAGAAAGTTTTTTTTTTTTTTAAATATCACCTGGTGTTATGAAAAACATGTGGGTTAGTGATAATATTTCAATAAGATGCTGTATAGAAATATCTCTCATAATTTTGTAAAACCTGACATTATATTAATAACTATAGACCAATTTCGTTGGTCACAATTGTTGCTAAAGTTTTCGATTGTTTATTAAATGATCACTTAACGAAAAGCATCAAGCTTCATGATTCGCAACATGGTTTTAGAGAGGGCTTATCAACTGAAACTGCAATATTATGCCTTAAGAAAGCTGTTAAATATTATACGGATAATAGAACACCCGTATTTGCCTGTTTTTTGGATTTGTCAAAGGCATTTGATATGGTTTCGTATGACAAGTTATGGTCCAAACTTAGCATAGCAAAGATTCCGTTTGAATTGATACATATTTTTAAATACTGGTATACACGTCAAATTAACTGTGTAAGATGGGCGAATACACTCTCAGATAGTTACACTATGGAGTGTGGTGTAAGACAGGGCGGGTTGAGCTCCCCTACAATGTTTAACATATATATTAATAACCTGATTGTTGAGCTCAGCAGTGTCCAAGCTGGCTGTTACATAGATAATGTAGCTTTCAATAACATTAGCTACGCCGATAATATGGCGCTGCTGAGCCCAATCAATTGCAGGTCTTAAAAAGTTGATAAAAGTTTGTGAGAGTTATGCTGAGGGACATGGTTTGACATACAACACAAAGAAAAGTGAATTGCTTATCTTTAGAGGTGTCAATAAAAGCGTGGAAACATATCCACCGGTCACTTTAAATGGAAATGTCGTAAGCCGTGTACCCCAGTTTAAATATTTGGGCCATATCGTTACGGAGGACTTGAGGGACAATCTGGACGTGGATAGGGAGCGGAGGGCATTGGCGGTGAGGTGTAACATGCTGATCCGTAGGTTTGTACGTTGCACAGATGCAGTTAAAATTACACTCTTTAAGGCGTACTGCCAATGTTTTTATACGTGTAGCCTTTGGACGAATTGTTCTCTGCGAGCCCTCAATGCTCTCCGCGTCCAATATAATAATGCGTTCAGAATGCTGTTGGGGTTGCCACGTTTTTGTAGCGCGTCAGGTATGTTTACAGACGCACATACTGATGGTTTTGCAGCCATAAGACGTAAACGAGCGGCGTCGTTGTTGCTCAGGGTGCGTGGCAGCAACAACAGCCTTCTGCGTGTTCTTGCGGGCAGACTGGATTGCCCCATTATGTATAGATTGATTTCACTGCATGTGCGTATTTCTAACATAGGTATATAAGCTAATTGTAATCATCATCATCATCATATCAGCCACAGGAAGTCCACTGCTGAACATAGGCCTCCCCCAATGATCTCCACAATGACCTGTTGGAAGCGGCCTGCATCCAGCGACTTCCTGCGACCTTAGTCAGATCGTCGGTCCACCTTAATAACTAACCATACTAACACTTAATGTATATGAGATATTTCTCGAAATAAATGTATTATTATTATATTAATACATACATAAAAAAAAATATCCGAGACTATCCAAAATAGTCTCAAAAACCACAACCCACAAAGACATTAAAATTACAAGTCTGCCGGATCAATAGACATTTACTTTACGCCCGGCAGGGGGATGAGGGATGAAAATTAATTCGTTTTGAGTGACACAATGACGCCTCGGGGTAGTTAAGAACCTCTGGCTTTGTGGCTGGTGGTCCTTAGTTGTATCTATTAGCTTAATGTATTTTAATGGGGTTGAAAGGATTTAATTTATTAAGGGTGAGAAATTTGATGTCATAAAACAAGATGTTAAATTTTAATGTTAATGATAATTAAATTGTAATAGGAAGAATTATAATATTATACAGATGATTGTTTTAATTATGGAAGGCCAACCAGCTTAGGGTTACACGGTAGAAAAAATGAAAAAATATTTATTTAAATATACAAATTAACGCTTATACAAAATGAGACTGCCTCGGTGGCGTAGTTGTACTACGGTACGTTTACAAAGCTGAGGTCTCGGGTTCGAATTCCGGGTTGGGAAAAGTGATATTGGATTTTTCTATTCATTATCAGCCCAGAGACAGAAATTCAGTCAGGAGAGACCAAATGTGGATGTCCTGGCATCTCTGCCTACCCCTTCCGTGAAAAATGCGTGAGTTTATTTATGTATGTATTTATTAAAATATACTCTACAAATTATCGCTTATACAATATGAGATCATACAATTAGATTAAGTTTGCACATTAGTTCCTTAACTTTTAAACATTTATGAATGTGTTCCCCCTCTAGGCATGCCTGGATCAGGTACCAAATATACGGAAAATGTACAGCCTTATGTTGGACTACACAGAACTTAAACTTAAGGTTGGTAATTTAAGCTTAAGCTTAAGATTTTAAGTAATCACTGCCGCCCATAAACATCTGCAACACTATAAAACGGGACAGATTGGGAGGACAAATAGACGGAATGGGAGGTGACGGGTAAAGCAGTATATAGTGTAAGTATCTGATGTGGACTGGACTTAATCTGCAGCTGCATCATCTGAAAGTATCTGGATCCGGACAAACTCAGTTTGGGCCGCTAGTAACACCATATGATACGACGTAAATTTAGCGTAAATAAACCATTTCAGAATTTACTGGTAGTAGGTCTCTCATATTTGAGAGGTCACCTTGATGATATATTTCCACCGCAATGTCTATTTCTCCCGACAAACAGCAGTGTAAACACACTGCTTTGTTCCGGTTTGAAGGAAAAACAGAATATTAATAGCATGTGTGTATATGGACAAATCCTTCTACATTAACATTCAGTTTCCACTTCTTGAATAGGCTTTTATCCTGCAATTAATAGAAGCAGACATAAATGGTAAAATAATTGTTCCAACAGTGTCAAAAGACTCAAATTGACTCCAGTTTTACCACGTAAATTCAATCAACATTAATAGACATTGGAGACCCGTAGTCTTTATCAAGTATTTGAATGCGCTGTTATAACAAAGAGGAAGGTAAGTAAGAGCATCGACGCTGCTCGCGACAATACTGACGTTACGGCGATACGCAATCGCATCGCGGGCCATACTCGGTTATTACTTTAATAAAATGAAATAAAATGAAAATAATTTATTGAATCTATTAAAATGTTCAACATAATTTAGATTCAGTCATTTTTTTATCTACCACCCGGTTCGGAAAGCGGTTTTCACTAGAGAAGAACGGGCAAGAAACTCTAGTGTAGCTATCGGACTAATAAAAAAAACCTATTGAACCTTTTGAATGTTTTTAAGTCCTATTCCAACGTTTTGTCAATATTTTCATTAATAAAATAAATACACCCAACAGTCACAAGCGTAAGATCGAGTCTTATGTCGTGTATCAGAAACTATAAGAGATTTTTCGGTCTCACAATCATCTAGACCCCAAACAATCGGCGGATCACACATTTGTCTCGGTGCGGGGATTGAATCCGTGCCCTCTCGTTTTACTGCCGGTGGCTAATCAACTGCGCCATAGAGGCTGTCAAAACTAACTAATGAAATAGGAGACTGTCCTACCCTCACACCCACCACTGTAACTCCTGTAAGCCAGGATCAAAAATGGCACGCAATGTAATCGGTGTCATTACATTGCGTGCCACTGTTTACACAGCATTAAAGCTTGCACGACGGAAATGAAATAGTTTTTGTTTCTACCGGCCTCACACCCACCACTGTAACTCCTCTCAGCTAGAATCAACAGTGGCACACAAAGAATTGATACCGAGCTCCGGAGCTCGGCGATTCTCTCAAGGACAGTAGCTTGCATTTAACTCGCGTCGAAATTAATCAAATAGGAGGATTTGGAAACAAATTATATTTGTCCACTTACCTCCGCAAAGCGGGTGACAAAATATTGAGTTGAAAGGTATTATCCTCTAATATAAAGATATAGAACTGGAGAAGCCAGATGTTAATTTTATGTTATTTTTGTTTGTATAATAGTTTATATTTAATGTTTTCCACTAGTGTATATTACCCTCGCTTTGTGAATGTTGTACACACCTCTACTAGGCATGTGCATTAGCATTCTATTTAATAAGTGTTTCAGTAAATTTAATGCACATGTTGTTGGTGTGTCTTTATTAAATAAATAAGAATAAATAAATGTTTAACGCCACGGGATAAACAACCACATGGGTCCTATAGTGTGAGCTGTTAAATTTGGGTCCAATAATATGTACGATAAAGATAAAGATCCGAAAAGCACGGAAATTCTTCCTAGATTCCACGAATGAATGAAATAGTTTATGCAAGATGTAGTTTCTAGTTGTTCGTCGCATAATAACCTCTGTAAAGTAGTGTAGCGATTGTTTATTTGCGAGCGCCGTCGTGTCCGGATTGTCTTCTCGTGAATTGTTTAAAAAATGGACAAACGGCGATGAGAAACTCGCCTTTGGATGTTATCCTAATGTGTATTTACTAGATGGGATATGAAGATTACTTGCTAATAGGGCTTCAGTATAATATTTTAGAAATTATAAGTAGAATGAGAAAAGAGGTGTTGAACAATGTACACCGCATAAATATTTCTGAACGTTACTATACGTTCAGAAATATAAATATACAATAAAGAATCTTTACAAGAAAGAGCTAAAAGGCTAAAGCTAAGGTAATTAGCAATTATTTCTTTAATTCATTACTACTTGTGTTTTATCTATACGATAATATAAATATGAAAACCATCTAAGTTCGTAACTAAATATATATAAGATACTAGCGGCCCGGCCCAGCTTCGCCCGGGTGCATGTAGATTTCTCTACAATAATATGCACGTATTATACACATAAACCTTCTTCTTGAATCATTCATATTTATAATATTATCATTAATACTCTTCGCAACATATGCGATGAAAGACATTTTATGGCTAATTTTTATACACCTTCGGTTGGATTTAATAGGAATCTATAGTAAAGATAAAGATTTCTATAGTAATCTAGTACTAAATATAGCCTATGTTACTCAGTGATAATGTAGCTTTTTAATGAAAAAAGAATTATTAAAATCGGTCCAGTACTTTTTGAGTTTATTCGTTACATACAAAAATACAAATCTTTCCTCTTTATAATATTAGTGTATTGACGATTTCTACATTGAACATTAGATGCATAATGTAAAACAGCACCAAGTTCCTTTGCACTTTCAATGATAGCTGCATCAAAATTACAACCGTTCTTTCAAAACATGTCACCTTCAATTAAATCAAAATAATGACACTGCCAAATCCAGCCCCTACAATTCAACGTAAAATAAGAGATAAAATAGCCAACAATACGCTCTAGAACAATCCTCCAAGACGTCATCCATTTGGGAATTAATCCCTCTTCGGGAGCGGTCGGGAACATTCGGGTTCAATCGCCACTTGATTTAGCATCAGCTCCAATGATGCTATTACACTTCACTGTACGACTGAGTATTGCTTTGATGGGTGATTTTGTAAGGAGCATTAAGGTATTATACTAGAGCGGACATCGGGAACGAAATCTCTGCTTGTGCGTACACACGGGTACACAGTGAAGCGAGAGCGATGACAATGTTACTTCGTAGGTGTGACAGAGACAGAAATAGAAGGAGCGGTACGTTACCCTTCATTTTGTTACAATTTGCTTGCAGTCTCCCCTCTAGTATATTATCTCAATGCAAAAGAGACTTAGACTAAAACTATGTGTTTGTAGAGCATTCCAAATAGAGTATAGTGGTCTTTTAGTGACATACTAGACGCGGCCGCCAACATGTTCGCGGTGGTCGCGGATTCAAATCCTAGGACAAACATATAATTTGTGTTCAAGCAACACTAAGATTGTTTTATATATTATTATTTTTCTATAAAAAACTTTGACAGCCTCTGTGGTGCAGTTGATTAGACGACGCATTTGAACGAGAGGCCGCGGGTTCGATCCCCGCACCGAGAGAAATGTTTGTTTACTGTTCTAAACTAACAAACCATATTACATGCAAGTACCCTTTAGACTAATTAATACTTTAAAATTACCATCACGCAGCATTGAGATTTTTTAATAATATAAATTTACTGTAACAGAAAATTCTATAACAATTAATGTTTAACTCACAAATAGAAACAACAATACAGTAACGAACAATATATGTAAGATGCAAATACCTGTTAGACTTACGAATACTTTAAAATTGCGGCATGCTCGTCTCGCCATTCAATGCAACAAAAAAAAAAAAAAAAATTTGCCATCGACATCTAATCAAACTTACAAACATACATAAACTAACGCTTTATTTCCAGAAAGGGTAGGCAGAGGTGCCAGGGCACCCTCATTTCGCCTTGTATGTTCCGTCCCGCTATGTGATGGGGTGAGACTATCGCTATATCGGTCTCAAATTGACTCCGGGCTGATAATGAATCGAAAAATCCACTTTCACTTAGTCCGACCCGGGATTCGAACCCGAGACCTCAGCTTTGTAATCGTACTGTAAAACTAAGCCACCAAAGCAGTCCAATCCAACCTAACCTGAAAAGTTCTCATTTCCTTAAAAATACATCCCAAAACTTCCTTTTTACAATGCATTCCTCTAACTCCTAAGCCAATATATTTAAAACCCTAACTCGGAACATAAAGCCTGTTTAATCCAGCCATTTCATCAATTTCACAAGACAGTCTTAATACCGACAATTACTAGAGTATTGGCAATAAGCGAAGACGCTGGAGAATTTAATAGCAATCTGGCAGCGCCGCCCAAACCGATATTGCAAGTCTAATTACATGCATTAGACTATCGGCCCTCACTATATTCCTGTGAGGTAGAAGACAATGAGGAATTTAGAAAAAAATGGCTATAGGTTCAATACACTGCCCTTACTTTGTGTTTTCTTATCTCCAATCCTTGGTAGTTGGTAAGAGAATTGGCATGACGAATTATTTTAAAATCATGTTTTATAATATAGATACACATTTATTATCGTTTATAATAAATAATTTATATTAATAATTTATATTTCAAGAATTAAAAAAGGTTTAACACAGCTTTAAGCCATTTTTCTAATAATCTTTCAATAGTGCACAGAAAAAGCTAGTAGGTGTCATGGCGTCCGTTATAACGTCATCACTAGGTAAACATGTCATTGTGTCTATGCGCAGCGAACAAAGTTAACGAAACAAAACCTATTTCGTTTGATAAAAATGAATTCTAAACCTATAAGTGGTTCTGGTAAAGTTCACATTCCACAAATCTAAAGAAATTGCTAATGTTTACGGCAGGTTTGCATAGGCGTGACGTCATGCGTCGTGACTAGCGTTTCTGTCAAAATGGCCGATCGCTATATTTTGTACTTTTATTTTATTAAAAATCTCGTTAATCTCCAATTCTGGATTAAAACTAAAACATCGTTTTAAACCCTTCTAATATGTTTTCCCCCTAACATCATAAAATATTTGATATTTCGATACTGTTGTCACGCCTATGGTCTTGAACGATACGGCCGCCCTATACACTCTGATGTAATATAATATTGTTCAATTGTTAAGATTTATTGAGTGTATTAGTAATATAATTGATCGTTATCACGGCATTTTTGAAAATATCAGTTTTAGATCAAGCTCATAACTTCCAAAGCAACCACGATCGAACATAATAGCTGATCGTGTGATGCCTATGTTAGAGGGATGCGCTGACAAACTTCAGCTTTTATAAAATGACGAAAGTCTTGCGACCACGGGCTCTTGGTCTATAGTTATAATCTAGATTCTAGAGAGTAATATTGAAAAAGAAGAGCTTGGCGAAATAATAAATATGTCAACATTTTTGATTAGAAATCATTTAAATAAATAAAATAAATAAATAAATAACACCCAACAGTCACATACATAGTCCAGAACCCACACTAAGATCGAGTCTTGTGTCGTGGGTATCAGGAACTACGTGAGACTTTTCGGTTTCACAAACACCCAGACCCGGAAGAAATATTTGTGGGCCGCACAAACATTTCTCTCGGTGCGGGGATCGAACCCACGGCCTCTCGTTTCACAGGCGGCGTCTAACCAACTGCGCCACGGAGGCTGTCAATTTAATGAAGTAGACAAAATAAATTGGAGTTGGAAATATATGATGGTCCGATAGCTTCTGTGCTGCAAATAGTTGAAGAGCCAGCAGCCAAATGAGATGTAGTTCAATTGTTACACCGACACATGTTTGTGCGACTCGTAAATATCTGTTTTGGGTTTGGGCGCTGTGTGAGCCGTTAACAGTCATTCTCTATAATTTATCTGTCTTTAACACGAGGTTGAAATAGTTACCATTCTATGTTGGTACAATTCTACGGTTCATTAAGAGATGGACATCTTGCTTAGCTATCTATAAATATATGCACCATCTGCTTAGCTATCTATAAATATATGCACCATATTCCTCTCTCTCTATCTTTGTTAATTGAACCATAAAATGCATCGAAATATCTAACAGATGGATATATTAAAGAGAAGAGCTGTAAGTTCTTCGTAGTATCTGATATCCATGACACAACTTCATCTTGCGGTGGTAATGTTTAATGTGATTTTTTTTTTATTTCTCCGTAAAAATGAGTAGTAATTTACAATGATTTTATAATTTCATGACTGACTGCCTGCCTAACATGAAGTCTTTCGTGAAAACACGTTTGAACTCTAGTCTAGAATTTTAAATCAACAACTAGAACTAGAATACCTAGATTCACGTCCATAACTCCCCGTGTATCTAGGCAACATAAGTTAGGGGCACTACAGTCTGGACTCCAGCCAAGCCTTATTACTAAAGCTTACCGGATTGATCTATTAACTAGCTGGCACAGTTGTGTAATTTTTCAGTAGATTCGTATTCCTTGCCTCGTTTGTGGGACATATTATTTACGTTACTGAAGAAATGCGGTAATGAAACACGTCCAGTTGTATTTCTTTAGTGAGTTTTCAGTTGATTGGTGTACATTGCTTTATTGCTATGGTAATATAGACCTGTTTCTGCAATGGAAGGTGGCAATGGAATGAATATGATTATACTTTTCCTGTACTAGTTCCTTTCCGTTGGTAATACTGCTGTGTGATTTTTCTACAGATTGGTATAAATTGCTTTGTTTCTAGAACACAATAATTTATATCAATGTAGAAAGACAGCGATGTACCTAGTGTGTAGTTTTATTAAAGTACTAATGTATGTAAACTTTGTAAATTCCATTGTACATCCAATGGTCACAAACATATTTCTAATCTTACAAAAAGATAAAATTATTTTTTTCGTGTCCATTGGAAACTATATTTGACTGGTATTTCATATAGAGGCCGCCTGCGTAGGTACCACCGCAATGTCTATTTCTCACTCCAAATAGCAGTGTAAATAGTAAAGTAAATGCACTGTTGTGTTTCGGTTTGAAAATTGAAAATTGTAGCCAGAGTAACTACTGGACATATTAAAACTTAACATGTTATGTCTCAGGATGGCGAGCGCAGTAGAATGCCAAGCATTGCGTTGTAATACAAGATGTTGTTTGGTTTTAAGCTGATTTTACGTCGATCTTCTTGAGACAGTAATATCGCCTCGGACGAACCTGCCCATTCATGATAAGTCATGATGGCTCCATAAATTTTTAAAAGTTTTGACTTGTTATAAGAGCTATTTAAGTACATAATACATATAGCATATAAACATATTTATATTTATTTACATACATTGATTTTTATAACTTGTAATTTTATTAAATTACTTGTATTTGCAAATCTTTTTCCTTTATAGATAGGTTCTATCCTTTACACTTTAGACTGCCCTCTGTTTATGCTTTTTTTTTGTCTGTTTATTCTCTCTGTATTTGTTCTCTTTTTGTGCAATAAAATTTAAATATATAAATAATTGCGTGCATGACCAATAAAATATTTCCATTTTACTTCATTGCAATTATTATATTTCCCTGTTTAAAACATCCTTCAAAACCAGGTCAATCAAGCGTACAAAAATATGCAGTCAAACCGCTGGTACCATCAATCCCAAATGGCCAAGAAATATTCAATTATACAAGCGACCCCCCGCCCGGAATAGCCTCTGTTCACTTGAAATTCTTTGTCGGATTGAAAACTTTATTGGCGCTATTTAAAGAGCCGGTCAATCGGGGATTTCTCTTTCGACTTTTACCACTACTATGGGCATTCGAATTATTATTGATACTCTATTGCCACGGTGGTATTAAACTACGGTACGTTTAAATCGCTAAGGTCTTAGTTTTGTGTCGAAGTCAGTTTGTTGCCCGATATTTTTTTTTTTTTTTTATAATTGCCTGGCATAGTGGCGGCATTGCACCTGATGGAAAGTGCCAATGCCGCCCAGGCAGAGTATCCATTGGCATCGGACGGCAGTCCCATGCCAATGGAAACAATTATGCCGGCCTGCTTAGGTGCCTCTTCACACCACGGCGGAAGCTGGGTCCTTCCGCCGAATTGTAGAAAGGAGGGAACACGCGCGCCGGCAAACAATTCCACAGCCTGACGGTGCGGCACAGAAACGAATTTGAGAACCGTTTGGTTCGCGCCGGGATGGTGTGGACCGTCAAGCTATGGCTTCGCAAGCCAGCACGCGTGGTTCTGGTTAGGAATGGAGAGGAGGGGAGCAAGTTGAACAATTCCTCAGAGCACTCACCGTGATACAGGCGGTAGAACACGCTTAGAGAGGCGACATCTCTCCGGAGTTGTAGCGACTCCATGTTGCTCGTAACGTCTGCATCATTCACAATGCGGATGGCCCGCCGCTGCAATCCATCCAAGGCATCGAGCAGGTACTGGGCGGATCCATCCCAAAGGTGCGAGCAGTACTCCATACCCGGCCGGACCTGCGCTTTATATACGTGAAAAACCGACGCACCCTGTTCAGGACTCCAACCCTGCGTGATGTGGCAGATATTACGCCCTCGATGTGATTCCTTGGATTGAGATCACAACGGATATCTACACCAAGGATACACAGCTCATTCCGCACTGAGAGGGGAGTACCCTGCAGAATGGGGAGGGGAGAGAACGGGGATTTTTTGCACGTGAACGCACACACCTGGGTCTTCTTGGCATTGAACTCAACCATATTCCTGGAACCCCATGTAGAAATGAGATCCAAGGTCCGGTTGAGCTCAATGACAAGATCTTCGCGTCCCTTCACAGTTTCGACACGGCAACCTGGAGGCCCGCAGTGGTATCGCCCATGAACCGTGCTGTCATCTGCATAGCAATGAATGTTGCCAAGCGACAACATGTCATTGATATGCAGAATAAACAAGGTGGGCGACAGCACCGAGCCCTGAGGAACTCCGGCATTTACCGACATGAGCGCCGAAGCGTGTCCGTCTACGACTACACGTATTCTACGCCCATGCAGAAAGCCGGAAATCCACGAACACAGGTTGCCGGGTAGACCGTATGCCGGAAGCTTGGACAGAAGACCACGGTGCCAGACCCTATTAAACACCTTGGCAATGTCGAGGCTCACAGCAAGAGCCTCGCCACGCCGGTCTATTCTATAGATTAGGCTAGCCCTATATCGTAAGACGGAACACACCAGCCAATACGTGTGTGTACTAGTAGCATCTTTGCCTATCTCTTCTCGGAAAGAGGCATGGTTTTATATATGTTTATGTATTAATAGCCTACTATTTGTAATGCTGAAAAGTTTTGGCTTCCTATGAAAAGTTTTAATATCTTATTACTTTTTTATTCAGGCACGACTAAATAAAAGTGTAACTAATCATTGTTTCTTATGTTTATGGCAATGTTACACAATGACTTATATGTCTATAAACTACCAAACCAGCGATATAATCCGTAACAAAATAATAATATAATAATTAATAAACTTTAAGAGCTTCTAGTTAAGAGCAAAAGATAAATGCAAAAAGTATATTTTTAAAATTTGAGTGAGTTTCCATGGTACAGTCGCTTGTCAGTCGAAATTAAAAATACGTTCTCTATCTACAAATATAGCAATTTTATTTTCTAGCTGGCAACTCCAAGTAGTGTACTATTTCTATTGAACCAAGTTTAAGTTCCGATCAATTCTACTGCCTTAATAAATAAACCGGAATCATATGGATTTATCCGACCTCTCAACTATTAGATTTTTGGCCTCTGTGCCACATTGATCCCGGCTATGAAACATATTGTGAATGAATATACTGTGTTCGATTTCTGAAAGGCTAAACAATTTCTAGATACAGTCACGAGCATAAATACTATGGGCAGATTAGCAAAAATATCTGTCCCAAGAACGAGTTCCAAGAACGAGTTCAATAATATCTGTCTGCACGTACGCAGCAAAACATCTGATGTCATCAGGCAGCATAATAAAGTGGCATCAAAATTATATGATGAAACATGTACATCAAATAATTGTGATAACCTTTCGAAGCAAAAATATGTGCCGTTACAGGTGGCAAAATTGTATGATCCCTCGTGGAGAGCAAATATATGTATTGTTTTTTATTTCTGTAATTTGCATTGATTCCTTAAGAAAAGCATAAATATGTGACATCAACTAGGTGGCAATAATATGTTTTTTTTATCAAGAAAAAAGCTATTAAGATCCCCTGGGTACTCGACCTCCCGGCCGAAAGGGGTGTATCAGTGCCACTGGCCTTCAAGCCCGGCATAATGTGGATGCTGTGGCCGAGGTGGGTCCCTAGCAATACCTGCGCCAGCATGCTGACTAAAAACCCCTCGAAGACCGTCACATGTATTGTGGCGGCATCGGATGAAAAGCGCCCCGATTAACGTACGCGTTACCGCCCCTCGCAAAACCATTGCTGGTCCATCCATTATAGGACGCCCGTTTAAGGTGTTACGGGCGTCCATAACAGAGACGAGGCTCTATCGCACGTCTCGGAGTCGATATACGTGAGGGTGCACCGCCTCCGCAATTGGCCCAGCGACACTGAAGACCCTCTTTGGTCACCTCTAACGACGGGCAGGGGACGTGGTGGAATTCTGGCACCACTATAGGGTAAAGACGCCGGTTCAGCCGTTTATTACCCGGCGCCTTCTTCATTGCAGGCGGCGAGCGGAATCGTTACGTTCATGATCACACTGCCTGAGCACTCCCGGATGTTTTGCAGCCACGATTTTTTCTTCATCCAGGGCGTCTCTTAACTTCCACTGAATACAAATTACAAATAACTAGCGATCGGGCCCGGCTTCACACGGGTGCAGATAGCTTTTGAGTCCAGTCCACATAAACAACATATTATTTCGGGTACTATCTATATATACAGGGTATATCAAGACTGCTACCGAAAACGAAGGCGGGTGGTAGTTTAAACGACTTCAGACACAATGCAACAGAAAAAGTTGCAAAAAAAAGCGACAATTTTTTTTTGTTATTTTTTTCCTATGGCCATATTTGGGTGGTAAATACATTTTATCCTAAAATAATAGTATATACCCTTTTATTTATAAATACTCTAAGGTATAAAAGTGTTTAAATTATTATTTTAGCAAAAACTGTGGATTTACCACCCAAAAATGACGATATTTAAAAAATCATAAAAAAAATTGTCACGTTTCTAGGCGAAATTTTTAATTGCATTGTGTTTGTAGTCACTAAAACTACCACCCGGCTTCGTTTTCGGTAGCAGTCTTGAGATACCCGGTATTTCCCGCGCGCCGTCGACTATATTCCCCGTCCTGTTATGTCCGGTTTAGGTCCTGTTTCATTCATTCTTTTGACGATAAGCATGCAATCCTGTCCTCTCTATATCGTGCCACCCATTCGAATTTTAAAGAGTACCAAATAGGTATTTATATTTGAGTTCCTGACTCATCCCAGGTTAACGCTAGGATTTTTCGGGATGAAATATAGGCTATATTTTCGGACCGGACAGACATCGATTGATGTCGGTGTGCACCAAGGCTCGGCGCTAAGTCCATTTCTCTTCAGTGTTGTGCTCGACGCCATTACGTCTCACATCCAGGACCCTGCGCGCTGGTTGTTGATGTATGCGGATGCGTATCGCACTGGTGGAAGAGCGTCGGTGAATTTTGGAGCGCAAGGTCAATCGGTGGAAGGAGACGCTTGAGAGCGTTGGTTAAATGTGGCGAAGACTGAGTACATGGCTTGCCGGAGTACGGACCTCCAAATCATCGAGATAGGGAGCGAACTTGCTGTGAATATGGACAAGTTCAAGTATCTTGGGTCTGTACTGCATGAGTCCGGTGACATCGACCTTGTCGGCAAAGCCCGTATAGGCGCTGCTTGGTCTAAGTGGAGGGAGGTCTCGGGCATACTCAGCGACCGCAGGATGTCGATGAGACTCTCAAGGGACTCATCTATAAAAGCATTGCGCGGCCTGTGCTCCTGTATGGTTCTGAGACTTATTGGCGATGGCGACTTGTTCGCGATGTTGCAGATAAACTCCAGGTATCCCGCTTGAGATGGTATGGTCACGTCCTAAGGAAACCACAGGAGTACGTCGGTAATGTGTGCCTGAGCCTCAATATTCTCGGACCTCGACCGAGGGGCAGACCAAAGAAAAGCTGGCTAGATGTCGTCAAGGAAGATATGAGGGTCAATGGCCTTACTATTCAGGATGCCGAAGACCGGGCGAAATGGAGTAGAATTTGTTGGAAGGCGGACGCTGGCACTGGCCGGGATAACGCCAGGTACAAGAAGAAGAAGAAGAAATTGTAGAGATGTCAGATATTATTGCCACCTAGTTGATGTCACATATTTATGCTTTTCGTGAGGAATCAATGTAAATTACAGAAATAGAGAACAATACATATTTTTGCTCTCCACGAGGGATCATAAAATTTTGCCACCTGTAACGGCACATATTTTTGCTTCGAAAGGTTATCACAATTATTTGATGTACATGTTTCATCATATAATTTTGATGCCACTTTATTATGCTGCCTGATGACATCAGATATTTTTGCTGCGTACGTGCAGACAGATATTATTGAACTCGTTCTTGGGACAGATAATTTTGCTAATCTGCCCATAGTAATATATTTATCCTCGTGACTGTACATTAATTTGGCATCAGTGTTTTTATTTATTTAAAATTCTGTGGAGGTTTAACCCTAGGCCTCACATTTCTGTGTTTTTACGTAATGCGTCACAAAATCTTTCAACTAAATAAAAACGCAAATACATTTCAAAAACCCAGCATCCGGTATTTCAACCCTACAGGGACGTGCACACGTTATTTTGTTTTAAATAATTCCATTATTCCCTTTCAAATTCCAATACCATTATGGATCAAACGCGCCGGTAGATGGCGCTATAAACAATATCCATTTGTGAAGGTACATTGAGAAAATTATTTTCGCGCGCATTTCCCCGGATTAATAAAATATATTTTGGTTTTTTTATCCACTATCACGGGGCGCATTGTACCGCTTCCGACACGTCGCAATTTACATATTAAATTCTCGCATTTTTACTCCTTACCAGGGTTGGGACGTTCATGTTTTTCTTAGATACGAGTACACCCGGTATGGTTGTGAGGGGTTAGAAATTTAACTGTTATAGTTTTGATCTTGTAGGTACATCTGTATTTTTCTAATCAAAGTTTTTTCTGATAAAGACCGAAGGAATTTACAGAATGGCGGTTATTTCAGAAGCTGTGGAGATTCTTGGAAAAGGTCTTGGCAAAGAAGTTGTGATGATGTGATATCTAATTTTTTCCACCAGAATGTCGAAATATGAAAGCCATTAACATTCGGCCAGATTGGTAACTAAGGCGTGATTCCCGTATGTCCGTATTTCCCGTATGAGTCCTGTGTGCAGTATTGGTTATATATAAGCCGGGATTATGTAAAATTACAAAGTAACTAACACAGTTTATTCTAAATAATACTTCGAAGGTACTTTATCTTTATTGCTTCTAACAACGTTTTCCTTAGAATTACTTGCAAGTAACTTTTTAAATTGATTGCAGGGTTGATATGTTTTTTTTGTAATCATTTTATTTTAATTTGTATGTTTTTTTAAACATATAAATTATGATGGATATGTTGTAATTTTGTCGGTGAAAAGTTTATATGCCCCTTCGTTTCGGGCTTAGCTCGTATATATTCAGTTTTGTGTTGGCCGACACAATTGTGTCAACTGGCGAGAAACGGTTAACTATTGTAATTCTATTCGATTATGTATTGTAAGGAGAATTGTTTTTTTACGGCGGTATCACCTCCCCACATCACCTATAAAAGCGAGGCGCTGGGGATAGTTCGTCCATTTTCTGCTTCTCTGCTCTAGGACGGGAATCATCGTCAGTCACAAGGTCACGTAAGCCATTTGAGGTTAATTAGTTGCTAAAAGTGATTAAGAGCGTATACACCTTGCGCGCAAAGTCAACTATAGGTATTTCTTCGTTAATTTTACGCACACATAAGCGACCAAAGCTGTGTGCGTAGAGCTGCCGCGTCGGCTCGCTATACAATCGGCTCAAACAACTTTGATCCGTGCGCTTCAAATATTCAATTGAAATGTAACTGTAATATAATATCATAAAAATATTTTATTTGCATTATAAGTAGACAAATATTACTGTGCAAGCAAATAATAATACAAATTTTGGATACTAATCATATTTTCGTTATTATTACATTGTTAAGTTGCATTCAAATCAGTGTTCAATCAGTATACACTACGGACGTTTTATTAATCATTTCGTGTTCGAACACATAAATAGTGTTAGGGGCCTTACAACCCCTTACAATTACGAAATATATTTAATTTTATATTACAATACATAACATAATTTAGCCTCGGAATTACATCTCATTATATTACCTGAAACATAATTTATACTCACTACAAAATCATTGTAGGTAATAAAAATAGTTAAATATTTTACTACCAAAGTACTAAGATGTGGTAATCGCATTCCGCGCGTGACTATTTTTACTACGCGCGGCATAATCGACTGCAGCCAGGCCGGAGCGACGAGCGATACGTCCTCCCTCTAGAAGGCCTTGCGGCGGTCTGATTTGATCCACGTCGGACAGCGTGTTTTATAGTGGTTTTTAAAATATTTGTAGAAAACATGAAAACTAATTTTGTTGAAATATAAAAATGGTAATTTATTGATAAGATGTTCTTCTATTGTAATATGCAATTGGTATAAAAAATTATGTACGATAAGTTGGTGAAAAAAAAAAAATGTTCTTGACGACAGTTTCTGAATAATTTCGCATTGTTTAAATTTTTATTTTTCAGGAACTAAACACAAAAAGATTATTTTTCTCAGCAAAATCCCTCCATAAGGGTCTTATTAGTCTGATAATATTTTTATTTTCATCTTATATTTAGTGGTTTCGGATATCTTAAACTTCTAAATTGCCATTTAAAGCCTAAATAACGAAACTTGTGTTCAGTAATCCTTATAGTACTCACAAATTATCCATCGATCTATAATGTTTTCCACCAAAATCCCTAGATGACAACCTTTTCTAAAATTAGCACTAATTATTTTACCTTGAAATTGTTTATTGGTGGCTATTAACTCATATAAAAAGTCCTGTTTTTAAGCCAAAAAGCGCGTGCAGGGTATAAACGCTCTTAAGTGTGTTACATTTGGTTTAGTGGACTCTATGTAAACTGTAAGTAGTTTTGTTGATTGTTATTTGTGTCGATTTTAATTATGAAATAAAAATGGTTTCTTTGTCGTAAGTTATTTTTTTTAAATAAATTCCACTTCTGAATCTTACATCAGAAGTGGGATAAGGGACTTATTAGCCCACTTAGAAGAAGTTTCGTAGTTAAATATTGTTGTGAACAGAAAAACCATTTTTTTCTTTCATACTTTCAACTACCCACTTAATCACTTTTCTTTGCTTGTCTGATTTTTATTTTTTTTTTCATTTTGTTATAATGGGGCGAGCACGTTCTTGCGAGAAACTGTTACATTCTCGGGATAAGTCACGCAATCGTAAACGACGTCGATCTCGTGGGTCAAATGATCGCAGTAGTGGTAGATCGTATCGAGATTCAAGTAGGGGTAGTCGTAATTCGCGAAATGGCTTACGTGATCGAGATAGGCGTGATTCTCGAAGTCCCGAAAGTAAACGATCGCGTACTAGGGATAGGCGCGATTCGCGTAATAATGATCGCTCGCGTGGTGACATTGACAATAGAAAGCGCAACCGTACTCCATCGCCCCCAGTTCGAACAAGTTCTACCCACAAAAATTATGAGGTTTTACCAAAAGCTATAGCCAATACGTCAGAGCGACTTCAGTCTATGGAGTCTAGTGTCCCCGGCTCTGAGGCATCCACTCTCGCTCATGCTTTGATGCAAGCAATAAAAATGATGCAACCATCTAGGTCACAAAATTATTACGTGTCAAACTTTGACCCTTCAATAAATAGCATAGAGGCATGGTGCGACGAAGTGGATCGCGCTAGAGAGGTTCACGGTTGGAGTGACAACGAATGTCTGTCACGTGTGGCTAACTGCCTCAAGGGTGATGCTAAGGTCTGGTTAGGAGAATGGGTGACGAACGACAGGTACTGGTCTAATTTCGTTCGCGAATTCAAACCCCTTTGCCCTAGTAAATTAGATTACGCGAATATTTTGCTCGATGCTATGAATGCTACTTCAGATAAGTATTCAACTTACTCAGAATACGCCCGTCGCACCCTATTGCGTCTGAGAATAGTTCAAGGGCTAAGTGATGAATTGAGAACGCTAATAGTTATACGTGGCATAGACAATCCGCAGGTGCGTGCAGCCGCTGCCAACGCGAACTTGACCCCTGACACTATTGTCTCGTTTCTGTCAATTTACACTAAGCCGTCGGGGAGCGACAAGGACGCCGATCCTAAAAGGCAAGGTCAATCAAAATCAAACCACC
Organism: Hyles vespertilio; assembly: GCA_009982885.2. Taxonomy (NCBI): domain Eukaryota; kingdom Metazoa; phylum Arthropoda; class Insecta; order Lepidoptera; family Sphingidae; genus Hyles; species Hyles vespertilio. Next base: position 11,116,511 of record CM042827.1, read on the forward strand.
GTCTTTGGCCAAAATGTTTTAATTGTAACCAAACTGGTCATATCAGTCGCCATTGTAAAAAGTCTAAGGCAATCACTACTAATAGCAAACTTGCTAACGTGGCCTCGGACTCATCTTCCAATGCACAACCGTTTTCGAGCAAGTCTTGTACGTTCTGTAAGAAGTCAGGACACACAGAGGACAAATGCTTTGCCAAAGCCAAAGCCGAGCAGCGAAATCCGCGTAATGTCAACCTTTGTTCTTATAGATCGAATATCGCACAAAACAATGACATGACTACCGCGATAATAGATGGAATACCTATAGACGTGCTTATTGATAGCGGAGCCCTCGATGTGTCCCTTATTTCTTCAGACATTTTGAAACATTTTACATGTCAGCCAAAACCGAGCCGTTGTGTATTGAAAGGTTTAAGTGAGAAAGAAGTGATCGCAACATCATACGTCACATTCACGGTAGAATTCAGTGACGTTGCTATAGAAGTCGACTTAGTGGTGGTTCCATCTACTTTTATGAACGCTCCTATAATAATTGGCACTGATGTTTTGAATCGCGAAGGCATCACTTACATTCGTACTAAAGATGAGCAATACCTCACGCGTTCAGATAATATTAGCACAAAAGTTAACGCTATTGGTGTAAGTGATCAGGTCAAAGTAAATACACCCCTTCAGGGTACAGAGTTGGATAGCCTTATGACCGTTATAAACGATTTTTCCGACTATCTAATATCAGGTACTGCTATGACTACAGTCAAAACAGGTGAGATGGAGATAAAGCTTACCAGTTCCACCCCTGTTGTATATCGTCCATATAGACTTTCTTACTCCGAAAAACTCAAGGTTAGAAAAATTACACAAGACCTTTTAGACAAGGGAGTGATTAGGCGTTCGAAGTCTGAATATGCAAGCCCTATTATACTTGTAAGAAAACGGGACGGCTCTGATAGGCTCTGTGTCGATTTTAGAGCGTTAAATCGAATTACAGTAAAAGATCGATACCCTCTTCCACTAATCGATGATCACATCGATAGGTTAGGCGCTTGTAAGTTCTTCTGTAGCCTTGATATGGCTACAGGGTTTCACCAAATTCCTCTTAAAAGGAAAGTATCCCCTTCACTGGTTTCGTGACACCGGAGGAACACTTTGAGTACGTCAAAATGCCTTACGGTTTAGCTAATTCTCCAATAGTTTACCAGCGCATTATAAATGATACCTTACGTTGCCACCTTAATGAAGGAAACGTCCTAGTGTACGTCGATGACGTTCTTCTGCTGAGTAATTCTGTGACAGAAGGGATTGAACTGTTGCGTAAAGTCCTCAAGACGCTTACATCATCCAGTTTTTCTATAAATTTGGCTAAATGTACATTCCTTGTCACAGAAGTAGAATATTTGGGGAGGTTAATCAGTAGGTCAGGTTAGGCCGAGCCCGCGAAAAGTGGAGGCCCTAGTTAACACCTCGCCAATTTAACGTTGGTGACTGCATGTTTGTTATTAAATTTTCTCAGTCGAAAGGAAAACTAGAGTCCGGAATGCGTGGTCCGTATGAGGTGGTAGAAGCACTGCCTAGTGGACGCTATACGCTGCGTTTGCTCAGTGGTAGCTATGGGAAGGTTACACAAGCTTCTGCCCAGTACATGGTGCCGTGGCGTGGCGAGTGGTGCCCAGAAACGTGTGCCGCGTTCTTCGAGAGTAAGTAGTAATCACTACTGTTTGATTTATAAAAATAGCATTATGTTTGTTTGAATTTCCAGACAGCAGTGATGTTTGGCTGCCGCGCTGTGCTGCGATGCCGCCGGTAGCAGATGCGTTCAGGTCACCGATGTTTGGCTGCCGCGCTGTGCTGCGATGCCGCCGGTAGCAGGCGCGTTCGGTTCACCGATGTTTGGCTGCCGCGCTGTGCTGCGATGCCGCCGATAGCAGGCGCGTTCGGGTCACCGATATTATTGGCACCTGATACCAAGTCACTGGCAGCCTTGTGAATTTGGCCATGTACGGTCAACATGTGGTCTCACACGTATGAATACGGTCTGCGTGTTGAGTGTACTCGTGCGTATGAATACGGTCTGCGTATCGAGTGGGGCTCGTACACTTCATTAAGATCGGTGTATGGGTTGGCTTACACGTATGAATACGGTCTGCGTGTCAAGCGGGTCTGCTGGTGGTCAGACCATGGTGTTGGAAGCTGCACGCTGGTGGCGGTCATAGTCGCGGTCGCCGTCAGTAATACAGCGATGAAGAACTTTGCGCACTGGACACATACAGGACTATGCTAGCTTTTGCTTTGCTTTTTAGTTGAGAAAGAGGAATGTGTGTGTCTATTCAAAGTTATGAACTGTCTAAGAGGATGATGAATGAATTGATTGGCTGAGGACGAGTGAAACTGTGTGACAGACTGAACGCTTTTACCCAAATTGCTTGATTAGCTTCTAATGAAATCTTGTTTGCAGATGAAGATGGCGAAGACGACCCTGAAACGGAGTCTCCTACTGTGGGTGAACCATCATTTCGACCAATGGGCGAAGTGGAGGTCGAGCCGCCGACCTTTCCTGCCACGGGTTCTGGCGGGGCTACTTCAAGAGTTTGTGTCGAGGACGACACCCCGTCAGGAGAAGCCGTGTAAGGAGAATTGTTTTTTTACGGCGGTATCACCTCCCCACATCACCTATAAAAGCGAGGCGCTGGGGATAGTTCGTCCATTTTCTGCTTCTCTGCTCTAGGACGGGAATCATCGTCAGTCACAAGGTCACGTAAGCCATTTGAGGTTAATTAGTTGCTAAAAGTGATTAAGTGTGTTACATTTGGTTTAGTGGACTCTATGTAAACTGTAAGTAGTTTTGTTGATTGTTATTTGTGTCGATTTTAATTATGAAATAAAAATGGTTTCTTTGTCGTAAGTTATTTTTTTTAAATAAATTCCACTTCTGAATCTTACAGTATATTATTAAACTTAGGATAAAGTGCATTGTAGTTTCGCGCTATTATTAATATAATGTGTATAATCAGTTTCAGAAACAAAAACTTGAATTAAAGTTTCAAAATACTGAGAAAATCCACACGATTTAAACGTTGGTAGTGCGAAGTGACGGGTGACGAGCGAAAACAGCGGAAACTGTTTAAAACAACTTAGATAAATTACCCGGTGTCCACGCGATAACAAATGTGAATTTTAAATAAAAATTCAACGTGCAAACGTAGAAATTAAAAAGCGAGCAGCGTTTTCAAGAACAGTGAAAAGTAACGAACAATTTCAACCGGTAAACTTCCAACAGTTCTAATTTAAGTTTCTGAATCAAAATTAAAACCGGGACAACCGGAATAAAATGGGTTAATTTTCCGGTCCAAGTTTTGACAGCCCTGCGGTCGGTGCAACGTGGCCTCGTAGCCGGTGCCCTCGTAGCTCGTAGCACTACGCCGTAGCGGCGTCTACGTCGTAGCGCTGATTTGATATGATTAAAACATCGTTAACATTTCCGTCGCGTTCTTTAATGAATACTAAACTTTTATATATATTTTAATATTTTGTGTTAGGAATATGTTGGGGGAAAATACTCGTGCGCTCAAGAGCTTTTTTGCCGGTACAGTGATTACAAATAGTTTTTTTTTTAATTTAACCAGCGTCGTGATGTTCTGGAGTGTATTACATGTAAGAGTAAATTAAGACTTGGTGTAATTTGGAGCATATTCATAAGAAAATGACATGCATAAAATATGTTCGATAAGTTTAAGCTGGTATATTCCTGTACCTGAAAGAGTAATTTAGGTTTAACTCGGGCTAAGCATCTCTTTCTTCTTCTTCAGCCCATATATCCACCCAAGTAAACCTCTTGTAATGCATGTTGTTCTGTCCAGGGCAGTCCTCATCGAGCTACTTCCCACCACGTGGACCAGGTTGTCGGTTCATCTCATCAAAGGTTTGCCCCGGTTTCTATAATCGATTCTTGGTGTAAATGATGACTGAAAAATACACTTACTTACTTTAAAAAACGCAAATATTGATTAATACTAATGTATGTGAGTATTCTTATAAATTACTTATTGATGGCCAAATTGCCTCTAACATATTGGCCAGCAGATTCTAAAAGAGTATTTCCAGCAGAGGACTGAGGGGTTTGCACGCAACCATCAGTAAGTGTCGCGACACTCGTTACAACAGTTCGCCAAGCGTGAAGCTACTCTACCCAGCAGCAGGTGATCCATTGATACACGACTTCTAATACTTTAAACCAAAGTTTTCCAACATATAATATTTTTAATCACTACACAGTATAAAACAAAGTTGCTTTCTCTGTCCCTATGTCCCTTTGTATGCTTAAATCTTTAAAAGTACGTAACGGATTTTGAGGCGGTTTTTTTAATAGATAGAGTGTTTTAAGAGGAAGGTTTATGTGTATAATACGTGCATATTATTGTAGAGAAATCTATAAGCACCCGGGCGAAGCTGGGCCGGGCCGCTATTAAATAATAAATTAATAAACTCATACTTTGGGGAAGGCCTATGTTCAGCAGTGGACTTCCTGTAGCTGAGATGATGATAGTCTCATACATAGTCCTGACCCCACACAAGACTCAATTTTGTCGTGGTTGTTAGGAATTATGTTTCCACAATCTCACTTACCGAACGAAACGCGACAATGATGCAACCACATTGATTTTTGGCTCTTTTGGCTGCAAAAAACCCACAAAATATAGTAAAAGTATGTGGCAGTTACCAAAAACTACAAATGCAGAAAAAAACCTATGGATCCAAAATTTATAATAGATTTTTTTGTCTAGTTTAATCTAGCAAACTGCATAACAACTATTCCTGCTCTATCACCTCGAAAGCTCTAAAGTAATCGAAACGTCGAGAAATCAAAAAATGAATAATTAAACCAAATCTGCGATAAAATCCGTGAATAATAATTTCAAACCTTTTTGGTATAAAATAATATTTAATTTAAATCCGTATCGTCCACGCCAATGGAAACGGTAATCCCAAGCGTACTAGTGCGAAATGCACTGAAATAAGATTCAAAGAAATTGCAAAAAGGTGCACTTTAGCCGCTAACTGCCAACACCCCGCGCTACCCTCGCGCCGACACTAATATTCAAGGGGTGGACAGAGACAGGATAAAAATATGGGATCATATTAAAATTGACGTATTGTTGTGTAAATGTAAATCAAATATTTTTATTGTGGACACAGGATTACAAAAGCTGTTACAATTTGTTTATCTGTAAAACTATGGCCCGCTAAATTGCCATGTAAATCTGGGGGCACAGCAGTGCCCCCTCCAAGTCGAGCTAAAAAGCGGCACAGTCGTACCATCCTTTTCTTGAAGCAATTCAGACCATTTTCAACCCCCCATAACTTCGTTGTGGTTAAAGCAAGAAACCTGAATTTTCAGTTACAAAGCAGGCATTATGTATACACGCTATATTTAAATAATTTCATTCAATTTGAACCAGTAGTTTAAGAATTGTAACTTGTCAAACTTTCTTAATTTTGTCACTCACTGACTAACTGACCGATCATCAAAAGTCTAAGGCACTTCTAGCAGACATAGAACCTTCCAATTTAGAATGTAATTAGTGTTTAGTGTATAAAGTAAGGGAAAATTTAAACATTTCATAATTTCTGTCTAGTTTTCTAGATACACTAACTGCGTGAATAACTTTGTAATCCTATACATTTAATCATATAAATGTATAGGAATATACAAAGTTACATTTGCAGTTAATGAATCATTGTACCCGTATATAAAGAAATAATAGTTTTAGATAGGTATCTATATGTATAAAGCATAACTGGAGGGGGTATAGAGAGGGAAAGGGTGTATTCAGCCCATGAAACTGTACAAAATTCCTCTAGAAAAAACATGACGAAGAAAAACTTGCAAATGAATAGACTAAATAACTCGAAAATACCAATTACCATGAAATAAAGAACATTAATAATCAAATACGCTATATTTGTGATATATACCTACAAAAATATGTATATGCATTATGTATAAATTCTACGATACATTATGTTTTCATGCGATGGCCAAGTCGATCTATATATTTACAACGTAAAGATTTTTTAATATTGATATGATAATAACTTACGTAATAACTTTATACAGAAATTCCCTTAAGCAAGGACTAAATAAATTAATCGACTTGGTATTACATGCATCTCACAACTTTTTGAGGTAAAAAACCTGAGCTGCGAGACTTGGAATTTTTTTACAGGATGTTTTTGATGGGATAAATAAATAACACCCAAAAGTCAGTTACACAGTCCTGATCCCATACTAACATCGAGTCTTGTGTCATGAGTATCAGGAACTACGAGAGACTTTCCGGTCTCACAAACATAAATATTTAAGGAATCTACAATAATAACTACAACATTTTTTTTCTCAAAGTTAACCATTGTAAAAAAAAATTACAAATAATAAAAGTCTAAACATAAAAACGAAAATTGTATGACTTTGAAAGCCTCCTTGATGTAGTCGGTAAGACGCCGCCTGTAAAAAGAGAGGCCGCGGGTTCGATCCTCGCACCGAGAGAAATATTTGTGTGTTTATGACGACTTGGCTAAAGTTGCAGGAAATCGCTGGATTAAGGCCACTTTCAACAGGTCGATGTGGGGATCCTTGGGGGAGACGTATGTTCAGCAGGGGACTTACCGTGGGTGAGATGATGATGATTATATTTCAAGCGAAGGGGTGTTAGAGGAAAAGGGAATAAGAGGTAGGAGCAGAGGGGATAATATTGATTCTAATTGCGTCAACAATGTTGCACTGTCAGTAAGTGAATCAGTATTATCTCCAGTCTATAATTTAAACTGGCTAATTATTTGTTTCATGTTCCTTACTTTGCTTGTGATTAATTTCGATGCGGTTAAACTGAAACCAGAATCCCCTAGGGAACCCAACTTCTTTGCTCAGTAATTTTAGCGCTGTCGATCCTAGTTCAAGCGAGTTCTAGACGGCTGTGGTGGGTATCTATGTGTCATAAGCCATTGGATTAAACACTTTAAATAGTAATGATTAAATGTTCTTTTATAAAGAAAGAAAGAAAGTATTTTTATTGACACTATTACAGCCGTTGAGGTAATATCACTACGTTTTACAACACGTCACACATAGCACAAGCACCAAAGGAGAATAAAAGGAACAAACAAAAGGAAAATTGTATAACTTGTATGAAATCATTTGCGAATCCTTTATCACTTCAACAGTGAAAGAAATCGTTGAAGGGAACCTGCATACCATGTATGTATTTTTATGGCATTTGAAGTCTACTAACTTGAATTAGAGCAGCATGAACTAAGAACTAACCCTTTCTAAAGCAACGCTTGTAATCGATGATGCTACTCGTGCCCATGCCAGCATTGGGCTGCTACAGTACAATTGTGACATAATATACTAACAACTTTTTTACGTTCAATATCTATGTCTACACTACGCAGGCTTATTGCGTGACTTAACATTCTATTAAAAATCTTTAAAAGCATTTATTTTATTGCTACAAATGATGAGACGAGCATGCTATTTGCCTGATGTTAAGCGATACGACCGCTCATGGATAGTAAAAGAACCAAACAACACCATTAATCAAGAAACAATGCTTGGCATTCCACTGCGCTCGCTGTCATGAGACATACGATGTTGAGTCTAAATATCCAGATCTCAATGTCCAGTAGTTAGTGTCTACAATGTCAGTGCATTTCTACTGCTGGTCTCTTCAATATGACAGACCTGCAGGTTAGACCACCAGTGACCTATCATCACTTACATGAAATTTTAAGTAAAAGTGTAATTGACTATCAATACATACATCACTGAAAGAAAAAGTATAAAAACTAAAATAAAAAGCCGGATTACCGTATTATCTCGCCTTCAGTTGCTAAGCCACTACTCATTTAACTAAAGAAATACATATAAGTTAGAAGTATTACCTCCATAAATTATGTATTAGTAAAAACGAGTTTTCGCGTATATCCCGTGTTCCCGAAGCTCGTATGTAAGTGACAAATAAGTGTTTGGTGCAATTCCATGTGCGGTCACGTGCGATATGATCGTGTCCCGTAATGGCGTTTTAATGGCGTCGGAATGTATACGCCCGGACATGGGGAATAAGGCACGAGAGGTAGCGGGTTGGGAAATAACGAGATGGAAAATGGATCTTGGTCTATTGGAGACATCCCATCTATAAAGAAAGAAGAAAGAAAAACATAATTATTGCCACAAACAGCAAACATACAAGATAAGGTAACATTACAAAATATGGGTGAGTTTATGCGTCGCATCGTTGTAACACTACACCTTAGTGTTTACCATTAAGAAAAGTATTGCACTGCGGCGCGAGCCACAGCGCAACGCTAGTGGTATAAGCGGATTTTGGTACTAAACGGGTTAATCATCATCATAAGCCCATTGTAGTCCTCTGCTTGACACAGGCTTCTCCCAAGGTACGCCACAGAGCCCGATGTGCTGCTTTATGCATCCAGTCACTGCCGGCCTTCTTGTGTAAGTCGTCCCGCCATCTGGCCAGTGGGGGTCCCACGCAGCGTTTGGTACGTGGTTGGTACTCCAGAATACGCTTACGCGGAAAATGGTAGCTAAAATTTATCGTTCCAGGTGATACACCCGTCAGACATTCTATTCCTCTGTTTAATTAAATGCGTGCTATTGTATACTGGTTTACAGAAGTTACAGTGGCGGGTGACAGCAAGCAATCTCAAAAATTTTAGATAAAATGAAGAAAATTTTAACATCCGCAACTGTTTCCCCCTTCACTATATGGGATGGTAGGGTTTTCGATTGGATTACAAAACAATGCTTCGTATTCCACCACACTCGCCAGGCTGAGATATAAGATGTTATGTGTCATTATATCCAGTAGTTAGTCTAGCTACAATGTTCAAAATGGAACAGTAGTGCATTTGGTGTTGCTGTTTGGGGGGATAACTAGATCTATCTATGGATACTACATCATCATAGTGTGTACTATTTTTGTATTGCATTGCATTGCATTTACTTTTGTTACACTGCAGCCACTTCAGCCCACCAGTGCAAAATAAAGAACCCCGCCAACTCTCATGCCTTATACCATAACCCACACTCGAGGCTTCTAAGAACAATCATTGAAGACCGGCGATTAGTTTTTCAGTCGATAACAACGCGATAAAATCGCTTTCAATTACCTTTCACACTAATTATAAGCACAATATTTTGGAATATTTCAAACATGAAACTCCGTTGTTGGTAAAATATTATTGGGATTGTAATGTGGTCTAAATGTTTGGCAGAACATTTTTGGTAGGTTTATTTATTTCTATAAATGAAAATGGTAAGCGATACGCTCATGGACGGTAACAAAACATACGATGTTAAGTCTCAATATGATCCATCTCTGAAGGATAGGATCCGTAACGATCTTATCCGACAGAGAACCAAAGTCGTAGACATAGCACATAGGATTAGCAAGCTGAAGTGGCAGTGGGCTGGCCACATTTGTTGAAGAACCGACAACCGCTGGAGCAGACGTGTTCTTGAGTGGAGACCGCGTCTTGGCAAGCGTAGTGTAGGACGCCCACCAGCTAGGTGAAGTGACGATTTGCGAAAGCCGAAGACAGGGTAAAATGGCGCAACTTGGAAGAGGCCTATGTCCAGCAGTGGACAACAGTTTAGGCTGATGATGATGATGATCCATTAGTCACCCTCGACACAATGTTCTTCAAACCGGAGCGGCTTCTTACATATGAGAGACCTACCACCATGATATATTTCAAGACCACATTAATCTTCGTTCATAAGTCTTCGTGTGATGACAAAACTTGTGTCATACTGTTTCACAAGGATTATAAATCTTGCTAATCTTATTGCTGAGAGCCCCTTATATTCGTTTTTGTAATGTATTGTATCAGCCCATATACGTCACACTGCAGGACACGGACCGCCTCTATAATCGAGATTACGCTTGAGTGTGGTTAGGCCCTATAGTCCACCACGCTGGCCTAGTGCGGGTTGGTGGAATTTACATATCATAGAAATTCGTACAAATCCTTATGGTATGCAGGTTTCCTCAAGTTGTTTTCCGTCATCGTTGTAGTGCGTGGTGATTAACTATTAATACACACATGACTCCGAAAAGTCCGAGCTGTGCCCTGGTATTTGAACCCGCAACCACCGTAAACATGTTGGCAGCCGCGAATAGTCCGCTACTAACAGGCCATCACACTCTTTTTATATTTTTCCTACTTATTTAACTCAATAGTTATCGTTAGCTAAAACATCTTTAAGTATTTAATTAGTATAATTTATATATCCTTTAAGCATTCAAACAAACTGAGAGAAAAACCAAGCCAGCGTCTGAGTTTCAAACAAGAAAAAGCAGTTTTTATATTTATAAAAATATTGTCTTGTGACCTACATAGCAACAAGTTAAGATACGCGAGTGTTTGCAAAGTTTTATAAATAAGTGTTGGAGGCGAATTGTTCAATGCAAGACATCTACCACGCCGAACAGAGAAAACCTTTTACGCTTACCACTTGAGCCACAATCTAATAACTACAGAAGGCTCAGTATGTTTTGTTGTAATTATTGTATGCTCAAAATAAATTAATTATTGGTTAGATACTAGTGGCGTCATCTATATGCACATTAAAACAAACTTTATGACAGTTCGACTCAGTAGTCTATTCCCTTGGTTTAAATGTCAGGTTTAAATAAACTTCCTTCCTTCCGTTCAATGAAATACACGTTGTTTTATTAAACCTTTGTTTAAAAATAATAAGTTGTTTGTGGATACGATAATGACAAATAGCGAGATAAGGAAGGCTTTAGTTACTCGATATTCTATCTAAACTGTAGTAAAGCTACCAGATGAACAAAGTCACTTAGATACGCCTGTTTAAGAATATCTACTTAAGAATTGTACGCGATGCAAGACATCTACCACGCCAATACCCACGCGAACTGAGCAAATCTTTTACCGTTTACCACTCGAGCCATAATCTAATAACACTAAAAATGATCTCCTAAACCCGCTCCAGTCGGGGTTTCGTCCTGGGCACAGCACAACCACCACCTTGACTCATATTACGGATGGCATAAGATCCGGTATGGAGGAAGGCAAGCTGACAGTCTTAGCATTGCTGGACTTCAGTAACGCCTTCAATACCATTGATTTTGATGTATTGCTCAGTATGCTGCGTTCTCTCAACATATCTCCAACAGCAGTTGACTGGTTTCGTAGTTACCTGTATGGGCGCCGGCAACGCATCTGTGTTGAGGATAGTTATTCCTCGTGGTGCTCCTTATCTGCTGGCGTTCCACAGGGCGGCGTGCTATCTCCTTTACTCTTTGCTGTCTTTATCAATTCTATATCTAATCATCTTCGCTCCTCCTACCACCTCTACGCAGATGATTTGCAAATTTATACTCAGGCACCTTTTGATAAGGTTATTGAGGCGATTGATAACATTAACAGAGACATCCAGCACATCTGTGTATGGAGTAAGACTCATGGCTTAAGAATTAACCCATCCAAAACTCAGGCGATTATTATCGGTAGCCCCAGAATGATTTCTAAGCTTGATAGGGACCAGCTACCACTTGTAATTTGTGACGGTACTACCGTCCCTTATAGTGACAAAGTTAGGAACCTTGGAGTAGTTCTGGACAAATCCTTCACCTGGGGTCCACAGCTTCAGGAACTTAGTCGAAAATTGTTCGCCTCAGCAAGGTCCTTGCGAAGATTACATAACCTTCTACCTGTTGCTACGAAGATTTCATTAGCGCAAACCCTCCTTCTCCCTATCCTTGATTATGCCGATGTCAGCTATCCTGATCTCACCGAAGACCAACTTAATAAACTTGAGCGCCTTCAAAACTTTTGTATTAGATTCATATTTGGTTTACGCAAATATGATCATGTTTCAGAGTTCCGTGTTAAGCTCAAGTGGTTGCCTATACGACTTCGTCGGAATGCTCATATTCTTTATCTTCTGTACAACATATTGTTTAATCCTCTTACCCCCTCTTATCTCAAAGATCGATTTGTATTTCTCCACGACTCACATACTAGATCCCTGCGGTCGTCAGAGAACTTGAAGCTGAGAATGCCCGTGCACTCCACCACATTCTTGGATAAATCGTTTACTGTCCAGGCTGTTCGACTGTGGAACGCATTACCAGTTGTGGTAAGACGGGCACGATCACTATCATCTTTCAAAAAACTTGTCAAAGATTACTATCTTTCTCACTGAACTGACACATTTCTGTGGATAATTTACCTATTTGTATGTACTGGTATTTTAATATATATGTATATATCAATATATTATATATATTTATCTTCCAATGTATGTATTGTTATTATATTATTTATGTATGCATATTTGTATATATATATATGTTTATATAACATAATATGTGTATTTATTATTTGTATTACTTGAAATATTATTAAATTAATTGTACTTATTTGCAACACTTTTCCTTTCTAAGCAAGTTCTATCCTTTACAGTTTAGACTGCCCTTTATTTATCCTATTTTTAAATCCATCCCATGGTTGTCTGTAAGACATTGCCTTTCGGCGATAAGACCGCCAATTGTACTTTTTATATTTGTGATTTCTGTTTGTATTTGTTTTCCTTTTGTGTGCAATAAAGTGTAAATAAATAAATAAACACTACAGAAGTCTCACTCATACTGCTTTATTGCGTCGATCTATGGGTATTGTACTTTATGTGCCCGTTTTAATTCACCATTGAGCTACCTCGACAAAGCCTACCATTTTGTCCTAGTTTTGGTTTGGTTTGGCGGACTATGCCATAGAAATTCTAGAAAATTCGTAGAGTAAAATTATGAGGAGGAAATATTTGTGGTTAAAGAAAAGTTGTGTATAAGCTTATGCGTTTTAGGTTATCAAAATATACAGGAGAATAAGCTGAACTTCGAATAAGGTATAAAATAGACATTTAAAGCATTTTAGCTTGTTTTTTTTATTTACCCAACCTAGTAATAATAATTCCCGTACAGGCCATATACACGTGTAAGCTGAAATCCATCGCACACTCCATGCACTCACAGACCAATGTAAATATTTAGGCCTTCTGTTGCTATTATTGATTGTATATGACTGTGAAGTATCGCGTATTGAATGGTATAGTAGGCACTGACTGACAGCGTCTCTGGGTGCTGTCTATTTGCTGCCGAGCATCTGTAATGTATACGCGGCATTACTGACGCGATGTGGCAGTGTACCTTATATTTTATATTTATACCTTTTGTTTTATGTTAAAGCTTGTGGACATTTTTTAAGACAGGCAATAGTGGTTGAATGATTTGTTATATTTTGTTCGGGATTATGAGTATGATCAATATTTGTATGACGCATTTATATTTTCACTAGTAGTAAGTCTTTCATATGTGAAAAGCCGCATGGGGAGGTACCAACGCAATATCTATTTCTCCCGCCAAACAGCAGTGTAAATGCACTGTTGTGTTTCGGATTGAAGGACATTGTAGCCAGAGTAATTACTGGACATGTTGAGACATCTTATGTATCAGAACGACGAGCGCAGTAGAATGTCGAAGCATTATTTTATTTTATTTTATTTTAAATTCATGCTTTTTTCATGCATGAATTACAAAGCATTACTTTGTAATTCATGGTGTTTGGTTCTGCTACTGCTCATGAGCGGTGGTATCGAGCTATCAGGTAAATTTCAAGCTCGTCTCGCCATTCAAAACAATAAAAAAAGTCAAAAGGTCGGCAGTTATGTGATATGTGCAATTTATGTGTTTCTGTTATGCGATTTGAAGATAAATATGTGCAAATGTTTATGAACACAATCATGATACAGAAATCATTTTGAAACATCTGAAATAAGGTTAATATGATTAAACAGTGTTTGTGCTATAATGACGATGGGTTACAGCTTGGCTAAGATCCGATAAGTAGATCCGCAATTAAATTAATATTAGCAAATCATATTGTGCGACGGATAACCGAGTAGGAGATTAGTTCGTTCAGTAACTATACTGAACAGACTGCAGAAATGGAGGTCAATTCGATACCCATCTAATGAATTAATTGTTTTAAATACTTACTTTTATTAATTCTACTTACTTTAAATATAGCCACAATAGTTGTTGTTTTTCTTTTTGTGTATAAATGTATGTAATGCATGTTATGAGTTAAATAATAATAATTATCGAGTGCTTTAAAAGTGGAAGAAAACATCTTGAAAAACCTACTGAGCTGAGAATTTTCCAAAATGAAAACCAGATGTATGCAAAGTTTTATAACAGCATATATACTAGTGGTAGGCATCTCATAATATGTGAGAGGCCGCCGAAGTAGTAACTACTACAATGTCCACCTTTTTCGCCAAACAGTGTAAATGCACTGTTTGTTCCGGTTTGAAGGGCATTGTAAATAGATTAACTACTGGACATATTGAGACTTAACATCTTATGTCTCAGGATGGCGTTGTTTTCATTCATGGTATTGTATGGTTTTGCAGTAGCGTGGAGAACAGTACATTTGCGGTCGTATCGCTTACCATCAGGCTTACCATCATAACAAATCATCAGGCCATTGCAGTACACTGCTGGACATAGGCCTCTCCCTAGGTACACCACAGCGCCCGGTCTGCTTGTTTATGCATCCAGTCTGTTCTGTGACATATCGACGGTGAAGTACCAATACCTCCTAACTGACATTTTCCAATCTAACATAATACCTACTACACTAATATAAAATACACGAATATAATATATAAAGTCTACACGATTACTATTCCCCATTAATAAATGTATTAACGACATTTTTACTTAACAAAAATTAAACATTTTTTCATTTATGACTTTGTCCGGTAGGTGTGATCGGCACTTCGCCGTCGATATATTGCTAGCTCATGGCCACTTTAATCTGCTCACGTCATCCTGTTTCTTCGATGAATCACTTCGGTCCGAATTTCGTCCTTCAGAGAAACTTTGAGAAAAAGGAGGTTGGAAATCTACTACAGTACGTTTTTCCCGGCACTTTCTCACTCGTACTACAAATCTGCGGAACCAGTTGCCAGCGGCATCATTCCCGGACAGATACGACGTGGCGACCTTCAAAAAACGAGCGTATTCCCACCTCAAAGGCCGGCAACGCATCTCCATGCCCTATGGTGTTGCAGATGTCCATGGGCGGCGGTGTTCACTTACCATCAGATGAACCGCATGCTCGTTGGTCCCCTATAATATAAAAAAATCTTCGAGCGGAGCTCTTTTTCTATAGTTTATTTATTTATGTATAACTTTATTGTACACCTGAGACTAACAATAAAAAAGGAAGAGAAGAAAAAAACATAGAAAGTGCGGTCTTATCGCTCAAGGCGATATCTTACAAACAACCATCCATGGGATGGATAAGAGGGAACGACAGTTTTGGGGAACCATGCTAAATACACATATATTTATAAAGTTTGGTTATTAAAAAGCAAATTTCGCAACATGTTTGAAACGTCAAATTACATCGAACCTATGTACGTGCGGAATAAGAGCATACAGAAAAATAATGTATTTAATGACGTCACAATTCCCCCAATCATAATTTCCTTTTACTCATTAATAAATTGCGAGGATTTCATAATCGAGATTGCTAAGTCACGGAAATATGGATGACATGAAATAAAAAATCGTTTTGTCCAATCGCCATCCCTCGAGCGCGACTAATTTTAATCTGGAGCTATTTATTTCTAGTTAATTATTTAAGTGCATCCCCCTGTTGCCACCCCCTGGGCGTCATCCCCCGCACTTTGGAGGAATGAGGAATCATCATTCTGTTATATACGAGTTGGGGACTCGATGTAACGAACTTCTCGGTATAACAAATATAAAAAAATAGTAGACAAGTGCGTGGTGGCCTGTTGGTAAACGGACTAGTTATAGTTAAGTTCAGTTCCAAGAATTGAGAGATGTAGGTTTTCTAAGTTTGCATGTGTGTAGCTTTTTATGTGTTGCCTCGATGGCGTAGTTGTACTAGGGTACGGTTACAAAGCTGAGGTCTCGGGTTCAAATCCCGGGTTGGGCATAGTGATATTGGATTTTTCTATTCATTATCAGCCCAGAGTCAGAAATTTGTGCCCGATATGGCGATAGGCTCGCCACCTATCACATCGTGGGACGCAACATAGAAGGCGAAATGTAGGTGCCCTGGTACCCATGCCTACCCCTTCTGAAAAAAAAGCGTGAGTTTATGTATGTATGAAGATTTGTGCGTGTAGGTATTCCTAATTAATTTTACAGGCAAAGAAAAACATTTTATTTCAAGTTCTGTGTCACCATTTTCGTATAGGATGATTTAACTGTCTGTTTGGGGACAAATTATACTAGTATAAAAAAAAAACCTTCTCTTAGTACGCAAACTCAATTTGTACACCATGCGAGTCTGAAATAAATAGGAGGAAAAATAGGAGAGATTATATTATTTTATTTAAAAAAAAAATAGTTGAGCTTTGGCCTGTGTTATGCAGTTTACTGTGATTATACGATATAATCAAAACTTCGTAATATAGAAGTCACGCTGTTATTTATAATAACTCATCAAAGAAAAATTGTTGTTAATTTGACAAAAAGTTCTTTTGGGAATCGTGCCGTGAATGCCCCGAGGTATATTTTATATTTCTGACAACTGTCTAGTTTGTTTTACTTTTAAACCTGTCTTTGATCAAAATATTTTAATGTTTAATTATTTACTTGAGTAATATTTGTTAGTCTGGTAGCATTACGGTCTGTAAAAAATTGTAGTGTTTTAGATATGTAACCGTGATTTATTGGTGTCTGTATCAGCTCATAATCGTCATATACAGGGTGTCTAAGATATACCAGATAAGATAAACCAGTGACGGGATATAGACCAATCTGTGAAGTCACAGCAATAAAAACAATTATAGCCATATTCCGATGGTTTATAATAAACAAACATTCTAGTTAAACTTAAAAAATCTACATTAACCAACACTTTGTAACATTGTAAGCAGTTATTTCTATCATGTATTATTTTAATTGACGTTTCGTAATATTAAATAGATAAGCTTGTATATAATGCATACCAAAATAAATATATTCTTCACAAATGGTGGCACTTTAAAACTGGTGGTTGGTCTCTCATATGTGAGAGGCCGTCTGGTTAGGTACCACAGCAATGCCTTTTTCTCAGGCCAAACAGCAGTGTAAGTAGAAAAACATCGTAGCCAGAGTAATTACTGGACGTATTAAGACTTAACAATTTATGTCTCAGGATGGAGAGCCCAATGGAATGCCACATATTGCTTTGAAATTTATTGTGTTTAATTTTGCTACTATTAATGAGCGGTAGTATCGCTTATGATCAGGCGAAGGGCACGTTCGTCTAACCATTCAATGAAAAAATATTATTGATTTTGAACCTCCTGTTAAAATTTGAATACGATCAAGACAAACTTGTATATACTAACTTCTCTCAATCATACTCTCACTTACAAGGTCCTCAACTCGGCAATGGACTATTATACCTTGATTACCAATACACAGACACAATACGTCTGTAGCTAACCTAAGAAAATAGCACATAAATCAATTTTCTACGTACATAATTACGTGATTAAACCGAACCGTCACGAAATTAGGCCTCGGAGCCTTGAGACGATCCCTACATCCACTCAGGCTGGCCCACAACAAAAGGCGTAATTTTAGGGGTGATTTCACCCCGATTTCAACGTCAATGGCGGTGAAATGAGTCGCCACTTTATGAATATATTTTTCTATATATTTGGTGGAGTTTATTATCTGTCGTGATTTAGTTTTTTATTACTGAACATTATTGAATGTGACAGTCTAGTAGGCGCGGTTGTCCTACGGTACGATTAAAAAGCTGAGGTCTCGGGATCGAATCCCGGGTCGAGCAAATTAATTAGATTTGTCTATGCATTATCAGCTTGGTGTAAGGAATTTGTGCTCGATATAACCACAGGCTTGTTTTACTGGTGGTAGGTCTCTCATATGTGAGAGGCTGCCTGGGTGGGTACCACCGCAATGTCTATTTCTCCCGACAAACAGCAGTTTAAATGCACTGTTGTGGTTCGGATTGAAGGACATTGTAGCCAGAGTAACTACTGGACATATTGAGACTTAACATCTTGTGTCTTAGGATGGCGAGCGCAGTGGAATGCCAAGCATTGCATTGTAATTCAAGGTGTTGTTTGGTTTTGCTACTGTTCATGAGCGGTCGCATCGCTTACCATCAGGCGAACGGCATGCTCGTCTCGCCATTCAATGCAATGAAAAAAAAAATAGGCTCACCTATCACATCATAGGACGAAAAATACACAGCGAATCGTTGTGTCAAGGTTGCACCTACGTCTACACCTTCTGGGAAAAGGCGTACGTTAGTAAAGTTGCTTTTGGATTCGATCCCGAAACTCATTCACAGGCATCTCAACTACAACTCCGGCAAAGTTTAACACTATAATTTCACGTACATAATGCGTAATTAGGTGTCGGATATGGAATCCCGTCGGTTGGGTAACGTTTCCATCAGTTGCTAGTCAATACGTCGCGATAACTGACGTTGATGGCCCGGGATCGATCCAAACAGCTCATAGTTTGTATGGTAAATACAATTATTTAGGTTCTCAGATATTTATTCTGTATTCTGTATCAGCCCATATACGTCCCACTGCAGGGCACGGGCCTCCTCTACAATCGACTACCGATTGAGAGTGGTTAGGCTATATAGTCCACCACGCTGGCCTAGTGCGGGTTGGTGGACTTACATACCATAGAATTTTTATAAATCGCTATGGTATGCAGGTTTCCTCACGATGTTTTCCTTCACCGTTTTAGTGCGTGGTGATTGACTATCAATACACACATGACTCCGAAAAGTCAGAGGTGTGCCCTGGGATTCGAACCCGCGACCACCGTGAACATGTTGGCAGTGGCGTCTAGTCCGTTTACCAACAGGCCACCACGCACTTATTAGATGATTATCACGCTATTTATTAGATGATATAAAATTTCCATCCATCCATCCATCAGCCAAAGGAAGTCCACTACTGAACATAGACTTCCCCAATGATTTCAACAGTGACATGTTATAAAATTTAAAATCATAAAAAGCATACAATAATTGAAATATAACTAATTAAAACAATAAACAAACATACATAATACATCAAAATATAAATAAAAATATAACGTTACACATCACCAAAATATATTTTGAATTTAAATTGAAAACTTAGTCAAAGAGACCGCCCCGAACCGTGCCTGGCGAGAATGTTCCTATTATACTATGCACTATTATATAGGCATTTCCTCTCTCTCTTTCTTCAGCAATAGGAAGTCCACTGCCGAGTATAGGTCTCCATGCGATGCGATACGACCGCTCATGGACGGTAGCAAAACCAAACAACCCCATGAATTACAAAGCAATGCTTGGCATTCCAATGTGCTCGCCATCTTGAGACATAAGATGTTATGTTTCAATATGTCCAGTAGTTACTTTGGCTACAATGGCTTTCAAACCGGAACATGACAGTGCATTTACACTGCTGTTTGGCGGGAGAAATAGACGTTGGTACCTACTCAAGCGGCCTCTCACATAATATGACAGAAATACTTATAAGTAAAAATGAATAATTTAAAAATTAATTATATCTTCTTCCTCTTCTTTATCAGCCCATATACGTCCCACTGCAGAGCCTACTCTACAATTGAGAGTGATTAGGCCGCCATACTGGCCTAATGCGGGTTAGCGGACTTACATACAATTAATTATACATAAAATTAATTATATACTCTGTGCCTATTAACCTCTGAAACAATGTTTTCATTACTGGTCGGGTCGGAGGTTCAAAATATCTGTAACGTACTTTAGGTCCTTCCCGATTTGATTAGTTTCAGTGTCTGCCCCTAGTCGAGACCCCTACCATTTGTGACCTTAATGTTACTTCACTATATTTAAAGTGTAACATGTTTTAAAATGTACGAGAAATTTTGAATAAGGTAGCTTTTTTCGAATACGGATAGTGTTTTAGAGAGTTAAAAAATAGTTACAACCCAACAAAAAAGAAAGAAAAGAAGTAATTAAAAATATAGTTTACATCACCGGGATCATAATAAGACACCATGTTATGAAATTCTGTAAAGTGGACTGTATATGTACTAACCTGCACCTCGCGGCACCGCTGGTCTTCGGGGTACCCCTCGTGCTGGTCAGATCTGGAAGGTTGCTGGTCGCCTCAAATAATTTGAAAGGCACTGCTAGTGTTTGGTTTCACAGATATGATACGATATTGATAGCCTGGTTATGTATTAGCCCTTTGCTTGCCAAAGTCAATAAATAGTTTACAGTTTCCAAATCGTACCTTGAACTTGGCATGTTTTTGTTGACATGATTTTGCACATTTTTTTGCCCTTGTCTACAATTTGATTACACGCGTTTCGTACCATAAATTGAATGTGTCAACAAACAGTTGAAAAGGCATTCGCTTTCGAATTACTCGAAATATAGCCGTTTCGTGTGCTGTAAGAACAAAACGTATTGTCTGTCTCGCTTCTCAGTTAATTTATACTTCGAAATATACCAACAATCGTACCCGAAACGAGACGGATCATAAAAAAAAACGTTTGACAGTTCACTGTGTTCGCGTCGTCAAGTTTCGTCACAGTTGAATATTTGAAATCAAAGAGCTATAAATAAATATTTTTTATGTTTTTATTCCTCATCTTATTGTTTATTACATATGTAACGTAATTTTAAAATAAAAACTCTTTGTCATCGCTTTTATTTTTGAGGTATGAAGCCTTTAAATGCAAGACGTGCAAAAATCGCGCTCACTCAAAGTTCAACGCAACTTAACTCTATACCAGTGTCATTATTTGACAAACAAAAAATACCATTGTTTAGCTTAACTTGTATTCAACATAAACACTTGATAGTCATACAAAGCACTTTAGTTCTCAGAAACGATTGTTACATATAAGACGCATGCGGCGACGCGCGGTCGCGCAGCATAAAACGGCGGTGCAAGGTGGGGGTGTTTACATTATTGCCAGCGAGTATTTGAGTAGCAAATGCGGGAAGGGCCAGTCATTTCGCGGGGTCGTAAAAAATCGCGCTGGCGCGCAAGGGGATAACTAAGAATTTTGCGTGGCGCACACGCAACACGCGTTGCAACAGTTATGGCGATCGGACCCGGAAGGAAGTGCGTTCCGCGTTGACAATACTCGCCGCGTCTTAGGATGCGTTCTGAAGTCATAGATAATTTAGAAATATGTTAAATTTGATTTCACAGGTTTGTGCTAGAGTACGAAACACACCACAACAGGTGCTCCTAAAAACATTAACCCTATGAAAATATACATACATACATAAACTCACGCCTTTATCCCAGAATTGGTAGTCAGAGGTGCAAACAGGGCACCCATTTTTCACTTTGTATGTTCCGTCCATGAATAGAAAAATTAAATATCACTCTACTCGAGCCGGGATTCGAACCCCCAGACTTTAGTTTTGTAATAGTACCGTAGAACAACTACGCCACCGAGGCAGTCTATAAAAAAATATCAGAAATAAATAGAATTAACCATTGCGTATGGCACTAACTTACTTTTGGACAGGTATATTTACTGTAAGTAAAAAACTAAGTTGCGTTTTAGATATTTTAACCCTAAAATACTTGACAATTATCATAAGTTTCTGGGATTTGAAATATTAAATAAAACAAGAATAATATATTCGTATCATATTAAACTGTTACGGGAGGTATGGCAAAATGCTCTAAATTTTACATTCATTTATCTCATAGATATAGAATTCCATTCCAAATTTGGCCTAAAATTATATCGTTTTAGATCCCTTCGTTTAGTATAAAAAGCATTTCAGAATACCGACATTTAAAGTTCGCCAACCCGCATTAGGCCATCATGGTGGACTACATGGCCTAACCATCCTCAATCGTACTCTCCATTGTAGAGGAGACCCGTGCCCTGCAGTGGGACGTATGTGGGCTGATAGAATAAAAAAAAATCTTTTTAGATCTTTAATAGTTCAATTTCAGAAAATGCATTAGAATTGAACCTCCAGTATCACAATTCAAATCCCATCCACGCAGCTTCTATACAGGGTATATCAAGACTGCTACCGAAAACGAAGCCGGGTGGTAGTTTAAGCGACTTCAAACACAATGCAACAGAAAAACTTGCAAAAAAAGCGACCATATTTTTTTTGGTTATTTTTTTCCTATGACCATATTTGGGTGGTAAATACATTTTTGCCTAAAATAATAGTGTATACCCTTTTATTTATAAATAATCTAAGGTATAAAAGAGTTTAAATTATTATTTTAGCAAAAACTATGGATTTACCACCCAAAAATGACGATATATAAAAAATCATAAAAAAATATTGTCGCCTTTCTTTGCGAAAATTTTAGTTGCGTTGTGTTTGTAGTCACTAAAACTACCACCCGGCTTGGTTTTCGGTAGCAGTCTTGAGAGACCGGTATATAGTACATCGGCACAATTCTGTTGTGGTTAGAAATGTTGAGATGTCAATTCTCATTCTCGATTCTCTCTAGTTCAAAGTTTAAAAAACGGGAATTCCGTTCTACTTTCTTAACACTAGTAGGGGTAACGTTAAGACTTGCGTCCGTCCATAGCTCGTGCGGCCGAGTGTGAAATATCTATTGAATCTTGTACCGTGCGCTCCCAATCGGATCTCAGTCGTGCTCGACAACATCCTTATTTTAGCTCTCCTGATAGGAAATCCTCATTCTAGTATCAGGGCGTTTACTCTGCACTCTACTGTGTTTCATCAGACATATTTTTGTGGCGTTATTAATGTAGCTGTCAAATCCACAGCTATTTGAACTACCGGGTGGTAAACAACTTCAGTTAAAATATTTTTTTATGTACTTGAATCCGAAATACAACAGTACATTTACACTGCTGTTTCACGGGAGAAATAGACATTGCGGAGGTATCACCCAGATGGCCTTTCACATATGAGAGACCTACCACCAGTAAATTTGGGCGTTTAATTTTGTCACCAGAATTGCACTTGTACCTATTCTTTTCACAGCTCATATAGTGAGTTACAGTACCTTTGTTAGGTTAACATAAGTAAACATTCTACAAACATCGTAATATCCGCTATGGTATAACATTTTAAGTACTCCGCGTTTAGCCGCAGTTCATTGTCCGGTAATATCCGCGCTATATCCGAATATCCGCATGTCCGATATCCGCAGTGTCCGCACAAGTGCGAGTTGGGACACCGGACGTCCTGAAAATGTTAATTAGACGGGAATAGGGAGTTGATTATGTTTCTCGTATGAAAATGAGGTTGGGTTTTGAACTGAAGTGTTTTAGAATGATGATAGCTTCCGGGACGCAGTTGGTTATATACAGGCTATGAAACGTGAGGCCGCGGCTTCGATGTTTGTACCGAGAAAAACGTTTGTGTGAATACCAGGTATTTGTTTCAGGTCTGGGCGTTTGTGGGACTGAAAAGTCACTCGTATTTCCTGATGCCCACGACACAAGACTTGTTTTTTTTTATTGCAATGGTTAGCTAGACGAGCATGCCGTTGCCCTGATGGTAAGCATTATGAATGCTCATGAACAGTAGCAAAACCAAACAACACCTTAAATTAAAAAGCAATACTTGACATTAGATTGCGCTTACCACCCTGAGACATATGATGTTAAATCTCAATATGTCCAGTAGTTGATCTTTGTAGGGTCAGGGTTATGTATGTTTCGCGTCAGCTCGAGGATGAAATACCTCGGTCTCGTCCTCGCCAGTCGATGGGATTTCCGCGCGCATTTTGAGGAGATGTCGCCGAAGCTGGTGAGGGCGGCGGGCGCACTGGGGCGCCTGCTGCCCAACTTTGATGGTCCTGGCATCCCTTGCCGAAACCTTTATGCTAGATTCGTGCGGTCCATGGCCCTCTACGGGTGTCCCGTTTGGACCGAGTCCCTGGGCGATCGTTGCGTCCGCCTGCTGCATCGTCCGCAGCGTATGGTGGCGCAGCGAATAATCAAGGGCTACCGCATAGTCTCGCACGAGGCGGCCTGCGTATTGGCGGGAACTCTGCCCTGGGTGCTGGACACTAAGACCCTCTCGTCTTCTTTCTTCCGACGAGAGGAGGCGTCCGGGCGTGGGCAGAGGTTGGTCCCCCGAGAGGTCGAGGCCATATTGGCGTCCCTCCGCAAGTCTGCTGTGGAGGAGTGGCGTTCCAGGCTGGAGAACCCTAGTGCTGGTACGAAGACCGTCGCGGCAGTGCGACCTGTCCTCGAGCAGTGGCTGGACAGGCGCCACGGTGCGCCGACTTTCCGGATGACGCAGGTGCTCACCGGGCACGGCTGCTTAGGTGCGTACCTGTGTCACATAGCCGGAGCCGAGGAGTCTGCCGTATGCCACTATTATGGCAACTGCCATGAGGACACGATCCAGCACACGCTGGAGGAGTGCCCAGCCTGGGACGAGGAGCGCAGCGCTCTTATCGCGGTTGTGGGAAGCGACCTTTCGCTGCCGGCCGTGGTCGCCGCCATGGTTGGCAGCCGGAGTTCGTGGCGAGCCATGCTCTCCTTCTGCGAACGTGTCATGTCGCTGAAGGAGACGTAGGAGGCGCCGGGACGCCAACTAACCCGGCGCCGCAAAGGCCACATGGGGCCGCCGTCCCTACCTTGGCAGCCCCCGAGACGTGACGCTACAGGCGTCGCATGCTGTGTCGCTAAGCGGCGGTGCACATAAGAGGTGGTCCTGGCGCGTCCGCTCAACGGTAACCCGGGGCCGTCTCTGAAGTGCACCGATGGTGGCCGACGCGGGGTTTTTAGTCGGTATTTCGGCGCGTATTGTGATAGGGGCCCGACCCAGCGGCCGCCCACATCCTCGCTCATTAGGGGGTGGGATGGTCTGTAAAGGGAATTTCCCCGAGAGAAAAAAAAAGGTTTATGTATGTAACTTTTTTATTATGATGACCAAGATTCTAGAGCCACCCTGACACGCCATTATTCTGACGAGCTGCCAGACATCGACCAAGGCGAAATCGTGTTACCTCAGAACTCCTAAAGGCAGGAGGAGCCCCTGTTATACAGGAGCTACAAAGCCTGTTTAACACCGTTCTTCGCTGTGGGAGAACTCCAAAGGCGTGGAACAGGAGTTTGGTTGTTCTCTTTTTTAAGAAGTGTGATAAAACCCTTCTTAAGAATTATAGACCCATCTCACTCCTGAGCCACGTCTATAAGTTGTTCTCAGGGGTCATCACGAATCGCCATGCAAGAAGACTCGATGAGTTTCAGCCTCCGGAACAGGCCGGGTTTCGAGGAGGATATGGTACCATAGACCACATCCACACAGTAAGGCAGATTATACAGAAGTCGGAAGAGTATAGTCAGCCCCTGTGTCTTGCATTTGTGGACTATGAGAAAGCCTTTGACTCCGTCGAAACCTGGGCTGTTTGGGAGTCCTTACAGCGTTGCCACGTAGACTGTCGCTATATCGAGTTGCTGAGATGTCTATATGAATCGGCCACTATGTATGACCAATTACAGAACCAGAAATCTAAGGCCATCCAGTTGCGCAGAGGGGTGAGACAGGGGGATGTTATTTCCCCGAAACTGTTCACAAGCGCACTGGAGGATATGTTCAAGACGCTGGACTGGAACAGTATGGGCATCAACATAAACGGCGAGCACATCACGCACCTAAGTTTCGCAGACGATATAGTCTTAATGGTGGAATCGCTGGAGGAGCTGCAACAGATGCTGGACGGCCTGGCTTCAGCCTCACAGCGAATAGGTCTTCAAATGAACTTGGATAAAACCAAGCTTATGATCAACTACCACCTTGATCCAAGACCTGTCGCTGTATGTGGCCACCAGCTCGAAGTTGTTTCCGAATATACCTACCTTGGACAGATCCTTCAACTAGGCAGGAACAACTTTGGGAAGGAGGCTACGAGGAGGATCCAGCTGGGCTGGGCAGCATTTGGCAAACTACGTCGAGTCTTCTCGTCACCCCTACCACAATGCCTGAAAACTAAAGTTTTCAACCAGCGCGTTCTACCTATTATGTCCTACGGTGCTGAGACTTGGACACTCACAGCACGACTGGTCCGCCAGCTCAGTGTCACTCAGCGAGCTATGGAGCGTGCTATGCTTGGAGTCTCTTTGAAGGATAGGATCCGTAACGATCTTATCCGACAGAGAACCAAAGTAGTAGACATAGCACATAACATTAACAAGCTGAAGTGGCAGTGGGCTGGCCACATTTGTCGAAGAAGCAGCAGCCGTTGAAGCAGACGTGTTCTTGAGTGGAGACCGCGTCTTGGCAAGCGTATTGTAGGACGCCCACCGGCTAGGTGGAGTGACGATTTGCGAAAGGTCGCTGGCAGATGCTGGATGCGACAAGCCGAAGACAGGGTAAAATGGCGCAACTTGGAAGAGGTCTAGGCTAGAGTTTAGGCTGACGATGATGATGTATGTAACTTTATTTTCAATAAATGCTAGGAAAAATTACATTTAAATATGAATTTCTACAAACAAGTTTAAGTTTCAATCCGAGCGACATTAGTGCATGTTATTCGTAAATCGAGGATTGATGAAGGCGCAGGTAAGAAATAAAACGTGCAGCTCGTGTCACCGCGCCCGTAACTCCACGTATACAGGGTGTTTGGACTTGGAATAATATTTGTTTTTTTTTTTTATGAGAGTGACGAGATTACCAAGTCCTGTTCATGGTGAACGACAAGCCTACCCATTGAGAGTAATAATACTGAGAATTGATGACTGCTAAGTTTATTATGATATACGGTGGTCGTGGTGTTTGGTGTCCATAACACAAGTTAACTTTTAATTTGGATGCCATTGACAATGACTTATTGTTTTTGTTCAAGCCATATTTAATGTTATGTTTTAAGTATTTTATATGCATCTTTCATTTTGATGTACAATAAAGCATATAAAAAATAACTAAATATTTTTGTTTAGTATTGATGTATTTGCTACTAATTTTGGTTTCAAGAAGAGAACCAGTAGAATGTAGTACTCAAATCGCCTAGTGCTTATTTAATCATTGTATAATTATTATGATTATCGCTGAAAAAGTAGACATTATGATTTTAAGCGGTGTGGGTTTCTTCATCTCTTGAATATACGCCTTTTTAGATTTGTAAGGTTCCAAGTTCGTAGTTTAGTAAGTCTGCTATAAGCAAGTTTTCTTCGGTAAATGTGTGTCGAAGCTTGGTGCTCGCACTTAGCATACACTATCGCGACACCGCCTCGCACGCGCCACCCCCGCGCCACGCCCGCGCCACACCCGCGCCACAGACACACGTCCCGCGAGTAATGCGATGCGACGCGCCGCGCCGCGAGATTGCGTTACCGCGCTCTAACTTTTGATTGAATTTTAAAATGTCGACTATTTTTAAGAAGGAAATATTTCAAACAGCTCGAGAATCTTGTGAACTTATTTCTTCTGAAGCTCTCATACACCTGCCGCCTACAATCCAGCGCTCCACTGCGCCTTACACACTCGCTCCTGAGCTCTCATACACTAGCAGCCTTCAGCTTGTCGCTCCACCGGCCCGCGCGTCACACACCACGCTCCCTGTACGTGCTCTCACAACACTCGCTCCTGAGCTCTCATACACTAGCAGCCTTCAGCTCGTCGCTCCACCGGCCTACGCGTCACACACCACGCTCCCTGTACGTGCTCTCACAACACTCGCTCCTGAGCTCTCATACACTAGCAGCCTTCAGCTCGTCGCTCCACCGGCCTACGCGTCACACACTACGCTCCGTGTTCGTGCTCTCACAATACTCGCTCCTGAGCTCTCATACACTAGCAGCCTTCAGCTCGTCGCTCTACGGGCCCGCGCGACACACAACACGCTCTCTGTTCGTCACAGCATTAATAGCATTTGGTGCTAATGTATTCAATATAATGTGATCGCAAACAGTACAATGTTTGAGCGCGCTCCGCCCGCCACCTGCGCCCTGTGTGCCTTAATTGTCAACCATCTATTATGCTCCGTCTATTAATTATGTTGCGTTCAGGTGTGAGTACATTTAGTCGAACAAAATACGGTTTTTCCTCGTATGTTGTAAATACTTACGTAATGTTTTTTAGGAAATAACTTCAGGTTTGTCTGGTTTAGTAAGTAAAGTCACAATCGACTACGTTAGTGTAATTTGATTTCATAATATAGTAATGTAATTTGTGAACACTTATTAGGGTTTCTGTAATGGATTAATTACTATTGTAACTTTCTGGTTATAGCGACCACATTATTATGTTAAAAATAAGAAGGTAAGTTTTATATTACTCATTGCCTCAGTGGCGTAGTTACACTACGTTTCGATTACAAAACTGAGGTCTCAAATTCAAATCCCGGATCGGGCAAAGTAATATCGGATGTTTCCTTTCTTTATCAGTCAAGGATATTTGCCAGATATGGCGATAGGCTCACCCCTATCATATCGTGAGTCGGAAAATACAAGGCGAAAAACGTTTGTTATGGTAGCACCTCTGCCTGTCCCTTATAAAAAAGGCGTGAGTATATATGTAAATATTATATTTTTATAAATTATGTTGAACTAAAATGGTGAAGGAAAACATCGTGAGGAAACCTGAAAACCATAGCGGTTTACGAAAAATAAAAACTATTGTAAGTAAGTCCACCAACCCGCACTAGGCCAGCGTGGTGGACTATATGGCCTAACCACTCTCAATCGTACTATCGATTGTAGAGGAGGCCCATGCCCTGCAGTGGGACGTATATAGGCTGATACAGACAGACAGAAATTATGTTGTCCATACATCTAATCTTCATATTATAAGCCACATACTTAAACAGCATCTGGTACAATTCCGCCATAGATGTTGGGCTTATTAATTAAGATTCAATAACATCAGCAGATTACCTGGTATACATTAAATTTGTTTACAATACAACCAGCCCGCGGCGCAAGGCGTGTTCCGACTGTACGCATCGCTTTACACACGAACGGATTTTTGTTATTAGAAAATAAATTATTACAATGTTATACAGTATGATTATATGGCCTAACCATTCTCAGTCGCACTCTCGATTTATGCTCGTTCTTCGTACTCGTGCTCGTCCAAATCTGATCTAAAATGATAACCTTTTAGGTCCCCTCGTTTGGCATAAAAAGCAGTTCAATATGCCATTAATCGGGTTGGCGGAATTACTTTAAAATATCAGTATATTCCCACGGGATTGAGGGGTGATACATAGGAATTTAAGACATGACGAAATTAAGGATTGCTTCGGTGGCATATTTGTACTACAGTATGATTATATAGCTCAGGTCTCGGGTTCGAATCCCGATCTCGAAGAGATAGTGGATTTGGATTTTAAATTATCAACCCGGAGTCAATTTGTGCTCGACATGCGATAGGTCGTCTCCTATCACATCGTGGGACGGTACACACAAGGCGAAACGTGGGTGTCCTGGCAGCAGTTCTGCCTACTCCTCCTGGGAAAAAGGCGTGAGTTTATGTATGTATAAATGTAAGCAGTTGAAAAACCGCCCGTCTGCCTCTGCGCATTGATGATATGTTATCAAATATAGATTAATGTTTAAATCATTTTGCCCGCGGCGAGTATATAAGCCGCAAACATCAATTGGGCGAAACTTTAATAACGCCAACCCCTGACATTTCCCGTTCACTGAGACCTTTAAAGATAATTTACTTGCAGGAAGACTTATCATAATTACCATATATATATGTATTTATAAATAGATACACATACCCAATAGTTATACTCGTAAACAGACACCTGACCCCACACTAAGATCGAGACTTGTGTCGTGGGTATCAGGAAATATGAGAGAATTTTCGGTCTCTCAAACACTCAGACCCTAACCAAATACAAGTGATCCCGCGGCTCCTCGTTTCAAAGCCGGCGTCTAACCAACTGCGCCATTGAGGCTGTCATTAATTATATTTGACATGGCTTTAGTAAAAAACATTTTTTTTCGCAGTCGGGTAAAAAAGGATGGATCAAGACTTTGCTAGATTTTAGACATATTTCTGTCTATGTAGGGCTCTTAGTTTGGACTACACGAGTATAATAAGAATAAAAATAGAGCTACATTTTTCGATAATAGGTTAACATTTGAAAATTTTCATTGAAGTTGAGTGAAGATTGAGTGAAATTATAATGCAGGATGAATACCCCAAGCAATTAAGAAAATGTTTTAAATTTGGATGTACATTTTTTCCTTCATGTTCTATGTCCAATTATACTGTAATGAAAATTTAATATTACGGAACAATATTAACCGTGTTTATCCTTATTGATTTCTCAGATCTCGGGCCCACGATGTCGATTATATGCGCTGACATAGTTTAATATGTAATCAATCCAACGTGTCATGCGTCGTCGATTAGCTGAAAGCAATTCTAATTAATCAGTATTATTAGTATATGTCTGACATTAATTGCATTTGAATTAACAACTGTTCGATATCAGCCATAGAGAGGTTATGAAACGCATGAGAAATGTGCGGTGGAGCGACGAGTTGAAGGCTGCTAGTGTATGAGGGCTCAGGAGCGAGTGTTGTGAGAGCACGTACAAGGAGCGTGGTGTGTGACGCGCGAGCCGGTGGAGCGACGAGCTGAAGGCTGCTAGTGTATGAGAGCTCAGGAGCGAGTGTTGTGAGAGCACGTACAGGGAGCGTGGTGTTTGACGCGCGGGCCGGTGGAGCGACGAGCTGAAGGCTGCTAGTGTATGAGAGCTTAGGAGCGAGTGTTGTGAGAGCACGTACAGGGAGCGTGGTGTATGACGCGCGGGCCGGTGGAGCGACGAGCTGAAGGCTGCTAGTGTATGAGAGCTTAGGAGCGAGTGTTGTGAGAGCACGTACAGGGAGCGTGGTGTATGACGCGCGGGCCGGTGGAGCGACGAGCTGAAGGCTGCTAGTGTATGAGAGCTTAGGAGCGAGTGTTGTGAGAGCACGTACAGGGAGCGTGATGTGTGACGCGCGTGCCGGTGGAGCGACGAGCTGAAGGTTGCTAGTGTATGAGAGCTCAGGAGCGAGTGTTGTGAGAGCACGTACAGGGAGCGTGGTGTGTGACGCGCGGGCCGGTGGAGCGACGAGCTGAAGGCTGCTAGTGTATGAGAGCTCAGGAGCGAGTGTTGTGAGAGTACGTACAGGGAGAGTGGTGGGTGACGCGTGGGCGGGTGGTGCAATGAATTCGAGGAAATAAAGTAAAATATATCTAGTGAATTGTCTATGTTTTCGTAACATATTTTTCTAAACGAAGTTCATTTAACATGGGTACATTTTCGAAACAACTTTTAATAAGGCTTAGCAAAAATTGTGATGTTACAAAGGAGAATAGGTATAATATATTTTTAGAAAGTAGATTTTCTTTTGTAAATAAGTGTACCTAATCAGCGAAACATCTTTTTTCGATACAATAAATTGGATTAAATAAGCCTTTTACTTTCTATCATGAAGATTATTTGAATATAGAATATTGGCTCATTTCATTTTTGCTTTATCAAATTTAGAAAATAGGCGAGTGTAAGCCGAGTACGAATACAAGGGGTTTGCTAAACGGGATGTAGCGAGTTTGAGTCAAGATTAGGTACACACAGCTACCTATTCGATCACTCAAATGTGAGAGGCCACCTGGCTAGGTACTACTGTAATGTCTATTTCCCTCGCCAAACACCAATGTTAAAGCTCTGTCCTGGTTGAAGGACATTGTAGCCAGAGTAACTACTGGACATATTGAGACTTAACATCTTATGTCTCAGGATGGTGAGCGCATTGTAATGCTAAGCATTGCTTTGTATTTCAAGGTATTTATTTCACTGGTGGTAGATCTCTCATATGTGAGCGGCCGCCTGGGTAGGTACCTCCGCTTTGTCTATTTCTCCCGTCAAACAGCAGTGTAAATGCACTGTTGTGTTTCGGATTGAAGGCATTGTAGTCAGAGTAACTACTGGACATATTGAGACTTAACACCTTACGTCTCAGGATGGCGAGCGCAGTAGAATGCCAAGCATTTCTTTGTAATTCAAGGTGTTGTTTGGTTCTGCTACTGTTTATGAGCGGTCGTATCGCTTACCATCAGGCGAACGGCTTGCTCGTCTCGCTATTCATAGCAATAAAATAAAAAAGGTGTTATTTGATTTTGCTACTATTCATGAGCGGTCTTATCGCTTATTATCAGGGGAACGACATGTTTGTCTCGCCATTCAATGCAATAAAAAAAAAACTACACTTCAAACAATAGCATTAAAATCAACTCTTCATAATATCACACATCCTGACCCTTTTGACCCCAATATTCCCAAAATTATACGCAAATAGCCGAGTGATAATAACCTAGTTTCTTTAGTGTCCCTATTCACACCCCAAGGGACTTCCTTTAATAAAAATATACATAACAATTGTACCTAAGGGCCATACAAAATATTGACTTTTTGTATCTTGCAGTTTTATACGCGGTGGTTTTTGAAAACTAGGAACTGATTATTCTGAATCAGTGGTTTAGTTGGGTATGAACCAAATTTACGATATTAGTCAGTCATATTAGGGTCACCTTCTGACACGAAGACAAATGTTCGACATTGCACGTAAAACTGTAAGAATATGCCTAAATACGTTACAAAATGTGTAATCATGAATCGTACGTCGTAATCTTAGTTTGAAGTGGATGATAAGATTCAAAGGGAATAATATTGATTTTTAGAAGTCGAAAACTAAAATCTTATTACATAAACTCACGCCTTTTTCCCAGAAGGGGTAGGCAGAGGTGCCAGGACACCCACATTTCGTCCCACGATGTGATAGGTGGCGAGCCGATCGCCATATCGGGCACAAATTCCTGACTCTGGGCTGATAATGAATAAAAAAATCCAATATCACTTTGCCCAACCCGGGATTCGAACCCGAGACCTCAACTTTGTAACCGTACCCTAGTACAACTACGCCGCCGAGGCAGTCACTAAAATCTTATTTGGTGATAAAAATTCAATTCGGTAAAATTTCTTACAAAACGCTATGGCATGCAGGTTTTCTCATGATGTTTTTCACTGTTATAGTGCGTGGTGACTATCAATATACACATGACTGAAAAGTCAGAGGTGTGCCCTGCAATCGAACCCACGACCACCGTGAACATGTTGGAAGCCGCCTAGTCCGTTTACCACCAAGTCACCATTTATGTAAATACGGTTATATAATCATTCCATATGGTTATTATAATAGCTGAACTTAAGTTGAAGTATACAGTAGTTTTTCCAAGCTAGTATGAAAGCGGTGACAATAAAGAGAATATAAAACTTTGAGAAATAAAATAATTTACTTCCCAGTACTGCTGATAGAAGGGACAATTTCTCTTATATATTATTTAAAAAACATTTCCTCGGTCGTACCCTTATCATGGAGTTAAACTCTAAGCGAAACAATTGCAAGCGTGTACTGGCCAACAGATAAAAACTAAGCAATCGCCTTTGTTTGTTAAATGGGACGGATTTGGGACGTCGACACGGGGCTCTCTGCCCATTCTCTAAAATAATTTAATTTTATAATTCACAGAGTGATCATGCTGCCTGTATAAATACAATACGACAGTTTTATTTTAGACTTAGATGAAACAATTTATTGGGACATATTATGTCAGTAACATGGTCATCAACACCATCGCCCATATACCTTAATAATTCATTCTACAAACTAAGCTAGAATTTTAAGGCTTGCAATGTGTCTATGCCCTATGGTGTTGCAGATATTCATAGGCTGTAATCACTTACCATCAGATTTTTTTTTTATTTATATATCACTTCTACAAAATAATCATTTTTCCATCCATCCATCCATCAGCCAAAGGAAGTCCACTGCTGAACATAGACCTCCCTCAATGATTTCCACAGACACCTGTTGGAGGCAGCCTGCATCCAGCGACGTCCCGCGACCTTTACCAGGTCGTCGGACCATCTTGTGGGTGGACGTCCTACGCTGCGCTTTCCGCTACGTGGCCTCCATTCGAGCACTTTCCGACCCCATCGGTCATCAGATCTCCGCGCTATGTGCCCTGCCCATTGCCACTTCAACTTGCTAATCCGGTGGGCTATGTCGGTTATTTTAGTTCTCCTACGGATCTTCTCATTTAGGGAAACCCCGAGCATAGCCCTCTCCATAGCTAGTTGAGTGAGTTGAGAGCTTCCTAATAAGGCCCATAGTGAGAGGCCACGTCTCGGTGCCGTAAGTCATCACTGGCAACACACAACTATCGAAGACTTTCGATTTAAGGCACTGAGGTATTTTGGACGAGAAGACGTAGTTTCCCGAACGCCCGAACGCAACCGAGTTGGATTACGATTGACCTCTCTCTCGAAGTTGGACCTGCCTAACCGGACCACTTGTCCTAAATAGACATATTCGTCAACAACTTCAAGAGTCGAGCCCCCAACACCGATGGGGGTGGGCACAACATGGACATTTGACATGATCTTCGTTTTGTCCATGTTCATTTTAAGACACTCCTGTTGGGAGACTCGATTGAGGTCTTCGAGCATAGTGCTAAGGTCTTCCAGCGATTCTGCCAAGACTACAATATCGTCGGCAAACCGAAGGTGAGTGATATACTCGCCGTTAATGTTGATGCCGAATCCTTTCCATTGCAAGAGCTTGAAGGCATTTTCCAGCGCGGGCATTTTCCAATCATTTTTAACTTGTCACAATAGTAAGCATTGAAAAAACCACAAAGATTTGTCAACAATGCTATGATCAGAATCCGTCATCGAAAATTAAACAACGCTGGTAATACGAGTAAGTACTAAAATTATCTTATCTTTAATAATAATATGATAGATAATTATTATTTTAAAATAATTTTAAAATAATTACTTAATAACAGCAAATTGCTCTTCGATATGGACTGGTGACTTCTGAAGTGCCATATTACCAGTATGTTCCTCAACCAGTTCTTGAAAATGGTCATGCAACGTTGTATTGGGATCGATCTATTATCACAGACAGGACTATTCTATCCAATAAGCCTGACATTGTGATAATAGATCGATTGGCGCGCCGGGCTATACTTGTTGACGTCACCATCCCGCATGACGATAACCTTGTCAAAGCTGAAAAAGGCAAAATGTCTAAATATTTAGATTTGGCACACGAGGTTACCTGTGGGATGTCGACTCAACAATTATTGTCCCGATTGTCGTTTCTGCCCATGGGTTGATACCAAAGAGCCTCGACCAACATCTACAGAGGCTCTCAATCGGCTGTTGGGTCAGGAGTCAGATTCAGAAGGCAGTATTGCTTGACACGGCACGTATTGTGAGGCGGTTCCTCACTTTGGGCTTCTAACCACCGGTGGCTTGGGTCTCGAGCCTCGCCATCGTTGGATAACTTTTTATATTTTTATATGTATTTTGTTTTTTACTATATATGTATATAAAAACGTAAAAAAAAAAATAAAATAAAGAGAAAGAATATATGATAAATAAAATATATGATAAACGCAAAAGGTTAATTTGATTCAGTGTAAAGGAAATACGATTTTAATTTAGTTTTAATATTCTGATGTGATAACTCGTTTTTTAACGTAGTAGGTAGTTCATTGATAAGCCGAGGTATCAAAAAGTGAGTAGTAAAGGGAGATTTACCTTATACTCGAATGCCCTCTATAAAAAAGGATGTAATAAGGGATACACATTATATCCCTACTCCGCGCCTGTCCCGTGTAGAGTTAAGTTGACTGCAATCCTTCGGGATCTTGATCAGACCTCCTTACCGCACTAACCGTATTGCATTTTAAATCCTGGAGCGAAGGTATCTTTATGCTCTTATTCTTTGTACTTCTTTTACTGTTATGGGATCTCAGCGGTGTTTTGGGAATATTATCAGTCAATTGTTGGTTTATTTTCTAGAAATATACTAGTATTATACAAGAGGGTGGAGATATTATAATATTTTAAAACCGTAAAAAGTTAATGTGATGAATTTTTACAGAAAATTATAATTATATTCGACTTTATAGCTGCTGGATATTTTTTTGACTAGATTGGTTTGTGGACTATATGGCCCGCGTGGTGGACTATATGTATAGCCTACCAACTCTCAATCGTACTATCGATTATAGAGAGGCAAGAAATTCTAGTACCTATGTAGAATTCACTTTACTTGCAATCATAAATAATAATACAGAGTAAATCAAGACTGCTACCGAAAACGAAGCCGGGTGGTAGTTTTAGTGAGTACAAACACAATGCAACTAAAATTTTCGCAAAAAAACGCGACAATTTTTTTAATGATATTTTTAATATCGTGACTTTTGGGTGGTAAATCCATAGTTTTTGCTAAAATAATAATTTAAACTCTTTCATACCTTAGAGTCCTTATAAGTAAAGGGGTATACACTCTTATTTTAGGAAAAAAATAAATCTACCATCCAAATACGACCATAGGAAAAAAATAACAAAAAAAATAGTCGCTTTTTTTTCAACATTTTCTGTTGCAATGTGTTTGAAGTCACTAAAACTACCACCCGGCTTCGTTTTCGGTAGCAGTCTTGAGATACCCTGTATATATATTTAAAGTCCCTCAGTACGTTCCTGCATAGAATAGTTTCCGCGCAGATCCCTTACTGTGCAAACCGGTCCACTATTATGTCGGCCGTGTCGCGTAGCCAACTCAGTTAAAATCACGTTTACTTTACACTTTAAATCAAGTCAAGTTTTGATACTGAGCTTTTTATCATGGGATATTGATTACAACAGTTGTTTTTATCGTAATGTCCTAGGATTATTTTTTACAATTTTCTATCTCTCTTTAGCCAGAGGAACTCAAATGGAAGATATAAGCTTTTTCCAAGTATATCAAAATCGACCTGTTAGAAGCGGCGTGCATCCAGTCACATCCTGATAAAATAAATTACATTTATACCTTGAATTAAAACACCTCTACAATCAAGAGTTGGCAGCCTTCATGTTAGGCCATTTAGCCCACCACGCTGGCCTGGTGCAGGTTGGCGGATTTACATACCATAGAATTCATACAAATCGCTATGGTACGCAGGTTTCCTCACAATATTTTATACACACATAACTCCGAAAAGTCAGTGGTGTGCTTTGGGAATCGAACCCGCGACCACCGTGAACACGTTGATCGCAAGGTTAGTAAAACATACAACAAATCGAATCCATAAAGTTAATCTACAAATGCTTTAGAGATTTCCTTTCACGTTGATTGCTGTTAATACCATTATAAAATGATCCTCCATTGTTTGACCATCCAATACATTGTTTATATTACAAATTGGATTTCGTTATAAATTATATTACTGTTTGGTTTAGGCCTTTTTCATAATAAAGCTTCCAATTTGTGTTTAGTGTTTTAGGGTTCCATAAAAATAGAGGAATAATAAACCCATATTGGATAACTTGGTTGTTACTTTTTTTGGCATTCAAAGTTCAATGATAAGCGATACGACTGCTCATGGACAGTAGCAAAACCAAACAACACTATAAATTACAAAGCAATGCTTGGCATTCCATTGCGCACGCCATCCTGAGACATAAGAGTCCAGTACTCTGGCTGCAATGTCCTTCAAACCGTAACACAACAGTGCTTTACACTGCTGTTTGGCGGAAGAAATAGGCATTACGGTGGTAGTTACCCAGGCGGCGTCTCACATATGTGAGAGACCTACCACCAATAGACTTACCACAAAGTGAATAATAATCCTCTTATCACACCATTGCAAAAACCCTTGGTTTCCAACCGCGGTCGTCTTACAATCCGGATCTCAATCGGGCGTTATTTAAGATTTATCCGAGGTTAACCAGGTACATACGTCCGTAGATCGTATCAGTTACAAGTGTTTGCGTATTCGTGTACGGCGGCTAATTATTATTCCTCACACAATGAGGCCGGGTTGTCAAAGATTAGGAAACAGAGGGGAGAAATCGGGAATATTCTCTTTTGTTCTTTAGGGTCTGGGTGTTTGTGAGACTGAAAAGTCTCTCGTAATTCCTGATACCCACGACACAAGGCTCAATCTTGGTGTGGGGTCAAAACTATGTACATATGTGACTGTTGGGTGTTATTTATTTATTTATTTATATACGAAGACTTCGTCTTAGTGATATAGTCAGGTAAGATGTGCTGTGAATTACAAGGATTCGATTTTTAACCATAGAGAACAAAAATTGTATGATCTATTTACAGCCGTTCTCAATAATCTATCTATCTTTCACAAGAGATTTCATTACATATTTTGATGCATTTTATGTGCCAGTTAGCAAAGTTAGAGAGGTATGGGTTTGGTACACATATTTATAGATAAATAAATAAAATAAATAACACCCAACAGTCACATACAGATAGCTAGGTAAGAAAAATATATACATATGTATGTCCATCTCTGTTTAATGAAGCGTAGAATTGTACCGACATAGTAAAGGTAACTATTTTAAACTGTTGTTAACGATAGATAGGTTATGGAGAACGGCCGGAAAAGTACTTGTTACGTATCTGTACCTGGGTATTTATGAGAGTGAACAGTTCCTTATAGTGTTTTATATCGACAATGCATTTGTATCTTAGCGTAGAGTCAGGATAATGTATCTTACTGTTGTATGTATTTTAGCATGTTTTGTACTAAGTAAAAAGGGTCATTGTGATCCAAATTAAAGGATCGAATAGCTCGCAAAATTGACTGATAAGATACTTTATACGTACCATCCAAAGCAGTGTCATGTAGTGCTTAGTAAAAATATCTAAGTGGTACTCCTCCAGATTAAAAGCAGGCTGGACGCTAGTCACCAGACGAGCGAACTTCTCATCAATATAAAAGACTTAATACTTTATCCTTAACTGGTGGTACTTTCATATGTGAAAGGCTGGTTGGGTAGGTACCACCTTAATGTCTATTTCTCTCCCTAAAAAGCAGTGTAAATACATTGTTGTGTTTTGTTTTGAAGGACATTGCAGTCGGAGTAACTACTAGACATATTGAGACTTGACATCTCATGTCTCATTGGATGACAGTAAATTGCCAGGCATTGCTTTGTAATTCAAAGCATTGTTTGGTTTTGCAACTCTTCATGAGCGGTCGTTTTGCTTACCATCAAACGATCGGCATGATCCTCTCGCCATTCATTGCAATATAAAAATATTTAATTTACCCTTGGCTACAATTATTGCTAAGACATATCCCTTCTGCATCGTTACTCTATGGCCCAACGATCAGATACCAACACCCGTGAAAGATACTTCTAAGCGATAGATAGCGCGATAGAGCTGAGCGCCGCCCATGAACTGTTACATCGTTATTACTGCTATATCGGCCTCATTTGCAAGTTCAATGAGATGTTTAGCATGTTGCGAATAAATACTCCTTGTGTTTAAACTCTACAAGCTTAGGCACAGTTTTTGTGAGGTATTGATTTTAAAAGCAGGTCATTTACATGAACTGGGTTCTGGGAATAAAATGTGAAGAGGTTTTACTGCCGAGCGGAAACACGTATTGAATTATGAGTAAATATTTTGATGATTAAAATGTTGGGTGCAATTGAGATGTTAGTTTAATTATTTCGAATTATTATTAAGCTGACTGCCTTGGTGGCGTAGGTCTACGGTACGGTTTTAAAGTTGAAGGTTTGGGTTCGAATCTCGGTTCGGAAAAGAGCAACGCTAGAGTTTCTTGCCCGTTCTTCTCTGGCGAAAAGAGCCATGTGAATCGGGTGGTGGTGGAAAAAGTAGAAAGTAACTGAATCTAAATAATGTATGATATTTTATGGGTTCAATAAATATAATCATTTTATTTTTATTTATTTTTTAATACCTCCCAGATGTAAGATTCCTACTGAGTATTCATTTGTCAGTTAAAGTAATGTGTTTGATTGTGTTCGATAGTGCAGGCGGAGTGCGGTTAATTGCGCCGGTCTAACTCGCTATCTAGTAAGATCTAGCGTTTAGATACTGACGGATAGGCGTCAAGGGACAAGATGTAGCGACAACTATCTTCGCTTAGATGTTGGCGAAATTAGGTGCTAGGGGCTCAATTCCTACTGAGACAAATGTTGGTGTCATCCACAAATGTCTGTTTCTGGTATAAGTAACTATATTGTGAATAGGAATGGCACAAACCATCTAACTTTTAAATTTCAGGATTTATTAGTATAGAGATCTACTAAAAGCAAAATAACAATGCACTGGGCTCGTCATACCCAGATTATGGTTAAATATCTTATAACTTGTAACCACTGGCTATAAAATCATTCAAATTTATAAAAATAAAATTTCCACTGTAACCTAGCCAACAAATCAAATATATGCGTAATATACCAGGCACCAAATTTATAGAAATTTAAATTAATATTAGTTATAGATCCTGCATGTTTGGTTCTTGGCGAGCCGCCTTTAAAATGTTTATTAAGTCGGTTAAAAACAAAACTTTGCAGAAATATGTAGAAAAAGTGGTGGGACCTACCCATACGATCTATTGCATATGAAAAATCTACCTGAATGTAATAATTTTCTCAAGAGTTTGATTGGTGCCTGGCTTAAAAATTACACGCCAATTTTGATTGGCCACTTTGTGATATATTTTTATTACAATAAAGTTAAGTCACAATATGTCCTGTAGTTACCTACTCTTGTTATAATGTCCTTCAATTCAAAACACTGTTGTTTGGCGGAAGAAATAGAGATAGTCTCTCACATGTGAGAGACCTACCATATTTCTTAATTAAATGATGCAATATAATACCGCTAAATCTTATACTTTGGACCACAACCTCCGTCTACTAGAACCGGTAGAAGACTTAATCGTTCGTACAACAGCGAGTGTTGCCGGGTAACACTTGTATCGAGTCTTCCATCAATGAATCGGGGGAATCTTTGAGACTCATTTGTTTGAGTGAGTTTGGCTTAAAATTTGATGCAATTTCATACAATTATATGCGTGCTATATTATATTTAAATTTACTTCCATTTAATAAACAATATCAATATTTTTAGTGTAGAAATGGCGAGAGTAGCTTGCCAATCGGCTTATGGTACTAAATACGACCGCTCATGGACAGTTGCGACACCTTTAATTATAAAGCAATACTGAACATTCCACTTGCACTCGCCATCCAGAGACATAGGATGTTAAGTCTTAATATGCCCAGAAGTTACTCTGGCTACAATTTCGGAAAGACAACAGTGCATTAACACTGTTTGGCGAGAGAAATAGACATTGCGATTGTACCTACCCAGGCAGCCTCTCAAATATGAGAGACCATTTGCCAGCCTCCGTGGCGTAGTTGGAAACCAAAACACAACAGTGCGTTTACACTGCAGTTTAGTGGCCTGGTGTGGGTTAGCGTACTTACATCCCATAGATATTCACGATATTATGCACGTTGACTGACTATCAATTCATACATGAATCCGGAAAGTGAGACTGTGCCCTTGGGTTTCGAACCCGCGACCACCGTGAACATGTTGGCGTAGCGTCTGGTATATTTAACTGTGGTTTGTATTTAAATCAAGTAAAGGTAAAACACACCAAGTAACTAATTATACAATGTTTTAATCTGTGAATTCACAAACCGTAAAATTACTAAGATGTTATCTGAATTTTAAAAAATGTTGACGTCATTTGCATTTCTGTTCTCAACTGTTTCTATATTGGATATTTGTGTTAGTTTTTTAAACTCTTTTATTTTAAATTTTCCATACATTTGACGCAATATATTAATGGAACAAGTTGGCCGGCCACGGGTTGGCTATTTCCCATAATCCTTGCGTTAGAGGCCCAATTGTTCCAAATGACAGTCAATAAATGCCTGTTTTTAATCGTTACATTTGGATGGTATTTGTCATACCATCAGGTGAAGTAAAGGGACATTAACTTATAGTCAATACTGTATCTATAATTAAGAGTTCGATTGAGATGGGTTAGGTTTGCACTACTAGTTGGCCTACTGCGGACTGTCTTATCCTAATATTCTTTGTATATATGTCTTTACGATGAATGGTATATTTCTATATTTTGATGTGCCATTTTGTTTCAGGTATGTTTGGATATAGTGACAGTAGATAAGGATTTTAGCAATGTGAAAACCAACCAAGATTTGGCAAAACATGTAAGTTTTAATGAACTACTTTATAACGAATAATGTAAGACACATTTCATCATCATCATCATCATCATCAGCCTATTCGCGTCCACTGCTGGACATAGGCCTCTCCTATGGCACGCCACTGGGCTCGATCTTCAGCCCAACGTCTCCAACCGCTGCCAGCCATTTTTCGGATATCATCGCTCCACCTCGTTGGAGGGCGTCCTACACTACGCTTACCGAGGCGCGGTCTCCACTCGAGAACACGTCTACCCCAACGGTTGTCGGTTCTCCGACAAGTTCACAGACACATTTGCGTCTCCAAATTAAGATCTTGAAATAAATCTATTATTTACGGATTTTATCACGGATTTGATTTAATAAGAGTTTTATTTCAAGTGTAGCATTCCAGTAAATCTGAAAAACATATTATATTCAATATTTGAAAGCCTATCTAGATTGCAGTATATTCAAGTGCACTGCAGACGCTTTTTTTTGCTAGAAAAAATAAATGAAATCTAGTATCTCGAAGTAGTTCGATATTCAGAAGATAGATAGAAAATATTAGCAAGACTACCTATCTAGTCAAACAAAAAACATCATTATTTTGTTTAATTTGTGGTGGTGGTAGGTCTCTCATATGTGAGAGGCTGCCTGGGTGGGTACCACCGCAATGTCTATTTCTCCCGTCAAACAGCAGTTTAAATGCACTGTTATGTTTCGGATTGAAGGACATTGTAGCCAGAGTAACTATTGGTCCGGCAATCTTACTTTACTTTTATTACTGGACATATTGAAACTTGACATCTTATGTCTGAGGATGGCGAGCGCAGTGGAATATCAAGCATTGCTTTGTGATTCAAGTGTTGTTTGGTTTTGCTACTGTTCATGAGCGGTCGCATCGCTTACCATCAGGCGAACGGCATGCTCGTCTCGCCATTAACAGCAATAAAAAAACAAAAAAACTTTATCTAACTTAATATACATACATTGTATTTAGGCGGACTTATGCCATGGGCATTACCTGCCAGTCTACCTTAAGATGGTGCTGAGATGACAGAAGTAGGGTACATATTATATATAGTTATATATTTATTTTAAGGTAGCCGAGATCCTGAAACGCCTGAAAACCTTCAAAGTGCCAGTGCACCCTCGCATTAGGCTGTTTTATGAACTCCTGAAGCTCGGCATGACCAACTACGCTCACAAGACTTCAGAGAGCCTGTACAAACCCGATAAATTCAACTTGAAGAGCAATAACCGATTGTGAATCCTATTGTAATGATGTGGAGGGTTGTTTTATTTCTTTTCCATTTGTACTGCTATGTTAACACTACAATATGGCAGGTGCAGTGCTATTTAAATTTTCTATCAACGGGAAATTGTGGACGGACGGCCTGGCTAAGGTTGCGGGAAGTCACTGGATGCAGGTCGCTTCCAACAGGTCGATGTGGAGTTCCTTGTGGGTGTCGTTTGTTCAGCAGTGGACTTCATGTGCCTGAAGAGAAACAGAGAGGGAAAGAGAGACAGGGAGAGAGAGAGTGAGAGAGGGAGAGAAACAATTCAGCATAGTGGCATCTAAACAGTGCTAGCTTAATGATGAATTTGTATTCGCAACAAGTTTTAACTTGGATTATGTTTTGAATGTCCTCATAATTGCTATTATAAATAAAATAAATAAATACACCCAACAGTCATATACATAGTCCTGACCCCACACTAAGATCGAGTCTTGTGTCGTGGGTATCGGGAACTACGAGAGACTTTTCGGTCTC
Source organism: Hyles vespertilio (assembly GCA_009982885.2). NCBI lineage: Eukaryota > Metazoa > Arthropoda > Insecta > Lepidoptera > Sphingidae > Hyles > Hyles vespertilio. The sequence continues at coordinate 11,160,430 of CM042827.1, forward strand.
ACAAACACCCAGACCCGAAAGAAATATTTGTGAGCCGCACAAACATTTCTCTCGGTTTGGGGATTTGACACATACGGCGTCTAACCGACTGCGCCACAGAGGCTGTCATTATGGAGACATCCCAATAGCATAAAAACGCTAATGACGGTACAACTAAATGACACATTGGTGTAGTAAGTCTAGTAAATAAGGCGCAATATTAGCATAAAACACTCTTAGAGTCTATTTGAAGAGGAAGTTGCTGGATGCATATGGCTTCCAAAAATGTGGAGATACTTGTGGGAGTCCTATATACATAAATACTCTCCAAAACGCCCAACAGACCCATACATACTCCTAACTCCGTACTAAGATCGAGCCTTGTGTCGTGGGTATCAGAAACTACGAGAGATTTTTCGGTCCCACAAACATCCAGACCAGATCAAATCCTGTGGTATACAAAAACATTTGTGTCGTTTGGCAGATCCTGATCCTGAATCCTGAGCCTCTCAGTTCAACTGCGCCACGGAGGCTGTCAAATGCTAGACTTTCTGTGGCAGAGATAGACAATATGAATGTAGATTGACGTCCGCTATTGTAAAGCTAATTCCGCACAGATGCAGTACAAGACATGTGCTCCCGTATCGGGCGTCCATCACTGTGCATACGCGGTGACGTATCGATGTTTGCCCGCCCGGGGACTGTTTGCATGCTTGAGTGACGGCGCGATGCGTAATTGATAAGCTGTGGCGACTGGAAATTTAAATGGTGTTAATTTTACTCTTTAATGTACACAAAAGATACAACAATATCCAGAAATAACATAAATTTAATAAATGTTGTGGTCTAATCGTTCTTGGTAATCTCTTACAGAAAATCATGGTATGATTTGCATACTATAGCGATATTTTTCTTTATTGCAATGAATGGCAAGACAAGCAAGCCGTTCGCTTGATGGTAAGGGATACGACCGCTCATGAACAGTGGCAAAACCAAACAACACGTACAAAGCAATTTTGTAACTTAAGTAATTGAAACATCGCGTCGTGTCGTGCCGGGACTCTTCGATTAGTAATTTGTTTTTTTTTTTTTGGGTTCGAAAAAATATATGGAGTGCGTTAGGTTTCTACTTAAAGCTTATTTGTTTACTTATCATATTATTGTCTTACTCTGTGTATTCTTTATATTATTCATTTTACTTATAAAATCCTTATCGTAAACCACACAAATTAACATAAATAATAAAACATAGTGAATAAATATGTAACAAACGGCGGTTTTATCGCTGTCGGCGATTTCTTCCAATCTTAAGATCTATTTACATCAAAATTATTTTTTAACCGCTATATCCTCCAACTTGCGCGCAGTATAGAGTGAGAGCGGCGTGACAGGCATCCCTAATGGTTGAGTGCGTGTGATTCACGCAGCACGGGGTACCAGGCGTCTGATCTGTGTAGGGTCGTGGCGGGACGCGGTACACGACAGAAACAAATACCTGTGTTAGTACAACAGTAATATCATAGTCATATTCTCATATTTTTATTTCTATGAACGGCGAAACGAGCATACCTTTCGCCTGATGGTAAGCGATAAGACCGCCCTTATTGTCGACCCATAGACGTCTCACTGCATGGCACGGGCCTCATCTACAATCGAGAGTACTATTGAGAGTGGTTAGACCGTATAGTCTCCCAAGCTGGCCTAATGCGGTATGTATATATATGTATGTACGTATGTTTATTCGTCTATAAATTTATATAAGTATGTATATGTGTAATACTTATTAATGTATATATAATATGTATGTATATGTGGTATGTATCTATCTGGTGTCCGTTCTATACGGTACATTCTCAACGCATAAAAAAAGTTCAACGGGCTTTTACCAGACACTTAGCATTCCACACATCCGGTATAAGTCACCGAAGTCCCTACAATTCGCGATTATCTTTTTTCAAAATGACCTCATTAGTGACCGACGCAAGCTAACAGATGTAGTATTTCTTTATAAAATCATCAACAACATGACGAACAGCAGCAAAATTCTTAACCGTATTTGTTTAACTGTTCCCTACAAATTACCAAGACATCGCATCACTAAGATATTTCATATACCATCGATTCGGACAAACACTGGACTCAACTCACCAATCATTAGAATGTGTAGCACATACAATACTTTAAACACTAAAACTTCAGGCCTCGATATATTTAATACTCCAATATCGAAATTCAAAAAACAAGCACTGACCCTACTGCATAAAAATTCAATAAATTTATAACGCCGTCTCTTTTCCTTACCTAGATTTACGTTATTTTTATTTTATGTTAATCTATTTTATTTTATTTCAGTGATTTTATGTGATCTCATGTTATTTTTGTTTGTATATAGTTTATTTTTAATGTTTTCCTACTAGTGCATATTACCCTCTCCTTGTGAATGTTGTACACACCTTTAATAGGCATGTGCATCAGCATTATATTTAATAAGTGTTTCAGTTATTTTTAACCGACTTCAAAAAAAGGAGGAGGTTCTCAATTCGACTATATGATGCTTTTTTTTATCTTTGTTACCTCGTTTCTCTGTACTGTGTGAACCGATTTCGACCATTCTTTCTTTGATTGAAAGCTGGTGCTTGTCTTTGGTCCCATAAAAATATGGTAAAAATCTGAGCAATATCTTCGGACCTGGAGAGGGGAACTCCTTAAAATTAAGTAGGATTCCAATGGTTCTTTTTGCATTAGGTTCATTATAAAAGTTAATTTACAGTGAGAGAGAAAAGTAAAATACACGTAAATTCTAATATCTTCGGCAGCTTTTAACCGATTTTAGTGATTTCTTTTTCATTGGAAAGAATGTATTGACAGGTTGATCTCAGGAACACAACATGGAGATCTGATGATCATTTTCGGACCTGGAGTGTAGAACTCTTCAAACTTTAGTAGGATTCCAATGGTTCTTTTTGCATTGGGTTCAGTATAAAAGCTAAGCTACAGTGGTGATGGGAAAAGGGAGTAATAGCAAAGGGAGGGGGGGGGGGGGGGGGGGGGGGAGAAAAAATAATAAACATATGAATACTCCAATATCTTTGGCAGCTTTTAGCCGATTTTAGCGATTTCATTATCATCGGAAAGAACATATTCCTTGTGGGGACCAAATCTTCTTCATTTTGATTCCTATCAACACTATAAAGATAAAAATTACCAAAATTTTTAATAAAAAAATAAAAACCGACTTCAAAACAAAAAACCGCTAATAACCAAAAAATAACTAAATAATAAGTACCACTGCAAGCAAAAAAATAATATTTGTTGTGTTGTTGTTACATGTAGGACCTATGCCTTATATTAATTTAAATGTTTGGTACTGGGCGACCCGCCTTCAATATGTTATGCATATATTATTTCGATTTGTTGGCTAGTCAAGTCATTAAGCAAATTAATCAACAAGCGCAAGTTCTATGAAACAAATATTATTTTTTGCTTTGCAGTGGTACTTATTATTTAGTTATTTTTTGGTTTTTAGCGGTTTTTTTGTTTTGAAGTTGGTTTTTATTTTTAATGCATATGTTGTTGGTGTGTCTTTATTAAATAAATAAATAAAAAAATATATAAATAATGTATTTATATGTTTTTTTATGATTTTATTTATGTCTCCATGCTTTCGTTATCTTTATTTTACACTGCCCTATCTTTTTTCCTGCTCATATATCCATCCCATGGTTGTCTGGTAGAAATTGCCTTAGAGCGATAAGGCCGCCATTTGTACTTTGTTGTTTTGTATTATCTCTGAACTGTTATTCCTTATTATTGTGTACAATAAAGAATTAATAAATAAATAAATAAAAAATGCGGGTTGGCTAACTTTATATTTACCTACCATATATTTTTTGTAAATCGCTATGATATGCAGATTTCCTCACGATGTTTTCCTTCACCGTTTTAGTGTGTGGTATTTGACTATCAATACACACATGACTCCGAAAAGTCAGAGGTGTGCCCTGGCACCTGGGATTTGAATTCGCGACCACCGTGAACCCCGCACTTGGACAGTAGCAAAACCAAACAACAGCATAAATTACAAAGCAATACTTGGAGTTCCACTGCGCTCGCCATCCTGAGACATGAGATGTTAAGTCTCTATAATGTAGTTACTCTGGCAACAATGTTCTTAAAACCGGAACACAACAGTGCATTTACACTGCTGTTTAGCGGGAGAAATAACATTGCGGTGGTACCCAAGCGGCCTCTCACATCTGAGAGACCTCCCATCAGTTAATTTTACGAAGAAAGTTTTTTCTCGCCCCTAAACAACAAAGTATCTTCGTACAAGAGATAAGTAAATAAAACAAAAACTAGTAAGGTAACCAACTGTGTAATTACGGAGAGTTCCGCTCATCAGTATTCTGTGAGGGTCCCTCCTACCTCCATGGATTACCACTATCTTAGAGGTATTGACAGCTGTAACAACGGGGGAAACGAGAAGCCGCAGGTTCGATCCTTAGCAAAAAAAAGTGTGTTTGTTTCTTATACTTTTATTTCTTAACTACTTAAGTGATTGTTATGAAATGTTGTATATACAGGGTATCTCAAGACTGCTACCGAAAACGAAGCCGGGTGGTAGTTTTAGTGACTACAAACACAAAGCAACTAAAAATTTCACAAAGAAACGCGACAATTATTTTTTATGATTTTTTAAATATCGTCATTTTTGGGTGGTAAATCCATAGTTTTTGCTAAAATAATAATTCAAACTCATGTATACCTTAGATTATTTATAAATAAAAGGGTTTACACTATTATTTTAGGAAAAAATGTATTTACCACCCAAACATGGTAATAGAAAAAAAATAACAAAATAAATATTGTCGCTTTTTTTTTGCAACTTTTTCTGTTGCACTGTGTCTGAAGTCGCTTAAACTAACACCCGGCTTCGTTTTCGGTAGCAGTCTTGATATACCCTGTATATTGACAGGGGTATAGAGAAGGGTATAGGCTAGCTTTTATATAGAAAAAGTACTGTTTTAGTGGAATAAAAAATGATTTTTTCAATTAAGGATTTTTTTAACTGAAAGCCTCATACAAATATGTCTATAAAACCTAAATATAAGGTCTTATTTGAAGACAGTTTCAAAACGTATTTGAGTCATCGAATATTTTGTCTCATTCAAATGAATTTAATTTGAGGGAATAAGACAAAGCATTCGATAAGGGGCTGACCACTAATTCCGTGATCTTTTATTTAGCATTTTTAGACCCCCCAACCCTTTAGTCTAGACTACCACCCTCCTCGCCTCCATCCAACATCACGTGTCATTTTAGTACATATAAATAACACTTAATTTTTTTTTTCTAATATTATTTTTAAGTACGGGTAAAATCCATTTTTATTCTGAAATTAAGGACCATGATATAATAAAAGAATCGTGTAATCATAAGAAAAATATATTATTAAGCATTTTAATTAAACTTGTTGAAAAAAATACACGTGATATAAGACATCCCTCCTCCCCTTGTGATATTTCGTGATATTTGTCCAAGGGAGGGGCCCTTCCATTCAAGCCTCACTTGGTTAATGGACGGTCCCTAATTAAAATAGGTTTTAAAACTGTCTACGAGTACTGCTGAAAATCTAAAGACTTTACTTAGTCATAATTAACGATTGTTATCGCAGTAAAATTGGAAGTAACAATGAAGTTTAAGTAACATTAGGATATCTTAGGATCTTAAAGTTCTACCTGGTTTAAACTTGTGTCGGTAGTTGCAGACAAATTGCTGATGGTTATCTTTGGGCCGGCATGGAGTTTCTGCCTTAATTGGTACACTGGTTGTTTTATTGTGAACGAAATAGGTAGAAGAACTAGTGAAATACAGTTTTGTTTTTAATAGGTTAGTGTGGCCGGCATAATTAATAAAAATACACCCAACAGTCACATAGTCCTGAACCGCCATTAAGATCAAGTCTTGTGTCGTGGGTATCAGGAACTACGAGAGACAATTCGACACTCAGGCCTGTAACAAATACATGTGGTTCACACAAATATTCTTCCTTAATCTTTTCGTTGAGGAAGAGTGCCCTGTGCAGCATACACACAAATGCAATCACGCACGCTTGCGCTCATACAAACACACACACACATAAACACAAATAAAAAGTGTCAGAATCCCTTGGTTAGGTATTTGTTTAAAAAGTGGACCTACTTAGCTTAAAGATTATCAATAAATTGAATACCAAGGAACGTGAAAATCAGGTTATTGTGTTCTGGTTTGAAGAACATTGTAGCCAGAGTAACTATTCGTACTGGACATATTAAAACTTAACACCTTATGTCTCAGGATGGCGAGCGCAGTGGAATGCCAAGCGTTGCTTTGTAATTCGTGGTGTTGTTTGGTTTTGCTACTGTGCATGAGCGGTCGTATTGCTTACCATCAGGTGAATGTCATGCTAGTCCCAACATTCAATGCAATAAAATCATCGACTGTTTTGCTTTTCCATAGTTGCTTGTCCTGTGTCATTATTATTTAAATATTTTATTGTAATTTATTCTACAACAGAGAATGAAAACACAACAAAATAGTTAGCCTATATTTACATTGCAATTATCAAAAAAAACTTAGTAGGGACAAACATTACACGATAGAATATGTTCTATACAATGTAATAAGCCACTCAAGTATTCGAATTCAGTAAATGTAATTAAAACATAATTACATCGTTTCAGTCACGGATCTACTTACATTATTAATTAGTAGCCTACATAACTCTACGGGACAAAGGGACAGAACCTTTATATTCTGAGAATACACATAATTAAATTGTTGTTAAAATTTAGGTTCAGATTTGTTTAAAAATCTACAGGTTCTGTTGGGAGACCTATAGTAACTAGTAGTTCCTGACATACGATTAAAGTTGTTTTTATGTAGTCCAGACTTTGTGCATGCATTAGTATTATTGGGAACTTGTTATAGGCGTTTTGACATCTAAATTCACCTAAAAGTCCACTGGGAGATATTGCCACTGGTATTAAATTCAATAAATAAATTGTTACTAATCCTAATATTACTATTAGCTGTAATGAAATGAAATGAAAATATTTATTGAATCCATAAAATGTCATACACTATTTAGATTCAGTCATTTTTTTTTCCACTACCACCCAGTTCACAAGGCTGTTTTCGCCAGAGAAGAACGGGCAAGAAACTCTAATAAATAGCACTCAATGTCTTTTTCCTCTTAACACTATTTAATTAATTAACTTTTATGTGATTCATTAGTAGTTTTATATGAATAAGATTTGGTCTTACTAGAAAAACCATTCGACATACAGTTTCTCAGTAAACTTAGAACAAAAGCTTGTAACTGGATCAGAACTGGCCATACAAAGTGGCTTTCACGAAAGCCTGCCAAATTAGCGGAACAATGACCTTTGTTCTGGCTAACTGCACGGCAGAGCGCGTAATCGAGCTCTACTGACCGATACCGTCATTGTACAGACCGGCGTTTGTCGTTTGGTTAACGTGTTTAGGTATTGTTTTAAGTTTCGGGTAGAGTTTTGGTACAGATGTTTTTTTGAGTAGTTGAAAGTTTTTTTATAAGCCGTCTTTAGTTATGTAATTCTGTTAAATTACTTTAATATTTAAGTATTTTAAGTAAAGTTATGTTTGAAAAATTTTCGCTCAAACTTTTGTTTGACGTCGACAATAAAACATTATAAATAGCATCTCGTAATGAAATAAAATAAAGAAATAAAAAAAATAGTTTTAACAAAACTGTAAATATTATATTATACATATTGCCCTCTTTTTATTCTATTGGAAAAATATAGTTATATATACATATATATATATATATATTGGTATATATGTATATATATATATACCGGGTATCTCAAGACTGCTACCGAAAACGAAGCCGGGTGGTAGTTTTAGTGACTACAAACACAATGCAACTAAAAATTTCGCAAAGAAACGCGACAATTATTTTTTATGATTTTTTAAATATCGACATTTTTGGGAGGTAAATCCATAGTTTTTGCTAAAATAATAATTTAAACTCTTTTATACCTTAGATTATTTATAAATAAAAGGGTATACACTATTATTTTAGGAAAAAATGTATTTACCACCCAAATATGGTCATAGGAAAAAAATAACCAAAAAAATTTGTCGCTTTTTTTTGCAACTTTTTCTATTGCATTGTGTCTGAAGTCGCTTAAACTACCACCCGGCTTCGTTTTCGGTAGCAGTCTTGAGATACCCTGTATATATATATATACACATATATATGTATATATATGTATGTACGTATGTTTATTCGTCTATAAATGTATATAAGTATGTATATGTAAAATACTTATGTATGTATATGTGGTATGTATAAATATATCCTGCTCATATATCCATCCCATGGTGGTCTGGTAGAAATTGCCTTAGAGCGATAAGGCCGCTATTTGTACTTTGTTGTTTTGTATTATCTCTAAACTGTTATTCCTTTTTATTGTGAACAATAAAGAATTAAATAAATAAATAGTTAATAAAATTTCTTGATTACAGTAACCTCTGCCATATTGAGCTCAAATCACAAATATTGTAACGGTCATTTGGCATCCATTTAACCTTACAAAAAGCGACGTTTGACCGATAAAGCGATCGCAACGGCTACAAATAACAGGTAGATTGTAAGCGAGCCCTTTCTCTGCGGCAGCGCGGGATTCAAAGATATTTATGTCACAAAATGGCTTTGTAGACTTGGTACACACTTGCTGAAAATGTACGTGAAATGGTGTATAAATATTATTTAATTGTTATTGGAAGTAGACTATATCCTAACCACTCTCAATCGTACTCTCGATTGTGGAGGACGCCCGTGTCCTGCAGTCGCATATATATGGGCTGTTACAGAGCTTTAAAGTGAAAAATAAATCTTTTTGGGACACTTATTTAAGAAATTGCGAATAGTTTAAGTTTACATTTAAATGAATAGTTTGTGAATGACAATCTCGTATATTCTGATATACATAAGACTTGTATCATATTGTAAAATTAGGATTATGTGAATGTCCGATGCAAATTAAATTAAAATAACACCAAACATTGAGATCTTTTTATATTGTAAGGTCGTACGAGCATACGGCTCGCGGCTTACTGATGGTAAGTGATCACCGCATGAACATCTGCAACACCATGGCACAGAGATGCGTGGCAAGCCTTTATGGTGGCAATGCACTCTATTTATTAAGATTGCCAGATTGTATTTCTTTGGAAATGCTGCTGTTGCCAATTACTTTACAAGATAACTAGGAGAAACTAGTTATTAAAAACACAAACTGTAAAATAAATAAATTACTTATATTTCTATTTTCCATTAGACAAGCTTACTGATAAAAAGGTGAAAAATCCCGCATAATGATTTCCACCCTAAGGTAGAACAGAACTGCTCGGACCGTTTCTAAGAATAAATGCAATTTGCGTTATTTATATTTAAATCTACCTCAGGATGTTCCGGGAACTGCTTTGTGTGTACAACTAATAAAAAGTAGCACTTTTAGTTATACTTGTTGTATATTTGTGAAGTGTAATTGGTTTAGTCCGTGTCTATCTTTAGATTTGAATGCTAGAGGGGAAATGGTTGAGGGTTTATATTAAAAATATGTGTATCCAAAACATTATAAAGAGGAAAGATTGTACTATTATTGTACTATTATTATTGTTTATTTATTATAAAGACTTGTACTATTATTATTATTATTCTTGGTTGTTTCTCTGTACAGTGCAAAAAAGAAATAAATAAATAAATAAAGATTTTATTGTTTGCATCAAATAGGCTCTAAAATTACTGGATCGATTTAAAAACTTCTTTCATCATTACAATTCTACATTATCCCTGATGAACATTAACAACGCTTGCGTTGATCCCTTACTAGGGAAAGAAAAAAAGAAAAGAGAAAATATTAAAAAGAGTTTAAAAGGAATATTAGAACATCGGAAACCCCTTACGTGTGGTAGTTATCTCATATGTAAGAGGCCGCCTATGCAGGTACTACGGCAATATCTATTTATCCCGCTAAACTGCCGTGTAAATGCACTGTTGTGTTTCGGTTTGAAGGACATTGTAGTATAAGTAACTACTGGACATATTGAAACTTAACATCTTATGTCTCAGGATGGCGATGAAATGCTAAATTGCTTTATAATTCATGGTGTTCTTTGGTTTGAGTGAATGACTGATACACACATGACTCCGAAATATTAAAGGTTTGCCCCGAGATTTGAACTTGCAACCACAATGAACATATTATAGGCAGCCGCATCTGGTCCGATTACCAACAGGCCACCATGCACTTAAATTAAATACCAGATGTAAATTTCTACCTGAATAATTTTATTTTGCATTGTACCCTCCGCCTTACAACAACATTTTCTCAACAATTTGTTAACGCAACGTCTGAGAATTTGTATTTGTTTGTTTGCGTATTTTTTATCTGCGCCCATTTGTATGGAATATCGATAGGAATGGCTTTGGAGCACCGTCGACGCTTAACTTGACTGATCACGCCTTTACTTTTTCCTGTTGGCATGTGGCATAAAAATATTATAGGATACAAAGAGCAAATGTGTTATCTGATTTAGCATGGGTTCGATATTCAATGTATCAATATAAGAAAATAAGTCATTCTCGAAAGTTTATTAAGAAGAAGGCTAAAACCATGCTAAAATAACAAATAGGGTTATTTCAAGTTCAGTGTTCGAGTACAAAAAACAAACACATGTGTACATGCATACATAAACTCACGCCCTTTCCCAGAAGAGGTAGGCAGAGGTGTTACCAGAACAGCCAAGTTAGCCTTATACATATTTTCCGTTCCACGAATACACAAGGTGGCAAGCCAGCCTATGGCCATATCGGGCACTTTATGACTCTGGGCTGATGATGAATAGAAAAATCTAATATTTGCTTTGTAACCGTACCGTAGAACATCCACGCCTCAGAGGCAGTCAAATATTTGTGTTGCAAAAAATATTTATGGAACTAAATAACCAGGGTCTCGACAGAAAATCGAACCTTCACCCACTAATTTCACACATTCAATAAATGTACACTTAGGGCTTAATTAATAAAGTCGGAAGAGCGAGAGATTACCTTTAGTCTCAAGAATCAACTCGATTATTCTGTTCATTTCATTCATTGAACTTTAAAAATCATGGGGTTGCCATAATAGCATGGTTATGGTAGATCGAAGAACATCCGTGCTTATAAAAGTCGTGAATGTATCTTTATTTCAAATAATCGATTGAATACTGAAGCCGTGGACTAAAGTTAATCCCCCAATCAATGGATTTTATAAATAAGACCTATAAACTGAAAATTTTCAACATAAATGTTTCTGTATAAGAACACCAAACAACAAGAATACCATAATTAAAATATTGGTAAATTTGTTTACCTCTGTCCTCCCCTTCAGAGATACCGCCGTGAATATATCTATTACACGTTTATCTGATACTAAAACATCTTTTACGCCGATCTTTATTATCCTAAAATGTACCAGAACCTTCGAAAATTCCACTAATGATAATTTATTTCAAAGGAACTTGGGCTTTATGAGTAAAGATATTAGGGTTATTATTGTCTGGTGACATCTAACATCTTATATGTTAGATTTGAAAGGATCGCGTGAAAGAAACCGGAAATCGGACGCGACAGCGTTAAGACAGTTACTTTGGGTGTGTTTATAGTGTTGAAGCAGTAGTTTTATAATTGAATTTGTCTACAAGACGAAACGTGGCTGTCTTACGGCCAGTCTCCATATCCTGTCTTTAACAAGAGGTTAAAAAAGCCACCATGACTATTTCAATACAATTCTGTATCAGCCCATATACGTCCCACTGCAGGGCACGGGCCTCCTCTACAATCGAGAGCACGATGTTTTCCTTCACCGTATTTTAAGTAAGTAATAATGTTTTATTTTAAATGAAGTTTTATTATTATTATATTATTATATCACCGTTTTAGTGCGTGGTGATTGACTATCAATAAACACATGACTCCGAAAAGTCAGAGGTGTGCCCTGGGATTCGAACCCGCGACCACCGTCAACATGTGGGCAGCTACCTCTACGCACTTCACGATACAATTATATGCTTCAATAAACAAAGATATACATATACATTTGTTTTGCCTAGTTATCTATAAATATAAGACCGCCAACTGTACTCTTTAATTTTATTTGTTAAATATTGTAATATTTTTGTTCTTTTGTGTGCAGTAAAGAATAAATAAATAAATAATATGCACCGTATCTATATCACTCTATTTTGTTATCTGAAACATACTGTGCATCGAAATATCTAACTAAATCTGTAGATACAGATAGATAGATTATAGAAACTGGCCATTAGTTGCACTTCTGCCTACCTATTCTGGGAAAAAGGCGTAATTTTAACTATGTATGTGTGCGTGATAGATTTCCTAGGGATTTTGGTTCAATTTTCAAAACACCAATTCTCTTCAACGGCTGACGGGCCTGCGGGCGAGCGAGCGAGGGGCGGGCGAGCGTGGAGCAGCGGTTCGTTTCTTGTCTTCCTTTGGAGAGGTCCTCTTCTGGCGGGGCCCGGCGCGAAGCTGCCGATACGGCCAAACCGCCCCTCTTTTATATTCTTTCTCGGTCCACGCTCATCCCCCCTAGCCCCTCACCCTTCAGCACCCGTCATAATCTTTATTTCTCACTTATTTTTACATTTTCCTTACAATCATCTCAATTTCCACACAACAATGTGGGGCTCATCCCCGCGCAACCCCTCACACCATGCGCCCATCCCTAAGGACTCCCGGGGCGTGAATGCGGCTGGGTTTTGGGTGCGGAGAGTTTTGTTCGACGTCACCCCGCCCCGCTTGTACCACGTGACCGAGGCGCCCCCCAGCCCTCTCACCCCCTCGGGAGCCGCATCGCGCATGCGCAGTAGGCACATAGTGTGAGGTTTGGGAAAATGAAACCACTTCAGGAATAATTATTTATTTTTAACTAGTTATTTCGTGTCGTGCACAGTATGTGTCTACATTAATCAACACTACACAAAAGTTCTATTGCATGAATATTTACAGTTTAAAATATATTTGATTTATAACAATCGAAAATACCGGAACCAATTCTTTACAGCCTTTGACAGCCTCCGTGGTGCAGTTGGTTAGACACCAGCTGTGAAACCTGAGTTCGTGGGTTCGATAAAAATCGAAACAAATGTTTGTATACACAAGCATTTTTCCGAGTATGGGTGTTTGTGAGACCGACACGTCTCTTGTAGTTCCTGATACCCACGGAACAAGACTCGATCTTAGAGTCAGGACTATGTATGTGACTATTGTGTGTATTTACCCAAGTTGTTTTTTTTAACAAAATTTTGATTCGAAATTTTTGATAGATGTGTAGAGTTCCGATCAAATCGCTCCGCTTATGATCGTGTCCGCTACCTCTGAATGAGGTTACGCAGTAGCGAAGGCGTGAATATATTTAATGTATTAACCGAGCCGCGACCACCTTCAGATCTCATCTATCAGACGCTTGCTAGGGATGGTAATGTATCGATACTTTAATTCAGCTTACAAATAGCTCAGGGCATGGCTATGAGAGTCGATTAAGAGGGTATAGGTCGTAAGTTCACTTTCGTTGTTTTAATGAGAGCAGAAATTAACGATTCAAAAGATACCGTGAAAGACTATTTGAATAAAGAATATTTGATTTTATTTGATTAATCACCTATGCTAAAATAATATTAATTAATTGCTAAATAATTTAGTAAAATTCTTCTTTAGTAAAAAACTTTTATTGTAATTGATAAGCTGTTTATAGTAAATTTAGTAAAAAGAACATTAATAAAATATTTCTTACTAAAATCATATTAATCCGATTTCCAAACCTCGAAATCATTCATGAAAAATAACTTAATTTAAAATATAATTCATAGTAACTAATTAAAAATTCGATATTATAATCACAATATCATTTTGCGATGATAAACATTCACCAAATTAAATATCATCGATAACTCCATTACCCATCTCTACCCATCTCTACTCTATGTTAGCTGATACGGGGAACTCAGAGCAATCTCGCAACATAATGCGCACAAAGCCCTGATTCCGTTCTCAATGTGAAGCCCTCGCACACTTTAATCATTATTTTACATTTGTCCTGTCTCTACCTGGTACATAATCTCTTATAGTTTCCTCTTGATACCTTAGAAAGTCAGAGGATATAACATGAATAGAGGCATGTGTAGAAAATAAATGTTTTTATATGTATGGTTTGTTCTTTCCCTACCAAGTCTTTACTAGCAATCACGAAAAATCGTTAGATCCTTTAATGACTTGGTGTGTATTTTTATTTAGTATGTATTTTTGTATTTTTATATACTTAGTGCGTGGTGTAAAGTCCGTGGTGGCCTGTTGGTAAACGGACTAGACGCGACTGCCAATATGTTCACGGTGGTCGCGGGTTCGAATCCCAAGGCACACCTCTGACTTTTCGGAGTCATGTGTGTATTGATAGTCAATCACCACGCACTAAAACGGTGAAGGAAAACATCGTGAGGAAACCTGCATACTTCATCATCATCATCATCATCAACCTATTCGCGTCCACTGTTGGACATAGGCCTCTCCTATGGCACGCCACTGGGCTCGATCTTCAGCCCAACGTCTCCAACCGCTGCCAGCCATTTTTCGGATATCCACTCCACTTCGTTGGAGGGCGTCCTACACTACGCTTACCGAGGCGCGGTCTCCACTCGAGAACACGTCTACCCCAACGGTTGTCGGTTCTCCGACAAATGTGACCAGCCCACTGCCACTTCAACTTGCTGATACGCTGGGCTATGTCGGTCACCTTGGTTCTCTGTCGGATAACCTCATTCCTGATTCTATCCTTCAGGGAAACACCAAGCATAGCCCGCTCCATTGCTCGTTGAGCGACTTTGAATTGGTGAACCAGTCCCACCGTCAGTGTCCACGTCTCGGCACCGTATGTCATTACGGGTAGGACGCACTCATTGAAGACTTTCGTCTTCAGGCTTTGCGGTATTGGCGACGAGAAGACCCGACGAAGTTTCCCAAATGCTGCCCAGCCCAGCTGGATTCTTCTTCGAGCCTCACTCTCAAAGTTGTTTCTACCTAATTGCAGTTTCTGCCCGAGGTAGATATATTCCGAAACAACCTCAAGAGGAGCTCCGTGCACAACGATCGGTTCCGGATTAATTTGTTTATTAAACATTATTTTGGTTTTATCCAAATTCATCCGGAGACCGATGCGAGCTGAAGAATCAGCTAAGCTGGTCAACATATGGTGCAAATCCTGCACGGATTCAGCCATTATGACGATATCGTCCGCAAATCTCAAGTGTGAAATATACTCGCCATTGATGTTGATGCCGCGACCTTTCCAGTTTAGGGTCTTGAACATATCTTCCAATGCGTTTGAGAACAATTTGGGGGAGATCACGTCCCCTTGTCTCACGCCTCGATGCAGAGGGATATGTTCAGACTGCTTATTCTGTACTTGGACGGACATAGTGGCAGCTTCGTACAATGATTTCAACACTTGGATGTATCGCCAATCAACTTGGCAACGTTGCAAGGATTCCAGAACAGACCAGATCTCAATGGAGTCAAAGGCCTTCTCATAGTCCACAAACGCCAGACATAGGGGCAGATTATACTCCTCTGTTTTCTGTACAATCTGCCGTACTGTATGTATGTGGTCTATGGTGCCATATCCTCTTCGAAACCAAGCCTGCTCCGGAGGCTGAAACTCGTCGAGTCTACGCGCGAGACGGTTTGTGATGACCCTCGAAAACAACTTATAGACATGGCTCAAGAGGGAGATCGGTCGGTAGTTCTTCAAGAGGGACTTGTCTCCTTTTTTGAAGAACAATACAACGACACTCTTGCTCCATGTCTTAGGAGTTCTCCCCGAAAAGAGGACGGAATTAAAAATCCGCTGAAGCTGGCTAAGTACAGGTGTTCCTCCTGCCTTCAGCAGTTCAGACGTAATGCCATCCTCGCCAGGGGCTTTTCCATTTTTAAGTTGCCTGAGAGCCATCACAATCTCGTCTAGGCTGATTTCTGGCAGCTCGTCTGAGTAGTGGCGTGTAAGAGTGGCTCGTCGATCCTCAAAATCGGGTTCTGGACAGGGCATGTGAGATGCGTAGAGTCTCCCGTAGTAGTCCTGAACTTCCGACAGAATCTCCAGTCTCGGATCTCAGAAGTGACGATTTTTCCGGATGATGTGGTCAGCTTGGTGATATGACTTCGGCCCAGCTGCTGAATGAAGACTTTCGACCCCCGATTTAGCTCAATCGCCTCCATTACAGAGCGCGTATTGAACCTTCGAAGGTCGCGTCTAACCAGCTTGGTTATGTTTCGGTTCAGTGACCGCTGGTCTGCCGAAGTAACAGCCACGTCATCGCGTCGCTTCTGCATAAGCTGCAGAGTCTCTGCCGAAAGTTTGGACCCCTTTCGGATCCTCCGCATCTCCCAGAACCTGGTCCCTTCCTCCCTGAGGATTTCCACCACTTGGTTGAGTTCTTGATCCACATCAGCGCAAACTGTAGTTTCCAAAGCAGCGAATCGGTTCTCCAGGTTCAACTGGAACGTTTCAGACCCAACCACGGCACGGAACAGATTTGGTCGGAGCGTAGACTTCATAAGACGGGCACGCTCAAAGCTACAATGATAGTTAGAGTGCCTCGGACGAGACGGTGATCACTTCCGGTTTTAAACCTGGAGATCACTGAGACATCTCTAAATATCCGCTTCTTATCCCGTCATTATGAAGTCAATCTCGTTTTTCGTCATACCGTCGGGGCTTTGCCACGTCCACTTCCGTTGGGGCTGTTTCTTAAAGAATGAGTTCATTAAGAAAAGCCCTTCCTACCATAGCGATTTATAAAAAAAAACAAGGTATGTAAGTCCGCCAACCCGCACTAGGCCAGCGTGGACTATATGGCCTAACCACTCTCAATCGTACTGTCGATTGTAGAGGAGGCCCGTGCCATGCAGTGGGACGTATATGGGCTGATACAGAATATACTTAGTATTTTTGTGTTTGTATTTTTGCTATAAATGGTCAGACAAACATGCCAGTCGCCTGATGGTAAGCGATACGACCGCTCATTGACAGTAGCAATGCTTGGTTTCTCCAGCACTCGCCATACTGAGACATAAGATGTTAAGTCTCAATATGTCCAGTGTCAAATGCTTCGAACCGGAACAAAACAGTGCGTTTACACTATAGTTTGTCGGGAGAAATAGACATTGCGATGGTGCCTACCCAGGCGGCCTCTCACATATGAAACACCTACCAGTGGAAATTGTATACAACACTTCAAAAATGTTTATTTTGTTGTATCATAGTGAAATACTATTACCAAAAACGCTTCAATAGATAGAGTTACAGGCCAGCATAATTGTACCCAATATTAAAAGTATATTAATTATCTTTCACTTTTCAACACTCAGGACTCTCAATCTAACACTTACACCTAAAAATGCAGAATATTCCTTCCTTAAGTCAACAAATTGTATCCCAAAAAGAAACACCCTTGTCCAAAAAAGTTTTAACTCTACCCACCCCAAGATTAGCGCCTAAATAAACATGCCGAGTGACCACTCGGAGTTAGCCTCTCGGAAAACAGAGTTTTTCCTTTGAGAGAGCTTTCTGTTTGTGTTCCGACCTTTATTGAAAATCTCTACGTAGAGTCGCTATCGGAGAGTATCAATATTTGTATGTTGCAGGGATTTTCATATTTTTTTATTTGTATGTCGAGTTGGGTGTTTTAGATGTAGTGACAGCTGGATTTGATGCATACGTATATAAACTCACGTCTTTTTCCCAGAAGGGGTAAGTAGAGGTGCCAGGACCCTCACATTTCACCTTGTATGTTCCGTCCCACGATGTGATAGGTGGCGAGCCTATCGCTATATCGAGCACAATTTTCTTACTCCAGGCCGATAATGAATAGAAAAATACAATATCACTTTACCTGACCCGGGATTCAAACCCGAGATCTCAGTTTTGTAATCGTACCGTAGAACAACTACGCCACCTTGGTAGTCTGATGCAGAATTCAGTACAAATTAATCTACATACGTGTTAAGTACGTTTTCTTCTTTCTACATTATAGTCCATAATTTACACAACTTTTTAATTCATCGTAACAACAATTTAAGATTAGTTTGTATAACATGTCTTTGTATAATACAGTTATTTAAAAAATAGCAATTTTTTAATACAATTGAGTGCCTACATTTATTTATAATGCTAGATTGGGAGAGGTTTTACTCCATACTTTGAATGCGATTTGTTGGAATCTATTTAGATAAAGATCCATCTGACCCAGCCTATTTCATTTTACGACAAAAAAAAATTGTAGTTACCATTCTCACAAGAGCATAGTAACTATATGGTCGGATTATACGGCCTAACCACTCGCAATCATATTCGAGATTGTAAAGGAGGCCCGTGCCCTACAATAGGACATATATGGACCGATACAGAATTACTATTCTATGCCAACATATTTAAAAAAAAGCTTGTCTGTTTAAGTTATTTCTACAAATCTCACTAAATAAACCTCCAAAACAAAACCAAACTGAAAATCAGTCTCCAATTTCCTCAAGTGAAAAGCAAATTTACTAAACCATAACACAGGCGAAAACAATTATTACTAGTGACATCAATTTAAATAGATTCCCCAATGTTGCCATCCCGTTTTACAGCCAAGTTGTCCCATAAGGGGGAAAGAGAGGGGCGATTAACAAACATAACCCGTCGCTTTGTCGATTGTGCGATTTCCGCAAGCGCCTCGCACTACCTGTGTCTGTAAACGGGTTACGAATAGGGATGGGACGGTGTCGATAAAATATTTTTTATATTTATTATGATAATTGTCTGAAAAATTCACAGATTCTAAAAGTGGATTTATGAGGTCAAAAGCTTTTAATGTCTTAGCCGTTCAATAGAAAGTCTCAGATGCAACTATACAGGGTATCTCAAGACTGCTACCGAAAACGAAGCCGGGTGGTAGTTTTAGTGGCTACAAACACAATGCAATTAAAATTTCGCATAGAAACGCGACAATTATTTTTTATGATTTTTTAAATATCGTCAATTTTGGGTGGTAAATTCATAGTTTTTGCTAAAATAATAATTTAAACTCTTTTATACCTTAGAGTATTTATAAATAAAAGGATATACACTATTATTTTAGGAAAAAAATTATTTACCACCCAAATATGGCCATAGGAAAAAAATAACAAAAAAAAATTGTCGCTTTTTTTTGCAAGTTTTTCTGTTGGATTGTGTCTGAAGTCGCTTAAACTATCACCCGGCTTCGTTTTCGGTAGCAGTCTTGATATACCCGGTATAAAAAAAGACGGGTTGCACTCCGGGAGTGCCGGCAGAAGTGAAAACTTGATTATTAACGTTGAGCATGTTTGATATTTTGGAATGTTTAGGGAATAGTTTTGCACCAATTGCTTTATCAGTATAAAAGTACTATCATTTATGTGGTAGAATACAATATTCATTTATTGCGCTATCGTACACAAACATGACAATTTATATTACATTAAAAATTTAACACTTTAAAACTATTACAATTATTTTACATTAAAAAGTTTATCTCTCCGAAAAATCAACTTTCATCCATAATTTCAACGACTTTTTCACCATCATCATTACCAGAACTATCATCGCCAATCTCTAAAACTGATACGATAGGTTTATGGTAGCTGAAGTAAGAAACGAACAGTTTTGATTCGAACCTATTTAAATGTCTAATAAAGACCGCATCAATAGTAGTTTTGTATTTCGTTGTGCTAAGATTGCGATCATTCGACATAGTTAAACCAAATTCATTATTTAAAAATTCAATTAATAGTTGATTTTTATCGTCTGCGAAGTTTATGTTGAAATCTCCACTCAAAATCATTGGCAATTCATCAAAGCTTTATAAACTGACAGCTAACTGACAGCTGTCTACTCTCCATCCGTCTTACGCTTTTTCGATCAGGTCACGTGTCCTGACGCGAGTTTAAGATTTTATACCCATTACAGAAAAAGTGCTCAACGCCGCTAAAGAAGTTTTCACTTCAATAAAATAGAATTTAAAGAAGAGGTTAATATTGTAAAGTCTTTCTTTCAGGTGATATAAAAGCAGCTCGTCGCTATCGTAGCTCGCAGCTCTACAAGGTAAGTATGGCAACAGTTTATTACTATAGCCCCTAATACGGTTGACCACGTTTGTGGCGACCAGTTTCTTGATGTATTGGTAAGTATAGGTACTAGTGGGATTTCAAAATTTTTGGAGTGTTGGGTTTTAAGAAAAATCGTATTTTGCCTGCTCTCAATTGTCGAGCTCGTCAAGACGATTCCTATGACTCCAAACACGGGGGGTTTACTTTAAGAAATGACGGAGTTATGCCTGGACAAATATTTTAGGGGAGAGAGGGAGGAATTTGGGGATTTGGTTGGAGCCAATCACGAGAGTCGGAGCTCACCGAGCCGGTTCCAACGATACCAAACTCGGTGGGTCTACGATCTATATTGGCCGAGATAGGATTGGGGGGGGTGAGGTAAATTTTCGGGGTGGGGGTAAGGGAGGGGGGGGGGGGAGGAAGGTTTCGTGGGGAGGCCAACTTAAATTAATTTTTTGGAGGTAAAATAATTTTTTTGGGGGGGGGTAATTTTTTGCGTAATTTGGGATTTCTGGCGGGGTCAATTTGTAGCCCTCACCAAGACGGTTCCGAGGATACCAAACTCGGTGGGTCTACGATCTATATTGGCGAGATAGGATTGGGGGGGGTGAGGTAAATTTTCGGGGTGGGGGTAAGGGAGGGGGGGGGGGGAGGAAGGTTTCGTGGGGAGGCTAACTTAAATTAATTTTTTGGAGGTAAAATATTTTTTTTGGGGGGGGTAATTTTTTGCGTAATTTGGGATTTCTGGCGGGGTCAATTTGTAGCCCTCACCAAGACGGTTCCGAGGATACCAAACTCGGTGGGTCTACGACCTATGTTGGCCGAGATAGGATTGGGGGGGGTGAGGTAAATTTTCGGGGTGGGGGTAGGGGGGGGGGTAGGTTTCGTGGGGAGGCTAATAGGCACTATTTCGGAATAAGGGTGGGGGAAGGCAGGGGGGGGGGCTATGGGACAATTTTGGAAAAAGTGGGTGAAACTGAAAAAAAAACGAAACAGTAGGCCCAGGCATACATTTTCGCCGCGCTGTAGAGACCATAGCTGTCTACTCTCCATCCGTCCTACTAAGATGTTTATAAAGCAAACGTCATTGCCGTCCTACGCTTTTTCGATCAGGTCACGTGTCCTGACGCGAGTTTAAGATTTTATACCCATTACAGAAAAGTGCTCAACGCCGCTAAAGAAGTTTTCACTTCAAAAATATTTTTTATTTTACGAAAGACACAACAACATATGCATTACAAAAACACCTATTAAATTAAATTCTGATGCACATACCTATTAGAAAGTGTATACAAAATTTATCAAGAGAAAGATAAAAATCCGCTAGAAGTAAGTATTCGTAAGAGGCGCCCATGTTAAGCAGTTGACGTCTTGACGCACCAGTCATCTAAAGTTCACCAATTATATCCCAATAACAGAACTTCTTTTTCTAGACAACAGACAACAATATAACAGATACACAATCAAATTTCCAACCGCACGACATATAGTGTACACATTCTGCCTCTATCAGTGAAGTACAAATCCGATGTTCTTTTTTACTTAAGTAGGTAATACTATGCACACCACAATAATGACTGCATCGTCCACAAGTGGCTATCAAACTTTAAAAAACTCAATCATATAGCAGTGGCGTGCCTAGGGTTGTGGACTAGGGCAAGCCCAATATTTTTTTAGTAAGAATATGTATTGGTTCAGGAGCAAAATGGTATTAAGAAAGAAGAACGTGTTCATCATGCGATAGGGGGCGAGCCTATGCGATGTTATTAAATAAAAAAATATATAGAAAACGACCCCAGATTCGAATCCGAGACCTCAACTTTGCGCCATCGAGGCAGTCCTAGAACTACCACACGATCTATATAAGATCAGGATAAAAACCAATTAAATAATAATTATCTTTATCACCGTTATGAAAAAATCTATTACAACAAGTTGTTCGAAAAAATCTAATAGATGGCGCGATTTTCTCGGCCATCTATTTAATATTGCCAAAATACTTTAGGCCCCATCATTAGTTTTAAATAGATGAATAAAACAAATGTGTAAGTTAAATTACTTTTGGGCATGCATACGTAACTTTATATTGTAATTATGTTGTAAATTAATAAACAGCACTACAATAGCACAAGTACGGCGCCGTGTTTAACTTCGCGGCCAGAAATTATTGTTAATACATTCATGTTATGTTTTGTGTATGCATGTGATTTTTTGATTCATCATGAGCCCTGAGCCCTGAAAGGAAGCTAAGGAATATCTGAAAAACACTACGATTACTGTCTACGCGAGCATAATGTTAAGAAATCTCATCACATATTATTTATTTATTTATTCAACACACACACAGTCTTTACAGGTATAAACCTCATGCGATCTGGCGGGACTATTATGTTATGTATATGACGCTTAAAGAGGTTTCTATACGCTGTTTACCGGAATTATGAAATATATTAATGCATTCACATGTTTTTGTCAATTACTATAAAAGTACCTACCAGTTAAATTATTTATATCACTATAGCCGGAACAATTCCAATTTAAGTACATCGTTCGAAAAAAATATACAACACCGACAGTATAACTTATTAGTATGAGAACATCCAGCAATCTATGTAGTTATGTGCACTGATCTATAACATTGTATTCTATAGTTTTCACTACTTTCGAGAAATACAAATCAGGCGTAGGTTTTCGACCAGATACGAGTAGTTGTTTGTCTATGAAATGTAATGAATTTACCTTTTCCTCGCCGATCAACACTTGCACACACTTCAAACCATCACAAGGCACATTTTCACCAATTATTATACGTAATAAACGTAAAATACTATAATTAAACGAAAACTAAACGTAGATATTCAGTGGTTACTGGTTAATCGTCCGCTCGAAAGACATAATAATAAGTGTGAAGCTATCCACAGGTCCTATATTATGGACAATTCCAAATTAAGTATTCTAATTATATATTAATAAAAATATTTAAAACATTATAATACGGTCTCAAAAAATATCCATTTATTTTATATATATTCCAATATAACTTGTAGCAAAACATAAATATTTTTCGATAAATTTGGATCATAATATGACATGTCAAGTGCACAACTTCACTCCGCGAAGCCGGGCATTTTGCTTGGTACAAATTGCATTAAAAAATAGCTATATGTATAGGTACGTAGTGTCATGGTAGTAGCATTTCATCAATAGGTGTGACTGAGAGGGCAATATACGCCAGAAGCCAGGTAAAAGCACACGAGAGAGAAAAAGATAGATAATACTTTGGTGTGTTCCATCTTTTTAAGATATTGCGTCACGCGTGGACCAGCGTTGATTTTGAATGAAATAATTTTATATTAATTTTAGATCGCGGCGCTTGCTTAGGCGAGTTGCCGGGCGGGGCGCGGGTGCTCCGTCGCAGGCGCGGGGCTCCATTATGGCGCGGTAAATTAAAAATGATAGACGTTTTGCATTAAACGAATGTATTTTATTTAAGGTACTAATTTGCCTTTAGGATTGAGTATATGCGTATTAAGTAAGGCAAGCCGGGCTTTTGGGCTTGTATGGAAGTACCGCCACTGTGATATAGATAAGTACCTATATTAAGTGTGTTTCTGTGTTTATGGTATACAATAAAGTATAATAATAAAGTTAAAAGTACTCACCAGACGGCAGTGAGCAGCTTGGTGTAACGCTGGTATAGTTCATGAGCATCGTTTACTGCTTTCATTCAGCTGCTAGCTCGTTTGCCTAAACACTATGAATTTTCGCGGCATCTATTACATTATTATTATTTTGAGCGATTATGTAACACTGTATATTAATCATTTTCAACCAGACCATTACGGCTTCGGTCTGTATTAGTTTCTTAATCGATTACCGGGAGCACAGCATATTTTAATTAACCGACACACGATTTATCCGAATATCTTCGATATTATCTCGCTTCGCAAGGCTACGCGCGACTGCCAATGCTTGAATGCGATATCTCTCGGTCTGGAGGCGGTTTATATTGCAAACTGTCATGCTCCCACCCTTTTCACTTGCTCAAAATGTGGGTAGATGGAACCGAAATCGCCTTGTGAAATTGCACTGCTGTTATTTTAATACAACTACCCGTGGGTTAGGAATATTTAACAGTTGTTTTAACAATAACTTTGGTTGCCGTTCGCGTGTTCAAAAGATTTCTCCAATATGTATAATATTATAGTTGTTGCATATTGTAGTGAATTATAAGATATCTTTATGGCATATAAACTCCGCCAACTCGCATTGGGTCAGCCTGGTGAATTATATGTTTATTTATTTCTTGATGGACTGATACAGTACATTATTATACAAAGTAAGCTAAAAAAATACTATCTGTGGCGTTTCCGGACGATGCGGGACATTTCGAGAACGATTTTGACATCATCATTATCTTAGCCAAAGTAAATCCACTTTACACGTTGAACTCGAAATGTATTCTTGTTTCCATGGTTACTGAATGCAGTTGATTTGGAGATACTACTTGTTGTAATAAGCTATGGGCAACGCTCATTTAATGTATTGCAAGTAAACGTTGTGAAGTGTTCAACGATCGATTCGGCTTCTTCGGGAGCCGCTATAATGTTCCGAAACTATCGATAAATTTATCGACAATACCCTGTGTGTATGGCACAACCCTACGTGTCTTTGTGCTCGCATCCGCGGCGGCGCGGCCGGACGATTTCGTCGCCCCACTACCTCACGTAATTCAATGCATCGCCGCGTTGTATTTCACGTTTTTATTAGTAATTGAAGGTTATTATTTGAGGATTATGTCTTCAAATAAGCGGTTGTTTCATAATAATATAATAATGTATTTTGTTTTATATTTTCTGTATAAATAGTAAAAAAAGGAATTTAAAATAAAAGGAATAATAATAAATACACTCAATAGTCACATACACAGTCCTGACCCCGCATTTAAACACTAAACGCGACCCACCTTTAGAACTCACCACTTTAACAAACAACCCAACAGATTCTTTAAACTCCATCAACAGCTATTTTTCCAACGTCGGGTACAATCTTGCCAAAGACATACTAAGCCGAACCGGCGAATCTGAAGAAAGTCTCGTGTCCAAAATAACCTGCAATAATAAACCAGTGAAGTCCTTATTCTTAAAACCCACCAACCACCAAGAAATACTCTCTATCATAAATAACTTAAAACCTGATTGCACACCAGGCATATACAGCATTAGTGCTAGCTTGTTAAGATATATTCAACAC
This sequence comes from Hyles vespertilio, assembly GCA_009982885.2. Classification (NCBI taxonomy): domain Eukaryota; kingdom Metazoa; phylum Arthropoda; class Insecta; order Lepidoptera; family Sphingidae; genus Hyles; species Hyles vespertilio. The sequence continues at coordinate 11,185,913 of CM042827.1, forward strand.
CAAATTTCATCTGCTCTTGTCCATGTGTGTAATTTAAGCATCAGTTCTGGTCGCTTCCCTTCCCCCTGGAAAGTATCCTCTGTGACCCCAATACATAAAGCTGGTCCAAAAGATGTCCCTGGTAACTATAGGCCCATATCGTTGCTTAGTACACTCTCGAAGATCCTCGAAAAGATTGTTAATACCCGCTTAATAAAATTTACAGAAGAACTCGGTCTCCTTTCTCCTCGTCAGTTTGGTTTTCGACAAAAAAAGTCCACCGAGGACGCTACAACTCTTAACAGATTTTATCTCTGGCTATTTGGATAAAGGCAACTGCTGCATAGGGGTTTTCCTCTTTTTTTTTTTATTTAACAAAAGCTTTTGACTCCGTTTCTCCAAAAATACTATTAAAAAAGCTAGAAAATATGGGGGTAAGGGGCATTGCTTTAGGCTGGTTTGAAAGCTACCTATCAAACCGCACTCAGATTGTCAAAATCGGATCACAAACAAGTGAACAGCTGCCTATTCATTACGGTGTTCCGTAGGGTAGCATCTTAGGACCAAGCCTGTTCATAATTTATATGAACGATATCCACAACTTAAAGATCCAAGATGCTGAAATCATTTGTTATGCTGATGACACAGTAGTTCTCTTCAATGCCAAAGACTGGACCAAAACTTTTGAACGTGCCGAAGTAGGGCTATCAATCCTCACAAACTGGCTTGACAACAACCTATTCCCTAAATCCATATGAATTTAACTATACATGCTTGTAACTTGAGATTCCAAGATGTAATTACATAGAACGGGTTGAATCTATTAAGTATCTGGGTGTTATGGTAGACCAAAATTGCAATTTCAAAACACATATTCTTTGTTTGTCAAAACGCATAAGAAAAACAGCTAGCGTATTAAAAAGACTAAGAGATTCGGCAAGCAAAGAGTTACTTAAGTATATTTATTTAGTCATCTGTCAACCGCTTATAAACTACTGAATTGTTGTATGGGGTAGTGCAGCAAAGACAATTCTGCTAAAAACAATGCTCAAAAAGCCGTTTAGACACCCAACAAACGAACTAAATGATAAAGTGAAGGTCCTTACTGTTCGTCAACTTTTTATTTTCCGTATAACACTAGGCACACACAAAATTTGATAGGTTACTTACCTTATCATATAATAACACAGAAACTCTACTAGATTAATATTATATTATATTATTTAAGTTCTACTTTTGATCTCTAATTAAGGCCGTCAATTAGTCGGCTTTCTTTTATTTTTATTTTTTATTCTTATATAAAACCTTATTGTTTAATTAATGTTTTAGGTACTTGTTTTTAATTATTATTATTAGTTACTTTGTTATTTATGTTGTTGTGTTTTGGAAACAGTTACAACTATGTACATACTTGTGTGCATATCTTTGTTTTTAGAGGATTTTATTTTATTTCATATTTTTTATTACCTGTTATGGAAGGGCATAGTCTTTAGAATTTTGTTTAGTTTGGACAAAAATTGTAATAGCAATAAGTGTTCCATGTTAGATTTCTCTCTCCTTGTTTAATTTTATCTTTTGTTTCTATTTTTTTTTATAGAAGCTTCAAATTTGGTATGTTTAAAGTTTGTATTGGTACCCCAAGATACAAGCCTAGCTTAGTTTGGGGACCCCTGTGAAAAATATTTTGTAAATCTCTGTTTTTAATAATATATTTTTATTTATTTATTTATTTTTTATTTAAATCAAAGTTATGTGTCTATTAGACACTACGAGAGACTTTGTGGGCCACACAATTATTTCTGTCGGTGCGGAGATTTACCACCCAAAGACGACAAAATTTGATTTTTTTTTTAAAAATTGTCGTTTTACTTTGCGAATTTTTTAGTAACATTGTATTTGTAGTTTCTTAAACTACCACCCGGCTTCGTTTTCGGTAGCAGTCTTGATATACCCTGTATGTATGATATATGTATGTATGTATGTATACCATAAAAAAATAAGCCATCGAAGAGGCGTTTTCTTTCCATAGCAAATATTTTCTTTAAGATTTGCAAAACACTCATCCGAAGCGTTTTAGTTGCAAACTCACTCGAAGATACTCGATCGTTTAAAGCCATTGTGAAGTTTCGCAACAGTTCGCTTGCAAGTTGAATTTACAACTTCACATTCAATATCTTTAAAATCGTATATATTTAGACCATATTTTTATCTTATCATAAAAACATGCTTATTTATAGGGTATATCAAGACTGCTACCGAAAACGAAGCCGGGTGGTAGTTTAAGCGACTTCAGACACAATGCAACAGAAAAAGTTGCAAAAAAAAGCGATAAATTTTTTTGTTATTTTTTTTCCTATGGCCATATTTGGGTGGTAAATACATTTTTTCCTAAAATAATAGTGTATGCCCTTTTATTTATAAATACTCTAAGGTATAAAAGAGTTAAAATTATTATTTAGCAAAAACTATGGATATACCACCCAAAAACGACGATAATTAAAAAATCATAAAAATAATTATCGCGTTTCTATGCGAATTTTTAATTGCATTGTGTTTGTAGCCACTAAAACTACCACCCGGCTTCGTTTTCGGTAGCAGTCTTGATATACCCGGTATATATTTAATAATAATAATAATATTATATATATATCTGGCAACACCAAGACGCATCGTGTGCAAAATTGTGAAAAAATTATTTTAATTACATATATATTTACTGTACAGCATATATTTTTCGCTTTTTTAAAGAAAATATCAACTGCAATCAAACATTATGTATTTTGTAAGAACATTTTGGTATTTGCAACAATTTATTATAGAAAATAAGGAAGAAATTTAATTGACAACCATGACAGTGTCAAATATTACTAAATTACAATAAAATCTTAAAAAATGATCACACGATGACAACACGCGCCAGCAGACGAAACGCACAAATGAGATCTCCCAGCTCGTCAAGCTCCGCGTCGTGGGCGTCGGCCTCGGACGTGTTCGAGGTGACGCCGGACATCGACGTGTCGAGCCAACGCGACGAGCTGCAGTCGTCCCCCGCCGCCACCAAGACCTGCGCGGCGAAGAGGACGACCCCTCCAGCGGTGGGCTTGGGACCCACGGGGCCGAGTGTCCCGCCTACGGTCCTCGCTACCGGTGGAATAGTGCGCCGCATGAGATGGACTCATCAAATGAATGAAAATGTCATGCGGGCCTACTTTAGGGCGACAAAGGGAGGAACTAACCTCACTGCATACCGTGCTCAGATGCTGTCTATGTTTTCAGGTTCTGGAACCAACGGTCAATGTGTCATCCCAGCGACTATCGGATCAAGTGCGGTTTATCCAACGACGTAAGTTGTTGGATGATGAAGCACTTGAGCGGCTGCGTACTGAAGCATGTGTTGCTCTGGATGTTATCACGCCTATCACCCAGCGAGCTGCAGAAACACCATCCATTCCTGCTGCTGACATTGAGCTGGTGGACAATCTAGACAACACTGTAAGTCCCCAGGATCAACAGCGTTTGAGAAGGACTTTGGAGAGTGCGATTTTGGAATATAAATCCATACCAGCGTCCTGTAGACCGCGCGTGCCGCGTTTGCCTACGCATAGACGAAACTTAGCGCTGATGGGAGCATTGGACTCCATTGTTTCCACCTATATGGAGTCCAGTCGGGACCTTGTTGATACGCATTCGATCCTTTACTGCGCGGCCGTCGCAGCATGTCGGGTGGCTAATGTAAAATTTCCAATTAATAATGTTACTACCACTCGAGATGTTGCGACTGTGCCTGCATGGCAGCGTAGGATCGAGGACCGTATTAACAGGGCCCGAACTCTCATCGGCAAGCTTATTGCTTTCCGAAACGGAAACAATAGGCAAAGGGTCATGCGTTTTGTGGCCCAGGCCTTCTCTGGGACTAATATAAGTCCCCGGGATTATAGGCTTTGGGTCACAGAACGCATAGACTATTACAAACAAAAAGTGTATGCGTGGGCGAACCGCATTCGTCGCTATAGGAAACGGTGGGATCGATTCCAGCAGAATCGTACTTTCCAAAGTGACCAAAAGAGGGTGTATAGATGTTGGGAGCGTTCTCCACAATGTGTGGTAGATGGGCGGCTGCCTAGTGTTCATGACATGCGTACTTATTGGACAAATATCTGGTCGTCATCTATCTCCCACACTGAAGCCGACTGGTTTGGTGTTGTTGAGCGAGCTTGTGAGTCTATACCAATTATGGAAGCTATTTCAATTAGTCCAGAGGATGTCCTGGTTGCAATCCGTCCGACACAAAACTGGAAGTCTCCTGGTCCGGATGGTTTGCACAATTTCTGGTTGAAATGGCTTCCATGTTCGCATGCTCGGTTGGCAGCACAATTCCAGGATGCGCTTGATGGAGGATCGCTTCCAACATTTATGACTACCGGTGTTACTCACCTCCTCTATAAATCTGGTAGTGCCACGGACCCAAAAAATTATAGACCTATTACATGCCTCCCTACCACATATAAACTTTTTACATCCATATTAAGGGCTAAAATAGCAAACCACTTCACCTCAAATAATATTCTTTTTCCAGGCCAAACTGGATGTAAGAGTGGGTCGCGTGGTACTAAAGAACTCCTTCTCATAGACATGACCATTTGCCAACAGGCTCGTCAAAATCGTAGAAATTTATCAGCTGCCTGGATTGATTATAAAAAGGCATTTGATTCGGTGCCCCATACTTGGCTCATGAGGGTGTTAAGTTTGTACAAAATTGATACAAACTTATGCACCTTTCTTGGGTCTTGTATGGGACAGTGGACCACTGTCCTTAGATATCCAGGTGGTATGGTTTCTCCTGATTGTGACGAGCCAATAAGAATCAAGCGGGGTATATTCCAGGGTGACAGTCTGAGTCCACTGTGGTTTGCATGGCCCTGAATCCTCTTAGTACTCTGTTGGTGGATTCGGGGTTAGGCTACCGTCTTCGGAGAGGGACTGAGCCTATTTCTCACTTGCTTTACATGGATGATCTCAAGTTATTTGCATCAAAACAAACAGAATTGATTGAATTGTTAAAAATAACTGAAAAATTTAGCAACTCAATTAATATGGAGTTTTGTGTAGATAAATGTGCGATTATCCATGTAAAGCGGGGGGAAGTTGCAGTCTCTGATGGTGTACAAATCTCTGATGCTGTAAGACTCAGAGCCCTTTCCGAGACAGAACTTACAAATATCTGGGTATGCCAGAGGCACTGGGTATTTTGAGTGCAGACGTAAAACAATCAGTGAAGGAGCGTTTCTTTGGCCGCCTGGCAAAAGTTCTGAACAGTCTTTTGTCAGGTGGGAACAAGATTCGCGCCTTCAACGGTTGGGTTATGCCTGTGCTTATGTACTCTTTTGGCATACTCAGATGGACTCAGACCGAATTGGACGCCCTAGATCGTAAAGTCCGGACTCTACTGACTGCACATCGTATGCATCATCCACGATCGTCAGTGATGAGATTGTACATCCCGCGGAGATGTGGGGGCCGAGGCATCCTTAATGCTAAGGACTTGCATAATCGCGAGGTGTGCAATCTCAGGGATTATTTCCTTCACAGTGACGTGGATATGCATAGGGTTGTAGTTAAGATAGATAAAGGACTCACCCCGCTCTCTTTGGCGAATGAGAACTGGCGGAAACCACTGGTGATGAGCACGAAAGATCGCGAGGAAGTATGGAAGAGCAAAGAGCTGCATGGTCGGTTCTATCGGGCCCTCCATGGACCTGATGTGGACCGACCTGCGTCTGTATCTTGGCTACGTTTCGGTAACCTCTTTGGGGAAACTGAGGGTTTTGTCTTTGCAATTATGGACGAAGTTATTAAGACGAACAACTATAGGAAATACATCCTGAAGGACGGTACGGTCGACATTTGTCGGGCATGCCACCGTCCGGGCGAGTCAATCAGGCATGTTATCTCCGGTTGTTCGTATCTTGCTAACGGCGAGTATTTGCATAGACACAACCTAGTAGCCAAGATCATACATCAGCAAATTGCTCTTCGATATGGGCTTGTGACTCTTGAAATGCCATATTACCAGTACGTTCCACAACCAGTTCTTGAAAATGGTCATGCAACGCTATACTGGGATCGGTCTATTATCACAGACAGGACTATTGTCGCCAATAAGCCTGATATTGTGATATAGATCGATTGGCGCGCCGGGCTATACTTGTTGACGTCACCATTCCGCATGACGTTAACCTCGTTAAAGCTGAAAAAGACAAATTGTCTAAGTATTTAGATTTGGCACACGAGGTTACCGATATGTGGGATGTGGACTCAACAGTTATTGTCCCGATTGTTGTTTCTGCACATGGACTGATGCCAAAGAGCTTCGACCAACATCTTCAGAGGCTCTCAATTGGTCGTTGGGTCAAGAGCCAGATCCAAAAGGCGGTATTGTTGGACACGGCACGCATAGTGAGGAGGTTCCTTACTTTGGATCCCTAACCGCCGGTGGCTTGGGTCTTGAGCCCCGCCACCGAAGGGTCATTACTTTTTTATATTTTTATACGACATAATGTTTATATATATATATATATATATATATATGGTGTGTAAAAATGTAAAAAAGAATATTATGGAAATAAAGAGTAGTACATAATAATATGCTTTATTGTACACAATGACAACATACAGTTTTAAGATCACACACTATAACGGTTATGTACAATGGGCGGCCTTATCACTAGTAGCGATTTCTTCCAGGCAACCTTTGGATGGACAGGAGTTATATGTAGATTATTCAGTGTGCAGCAAAAGCATACGACGAAAGAATATTAAAAGTTGTGTAATAAATAAATGTAACACATTCCATAAACATACAATAAACATTATATATATGTAGACATAGTACGTACATATACCATAAACACATAATACCATAATAATAGATAGATATCAATATATAGGTATATAAATTTGTATATAATACATATATACACAACGATAGTATATTAACTACACAATGACAGATAATGATTTTTTGTAAATTTTTTAAAGGAACCTAAAGTTTGTGCACTTCTTATTTGAAAGGGAAGGGCATTCCATAGTCTAACAGCTTGCACCGTAAAAGATTTGTCCATAAAGTTAGTAGTATGCTTCGGAGTACGAAGCTTTAAATTCTCCGACGACCTCAGGGACACCGAATGCGATACACTAAGGAACTTAAAGCGTTATTTAAGGTAACGAGGAGAGGATGGGTCAAACAAAATATTATAGAGCAAAGAAAGTATGTGAGCATTCCGGCGAAGTCGAATTGGTAACCACTTGAGCTTAACACGAAAAGCGGAGACATGATCATATTTGCGCAGGCCAAATATGAACCTTATACAAACATTTTGAAGTCGCTCAAGCTTGTCTTGTTGGTCTTCTCTGAGATCGAGATAATCGGCATAATCGAGAACTGACAGAAGAAGAGATTGCGCCAGCGCAATTTTGGTAGTAATTGGTAAAAAGTTGCGTAACCGTCGCAAACTCCCCGCTGAAGCAAAGATTTGCGACTGACAGCGTTTATCTGAGGATTCCAAGAGAGGGTATTATCAATAATAACCCCCAAGTTTTTGACACTCTCGACAAGCGGTATTATGGATCCATCAAAAATAACTTGAGGAAGCTGCCACTGTACTTTCGAGATCATTCTGGGGCTGCCAACAACAATCGCCTGAGATTTTATGGGGTTAACCTTAAGTCCATACGCTTTGCTCCACTCTTCAATTTGACATTAGTCCCTATTTATTGTAGCGACTACTTCGGGCAACCTTATTAATGATCCATGAGAGTAAATTTGGAGATCATCTGCATAAAGATGGTAGGATGATGAAAGTTTAAAAGAGATAGAACTAATAAAAATAGCAAAAAGCAATGGAGATAAAACGCCACCCTGCGGTACACCGACACTTGTATTACACCATGACGAAAATAAGGTGTTGTCAATACTTATTCTATGTCGACGACCAGACAGGTAACCACGAAACCAGTCAATTGCCGATGGAGATATGTTAAGAGAGCGTAATATGCCAAGGAGAATGTCAAAATCTACAGTATTAAAAGCATTGCTAAAATCCAGGAGTAGCAGAACTGTGAGATTTCCACTCTCCATAGCCGTCCTAATATCATCCGTAATGTTGACCAAAGCAGTAACGATACTATGACCTTGACGAAACCCGGATTGCATGGGATTAAAGAGACTGTTTTTGCAGAGAAAGGAATTGAGTTGGTTGTAGGTGAGACGTTCAAGGACTTTTGAGAGGAAAGGAAGAATGGATATGGGTCGGTAATCAGAAAAGGATTTAGGATTCGGTTTTTTAGGTAAAGGAATAATTTGAGCCGCTTTCCATGGAGATGGAAAGTGACCACTGGATAGGGAATAGTTGAGGATGTGGCAAATGATGGGAAGGATTTCGTCAAGGATAGGAATTATCATCTTACGACTAATACAGTCGCTACCAACCGCATCAGATGATATTGACAGGATGCTCTTTTTAACATCACATGCCGACAATTTACTAAAGATAAATGGCGGATGGTTAGGAGTTGGAAGAGAAGAAAGATATTTAAGCGTATTTGCCTTAGCTGTTTCATTACAGTAGGACGAAGATGAGAAATGATTATTAACAGATTCTATATCTAAATTTCTAGGCACAGGATCTTTGTTCGATTTTCCAACCCCTATAGATTTTAGAAATTTCCAAATTTTTGTTGGATCTCCATTTTCAACATTTATTGTTTTTCTTTATACTTTATTTTCCATAACGTTACAGTGATAATGTGCGTGGTGGACTATTGGTATCGGCACATACGCGGCTACCAATATAATCACAATGGTAGCGGGTTTAAATCCCATAGCACGCCTCTGAATTTTTGGAGTCATGTGTATTGATATTTAATCAGTCACTTCGCACTGGAGCTCTACTTAATCGTAGTCTCGATTGTAGGGTATGCCCGAGACCTGTATTGGGACCAAGCAATTAGCTTTGCTTATAACTAAACTATAAACTATTTTAGTAATATACCACCCATTTCAGTAATATTTAGAATGCAAGTTCCATCCTTTCATAGTCTATAACACGAAACAGAATCCTTCATACCGCTACATTGACGTCAGCGTGCCTGCGCGGCTACGAGACAGCTACGAGTCTACGACGTGCTACGCCTACGTAAGCTACGGAGCCTACGGCGGTGACGGCCGCAAAGTCCCTTTGCCGTTAGTGAGTTGTGGGTAATTATGTAATGTTGGGATTTTTGTAAAATGACCAATTATTAACGAGTTAATATGGAAAATGTTTTCGGGATCGTAATCATAAAGGGTCAGCTAAGTGAACCATAAGCGAACAATCATTATTGCCTGTAAAAGCGAGATGAATATTACACGTTAGCTTATATTCTACAGGCTTCTTACCTTTGACTGAAACATATGAATCTTGCAATCTAGATTACTCTAATCAGAAAGCTCTTATGTATCTAAAATATCCTTCTTACCTTCAATTAAACATCGTTAGTCGTGTTTCATGTATTAGAGTGACGAGCTGAGGTGATATTACTGTCACAGACCAAATTACTGTCAATTTTGTTTATTAGTTCAAATTTTGGTAGATATGTATATAAAAATACATCCATCAATCACTTGCATTGCCCTGACCCCACATTAAGATAAATAAAGTCTTGTGTCGTAGGTATCAGAAACCACAAAAGACTTACAAACACCCAGAGACTTAACAAATGTATAAGTTTCTCAAAATAATTTGTATTGCTGCTGGGATTGAACCAGCGGCCTCACATGTAACCAACTTCGCCACGGAGACAATCAAAGATATAATCTCGACACTTCATAAAATGCCATATGATTACACTTGAACCGCGACATACCAGGGCCGGCGACGTCGCTCGCTGTCGCTGTCCTAATTACACGTACACAGAATTATGTACTACTTAGCTCTTTGTTATTGGAAATTAATATAACTGTGTTACACTGGCCTTGTACGAGATAATATAATTACTCTTTCTCTCCCTCTCTCTCTCTCGCTATCTCTTTTTTTATTTCATCGAATGGCGAGACCAGCAAGCCGTTCGCCTGATGGTAAGCGATACGACCGCTCTTAAACAGTAGCAAAATTCCACTGCGCTCGCCATCCTGAGACATAAAATGCTAAGTCTCAATAAGTCCAGTAGTTACTCGGGCTACAATGTACTTCAATACGAAACACAACAGTGCATTTACACTGCTGTTTCACGGGAGAAATAGACATTGCGGTGGTACCTACCCAGATGACCTGTCACATATGAGAGACCATCAGTACTCTCTCTCTCTCAGCCACAGGAAATCCACTGCTGAATAAGGAACAAAAAACAAGGATTTCCATATCGATCTATAAGAGACTGTCCCGCCCTCACACACACCATTGTAACTCCTGTATCGCGGGATCAACAACACGCAATTTATTTATTTTTTATTTAATACATTTAATTTCAGATAATTACATCCATATTATGTTAGTGTACATTAATTTGACAATAATTTTAGTGTTCCTCCGTGGCGCAGTCGGTTAGACGCCGCCTGTGAAACGAGAGGCTGCGGGCTCTATCCCCGCACCGAGAGAAATGTTTGTGCGGCCCATAAATATTTCTTTCGGGTCTGGGTGTTTGTGAGACCGAAAAGTCTCTCGTAGTTCCTGATACACAACACAAGACTTGATCTTAGTGTGGGGTCAGGACTATGTATGTGACTGTTGGGTGTTATTATTATTAAATTAAATTAATCTTACATGTTAACTAAGTGCCAACCAGCACTAGGCCAGCGTGGTGGACTATATGGCCTAACCACTCTCAATCGTACTCTCGATTGTAGAGTTATGCCGTGCCCTGCACTGGGACGTATATGGGCTGATACAGTTACAGTTCACTAAGTAGGTATATATAGTCCTACCATGTATTTAATAAAAGGACAGTCAAAGCTAACCCCAATAATATTAAGTTGCGAGTTATAATGTAATGCCGAGCATTGAATCTCAGCGCGTCTCTACATCGACTTGTTGGAAGTACACTTCCAGCGACTTACTGCCTTGGCCAGGTCGTCCTTCCAAATTGTAGGCGGAGGACATTTCGCTTGCTTGTACGGGGCCTCCACTCAAGAACCTTACAGCCCCAACGGCCATCAGTTCTTCGAGTTATGGTCCTAAGATAATGATTGGTGGTAAGATATGAAGGGGGTGGCCTGTTGGTAATGGAGCAGACGCGGCTGCCAACATGTTCACGGTGATCGGTGGATACAATCCTAAGGCACACCTCTTAATTTACAAAGTCATGTATCGATAGTCAACCACCACGCATCATCAATCAATCATCACCATAACGGTGAAGGAAAACATAGTGAGAACATCTGCATACCATAGCAATAAATGTGTATAAAGATCGCCAACCCGCACTAGACCAGTGCGGTGGACTATATGGCCTAACCCCTCTCAATAGTACTCCTGATTTTAGCTCGCATCCTATCATATCGTGAACACACATTATACGTTGGTGTCGTGGCAGCACCTCCGCCTACCCCTTCTTGAAAAAAGCATGGGTTGATTAATGTAAAAGAATTTCACATTTCATTCACCATTTTCACAATATTTCTAGAACGGCTACCTGACTACATTACATCCTATAGTAAGCGCAATACCATTCAGATAAACCACCAAATGACACCAGAAGGTGGTCTAATAACATTCAACAAAATTATGCCGGCCTAATCAGATGCTACTTTACACTCGGCACCAGGACCCAGAATTACAGGAAGGAGGGAACAAGTGTGACGGCTAACCATTCCACAACCTGACAGCGTGGCAAAAACAAGAATTCCATTCTATATTTTAGTAACATATATCCAATACTAATTTCATACACCAGTTAACCATAAATTCCATTAAAATTGAAATTGGTAACAAGCCGGCCACAATCTTCAGAATAAGCTTCAGATTGGAAACTATTGCTTATTTAATTGGTGGCGAGTATCGAGTATCGATATTTGCCGGGTGTCGCAACACTAGTTACCAATGGTTTGCATCTTGTCTGAATTACGGGAATTTGGAGTTTGAATTTATTAATGTTATATAAAGATTTTTAATTACTTTGATATAAGATGGTTTGATGATGGTTCACTTTAATTACTGGTTGCAATGGACCTAACTATTTAGATAAATTATTTTGGAAATGTAAATGCAGAAAAAAGAAAGGAAAATATCAGAAAAGGAAAAATCAGAAAGGAGTAAAATTATTGCATAAGCCAATTTAAACCTTATAGACTTAAAATCAGCTTTTTTCACAATGAGTGACGAGACGACCATGTAAAATGCAGAATATTGAAAACTGGTTTCCTCTGAGATTTCCCTCTCTTTCTCTTTCTTAAAATTTCTCAATATTTTTTTATAATTCATTCTAAGACCTCGAGTTTCACATTTGATTTCACTTCATGGGTGAATCACAAGGGTGTAGCCACAAATTATATTTAATATTATAAATGCGAAAGTTTGTTTGTTTCCTCTTCACACTTGAACCGCTGAACCAATTTTGATAAATTTGGTAAGAGGATAGCTGACACCCTGGATTAACACATAGGCTACTTTTTATCCCAAGAAAATGCAATGTTCTCGTGGGATGTGAACGGAATTGAAATATATACGATGGTCTTTCAAACTCAAATGAATGAAACGGGAAGTTTAAAGTACGGCAGTAACACTGATTTTAAATATTTAAAACAGCTATCACACGAAATAGTTACCGCGTTTCTAAAGTGGACTGGACTCAAAAAATATCTGCCCTCGGGCGGAACCGGGTTGGACCGCTAGTTATATCACATCTTAAGAAGACGAAAACGACTGTTGGTACTTATGTGCGCACTTAAGGTGTTTTTTTTTTAGTTTCAGCTAACTGTTTGTACTTATGTGCGCATTCAAGAATTTTTTTGAGAGCCAGTTAACTTAATCATGTCATTATTATCAGTATGCGCGCCCATGCCAAAAAATATACAATCATTTTTTTTTCGAAATCAGCCAAAAGATTTATAGTTTCAAAAATTCTATACATTGCCACGTATCGAAGTATCGATACGATGTGATCCCTAGCATCCGGCGGCAAGGTGCGATCTCGGCGAGATTGTTTTATTATTGCGTTGTCGGTGCAACACTATCGACATTCTTATTTATTACGGGTAGTGATGGCGCAACTCTACTCTCGATTATTTTGGGAAGAAATATTTAGAATTTCTTTTTGGGTTTTGGTGCGTAGGTAATGGAAGACATGTTTCTATGGAATATATTTGTCGTATTTACCAGTACTTTGTTTTGTAACCTGTGGTTAATGAAGTGTTAAACATATTAAGAATAAAAAGAATAAATTACTGCAACTGATTGAATTTATTATTTGGAATTTTCAAATTTAATATTAGGATTTACTCCCGCGACAAACTTTTATTACCTACTAACGGCCCGGCCCGGCTTCGCCTGGGTGCAAATACAGATTCCAGTCTATACTTTATTTAAAATCAACATGACAGCCCTTGTCTAAACTGCTTGTCCCATTTTATCCACCTTATATTCTATTCTATCCCATCTCTCCAGATTTAAATCATTATTTTGCTACGGAGATATTATAACACTGTACTACTCCGACGACATTCATTGAAATCAATTAAAAGATACCATAGCTGACCCGACCACGCTTCGCTATGGCTTAGTTATTATATGATTAATATTATATTCAATTATTTAACATAGCAAAAAAGCCCGACCCATCTTTGCCTGGATGCAGATATATTTTTTTTATTTCACACCAAATACATGTTATTTTTCGTATAAGCTCTTGTATACCTAGACATGTCCTATCCCGTCTATGTAGTCACTTCCCGATACGTCCCGTCCTTTCTCTTCATTATCCATCCCGTCTTATACCGTGCATTTACATTTCGTCCTATTAAGAGCGTATACACCTTGCGCGCAAAGTCAACTATAGGTATTTCTTCGTTAATTTCACGCACACATAAGCGACCAAAGCTGTGTGCGTAGAGCTGCCGCGTCGGTTCGCTATACAATCGGCTCAAACAACTTTGATCCGTGCGCTTCAAATATTCATTTGAAATGTAACTGTAATATAAAATCATAAAAATATTTTATTTGCATTATAAGTAGACAAATATTACTGTGCAAGCAAAGAATAATACAAATTTAGATACTAATTATATTTTCGTTATTACTACATTGTTAAGTTGCATTCAAATCAGTGTTCAATCAGCAGATACTACGGACGTTTTATTAATAATTTCGTGTTCGAACACATAAATAGTGTTAGGGGCCTTACAATCCCTTACAATTACGAAATATATTGAATTTTATATTACAATACATAACATAATTTAGCCTCGGAATTACATCCCATTATAGTACCTGAAACATAATTTATACTCACTACAAAATCATTGTAGGTAATAAAAATAATTAAATATTTTACTACCAAAGTACTAAGATGTGGTAATCGCAGTCCGCGCGTGGCTATTTTCACTATGCGCGGCAATAATCGACTGCAGCCAGGCCGGAGCGACGAGCGATACGTCCTCCCTCTAGAAGGCCTTGCGGCGGTCTGATTTGATCCACGTCGGACAGCGTGTTTTATAGTGGTTTTTAAAATATTTGTATAAAACATGAAAACTAATTTTTTTGAAATATAAAAATTGTAATTTATTGATAAGATGTTCTTCTATTAAAATATGAAATGGCTATAAAAAATTATGTACGATAAGTTGGTGAAAAAAAATATGTTTTTGATGAGAGTTTCTGAATAATTTCGCATTGTTTAAATTTTTATTTTTCAGGAACTAAACACAAAAAGATTATTTTTCTCAGCAAAATCCCTCCATAAGGGTCTTATTAGTCTGATAATATTTTATTTTCATCTTATATTTAGTGGTTTCGGATATCTTAAGCTTCTAAATTGCCATTTAAAGCTTAAATAACGAAACTTGTGTTCAGTAATCCTTATAGTACTCACAAATTATCCATCAATCTATAATGTTTTCCACCAAAATCCCTAGATGATAATCTTTTCTAAAGTGATACTAATTCTTTTTCCTTTAAATTGTTTATTGGTGGCTATTAACTCATTTGAAAAGTCCTGTTTTTAAGCCAAAAAGCGCGTGCAGGGTATAAACGCTCTTAAATCTGTCAGCTAACCCAGTCCTCTCCGTACCTCCCACTCTATTAAATCCCGTTTCAACATATCCAAATGGTGTTCCTTATAAATTTTTGACATTAAACACTTCAGCGATTTTGATTATCCATGCAATATTCCATCCCTTCTTTCACCCCTACTATGCTGTTTTTCCATAAATATTACGCCATTACTTTTTGTTAGTAATAAAGATATGAAATACTAATTTTCTTAGAAATAACTTCAGTGGTTTCGATTTTCTTCGGCATAACATTTCAAAATATATAATAATTTCTATCAGTGAATAAAATAATATTCATATAGCGAACAAAAAGCCACTGTAAAAATTCGTGATTAAAGTAAACATATAATACATAACACACACACACACAAACATACACTATTATCACTTTCTCACACTGACACTCACAATTAATGTAATAACAATTATATTTAACTGGTTTCACAACACACAGGCAACGCTTAATTTGAGAACCGCTGCAATATTCTCCATATGTAAAATTGTTATTTTAATAAAGATTCTTCATTTTCGAGTGATATTTTATCTTGAAAAAAAGTATATCTTCTTACGTGTGAATATTATTTATTTAATTGTCCTATATTTATTTAACTACATAATATATTCTCTTTTGGTTACACAAAATTAATTTCTTAACGCATGCATAAATATTTGACAACCAATTTAAATGTCAATCACTTTTTATTAACGTCATTAATTTATATCTTTAAACCTAAAATACGCCATTAATTGAATATTATGGATATATGTCGTCGATTCGAAACCTTTATTTAAATACGTTATTTCATTTGAGGGAAGAGTTTACCGTATCGACGGGATGAACATTAAATGTTTGACAGTTACGAACCCATGAACATTTTGTATGAGAAAATGTTAATAAGCTAATAGAAACTCGGGAAACCGGGAACGTGATAAAAAGTATCCTATGTCCTTCTCCTGGTTCTAAGCTACCTCCCCACCAATTTTCAGCCAAGTCAGTTCAGCCGTTCTTGAGTTATAAGTGGAGTAAACTAACACGACTTTCTTTTATATATATAGATCAATGACGTTTTACAAATAGACACGTCATACACTAACTTAATGGCACAAAAAAATGGCGCGATGCGTATTGTACGGTATTTTAATTTCAAATTGGTTCGAAGAAAGAGTAAAAAAGCTAGAAACATATGTTAGAAGAAGATGAATAGACATCGGTAGTTACGTAACAATAAGTGCCGCACGGTTATTGGCCAAAGCGCGTGTGACCTAGCACCAAGCATGAAGTACGGGATGACGTGGCGAGAGCTGTCAAACGTCGCTCTGAGAGCGAATTTATTAATTTTATTTAATAAAAAATCAAATTAGTGTGTACTTGCGCACTAAATAAATCATTTTTTTTTGTTTCACAGTTTCAGAATCTGGGGGTGCGGCCGAGCCCCCTCCAAGTCGAGCTAAAAAGTGGCATGGCCGTAACATCCTTTTCTCGAAGCAATTCAGACCATTTTCAACCCCCTATAACTTCGTTGTGGCTAAAGCATGAAGCCTGAATTTTCAGTTACTAAGCAGGCATTGTGTAAACACGGTATATTTAAAATTTCATTCAATTTGAACCAGTAGTTTAAGAATTGTAACTAGTCAAACTTTCTTAATTTTGTCACTCACTGACTGACTGACCGATCATCAAAAGTCTAAGGCACTTCTAGCAGACATATAACCTTCACATTTAGAATATAATTAGTGTTTAGTGTCTAAAGTAAGGGAAAATTCAAACATTTCATAATTTGTGTCTAGTTTTCTAGATAGTCTAACTACGTGAATAACTTTGTAATCCCATATAAATGTATAGGATTACAAAGTTACATTTGCAGTTAATGAATCATTGTACCCGTATATAATGGAATAATAGTTGTAGATAGATATCTATATATATGAGGCATAACAGGAGGGGATATAGAGAGGGAAATGGTGTATTAAGCCCATGAAACTTTACAACATTACTCTAGAAAAACATGACGAAGAAAAACTTGCTAATAAATAGACTAAATAGCTCGAAAATATCAATAACAATGAAAGAAAGAACATTAATAATATCAAATCCGCTATATTTGTGATAAATTGATACCTACAAAAATAAGAAAAATCCATAAGACAGAGGCTTTAAGTAAAATCGTTAGTGATATTCTAGAAGTAAGAAGTGCCGAAAAGGAAAAAAAGTAGGACTCTACAAAAGACGTGAGATCCCATCAAAAACATCCTGTAAAAAAATTCCAAGTCTCGCAGCTCAGGTTTTCTACCGCAAAAAGTTGTGAGATGCATGTAATACCAAGTCGATTAATTTATTTAGTCCTTAAGGGACCTTCTATATAAAGTTATTACGTTAGTTATTACCATATCAATATTAAAAATTCTTTACGTTTTAAATAAATGGATCGACTTGGCCATCGCATGAAAACATAAGTATCGTACAATTTATACATAATGCTGCTGGCCAAGTCGATCTATTTATTTAAAACGTAAAGAATTTTTAATATTGATATGGTAATAACTAACGTAATAACTTTATATAGAAGGTCCCTTAAGGACTAAATAAATTAATCGACTTGGTTATTACATGCATCTCACAACTTTTTGCGGTAGAAAACCTGAGCTGCGAGACTTAGAATTTTTTACAGGATGTTTTTGATGGGATCATTTGTACATTATTTTAAATCACTCTAATCTATTTTTGCGCATTTGGTTTTCGAGAATACAAATAGTCAGAGAAACGTGTATCCGCGACATGGTTGAAACGTGACTAATTGCAAGGGAGGCAAATACCTTCCAAACGTCTTGCCATTATAAAGCTCGGACAACGCATCTATGCTTTATAAACATCTTAGATATAGATAGATTAAACTATGACAAAAAAATTTGGCGTTTTAAGTTGATAGCGCAATGGGTTGAAGATATCTGCTTCAATATTAAGATGTAAGATTCCACTGGAATTAAAAAACTATATACAATAACTAATAAGTTATAAATATATAAGCTTGAAGCAGTTTTAGTGACTATAGACCCAAAGCAACTGAAAATTTTGAAATAAAATATGTGTTTTTTTTTATTTAATTGCGCATTTGGGTGGTTGATACTTAGTTTTTCGTAAGATAGTAATATCCTTTTAATTTTAAAGATGTTACGGTATACAAGGGATTTCAATTATTTTAGCAAAAAGTAAGTATTTACCACCCAAATTCGACGATAGAAAATATCACGTCACCTTTTGCAAAATTGTTAATTACTTTGTATCTGACTCTGAAGTCAGTAAATTTTTTCTATTTTGTATCGATAATCCCAGTGTCACGTCCCTACGTCGGTTCCCGAGGAGATTGTAACGTTATTGCATACATCATCGGCGTTTGCGTTCACATTCATATTTCTAGCGCCAGAATTAATTCTATTTGTTTTTAATAAAGTTTGTACGGTGTTGTCGCTCTACATTCCCGACTACTTCGCGAGGAAGTTATTTATATATATATATACAGCCCTTGTAGGTTCATTGTTAGAAAACATTATTGGAATTGGTGCAATTCATTCGCCTGATGGTAAGCGATAGGACCTCTCATGGACAGATCAACCAACAACACCATTCATTACAAAGCAAGGCTTGGCATTCCACTGTAATCACCGTTCTGTGACATAAGATGTTAAATCTCATTATGTCCAGTAGTTACTCAGGCTACAACAACCCGGAACACTACTGGGCATTAACACACAAAGTATAAAAATAACTCTTTAGTATTTGCATACAAATTCTAATATAGTAATCCATCCATCCATCCATCAGCCAAAGTAAGTCCACTGCTGAACTTAGGCCTCCCCCAATAATTTCCACAGAGACTTGTTGGAGGCAGCCTGCATCCAGCGACGTCCCGCGACCTTCACCAGGTCGTCTGACCACCTTGTGGGTGGACGTCCTACGTTGCGCTTTCCGCTACGTGGCCTCCATTCGAGCACTTTCCGACCCCAAATAGAAAAAAATAGTAATTGTACTTCACTTAAAAACAACAATATCAATAACATATAATACCATTAAAGCAATTTTCCCATTATTTAGAAAGTTTGTCAATTCAATTTGTTTGTAAACAAAACTGAAATTCACGTGTACAGTTACAATTCCCGAAATCCTTACATTTGGTGTGGCGTGGTTCGCGGAATTTTGTCGGCTACCCGTGTAAATATTAAATGGAGTATTTTCAGAACTGTATTTTGAGTTTTGTTGATGTCAGTTATCAATAAAGTGCAACATTTTATTTTGAAAAATACATTTATTTTGCTTTGTAGCTATTATATGTGTGGCTCTTGTGATCAGTGATATAAGTCAAGTTGTCAGCTTTTTGAGATTTTAATATAGAAATTATGAAAAAATATGCTTTTATTTTCTAACTCACGATTTTCTAAGTCCTATATTACCGGAGATAATTTTGTTTGAAATGAATTCGCTGCCATTTTGTAGAAAATTATGTGAGTATTAATATATATTGAGTTGTAACTCATTTTTGTAATCGATTAATCAGTAGTTTTTCTGTCGTATTGTGTGTGGTTAAATGGCGACGGTGGTACCATCTAAAAACAATTTAATTTAAGATTCTAGTGATCATGAGTTTTTCAAAAACCTGTTTTTTGGTTGTAAAAACGATATTCGAAAACCAATATTCTACCACCAAGTATGTTTCCCAGGATTTGAACTTACGACTACTGTCTTCACGATTCACGCCCGATTCATCATCAAGAAGGGGCCACTTGCTACAGGCCACAAAATATTATTTTCGTAAGTCCACATAGCAGTTGACAGCGGAATCGAACCTACGACCATAGTCCCAACATCCCAACTGCTATTAACAAGCCACTCTCTACAGACCACATAATAGTTAATATTTTCGTCACATTGCATGTTAGCATCGGGTCATGTCGCCATTTACCGTATCACTGGTAGACAAGAGGTGGGCTATCTGCTAGATGGTAATGAGTGAAACACCCGAGTAAGGGAGAAACAGTATGGTAATATACCTAGTCAGGTCACAAATTCTGTCACATGTTTAATATAAAATAATTGAAACAAGTTTATTCATTATGTAAGCATTTATATACCAAAATGAACTTAACAAAACATAGATTCTTATGACACTAAAGATTATTCAAAATGACCTCCGTGATTTTGATACAGGCCTTCAATCTGCGCGGCCAGTTGTCTATCGCAGCACGAACGAGGTCCATGTCAATATCGGCGGCTGCCTTAATCAAGGATGTCTTGAGAGACTCCAAAATGAGGCTTTGAGCACGCCTTTTCTTCCAAGTGTTGCCATATCTTGTAATCTAACGGATTCAAATCTGGACTGGAGGAGGGGCAGTCTTCGTGCCGGATGAAGTCGATTTCACGCGCCGCCAGCCAGTCTTGTGTGCTCTTCGCTCTATGAGCTGGTGCCGAATCTTGTTGGAATACCCAGTGCCTGTTATTGAACATGGTATGAGAAACAGGTTCCAACAAGGTTCGTCAGGACTGTATTTTGATACACAACTGCATTCGTTTTTACACCTTTCTCACAAAATGTACTGTCTGTTAAGCCCCAATAAGAAACTCCCAACCATACCATGAGCGAGGATGGAAAATGACCTCTTTGGACACGCGAAATACGGTTGCTTGCTTCTTCACTACTGTGTGCGTACACCTTATCATTTTGTTTGTTGTAGCTCTCTTCTACAGTTAAAATTTTTTCATCTGAAAAAGAATTTCCCGATATTTTTTTTCCCGCGTACCGCTTCAACAAAGCGCGGCATCTCTTCAGTCTCAGGTCCATTAGACGAGCATTCAAACGATGTCCTGTTTTTCTTCGATATGCCCGAAGCCCTAAGTCTTCATTTAACACCCTTTTCACCGTGGTTCTGCTTAACCCCATCTGAAGGGCCAACAGTTTCTGCTTACGTTTGGGATTTCTTTGAATTCGCGCCTTCACAGCTTTTATCACTGCTGGAGTCCTAACAGACCAAGGGCGACCACTTCTTGACCTGTCATCTACACTAGAGTCTTCATTGTATCGTTTGATGGTACGATAAACGAATCTTTTGGTTATATTCAAATTTTTCAGTATGTCAAAAATTTGAATTGGCGCGTAACCGCAACGATGCTACGCAATAACTGCAACACGGTCTTCTTTAAGCGTCCACTCCATATTTAAAATGAGTAAAATTCTAAATAGTATACATTTTTATTTTCATGAACAATTCGAAATTCGAATTCAATAAACTTTTTTGTGGCCAGCATTCTAGAAGAAAAGTTTTTACTGTGTGACAATACTTATGACCTGACTGTGTACATATACAGAGTATATCAAGAGTGCCACCGAAAACGAAGCTGGGTGGTAGTTTTAGTGACTTCAGCCACAATGCAACTAGAAATTTCGCAAAGAAACGAGCCAATTATTTTTAATGAATTTTTAAATTTTATCATTTTTGGTTGGTAAATCCATAGTTTTTGCAATAATAATAATTTAAACTCTTTTATACCTTAGATATAAAAAGGTAAACTCTATTATTTTAGGAAAAAAATGTATTTACCACCCAAATACGACGATAGAAAAAAAAAATGTCGTTTTTTTGCAACGTTTTCTATTGCATTGTGGTCTGAAGTCGCTTAAAATACCACCCGGCTTCGTTTTAGGTAGCAGTCTTGATATATCCTGTATATGTGGGAA
Source organism: Hyles vespertilio (assembly GCA_009982885.2). NCBI lineage: Eukaryota > Metazoa > Arthropoda > Insecta > Lepidoptera > Sphingidae > Hyles > Hyles vespertilio. The sequence continues at coordinate 11,207,858 of CM042827.1, forward strand.
TTATAGAATATATGTAGTTCCGTCTCGGGTCAAATCAAACAACGATCTTTCAGATAATCTTCTTTAAAAATCGCAATGGTATGGTTTCCTCACGATATTTTCCTTCGCCGTCATAGTGCGTAGTGTCAATAGGTGTGCTCCGAGATTTGAACCCGTGACCACCGTGAACAATTTTGGCAGCTGCGTCTGGTTCAATACCACCATACACTAATTAAAGTAACCAAACTAATCTGACCAAACACCATAGGCCACACACCAGTTAATGAAACTAAATATTTTCAAACCAAATGCAAATACGTCTAAAGAAAAATTAAATTAAAAAGTAAAAATCAAAATACCTAAATGCAAATATGTCATTCAAAAAACTATAATAAGCCCACCCTATCACAGAACTCTACAACTCACGATTCCCAAAAACCCTCAATCTACACTACTGTCTCTCTATCCTGTACCAGGGGGTGGGAGAGAGGGGTGACCCACCCCCGTCGCAATTACTGGAATGCAATTAGTGGAAGCGGTTCAGTGTGTCACGCGGGTAAAACTGCACAATGGCAGGTGTACTGCACTCAGTTGCGAATATGTTCCAAACTATATTTTGTGAATGTAATAATAGTTACAATGCGGGTTGGCGGACTTACATACCTGATGCCATAGACATTTTTACATATTATTTTTTATTGCAATGAATAGCGAGATATTCGTGCTATTTGCCTGATGGCAGGCAATGCGACCGCTCAAATCCATGAATTACAAAGCAATGCTTGGCATTCTACTGCTCTCGACTTAAACATAAAATTTTAAGTCTCATCATGTCCAGTAGTTACTCTGGCTACAATTTCCTTCAATCCGAAGCAGCAGTGCGTTTACCAGACTATGGTAAGCAGTATTCATCACGATGTTTTCTTTAACCGTTACATTGCGTGGTGATTGACTATCAATTCACACATGACCTGGGATTTAAAACGGCGAGCACCATAATTATATTGGCAGCTGCGTCTTGTTTGCGTTAACTGGCTACCCTCACTAGGTCAGCGTGGTGGACTACAGGCCTAACCCCTTTCTATCATACTCTTGATCGTAGGGAGGCCCATGCCCTGTAGTGGCGAGTATATGGACTGATATAGTACAGTATAATCCTAATAATTGAAAGCTGTGAAAGAGGAGGAAGTGGTAATGATTCAGGGACAAACGTGTGTGGGTATATAAGTATTTGTGATGGGTGTTTGTCAGACTGACAAGTCTCTCCCACTTCTAAAATCACTAAAATAATATTTTGTGGGCTCAGGACTGTAACGGTTTGGTGCAACTTTACCTTATTATTATACCTAGAATAGACAACCGTTCGTAAAAGAAGCCCATATTCAATGAAGCATAAATGGGGTAGCAGATTCGTAAATCAATTGACTTTATTCCGCTATAAAGCAGGACTGATCCTGGTTCTACGTTGAGTCACAAGGAAGAAATGTAGAGCACTTCTTACATTACAGCATAGGAATGGTAGGCTGGTACGGTATTTGAAGAAAACCTTACTTTTATCCACGGCAAAAACTATTCACGGTCCTCTTCCCGCAAGCTCCAGCGGAGGGCTGCAGGCAGGATATGGCGGGGTCACCGGCCTTCTAGCCCGGTGCTTGAATGTTAATTGTTGGAAGTTAAGAAGTTAATTGGAGGAACCCTAGGCTCTCCACAAAGTTCCAACATATTTGGCTCGAATGGTGATGCTGACATTATTATCAGCCTGTCTAAAATACGGAAGGCCAAATCCTATCGCCAAAGCTGAGAGCTAACAAACAGGCGTCAAATAAACACTCTACTAATTCAACCCGTCAAGTATTTGTACTTTACCGTCCTTCAAATCCCATAATAGCCGTGGAACATCAATTTGCAACTCCTTCCACTCAAGATTGTAGGTTAAAATCTTAAAATCGTTCCCTTGTCGATAATTACGAATGAACGTCGGCCCTAAATTCATTAGAGGCGTCAAAGTGCGGCCTTTTCAATATCGATTATTGTAATGTCGATATAATCCGATTAGTGTTGTCCCCATCCATGTTCGAGATGAAGTTTGCTGTTCGACGACTTTGATTCTTGTGGCCATTAAACTAGGTAGAGAATTTTAAACTTGCTACTGATGGTAGGTCTCTAATTTGTGAGAAGCCACCAGACTAGGTACCAAATGCCTACTTCTTCCGCCAAACAGTAGTGTAAATGCACTGTTTTGTTCCGATTTGATGATATTGTAAGAGTAACTACTGTACATATTGAGACTTAACATCTTATGTCACAGGATGGATGGCGCAGTGGAATGCCTAGCATTTCTTTTTAATTCATGGTGTTGTTTGGTTTTGCTACTGTCCCTGAGCGGTAGTCTAGCTTATGATCAGGCGAATGATATGCTTGTCTCGCCATTGATTCTAATAAAAAATTAACATTGTGATTCCTCTATTTGACCCAAACTTCACGAATTCTTGAACTTACTCGATCATACAGATAGGCAAATTCTAATGAATTGGCGGAGAATTAGTATATTTATTGAAAACTACGGAATAAAATAACCATTGCTGAGATCTTTTAGTTTCTTTTGTTTGGTGGGATTACCGGAGGCCAATGTTCCCCTATCTCTGCTCGTTTATACCTCCCTTTTTTCAACCATTCTCAAATACCAAACCATGGATATACTATCCATTGACAGACTCCATGGCGTAGTTGGTAGATAACGGACGTGAAACTGGAGGCCACAGGTTCGATCCCCGCAACGAGACCAATATTTGTATGATCTACATGTAGTTGATTCCAGTCTGACTGTGAGACTGAAAAGTCTCTCGTAGTTTCCGATACCCACGACACAAAACTCAATCTAAGTTTGGTATTGTAAGTTGTGGTTTGACTGCCTCAGTGTCATAGTTGTACTAAGGTACGGTTACAAAGCTGAGGTCTCGGGTTCGAATCCAGGTTGGGCAAAGTGATATTGGGTTTTTCTATTCATTATCAGCTCGCCACCTATCACATTGTGGACGGAACATACAGGGCGAGATGTGGGTGTCCTGGCTCCTCTGCCTACCCCTTCTGGGATATAGGCGTGAGGTTATGTATATGTAAGTGTGGTATTGTAGCATTGAAGCTGTTGTGTGTAGTTACTTATTTCATCCTCAACTATAATAAATCCACTTCCAAATACTTCTTTCCATTACGTAATTTAATTATAATTTGAATTACATTTAAATTAGACCTAAATAACAATTTAAACGCAAAAGTTATGGCCCTACCCGATCATTACTAAGTCAAAGGGATTTTAAGGGTGTAAATTAAAGATTTCAATACGAAATTTCCCTTTTCGATTCGCGATTGCATATTCTGAAGATAATCGAAAGGGTTTAATTCGATTGTAATACATAATTCGAACAAAGGGCAAAGTTAAAGGTGAATTTCTGTGGAAAATTGTCGATCGTGTCTTGAATTGAAATATGTGGTTATTTGTTAAGAAGAGGAGAAATATTTTATGCTCACGTATTCTTATATCCTTATATTACTAATATTATAAAGGGGAACGTTTGTGAGGATGTTTGTTACTCTTTCACACCAAAATGGCTCAACCAATTTTAATAAAATTTGGTATAGGGATAGCTGACTCCCTGGATTAACATACAGGGTATATCAAGACTGCTACCGAAAACGAAGCCGGGTGGTAGTTTAAGCGACTTCAGACACAATGCATGAGAAAATTTGCAAATAAAGCGTAATTTTTTTTTGTTATTTTTTTTCTATGACTATATTGCGTGGTAAATACATTTTTTTCCTAAAATAATAGTGTATACCCTTCTATTTATAAATATTCTAAGGTATAAAAGAGTTTGAATTATTATTTTAGCAAAAACTATGGATTTACCATCCAAAAATGACGTAATTTAAAAAATCATTAAAAATAATTGTCGCGAAATTTTTTGTTGCATTGTGTTTGTAGTCACTTAACTAGCACCCGGCTTCGTTTTCGGTAGCAGTCTTGATATACCCGGTATACTGTATCAGCCCATATACGTCCCACTGCAGGGCACGGGCCTACTCTTCAATCGAGAGTACGATTGAGAGTGGTTAGGCAACAGGCATCACAGGATTGATGCTTTTCGTCATGGGACTGAATGAAACGGGACATAAACCGGATATAACAGGACGGGAAACATAATCGACGGCGCGCGGGAAATATAGTTAGTACGTTAAATATGTTGTTGATGTGGACTGGACTCAAAACCCCTTTGTTTTTAATAATTTAATTCTTAATCAAATAATTACGCTTGTAGTGTGCTTTTTCATGTTAAATGTGTACTTGTTTAATTCGTGGAAAATTTTGTGAATTGTATATTTGCCTATATTATTACGTTAATCTATTATCTATGTTTAAATTATAATGTACAATTGTTTATTTTCCCAAATAAATAAAGTAAAATAAAAAATAAAAATCTACCTGCACCCGGGCGAAGCCGGGCCCGACGCTAGTATGTAAATAAAATATGATTGAGCTTATTGGATGTAGGCCTACCAAATTTTTACATTGGATGTAGGCTTCCCCAAAATGACAGCCTGAGTGGCGCAGTTGTTTGGACACCGGCTATGAAACGTGAGGTCGTGGCTCGAACCCCGCCCAAGACAAACAATTGTGTGATCCACAGGTATTTGTTTTGGGTCTCGCTGTTTGTGAGACCGAAAGTCTGTCGTCCTGATTCCCACGACACAAGACTCGATCTTAGTGTGGGGTCAGGACTATGTAAGTTTATTTTATTTATTTATTAGTATCTCTTACAAAGGGTATATTATAAGCTTTAATATTATGCTGTTGCATTATAAACATTGTGTTTCTTTAATTATAGGAAATCCCAACATGCAATAGTACATAATAACTTGAAAGAATTATAAAGTACCTAATTTATAAATTATCGAAATAAAATTAAAAGTAAGGAGCAAACATTAATTGTATAAGTGAAATCTATTATAAAAATTCAAATAATTTAAATTACATGGAGAGTGGCCATTGGGAATGTAAAACTCATTTCTAGAGGGCGATAAGCGTAGTCATTTCATTAATGGCGGAATTACTAGTTGTATATTGAGGAAACTGTGAGTATCAGGTGAGAATACAAGAGGCAGAATTTTGTACTTTATACTTTTAGAGGTGTTGTCGCAATGAGCTGAAGGATGTCACTAGTCGAATATTGACAGAGTGAGAAAATTGTGAGGATTGCTTGAGATTAAAAGTGGTATTAACTAATAATGGTGGCAAGAACAAAAAAATTGTTTTCGATTTGGTTTAAGTGCTATTGTTATCTTTGTTAGTTTCTGCTATACGACACAAGACTTGGCATCTGAAGCCGGGGTACATGTGTAGGGGTATTATTGTATTGTGGATCGAACTGGCCGGCGTAATTGTGCCGTATTGTGGCGTAATTACAAGAAAGACTGGACAGCATTTATGAATTACAAAGCAATCCACTGAGACATAAGTTATGTATCAATATGTCCAGTAGTTAATCTGGCGAAGATGTCCTTCAATCCGAACACAACATTGCATTTACACTTTGGTGGAGAATTGGATATTGCGGTGGTACCTTACCTCTCATATGAGAAACCTATTATTTACCTATTTCCTAGTGCTTGGAAAGAAGCCAATATCATTCCTATTCCCAAAAAGCCCAACGCTTCTATATTTCCGAATTCCGTCCCATTTCCATTCTTCCATTCCTATCCAAAGTTCTTGACCGTTTAATCCATAACCAATTAAATGATTTCCTTACCAAACATAACCTTCTAAATCCTTTCCAATCGGGGTTTCGCCCAGGACATTAGCACAACTACCACTCTGACCCATATTGCGGATGGCATTAGGTCTTGCGTATGGAGGGAGGCATGCTGATAGTCCTAGCGCTGCTAGACTTCAGCAATGCCTTCAATACCGTTGACTTTGATATCCTACTAAGCGTACTGTGTTTTCTTAACATATCTCCAACGGCTGTTGCTTGGTTTCGTAGTTACATTGTACGGGCGCCGGCAGCGCATCAGTGTCGAGAATAACTTATCTCGTGGTGCAGTGTAACTGCTGGCGTACCACAGGGCGGCGTGCTATCTCCTTACTCTTCGCAATTTTCACAAATTCCATACATATAATCTTCGCTCCTTCCTACCACCACTACGCAGATGATCTGCAAATTACACTCGAACACCTTTAGATAAGATTGCAAGTGCAATTGCAACTATAAATCTCGACATCCATGAAATTGTAGAATGGAGCAAGACATATGGCTTGAAAGTCAATCCTACCAAACTCAGGTCATTATTGTCGGCAGTCCCAGAATGATTTCGAGACTTGATCCACCCCAATTACCAAGTGTTTCTTGCGATGGTATAATTGTTCCATACAGTGACACTGTAAGAAATCTTGGTCTTCACTTCGATCAGTCGTTCACCTGTGGTCCTCAGCTTCGAGAGTTAAGTCGCAAGCTGTTTGCCTCAGCAAGGTCCCTGCGACGGTTACACAATGTTTTACCCATTGCCACGAAAATTTCACTTGCGCAAATTCTCCTTCTTCCCATCCTTGATTATGCGGATGTCAGCTATCTTGATCTCACCGAAGACCAACTTAATAAACTTGAGCGACTTCAAAATTTCTGTATTAGATTCATATTTGGACAACGCAAATATGATCATGTCTCTGAGTTTCGTGTTAAGCTCAAGTGGTTACCTATACGGCTTCGTCGGAATACTTACGTTTCTCACTCCTTTATAATATTTTGTTTAATCCTCTCACCCCATCTTATCTTAAAGAACGTTTTATTTTTCTCCATGACTCACATTCAAGATTCCTGAGGTCGTCAGAGAACCTTAAGCTGAGAATGCCCGTACACACCACGACATTTACTGATAAAATCTTTGCTGTTGAAGCTGGTCCGTCTTTGGAACGCGCTTCCTGTTGTGGTGCGACGGGCACAAACCTTGTTATCTTTTAAAAAGCTGGTAAAAGAACACTACCTTTCTTACTAAACAGATAAAGCGTGGTACTATTTCCTCTTTTCGGATATATTTTAATCTATAGTATAATTACATTATATGGGGTGTAAGTGGGCAACCAACACCTAAGGACCAAAGCCAACCTCACCTGCTCGCGGTGCACTCTGCTGACCTTACGAACGAGGCAATGGCGAACCTTTGGTTCCCAATTTATGGGTTTGTGGGGGTCAGACGGCGGGTTCGCCCCATGTAATACCAAAAGCTCCGTCATATCAAATGGTATGGAAAAAGGAAAAAGTGTTGGTACGGTAGGGCGTCGCCGCAAACGACGCGCAGGCCCATCGCCCTAAGCCTGTGACAATGGGCAAGGGCTACCGCGCAGGATACGGGCGCGGCCAAAGACGCGAGTACCAACCAAGCTCCGTTTCGCCAGATGGAACATTGGCTCTCTCACCGGTAAATGCCGAGAGCTTGCAGATGTTCTCGAGAGACGTCGGGTGCAAGTCGCGTTTCTTCAAGAGACGCGATGGAAGGGTGGCAAGTCTCGGGATATCGGGCAGGGTTACAAACTGATTTACAGTGGATCTCCACTGGCCGGAACGGGGTTGCCGTAGTGTTGTCTTCGGAGCGTTCGGGGAGAGTATTCTTGAAGTCGACAGACGGAGTGACGGCTTGTGCGGGTTAAAGTAATGATTGAGGGGGTTGTTACCAACTTGATCAGTGCTTACGCCCCGCAAGCTGGTTGTTCGGAGTCGGAGAAAGAAGCCTTCTGGACCCTTGTTGATGATACTATGCGTAATCGCCCCAATCCGAGAGCATTGTGGTGGGTGGGGACCTGAATGGCACGTAGGTGAGGACCGTCGGGAGAATGAGCGTGTTCATGGCGGCTATGGTTTTGGCGCACGTAACGCAGAGGGGGACTCTGTTCTCAGAGCCTGTCATGTGGCAGACCTGGCCGTTGTGAATACGTTCTTCAAAGAAACCCGAACATCTCATCACATACAAAAGTGGGCCCCACTCAACACAAATTGACTACCTGCTCATAAGGAGATGCCACATCAGCAAAGTGACCAACTGCAAGGTTATCCCGGGAGAATGTCTCACGACACAGCATCGTCTCCTTGTTATGGATGTGAAGGTAACACCGAAACCCAAAGTGACCGAGTATCGAGCACCAAGGATAAAGTGGTGGTTGCTGGATGGACCTGCTGTGCATGGTTTCCGCGAAGCTTTGATCCCCTTATTAGAAAATTGTATGGGGATCGAAGATGTGGGGGAACTGTGGGGCGGCATTCAGTCAGCAATCACCACCCTGCGAAGTCGAAGCTCGGAAACAACTAAGGGCGGTCGCACCCTTAACAGGGAGACTTGGTGGTGGGAGTGGGACAGTCCGGGAGGCAATTCTCAGGAAGAAGACACTCTTCAAAAAGTGGCAAGCGACTAACTCTCATGAAGGACCACGCTGCGTACAACCTCGCCAAATGCGCTGCAAAGCGAGCTGTGGCCAAGGCCCGACACGAGTCTCTGACCCCTCTGTATGAGAAGTTGGAGACTGTGGAGGGTCAAAAGCTCATTTATCGGCTCGCAAAGACTCGGGAAAAGGCGACACTCGACATTACCAAATGCCGATGTGTCAAGGATTCCCGAGGCGCTTTGGTATGTGACGCTAGCGCGGTGAAGGAGAGGTGGCGCTCTTACTTCACGGTTTATTTAACACCATACTCTGGGAGTGTCCTACCCTGAATTGCCCCCGAACCAATGGTCTTGTTGCACCTGTTGCACCTGAAGAAGTTCTCTGTAGTCTTCGTCGCATGAAGAACCGGAAAGCGGTAGGGCCTGACCATATTCCGATAGAGGCGTGGAAGTCGTTGGGGCTTCATGGTGTGGAGCTTCTTGCTGCGTTATTCAACCGCATCCTGAATACCAAAAACATGCCTGACTCATGGCGGTTGAGTGTGATAACTCCCGTATACAAGGGTAAAGGCTGTGTTCAGGAATGCGGTAATTATCGCGGCATTAAGGTCATGAGTCATACCATGAAGCTCTTCGAACGCGTCATCGAGGCCAGGCTCCGCCAAGAGTGTACTGTCTCTGAGTGTCAATATGGCTTCCGTCCTGTAGTGGTACTACTGACCCGATATTTGCACTCAGGATGCTCGGCGAGGCATACAGGACGAAGAAGAAGCCACTGCACATGGCTTTCTTGGACCTGCAGAAGGCCTTCGACTGTGTGCCGCGACAGGCAATCTGGTGGGCGATGAGGGTGAAAGGAATACCGGAAGCCTATGTGGACATTATCAGAGACATGTACCTCCGATCCGAGTCCTTCGTTCGGACCGCCGTTGGCGATACGAATCCTTTCCCGATTGATGTCGGTGTGCACCAAGGCTCGGCGCTGAGTCCATTCCTCTTTAGTGTTGTGCTCGACGCCATTACGTCTCACATCCAGGACCCTGCGCCCTGGTTGTTGATGTATGCCGATGACATTGCACTGGTAGAGGAGGACCGGCGACTTTTGGAGCGCAAGGTCAACCGGTGGAAGGAGACACTCGAGAGCGGTGGTCTGAAGTTAAATGTGGCGAAGACCGAGTACATGGCTTGCGGGAGTACGGACCCCCAAAGCATCGTGATAGGGAACGAACTTGCCGTGAAGACGGACAAGTTCAAGTACCTTGGGTCCGTACTGCATGAGTCCGGTGACATCGACCTTGACGTCAAAGCCCGTATAAGCGCTGCTTGGGATAAGTGGAGGGAGGTCTCAGGCATACTCTGCGACCGCAGGATGCCGATGAGGCTCAAGGGTCTCATCTATAAAAGCATCATGCGGCCGGTGCTCCTGTATGGTTCTGAGACGTGGCCTGCCCTCAAGCGGCACGTCCAGGAGGTTCACGTCGCGGAGATGAAGATGCTGCGGTGGATGTGCAACGTTACGCGTTTGGACAAAATCCGTAACGAGCACATCCGTGGCAGTCTTGGTGTCCGCGATGTGGCTGATAAACTCCAGGAATCCCGCTTGAGATGGTATGGTCCCGTCCTAAGGAAACCGCAGGAGTACGTCGGTAATGTGTGCCTGAGCCTCAATATTCCCGGACCTCGACGCGGGGTAGACCCAAGAAGCGCTGGCTCGATGTCGTCAAGGAAGATATGAGGGTCAATGGCCTTACTATTGAGGATGCCGAAGATCGGGCGAAATGGAGGAGAATTTGCCGGAAGGCGGACCCTGGCACCGGCCGGGATAACGCCAGGTAGAAGAAGAAGAAGTATAATTACAAACTATTATATGTCGGCGACAGGGATGGCTGAGCGCTAGAGGTGTCTTTGTCCACGTTCGGTGGTACAGGATCCATCACAAAGTTGTAGGTATTAGGTATCAAAAATAAACTTGGTGTAGATATAACAAAGATTTATTATAGCAAATCACAATCCACTGCAATTAGGTATACGTACTACGTAGGTAAACCGACAGTTTCGCCTTGGAGGTGTGGACTGGTCGGTTTCTTAAACGAAAGTGCTCGTTACACAGTCCCCCACTTTCCAAAACGACTCTGTCCATGTGACTTCAAAAACAAATGACGTCACCGCGTTTACCCGTACCACTATAATCAAATCAGCAACTTTATTAAAAAATGAGATATTATTGTTTTTCCACGACACGGCCAGCCTGACGACTTACACGTCCTCGTGTTTATCAGACTGTTGTAATTTCCACAAACACCGGCCACTGTACAGACATCCACGCGTCGCTCCGCTACAGTGCCGCCTCCACTGCTATGGCCAGCACGTCCCACTGAGGTCGAGCTGCCCGCGCCCGCGTTGCCATGATGACAGTTGGACGCTATGTGCCCGCTTTCGCCGCAACGAAAACAAATCACCTGTCTACTGGTTCCAGGTGTGACCGTCGATGTTGATTGTCCCTTATTGGCGGAAGGCATAGTTGGTTTGATGAATTTGGAACGACAGTCAACCGCTTTATGTCCTGGTTTACCGCAATTATGACACTTGAATGTAGCACTAGCATTTTGTGATTTGAAGCGTTTCACATCCGATACGTCCGTTCGTCCAACAGATCCATTGTTCCGATCGTATTTTCGTTTCAAACTTGCACTTGCCTTTACTTCTTGCAGTAATTTATTCCGTGTTGTAATTTCACTTGTAAATGCTAAGCGATACAGACATGAATCGAACTGGGCAATATGAGCCAGCACATATGACGTAGCGATTTCTTCGTGACTTAAATCCTTCCATCTAGTCAACAGCGACGTCATCACACGGCTTGCATATGCTGCGAGACATTCACCATCCTTCGGCTTGCCATTATTCACACCAATAAGCGTCGCAGCAAGTGTTTCCGTGGGAATCGTAACGTGCGAGAAACAGGTCACGAAAGTGTAGCCAAGTCATACCTGCATGGGAGATCTGTGTCAGCCACGACGAGGCGCTACCCTTCAGTGCTTTACTGAGAGCTATTATGAGCGATGCTCCTTCCAGTGGACATTCATTAACGCAGATATCAATCGTAGCACACCAAGCACGTGGATCAGCATCTGGTTGCTCTGGGTTGAACTCCGGCAGAGAAATATTCGGTGACGATACTGGTGTTCGAATAGCCTCAATCAATTGCATCATATTTCTCTGCTGAATCTCAAACATTGTGCGCCAGTGGGATTCAGATCTCACTTCTGATGTCGGCGACAGGGATGGCTGAGCGCTAGAGGTGTCTTTGTCCACGTTCGGTGGTACAGGATCCATCACAAGTTGTAGGTATTAGGTATCAAAAATAAACTTGGTGTAGATATAACCAAAGATTTATTATAGCAAATCACAATCCACTGCAATTAGGTATACGTACTACGTAGGTAAACCGACAGTTTCGCCTTGGAGGTGTGGACTGGTCGGTTTCTTAAACGAAAGTGCTCGTACACAGTCCCCCACTTTCCAAAACGACTCTGTCCATGTGACTTCAAAAACAAATGACGTCACCGCGTTTACCCGTTACCACTATAATCAAATCAGCAACTTTATTAAAAAAATGAGATATTATTGTTTTTCCACGACATATAGATGTTTACGTAATTATTTCAAATTGTATGTATGTATATATTATATTACGTATGTGTATTATTATATTATTTATACGTATTATTTATGATTATATATTTAATTATTTATATCTATTGGGGCTTTTCTTATCTTTGTTTTACACTGCCCTTTCTTTCTCCTTCTTTATATCCATCCAAAGGTTGTCTGGAAGAGATCGCTTATTAGCGATAAGACCGCCTTTTGTACTTTTAATATATGTTATTATGTATATAGTTATGTTCTTTGTTTGTGTACAATAAAGATTAAATAAATAAAATAAATAAACCTACCACCAGTAAAAATGACTTTTATGCATCAACAGTATAAAGTATTCAAAATAGATTATTATAAAAGCGAAAATCCATCGAGAATCAACAGTAAACCTCAAGATACAGTTGTGCATACAAAAAAACCTTGAAAACGACAAGAGAAAGCGCTGAAGTGATTTCTCACTGATTAGAGTAATCTTGTACTAACAGCGGTTTCTTACAAACTCTGCTGGATCGCGAAAAATCGTCATAATTATATCTAAAATAACATGATTTGTTTAATAAAGTATACTAAAAAATATTGAATTGTTTATGTTCTTTACGATTTTACAACATTTTACGTTAACTAGTTTATTTTGGACGGGAAATATGTATTTTTAAATACTTTTTTGTAAACAAAAATTAATACAGAATGATCAGCTTTACTTAGGATCAATATTATAAAACTCAAAGCCATTACCGTTTAAAATTAGCAATATACCTGTTATAAACTATATATTTTCAATACATTAGTACGAAAAACAAATAAATAAATGATATATTGACCAATATAGTATTGTGGACTCATATCTGAGGACTTAACGACCGACGGCCAGCAGTATTCAAATATTGGTTTACTTTATCGCATAATAAATTTCAATATTTATGTACCCATAAATGTTATTGAAATTTCAAATGAAATATATTATGAGAAATATGTGAATTATCAAACCGCAAACATGAACGAAATATTATTTGCTGTTATTATTTTAGTAGCAAAAGTAATGATAATACAAGCTGACAATGAAGAAGAATTGGCAAAACTAGAGAAAGAGAAAAAAGAAGTAGTTAACCAAATCAACGAAGCTATAGAAAAAAGTATAAATCATTGCAAAAGAATAATGATAGCAATGCTTTACTAGGTATTTCGTATATGAAAGATCTTAGAAATCAAATGAAAGATGTAAATAAGACAGGAGACATAGAACTAGACTTGGAAGATAAATCGAAAGAAGCACGAAGATCTCTACACGACTCACGAGGGCACAAAATAAAATTAGACATAGTGGATGTAGCAAATATATTTACTAAGAGACCGTCCAAAACGAAAGGAACAAGAGAAGAAAACAAATTACTAATGCAGAAGAAAGTAGATGAATGGATAAGGCAGAGAGAATTGGAAAGAGAAAGGATCCAACAGTACAGGTTAAAGATGGAAACACTACATAACAAACTTAGGTATGAAAAATGTCCGAGATTTGGGAAAGGAAGTAAAAGAAAAAGAAGATGTTTAGAAGGAGTGCTCAGGGTAATGGAAGACCTAGGTATCCTTGTTGCAGGAAGTGCTGTAAGAAATCGATTTTGGGCTGCTTGTAGCTACGGGATGGCTAAAAGTAGGCAATATCATTATTTCCATTACATGTTATGTATTTTAAAATACTTAATTTAAAAATAGGAATTAATATGATTATTGCAGTTGTACGTTTAAGTGAACTTATTCATAGATTATTTCATAATCTTAGCCGGTATATTTCTATTTTATTGAAAACCAACTAATTTGACAAACTTTTTCAATTTAATAATTGCGAAATAAGGGCAGTTACATTGTAACAGATACTGAGCGGATGACTAATAACTTAGTCCGCCTCGTGACTACTAATTCTGTAAAGTAATTAAAACATTGCGTCGGGAAGTTAAAAATGTAAATTTAAAGCAAATCCGCGATAAAATCCAATAAATCTAGCCAATAGATAAAAAATAAATATAATAGTCTTATTTCTATACATTAAAAGCATTTTTTGTAATTCTGAGTAAAGCTCCTATTACATCCTATTTAAGACCACCTATATAATTAAACTCCCTCGGTAGCGTAGTTGTACTACGGTACGGTTACAAAGCTGAAGTCTCGGGTTCGAATCCCGAGTTAGGCAAAGTGATAGTGGATTTTTTTATTCATTTTCAGCCCGGAGTCAGGAATTTGTACACGATATGGCGATAGGCTCAGCCCCAATCACATCGTGAGACGGAACATACAAGGCGAAATGTGAGTGTCCTGGTTGCATCTCTGCCTACCCCTTATGGGAAAAGGCCAAAAGAGGTAGCGCTGTCATACATTTGCTTTAAAAACGTATATATTTTCCTTTTCGCTAGTTGGCAGCGCTCCTATATTAGTGAAAATTGAATAAATTATTTAGCAATAAATTGCTGTACATACTTTTGATAGCCGAAATTATATTTAGCTATTATCCTTTTAAAACGAGTTTGAGTAGAATTAATTATAGCCCTAAACTATTTATTTTTACTTTTCTTTTCCAAGTAATTCATACATGTTGGACAACCTGTCAAATATCAGCCAATAGGAGGACAGAAAAGGTGGCCCGGCACCCCCATTTTTATCTATGTTTTTTGACGTACCAGTGTTCATATTATATATACTCTAAGGAAAAGGCATGAGTTTATGTATGTATGTATTAATTATGTATATTGTTGTCTGTAATAATAAAGTTTTTTTCCTTCCCCGTCTTATTTATTTCATGAGACGCGGCTGCCCATGTAAAGGTTTTTTAAATCCCCACAATAATTCATTATATTTGACTCGTCAACTGAGACACATTGTCGATGAGAATGCAAAAAAAAAAACACACAGAGTAACGTGTTTTATAAAATATCGTATTATTTTGAATGACCTGTGCTTTCCATATATCAATTAAAAATTCATACAAATAAATGTGTACAAAAGCTACTCAATTATAGCGGAAAAGGGAGAGACTGTTATATACTAGCTAAAAAATATGTTTTTACACAAATATAATTTAAAAAAAAACTAATAATGAAAATACTAACGCTATATGCACAATTAAGATAAGTGAACATTACAGAGCTTTATAATTAATTAAATTTATATTTTAAAGGTCACACGCTTTCTCCATCTAGCATCTTTTGAAACATGACACGTAAAAAAAGTTATTTAATTTATTGTTCCGTGATTTTTATTGTACAAACTATCGGTCCGTATGTCCCACCCTCCGAAACAGCAAGGCAAGTAGGTCATTGCGTTGCTCTTCAAATATTTAATTTTACGTATTCTGTTAATTGTGTGCGTTCCTGCTTTAACTGTTTATAATTTGCTGAACGGGCCGGCAATGTGTTACCAATATATTGTGGATTCCATTGTATTCAGTATCTATATGAATACAATTTTATCATATTTACTGGTGATACACTTATATGTGAGAGACTTCCTGGTTAGGTACTACCGCAATGTCTATATCTCCTTCCAAACAGCAGTGCAATTGCACTTTCGTGTTTCGGTTTGAAGGACATTTGCTTTTGCTTTGTAAATATGGTGTTATTGCAATGAATGGGGTGAAGACCATACCATTCGCCTGATGGTAAACGATACGCCGCTCATGGACAGTAGCAAAATCAAACTAAACCTTGAATAAAGCAATGCTTGGTATTCCACTGCGCTCACCATCCTGAGACATAAGATGTTAAGTCTCAATATGTCCAGTAGTTAGTCTGGCTACAATATCCTTCAAAGACCGAGTAAGACCGAGGCAAGATGTAATGAAAAACACAGCTGTAGTTTTTAATTTAATATGTTCTAAATTCTACAGTTCCGGTGCGAAAAGGAGACAATAAAACAAGTTAAAACACCTTTAATGCATTTTAAAACAACTATTAATTACTATGTTTCCTTAATAATTAATTCGGAGCGTTTCATGTTACAATCTAAGCCGGAATCGTCAGTAATAAGGCTTGGCTCGTGTTGCTAATCCGCTTACGGTTGTAATGCCCCGTTCATAAGGTTCACTGGCCATTTCTACTCCAATTACAAAGGATGGGACCGCATTTGGGCTTTAAGGTGGCTCTGTATAGTTGCCTGGGAATTTCTGTGGAGATAGATTTGGCTTTGGGAAATGGTATGGGAATTTAGGAGACTGTCCTCACACCCACCACTTTAAGTCGTGTAAGCCAGGATCAAAAATGGCACGCTTTGTGATGACACCGAGCATTGAAGCTAATATAAACATAATAGTGGATGGGGTTGGATATAAATTATAAATGTGTAAATAATTTCAAAATTCATACACAAACGTCCCTAATCCATATCTAACAATCAACGCAGAAAATAAACCAATCAAAATAAGTTAAATGTCGGCGCGTCGATAAATCTTTGTCCTGATTAGTCTAGTAAGTTGTTTAATAATAAAGAAAAGACATGCAAAACAAAATAATAATAATAAAAAAAACTAGTGTCCTCACTAGATTGCGTATTTTATCACAGTATGCGTGTGTGAAAGAGACGTTAAGATTTCCCCACTACGCTCCCGTTTTTTCTTTTAGTATATATTTATTATACTACTATTTGCCTCATGTTACCAGCTAGCTATTTGAATTTTAACAAGTATTTGTATTTGTACGCAAATAATACAAAAAAGAATATAATATAATATATTAAGATGCAGGCCGCTTCCAACAGGTCATTGTGGAGATCCTTGTGGGAGGCCTATGTTCAGCAGTTGACTTCCTGTGGCTGATATGATGATGATGATGATGAATACAAAAAAATGATAACAGTCAATTATCACATTGTGTCAACTCGTCAGATATAACTATCCTGTAGGATAGTATAATATATTATTATATACTATTTTAGTCACTACATAGTAACAATATATAAAAATATGCATATAAAAATTTATTTATAAGAACTGAGTGGAAATATTTCAGAAGAGATCTGATGCGCTGGTAGTTACGTCAAACGCGCAAGACTGATGGAGCCAACCGTTCTGTACCAATCTTGAAATATTGCTTAGTGTTGTGGAGTTGGACGATTCGGGTCTTATTTTTTATTTTATTTTTATTTATTTAATCTCTATTGTACACAAACAAATAGAACATCAAAATATAAAGAAATGACATACATTGAAAGTACAAAAGGCGGTCCTATCGCTAAAAAGCGATCTCTACCAGACAACCTTTGGATGGATATAAAGAAGGAGAAAGAAAGGGCAGTGTAAAAACAAAAACAAGAAAAGCTCCAATAGATATAAATAATTAAATATATAATAATAAATAATACATTTACGCAACACAATAAATACGTAATATAAAATAAATATACATCTGATGTAGGTCTTAGGAATGGAATGACAAAACTGGTTCGTTCAGACCATTCGAAATGCGCTTTTCTTACAAATGTAAGTTCGCACAAATATTGGGTAGGTAGTTTGCTAGTAATAACACCCATATCTACCTAATTCCCTCGTAAGATGCGATAGGGGCTGACCGTATAGTCATGTTTAGACATGATTTCAATAATAACAAATTAACAATGAAGATTGTTTCCAAAAACAAAAATATCTAGGTCATTCAAACAGCCTCCGTGGCGCAGTTGGTTAGACGCCAACTGTGAAACGAGAGGCTGCGGATTCGATCCCCGCACTGAAAGAAATGTTTGTATCGCCCACAAATATTTATCTCGGGTCTGGCTGTTAGTGAGAATGAAAAGTCTCACGTAGTTCCTGATAACCACGACACAAGACTTCATTTATCTTAATGTGGGGTTAGGACTATGTATGTGGCTGTTGGGTATATTTATTATTGATTCATTCCTTAGAATTCGCCCCATGAATACCAAGGATATATAAAGTTTAACCAATCCCCGCTAGGCCAGCTATCTTGTCCCCCGCTGAAATATTAAACAAATTAAATTAAAATAAGATTCAATTGCAAAGTTATTTAAGCTATTTTATATAGATTTTTCAAAATCGTTCCCTAAACGGACCCGGATCACACCCTTTAAAATACTCCACATTCCTACCCGTACCCTTAAAGATAAGAGCTAAGGGTTGCTACTACGAAACTCGACCTTAATAAAGATAACAAAAAACTGGGGGAGAGAGCGAAAAAATAAAAGAAACTGACAAAAAAATTATAGCCGTTTTCTTTATCTGTTTCTGTTATAAAAATATATCTTTTATTTTTAGTTCTGGTGTTCGTTGGTTGTTTAACATTCGTGGTGGCCTGTTGACATCGAAATAAACTACAATTTAACATTGGTCCGAGGTTCGAATCCCAAACTAGATTTTTGTGGAGTCATGTGTGTATTGATAGGTAATTGTATCGCACTATAGGTGAAAGGAAATATTGTTAGGGAACCGTTCCAGGTTCCGACGCGATTTGTCTTGAGAATCTCGACAAGATTTTCAAGAGTTGGTGGGTGAAATACAACTTGTAAGACTTGTATAATGGACACAAGTCTAAACATTTCTCAATCGTAGAGGGGACTATGGATACACAAATTATTAGAAACGCTAAAGTTTGTTACTTCGTCACTTTAAAACGGCTGAATCAATTTCCATGAAATGTAGTATCTGTCTGTATCAGCCCATATACGTCCCACTGCAGGGCACGAGCCTACTCTACAATCGAGAATACGATTGAGAGTGATTAAGCCATATAGTCCACCACGCTGGCCTAGTGCGGGTTGGCGGAAATGTAGTATGAATGTAGCTAATTACCTGGATTAACACAAAGGCTACTTTTTATCCCGAATAAATGTAGTATTCCTGTGGGATGACTAAGGAGTTGCCATATATATATATATATATATATACATATATATAGCGGATATATATATATATATATATCCGCTACTCTTTTAAGCTTAGAGACTCTATTATACGGATAATTTGGTTCTTTTTTATTGCTATGAATAGTGAGACGATCATTCCATCTTCCTGATGGTAAGCGATACGACTGCTCATGAACAGTAGCACAACCAAACAACGCCTTGAATTACAAAGCCATGCTTGGCAGTCCACTACGGTCGCTATCCTGAGACATAAGATGTTAAGTCTCAATAAATCCAGTAGATACTCTGGCTACAATATTCTTCAATCCGAAACACAATATTACGCTTACACTGCTGTTTAGCGAGAAAAATAGATATTGCGGTGGTACCTACTCAAGCGGCCTCTCACATATAAAAGAGAATAGTTAGATAGAATATAGAACGAATGAAATGGGATATCAGGGCAGCATTGCAAGCCTTGACAGCCTCCGTGGCGCAGGTGGTTAGACGCCGCCTGTGAAACGAGAGGCCGCGGGTTCGATCCCTGCACCGAAAAAATTGTTTGTGCGGCCCACAAATATTTCTTCCGGGTCTGGGTGTTTGTGAGACCGAAAAGTCTCTCGTAGTTCCTGATACCCACGACACAAGACTCGATCTTAGTGTGGGATCAAGACTATGTATGTGACTGTTGGGTGTATTTATTTATTATTTGATTCATGAAACAGACTGAGACGGATAGGATGTACCGTGACATGAGAAAGCAGTTTTAAGGAAGACACAATCGTTGAGTTTAATTGTTAAAACGCGAAATAATATGTGTCTGATGTGGACTGGATTCAAAAAGTGTTTTCACCCGGGTATAGCCGGGTCGGACCATTAGTATTTATTATATAAAAAAACAGAATGCGATAGAAACCACTGACCATTTTACATCTGACACACAGATTTTTAACCCTTCCAACGTGTCAAGTATAATGCATTCCTCAATACTATCAAAAAATCTGCGGTACATTGTACCCCGTGGTCAATCAACCCTCAAACGCAGCGGGCAGAAACAGAGATAAGATAGCGGGCGGTCGAACCGACCGCGTCGGATTCCCTATTTGTATTATTGAAAAAATGAGGACATTATGTATGAAATGTACTGCCCAAGTTTTTTAGTCGAGGGTTAAGAAAGGGTTAACAAAATTGTGCAATATGCAAACGGGTGTTTGTTTAAAAATCTTAACATATTTAAAACATTGTCACTCGTAATATTTTTTCACCGCGTGGATTTTCTAGCCCACTTGTGCTTATGCGTTGTAAATTTTCCACCAAGGTATTTCCAATGTCTCATCAGAGGCGGGCTAAATCTTTCTATCCTTCCAGTAAGCAAACTATAAGAATTCTTAGGTGAAGTCTTTATTCAGCAGTGGGCTTTCTTTACCGCGGTTCATTTAATCACTTATATGATTTTTTTAAATTTCATATTCTGTTTAGAGTTATTTTCTTTTATATTGATAAAATGTCGTGTTTACCTCGGTTGTTAAGATGATATATTTTAGGTACCTAAACAAATTAAAAAAAAAATGAACGATAAGCTGCGTGGTCTTGTATCTATCATGAACGCTCATATCATCATATGCGGTCGGAACTATGTCTGTGATGGTTGGGTATATTTATTATTTATTTATTCTTTACTGCACACAAAAGAACAAAAAGCATACAATATTTTACAAATAAAATTAAAGAGTACAGTTGGCGGTCTTATCGCCCTAGCCTAGGCGATTTCTTACAGACAACCTTTGGATATAAGAAAAGGATAAAAAGAGAGGGCAGTTTAAAATTTAAAGATAAACATGCTCTTAAAAGAAATACATAAACAAAGTATTGGTTAATTAAAATATATTTGCTTTCAACAATCCTTCTCAGGACATACACTTGCTTCGAAACTGAAGATGTAAGTAATAAATAACAGAGTGTATGTGTGGAAATCTGTACCCGGCAGCCCTCTAATAATATGTGCATAGACGATGATGCTTGTCGCCAAACTAGAGAAATATACACAATTGAATGTGAGGTATTTTCTCTCTTGGAATTTTTGCTCTTGTATCCTTTTGACTTTTAGGAGTCATGTGTGCCGCACCGTCAGGCTGTGGAATTGTTTGCCGTCTCACGTGTTCTCTCCTTCCTACAATCCTGGGTCCTTCCGCCGTAGTATGAAGAGGCACCTTAGCAGGCCGGCATAATTGTTTCCATTGGCATGGGACTGCCGTCCAATGCCAATGGATACTCTGCCTGGGCGGTATTTGCGCTTACTATCAGGTGCAATGTCGCCACAACGCCGGGCCAGTTTAAAAAAAAGTGTATATTTGTCAATCACCACGTACTATAAAGGTGAAGAAACACATCAGCTCATCTTCCTCACGATGGCCTCAACTACCTGGTAGACGAAAAACTAATCGTAAATCAGAAAAATATCGATAAGACCACCATTAGTTGCCCCCTCTACTTACAATCGTTAACTGTATTGTTTGTATTAAGCGTTGTACAATTAAGTATTGCCTATCTAACTACATCCAGCGACTTCCAAACTTTGCCATCTAAATAACACGATTTCTTTTAAATTGCAACACAAATTAAATTTCATCAATATGAATACAAAAATTGTTTTGGGAGCAGCTAATTTCCTTATTTCTAGCGTCGTGTCGGCTTGAGAGTAAAATATTTGATTGTTCAGACATTTTATTGTCAATCGACGATCGGCCGGAAAATCGGAAATTGAGTAATGGGGCCCAGACTGTTGTTTGTGCTAGTGACTTCGTAGTATTTGAACTTGTGATATTATGTTTTATTCTAAGAAATATTTTAAAGCGAACATGTCATATATCTTGCATACATAAATATGTGAAGCTACGCCTTTTCCCAGAAGTGGTGGGCAGAGTACCCAAGACACTCACGTTTTGCTTTGTTTTCTGTCTATTGCCATATTGGGTACAAATTCCTGACATTACAGTTATCACTAAACTCATAGGTTTTGATATTATACATCTTAATATATATAATTCACGTGTCACGTTGTTTGTCCGCGATGGACTCCTAAACCACTCAACTGATTATAATGAAATTTTGTAGATATGTGTTATTTGTTCCAACTTAAAGGTGGGATAGTTTTTAGCTCGATTGAATTGACTAAAGTATAAAAAAAAGGAAAAAACATTTTGCCATACAAAATGTTCATGGGTTTGTAACTGTCAAAGATTTAATGTTCATAGCGTCGATACGGTAAACTCTTCCCTAAAATTAAATAACGTATTTAAATAAAGGTTTCGAATCGACAACACATAGCCACAATATTCGATTTATGGCGTATTTTAAATTTTAAAGATGTAAATTAATGACAGTAATGAAAAGTGGTTGACATTTAAATTGATTGTCAAATATTTATGCATACGTTCAGGAATTTATTGTAAACTAAAGAGTATATTATGATGCTACATAAATATAGGACAATTAAATAAATAATATTCACATGTATTAAGTTTTACTTCTTTTCAAAATAGAATTTCACTTGAAAATGAAAAATCGTTAATAAAATAACACATAAAAATAAAAACTGAACTGAACTGAATAAAATAAAAATTTTATATAATTATGGAGAATATTGCAGGGATTCTCAAATTAGGCGTTGCCTGTGTCTTGAAAAACCAGTTAAATATAATTGTTTCTACGTTAATTGTGTGTGTGTGAGTGCATTTCTACGAAAATTAATATTTCATATCTTTATTACTAACAAGAGTAATGGCGTAATATTTTTGGAAAAACAGCATAGTGGAGGTGAAATAAGGGATGGGATATTGCATGGATAATCAAAATCGATAAAGTGTTTAGAAAGTAGAGAGAAACTGGATATAATAGAGTGGGAGGTAGGGGAGAAGACTGGGATAGCTGACAGATTTAATAGGACGAAATGTAAATGCACGGTATAAGACGGGATGGTTAATTAAGAGAAAGGACGCGACGTATCGGGAAGTGAATGAACAGACGGGATGGGACGGAATTGAGCAGGACAGTAGGATAGCTAATTCATGTTTAGGTATACAAGAGCTTATACGAAAAATAACACGTATTTGGTGTGGAGTAAAATAAAAAAGTATCTGCACCCAGGCGAAGCCGGGCCGGGCCGCTAGTTTTATATATAACATAATATTTTTGCAAGCTGTATTACGAGACACATAGAAATTTAATTTCGTAAAAGTGTATTTAAAAGACAAGAAGGTCAAAATAAATAAAGGTTTCTCCATAAGTTGTGGTCCAACGAAATAGACCAGAATATGGTATAGACGAAAATATTTAGGGACTGTACAACGTTGCTGTTACTGGTGGTAGGTTACTCATAACTGAGAGACTGCCTGGGTAGGTTGGTACCTACAATGTTTTAAATGTTAATTTATGCTGTGTGTTAGCGCGCGTTCTATCGTTGTGACAATTTAATCTCTTTTTTTTCTATATTTGTGTAAAATTAATATAGGTATAGTACCAAAATGTGCCAAGTCCGTACTCCCAGCGTGATCCAAGTCTTTGTCCCGAAGTCGCGTCCCGATAGGAAATGAAAAATTACCAGACAACAGCCGCGGCGGGATTCTTTTATTAACTTCGCCGTTCGATTATCTGTTTGTTTGTCACACGTTCGCGTTACTATAAATTATTCAGTTTCCATTCTTTTTTATGACTTATTTTCATTTTAAATTTTTATGACAGCCTTAGTGGCACATTTGGCTGTGGCTAGTGTGCAGTAGTGTGGCATTTTCGCTGTGAAACTGACTGTAAATTTTACAATACCGTAAAGTTATTTTATTGAACTCAAGATAATATAATATATATGTATTATATATGTATATATGTATTTGTATATCTATGTATTTTGCATGTATATTTATATCTATATATTTATTTATTATATATATATTATTCTATCGTTCATTTTCATAATGCTAAATACTTGAATTTATGCGCCTACTATTTCACTCTCTGCACCATCCAAAGGTCGACGGGTAGAGAATGCCTCGGGCATTAAGTCCGCCTGTATACAACTATGTATATAAAGCATAAATAAATAAATAAATAAATAATAGAAGCTATTAACGACTGGTTGAAAATATTCAAAACTATACATAATAAGATGGTATTTTCTATTAAAGAAATAAATAAATACACCCAACAGTCACATACATAGGTCCTGACCCCACAATAAGATTGAGTCTTGTGTCGTGTATCAGGTACTACGAGAGACTTTTCGGTCTCACGAACACCCAGACCCAAAACAAAAATTTCTCTCGGTGCGGGGATCAAACCCGCGGCCTCTCGTTTCACAGCCGGTGTCTAACCAACTGCGCCACAGAGGCTGTCAAATATCCTAAATAATGTTCAAATTACACTCAATATCTACTATAAGTACGATCACCGATGATTGTTATACTCAGACGCGCACGGTTTTTTGTGTGTGTTTAGTTTATGAATAATAATATTTTTGTTTTATATCTTTCGTGCTATGTATATATATTATTATACACATATTTATAATATAAATTTATTATATATAATTTCTCTCTCTTGATTACTCGGTTGGGCAGCGTTCGGGAAACTACGCGACGTCTTCTCGTCCAAAATACCTCAGTGCCTTAAATCGAAAGTCTTCGATAGTTGTGTGTTGCCAGTGATGACTTACGGCACCGAGACGTGGCCTCTCACTATGGGCCTTATTAGGAAGCTCAAAGTCACTCAACGAGCTATGGAGAGGGCTATGCTCGGGGTTTCCCTACGAGATCGAATCAAAAATGGGGAGATCCGTAGGAGAACTAAAATAACCGACATAGCCCACCGGATTAGCAAGTTGAAGTGGCAATGGGCAGGGCACATAGCGCGGAGATCTGATGACCGATGGGGTCGGAAAGTGCTCGAATGGAGGCCGCGTATCGGAAAGCGCAGCGTAGGACGTCCACCCACAAGATGGTCCGACGACCTGGTAAAGGTCGCGGGACGTCGCTGGATGCAGGCTGCCTCCAACAGGTCTCTGTGGAAATCATTGGGGGAGGCCTATGTTCAGCAGTGGACTTCCTTTGGCTGATGGATGGATGGATATATAATTTCGCGTGTATGTATGTATATGTATGTTTATTATTTTTAGTATACTGAACTATAAACATAACTTCATTTATGATATTCAAATTTGTTAATTTATGCGCCTACTTTGTTTTCTCTCTGCACCAACCAAAGGTAGACTGGCAGAGAATGCCTCAGGCAATAAGTCCGCCTTTATACATTATTGTATATGAAGCATAAGTAAATAAATAAATAAATAAAAATGATTGAATACGTAGAAAGAAACTAATGGATTCTGGCCATGATTTTCAATCTCTTGTTAAAATTTGAATACTCAAATCAAAGTAACCCTGTTATTATGTGAGTGCGTGTTATTATTTGATTTCTTTTTCGTTTCTCTGTCTAGTGAACGAGAGAATTAAAAAGATAGATAAATAAATAAATAACCCTGTATAGGAGTTTCTTACTAAGCAGGAGGTTATAATGCGTTAATAAAATACAGTTTCTGATCCATTGCTTTGTAACCTACTTCAATTAATTTGAAGAATCGGAACAGTAAATGGTTAAATAATATTACGTATTTTCGTCGAGTATCATGTTGATTGAGTGAAAACAAAAGAGTAAATGTTTGCAGTCACGCGTTGTGTAAAATGCCTGTTAATGAAAAATAAATATGCGGTGACAATATTGAATATGATTTTCTCGTGGTTTTAATTATTCAGAATTGCTTTAATATAATAAATAAATACACCCATCATTCACATACAATGTCCTGACCCCACACTAAGATCAGTCTTGTGTCGCGGGTATCAGGAACTACGAGAGACTTTTCGGTCTCACAAACACCCAGACCCGGAAGAAATATTTGTGGGCCGCACAAACATTTCTCTCGGTGTGGGGATCGAACCCGCGGCCTCTCGTTTCACATTACATGAAATTTACAATAGCGGTAACTAAAAACTGTTGCTGCAACTGGCAAAATTTATCGATAACTATTAGAATGTTGAACTTCAACTAAAGTTCCTCTGTCTGCATAGCGCCTTCAGAGAATTTCGAGGAAGGGATAAGATTATTAATTTAGGAAAATAATTTCCGAGAATTTGAATGCAGTTTAGTTTAAACCTTAAGCTTAGCTGATTGTCTTCTCCATGTAAAAAACAATACATCTACAGAACATAAGTTTTTGAATCTGTTAATCTTTTATGATAGTTCATAGATCTACAGACCATAAGTTATTGAAGTATTTCATCATACTTCATTACCTACTTACCTCTGCTAAGTGGAGCAGTTGCACTATAGTTTGGTTACGAAGCTGAAGTCTCTGTTCGAATTTCGTAGGGCAAAGTTTTTTTTAAATTGTTGCACAAATGTGGACATACACAAAAAGCAAGTGTGTGTTGAATAAATGAATACATACAATACACATACATCAATATCAAATGAAATAATATTACAAAAAAATTAAGACTGCATTCTTCTAAATACACGACTTGCATATTGGGATTTTGACGGTTATGGAAATAAGCTCGCTCTATCACATCGTGGGACGGGACATACAGGACGAATTTTGGATGTCCTGGTAACCTCTGCCTACCCCTACTGGGAAAAAGGCGTGATATTTATGTAGTTTAATTTTATCTTCCATTATGGTTTCCTAAGCATCCCATTCTCATTCCTATCCTACCTTGACAAGCTCCATCTTTACATATATTCCACTCCAACCAGCCAAAGCTGGCTACAACGTCGTCCGGAATCTAATTACAAATATTTGCATTTGGATTTCAATCAATACAATACAACAATTATGTTAGGAATGTGGTGCACAATAATTTGCTGCACTAGGGGGAGGGGAGGGGAGTAAAAGTGGGGGGAAGGGTGGAAAGGGAGAAGGGTAGGCGGGGAGGGTAGTAGTGCAGGCAGACACGCCACAGCGCTTCGGCTACTATCACAGCTTAATTATTGAAATGCTTTAGTGATGTCGTTGTAAGTATTCTGTCGACAATTTATCGATAATACAGGTTGTTTAAGTTCTTTCTTTGGTTGAATAGCAATTTCGGTTTCTAGACGGGTGGATATTGGAGAAAAAGATTAGTAAGTCTGATGGTGAGTATGTCGTCTACCCAGAAATTAGAAAAAAGTTAGACATACATATAGAAAGAAAGAAAGTATTTATATTGACACGATTACAACCATTAAGCTTATAGTATAGTAACACATCACATACAGTACAAGCACCAACGGAAAATAAAAGGAACAAACAAAAGAAACCAGTAACAAACATAAAGAAATTTAAAAAGAAAGACGTAATTAATAATGTTTTAAATGTAAATTAGGCACTATGAGTACCAGTGACTAAATTAGTTTGTACTTAATATTTATTAACCTATTTTTTTTGTATCTCATTGTAAGTGAAATGTAAATTTCTTATGAGAATAAATGTCTTTAAACCGAAAACCGAATAATTACCACCATTCGCAAACGTGCCAATGGGCCATATAGTACAAGACATGTTCCAGACCTAACTAAGATATTCACACTGTTATCCCCGACGGGGTAGGCGTAAGAGCCACTAGTGTCAACCAGGGTTAGCCAAGGTTATTTGCATTCCAAAATCACCCATAGTTTGCCAAGATTATAATTTGTGTCCCAACATGGGAGGGGGAGCGAACCTATCGCCATACCGATCACAATATCCAAGTCCGCGCAAATCACACAATTTCAACTGATAAATGGGTTTGACTAATCAGAGATGCGAACTTAAGACCTCACGTTACGCTGTTTGTGTTTCAAAGTACTACTTTGCCTCTAAAACATACAGTAGCAACTAGCAAGTATACTACACAAAATTCAGAATGTAAAATATCGATCATATTATTAAACTATCGATGCAATCACTCACAGCCCCATCTCTACTGGAAATGCGTCACAAAATGTGGTGTCCCCGCAAATAACAGCCAATACACTATTACAAATAAACGTTGCGAATAACTCACAAACGGCATCAAACACTAACTACAGGGGAACGGGCACTATTAATGACACCTAAGCTTTGGTCAGAGATTTGCTAGAAGTTTCTGAAAAACTAGATACGTAATAGTTACGGACCCATCATAGAGCTCCACGTAAATGTATGGGGGGAAACGACACTATTGGCAATACCGGACAAGGCTGGTGCAAAGATTTTCTGGAAGTTTCTGCCAGGAAAAACAACATATTAATACTTCATAGTTCTCCAAGTAAGTATACAAAGGAAACGGCACTATTGGCGACATCAGACATGCCTGGGGCAACGATTAGCTGGTATTTGGATCAGTCACGAAAAATAACCAACGTACGTACATACATAGTGGTTAAGGATGCGTCATAGTACCGCGTGGAAGTAGTTTGCTTTCAGGTTGTTCCAGTGTAGCTGAATCACGCCGGTATAATTTTTTCGGCGTGAAGTACCCAAATCTAAGGATATACTATTTGCCGTTCCTTGTACTGACTTTCAGATGAAAAAAAAAATATAACAACTTTATGGTGCGAGTTAAGAAGTTGTGGGCCTGTAGATATATAAAGTAGTTCACTAAAAAAAACAAATATATAAATCGTTTCATTTTCTACTATCTGTCACTTACCCGAAGCCCGTTGATACAGATACATCCCGCAAGTTCCTGGCCTATTGTTCTCATTTGCACCAGATTGTTCACGAAACGATTGACTTTACGTAAAAGATTACGCGTCGGGCTCCGAACCGACACCTTACGATAATAACCAATTACCTTCAACTATTAGTACCTTCTCAGAAACATTATATTCCAAATATATTGTTTCTGAGAAGGTTATGAGACTGATGGTAGTAAGAACACTTTTATTTCATTGTGTGGCATTTGCGTGAGCAAAAAATCAATAGGACACGAGACTTATAACTCACTACTCAGTTATAGTATAACCCTATGTTCAGTACTTTGTATGTGACTGTTATATGTTATTTACTCATTCCAGAATAGTGGACTATGCCTTACTCCTCTCAACCGAACTCTCGATTATTGAGAAGGTTTCAAATTATTATTTATTTATCATATAGTCAGCTATAAGGTCCCTCTCCCCACGCCCTTCCCGATATGTTTAGACTCGTTTAATGGCTAATAACCTCACATGCACACATGACCGACGCGCCAGCCAGTTTACACGGAATACTTGATGCACATCTATTTACATACTTACATTAAAACACCATTTGTATATGTAATGTGATTTTTGACAGCCTCTGTGGCGGTGACTGTGAAACGAGAGGCCGCAGGTTCGATCCCCGCATGACATATAAATGTTTGTGCAGCCCACAAATATTTCTTGTGGGTTTGTAAGACCGTAGTCTCTTGTAGTTCCTGATACACGACACAAGACTCGATCTTAGTGTGAGGTCAGTACTATGTATGTGACTGTTGGGTGTTATTTTGTTTTTATTTATGTGCGAGACGATGGTCGCGGGTTCAACTCTGTTTTGTACTTTTATTCATTAGTAGATGTCAAAGTATAAGGCTGTCAAAGTAGATAGAAATGAAAAAATCACGAAAAATGATGTGAAGGGTATTGGGTAATCTAACTCGCCGAATGAAACGCGACAGCAAATATGTCGCATCACGTGGATCTCTATTCATGCTGAGTGAGCAGTTGTACTATGGCACCATTTTAAAGCTGAAGTCTGGGGTTCGAATACTAGGTCGGACAAAGTGATATTGCATTTTTCTATCCAATATTGGTCCCGAGGCAGAAAGTGCCCGATATGGCGCTAGGCTCGCTTTATATTACATCGTGGGACGCAACATACCAGAGTGTCCTGATACATCTGCTTACCCCTTCTAGAAAAAGCCGTGAGTCTATGTATATACTATATACAAAGAAATGGACCTAGTTATTAACAATAGTGTAATGTAATTTGTGCTAAGAGTGTTACGGATGTCAGAAGCGCTCTATAACATTGTCCGTTATTAAGTTAGTTTGCGCGCTTCGTGATGAGAGGCAGCGGGGATTAAATAATTCCATGACTACTTTGGGTTAAATGAAAAAGAAAGAAGGAAAAAAACATTTATTGTAGCAAGGCCAACACATAAAAAAAACATACAGGGCTCTAAGCGACATGTTAATGTGTAAATGGGAAGACAATCGGATAGTGTCTTTTTTTTGTATAGCATGGTTGTAGAAAGGAGATGGGCCAGAAATGTATGGAACTTGGGCCGTTTGTAGTACATTACACCAAATATACTTAGTGAAATTGGCATTCGATTTCTGTATGAAATACTATTATACGTTGCATATTAGCTTTATACAGAAATAAATACCAAGCCAAGAACAGCAACACTACAAGGGGACATTATGGCGTCCTGAAACGGCATGTTTGACAACCGATGTCAAAACTTGACATTTATGAAATATGAAGTCCGCAATTCGTTTTCTTATATATCAAATATTATTTTTAGTCGTCTGTACTTTAAATTACTGTACTCTATATAACTCGTAAATGTTTTTACGTCAACGGAATTAGTATCATACTTTATTGATCATCTAATATAACATAATGTCTATACAATAAATTGCAACAAGTCTGCCAGAATCTCGTCATGTTTATATTTATTTAATATTAAGAAAGTGTACCTATATCTGGCCGTAAGTGCGGTGCATAATACCTGCTAAACAAACTATTTAAATAATCCACAATAAAAATCTGCTAGGCATGAGATACAGCACGGCACAGACTGATCACTTGTCGCGACTGCTAGCATATGAATAAATAATCATTTTATTACTATGCATATGCACTTAATAAGCTCTTAGTTATTATAGTCCATACAAATGAATACGCTATAAAAATGGAATCGAATCTGATAGCAGCCATGTTTATTTCTATAAATTAATGTCAAGTAAAAGAACTTACTAGCAATTATTTCTGTACAAGCTAAGATTTTAAACATTATATTTGGTCTACCCACACATTAATGATGTAGATATTAGACTTCTGCATACTTAAAAATAATATTATCCTAAGGTCTAAGATATTATTTTTCAAATAATGTATTTAACATTAATTCTAACTGGTTATTTCTGAGCACACATAAGGAAAAAGTAGGATTATTGATGAAAGAAAACTAAAATCAAACAAAACTTGAGGACAATAAAGTAAAACCAGATCTTGCTTTATATTTTTTATTTATATTCGCCTAAAAATAATCTCCAGTCAAAACTTCTAGGAACAATGCCGGCGCTCCCATATTGTACTATTGCCTAGCCCAACCTAAAGGCTAAATTCCACAGTATGATCATGGTATGAGTACAGCAACCCACTGTCCGGTGTCCAGCTATGTTCCTTTCAACGTGAAGCACTTGTGGGTGTTATATATGTCCAAAAGAATCGAGATTGATACAATCTTCTTACAGCGGAGTTGGAATAAATTCTTGCTCATTGTCTACAGCTTGATTTATTTGCAGCCAGCAGTTTGTTACAGATAATTGCTTGTTCTGATAACTAAAACAAAATAAAAGAGATTTAATATTGAAGATATCAAAGAATTATGATGAATAAATAACTCTTTGCAGTCACATGTGTTCCCTCCTTCCTATGATCCCAGGTCTTTCCCCTACAGTTTAAAGAGGCATCTAAGCAGGCCGGCCGGATAATTGTATCAAATGTCTTGGGACAGTCGTCTGATGCCATTAGATATTCTGCCTGGACAGCATTTGTGCTTACCGTCAGACATAGTGTTGTTATTATGGCAATAATAATAATATAATATATTATACATAACACAAGATCATCTGAGTGTTCAGAGCGAAATAAAAGAAAATGTAATTCATTTAACAATTTAAACAACACTATATAAAATATCACTTCTTACATATTTATGTACTAGTAGACCTGTCCTGTGGACACAATGCAATTCAGCTGTAACATGAATACTTTTGTAATACTCCTAACTTTGTATTGATCTTGATTAATTGGCATAAAACATACATTTCCCAAGTTTATGAAGAAAAAAGAAAATAGAATACTTACTTCTTGTTCTGCCATTTCAGCAATAAAACGTTTTGAAATACTCTACACGAGAGTGTATTGGCATCCAATGTAGTTACTAAGATTCTGTTGAATGATAGAAACCATTTCAATTGTCCAATTCAAGCAAAGCGCCACTTTTGATGTACTGAATAGCAGAATTGAGGGTTAGAAGAGAAACATGAAAAATAAGACATATTCAAGTTAAAGATAATGGGTTCGCGCATTTTTGAACGAAATGACAATTAGGCATCATGGAGGACAGATTATCGAAGACAATATTGCTTCTGTACTAAAACAATCACATTTTTGTATAAAGACCCCGTTGTCCAAGAAATCTAAATGTATTTTAATTGAATTCCACATTTTTTTCTTGAATTTGTACTAGACGTACACAAAACGGCCCAAAATAAAACATCTCCTTTAAAGTATGTTGGTTTTCGGGCTTGGCCTGTATCAATTTTTGACCGGACGAGCACAATTGATTGAGACTGTTTCAATAGAACTTCTAATATAAAAACATAATTACTTTTTCTTATAATAAATAAATAAATAAACCTAACAGTCAAATAAATAGTCCTGACCCCATGCTAAGATCAAGTCTTATGACGTGGGTATTAGAAATTACGAGAGACTTTCGATCAACCAAATAACCAGACGCGAGGAAATACCTGTGATTCACACAAACGTCTGTCTCGGTGCGGGAATGGTACCCGCATCCTTGCGTTTCACAGCCGGCGTCTAACCAACGGCGGCTGTCTTTATTTTTAATAATTAATGTATTCATTTATTTATTCTTGAGTTATTATAGTATATTTGTAATTTTCAATTACAAAAACAAAAAAGCAATATTACTGCTACATCGCTCCGCTCACCACAACACAGAGGCGCAGTACAGCATGTCCGACGTAGCGTATAACACCTCGCGACATGACACAACGACAAGCAATTTATGACCGCACTGATCACTCGTTATCTCTGGACGTTTTGACTCCTGTGCATGCTAGGGGTTTTATTTATAGGCGATTGACAGTATAGTACCTAGACTTTTATAAAATAAAAATGTGCATTGATCAGTCAATGTAATGTGGTGAGAAATGAATTTTCTACAAATGTATGTATAGGAATGCTTAAATTAAGATGTGTGTTTGTAATTAATGTATAAAATTTGTTAAGTTTTATGTTCAATTATTTATATTATAATAAGTAATTAATAGTGTAATTAATGTTTAATAATCGTACTATTCAAATAAACAAATAGAAACCACAATGGCTGATTGCGGATTCGACATCACATATCATAGAAATTCTTGTTAATATGTATTTTAATTTAACTGCAGTGAATGGCTAGCAAGCCGTTCGTCTGATGGTAAGCAATACGACTGCTCATGGACAGTAACAATACCAAACACCATGAATTACAAAACAAGGCTTGGCATTTCGCTGCGCTCGCCATTCTGAGACGTAAGATATTAAGTCTCAATATGTCCAGTAGTAACTCTGGCTACAATGTCTTTCAAACTGTAACACAACAGTGCTTTACACTTCTCGTCTCGCCATACATAATAATAAACTCCCTTAGCAACACGAACTGTTCTTATTTTCTTTCTTTTTAAAGCCATACTAGCGGCCCGGCCCAGCTTCGCCTGGGTGCATATATTTTTTGATTCCACTCCACACCAAATACATGTTATTTTTCCTATAAACTCTTGTATACCTAAACTTGATGTAGCTGTCCTACTGTCCGGCTCAATCCCGTCTCATCCGTCTGTTCAATCTCTTCCCGATCCGTCCTGTCCTTTCTCTTTATTATCCATCCCGTCTTATAACGTGCATTTACATTTGGTCCTATCAAATCTGTCAGATATCCCAGTCCTCTCCCGTACCTTCCACTCTATATTATATCCCATATACATCCCATATACATCTCTCCATATACATGTACATATAAAGATTGCCTTATGAAATTTTGACATTAAAAACTTAAGCGTTTTTTATTGTTCATCCAATATTCCTTCCCTTAATTCAGCACCAAAATGCTGTTTTTCCAAATAATATTGCACGCCATTACTTTTTGTTAGTAATAAAGTAATAATAAACATTTAAAAAAAAGAATTGGCCAAATCGGTCCAGGCGTTGTTGAGTTATGCGCTTACCAACACATTTTGCGATTCATTTTTATATTATAGAAGAAGATATAGTCCACCCCGCTGCCTTAGTGCGGGTTGGCGGATTTTATTTGACGTAGAAATTAATCCGATAAGTCAGAGGTGTGCCCTGAGATTTGAACCCGTCACCATCGTAAACTTGTTGGCAGTCGCGTCTAGTACGTTACCATATACAAATTAATAAAACCTTCATACTGCCTTACCAGGTGACGTAAGTAATAAAACAAATATTTAAAAATATAAAACTGCATATCGTTTCATTATAATGTCTAGATACGGCATCAACGTACCATTTTTTTTTATACTTGAGTCTGAAAACAATACTAATGCGGAATTTAAATTTGTCCCCCAGCGCATCTAAAAGTATCAATTCAAAAGACAATGTCGTTTCTGAAAACGAAAAATTATAATTAGATATATTTTGGTGTACTCCGGCAAAACGTTTCGATAGAGTATACCTTGTTTAAAACTGTTGCAATAATCTAAAAAAACAATGGGCTATTTTGGTAGATATGGACATCGTTTTATTTTACATTTAACAAAATTACGCGCAAGACGCCGTATCTAGATAATATTATATACACATTTTTTGAATTTTGTTCTATTTCGTCAGCCGTCAATGAAAGACAATGGAAAGATAGATCATTTTACGTTGGATGGTAGTTGAAGCTGGACCATCTTTTACGTCTCCCGTCAAATAAACAAAGATCATCCTATATTGGCTGGACGCATCACGCTTGAACGATACCCAAAAAAAAAGGTTTTTAGTATCTTCCTTAGAAATTTTCCAATTTTTCTCACTCCTAAAACCTTCCCAGAACATTTACGAATATTTCAAGACCAAAATAAGCCAAATCGGTTCAGCCGTTCACACGTGATGCCGTGACAACGCGAAACGGGTTTCATTTTTATGGTATATAGATACCAAGTATATCAAGAGTGCTACCGAAAACGAAGCCGGGTGGTAGTTTTAGTAATACAAACACAATACAACTAAAAATGTCGCCAAGAAACGCGACATTTTTTTTTAAATGTCGTTGAGTTTGGGTGTTAAATCCATAGTTTTTGTTAAAGCCTTGCGTACTATAGCGTGTTTAAAAATAAAAGGTTGTACACTATTATTTAAGAAAAAAACATGTATTTACCACCCTAATACGACGATAGAAAAAAAAATCGTCGATTTTTTTGCACAAAATTTAGTTGCATTGAGTCTGAAGTCACTAAAACTACCACCCAGCTTCGTTGAGTTGAGTCTTGATATACCCTGTATATCTACAATGGTTAACACTACAATATTCGACAAGATTACTTCGTAATAATTTCTTTATTAAATATCCTTATGCTAATTGCACACAAAGCCACTAGCGGTGACCAATTAATTTGCACTGACCGAACGTCTTCGGCTTGGCCGACCGCCGAGCCTGCACGTACATTAATTAACATTGGGATTACTCAAATGAATAAATTAACTACGATGCAGTTTAGAATATATTATTTTGACTTCGAACAATGTATTCTGTATTAAAAACGAGCAAAAATGGTATTGTGTCGCCATTGTGGGGGTATTTGCCGTTACTTGCCACGCTTGGCAGGCGGGTTGGCGAGCGCAGTAGGGGACTGGCGTTAATGACGCTGCTGCCCGCCATTAACCGGGGAAAGGAAATAGGATTTGTGAGTAGAGGATGTTATAGGAAAGGAGAGTATGGCCTGAGGGAGTGGATACTGCAGTCACGGACGGGAAGTTAAGGTGACTGCAGTAGCTCGGGGGCCGAGGTCGCGTACTCGTAGCACCTATACTAGGACAGGCCATGACCACTAGATAGGAGCATCCCTGACCTAGGAGCATCCCTGACCTGGTAAAGGTCGCGGGACGTCGCTGGATGCAGGCTGCCTCCAACAGGTCTCTGTGGAAATCATTGGGGGAGGCCTATGTTCAGCAGTGGACTTCCTTTGGCTGATGGATGGATGGATGAAAAATGGTATTAGAAAAGAACCACAATGAGAGAATGATGAATTTTTTTTTAGTCTAGCCACTTTTATTTCTTCTATGTTTCAGGAATAATATGTCAGAGGTCGCTAGGATAGATACCACCGCAATGTCGATTTATCCCGCCAAACAGTAATAAAATAAATAAAAAATAAATAAATACACCCAACAGTCACATACATAGTCCTGACCCCACACTAAGATCGAGTCTTGTGTCGTGGGTATCAGGAACTACGGGAGACTTTTCGTTCTCACAAACACCCAGACCCGGAAGAAATATTTGTGGGCTGCACAAACATTTCTCTCGGTGCGGGGATCGAACCCGCGGCCTCTCGTTTCACAGGCGGCGTCTAACCAACTGCGCTACGGAGGCTGTCATGTTAATGCACTAATGATTTCCGGTTTGAAGGGTGACTGAAAACCAGCGCTAATCTAAACTCTAGTTTCGGTCAGCATATGCTGAGTCATTTCCTTTTGTCTTTCGATAATATTGTTTGCTTATATTTGTTGTATTATTTGTTAATTTTAAGGCAATAATTATTTTTTTATTTTATTTTATTATTTTTTATTATAGTGTACCCAGAGGAACTACTGGACATATTGAGACTTAACATCTTAAGTCTTAGAATGGCGAGCTCGGTGTAATGCCAAGCATAGCATTGTGACGGTATGTCATGGTGATATTAGTTTTGCAAATCTAAAAACTATCAGTTCAAACTGACATCAGTCCAGACTGATCGTGTGCAGATGCCTTTAACTAAACCACTTTACAGGATGTGAAGTGTGCCAAGAAATCCCAAGCTCCGCCTCAACAGCACTATACTAATGAGAACTTCACGAAATTTGGACGAGCTCACATTTTTGTTACTTAATCTGTCAGGATATATAGCTTAGTGGGTGAGAAATTTAAAGCTGCGGGTTCAATCTTGATGAACTGAATGCAACATGTAAGGACTGTCAACTAAATCAACGGATATACATTTTGGATTATTTGTGATCAAAAGTGAATAATATTGATTTTCATAAATGTAAGATACCGACAGACTGTAGGATTGTACGGGTGACTTCTTATATCAAAGATTAAAAAAATAATACTAAGGATAGGCCCTTCAGTACATTTGGAGTTTCAAAAAGATGACCGTGAAAATCGCGATAAAATAAATAATAAATTAATGTGATAATTTTCGTCTAAAATTTTATAGATATATATTATCTTCATTCTTATTATACTTGCTGTCATAATAGAAGCATTCAAAATCATTGCGAACAACGACTAATTTCAGTAAAGCTCCACTAGAGATGTACTGGAGCGCGCACCACTTACGTCGGAGTTCGGAACATTTTACGCGCTTTCCGCCCTATCTATACATTTATGTAAATAACTTGTTTATTGTATTTAAGCGGTGCAGATAACAATAAACTAAGAAGTTGAGTTAAAAAAATCCCATCAAAAACATCCTGTAAAAAAATTCCAAGTCTCGCAGCTCAGTTTATCTACCGCAAAAAGTTGTGAGATCCATGTAATACCAAGTCGATTAATTTATTTAGTCCTTGATTAAGGGACGTTCTGCATAAAGTTATTACGTAAGTTATTATCATATCAATATTAAAAATTCTTTACGTTGTAAATAAATAGATCGACTTGGCCATCGCATGAAAACATAATTTATCGTACATTTATGCATAATGCTACTGGCCAAGTCGATCTATTTATTTAAAACGTAAAGAATTTTTAATATTGATATGATAATAACTTACGTAATAACTTTATGCAGAACGTCCCTTAATCAAGGACTAAATAAATTAATCGACTTGGTATTACATCGATCTCACAACTTTTTGCGGTAGATAAACTGAGCTGCGAGACTTGGAATTTTTTTACAGGATGTTTTTGATGGGATCTCACGTCTTTTTGTAGAGTCCTACTTTATTCCTTTTCGGTACTTTTTATTTCTAGAATATATATAATGATATTTCTTAAAGCCTCTGTCTTATGATTTTTTCTTATTTTTGTATGTATCAATTTATCACAAATATAGCGGATTTGATTATTAGTGTTCTATCTTTCATGGTGATTGTTTTCGAGCTATTTAGTCTATTTATTTGCAAGGTTATCTTTGTCATGTTTTTCTAGAGGAATGATGTACAGTTTAATGGGTTGAATACACCGTTTCCACCCCCCTCCTGTTATTCCTCATATATAATCTATATAGATACCAATCTACAACTATATTATACATTATATACGGGTACAACGAATCATTAACTGCAAATGTATCTTTGTAATCCTATACATTTATATGAGATTACAAAGTTATTCACGCAGTTGGTGTATCTAGAAAACTAGACACAAATTATGAAATGTTTGAATTTTTCCTTACTTTAGACACTAAACACTAATTATGTTCTAAATTTGAAGGTTCTATGTCTGCTAGAAGTGCCTTAGACTTTTGATGATCGGTCAGTCAGTCAGTGAGTGACAAAATTGCGAAAGTTTGACAAGTTATAATTCTTAAACTACTGGTTCAAATTGAATGAAATTTTAATTATACCGTGTTTACACAATGCCTAATTAGTAACTGAAGATTCAGGCTTCTTACTTTAACCACAACGAAGTTATGGGGGGTTGAAAATGGTCCGAATTGCTTCGAGAAAAGGACAGTACGGCTGTGCCGCTTTTTAGCTCGACTTGGAGGGGGCACTGCCGTGCCCCCAGATATGATATTAAAACACTGCAATAAATAGTAGGTAAATTAAACTATATGCAACACCTAAGATATTTATCACTCATAAAATTGTTCGCAGAAAGGAAAACTAAATTGTTACTTTTCCAACGAAACATCATCAACACAATAAGTTTAAATACATAAGAAATAACTTACAGCCGTTCTCTACATATAATCTATCTGTCTTTAACAAGAGATTTCATTAGATATTTCGCTGCATTTTATGTTTTAGCTGTCACAGATAGATAGGTACGGATAAGATACAAATATTTGTAGATAGCTAGGTAAGAGAAATATATTATAATTATAAATGTCATCTCTGTTTAATGAAGCGAAGAATTGTACCGACACAGTAATGGTAACTATTTTAACCTCTTGTTACAGATAGATAGGTTTGCGGCGGGTTAGGCCGCCCGCAGGTAGGGGTAGGTAGTTAAATGAGAACTCAGGGTAATTACGTGGTTCGGGCTTTAATAGATTCGCATCACTGTTTACACCCGGCACTGTTGCTGGTGGTATGCAACAGGAGTCACTGGCTTTCGTTGGACACTGATCCGGGTCTTTGGCACGTGGCGGAATCTGGCGACAGCTCGCCGGCGAAGACAGCTGCCACGTGGCCGGATACGGTGCGCAGGTCAGCGGTGCGGCGCAGGCTCGGGCACAGTCAGGCAGGAAGCAGTGTGGAGCAAAGCGGGCAGCGAGCACGGAGTCAGCTCTCCGTGGCGGAAGCAATCGAAGTAGGCGAAAAACGCCAAGGACGAAGAACCTGGAATCAGCGTCCAAGAAATCGGAATGCAAACTAGGTTTGCATTCCGTGCCAGCGACTCGTGGTAGCTCACAAGCCCGGCAGACAGAATACACTGACAAACAAGCAGTAAAAAGCGGTTAGCAAATAGAACACTGAACACTCACCCCAGCGGGTTCGGAAAGACGCGTGGTAGCACGCGGCTTTTAGGTTATGAAAAGGAGGACGCGAGCGACGTTACACGCGTATTTAAGCAAGCGCCGATGCCAGTTCGCACGTCAAATTTGACAGATGTTAGAAATGAATCAACCAATCAGCGCAACGGAGGCGTTGATTGGCATAGACAATAGGATTTATGCCGACTATTGAACCATAGATCGCAAATATAAGAGGTGACATTCCCACAACGTCACAGGTTATAGAGAACGGCTTTCAGTCAACTCTCTTAGATCTTATATCTACACTTACGTGATATACAGCGTCCGCGCCGCGCCGCGCCATTCCACGCCGCCCATCGCAATATTCACTACATCGAGCCGCTGTCGCGGGAAATATTCCACAACACATTCACACTCACAGTAATGACAAAATCACAATACACCCACTAATTCTTATTTTAATAGCCCCTATACACGATAGGACAACGTTGGACCGGCGAGTTGGCCATAAAAGGAATGTGAATGATGGAAACGCAACCAAACGATGGCGACTTTTTTTTATTGCATTAAATGGCAAGACGCTTTCGGGCAAGACAAGCATGCCGTTCACTTCATGGTAAGCGATACGACCGCCCATGAACAGCAGCAAAACCAAACACCTTGAATCACAAAGCAATGCTTGGCATTCCACTACGCTCACCCTCCTATGATGTGCGCCTGAAAACCGACACCGATGCCATTCCAAGACCATCGCACGCGCCATAAGCCATTATACGCCACTATGGCCTTGACAAGATGGGCCTTCATGGTGGACCATCCCGATGGCCTATGGTGTATGTATGTATGTATCAGCCCATATACGTCCAGCAGGGCACGGGCCTACTCTACAATCGAGAATACGATTGAGAGTGTAGTCATATAGTCCACCACGCTGGCCTAGTGCGGGTTGGCGGACTCACATACCATAGAAATTC
Organism: Hyles vespertilio; assembly: GCA_009982885.2. Taxonomy (NCBI): domain Eukaryota; kingdom Metazoa; phylum Arthropoda; class Insecta; order Lepidoptera; family Sphingidae; genus Hyles; species Hyles vespertilio. The sequence continues at coordinate 11,248,630 of CM042827.1, forward strand.
TTATAAATCGCTATGGTATGCAGGTTTCCTCACGATGTTTTCCTTCACCGTTTTAGTGCGTGGTGATTGACTATCAGTACACACATGACTCCGAAAAGTCAGAGGTGTGCCCTGGGATTCGAACCCGCGACCACCGTGAACATGTGGGCAGCCGCGTCTAGTCCGTTTACCAACAGGCCACCACGCACTCCTATGGTGTAAAGGGGACATAATAATTACTAAATTGCCACTATTTGTTCTAACACACAAATATCCACATATTCTATTCTGCATCAAATCACTCGCGATATGACCTATGAGCCTACTTATATTATTTGAGTTGGGATTTTGTTAATAATACTCGAATAACGAAACAAACTATGAAACACTTTAAAACTGTAAAAATGTCAAAAAACTAACACTTAATCATAATGAAATAGTTTTTCTTTTTTTATTACCATTGAAGGCACGCGACCCGCCATTACACTAAATTAATTCAAAGGAAAATCATGTTTTTTAAATAAATACGTAGGTACTTCTAATTAATTAAAATATTGAAACAAATATCAACAAAATTAATTAGTAGGAAAAGTGCGATTAAAAAAATATAATTATGTAGTTTAAAGAATTACGAAAATGGAAGTTGTATGATAAATTAGTTGTATTATTTAATTATAAATACTTTCATCATTACGATACGATAGTTTTCGGGTTTTATTCAATACCTACCTTAGTGCCTACTAAAAACAAAATGCTTTAATCTAGTATTAATTTTACAAGCGTAATGACTTATAGAATTAAGAAATAAAATAATATTCAATGTTTTCATACTTAATTATTTTCTATCTAAAACCCTCAAAAGATTTTAAATAAAATAAAACAAATCTACTAAACGAAAAACTTGTTTCTTCTTAGCTCCACCATGTTAGAAACAGCCAATCACAAACATCATACCTCTATTCCTTTATTGGTCAGCCCATGCTGCAGGCGTGTGCGCAAGGTTCTGATTGGACAGTTTTTTTGCACTGTTTTGTAAGCAAGGAAGTTATCTCTTTATGTTATTTGGTAAAAAGTTATTTTAAGTGGATGTGAATTTGTTTTAATATTATGAAATTCTTATTTTATATTATTCGTTTTTTTTAGAACTTTTGATTTACAAAACAAATTACTTGTAATATAATATTTATTATGCACAACCTGATAGCGCGTATAGAAAAGTTCATCAAGTCGATTTCCGTATTTGTAAATCTAGTTTTTAAATAGTTCCTGCTAACGCTACTTATCATTTAGTTTTAATTAAACCTTAAATAATAAATAGTAACATAAATAATACATAATACAAAAGTCAAGATGATAACTAATAAGGCATGTTTTAAAATATGTTATGAGAAAACATCATATAAAGTGTAAGTTTATTAGATGCAAATGAAGAATTACGAAAATACAGGAAATATTTATTAAATTTTTTAATGGTCTACTAAATTATTTTTAGCAAAAAATAAGAATAATAACTGATAAGAAATAAAATACGGAAATAAAGTATTTGCGCCGCGACGGTAGCGCCAGACGCCACGGCGGCACGGCGGCAGGATCAAACAACTTCATCAAACAATGGCGCCGCGCGCGCCGACAAGCGGCTTGCCTTCTGAACTTAAATCTTAATTATTTGAGTAACTTTCGCGCGTGATTTGTTTGTGTTTATCGTATAAATTAAGTGCAGCAATATGGTGAGAACTTTAGGACAGTATGTAGTTAATATGGTGTTATTGGATTTTTCAAGTCGCCAAGAAAAAAGTGTGAAAATGTTTTGCAAACGAAGTAATGAAATTATTAATTGTAGTGTTTTATGTTAAATAATCAGAAAGAGTAGGCAAACACGTATACATTTGAGTCCGTAAGATATTATTAGTTGCAATTTAATAATGGATATTTCATATTGGCTAATAGTTATTTTAAGTATCAATAAGATCAAACATGATCAATTTGATTTTTTTATAACCACATCGGAATAAAAATGATAAAATAAATATTGAAAATGAAAACATAATCTTGATGAGGGTAATTAGTTACTCGTATGTTCTCATTATGTTGCTATTGTGGTGTTATCGTTTGTTTTGTGGACAATCTGGTGCGAGTTTGGACAATTCTTTAGTGTTTCCGTAACGTGTATCTTCGGGAGACTGGTGAGTTTGCTTTTATTAATAATAGACTTTAATCCATCCATCAACTAAAGGAAACCACTGCTGAACATAGGCCTCAGTGATTTCCACATTGACCTGTTGGAGGCAGCTTGCATCCAGCGGCGTCCCGCGACCTTTACCAGGTCGTCTGACCACCTTGTGGGTGGATGTCATACGCTGTGCTTCCCGCTACGTAATAATAGACTTATATGACTTAAATGCCTTGGTGACTGCTGAGGTCTCGGGTTCGAATCTCAGGTCCGGAAAAGTGATCTTATATTTTTATTTATCCATTATTAGTCCGGAATTTGGAATTTGAGATTGTTATGACGATAGGCTCGCCCCCTATCATAACTTGGGGCTCTACTATATAAATCCGAAACGAAGTTCGAAACTTCGTGACGTTTTTCGTTTCAAAACCTACTCTGTAACACGAAGTTCGAATATTCGGATCAAAGAATGAATTATTACAATATATCGGCAATACGAACATTTGCAGAGTAGGTACATACGTATCGTCACAAACTTCGTTCGTCCGAAGTTTCGAACTTCGTTTCGGATGAATATAGTAAATAAAAATGTAAATGTTCGGATTGCCGATATATTCGAATCATTCATTCTTCGATCCGAAGTTTCGAATTTCGTGTTACAGAGTAGGTTTCGAAACGAAAAACGTCACGAAGATTCGAACTTCGGATTTATATAGTAGGGCCCTTGGGACGGAAAATGCAAGGCGAAATTGTGGCTTTCTTCAGGGATAAAGGCGTATGACTAGTAGACTTATAAAGTAGTTTTAATTATATTACCATAAAGTGACAGCGATTCACGTGGTAAGGGCAATGAAGTTCTTATGACTGGTGGTAGGTTTCTCATATGTGAGAGGCCATCTGGGTAGGTAACACCGCAATGTCTATTTCTCCCGCCAAACAACAATGTAAATGCACATTTTATTTAGGAATTAAGTACATGGTGTTATTTGGTTTTGCCACTGTTCATGAGCGGTCGTATGGCTTACCATCAGGCGAAAGGCACGCTCGTCTCGCTATTCATTAGAGTTAATAAAATGAATGTTCACATAATTATGATGGTTATGATGTTATGGTGGGTTTTCGTGGTTCACGGGTATGTTGGCCTGGTTGTTAGATTTCAGATATTAGCTATACATTTGACAGCCCCCATGGCGTAGTTGGTTAGACGCTGACCGTGAAACGAAAGGCCGCGGTTTCGATTCCCACATCGACACAAATGTTTGTGTGACCCGAAAATATTTTACCGCAAAGTGTCTCGTAGTTTCTGATACGCACTACACAAGACTTAATTGAACTTAATAAGTGGTCAGAACTATGTATGTTACGATTGGGTGTATTTATTTATTTAAATATTTTAATTGTATACATGGTATATAGGTTACAACGAAACCCGAAAAAACACTTATGTAGGTTACTTTGGTATTTCTTGATTGGTACGTGATCTAAAGGTAAGGTCGACTCTCGACAGTTCGAAGTTGAAGGGGCCTCTCTAATACTGGGAATTACTAAGAGTTCGAAATGTTGAGAGGTTTGTAAGGTGTAGGTGCTTATGCCTACAATATGGTCGTTCATGTGTATAAAAGTTTCAACACATCCATATTTCGTTTTGTCGAATGTTGCGTGAAATAATTTCGTAATACCGCGTGTTCTTTAATTTTATTTTTTTATTGCTGAATAGCGAGTCGTAGTACTTATATAGTTCGCCAGGGGCCCTACTATAGTCATCCGAAACGAAGTTCGAAACTTCGGACGATCGAAGTTTTTAATACGATACGAATGTATCTACTCTGTAAAAGTTCGAATTTGCATAACGTACATTGTAACCATAAGTCAATAAGGACCATAAGTATATGTAGGTACATTTGTATCGTATATAAACTTCGATCATTTGAAGTTTCGAACTTCGTTTCGGATTAATATAGTAGGGCCCCAGATGGTAAGCGATAAGACTATTCATGAACAGTAGCAAAATCATAACTCATTGAATTGCACAGCAATACTTGGCATTTCACTGCGCTCTCCATCCTGAGACATTGATGTTTTGTATCAGGATGGCGAGCACAATGTAATCCCTAGCAATGCTTTATTATTCATAGTGCTTGATTTTGCTTCTTTCTATAAGCATGTTGCTTACCATCAGACGAAAGGCATGCTCGTTCCCCCATTTCTTGTAAAAAATATACGTTTATTTCAAAACATCTCTACTAATCTATCGACGAATGATTGAAGTTGCGAAGGTTTTCTTTGAACTCGAGTGTCCTTAACTACCCTTTAATATAACAATAACCTATTTCATAACCCTTTTCCTTATTATTTTATCTATATAAATTAATTGTATGTCAAGTAAAAAACGTCATTACACATTATTACTGAACTGCTCTTATTTAAACCACATCACTTTTTTTATTGCAATTGACCGCTAAGGTAATAAGCACATGGAACATATTTTCTGTCGTGGATATCGGAAACTGCGACAGACTTTTCAACAACATATCACTCAAATTAAAAAAAAATCATATGGTTGATCGAAGCTTTTGTCTTGGCGTGGGAATTGAACTAACGGCTTTTTGTTATTATATTATCTATGCATATTTTTGAGAGCTACAATCTTTTTACATTGTTGTAAAGTCGACATAATCGACCAACAAATAATTCAACGTTTACACATAAGTTTGTTATTAAAATTATTGCTGTGAATGCTGAGACGATTATGCCATTCGTCTGATGATAGCGAGCGATAAGACCGCTTATGGACAGTAGCAAACCAAACATCAAACACCAAAGCAATGCTTGGTATTCCACTGCACTCGCCATCCTGAGACATAAGATGTTAAATCTCATTATATTTAGTAGTAACTCTAGCCTCAATGGTTTTCAATCTGAAACACAACAGTGCATTTACACTGCTGTTTGGCAGGAGAAATAGACATTGCGGTTGTACCTACCCAGGCGGCCTCTCACATATAAGAGACCTAAGACGAAACGTGGGTGTTTTGATAGCACTTTTGCCTACCGCTTCTGAGAAAAAATGTTTTTCTGTATTCTTTATTTATTCTATTTATATCCAACCGAACCCGCGTGTATAACTAAGTCGAGTAGGGAGTACATCGTTAAATTCTCGGTTGGATGGTTTCGATGCTCCAAGGATCTGTAAGTTTTGTCAAATGAAAAAATATAATGAGCACACATTGATAACAAAGATAGTTCCAGGAAATATCTCACTACTTATAGACTTTGAATCAGGGTGAATTTATAAAGAAAAAAATATTTATAAAATATATTTTTCGATAGCCTTGTTGGCGCATTTGGTTAGAGACGAGAGGTCGCGGGTTCGATCCCGGCACTGAGTCAAATATTTTTGTGTTACACAGGGATTTCTTGCTGTGTTTCAATGCTTATTTCGTGCCATTGTTGACTTATTGCTGTAGTGGCGAGTTTGAAGGGCACATTCCTATAATTGTGATATAAATAATAATATAAATAATACATAGTTTAAAATAATAATCATGTTTTAATAAAAGACCCGACTAAAAAAGTAAAAACAATTGATGAGTTTAAGATTAAAAAATAGAGTGAAATATGTACGTTGATTTTATGGTTACAAAGCTTGAGGATTAGTAATTATTGTAAGCACCCCACGCTATGTAACAATAAAATGAATGTATTTCACTCCATTTTCTAATATTAAACTCATTATCAATTATTTTTACTATTTTGGTTGGGTCTTTTATTAAAGCGTGTATCTACGGATATCTTATCAAAAGAAGATAGCTGCGCGTAAAATACTAATTCACAATTTATAAAAAACCTTCTGAACGTTCTGGATAAGGTAATGTCATATACTATTTAAATTTTTATACAATACAATACAATACCTCTTTATTGTAAACCAAATACAAAAACACACAAAATGAGACAAATTAAATATAAGACTCATGGTATTACAATGAGCGGCCTTATCGCTTAGAGCGATCTCTTCCAGACAACCTTTATATGGATAGTATCAGAAGAAGGTGGCGGTGGTGGTGGTAATAAAGAAAATCTAGAGGATATTGCGGAAAGAATAAAATATATACTAATACACGAATACTTAGATAAATACAAATATACTAATATACCGGGTATCTCAAGACTGCTACCGAAAACGAAGCCGGGTGGTAGTTTTAGTGGCTACAAACACAATGCAACTAAAAGTTTCGCATAGAAACGTGACAATTATTTTTTATGATTTTTTAAATATCGTCATTTTTGGGTGGTAAATCCATAGTTTTTGCTAAAATAATAATTTAAACTCTCTTATATCTTAGAGTATTTATAAATTAAAGGGTATACACTATTATTTTAGGAAAAAAATTATTTACCACCAAAATATGGCAATAGGAAAAAAAAATTCAAAAAAAAAAATTGTCGCTTATTTTTGCAACTTTTTCTATTGCATTGTGTCTGAAGTCGCTTAAACTACCACCCGGCTTCGTTTTCGGTAGCAGTCTTGATATACCCTGTATATACTATAATATGTATATTGAAGATAGAATAAACACACAAAAGTGAAAATATATATATACATACATAATATTAAGTAACATTACGAAGATAGTGCTTTTTTAGCAAAACTTTAAAGTGACATGAAGATCTTGCACGCCTGATCTCTATCGGTGGTGCATTCCAAAGTCGAACTGCTTGGATAGTTGGGAAAACTGGGAAGAGTGCACGGGAGTTTGGAGTTGCAAGGAATTGGAAGAACGTAAGGATCTGGAATGAGTGTTATGCAGAAATTGGAAACGGTTTTTGAGGTAATGACGAGCGGCAGGATTAAAAAGTATACTGTACAAAAGTGACAAGATATGAGTATTCCGGCGAAGACGTATAGGTAACCAATTCAGCCTCTTACGATATTCAGATACATGATCGAATTTGCGAAATATATTGTCATCGGTCCCCGACAAATCTATAAAGTTTGAATGAAATCTAATCGTTTAAAGTGGGTCAAAATCGCGCCCACAGGAGTCGGTCACAAACATACAAGTGAAGATAATATAAAGCGTGTAAAAAGAACATTTTTTCCCGAGTATGGCAATATTTACACAGTTTGAATCTGTATCAGCCCATATAGGTCCCACTGCAGAACTAGAATACGATTGAGAGTGATTAGGCCATATAGTCCACCACGCTGCACTGGCTTAGTGCGTGTTGGCGGACTTACATGCCATAGAAATTCTTATAAATCTCTATTGTATGCAGGTTTCCTCACTATGTTTTCCTTCACCGTTTTAGTGCGTGGTGATTGACTATCAATACACACATGACTCCGAAAAGTCAGAGGTGTGCCCTGGGATTCGAATCCGCGACCACTGTGAACATGTTGGCAGCCGCGTCTAGTCCGTTTACCAACAGGCCACCATGCACTTATACAGGTTGAATAATTATAATTAAATGTATAATCCTTGTGGAATGTGTCGGGTTGGCGGTGTGGCACCGCAATAGCCACGGCGGTTGGTTACAGCTGATTAATGTAATTTAGCTTAGAATTCGCTGCGTTAGGTCGCATTAAAAGCCTGATTATATTGCCGTTATAATTCTGTCTCCGTGGCGCAGTTATTTAGTTGTCGGCTGTGAAATAAGAGGCTTTGCATTCATGTCCTGTTCGGAGACAAATTTTATTAATTAATTTTATGTTTATTCTTTTTTTTTGTACACCAATAAATCGTAAACTAAATTAATATTTAACATAAGATTATAAATGGCAGTCGTATCACTCGAGGCAATCTCTTACCGACTATGATGAGATGGACATAAAAGAAGGAAAATAAAGAGAGGCTAGTCTAAAGTGTCTAAATAAAATAAATAAATAACACCCAACAGTCACATACATAGTCCTGACCCCACACTAAGATCGAGTCTTGTGTCGTGGGTATCAGGAACTACGAGAGACTTTTCGGTCTCACAAACACCCAGACCCGAAAGAAATATTTGTGGGCCACACAAACATTTCTCTCGGTGCGGGGATCGAACCCGCGGCCTCTCGTTTCACAGGCGGTGTCTAACCGTCAGCGCCACGGAGGTTGTCCTAGCTAGCTAAAGGATAAAGCTAGGAAATCATGAAAATTTTATTTGGAATTTTAGTGTGATTCTTAAGCCCGAATACATTAAATTATATAAACTAATGATAGGTCCTTCAGTACTTTGAAGTTTCAAGATGATGACCTTGAAAATCGCGTTCTAAACATTGAGGTATTTATACTTGAGCGGACATCAGGACCAAAATCTGTGCGTATTGTGCGTGCACACGGGTACACATTGAAGTGAGAGGGAAGATGTTACTTTTTAGGCGTGACAGAGACAGAAATAGAATGTACCCTTCATTTTGTGACAAACATTTTGTTTGCAGTGTCCCTTCTAGTATATTATCTCAATGGTTCTAAAAGATTAATTTTATTTAAACCGGTGGTAGGTATCTCATATGTGAGAGACCACCTGGGTGGGTACCACCGCAATGTTTATTTTTACCCATTAAAACATCAGTTTAAATTCACTGTTGTGTTTCGGATTGAAGGACATTGTAGCCAGAGTAACTACTGGACACATTGAGACTTTACATCTTATGTTCATGAGCGGTCGTATCGCTTACCATCAGGCAAACGGCATGCTCGTCTCGCCATTCATAGCAATAAAAAAACACATTTTATTACAATTTTGAAGTCGGTTTAATTTTATAAATTATAATTAGGTAAATAATTATAATTAGATGTATAGTCTCAATAGAATGCGTCGGATCGTGCGCTGTATCGCCGCAGTGGCCACGGCGGTTGGTTGCGGCTGATTTATGTAATATAGCTTGGAATTAGCTGCGTTAGGTCGCATTAAAAGCCTTATATTAGCAGGAGTTTGGTATTCAATTATATTAACCGTAGTTCTGCCCGTGCCCTGCAGTGAGACATATCGACGGTGACCAATACTGTAATTTTCCAACCTATCTATTTATGGCAATACAGGAGGTATCTAACCGAATACCTACTGCAATATCATAAAATACACGAATACAATATAACATATAAAGGCTACATTATTACTATTTCCCCTTCATAAATATATTAACTACTTTTTAAATTAACAAAAAATTAACTTTGTTTCACTTTGCCTTAGATGTATGGGCTGATACAAATACCAGTCGAAAAGTTAATCAAAAGTCCAGTTGTATAGTTCAAGCATTTTCATGCATGATTACTTATTGATCATGTGAGACCAATAACGGCCTGACAGGCAGATTAGTACGGTTACAAAGCTGAGTTCTTGGGTTCGAAATCCGGGTTGGACAGTGATACTGGATTTTTCTATAATTTGTGCCGGATTTGGCGATAGGCTCGCCCCCTGTCACATTGTGGGATGGAACATAAAAGAGAAAGTGTGGATTTCATGGTTTCCCCTCCTATCTACCCTTTCTGGGAAAAAGGTTTGAGTTTATGTATGTATGTAATTATGTACAATGTGAGATCAATAAGGTAAAGTAATTTCTGTTTTTCAGGTTTTGTGCGGTGGCCCGAGCAATGTTGAGGATTTTCTAACAGGTGAGCAAACAATTTATTTATAAAACTAGCGGCCCTGCACGGCTCTGGATGGGTGCACATTTTGCTTTGACTCCAATCCACATCGAAAAATCTTATGTCGCGTACTAACTATTTTACACACCCAACTAGCAGTCGTGCTTATTGGAGGTTGGCCAGGGCCATTCAATCTAACTTCTGCCGTCCAGCGTTGCCGCCGCTGAGGTACCCAGAAGGGTCGCTTGCCCACAAGCCGCAAGAGAAGGCTGCCTTGCTGGCAAATCTCTTTGCGGCTAATTCCCGCCTCGAGGACCGTGGTTCCCAGTCGCTGCCTACGCTGCCTGATTGCGGTTTCTCAATGGCAGATATTCGCATCAGGCAGTGTGATGTGCGACGTGAGTTACGGTCTCTCGATGTGCGGAAGGCCAGTGATCCGGATGGGATACCAGCGGTGGTTTTGAGGGCTTGTGCAGCCGAGTTGTCTCCAGCACTGACTCGCCTCTACCGAGCGTCCTACCGCACAGGTGTAGTGCCGGAATCTTGGAGGGAGGCCAATGTGCAACCCATCCCCAAAAAGGGTGATCGGTTGGACCCTACCAATTACCGCCCTATCGCTATCACCTCAGTGATGTGTAAGGTCATGGAGCGGATCATAAACGCTCAATTGATCCGCTACCTGGAGGATCACTCATTGATCAGTGACCGGCAATACGGTTTCCGTCATAATCGATCGACGGGTGATCTTCTAGCGTTTGTCCTGCATCGCTGGGGTGAGGCGATTGACCGGCGTGGCGAGGCTCTTGCTGTGAGCCTCGACATTGCCAAGGCGTTTCATAGGGTCTGGCACCGTGGTCTCCTGTCCAAGCTTCCGGCATACGGTCTACCCGGCAACCTGTGTTCGTGGATTTCCGGCTTTCTGCATGGGCGTAGAATACGTGTAGTCGTTGACGGACACGCTTCGGCGCTCATGTCGGTAAATGCCGGAGTTCCTCAGGGCTCGGTGCTGTCGCCCACCTTGTTTATTCTGCATATCAATGACATGTGTCGCTTGGTAATGTCGGAACTTATTATGGGTCGTATGTGGGTTAAATAAAAGATGGTACAGTTCACACCATAACTATATTGACTCAATTTAAAATTAATTACAAACGCGACCCACCCGCGACCCGACAAGCCCGCGACTGCCACGTTGCATAAATGCAACGTTGCATACCTATGTCATGGCGTTGTCGTCTCTACATCATTCCTCCCCCTTTTCGAAATATCAACATACATTTAAAACATTAAAACATTATAAAACATTTTAAAACTAGTTATGAAATAATGTTAACAGAACGAGTGTAATTCTTGCAATTATGCGTACAAGTTGCTGTTGCGATAGAATACAATAACAATGGTATCAACTTTCAACAATGCTATTTACCTATCAAAACAATTCCACGGATCATATTAAAGTTATTTTAGTCACTGAAGTATTAAAACTGTAAAATTTGAAACAAAAGTTTATGCATATTGAATATTCGATGGCTGCTGCTGAGCCGTTCTGTCAATTTGACCTGATGATACGGCAGCAATGAACTCCTTTCTAGCCCAACTTTTCGCTTTTTTATTACACTTTTTGCACAAGAGACACATAGTGAATAATAACAAAAGCACTAGAACACTTGCTACCACTGCTCCATATAGCTCCAACTTTTGCTCAACTGAACTATGGCTGGCATCGTTCGCGCCATTTTGGGCTATAATTATTTCCTCTTGTTTGCTGTATGATTTGCCCATTGTATAATTTGAATTTTTATAATATGTGCTAAAATTAATACGTTCAATAAAACAATAAAAGTAAAATGTATAAAATGATTGTATATAAAGTATATAAATGCTTACAATGTAGCCTAGATAAATAACATATAAAACCGATGTCATACTACTAAGCGAAACGTAATAACGCTAGTTGTTACATACTTTAATACATTCGCTTTCGATTCAATAATATCAAACTAGCTTTCACTGGACAAAATCCTATAATAAATTTCTTAGTTGCTAAATATAAAGTAAGTATGTCAGAACATGTGCATGTTTATACGACATTAAATTATTATAACTAAAATATTAAATTTATATTTTTTAGCTAACACTATTTAGGATAACATAATACTAATACATGAATCGTACGGGTGCTTTAGTTACTCTTCCACTACGCGTGGTACGCGTGACAGGTAATTCGTTATCTGGAACTTCAGTATTTGCCGCATGTGTTTTATCACTATCATAATGGAGATAATGTGCAGGTTTTAAACGATCTACAGATATCCGAGATTTCCTGCCTGATATTTGAATATAATATACCTTTTTATCTCTATTCAACACTCGAAAAGGTCCATCGTATGTAGGCTGTAACGGCCTACGTACGGCGTCGTTTCGTACGAAAACGTAATCACATTTCTCTAAATCCGGATGTATAAATACGCTTTGCTCTTTATTCTGCCTAATATCCCTAGACTTAAACTTCCTAATTATATCTCTTAATTTGCATACATATTCATAACTACTATCTATTTTTAAGTTTGACTTTGTATCATAATAATCAGCTGGTAATCGTAAAGTTGTTCCGTAAGTAAGTTCTGCTGCGCTTATGCCAGTATCGCTTCTTACTGCCGTCCTTAGTCCTAGTAACACGGTTGGTAATTCTACTACCCAAGACGATGATGCATTGCATAAGCGAGCGGTTAGTGCCGCTTTAAGCGACCTATGCCAACGCTCTACCAACCCATTACTCTGTGGATGGTAGGGGGTTGTACGTAATTTATTTATACCTAACAACTTCATAAGTGAATTGAATAATTGACTTTCGAACTGGCGTCCCTGATCGCTTGTTAGCTTTTTTGGACAACCAAAACGAGAGATCCAACCTTCGTATATTGCCCGAGAAATAGTTTCCGCTGTTATATCTTTAGTAGGAAAACATTCTGGCCATCGCGTTCCTCTATCTAGAATAGTTAGACAGTACCTAAATCCTTCTGTTGAAGTGGGTAGAGGCCCTACTAAATCAACATGAATATGCTCGAATCTGTCACACTGGGAAAACGAGCCGAAGCCTGACATTGTATGTCGATTAACCTTCGATCGTTGACATTTAATACACGTCTTAGCCCATTGACTAACATCGCGATTCATATTCGGCCAATAAAAACGTTCTTTTACCAATTTCCGAGTGGTCCTTATCCCAGGATGACTCAAATTATGTATGGTATCAAAAGCAACACGCCTAAACTTGTCAGTTAAATAGGGTCTAATCCTATCATGTACAATATTACAAAAAATTAATTTCCCGCTTTCAGGTAACATTATTTTTTGTAGCTTAATAGAAGCGTTATCAGAATTCAACGATTGTAAAACATATGTATCGAGTTCTTGGTCTCTAGCGAGTTCCTCATAATCTATTACGGTGGGACAGTTTATTGTTGCAATTCGCGATAGCGTATCCGCAACAACGTTATCCTGCCCGCTCACATGTCTTATATCTGTAGTGAACTCACTAATGAATATCAAATGACGTGTGCGTCTAGGTAACTCTTTCTCGCTATTCATTTTAGAAAACGCGTAAGTAATAGGTTTGTGATCCGTATATATTGTTAACTGCCGTCCTTCGACCATATTCCGAAAATGCCGAATAGCTAAGTAGATCGCTAATAACTCCCTATCGTAAGTGCTATACTTGCGTTCCGTTTTAGACATATTTTTGGAAAAATATCCTAAGGGTAACCATGTGTTGTCAACTCGTTGTTGCAACACTGCTCCTACATGTGTATCGGACGCGTCCGTCATAAGTGCAAGCGATGCATCCGCCACCGGGTGCGACAACGTGACTGCCTCGCGCAAGCTCAACTTGCATTTCTCGAATGCTTGCTTAGCGATTGGGGTCCACGCAATTGGTGTTTTGTCCTTCTTTTTTGAACTATGAATAAAACTAGTCAGAATTGATTGAGATGAAACTGCGTTTGGTAAATGAGACCTATAAAAATTTACCATGCCTAAAAATCGTCGCAATTGTTCGATGTTTTCGGGCATTGGAAATTCGTTAATAGCTTTAACTTTATCACCAAGTGGATGAATCCCATCTGATGTGACATGATAGCCAACAAAATCTATTTCTGTCTTCCCAAACGTACATTTCGCTAGATTTATATTAATATTATATTTGCTTAATTGCCTAAATAAAGATTCTAAATGCTGACGATGTAGATTTTCGCTAGAAGATGCTATAATTATGTCGTCGATATAACAGAATATATTATCTTTGCAATCGGCATCCAGCTCCTGCAAAACAGTATGATGCATGAATCGCTGAAACGTTTGAGCAGCATTGCGCAACCCAAACGTCATACGTGGGAATTCGTATAACCCGAATGGTGTAATAATTGCGGTTTTTTCCACGTCTTCTGGCGCTACAGGAATGCAGTGATATGCTCTATTTATATCAATTTTTGAAAATATTTTTTTACCCGCTAATAAATATGTAAAGTCTGACAAGCGAGGTATAGGGTATCTGTCCGGCTTGGTGATAGAGTTAAGCTTCCTATAATCTCCACACGGACGTAACTCACCATTCTTCTTGGGTACCACGTGCAGTGGACTAGCCCAAGGACTTTTTGAGGGTCGGCATATACCTGCTTCCTGCATGAAACGAAACTCTTCTAATACCTTCTTAAATCTCGCCGGTGGCAAAGGTCTAGCACGTGCAAATACTGGAGGTCCAGATGTTTCAATGTGGTGAAAAACACCATGGGTAGGTATTTCCCGGTACGATGCAGGCTTAGTAATATTAGAGTACTTACATAATAAATCGTAAAATGGGTGAGTATCTTCTACTGTTTTCACGGTCGGCTGATCCACCATTACAATACTGGCAACAGATTTAAATTTTGTTAAATTATCAATTAACTTACATGATCTTAAATCTACAATCAAACCGTGGTGAGCCAAAAAGTCAGCCCCTAAAATTGGTTGGGTTACCTCGGCTATAATAAATGACCACTTATACGGTCGCCTTAAACTAAAGTCCAATGTCATTATCTTAGTACCGAATGTCTTAATCACACTTCCATTTGCCGCGTATAGTTTAAATTCATGACACTCACTCGCGTAACGATTATATTTAGACACTGGTAGAACTGATACATTGGCGCCGGTATCCACCAAAAATTTTAGACCACTTCTTTTGTCCCTAATACACAGGCGTTTACTTACTACTCCGGTGCCGACGTCCGCCTCAGACCGCACCGTATCTAGTTTTTTTCTGCTTCACTCCCATGCTGCTTCTGCCAAGCACAAGGCTGAATGCATTTGTTGGCCTTGCCTTTGTACCGAAAGTGGTAAAAGCACAACCAATTTGGATTTCTCCGTTTCATATGACCTGCGCGATCACGACTATGCGATGCAGAGCGATGAAACTTCTTGTATCCGCTACGCCTACCCGATCTATCTCTCAACCTTGAAGTTTCCAGCTTGTTCAAACGCTGTGTGAGCTGGGCAATCTGCTCTACAAGAGTTGGCTGCGTGGCTGGTACACTGTTCCTTATACATGACACCTCCTGGATTTCTGCGGATCGTGTTGTTTCGATGACTTTATCTGCCATGGTAGCCAGCTTCTCTAAATCTTTCACCTCACTTACTGTTAGAACTGCCTGTATCGCTGCTGGTAAGTGTCCCATCCATAGCATGCACAGTGTTTCATCCGTAAACTTGTTTCTGGCAAGGTCTCTCATTCTGCGTAGGAGTTGAGAAGGCTTTTGTTCTCCCAATGATAATTCCTTCAAGAGCTTCTGTACTTGCCGAACCTCTGACTCCTCATACACTATAAGTAGTCGATTCTTTAAGGCTTCGTACTTTTTAGTGTCGGGCGGTGTCAATACAATATCGCTTACTTGCTCCACGTGCTCACGGCTAAGCTTCGCGACAACCAAATTGTATCGTGATTCATCCGCCAGTTTCTGATTGGCTACCACCGCCTCAAACTGGGCGAACCATAGGCGCGGTGATTCTCTCCAGCAATCAGGTATCCTGCTTGACACGGTAATTTGAGCTAAGGCGTTTTCGCCCGCCTCACCCTTGACTGGAACTGCCGACGGAGGATTCATCGTCACGTTTCCACAGCACACACAATTAGTTTATGAGTCAATATAGAGTCTGTTCACTTTAATCGTCGGGTCACCAATGTCGGAACTTATTATGGGTCGTATGTGGGTTAAATAAAAGATGGTACAGTTCACAACATAACTATATTGACTCAATTTAAAATTAATTACAAACGCGACCCACCCGCGACCCGACAAGCCCGCGACTGCCACGTTGCATAAATGCAACGTTGCATACCTATGTCATGGCGTTGTCGTCTCTACAGTAACATTCATTGCTATGCAGATGACAGCACGGTTCATGGGCGATACCACTGCGGGCCTCCAGGTTGCCGTGTCGAAACTGTGAAGGAACGCGAAGATCTTGTCATTGAGCTCAACCGGACCTTGGATCTCATTTCTACATGGGGTTCCAGGAACATGGTTGAGTTCAATGCCAAGAAAACCCAGGTGTGTGCGTTCACGTGCAAAAAATCCCCGTTCTCTCCCCTCCCCATTCTTCAGGGTACTCCCCTCTCAGTGCGGAATGACCTGAGTATCCTCGGTGTGGATATCCGCTGTGATCTCAATCCAAAGAATCACATCGAGGGCGTAATATCTGCCACATCACGCAGGGTTGGAGTCCTGAACAGGGTGCGTCGGTTTTTCACGCCCGGTCAGCTTTGTCGCTTATATAAAGCGCAGGTCCGGCCGGGTATGGAGTACTGCTCGCACCTCTGGGATGGATCCGCCCAGTACCTGCTCGATGCCTTGGATGGATTGCAGCGGCCGGCCATCCGCATTGTGAATGATGCAGACGTTACGAGCAATTTGGAGTCGCTACAACTCCGGAGAGATGTCGCCTCTCTAAGCGTGTTCTACCGCCTGTATCACGGTGAGTGCTCTGAAGAATTGTTCAACTTGCTCCTCTCCTCTCCATTCCTAACCAGAACCACGCGTGCTGGCTTGCGAAGCCATAGCTTAACGGTCCACACCATCCCGGCGCGAGCCAAACGGTACTCAAATTCGTTTTTGTGAAGCACCGTCAGGCTGTGGAATTGTTTGCCGGCGCACGTCTTCCCTCCTTCCTACAATCCTGGGTCCTTCCGCCGCGGTGTGAAGAGGCACCTTAGCAGGCCGGCATAATTGTTTCCATTGGCATGGTACTGCCATCAGGTGCAATGTCGCCACTATGCCAGGCCAGTATATAAAAAAAAAAAACACTTTAAAATGCCTCATATTTTTTCTTTATGTTGATGTAAATACATAGATTTTTCTAAAATAATTATATTGTACACTCTTTTATTTCCAATGATACCTTGGTACGCAAGGGTGCATGCAAATTAGTATTTTAACAAAATACTTTAGATTTACACTACACCACCCAAACACGATGAATAATATTCAAAAATTGATAAAAAATCAGATTTCCTTGCAAAACTATTATACGCATTGTGTTTGCAGTCACTAAAACTACCACCCGGCTTCGTTATCGGTAGCACTCTTTATTATACTCCGTATATTATCTATTTCCAATTTCGACAATAATTTTATACGATTATTAAAACCACATATATTTTCTTCTATTCATTGCGTGGAAAGTATGTCTTAAAGAAACAATTTTACCTGCAAATGTCTGGAATATGAAACACGAGTCTGACAGAACTTGCTCCGAACCGCCAACTTTTCCAATTACGAGCGGAAAGGACTGGCCAACTCTCTATGTTTTTATTTACATCGCGCGTGTCCCTTAATGGCCGGCTTTGGGTGTTTAAACTAAGTTTTGCCGTAGCTTCACTCTATTTAATATAGGTACTGTCACTACTGCATCAATTTGGCACAGCAAGAATTTATGTAAAATAAAAAAAAAATTGCTATGAATGGCGAGACGAGCATGCCGTTCGCTTATGGTGAGCGATACGACCGCTCATAAACAGTAGCAAAACCAAACAACACCTTGAATTACAAAGCAATGCTTGGCATTTAGTTACGCTCGCCTTCCTGAGACATAGATATCAAGTCTCAATATGTCCAGTAGTTACTCTGGCTACAATGTCTTTCAATCCGAAACACAATAGTGCATTTACTCTGCTGTTTGACTTGAGAAATAGACATCGCGGTGGTACCTACCCAGGCGGCCTCTCAATAGAGAGACCTGCCACCAGTGAGATGTATGAGAAGTTTATAATTTATAAAAAATAATATTTTTGCTCTATGAAATGCTGACACAAATTTAACTTTCAATTTAGGAGAGACAGCATTAATGTAACAACTAACAAAGGCTTTTAATACTTCAGATTTAGTATTTGTCTTAGCATGACTGTAATCGCTTTTTTAGTTTTTACAAAGTTAAATACCACTAATAAACGACTACAAATGCCTCGGTGGTGTTATTAAATTACGGTACGATTGCGAAGCTCTCGGAAGGTCTCGGGTTCGAATCTCGTGTCGGTCATACAGATTTTTTTATTCATGATCAGCCCGAAATCGGGAATTTGTGTCCTATATGGCGATAGGCTCGCCCCTAGCACATCATGGGAGGGAACAAACAAGGCGAAATGTGGGTGCCCTGGCGGCACCTCTGCCTACCCCTTCTAGGAACAAGGCGTGAGTTTATGTATGTCCACGGTTTTGTTAAATATATACTTAAAGATAGATCTAACTAAAGTGGTGGCACGTGTCATATCTTTTTAAAGTCACATGATGTTACAAAGTATGTTACTACGTAATAAATTATATTTGGCTTTAAAACATCCGTCCATTCAAAATGCGCCAATAAAACTTTAATTCCGGCTAAGGCCCGTGCTAGAAAGAGATGGATATATTTTGGTCAGTTCACACTCTAAGAGACAGACGGCTTTTCATATTGACAACAGTGTATATAATCCGATGATATGCGTGTGACCGATGAGGTCGGAAAGTGCTCGAATGGAGGCCACGTAGCGGAAAGCGCAGCGTGAGACGTCCACCCACAAGGTGGTCAGACGACCTGGTAAAGGTCGCGGGACGTCACTGGATGCAGGCTGCCTCCAACAGGTCACTGTGGAAATCATTGGGGGAGGCCTATGTTCAGCAGTGGACTTCCTTTGGCTGATGGATGGATGGATGGATATCGAATTTGTGGGAATTTCTATGGCATTAGGCTAGCGTGGTGGACTATATGGCCTAACCACTTGAGGATGTTACTCTATGAAACGATACGAATTTCGAATGTTCGGGTGTTCGACGTCCGGAGTAAGATATAAGTTTTCCACTTCTAAAAATTAATACTGTTCTCTATTATACTTCTCATGTACGATAGAGGACGTTGATTACGATGTGTTACTTTGTATGCTACGTTCTCTTAACATATCTCCAATGGCAGTTGATTGGTTTCATAGTTACCTGTATGGACGCCGGCAACGCATCAGTGCGGAGGAAAATTTTTCCTCCTGGGTCCCTGTATCTGCTGGCGTTCCTCAGGGCGGCGTGCTATCTCCTCTTCTCTTTGCTCTCTTTATTAACTCTATAACTAATCAACTTCAATCTTCCTACCACCTCTACGCTGATGATCTCCAGATTTACGCTCAGGCTACTTTAGACAGGATGGTTGACGCGATTGCAGCAATAAACATTGATATCCAACACATCTGTCAATGGAGTAAAGCTCACGGCTTGAAGATTAATCCCTCGAAAACCCAGATCATTGTTGTTGGCAGCCCCAGGATGTCCTCAAAGCTAGATTGGACTAAACTTCCTCCTGTCTTTTGTGATGGTATCACCATCCCATACAACGACACCGTTCGCAATCTAGGTCTACTTATAGACAAGTCCTTCACTTGGGGTCCTCAGCTTCGAGAATTAAGTCGAAGGCTGTTTGCTTCAG
Source organism: Hyles vespertilio (assembly GCA_009982885.2). Lineage (NCBI taxonomy): Eukaryota > Metazoa > Arthropoda > Insecta > Lepidoptera > Sphingidae > Hyles > Hyles vespertilio. Next base: position 11,268,337 of record CM042827.1, read on the forward strand.
CAAGGTCCTTGCGAAGGTTAAGCAATTTTCTACCCGTTGCCACGAAAATTTCGCTTGCGCAAACACTCCTACTCCCCATCCTTGATTATGCCGATGTCAGCTATCTTGATCTCACCGAAGACCAACTTAATAAACTTGAGCGTCTCCAAAATTTTTGCATACGGTTCATATTTGGTTTACGCAAATATGACCATGTTTCTGAGTTTCGTCTTAAGCTCAAGTGGTTACCCATACGGCTTCGTCGGAATACTCACACTCTTTCACTATTATACAATATATTATTTAACCCTCTCACCCCCTCTTATCTCAAAGACCGTTTTATATTTCTTCATGATTCCCATGAAAGATCCCTGAGGTCGTCGGAGAACATGAAACTGAGAATGCCCGTACACACCACGACATTTATGGACAAATCATTCTCCGTACTTGCTGTTCGATTGTGGAACTCACTTCCAGATGTCGTGAGACGGGCTAGAACACTGTCATCTTTTAAGTCACTAGTCAAGGAGCACTATCTCACTGAATTTACTCATTAATGTGCTTTTACTATTTCCATTGGCATTTATTATGTATATATTTATTATGTATATATTTATGTATTATATTTTATGTCTATTTTGTATATGTATGTATGTATGTATGTTGTACATATTTATATGTATGTATTACTTTTATTTTGTGTTTTTAATTTGTTAGTATATACTTTTTTTTTTTTCTCTTTTCATTATACACCCTAGACTGCCTTTTCTCTCTCCTGTGTCTTATCTCCATCCAAAGGTTGCCTGGAAGAGATTGCCTAGTGCAATAAGGCCGCCGATTGTACTTATTTTTAATATTATTTTTAATTTCTGTTATTGTATTTGTTTTTTTTTTCTGGTGTACAATAAAGTTTATAAATAAATAAATAAATAAATAGAGGATTCCAATATTTTGTGGAGTATCTAGGCACATAAGTGATGTTTTACGTCTGGCGTCCGAACATTCGATTCGTATCGTTTCATAGAATAAGAGGCCTGTGCGTTGCAGTGGGAGGTATATGTTATTATATTTTGTTGAATGTTTCTAATCGAGTCCATACCAATAACAATAAATAACAAAATAAAATGTAACAAAATTCACTAACGTTATCTATCGATGCCAAATGTTGTATCCTCTTCAAAAGTAGTATTGTACTATACCAGCCCATGTATGTCCCACTGTAGGGCACGGGCCACTGCAATCGACAGTACGATTGAGAGGAGTTAGGCCATATAGTCCACCACGCTGGTCTAGTGCGGGTTGGCGGACTTTACATAGCATACTTTTTTTATTTTTGTAACTTTCCTTTTTTTATTCTTAATTGTGATGGACGAAGAACTAGATCACACAACACAAGGAATCCTAATGTGGGGTCTAGTGCTATGTATAAACTTTTTATACATTTTACGGAGTCTAATAAAGTTATTATTTTATTATTAAATAATTTTTGTAACTGCGGTATGAAAGCACCATGAAAATATCGGATATCCATCGTGTCGTGATCGTCCCGGTCGCTACGAACAGTCCCGAGGCCATCAAACGGTTTTACGGCGGTTTTTACTGCTTCACGCATTGTGCGGACGATTGAAAATTCAATGAGTATAGTGGAAATTCCTTCGTTAACGCGGAAAAATTTAATCAGCCAGTGGGTCCAACCCGCTGTTTCTTTTATTTAATTAAAAATAATCTTTTTCCCTTCTAAATGTCCTTTTTGGGCATTTGTAATTGGTAATGACAGTGGTATGTATTCTTCTGAACAAAATTAAAAATTAAAACACAATTTGGTAATTACATCGATTCAACTACAGCCGAAAAAACTCAGTAGTAGAGTATTAGTCTAGAGGCCGCGGGTTTGATTCCCGCCATTAGACCATTAGACCAAACGGTCTAGTAGCATAATCATTGTGAAATGTGAGATCTTCAGTTCAATTCCAGGGTTGACCAATCCGCTGTTTTAGTTTCGAAATGTTTCAGATGGGATAACCAGGGGGGTTACTCTATAAAAATGATACGAACTTTGAATGTTCGCTTGTTCGACGCCCGGGATAAGATATAAGATAACCTCCTCTAAAAATCAATACTATTCTCTATTATACTAATCACTTTCTCCGAAATTAGTCTATAGTTGATATTCTCGAACATTTTGTGGAATACCTATCTATACCTAGTCGTATTTGTACAGGTTTACATACGACGTCCGAACATTCGAAAATCGTTTCGGATCTTAGACTAGCCCCTATGATTTTGATTAAATTCGGAGTGAATACTTATTGAAGCATTAACAACGTGGGTCGGTCGAAATGTATTTAGTTATAGAATCAACGTATTTCCATACACTTCGTCCAAATAAGCAGTGCACGCAGACGTTATTAAATTGATCGTGTATATTGCTGTATGTTTTGTTACTATTGACAAAGAAAAATTAAAAGGTTTTATTTTCTGTACTGCTAAACTAAATAACTTACAACAAAGTAAAGATAGTAGCAATGAGTTTATAAAATATTTATATCTAGCAATGAAACAAACAAATTAATATTTTAGGCATAGATTTAAACCTAAGGATAGGCCCTTCAGTTCATTTGGGGAATCAATAAGACGTCCGTGAAAATCGCGCCTTCTATTAGATTTATTTTCATAACTACATCGAACTATAATACTCAAATAAATGTTCAATTAACTTAATACAACAGATGTTTTAATGGTGATGAGAAGCAAACATATTCAAAGTAGTTGCGATTAATGGAGCGCGCGCACCAGTTACGTCCAAACACTAAGTCTGATTTTAGAGTCACGCTGACCGCGCCCTGACCGTCAGCGCTAACAGCGCTCACTTGCTCAGGGCGTAGTTTACGGTCGGGGGTCAGCGCTGACAACTACGCGTTGTTCTAAAACGCTCCTTAGAAACCCATACATTTCAACTGTCAGCGCTGATGGTCAGCGCGCAGTCAGCGTGACTCTAAAATCAGCCTAAGCGGTTTTCGACCTATCCATATATTTATGTCAATGAAGGTTTTTTATGGTATAGGTAACCCAACAATGTTGGGTATCCACATTATATATTTCGCATTTTTCATTTTCTCTTTTTTCTTATACGACACTTACCACAGAAAACCCACCAGTGAACATCTATAATAGTACCACATTTTTTTTCCAAAAATACCTCTCTTGAAGCAAACCCAGGCCAAGACAATATAGCTAGTTTAATATTCGTAGGAGATGAAATAAGTAATGTGTATTCAGAAAGGTAGTTGCGGCGTACGTGAAATGTTTTCTGATGGTTGCTGACGTCATAGGGTGAAGGTTAGGGGATGAATAAACACTAAAAATATGAAGGGGATGATTCATTGTCGCGAACCATGGGATTCTTGTAGGATCTGCGATTATATTAGGCTGGTATTTTGTTCAAATTGATTAAGTCATTAGAGCACAATCTCCTTCTGCTCCTAAAAGTTAGAGGATGGTTGAAGGAAATTTAAAAAACACACAAGTCGGTCGTGGAATTTTCAGAACTGAATAAACATGAAGTACAAAGCAACTTTGACATTAAGCCTGTACTTTGTTGATACTTCATTATGAAGTATTAAATAAAACAATAAATAAAGCAATGATTGGCAGTCCACTGCGCTTGCAATCCTGAGATATAAGATGTGTCGTATCATTATATCCAGTAGTTACTCTGGCTACAACGTCCTTCAAACCGGAATACATCAGTGCATTTACACTGCTATTTATCGGGAGAAGTAGACATTGCGGTTGTGCCTACCCAAGCGGCCTCATATAATTCTGAGAGAACTACTACCAGTGTGCGGCTTCGTACTCTCTGTATCGAGAAGACCGGCTTATTTTTATCAACTGGCGAATGATAACATCTTTAGTTGGATTTCACTGCATACATAAAACCTACATAAACTCATGCCTTTATTTCTCAGAAGGGGTAGGCAGAGGTGCCATGACACCTTTCCACCTTGTATGTTCCCTCCCACGATGTGATAGGTGGCGAGCCTATCGCCATATCGGCACTAATTCCTGACTCGGGGCTGATAATGAATATAAAAATCCAATATCACTCTCCCCGACCGGCGATTGTTATTTCAAATTGTAGGGCATACCTCCGATTTTTTTAATTAGATGGTACACACAAAGGCACCTATATAGTGATTAACCAAAACATCATGTACATAGCCGTACATATATGACGTTTGGAAACATTCATTTATTTAGTCCCACACAAACCAGTTAAAATTCCCCGTTAAAATGCGAACAGTTAACTTCATTCGGCACCCATCAAGGTTTAAATAAATAATATTACAACTGAAGGTAAAAATGTCCGGTGATTTAGTATTTCCCGCGGCAGTTCATGAATATTAAAGTGTATGGAAAAGTGAGTTATGGCGATTAAACGGGCGCCGCGGGCCCATCCGCACTGAATGCCAGATTGACTGAACGTTCTAGAATCTGAATAAGCTGCTGATTATGAAAATGTCCATTTACAGTACTTAAAAATTAAAATGTGTGCGGTATGTGCTAAAAATCTGGACAATGCAGGTATTTTTTAATGGAATGATTAAGTGACCAGTGCAGTGAATTGACTGCCTCGGTGGCGTAGTTGGACTAAGGTGCGAGTACAAAGCTGAGGTCCCGGGTTGAGCAAAGTGATATTGGATTTTTCTATTTTGACATTTGACAGCCTCCGTGGCGCAGTTGGTTAGACGCCGCCTGTGAAACGAGAGGCCGCGGGTTCGATCCCCGCACCGAGAGAAATGTTTGTGCGGCCCACAAATATTTCTTCCGGGTCTGGGTGTTTGTGAGACCGAAAAGTCTCTCGTAGTTCCTGATACCCACGACACAAGACTCGATCTTAGTGTGGGGTCAGGACTATGTATGTGAATGTTGGGTGTTATTTATTTATTTATTAATTATCAGCCCAGAGTCAGATATTTGTGCCCGATATGGCGATAGGCTCGCCACCTATCACATCGTGGGACGAAACATTCAAGATGGAAATGTGTTCTAGCACCACTGCCTACCCATTCTGGGAAAAAAAGCGGGAGAAAAAAATGCACTGTTGTTTGTTGAAGGACTTTGTAAATACTGGACATTTTGAGACTTGCCATCTTATATCTCAGGATGGCTTATGTAGTTGAATGTCAAGCATTGCTTTGTAACTCATGGTGTTGTTTGGTTTTGCTACTGTCCATGAGTTGTCATATAGCTTACCATATACAAGAGATAGCGGACGAGATCCTTTTTCCGTGTAAATGGCCTATTAGTGTGGGGTCAAAACTATGTAAAATGGTGGGATATAATATTTATTTATTTAGTCAAGTTGATCCATTGAACTTGTAGTTAAATAATACTACGGTTTAAATTCTTACATTAATGCAAATTAAGAGGGATGACTATCAGGGATTAAGTTAACCTATTTACAGAATTAATGGTCGCCTCAAAGATTTTTCTTTTTGAAGTCCCTCATTTAGATACGAATATTGGCCCTCTCGTTGTAGAGTTGTGACGCGTTTCGGCTTTGGGAATCATTGACCGAATTTTCGGTTAATTTTCCTCTTGTATATTTGAATATAATGTAATGGATAGACGAAAGTTAGTGTTTCAATTCACATTTTTTGTAAATGTCATAGCTTTTTTATAGCTGGAAAAGTCAGGCTCCTCTTAGCCGACATACTGCTTTTCTAAAAGCTGACAATATTAAAATTTTTCTTGTCTCGGTTCTTTGATTCATTTGAATCAAAATAAATGGTGCAAGCTTTATAAAATGTACGAAAACTAATAAAATATCAATATAGAAAAAAAAAAACAGTTGTGCAATAAATATAACGCAACTTATTGTAACTCAAAACTATTACTAATCATATGGCCAACATTACCTACAAAATAACTATAGTAAATTCTACATAAACCTGGCTACGAAATTGATAACAACAGAAAATTCATATATTCTGTTACCTATTACAATACTGATATTATTGTATATTTAAGCCAGATACATTATAAATTTGTGTTTTGAATATATTATAATTATAAATTTATAGTTTGAATATCCTTTGATATAAATGAAAAATATGAATATCAGTGAATAAAACGTTATCTCCTATTGTCGTCTTACTATAGTGTTAAGTGATTAAAGTCTCTGCTGGGGAAAAGTCCACGTAAACTGCATATTGACAGCCACCGTGGCGCAGGCGGTTAGACGCTGCCTGTGAAACGAGAGGCCGTGGGTTCGATCCCCGCACCGAGAGAAATGTTTGTGCGGCCCACAAATATTTCTTCCGGGTCTGGGTGTTTGTGAGACCGAAAAGTCTCGTAGTTCCTGATACCCACGACACAAGACTCGATCTTAATGTGGGGTCAGGACTATGTATGTGACTGTTGGGTGTTATTTGTTATTTTGAAGAACTTGATGATTGGATAGTAATCTAACAATAAATGCCTATGAACATCTGCGATACTTGTAATTTCGACTATCCGGCATTATATACATAAATAAATACACCCAACAGTCACTTAAATTACCCTAATCCCACCCTAAGATCGAGGCTTGTGTCGTGGGGATCAGAAACTACGAGAGAATTTTCGGACTGACAAACACCAAAACCCGGGTCTAATGCAGTGGACCACGTAAAAAAATCGGTTTGGGGATCAAACCAGAGGCCTCTCAAGTACAGTCAGCGTCTCACCGATTGCGGTACAGAGGCTATCAATATTTTAAATTACTCGGGACAAAATTTCTAATGTTTGCAATAAGAAAAACACGTATTCATTGCAATACGTTTAATGCAAAACTGACACTATGTCATAATTATATAAGAAACTACAATAGTACTATACTAAATGATAAAACCAGTTTACAATATCACTATACATTTCAAAAACAAAACTTGTTTTCGGCTTCGTAACAAAGGTTCGGCGTTCGGGCGCCGTGTCACAACCCATCTCTATTCTCAACTTTATCGGATAAAAAAGGAATTTAATTACATTTGCCCTCGTCCATGGGACTGCTTGATTTTATGTAATTTCGTTTCATTTTATTAATACGATTAATTAATTTATGTACTGTCATTAGAATCGCTTTATACGAGTAATTGAATATAGACTATTTTATAATTGATATTTTTATTAGTTTGATTTATTACGTCGTTTGGGAATTACATTTTAATATTTGTTTTTTTTTTTAAAGTTATAATTTTACGAATAATTTCTTATTGGTTACTTTGAAGATATATTATACTTAGGCTCCACTGCAGGGCTTGGGCTTCCTCTATAATCGAGAGTACGATTGAGATGGGTTAGGCTCTATAGTCCAAAATTAAGCCTACCCACCAGGCGTCCTCTGACATATGAGAGACCTACCGCCAGTAATTATTTTCTCACTGGAATGTTCTTTTGTGTATGGCATACCTATTGTCTCATCCGCTAAGACATGTGATGGAAATAGAAAAAAAGAAAGAGAGAAAGAAAGAAATAAGCGATAAACTAAAATACAATAGTACAAAAGCGGTGTTATCGCTCCGAGCGATTTCCGCCAGACAACCTTTGTAGATTTATGTATGTACTTATTTATTTTTATTTATTTTATAATTCTGTCATATTTTAAAGCATTATATCCATTCGGAGTGTCGTTTAAAGATCACTAATTTGAATCTAATTCATACATTTCTATTAGAAGTTACATGCATACTTTTACGGAAAAAAACACGTCGTAAAGACATACATGCATAAACTCACGCCATTGTCCCAGAAGGGGTAGGCAGAGGTGCAACCAGGACACCTACATTTCGCCTCGTATGTTTTTCGAAGTCTCTGATTCGAATCCGGGTCAGGCAAAGTGGTCATAACTTTTCTATTCATTATCAGCTATTCAACGTACGAAAAAAAGCGACTTTAAACATTACTTATTACGCCTTTTAAATTACCCAATCGTCGCCTCCATTCAATTCATTACCCTCAAGCCTATATTGTCTCAAAAATAATTAGCCTTATCAGGGTTGGTTAATGTCTGGCGGCATGAAGGGGCGGAGTTGGTAGACCTGACCCGAGTAGATACCGGGTAATCCGGCTATTTGTTGCTCTCAGCAATCCACTGAGCTATAAGGCTGCTTTTACATGGCATCTTATATTGCTTAGTAGTACGAATTTAATATCAAAAGTATGAGGTAAAGTTATACTCGTATTGTAAAGTATTTTATATTTTAATTGCACGTAAGAAGGAAAAATACTTACGGCCTATCTTATCTATCTTAAACAAGGGTTTAAAATAACTACCATGACTAATACAATTCTACATTTCATTAAACAAAAATAGACGTATTTATCTAATGTAGCGATCTATAAATATATGCACCATATCCATACTTCTTTATCTTTGTTTACTGAAACATAATTTGCATCGAAATATCTAATGAAATATCTTTTTTAAGATAGATAGATTATAGAGAACGGTCGTTAAAGATATTATAAATTAACAAAACATTACAGATAGCGATCTTATTGCTGTAGGTGATTTTTTACAATCTTTGGAAGGATATAAGAAAAGGAAAATAAGAGATTTACTTTTATTATCAACTAGCGGTCCGGCTCGGCTCCGCCCGGGTGTACATACGATTGCACTTTTAAAAATGATGCATCTAACTGAGCACTCAGGACAATGAAACATACAAGGTCACTTATGCGTACGACTGATAATGTGCAAACAACAAAAGAATCCATTGTTCAGATCGGTCTAAGACGCGTTTCTCTAGTATTTATGGCCGCTTCTCTACTCCATACGTAAGACGGAATGCTATAGTATGATTTTAACTTAACTATCTGCTGTCGACTTGACGTTGGCATTGCTTTGTGACACTGATGTCTAGATATACACAGCCTTTGACTTTAAAGATAACACGAAATAAGTTTAATTTCATAGGGAATTATATCAGGTTTGTTATGGTTCGTTTTAAAATAATTGGTAACCCCAATAAGCTAATTTATTTTACAAATTCATGTTTCTATTAGCGATACTTTTAAGAAAATATTTGAACATAAACCTATTGGTTTCTCGAGATAATAAATGGATCCAAAATATAAATTAAAACTGGAATATGGTTTTTCACATGTCAACTCACATTTTTGCTATTTAAAGTATACGGAATCCATTTATGTGATTTTGTTTATTTTTTATTTTTTTGCAATGGCGAGACAATCATTCCATTCTTCTTAAAGTAATGGTAAGTAAAAAAAGACAGTAAAAGGGAGTTTGTACGTCGCATAAATGTGACACGTAGGTGACCACTCAGCTTATTGTTGCACTGCGACGCGAGCCACAGCGCAACGCTGGTTTTCAGTGGTCACCTTGAGTGACATGCGAACGCCAGCTTACATACTAACATAAATTAAAACATATTGTATAATTAATGCTTAAAAAAATAACAATAAAAAAACAAGTCATAATAAGGATTAATAAAGTAAGTGATACGACCACTTACCAACAGTAGCAAAACCAAACTACACGATGAATTACAAAGCAAGGCTTGACATTCCACTGCGCTCGCTATCCTGCGACATAAGTGTCAATATGTCCAGTAGATGTTTTTGCATATTTGCAGTTTAAGAGTATAAATTACTCTATCATAGTAAAGCGGCCTTATCCCGCGGTTAGAGTAACAATCTATCTGCTCGCGACTTGACAGCTGGCGGCGCTGTGAGACCGATCGCTCTGGTCCACTACATTACTAGACACTAGTTGTCCAATTATACGGTAAATTATATCTAAGGTGCGTTGCCGGTCTTTTAAAATGGTAGACGAATACATATTAATTGATTCAATCTTTATTCTCCACAGTAAAAAATAATAACAGTTTTAGAGATAATACAAAACAGCAACGTACAAATGGCGGTCTTATCGATCTAAAGCAATTTCAGCCATCTTTAATAATTTTTATTACGACGATAGGCGAGATTAACAAGCCATTCGTCATAAGGGATAAGACACCATTAATTATAAAACAATGCTTGACATTCCACTGCGTTCAATATCTTGAGACATAAGATGTTAAATCTCAATATGTCCAGTAGTTACTCTGTCTACAATGTCCATCAAACCGGAAAACAGCAGTGCATTTACACTTTCTTTGTATGCAGATATTCTGTTCTTTCCTCCACTCAGACAAATTAAATTATAATAACCCCAAAACAGTTTCCATTTTAATAACAATAGTAAACTCCCAACATTAAAGTTGCAACAAAAATAATTTTAAATATTCAGGGTCTAGTTAGTTCGCAGTTTAATACACCCGGTTCCCGAGGGAGATGGTATGAATATTCCAACTCCTGGCATGACTGGCAAGTGCTGACTGGCGTATTGGGACCGTCTGGCAGCCTGGCATTTTGGGACCGAGTTTAGAATAGTCTTGTTTGGTGTTCAGTGTCGAATTATGCTGGCTGTCTGGCGTCATTGAAGGAAACTAATCGTTGAATTTTGTATTGCATATTATTGTGGTGAGATATTAGTATGAGCTTCGATATTGACCATTGTAAACATACGTACATATGTATTTTATTTCTCTTAGTCTCTCTTTTACTTTTAACAATTGTCTACAATTTTCCTACTTCCATTCATTACAGTGCATCCAAAGGTTGTATGGAAGATATCACCGACAAAGATAAGATCGCCATTTGTAAATATAGCTTAGTTTTCTGTGTATTTTCTCATTTCGTGTTGTACAACAAAGTGTCATCATCATCATCATCTCAGCCAGGAATTCCGCTGCTGAACATAGTCGTCCCCCAAGAATCTCCAATAAAGTTTAATAAATATAATTAAATACCTAAACTAACGCCTTTTGCCTAGAAAATGGTAGGTAGGAGTTCGCATTGTATTTTCTGTCTTACAATGTGATAAGAAGAAGTGCGTGGTGGCCTGTTGGTAAAACGGACTAGACGCGACTGCCAACATGTTCACGGTGGTCGCGGGTTCGAATCCCAGGGCACACCTCTGACTTTTCAAAGCCATGTGTGTATTGACAGTCAATCACCACGCACTAAAACGGTGAAGGAAAACATCGTGAGGAAACCTGCATACCATAGCGATTTATAAAAATTTCTATGGTATGTAAGTCCGCCAACCCGCACTAGGCCAGCGTGGTGGACTATATGGCCTTACCACTCTCAATCGTACTTACGATTGTAGAGTAGGCCCGTGCCCTGCAGTGCGACGTATATGGGCTGATACAGAAAACAGAAAAAAATGTGATAAGAGGCGAGTCTATCATCATACCGGACAAATATGCTTGACTGCGGGTTTATAATGAATAGAAAATTCACTGTCACTTTGCCCGACCTGGGATTCGAACCCGAGACCTCCGCCTTGTAATCCTTACCGTAGAACAACTACGCTACCGAAGAAGTTACCATTATGAACAATAGTGAAAAAGCTTACACACAATGATTTCTCAGATTGATGTAAATGTTACATATTGTACGACAAACTATTACTTACGGATTTTATCGCGGATTTGGTTTTTTTTTTCATTTTTTGAGTTTTCGACGTTTCGATAACTTTAAACCTTTGTGGTCACGAGGTGGACTGAGATTTGCACATACAGTTAAACATTCATGTGTCGGGTTAGTTTAGACCGATGTATATATACTTCTTTTGTACTACTTTGTAATTGCAATCATGAATAAACCACAAGTGGTTGGTCTCTTATATGTGAGAGAGAGTAACTACTGGACATATAGAGACTTAACGTCTTATATTTCAGGATGGCAAACGCAGTGAAATGCCAAGCATTATATTGTAATTCAAGGTGTTTGGTTTGATACTGGTCATGAGCAATTGTATCGCTTACTATCAGGCGCACGGCATGCTCGTCTCGCCATTCATTGTAATAAAAATTACATAATCATTTAAACTTTAAACTTTATTTACCAAAAATATTACAATAAAACGGTATCGCAATAAATTTACTTTGTCGTGCCCTTAAAAATATAATTTAACAATCATTGAGAGTTGAACTAAAGAGCAAAAATACCATAAAATTGCTCGAAATTATTTTAAGCGTTTAAAAAGTTGTAAGGTAAAGCCGGGTCGTGTTGCCAGTTAATTTATTCAAAACATTCAGGGCAAGGCCACGAATCATCTACACTTCACACAATGATCCTTGTCGACTTTGCGACGTCACGTCCAGCTCGCTTCCAAGGTTAAGTGTATTTGTGTCGGTGGAAACAGAATCCTGATTTACATAAATTGTAATTAGAAATACTGGGTATATACAGCTACCGAAAAAGAAGTCATGTGGTAGTTTTAGTGGCTACAAACACAAACTAAAGATGTCGCAAAGAGTTGATTTACATATATAAATACACCCAATAGTCATCTACATATTGAGACACACGACGATCGAATCTTGTGTCGTGGATATCAGGAACTACGAGAGACTTTTCGGTCTCACTAACACCCAGAGCTGAACGAAATATTTTTGGACCGCATAAACATTTTTCTCGGTGCGGGGATTGTACCCACTGCGTCTCGTTTCACAGGCGGTGTCAACAACTGCGCCACAGAGGCTAGTAGGCAAATATCTGTTTCGATTGCTTTTCAGCTTTACTGCCCGCCCCGTAATCACGAAAGCTCTACCGTAATCGAAACGTGTCGGGAAGTTAAAAAATGTAAAAATTTAACCAAATCCAAGATAAAACTATAAATCATCTTTTAATTTAAATGGGGTTTTCTAGTTCGGGAATTTGTGTTAATATTGTAGTTGCAGGTTAATTCTATATACAGGGTATCTCAAGACTGCTACCGAAAACGAAGTCGGGTGGTAGTATTAGTGACTACAAACACAATGCAACTAAAAATTTCGCAAAGAAATGCGACAATTATTTTTTTATGATTTTTTAAATATCGTCATTTTTGGGTGGTATATCCATAGTTTTTGCTAAAATAATAATTTAAACTCTTTTACATCTTAGATTATTTATAAATAAAAGGATATACACTATTATTTTAGTAAAAAATGCATTTACCACCCAAATATGGTCATAGGATTATTAACAAAAACATTTTTATCGCTTTTCTGTTGCATTGTGTCTGAAGTCGCTTAAACTACCACCCGGCTTCGTTTTCGGTAGCAGTCTTGATGTACCCTGTATTATTTACGCATCTTGAAACAAACAAATAAGTGACATAAATGTTACCAAAATACTTTTTATTGCTGTGACGCAACAAGATCAAGCGTCAGCCGATACTTACTACAAAACGAATACAACAATCAGTACTAAATTCTCAGACGACGTCGGGCACGATGTTAGTTCACTATAAATAAGCGTGCGGTTAATTAAAGACATATTTTTAAATAATAATAATAATAATATAATAATTTGTTTATTTAACCAAGATGGGACATGTTACAAACTAAGATTAACTTGACAATATAACAAAATACCAAAATAAGAAAAATGTACTTACACATGACAAAGCATTGTTGCCAAAAAATGCTAATAGATGGCGCTGTTAGGAGTAACTAAATTAATTTAGTTTCCAAATCATCCGCGCCGCGGCGCTAGACTTTTCATGTATTTAATTAGAATTTGAGTATGTTTAATGGTTGTTAATGTAATATCAATTTCCTTTATGTATATCAACTTTCCATACTCTTTATGTAGAATCTAATGTGATAGACCAAGGAAAATGTGTTAAATTGTTGATATATATTTCATGACTAAACTTTAAAACATTGGCCAAGTGCCTCAATTTTATTCCTAAATCTCCCTTCAATGATTCTTTGGCATTGCATTGAACGTATCATTAAGCTTCGAATTATACAAAATCCCATTATATTTATCGTATAATATCTATCCTATTTGAACTTAAATAGCTCAATATTGATAACAGACTTTGCCCAGCTGTGGGAATTAAAGGTCTTATAATAATAATACGACAGCCTCTGTGTCGCAATTATTCTATGGTATGATTCCAAAGCTAAGATTTCGGGTTTGAATCCCGGGTCGGGCAAAGTGCTATTGAATTTTTCTATTCATTATCAATCCGAAGCCCCCATCACATCGTGGGACGGAATATACAAGGCGAAATGTGGGTGTCCTAGTACCACCCCTGCATACTCCTTCAGGGAAAAAAAGGCGTGAGTTTATGTAAGAAAAATAATAATAAAGCGCCAAGACCGCATCTCTTTTGAGTATACAATAAAATAAAATGTTTATAAATAAAGAAATAAACTTGTAACAAAATAAACGCAAAGCAAGTTAGTTATTCACAGCACCTGATGGTAAGCACAGAGCCAACCAGATAGGATATAATTATTAATCTAACATATCTTACTATAAAAACCGTTCTACTTGACCGCACGCGCCACATGTTAATAAAAAAAACTTCGTCACATTTGTTATAGGGCTGGGAACTACAAGCCAGCTAAAGCACCATGGAATAATTACATTCGATATTGCATGTCTGAATCGATTACTAGAAATCGTATATATATTTATTTTAAGTAGTAAACGAAAATCTTTTCTTATTATGTTAAATACTTGACTTGTTGAATATTTTTTTTATTATATTTCAGTAATCGTCGCGACGTTTCAATATTATTTTTATAACGTATCATATACATAAACTCACACCTTTTTCCCAAAAGGGATAGGCGAGGTGCAACAGGACACTGACGTTTCGTCTTGTATTTTCCGCTCCACGATTTGATAGGGGGCGAGCCTATCGCCATATCGGCCCAAATATATGACTCAGGGGCTGATAATGAATAAAAATTCAAATTTCAACCAACCCGTGATTCGAACCCGAGATCTCAGCTTTGTATCCGTGTCATAGTACAACTGCGACATCGAGGCAGTCCGATTATTTCTATAACAGTTTTATAAATGTAGCGTTGCAATGTGTTAACAAAGTTTATATTTTGTCAGTCTTGGTTCAAAGTCTTTCGAACAATAAATTATATTTCTAATTTAAAACGTTCATTCGACGGTAATCAATCTTGCTCCATTTATGTAATTAATACTTATTCACCGTCGGCACTGAGGTAATTAAAATAAACAGGCTAATATTTCGACAACCTCTGTGGTGCAGTTTGTGAAACGAGGCCTTGGGTTCGATCTCCGCACTGAAACAAATGTTTGTGTGATCCACAGGTATTTGTTTCGGATATGTGTTTGTGAGACCGAAAAGTCTCTGGTAATTGCTGATACCCAAGACACAAGACTCGATCTTCTGTTTGTGTCTGGATCTTGTGAGTGTGGGTTCTGGACTGTTTATGTGACTTTTGGGCGTATTTATTTATTTATTTATGAGTGAGATTTGCCTTGTATTTTTTTCTATTATTTAATTATTATTATTTATTTATATCATCACCAACACTAATTTTTCAATGCATAATATGCAACTCGCAATATCATTAAAGTGTGTACATATCGTTCAGAAAAGTTGTCTCAACTAGTTATATTAAATTATTTACTATACAATACACCTATCACTATTCTTTTAATAATATCAATAACAAAATCGATAGATTTTATAATTTAAATCGATATTCACTTAATCGTTACGTACGATCACCTCTAATGCCAACTGCCGCGACACCTGCAATAGACAGGTGTGTGCGGGCGGGACGGATGTATCGGGGCATAGCGCTGTCCCTCTCGCACCGGGGGTCAGCTGCGTTTTTTATTTTGATGAATTTGTTGTTTCAAGATTAGGTGAAGTAGCCGTTATTTTATGGGTGTTTTGAATAAATTATAGTTTTAATTGAATTTCTAGAATTACCGAATAGATTTCTTGGTTAGTAAAATTATTCAAAATGACTGTATCGGCCTATAACCGCGCAAACAGGATGCCTTCTTGAAATCAACAGTGCTATAAGAGGAACATGGAACACCATCATAGCTTATTGCGGGTTGGTGAAATACATATACCAAACTCAGAAATACAAATCTCTATGGTATGCAAGCTGTCTTGTGCTGTTTTCCCTCCACCGTTTAACTGCTTGGTAATTGACTATCAAATCATACATAGTCAAAGGATTGACCCAGACAATAAACCTTTAACTTGTTATTTTAACTAACTAAATCTTATGATTCCAAGTCGGAGATGTGTCTTGGGAATCGAACCAGTCAAAGCCTACCTCTGTGTAATTTGCATCATATAACCTGCTAAAGTGTCTTTGCAATTTGCATACGATCCCGGCTTTCTAAAATGTCTCAACATACAGATTAATATCCAGTGTTTATCAAGACTGCGACCGAAAACTTAATACACAACGCAACTAAGTTTTAAAACACAGGAATGAGGTTTGAAGGACACTATAGCCAGAGTAACTACTGGACATATTGAGACTTAACATCTTATGTCTCAGGATGGCGAGCGCAGTAAAATACCAAGTATTGGTTTGTAATTCATGGTGTTTGGTTGTTTTAATGCTGTCCATGAGCTGTCGTATTGCTTACCATCAGGCGAACGTCATGCTCGTCTTGCCATTCATAGAAATTAAAGAAAAATGTAAATTGCAAAAAAGAGAGATTTTTTTTGTGATGTTTATGTATCATTCTGTTTGTGGGGTAAATCCATATTTTATACTAAAATCATAATTTAAGCCTTTGCGTTCCATAGTATCGTTGAAAATAAAATTGTTTTAAAAAATTGACACTCTTTTTTGCAATTCGTATTTGCGCTGTGTTTGAAGTCACTAAAACTACCACCTGGCTTTTCATTCTGGATATACACTATGTCTCTGGAAACAAACAGATAATATCTTGGTCGCATCGGGGCCGAAACCAACGATTGGCTGCATGCGGTTCGGTGATTGACACATCCATTTGCGACCGTGACTCGGCGTCCAGATGAACCTTTATACGGGAATTGAATAATAGAATGGACTATTTATGTATGGGTGTGGTTAGGTATCACCGCCTACCGCTTAGGTACCACCGAAATGTCTATTTCTCCCGTCAAACAGCAGAGTAAATGCACTCGTACAGTGAAAAAAATCGGATGGAAACAATTTTCTTCCCTATTTAAAATTGTGACAACGAGTCTGATCCAAGTCTTGTATTTAATATTGGGTTTGGGTAGTTCAATTAAACTCGTTAGAATTCGTATAACTGATAAAATATGTTCTCACTTATATGACGTTATACTTACCAAAACAAGACAGAACAGAAAACATATGTTATTTATATAAAGAAACTTAATTTATTCTTTTATGAATATAATATGCAACAATTTACCCTTTATTCGATATTTAATAATAAATAAATTAAAAATAACATCCAACAGTCACATACAAAGTCCTGACCCCACATGAAGATCGAGTCTTGTGTCGTTGGTATCAGGAACTATGAGAGACTTTTCGGTCTCACAAACACCCAGACCCGAAAGAAATATTTGTGGGCCGCACATACATTTCTCTCGGTGCGGGGATCGAACCCGCGGCCTCTCGTTTCACAGGCGGCGTCTAGGCAACCATATATACCATAATCCATAATCAGTTACTAAATCACCAATAATTAATAGTTTATAAACAGGATATAAACAGTAAAAAAAGTTGATTCTTCTGGGATCCCACATTACGTCTTCCAATCATTTCAACGTAACATACAGGAAATGATCAAGTGAAGTATGTCGCAGAATTTCTTCCCCATCACTTTCACCATTCTTTCGTGGGAAATTCGTAAAGCAAGCTTCAACTGATCTCAAACTACGTAGATTAACCGATAATTAATTTACTTACAACTTTTGTTCTCTTGTTGGAAGAACAACCTGTTTATAGAAAGAAAGAACGATTAATTTATTGCTGGTACAAATAGCACATATCAACATGAAGAGAGACAAAATAAAAATAACATTTAACAATAAACTAGAAAACCATCACCTTATACATTATCCCTCAAGTACATAGGCATATATAAATATATTTTTTATTGTGATGAATGGCGAGACGAGCATGCCGTTCGCTTGATAGTAAGCGATGCGACCGCTCATGAACAGTAGCAAAACCAAACAACACCTTAAATTACAAAACTCCTTGGCATTCCACTGCGCTCGCCATCCTGAGACATAAGATGTTAAGTCTCAATATGTTCAGTAGTTACTCTGGCTACAGTATCCTTGAAACCGAAACACAACAGTGCATTTACACTACTGTTTGGCGGGAGATATAGACATTGCGGTTGTACCTACACAGTCGGCTTCTCACATATGAGAGACCTACCACAAGTAACCTACCTACGTAAATCTACCGATTATTTAATTACAATTTGTTGTAATCTCTTATTGGAAGAAAAACCTTTTTAAACATTATCTCGATTGAACATAGGCGATAGAATATGTTCAAAATAGTATACAGGGTATATCAAGACTGCTACCGAAACGAAGCCGGGTGGTAGTTTAAGCGACTTCAGACACAATGCAACAGAAAAAGTTGCAAAAAAAAGCGACAATTTTTTTTTTGTAATTTTTTTCCTATTGCCATATTTTGGTGGTAAATACATTTTTTCCTAAAATAATAGTGTATACCCTTTAATTTATAAATACTCTAAGATATAAGAGAGTTTAAATTATTATTTTAGCAAAATCTATGGATTTACCACCCAAAAATGACGATATTTAAAAAATCATAACAAATAATTGTCGCGTTTCTAAGCGAAATTTTTAATTGCATTGTGTTTGTAGCCACTAAAACTACCACCCGGCTTCGTTTTCGGTAGCAGTCTTGAGATACCCGGTATATACCCGGGTGGAGCCAGGCCGGCCCGCTAGTCAAGAATAATCGAATAATTATCACACTAAAATACACACGGTCAGTTATTTAGATTTGCCAAAACATTGCGTCATTTAATTCTTGGAACTGCATTCAATTAATTCTACACCAATATCCGGAACAACTACGGTATTATTATTGAAATATCACAAATGGCATACAAATGTATCTGGCTTGTACAGTCTCAGTTGATATATAAATATATGCCAACCCGCATTAAGCCAGCGTGGTGGACTATATGGCCTGACCACTCTCAATCGTGCTCTCGATTGTAGAGGAGGCTCGTGCCCTGCAGTGGGACGTATATGGGCCGATACAGTACATATGTATTTACCCAGAAAAGGGTTGGCAGATGTTCTAATAGGACACCGATGTTTTGTATTTATTATCCGTCCCGTATCGTCATTTTGGGCACAAATTTCTGACTACGGGCCGATAATAAATCGAAGAACCCAATATCACTTTACCCAACACGGGATTCGAACCCGAGACCTCAGCTTTGTAATCGTACCGTATGACTACGCCGCCGATTCATTCGAGAAACATCTTAAATTATTCATCCAATAAAAATAATATAGCTCATTAATTATTGCTACATGAAATGGTAATTAAGTCAATTAATTGAATGGAAATAATTTAATTTCGGATGTATTGATAGTAATAAATAAATACACCCAACAGTCACATACATAGTCCTGACCCCACACTAAGACCGTGGGTATATTTTATGTCATTACATTGCTAGACGAGCATGCAAAACCAAACTACACCATTACACAACACAAAGCAATGCATGGCATTGCAGTGCGCTCGTAGTCCTGAGATACAGGGTATATCAAGACTGCTACCGAAAACGAAGCCGGGTGGTAGTTAAAGCGACTTTCAGACACAATGCAACAGAAAAAGTTGCAAAAAAAAGCGATAATTTTTTTTTCCTATGACCACATTTGGGAGGTAAATTATTTTTTTTCCTAAAATAATAGTGTATACCCTTTTATTTATAAATAATCTAAGGTATAAAGGTGTTTAAATTATTATTTTAGCAAAAACTATGGATTTACCACCCAAAAATGACGATATTTAAAAAAATCATAAAATATCATTGTCGCGTTTCTTTGCGAAATTTTAGTTGCATTGTGTTTGTAGTCACTAAAACTACCACCCGGCTTCGTTTTCGTCTTTCTTGTCTTGAGATACCCGGTATAAGATGTTAAGCCTCAATATGCCTAGTAATTACTCTGGCTGGGTATCGGAAACTACGAGACACTTCTCAGTCTCACAAACACGCAGACCCGAAATAAACGCTTGATCCACAAATATTTCTCTCGGTGCATGGATTGAACCTGCGGACTCTGGTTTCACAGCCGGCGTCAAACTAACTGCACCACGGAGGCTGTTAGTATGTATAGCCCATATACTTCTAACTGCAGGCACATGCAGGTCACGAGTCTCCTTTACAATCGAGGGAACGATTGTGACGTTTTAGGCCACATAGTCCACCACACTGACTTTACATGCCATGTAAATTATTGATAGTATAGTTTTAAACTGCCTCTACTTGACTTTCATTTATTTTTGCACCAACTCCTAAGTAGTGTCATTAGTTACTCCATGGCAAATAACAAAGTTAAATTAGCTTTAATTAATATATTAAAATTGAAAATTACATCGATGTAGCAAAAATCTCTAGGTTTTAATGTAATATAAAACACATATATTTTATACGAGTTCTACGAATAAAATTAATTAATGTTGTAACATAAAAATTATTTCTCAGAAGTACTCTTGTTCTAGGTAAAATTATCCTCGAGCGTTTTATATCTTGAATAATAAAAAAATGTTTTTACAAATATATTTTTCCCTAAAAATATTACAAAAGAGTTTTTTATTATTACGTTATTTATTATGCTATGCTTTATTATTTGTTTATTTGTTATGTTTACCTGTTATTAATTGTGTAATTAGTTAAGATTATTTTTGGTTTTATTTTTTTAATGCACGCATCATTGTAACAATTCTAAGAAAACTTTTTCATAATAAGTAATATAAACACTTATCATTGATTTATAATCCGTAATCTGTATTCTGTATCAGCCCATATACGTCCCACTGCAGGGCACGGGCCTCCTCTACAATCGACAGTACGATTGAGAGTGGTTAGGCCATATAGTCCACCACGCTGGCCTAGTGCGGGTTGGCGGACTTACATACCATAGAAATTTTTTAAAAATCGCTATGGTATGCAGGTTTCCTCACGATGTTTTCCTTCACCGTTTTAGTGCGTGGTGATTGACTATCAATACACACATGACTCCGAAAAGTCAGAGGTGTGCCCTGGGATTCGAACCCGCGACCACCATGAACATGTTGGCAGTCGCGTCTAGTCCGTTACCAACAGGCCACCACGCACTTCTATCTAATCTGTATTAGTTGTAGTGATTTATCATAAGTACTATTTTATTCCTTAACCAATATACGAATTCCATATGATAAATAGAGTAGTGATAAGAAGATAAATTCTAACTAGGTGTTTTACAATTTTTTAACACATTATATACAAACACTAGTATTACTCAAGGAATTATTGCAATAAATTTATCCAATCAGAAACTTAATCTAATTATGTTAATCAGAAATAATACAATAGAATTAATTAGTTGTGTTATTGTATAATAATTTAATATTATAATCTTCTCTACTGTATTAACTGTAATCTGTAAGTAGGAGTATGTTGAAGATATAAAATAATAATTAATGTTCTCCAAAATGTAACATTAAAAAACATTTTAAACTACCCCGAAAATTCACTACCAAAAACCCATCAACCGCCACGTGGAAAAAAAAAAACACCGAAAAAAGCCGAAGCAGGCCATAGCTGTCTTTACCGAAATCGCGTGACCTAACACACCCCTACGAGCTACCCCGGGACGGCAGTACCCGCGCGGATCTCGTGGCGAACGCCCGTCGCCCGCCCCGGAATATCCCGTGATACCTGTTAGTATTCTGTGCTGTGTACGTACTACGTGTATGTGATGTGTTAGTGTCACGGAGGCACTGAGATTTAGCAAAAAAACAAAACAAAAAAAAGTTTTTGTGTTTTTAATTTTTTTGTAAAAATTCCACAAATGTTTTCGCGATCTTAGTGTCTCCTTCTGTCGGTTGTCATGTGTCAAAATAGAATGTATTTTGGATTGTGTTTTTATTCGGTTTTTTGATATTTGATAATTTCGAGTCGATTAAGATAAATATTTTTTTTTGTTTTTGCATAAAAGTTAGTGTATTTTTATATTTAGTCTTGATCTTGGATATTTAAGACTGTTGGTAAGTGGTAACTGTTATTACACGTCACAAAAGGGTTATAGAAAACGGGTTTTTGACAATGTTTTCATAAACATATGTTCCATATTTAGGGCAAAAGTATTTTCAGAATAAACCTATAATATCCTTATTATTAAATCTTGTGTATGGCGATGTTATAATTTATTTCACTACAGATGTTTCGCTTACTTCTTTAAGGTTATTTTAGCGTGGGAAATATTTTCCATCATGTTAAAATTGTATTATTTTTCTAACAAGTTTGAGAAGTGTAGTTTTGCATTGGTGTAAACATTTCTATATCTTAGTTTATTTATGTTCTACATAAGATTCTATTTACGAAAATGTTAGAGACTTTTCCTAAAGATTATTTGTTTGGACATTCAAGAATACTGTTACTAATAAATAGTTTTCATAATTATGGTTTAAATAGATAATAAAATAGGAAGTGGCGCAAATCATCTTTCGACATAAGAATGAATTTTGTTTAAACGTTAAAAATAGAAAATCTACGTAATCTTTATTCCCGATCCAGAATAATTTTCAGTGATACTGAAAATGATCTGGAATTGAAAATCCTTGTCGTTTTAGACATGTAGTATATCTAATATATTCTTTAATTAGGATAATGATGATTTAGAAATTACACAATAAAAATAATGGTACAAATGTCGGCCTTCACACATTCGGTAATTTCTTACAGGCATCAGAAATTCTTGGAACTATACTAAATCATTTTTTATGATTCTGGATAAAATCTTAGCTTAAATATATTCAAGACAATTTGCTGTAAGATTTATGTTTTTAGTCACTTTGAGTTGCTTTGCTATTTTAAGATCTATATAATTTAATTACCCGCCATTTCATGTCAAATATCACGACTTTTCCAATAAATAAAGTGACAGAGAAATTATAAGAAATATGTCAAAGAAATCTTGAGTTTAAGCAATTGAGTTTCAGAAACAAGCTTCTTATAATGTTGTTACGCTTTGTGTAAAAAAAAGTCATATATTGATTAGATCATTATATTCTAAGATTTTGTAAATAATAGTATGTAATATTTCCTTTTATTTATATCATTATATTGCTGAATTTTCAATTTTTATTTCATAGAATAAATTGGATTTTTCAGGAAGTCCTTTATTCTTGTTATACCAGAATATTATCGGTTTTAAAGGATTTTAATTAAAATCATTTCGCACACGTTTTTTTGGGTTCCCGTTAACTACGTTTTTTATTATATTTTTGAATAAGTATGCATTAAATAAATAATTTAAGACTATACTAAAATTAATATTTTGAGTATTTTCCATGTTTTCTATCTCTAATAAAAATTAAATCTACATTTAGATTTTTATTCAATATATTATATTTATAGAGAAGAAAAATAAAAATGGTACATATTTTCAAACTGTTTGAAGCCATAACATAATTTTACAACTTAATTCAGATAGGCTTTCGCAGAAACTGAACCCGTTATTACGAAGTAAAAATTAATCTTGAACGCAGTTTTAGATAAAGGAGAGTATGTAAAGTAACGCGCAGAATATTAATGTAGAAAGCTCTATTTTGTCTTAGATGAAAATCTTAATAACTCTACCTAAAATGACGCGAGTTTTCACTGTAAAATATTTTAGGTTTAAAATATATTCTTGTGATGTGTTTTACATAAAGATACTTTGTGAATTATGATGTAAAGGAGCCAAAAAAGGTGACAAAATTGTGTCGAATTGCGAGGAAATTACTTAAAAACTAGCAACCCGCCCTGGCTTCACTCTGGTCCAAATACACTTTTTAGAAAATATTCTATTGCTTTGTTCATGAGGAATAATGTGGTATTCTAATGGTGAACGAATTGTTCAAATCGGTCCAGTAATTTTAGAGCCTATTCTATGCAATCATTTCTTTCCTCTTAGTCTTTTCTTATTCTATATTCAACAATGTAGGGACATAATCGTGTTAACTTGTCGTTACGTTGAAAAATATAGAAATAGCTATTACTGTCATACATGGCTTATAAACCTTCAGGTCTAAGATTTAAATCCACTTGCGTTTTTCGCAAAATTTCTTTCTGTATCAGCCCATATACGTCCCACTGCAGGGCACGGGCCTCCTCTACAATCGAAAGTACGATTGAGAGTGGTTAGGCCATATAGTCCACCACGCTGGCCTAATGCGGATTGGCGGACTTACATACCATAGAAATTTGATAAATCGCTATGGTATGCAGGTTTCCTCACGATGTTTTCCTTCACCGTTTTAGTGCGTGGTGATTGACTATCAATACACACATGACTCCGAAAAGTCAGAGGTGTGCCCTGGGATTCGAACCCGCGACCACCGTGAACATGTTGGCAGTCGCGTCTAGTCCGTTTACCAACAGGCCACCACGCACTTCAAAATTTCTTTTCTAGCAACTAATATTTCTGTATCGGAATGTAATAAATATAATACTATCCAATTAGCAAGCGGCGTGTGTGTGTATAATAATTCGATTAGTCAGGTTCTATTCCCGTGCAGACAAATATTTGGGTTAACGCAGCTGTTAACTCGCGCGGTCGGCTTGCAGCGAAAATTTTAGTTAAAATAATAACTGATTACAATATTTATACAGCTATGTTGTAATATTAGGCAAAGGTCATGAGAACAATTAAATAGTATTTGTGTCCATTATAATTATAAGTAATCTATTTTATTGATTTCTTAATTTTTTTCATTAAAATCACGTGACTAAATACCACGGTATATCCTTTGTAGGTATATTTTATATTTGTTGGAAAATCTCTGATGTTCTGACTTAAGTGGGTTTACAATAATTATTTGACCTTAAAATTACTAACATACATACATAAATAAATTGACGCGTTTTCCCAGAAAGGGCAGTTGAAAGTGCCCACCGAGGTCATCCACGTTTCGCCTTGTATGTTCCGTCTCACCATGTGATATCACGAGCCTATCGCCATATCGGGCCTGAATTCCTGACTCCGGGCCGATAATGATTAGAAAAATCCAATATCACTTTACTCGACCCGGGATTCGAACCCGCGACCTAAGCTTTGTAACCATACCGTAATACAATTACGCCACTGAGTCACTCGTTTTATTTAACACTAGCTTTTGCCCGCAACTTCGTCTGCGTGTATATTATAATAATACGGACGTAAAATCAATACATTATATCGCTTCAACAACTTTACACTGTAAGCTCTGCGAAACAGTTGTAAAAAATATATTTTGGTAACATACATAAATCAACTTCAGTGGTTCTGATTTTCACAAAATATAATATCATCCCTTATTTCCACCACCGTAGTGCTTTTTTTCTAATAGTAGTTCACGGCATTATTTTTCGTTTAAAATAAGTGGTGAAATACAAATTTTCATATGAATAACTTCAGCGGTTTCGATTTTGCATACAACATTTCAACCCCTATTTTAAACCCTTTAGGGTTAATTTTAAGAAAAGAGAGTGGGCAATTATATTTCTTTGTAATGATTAACTAAAATGCCAAGTTTTACCAAAAACACTATTTCACCCTTTTAAACCCTCTTAGGGGTTGAATTTCTAAAAACTCCTCCTTAGTGCTACTCTACGTCATAATAGAAATCTTTTTGTAAAATTTCACGTTTCTAGCTCCAGTATTTTCGGCTGTGCGTTGATTGGGCACTCAATAAATCATCCTATGCTCACAACACTTCAACCCTTATTTTTACACCTTTAGGGTTAATTTTAGAAAAATAAAGTATGCTGTTATATTTCGTTTTGATTGGCTAACTAAACTGCAAAGTTTGATAATTCTAGCTTTAACAGTTTCCATTTTCCATACAACAGTTTTTTACCCTTTTCACTCCCTTAGGGGTTGAATTTCCAAAAAATCTTTCTTAGTGCTACTCTACATCATAATAGGAACCCTTGTGCAAAATTTCATCTTTTTAACTCCAGTAGTTCCGGCTGTGCGTTGATCCGATAGTTCGGTTCTACAAAAATTCAACCCTTATTTATATTCATTTAAGGTTAATTTTAGAATAATTAAGTATGCAGTTATATTTGTTTTTGATAGGCTAACTAAATTGCAAAGTTTGATAATTCTAGCTTTATCGGTTTAGATTTTCCATACAACCGTTTTTTACCCTTTTCACCCCCTT
Source organism: Hyles vespertilio (assembly GCA_009982885.2). Lineage (NCBI taxonomy): Eukaryota > Metazoa > Arthropoda > Insecta > Lepidoptera > Sphingidae > Hyles > Hyles vespertilio. Next base: position 11,294,589 of record CM042827.1, read on the forward strand.
AGGGGTTGAATTTCCAAAAATCCCTTCTTAGTGCTACCCTACGTCATAATAGAAACCTCTGTGCAAAATTTCACGTTCCTAGCTCCAGTAGTTTCGGCTGTGCGTTGATACGTCAGTCAGTCAATCAGTCAGTCAGTCAGTCAGTCAGGTTCCTCTTTTATATATACAGAAGTTCGTTTTTTACATAATTAAAAATATATTCAGTCAACTACTGGTGGTAGGTCTCTAGGACCGCGTGGGTACATACTAGGGATGTTGCGGATGTCGATTTTTTCACATCCGCGGATGCGGATGCGGATGCGGATTTTTGAAGGCTCACATCCGCGGATGCGGATGCGGATGCGGATGTTTAAGATTTTCTATAAACATAGTATATGAATGAATATTAAAATTAAACTATTATTTACGGATTTTATCGCTTACTATTATTTATCGATTTATCTATGTTAATTTTTATATATTTTAACTTCCCGGCATTTCGATTACTTTACACGATTCATGCTCACGGGGCGGATTCAGTATAAGCTCATCCGCTCAGTGACTGTTACAATTTAACTACCCGTAGTTTACAATTATTAAATTAAAAAGATAATTTAAAACATTAGTCTGTCTTTGCTTTTCGATCTACGCAGAAGAAGCTCACAAGTGTCTTGATGTCTGGCAGTTGGTCTTTTGGGTTCCGATTTATTTATGTGTAGAATTCGATCCCTTGCTTGTGCAAGGTTCTAGCCATCTTTTCTATTGATAATTAAATATTACCTTCGTTTTGAGTAGCCCCAAGTGCTCCCAAAAGAACACCATTTTATTTATTAAGTATAACGTCGCCTTTTCGAATACAAGGCGGTTAGGAAGAGGTTCGTAAATCAAACCCACGCTGCAAATAATTGTTCGCTAGGATAACTACTTAGTGGAATGGATAATAATCTTCGTGCTATCGGCAATAATATCTTTAATTCCTCTCAATAAACACCACTTAAGAGGATTTTCATCCACATAGACTCTTTTTTTAATGGGGTAAGAAAGAAATTATTTTTGGAGTACACCTTCAGTGCTACCATTTTCTGGTATTTGTCAACTCTGATTTTCACTAGAAGAATCTAACATCATAGCAACAACAAACGCGTCGGATCATGTCACTATTTCTTTCGCTCCCATTGGTCAATGTCCCGTGCGAACGGCATGCGCCATTTGCCGGCACCGCCAAATTTCTGTCTTGTCTCATTTTGTATTACATCCGCATCCGCATCGATTATTGCGGATGCGGATGCGGATGCAGATGTCCAAATCTATGCGGAAGTTCCGCATTTGCGGATGCGGATGCAAATATTCGCATCATCCCTGCTACATACCACCGTAATGTTTATTTCGCGAACCAAACAGCATTGTAAATGCACTGTTCAGTTTCAGATTGAAGGACATTGTAGCCAGGGTAACACACATTGATGATGTGGACACATTGTTGAGATTAACATCTTATGTCTCAGGACAGCGACCGCAGTGGAATACCAAGTATTACTTTGTAATTCAAGGTGTTGTTTGATTTTGCTACTATTTATGAGCGTTCGTATCGCTTACAATCCGGGGAACGGCGTGCTCGCCTCGCCATTCATTGCAAAAAATAAAAAACTAAGCATAAAGATTTTGACACATCTGCCTACCCTTCAGTGACACAATCGCAATATTACGCAAATATATAAATAATTTATCAACTATTGGACATCTACAAGAATATCCCGGTGATCTCACACTCAGTAAGAGCGTTACAAGTTACCGTCACGCGTAAAACCGGAATATTTGTAATTTCATAAAACAGTGATTTTATTACTCCGTGCTCGCCAAATGTTAATAATAGCCTTGGTTCGAGGTCGCTGTCGCCCAAATACTGGAACGCAACTTAAATATAAGTTGCGCTAAACTACGTTAATCCCGCTTAAATGTACTGGCTAAGAGGGCCGTGCGCTGTTAAGAGCAACTTATTATTTGAATGACGTTCTAGTATTCGTGCGTGTATCGCTCATATTAACGGGGAATTGTGCATTTGAACTTATGGTTTTAGATAAAAGTAGTTTTTAATTGCTGTAATAGCGAGACGAGCATGCCGTATGTCTGATGGTAAGCGATACGACCGCTCATGAACAGTAGCAAAACCAAACTCCTTGAATTACAAAGCAATGCTTGGTATTCCACTGCGCTCGCCATCCTGAGACATTAGATTTTAATCTCAATACGTCCAGTAGTTACGCTGGCTACAATGTCCTTTAAACCGAAACACAACAGTGCATTTACACTGCTGTTTGGAGGAAGAAAGAGTCATTTTATGGTTTGTAAATTAATCACAAACAATATAAACTGGAATTGGGAACAAATAATTATCTAACTCCCAACATCCGTTGGTCTGCGAAAACTCAGTATAGACATATTGATTAATCTCAAGATTCGAATCTCCCATAATAATTACATCATCACATTCATTTGCGTAATAGACTATATCAGATCCACTGCAAATAATCATCTGTATTTACGTCACCGCTGACGTCATCGCCAGAATCAATTCCAAAAATAAAATTAATTAACCGAAAGAAAAGTTTCCTTTCTTCCATCCGTCCATTAATTTGTTCCATTGTGTGTGTTTTGTCTTCTGACCACACACCACCTAGTCTTGTGTCGTGAGTATCAGGAAGTACGAGAGACTTTTCGGTCTCACAAACACCCAGACCCGAAACAAATAAAGGACATAAATAAATACACCCAACAGTCACATACATAGTCCTGACTCCACGCTAAGGTCGAGTCTTGTGTCATGGGTATCAGGAACTACGAGAGACTTTTCGGTCCCACAAACATCTACACCCAAAACCAATAAATAAAAGACATAAATAAATGCACCCAACAGTCACAAATATAGTCCTGATCCCACATTAAGATCGAATCTTGTGAGTATCAGGAACTATAATACATTTTTCAGTCTCACAAACATCCAGATCCGAAACAAATACCCGTGGATCACACAAATATTTCTCTCGCTGCGGGGAGCGAACCTGTGGCCTTATGTTTCCCAGCCGGTGGCTAACCAAGTATTTATAGCCTCTATGGCACAGGTCATAGAGACCGTAAATACTTGGTTTCCTTTGATTTTTGAATGTGGACTCGGTTTTATAGTACCCGACGACTGGACCTGTATTTTCCAAGAGAGCTATAATCTTTTTGTAAATAAGTATCCCGTACAAGATTGTGAAACTGTAATGACCCAGGCAAATATGTTTTGGTGTAACCAATGCATTTACAATTCGATATAGTATTGCACTGGAGGTAGGTCTATCATATATGAGAGGTCGCCTCGGAAAGTACGGAAGCTACTTCTAGTCTCTACAAGGTCCATGTAGTTTACAACTCCAGATGATATTTGCATACTGCATGGTTTTACTCTCATTCTGCCAAAGACTACACTCCCAAAGTACTAGGGCTATTAATAGTCTATAGCAGTGTTTCTTAAACTGTAAATCTAGCCATTGACCACTTAGTCTACTGGTTTAGCTGTTTGTTAACATACTAACGAAATGTAATAAATAAAGATTCTTTCTATCTTTCTGAAAATAAGATATACAAAAAATATTTCAAAGATGGCCTTGGTACGGCTATCGGACCAATGGAAATGCTTTTACTGGTGGTAGGTCTCTCATATGTGAGAGGCCATCTGGGTAGGTTCCACCGCAATGTCTATTTCTCCCGTCAAAAAACTGCTTAAATGCACTGTTGTGTTTCGGATTGAAGGACATTGTAGCCAGAGTAACTACTGGACATATTGAGACTTAACATCTTATGTCTCAGGATGGCGAGCGCAGTGGAATGTTGCTACTGTTTATGAGCGGTCGTATCGCTTACCATCAGGCGAACGGCTTGCTCGTCTCGCCATTCACTGCAATAAAAAAAAAAAAATAATAATGTTTTCAGGGACCACCGCTCAAAAACCACTGGTTTATAGTAAACAAAAGTAGTTCCAATGACAAAATTAGCTCCTAAGTGTCATATCGTAATATTCCACTGACAAACGCCTTTCATCAATAGCTATAATGGAGGGACAAAATTGACAACACGCTGCAAATGGTGCGCATATGAATACCATTAGCATAATGTTATGTGGAGTTATCTTTATGAGTGGATGTCACGCTACGCGCAAATATAACGCTGTTTGGCTAGTGACGTGACAGATTTGGGTAGTATGTTTTTTATAGGTTTTTGATATCGGAAGTAGCTCGGTATTTGATAGCTTTACCCTTTGAGCTACTATCATTTTTATAGATTTATGGTGTGAGCTGCTATGACGTGAAATTCACATCATTCATAATATTTTAGAACATAGACAAGATGGCTCTCTATATATTTAGCTCAGATATACTCTTAATGGCCTTACGATATGAGCTATTGTTGTGTACAATACCGGGTATCTCAAGACTGCTACCGAAAACGAAGCCGGGTGGTAGTTTTAGTGGCTACAAACACAATGCAATTAAAAATTTCGCCTAGAAACGCGACAATTTTTTTTATGATTTTTTAAATATCGTCATTTTTGGGTGGTAAATCCATAGTTTTTGCTAAAATAATAATTTAAACTCTTTTATACCTTAGAGTATTTATAAATAAAAGGGTATATACTATTATTTTAGGAAAAAATGTATTTACCACTCAAATATGGCCATAGGAAAAAAATAACAAAAAAAAAAATTGTCGCTTTTTTTTGCAATTTTTTCTGTTACATTGTGTCTAAAGTCGCTTAAACTACCACCCGGCTTCGTTTTCGGTAGCAGTCTTGATATACCCTGTATAAAAGAATAGTTCTTTAAGAAGTAGCCAATATGGTTCTTAATGTAATTTACAACAAACAACATAGGTTTAAGACAAATAAATTATGAAATAATACCCAAATGCCACACACATTATTTTGCCATCATACTAAGTTTCAAGTATTGTTACTCAGGTGTTAAAAAACCATGAATATATGTATGCCTCATAATACAGATTCCAGTCAAATATTTGACGGTCACACTAACATATTTCTTAGTTCGAGGATTCAATGGAGATTCGTTGGTGTATTATTTTCAGTTTTTCCTTAATCAACTGCGTCGCAAAGGCCATAGTTTCTTACATTTCTCACGTCATATATGCAAATGTCACGCAATTTAGATAGTTCAGAAACAAGTTTTTCAAACAAAATACTTGATCGAGTTTTTCGGAAGTAGCCAAGTTGACCCTTAATGCCATTAAAATATGAGCTATTGTCACGTTATATACAAATGTCACGCTGTTTGGATAGTTATGAAGTTCCGCAAACAATATTTGTAGCAAAGTTTTGAGGAAGTAAACAAGATGAACTCTCTGGTTGGAGACGATTATGAGCCAGTGTCATGCTAGACTCAAATATCACGCATTTTACGAAGTTATTATGCGATATTTTTTGGTATTGTAACAAGTATCAAAACTGTTTATATTATGGTATCATATATCAATTTTCATCTCTTTGTTTTAAAGCTACTGATCACTCGATTGATCAAGTAGTAGTAAGTATAGGCTATGAATTAATAAACCTTGGAGGTAGCTATCAGTTCAAGAAAATATTTATCTTTTATTTGAAAACATAATTTTAATTATAAAAAAATAATATTCCGAGTTTCTATTGTTATTTAAATGGAAGTTATTTTTAGTGATGGTTATTATAATTTTTTTCTATATGGACGAAAATACTGTGAGGACACCTGCCACAAAGAAAGCAGTTTAATTGCACTGTTGTGTTCCGACTAAGTGGACATTGTAGACAGAGTAACTTCTCAACATATTGAGAATTAACATATTATGTCCCAGGATTGCATTTTATTCAAAGTTTTGTCTAATTTTGCTTATGCCCATGAGCGGTTGTATAACTTACATTCATTAAGATAAAATAAAAAATCTAAGTTTATGTATTTATGTACAAGAAAGCAGTCTTAATCACCTCAAGGGTATAGGCGTGTTATCTATTACAACATTTACAGTGATTATGGTCATTGAAAGCTGTTTCACGCTGTTAATTTAGTCCCATTGCGTCGGTAAAATAATCTGACGTTCATGAGTGTCTGTCACGCCACGCAATGTATGAGGATGTTTGGCTAATCACGTGATAAGCGTGCGATTGTTCCCAACTTCTGGCAATATATTAAGTTATGATTTACATGGAGCTTTTCTAACATTTAGAATTTTAGTTTTGTTTTTCTTAAATGCGTAGGTACGAATAATTATTGAGCATAGTTGTTGGTGATAAAAGTCTCTCTTAGTTTCTGAATACAATATAAAATATGGATGTTATGTTGGTAACGATAAGTAAGTTAATGTTGAATTAATATATTTTCATTACTTTTGCACTCATGTTAGAGAATCGTTTATTACACAGCAATACTTAATATCTGTTCCATTGCGTCGGTAAATAGTCTGATGTTTTCATGGGCGTCTGTCACGCCACGCAATGTATGGCGATGTTTGGCTAATCACGTGATAAGCGTGCGATTGTTCCCAACTTCTGGCAATTTATTTACATGAAATTATTGTATCACTTAGGAAAAATATCCTGTTAGTTTTCGTTTGAGGTCGACTTAGGATTATGTTTTTTGTTACCGATAAAAATTATAACAGTAAATGGGTTTTAGTTGCCTAATAGCCGTAAAGTATGTAGAATTACAATAATAAGCATCACGCTTGCTTCCCATAGTGGTAAGTAGGTACTATGAATCTCAACTTTGTATTTTTTTCCATCCTAACCTAAAACCGTTTCCACCGATTTATTTCCATTGCTTTGGTAATCCCATGTAATCTTCATGAGGTGCTGTTACGCCACGCAATGTATATCGATCTTTGACTAATCACGTGATAAGTTCTAGCTATTTATTAACTCGGAATTATTGTAACATGTAATATTTTTTTTGTAAAAGCTGACTTGAAACAACATTAAATATTTGTGAAAAATTCTGGTATTTAAGCAAATATTATTATTATTTCTCTTTATTTTAAATCTTTTTTTTTTTACATTTTTATATATATAGTATAAAAACAAAATACATATAAAAATATAAAAATTCATCCAACAATGGCGAGGCTCGAGACCCAAGCCACCGGTGGTTAGGACCCCAAAGTGAGGAACCTCCTCACTATACGTGCCGTGTCAAGCAATACTGCCTTCTGTATCTGACTCCTGACCCAAACGCCGATTGAGAGCCTCTGTAGATGTTGGTCGAGGCTCTTTGGTATCAACCCATGAGCAGAAACGACAATCGGGACAATAATTGTTGAGTCGACATCCCACATGTCGGTAACCTCGTGTGCCAAATCTAAATATTTAGACATTTTGTCTTTTTCGGCTTTGACAAGGTTATCGTCATGCGGAATGGTGACGTCAACAAGTATAGCCCGGCGCGCCAATCGATCTATTATCACAATGTCAGGCTTATTGGCTAGAATAGTCCTGTCTGTGATAATAGATCGATCCCAATACAGCGTTGCATGACCATTTTCGAGAACTGGTTGGGGCACATACTGGTAATATGGCACTTCAGGAGTCACAAGTCCATATCGAAGGGCAATTTGCTGGTGTATGATCTTGGTTACTAGGTTATGTCTATGCAAATACTCGCCGTTAGCAAGATACGAACAACCGGAAATAACATGCCTGATAGACTCACCAGGACGGTGGCATGCCCGACAGATGTCGACCGTACCGTCCTTCAGGATGTATTTCCTATAGTTGTTCGTCTTAATAACTTCGTCCATAATTGCAAAGACAAAACCCTCGGTTTCCCCAAAGAGGTTACCGAAGCGCAGCCAAGACACAGACGCTAGTCGGTCCACATCAGGCCCATGAAGGGCTCGATAGAACCGACCGTGCAGCTCTTTGCTCTTCCATATGTCCTCGCGATCCTTAATGCCTACCACCAGAGGTTTCCGCCAGTTCTCAATCGCCAAAGAGAGCGGGGTAAATCCTTTATCTACCATAACTACAACCCTATGCATATCCACATCACTGTGAAGGAAATAATCCCTGAGATTGCACACCTCGCGATTATGCAAGTCCTTAGCATTAAGAATACCTCGGCCCCCACATCTCCGCGGGATGTACAATCTCATCACTGATGATCGTGGATGATGCATACGATGTGCAGTTAGGAGAGTTCGGACTTTACGATCCAGGGCGTCCAATTCAGTCTGAGTCCATTTGAGTATGCCAAAAGAGTATATGAGTACAGGCATAACCCAACCGTTAAAAGCGCGAATCTTGTTTCCACCGGACAAAAAACTGTTAAGTACTTTTGTCAGGCGGCTAAAAAAACGCTCTTTCAACGATCGTTTTACATCTGCACCCATGATACCTAGAGCCTCAGGCATACCCAAATATTTGTAGGTTTCCGTCACAGAGAGGGATCTGAGCCTTACAGTCTCTGAGACTAGTATGTCATCAGAGACCGCAACCTCCCCTCGCTTCACATGGATAACCGCACATTTATCTACACCAAAATCCATATTGATTGAATTGCTAAATCTTTCCGTTATTTTTAACAACTCAATCAATTCGGTTTGTTTCGATGCAAATAACTTGAGGTCATCCATATAGAGCAAGTGAGATATAGGCTCAGAGCCTCTCCGTAGACGGTAGCCTAACCCTGAATCCAACAACAGAGTGCTGAGGGGATTCAGGGCCATGCAAAACCATAGTGGACTCAGACTGTCGCCCTGAAATATACCCCGCTTGATTCTAATCGGTTCGTCACAATCAGGAGGAACCGTACCACCTGGATATCTTAGGACAGTGGTCCACTGCCCCATACAAGACCCAAGGAAGTTGCATAAATTTGTATTAATTTTATACAAATTTAACACCCTCATGAGCCATGTATGAGGCACCGAATCATAGGCCTTTTTATAATCTATCCAGGCAGCCGATAAATTCCGTCGGTTGTGACGAGCCTGTTGGCAAATGGTCATGTTAATGAGAAGGAGCTCCTTAGTACCACGGGACCCATTCATGCAACCTGTTTGGCCGGAAAAAAGAATTTGGTTAGAATTTATATGGTCTGTAATTTTAGATCTAATTATGGAGGTCAAAACTTTATAAGTAGTGGGAAGGCATGTGATGGGTCTATAATTTTTTGGTTCCGTGGTACAACCGGACTTAAAGAGAAGGTGAGTAACACCTGTTGTCATAAATGCTGGAAGGGATCCCCGCTCAAGCGCATCCTGGAATTGCACTGCCAATCGAGCATGCGAACTTGGAAACCATTTTAACCAGAAGTTGTGCAGACCGTCCGGACCCGGTGACTTCCAGTTTTGCGTCTGTCTAATTGCAGTTAGCACATCTTCTGGATTGATTAAAATGGTTTCCATAGCCGGTATTGCCTCGCAAGCTCGATCTACAACACTAAACCAGGAGGCTTCAGTGTGAGAGACAGGCGACGACCAGATATTCGTCCAGTATTCACGCATTTCGTGAGCACTGGGAAGCCGCCCATCCACCACACCTTGTGGAGGATTCTCCCAACATCTATAAACCCTCTTTTGGTCAGTTTGGAACTTGCGATTTTGTTGGAAACGATCCCATCGCCTCCTGTAGCGACGAATGCGGTTCGCCCACGCATAGACTTTTTGTTTGAAGAAGTCTATGCGTTCTGTGACGCAAAGCCTATAATTTCGAGGACTTGTGTTGGTCCCCGAAAAAGCCTGCGTCACAAAACGCATAATCTTCGGCCTGCTGTTTCCTTCTTTAAAAGAAATTAGCTTGCCGATGAGAGTTCGGGCCCTGTTGATACGATCCTCTATCCTCCGCTGCCAGGCAGGCACAGTCACAACACCTCGAGTAGCTCTATATTCTTTTGGGAATTGAACATTAGCCACTCGACATGCTGCGACGGCCGCGCAGTAAAGGATCGAGTGCGTATCAACAAGATCCCGACTGGACTCCAAGTATGTAGGTAACATGGAGTCCAAAGCTCCCATCAGCGCCAAATTTCTTCTATGCGTTGGCAAACGTGGCAGACGCGGTCTACAAGACGCCGATAAAGACGCAAACTCCAAAATCGCACACTCCAAAGCTCCTCTCAGTTGCTGTTTATCTTGGGGACTTACGTTGTCATCCAAATTGTCCGTCAGCTCGAAATCAGCAACAGGTGTTGGTGTTGGGCCTGCCGCTTGATCTCCACTGACGGGCGATACATGGTCTTCCTGGACAAAACATAAGTCTGTGCGCAACCGCTCAAGTGTGTCATCATCCAACAACTTACGCCGCTGAATAAATCGCACTTGATCCGACAGTCGTTGGGATGATACATCAACCGTTGGTTCCAAAGCCTGAAACAGAGACAGCATTTTAACACGATAGGCAGTGAGGTTAATTCCTCCATTTGTTGCCCCAAAGTAGGCCCGCATGACATTCTCATTGATTTCACGTGTCCATCTCATGCGGCGCACTACTCCACCGGTAGCGGGGACCGTAGGCGGGACACTCGGCCCCACAGGTCCCAAGCCCACCGCTGGAGGGGGTCGTCCTCTTCGCTGCGCAGGTCTTGGTGGCGGCGGGGACGACTGCAGCTCGCCGTGTTGGCTCGACGCGTCGTTGTCCGGTGTCACTTCGAATACGTCCGAAGCCGACGCCCACGACGCGGAGCTCGACGAGCTGGGAGATGTTAAATGTGCGTTCCGTTTCTTCCTGGCTTTATTATGGAACATCCTTTTGGTCTTTTATTAACATGTTTTGTAAAATAATTTGACATTGTCACACACTGTCATTCTATTATTTTTTATTATGCTGTTTATTTACACTATTTCTTCTATAAAACATTATGTGATTGTAGAAAAGAATAATTTTGGTTACTATTTAGATATAAATTGTGAATATTCTGTATATATTTGATATTAAACATAAAATATATATATTTTTCAAAAGGATGATCTTTAGGTGTTGCCAGAGTATTATTATATTATTATTTATTATTATTATTTAAATTTTTATTGTACACATAAAAAATACAACATACAGAAACAAAAAAATATAAGAAGTACAAATGGCGGTCTTATCGCTTAAAGCAATGTCTTACAGACATCCATGGGATGGATTTAAAAGAAGGAAAAAGAGAGGGCAGCGTAAAATAAATAATTAAAAGTGAGGATACTAGATAATACTCATACTATCTAAACATAAAAATACACCAAAATAACATACATACATACATAATAAAAAGCATAAATACATACATATATAATACTACAAATATATACATATATACAACGTGTAACAGGATTAATTCACAACCTCAGACACCCCAACTTTAAAATATTATTGCAATCATAGTTTATGCTTTGAAATCGTACTATCATAATTACAAAATCTTTTATTTATGAAATTAGTTATACCAAATGTAGACACTTAACATGGTCACCTTACGAGTTACAAATAAGAGTGTACTACTACACACGCTCGCCGGACACGCACACATGTACACAAGACACATTCACACGAGTACCTAACGCCGGTCGCCGACCGCTGCGCCGCGCCGGCAGAAACAGCTGACAATAAACGAAATACAAATTACGTACGTAACTGATTACTGGGTGGTTTGGTAAACAAATTATTATTTATTTAATCTGTAAGCATAACATTTGTGTTTTAACTATAAAATCTAAATATTTTACTTACTAGATATAATGCGTACGAACCCAACATAAGACAATATTTTGCATGAATCGGCTATAAAATATTATTAATTTCACTTCCGCTAAACTTAGTTCCTACAGGCGGGCAGGATACGGGCGTCATTTATTTTGCATTATTATTGAATAAGATAATAATATAACGCAATATCTAACAACGAATACTAGATTGGGAATCACAACACAAAAAAATACAACAAAATTAACTTACGTGTTACATGGCACTAATGAGGCGATTTCTTTTTAAAATATGTTCGACATGTCCACCACCTTGATACACTTTGATGCACATTTGCGTAATTGTTCACGTAATTTATGTAAAACTTCAGTGTCACTCTTCACTTTTAGGAATTTGCTCCACATTATCCTCCTCATCCTGGATCCTCCACATTAGTACTTTCACTGAAGGATACCAGAGATTTATTACGTCCCCACAAAAAAAGTCAAGAGGCGTCAAGTCAAGTCAGGTGACCTAGGAGGCCATTGCACAGGTTCGCCGCGACCTATCCAGCGCTCTCCGAACTCAGCATCGAGATACCGTCAGACATGCCAATGATACATTATCACCACACAGTGCCAAAGTTCTCATCATTTCAGTGTATTTGAATATTCGAATACCGAAAAGACATCGCGCGCGAAAGTTATCGAAATACATATCTACTTAACACTTAAACACAAGTAGACACAGATAACTGCGGTGCACGACTAGATTTTTTTCACATATTCGGTGCCCATTTAGGGATTGCAATAACAGGATATCCGACACACCGGGATTCCGCATACATTGTAGCAAAATTACAAACCGAATTTAATCACCATTTTAACGTTCCCCGAAATTATTTTTCATAGAAATACCTATTTGTTGTTTCTTTTCATATTGATTTTGTTACAATTTAATTTGTTTCATTTAAGTGCATGTATTGCGCGGGATTTGGAATTTGGATCGCCCGGTCTTGCAAATACCGGGAGTAATTTTTTTCGCGGCGCATCCCTATACCGCCGCGCGCGCCATCGTTTGTCGGATGGATCAAATTGCATTAAACAATAGCTGCATCCTGCTCTATCTAGTTGTAGTTAAATGTGCGGAAAAGAGAATATGATAGTTATTTATTTTGGTAGCTTATTACGTTTATTCAGGCCTATCGTTGTGTGCGTTTGATTAATGATAGATTGCTTAAATAAACTTTATGACTATCGAAATAAAGTTCATTTTTGTTCATTATTTAGTTTATTAGAGTATTCGTTTAGTGATTCATTTAAAAATGATCTTATGTGCTGGAGTTACGTTTCAATTTCGTTTGTTCGGAGTACTAAACGAAGGAGTGTCTGTAATTTACTTGGTCTTAACTAATTATTTTGAAAAAAAATACCTACCAAAAAAAAATGTTGATATCGGTTCAGTAGCTGATTCTGAACGTACTACTTTCCGCTTTTACATTTAAATCTGTTACATGTTGTATATATATAATAAATACAAATTTAAAATGATTTAGAAGTAGGAAATAATATTATCTACTAAAATCTATTTATTTAAAGGGAGAGGTAATGTTCTTTGATTTGCCTCTTGAATGAAGACAGCGAGTCTCACCACAACAGGAAGCGCGTTCCACAATCGAACTGCTTTGACAGTAAAAGACTTGTCCATAAATGTCGTGGTGTGCGCAGGCATTCTCAGCCTAAGATTCTCGGACGACCTCAAGGACCTCAAATGTGAGTCATGAAGAAAAATAAATCGTTCTTTAAGATAAGATGGGGTGAGAGGATAAAGCATAAAGCATTATTTATACTTTAGGGAGGGATAGCTCTATCATATCTTAAATAATCTTGAATAAGCAGTTAAATATTTCGCCATCCTTTTGACGACAAAAGATATGTTATTTTGTTACAAATCTTTTACTGATTGTATGATACGTCCACTTACCATTCGGTGCAATGCCCTGTCTAGGTAAAAAAAAAAGAAAAACGGTTTTATTCTAATCCCGCCCTACCCTAAATCGCTGTCCCCCAAAATTTTTAAACAAATGGCTCCTTAAAATTCACAAATCTAGTATCGAAGGTTAAAAAAACTTGAGCAACAAACGTTGGAACTCGGGTCCTAGACTACGTCGATACAAAAATTTATGTAAAAATTATACGAAAAGAAAACAGAAAGTTTTAGCTTTCAAACTGGCCCAATGAAAAGTCCCGGACGGCGAAAATTAATGATTAATGTACCGTAACATCGAGTTTGAATAATTACGACACTTTTGAACTTTAACGTTTTTTTTGGTGGTTTTTCTGGGGCCACACGGTATGAATAAATTTTGCGGGTGTGGGTTTGAATCCTTGGGTGCTTCTGCTTTTAAACATAATTATTCACGACTATATCCCCAAAGGATTAGAAGAGTGACTACAGGTATACATTTTGTTCATGATACAGAATGGTTTGACCATAATAGTCCACCACGCTGACCTAGTGCGGGTTGGCGGACTTTACATCTCAGTCGTATTACTATGGATTGTAGAGGAGGCCCGTGCCCTGCAATGGGACGTGTATGAGCTGATACAAGCACATGTATTGAAATCAAACCAAAATGTCACGGATTACATCCCAATACAAAGATTGCAACAACTGTTAAATTAAAAAATATTTTCATAGACAAATTAAAAACTATTTTACCTATCGATAGATTTTTGAATTTAGTTCGAGGGACCCGAGCCCAAAACACCTCACTTAGCTTAATATCTATAAAACACTTCATTGTAAAGAACTTGTTATAACTACTACTTGTAAACAGTCTAAGTGTTTAACTTGAAGTTATTTCTCCTTGGGGAACACTTTGTTTTTATAGCATCAAGTTTTCTATTAATTATACTGGTGCCTGTGGGATTTGGCGATTATAAACAAATAATAGAGGCTTTGCTTTCGTGTATTTTTGTAATTATTTTTTTATTGTTATGAATGGCGAGACGAGCATGCCGTTCGTCTGATTGTAAGCGATACGACCGCTCATGAACAGTAGCAAAACCAAACAACACCATAGTTACAAAGTAATGCTTGGGATTCCTCTGCGCCATCCTGAGACATAAGATATTAAGTCTCAATATGTCCAGTAGTTACTCTGGGTACAATGTCCTTCAATCCACTACACTTACACTGCTCTTTGACGGGAGAAATAGACATTGCGGTGGTACTTACCCTACCTCGCACATATGATAGACCCACCACCAGTAAATTAAGATGTATTTCGTTCAATGAGATTGACAGAGACCCTACGTGATATATATCACGTAGTATCATATGATAAGCCATGTTGTTGGCAGTCAAGATAGCATGAATGGGCAGGCTCGCCCGGGACGGTACCAATGTCTCACTAGAGACCGACGTGATGTGACAGCTTTGTCGTCGCGTTTAGTTCGGTGAGTGCCATTACCAGATGCCCAATATCCCTTTCATCTTTTTGTCCATTTTCCCTCTCGCTGCCCTCTCGATTTGATGGGCTGGGAACAAATCTATGACCATCATTTTCAACATTTTTAATTTATCTACTTTTGCTTATACATATCTAACTGTATGTATATATTATGTATAGTTTATAAAATTATAACTATCTTGACTTTTGTGTTAATTTATGCGCCTACTTTGGCAGAGAATGCCTCAGCCATTAAGTCCGCCTTTATACAATCTATACTTATCAAGCTGCAGAGTTTGTTTGTTTGAACGCGCTAATCTCTGGAACTACTGGTCCGATTTGAATGATTCTTTCAGTATTGGGTAGTCCATTTATCGAGGAAGGCTATAGGCTATATCATCACGCTATGACCTATAAGCGAAAAGCAGTAGTGATATTTCTAGCAAATACGAGGAAATTTTGTTCGTTTTTCGTGGTCCGATTGGTCGATATTCTAAACTGATAGTCAGAATTAAACATTTTGACCGCCATTTTAAAACGTGTATGCACCCGGGCGGAGTCGGGCCCGACCGCTAGTATTGTATATAAAGCATAAATAAAATAATTAAATAAGTAAAGCATTGTGGATGTTTATGAGCGGTAGTGATCACTAACCATCAGGTGAACCATTTGTTCCTGTGCCGTACATTGTAATAAAATATAATCCACATTCATTCTTTGATCTGCTAAATAGATAAAAACGAATGAAATATTCGGCGTCGTAAATTGTCTGTTCGGGTATCAAATGCTTTTTTAATTTAAGAAACTGGGTCATCAGATGGACTGTAATGTACGGTATATGTTACTGCGTTTGTTTGATTAAGTCCACGCAAATATTGTGATTGGCCAGCAATGTATGATGTACATGAGAATTTCGTCATGTTTTAATTGAAATGGACGGTGGTGTCTGCATCTTTTCTTTGTAAATAAGTTAGAATATTGATATATTTAAATATTTTATTTTCGGTGCCGCGAACTCTCTCGTTCATTTTTAATTATTTTTGTGTCAGATATTTTCTTTTTAATTGTTATTTCTTGGTTAGCAAATACTTTAAATTAGTACTGTTATTATAATTTGTAGTCCTTTATTTTTTTATATTACATCGTCGAGAGCTTCTGTGGTGCAGTTATGTACCTTCCTATGTACCATAACCTTGTAAACTATGTATCAAAATCGAAATAAATTATTTATGATTTAGTTAACTTCACGACCCTTGATAATCCATCTTCGTTCTTTGAATATTTCCGTATCACTTTCACGTTTCAAAATTATAGCAAAATTAGATATTATAATAACAATATATGCATATTTAATTATATGAAGTGGCTCTGCAGATAGGTTTTAGTGCATGCTATGTAGGTCGAGAGTTGGGGTGTGGTCGCATTGCGGGCGGCTATAAGGCCGGCAAAATTTTGTGCAGCATTCCTGTGGTGTTTAGACTTGTGTGAAGTTACTAGATTTTGATGTCAAAAACGCTTTGACTGAGGTGTTAATAGAAGCGAAAATGTGGAACTATGGGCATCTGTTACCGATTGTTGACGTATTGTAGGCACGTGACAGTTTGCAGCGTTTGGGCGGGAATTTTGAAAACTATTTTTAATTGCGTGTTTTTAATTAAAATTTGTCCTGTATTTTGTTATATTATTTTTGTTGGTTTATATAGTGTCTATTTGCAAAATAAAAGCAATTTTAAAAATTAGTCACCATTCCTATAGATAGGTATAGGAAAGGTAGCATATTTGTTTTTTTTACGGTAGTCAAAGGTAGCCTCGCCGATTTTATGAAACGGTTCTCGCTTTATCACACTATTGAAAAACATTGCACTTTATTTACATACAAAAGCGATTCAAATAAGAGCTCAAACAGCGTGCGTTTAAATCAATACTTTTGGTAGGAAAAAAGGCTTTTTCTAATTTGTAACTGTTAAAGTTCCCTTTGTATAGTCCGGTGTATAAACTTGACAATTGGTTGTTCGTGCATGAATAGACCAATAGCATTGATGTTTATAGTTTGGGCTTAATTTTGAAATCGGTTTGTTGGTTAGTGTATTGTTTATTTTATCAAAAATCCATTTTTGTAAGTAGTAGAGCCACGCTTTTGTCAGTCATGAGTCAGCATGAATACACGTATTAATAATACAAAAGATAGTATAATTCATATTTGACTGGTCTCGCATATGTGAGAGGCTGTCTGGGTAGGTACCACCGCAATGTCTATTTCTTCCGCCAAAAAGAAGTGTAAATGAAATGTTCTGTTACGGTTTGAAGGACATACATATTGAGGCTTAACATCTCATGTGTCAGGACGGCGAGCGCAGTGGAATTCAAAGCATTGCTTTGTAATTCATGGCGTTGTTTGGTTCAGCTACTGTCCATGAGCGGTCGTATCACTTACCATCAGGCGAATGGTTTACTTGTCTCGTTATTCAAGGCAATAAAACATACTTGTAAAATATATTACTTACGATCTTTGAAGCTTAATGTTTACAAGGCGGACTTAATGCCAGTGGCATTATCTCCCAGTCGACCTTTAGGTTTAGAGGCAGAGCTGAAGTAGGTGTACGAATACTCAATTAAAAGAAACGAAGAAAAAATAACTAAATGATTATACAAGTAATTAAAAATCATATCACATACAGCATTATTTGAATTGTGTATTTGATATAATGTTATATATATTCTAATATATTATATAACATAAGGTTATGCAATATTCACGCCGTCTGTGAGACCGCAGACAAATTTCGATATTCCTAGTAATTAATTATAACCGCACGTGTTCTATACATAGCTTCATATATGCTAGTGTTCTTAGTGTGTCTAGAAGTCTTCTTATACCTAGATTAAATTGTCTTTTTACTGGAAAATACTCTAGCTTGAGGTCTGGAGTATAATTATAAATTTTATTTCATTGATTTAATTTCCCGCCTTTCGTGATAGCGAAATTTGTAAAGAAATGGGAATGTCTGATGTCAGGAAGTTAATTGTAAAAATGTTACCACACCCGCTGCCAAATACGTTAAAATATGTTTTATTGCTAAATTATAAATTGAAATGAAATAAAATATTTAATTAGACAAGAAATTCCAGTTTCTCTTGTCGAAACCAGTTTTTGCAATAAAAGATAGATATTCTTAGATTCTTAGTAAGAATTTCTTACTATGTATAGGTTTTCCTCACGATGTTTTCTTTCACCGTTATAATGTGTGGTGATTGCCTATCAATACACACATGATTAAGACAAGTCAGAGGTGTCTGTTATTTATGACAGCCACCGTGGCGCAGTGGCTTAGACGCCGGCTGTGTAATGATAGGCCACAGGTTCGATCCCCGCATCGAAAAAATATTTGTGTGAACCACAGGTATTTGTTTGAGGTCTGGGTGTTTGTGAGACCGAAAAGTCTCTCGTAGTTCCTGATACCCACGACACAAGACGCGATCTTAGTGTGGAGTCAGGACTATGTATGTGACTGTTGGGTGTATTTTTACGATACGAGTACAATGTTTATCAATGTTTGTTGCGCCTGTGCGAGTGAGGCTCACTACATACCCACAAAGTGTTGGAATTATTTATTTTATTGAATATCAGATAACTTCGCGCTACTTACATGCATAGAAAATAATATCTAACTACGCAAATGCATTTACATGGGTGCATTTATAATACACACATACATACCTGAAATTGAGTAAAATTTAATTTTATATTTGTATTTTGTTTAAGTTTTTAGTGTTCTTTAATTTGGTTATTTTGTCGCTTTTCCAATTGTTATTAGTATTAATTTTTTTTAACGTTTTAATTTAAGTCAGATTAATGACTGAGCATCCGAACGTCACTTGGTCCTCGCATTGAAAATCAGCGCTGCGGTACTGCTTATGCATTACCGAAGCATTTAGCTGAATGCGAGGTCCATTGTTGGCGCAGTGATAATTATTATTTAGTGTTTGTGTCTCACTTGTGTTATCTGTTTTGTTTGTATTTCTGTGTCACTGTCCAACAACAAATTCTTCTTTCTTTCTCTTCTTTCTATTTATTTAATATTGTACCCGCGATCTCCGTGAACATGTTGGCAGCCGCGTCACTTAGTTATTAGCGGCATAACATTTCAATTTTCCATTGAATCTCGATATTTTAGCGGCGGTGATATCACAGCGTCACCTTGGGTTATAATCGTGCCAGCGTAATGATTCATCGCCGGTTGTTTTTGTTATGTCGGCTTCGAGACACGAGGCGCATCCTTTATTTATTCATCAAATATTTGGTTTAATACACGCGGGCTTATTCTGTTTATAAATCTATTTTACTACTGGTCATATCGAGACTTAACATCTTATGTCTCAGGATGGCGACCGCAGTGGAATGTCAAGCATTGCTTTGTTATTAAAAGTGTGAGGTTTTGCTACTGTTCATGAGCGGTCGTATCACTTACCGTCAGGCGAACGGCATGCTCGTCTCATTATCCATTGTAAAACAAAAAACTGCAATTCTTATATTGTCCCCTGCCATAACTATAGGCACTAAAACTTCATCTAGATCTGAAAAAATGTGTACAAAAAATATCTAACTAATTCTCTCATCACAGTTAATTTGTCCAAACATTAGAACAATTTGAATAACTGAGCGAGTAAATTTAATTTGGGTCTGTGTCGTCCAAGGTTGTCAGGTTACATTTTATTGTCTTTTTTTCATTCAATTACTCGCTTTAAGGCTTAAGTAATTTCTGAATTCCTTACAAATCACTATTTTCGGTTTAATTGGAGACGAAATGTCTTGTAATGGCGACATTAAATTTTATCTACGTAGTTAGCAATGGCTTAAATCATCACTGAATAGAATATCATAGTCTTTTTTTTTAAATTTATTTATTTAAAGTCGCTTTTTAACATCTAAGGTCATTAGCGACTACAACAATTTACACAATACACTTATATTAATTTATAAACATTAATCAATTTGAGATAACAAATAGTTTGCTTGTAACCTTTTTTACTTATACATTCTTCTGAGGTACTTAGTAAGTTACACTGTTAAATCCAGTCCACATTTGCATTTATTTTTATTAGATTTGGTTATCAAATGAATATGTGTTAAGTTTGTATGTCCTATGCGTAATCTTGTAATAATGACTTGATCTCTCCTGCAGTTGAATGATATGTCGTTTTTATTAAATATAGAATTTCTAATACTAAAAAGTTTACTTCTGTTGTTTGTTTTCCATTTTATGTCCCAAAAAAGTTTAATAGCGCGTTTGAAATGGTTTTTAATTTCATCTGAAGTTGATTTAATTGAGTTGTTGATCTAATTTTCTTCTGTAGCCATTCTAGCTTCTTTATCTGCTTTCTCATTGCCTAATATGCCGTGGTGGCTTGGAATCCAAATTAATTCAAATTCTAAATTCCTTTGTAGTAAATCGATCATCTTTTGTTTAATTTCTATGATTAGTGGATGTATGTTATTAATATTTTGTAAAGCTGTTAAACTGATTTGGAATCTGTATAAATAACATATTTTTCTAAATTTATCATAGTCTTATTAGGCTTTGAACTGTTGAGTTTTGTGTTTGATTCCCGGGTTGGGTATTTTTGTTGTGCACTTTGTTGCGTAGGACTCCAAAATGTTATTTTTCTATAACCATGACTATCTCAAGCCATAAGATTTTATTTTAGATTCATTTCATTTACAATATAAATAAATTGCTATGTACTATACTTGAATCAGGAAATTTTGACCAATATGGCGATAGGGTCGTTTCTCATCACATCTAAAGACGGAATATACAACATAAATCCTGGTTGTGCGTCTGTCTACCCCTTCTGGGAAAAGGCATGAGTTTATGTATGTATGTAGATAGATCTTACGTACCATCAAGGATAGTCAATTTATACTATCATAAATGATAATAAACGGAAATCGAACCCGCGATGCTAGAGGTAAATATTTGGACCTAAAATATAATATAACGCTGTTATTAGCGTCAAAACAGCGGTTAGTATCAGCGTTTGCGGCGACGCGACGCTGCGTTTATTTATAAAACAGCGACCTAGATCCTAATACAATCGCTGGAGGATTCAGCTAATTTTATTGACCAATTAAATGATTTTGGTATTCGTATCTGTCGGTATAAATTATAGAAAACTCATATATTATACATACATGCCGTATTCTTAAAAAATCTAATACTGATACATTTGTTTATTAATTAAAATTAGGAGAAATTAATCTGTAATAGCCCATGTAATTCCACTTTAGGGTTTCCTCTACAACCAAGAGTACGATTGAGACGAGGACAAGAGTACGGGTTAGGCCTATAAATAATACTATATTAAATTAATAAATACAGTTATATACATTGTCTCAACTTCGCATGAATATAAGAAACTTGAATTTTTTCATGGAGCTACGAGAGACTTTTCAGTCTCACAAACACTTCGAATAAAAATAAAAATGGGTAGTGATTTGGTCCTTCTTACTGGTACTTACTTGTTACTGGTAAAGCTTATCTTTACTCAATTGTTTAATGCTACGTTGGAGCTGTTTGTCTTCCAATAAACAACTAATTTATGGATAGGCACTGTGGTATATTTTCCACCATTACTTACGCTGATCGCTATCTCACTGTAAACAATGCCAAAAATAAAAAAGAAAATATTTTTATCTTCTTATTACTGTTTTCTTTCAAAATTTGAATATACATAATGCAAGTTTTATTTCTTAGACAAAGAGAATTCTAACAAAATCTTAATTTTTCTTACAAAATTGTGATATTATTTCGCGCCATGATGTAGCTGGAACAGAAATACTCATGAGTAATCAATGGAGTAAGGCGGTAACGGCGAGCTCGGTCAGTTGGCGGCTCGCCAAACGCTCGTCGCTTGTGCCGCGGTGTGAGGCATGAGCGGTAGCGATTTTGTTTTAATTTTAAGTTTTAGTTATTCTTTATGTGCGTGGGTTAGATTGGACTGGATTAGATTGTGAATAAGAAGGTTATATGTTTGAAACCCGAGGAGTATCTTAAAGGTCGGGGAGGCATGTGTGTATTGATAGTCAGTTTAAAAACACCCCTAAAAAAAAACAAACATTATGAGAAAACTTACAGATACAGGTAAAATTTTCTATGACATATTAAGTCAATAAAAATAGGGACAGAATAATAATATCGACAAGAACTAATGTTTTTTGCCTACTGTTTTAAAATTACTGACAGTTTTAAATAATAGTAATTAAATAATTACTATAATTGTCTTGCTAATGTAGGCCTAAGATAAAGCCGAGAAAAAATGTAAATTTTGAGTAAGTTTTTAGTAAATTAAATTGTGAATAATAATATCGGCGAGATCTACTGATTTTTTGTCTAATGTTTCGAAATTCAGACATGATATAAAGAATATTATAACTATAGTAATTAAATAATTATCAATAATGAATGTAATATTAGTCGTTGTTTTATTAATATAAGCCTAACTTAAAGCTCCAAAAAAATTTTAGATAAGTTAAGTACGTAAGTTGGTGGCCTGTTGGTAAACGGACTAGACGCGGCTGCCCACATAATCACGGTGGTTGCGGGTTCAAATCCCAGGGCACACCTCTGACTTTTCGGAGTCATGTGTGTATTGATAGTCAATCACCACGTTCTAAAACGGTGAAGGAAAACATCGTGAGGAAACCTGCATACCATAGCGATTTATAAGAATTTCTATGGTATGTAAGTCCGCCAACCCGCACTAGGCCAGCGTGGTGGACTATATGGCCTAACCACTCTCAATCGCACTGTCGATTGTGGAGGAGGCCCGTGCCCTGCAGTGGGACGTATATGGGCTGATACAGTAAGTACGTAAATTAAATTGTGATATTTTTTATATTTTTGGCTTCAAGCCAGAGGTTTGAGGTAGATTGCGATATCGAGGTATAAGTTAAATAGAATCTGATAAACCTGTCTTGAGAGAAACATTTCGTTGATAGTGTCTTCAATGTAAAATATTTGCGGTGTCGCAAAAAATACTTTATCTTTTCGCTCTGAAAGTTTATTATTGAATAATGCACCCGTATTATTACTATGTCTACATCTTGGGTTTAAAATCTTTTGTTAAGATTAAAAAACATAATATACTTCAGGATGTGGTGCCATGTTTTAGGTGGTTGAATCCTAGTTGCGTTTTAAGTCCAGCGTTTGTGTATCCTGTGACGGACAGACAGACTTTATAATCTACAAGTAAAATATACCTATATTTCGCAAATAATTTTATAAACAATGCTCATATTCTTAATCTTCTTTACAATATATGTTCAATCCTCTCACTCCATCTTATCTTAAAGAACGTTTTCTATTTCTCCATGAGTCTCATTCAAGGAAATCGCCTAGGGCGATAAGACCGCCAAATGTATTCTTTAATTTTATTTGTAAAATATTGTATGCATTTTGTTTTTTTTTTATGTGTGCAGTAAAGAATAAATAAATAAAACAATATCTGATTTAAGTACATCGTACGTTTGCCCATGACACAAGCACAAAAATAATTACTCATCTGAGTTCATTTTTGCATTGTCCCCTATTTCCAGAAAAAACACACTTTGAAATGGCAGATCACATTAATTGATCATGAAGAGCTCTTATCCACGAAAGAGTATTCCTAAGGGATCCCCTGACAAAAGTATCTCGTTTCTTGTCCCTCCATTTGTCTATCGACCTCATCCCTCTACACGCGACCGACATGTCACGTTTCATTTTATTGCTTACCTTGGAGGGTGGGACAGATATCATATTTAAAGTCTGCACTATCACTATAACTCATATGTGAATTGTATAGAACTTTGAGTTTCATATTACTTTACTAAGTATTCAAATCATGTAAAATGATTCAGTTTTAACTCACTCAACATTTTACTGGACTGTCAAGTGAGTGGAATGTCTATTTTACCCACTAAACAGCAGTGTAAATGCACTGTAGTGTCCCGGTTTGAAGGACATTGGGGCCATATTACTACAGGACATAATGAGACTTAACATCTTGTGTATGTGTCGGGATGGTGAGCTTAGTGGAATGCCAAGTATAGATTTGTAATTCATGGTTCATGGTGTTGTTTGGTTTAGCTTCTGTCAACAAGCGGTCGTACCGCTTACCATCAAGCGAATAGCGTATTGGGCTCGCCATTCATGGTAATTTAAAAATATGAGCATATGATTGATATATGTAGCGACATACAACTGACCTTCAAAAAATAAAATTTCGTTGATATTTCTAATAAACACTTGAACCGAAAGACCAAAACTGTGTCTTGGAATCAAACTTACGTCCTTCTATTTGTCAGTTCATTTCATATAAGTTTATCTAACATAATCATAATAGAAAAGAGAAATATAAAACGCTTCCGCTAATGCCTTACTCCGTAGTATAAAACAACGCGGCTCCAGAATGAAGCCGAAGGAGTAATGAAAAATTTTAAAAGAATCCACCACGTCCTCGTCACTCTTAATATCAAAACAATAAGGTTCATAATCGCTCGCCATGGGTGTGGTCAGTCTTATACCATCGTGACGGCCATACTCTCTTTACATCGGTTTATTAAATAACTATTATATAATGGAAATAGTTTGGGACGTTGTGACGTAATACCTGAAAAAAGACACAAAGAAAAGTCTTTAATAATTCCAAAAATTTAGTGGAAAAGTACAGTTACTGTATGAGCCCATATATATACGTTCCACTGCAGGGCACGGACCTCCTCTACAATCGAAAGTACGATTGGCAGTGGTTAAGCCATATATGCTGGCTTGGCTGATTGGCGAACTGTACAAACCATAGACGTTCTTAAAATCGCTATGGTAGGCAGGTTGCTTCACGATGTTTTCCTTCACCGTTAAAAACCGTGGCGATCGACTATCAATATACACATGACTCCGAAAAGCCGGAGTTGTGCCTTGGGATTCGAACCCGCGACCACCGTGAACATGTTGGCAGCCGCGTCTGGTCTCTATAGTCTAGAATACAAAGTTATACGTGTGACTCAATACAAGTTATTGTCAAAAAAAAATTCAAACAAGTGACCTCATGATTGTTTATATCACCTTGTAGTTTTTATGTTTCCACACTGACCTAAGGTATATTTAGACTTCCGGTATGAGTCGTAAACCCGGGGAAATATTCGCTGTAATGTAATGTACGTATTGTGAAATCAGTCATGGCTTTTTAAGAACATAAATATTCTCATAAAATCACGCTTATGTCCCGGAAAGGGTAAGCAGAGGTGATGCCAGAACATCAACGTTTTGTTTTGTGTGTTTCTTTCATCACCATATCCGGCACAAATTCCTGACTTCGGGTTGATAATGGATAGATATGTACAATGTCACTTTGTTCGACCCGGGATTCGAATTCGAGACATCAGCTTTATAATCATGGTGTACAACTACGCCGCCGAGGCAGTCCAAGGTTCCAGGCGTCTTAAAAAGACGACCTGGCTAAAGTTGCAGAAGGTCGTTGGATGCAGGCCGCTTCCAACAGGTCGATGTGGAGATCTTTGGGAGAGGTCTGTGTTCAGCAGTGGAATTCCTGTGTGCTATAGAGAAAGAAAGAGAGAGAGAGTTTATATATTGACACTATGAAGTGTATACTACGCCCTTGAATTTGAGGTCGAGTGTTGTTGAACTCATAATATTTGTATTTACAAATTCCCACGACACGAATATAATTTTAAATTTATACAATCGTATCGTATCGTATCAGCCCATATACGTCCCACTGCAGGGCACGGGCCTACTCTACAATCGAAAGTACGATTGAGAGTGGTTAGGCCATATAGTCCACCACGCTGGCCTAGTGCGGGTTGGCGGACTTACATACCATAAAAATTCTTATAAATCGCTATGCATGTTTCCTCACGATGTTTTCCTTCACCGTTTTAGTGCGTGGTGATTGGCTGTCAATACACACATGACTCCGAAAAGTCAGAGGTGTGCCCTGGGATTTGAACCCGCGACCACCGTGAACATGTTGGCAGCCGCGTCTAGTCCGTTTACAAACAGGCCACCACGCACTTAATTCTGATATGTTTCAGATAACCATCGTAACACCTGAATGTTAGGCACCTTGGAGCACTATCATCGATAAATACGCAATTTATACAAAACTGAGTATAAAATATAATTTATTGACGTGACAACGTCTTAAATTAGGTTGCGGCTGGGAGTCACTTATGAAAAAGTGTAACGCCCGGTAACGTAACGGTGCGCGCGCAGCACTAGAGAATTATTTTGCAGTTTCACCCACTTTTTCCAAAATTGTCCCATAGCCCCCCCCCTGCCTTCCCCCACCCTTATTCCGAAATAGTGCCTATTAGCCTCCCCACGAAACCTACCCCCCCCCTCCCCTACCCCCACCCCGAAAATTTACCTCACCCCCCAATCCTATCTCGGCCAACATAGGTCGTAGACCCACCGAGTTTGGTATCCTCGGAACCGTCTTGGTGAGGGCTACAAATTGACCCCGCCAGAAATCCCAAATTACGCAAAAAATTACCCCCCCAAAAAAAAATATTTTACCTCCAAAAAATTAATTTAAGTTAGCCTCCCACGAAACCTTCCTCCCCCCCCCTCCCTTACCCCCACCCCGAAAATTTACCTCACCCCCCCCCCCAATCCTATCTCGGCCAATATAGATCGTAGACCCACCGAGTTTGGTATCTTTGGAACCGGCTCGGTGAGCTCTACAGATTGGCCCCAACCAAATCCCCAAATTCCTCCCTCTCTCCCCTAAAATATTTGTCCAGGCATAACTCCGTCATTTCTTTAAGTAAACCCCCCGTGTTTGGAGTCAGAGGAATCGTCTTGACGAGCTCGACAATCGAGAGCAGGCAAAATACGATTTTTCTTATTGACGTGACAACGTCTTAAATTAGGTTGCGGCTGGGAGTCACTTATGAAAAAGTGTAACGCCCGGTAACGTAACGGTGCGCGCGCAGCACTAGAGAATTAGGCGCATTGAATCGGCGCATGCTTGTGTCTCTGTCTTTGTCTTTCTCGAACGTTCTTGGGCGTTGGAAAAACAAGAAAGCGTCACAATACAAGTTCACACGTGTGGTTAAAGTATCGTCAGCTGTGTCTGTAGTGAAAATATGGAGTGCTTAGATTCGTCATTACATGTACAATGTTTTAGTAAACAAAATATATTTCTATAGTTAAAATTTGTGCAATTCTTATTTTCATTCAATTCCTTGTTCCTATTGTGCAATTTAATTATATTCATATCAATAAATATTCTACCGAGAAATAGACGTTGTCACGTAAAATCTTCGCCCGTAAAACCGACTTTACAGGCAACCATTTTTTTTACTTTGGTAATTTTTATTTTCTATTGCAAAATACTATTATTACTGTACTATTTTACTATTTTATTGGAAAATTACAAGCGGCCCGCCCGTCCCGGCTTTGCTTGGGTACAGAGGTTTTTTATTCTACAACCCGCACAAGATACATGTTATTTTTTTACAAACTGGGACATTCTGTATATATATGTATTATACATATAAACCTTCCTCTTAAATCACTCTATCCACTTAAAAAAATCGTATCGAAATCTGTTGCGTAGTTTAAAAGATCTTAGGCATACATAAAGATATACAGACAGGAAACGTCTTTGTTTCAGACTATTTATTTTCACCATAAATATAAGACCATTTAAAATGTAAATCGCTAACGGAACCAATCGGCAGTATTATCGCTATTGGCGATTTCTTCCAGACAACATTTAGGTGGACTGGTTTGAAAATAAGCAAAGAAGATGGCACTAAGAGGAACACCAAAAACATAGATTTTCATTTAACATACATAGACTACATAAATATAAGTATAAGAAACTACATGATCTAAAATACAATGTATTGATCATCGTAATCACACAATATATTAGTTCTTGTGAAGTTCCACACATTAATTATTTCTCAGAATTCGTGCATTGATTCATGTAATAATTCGATGTCTTTGTAGACTCGTTATCTCTATTTTAAGTCCTAATTGCTCTTTTAATCGAACCGTGAATAACCAATCTGTTAGGACGACATCATTATGGCTTACGTCCAGATCTCATAGTAACATCACAGTGTCAAGCATTGCTTTGCAATTCAAGGTGTTTGGTTTTGCTACTGTTCATGAGCGGTCGTATCCCTTAGCTTAGGCGAACGGCATGCACGTCTCGCCATTCAATGCAATAAAAAAAACGATATAAAACAAAAAGGTAAAATTCACTTTAAATATATACATTCATAGCATATTTAATTTCATATTACGCAAAACTTATACGCAGACAGTAATATAATGATATAAAATTACGAATAATACAGAAAAGCCCCATTGTCGTTATCGACCAATTCGCATCGAGACTATTCCATTAATGTTGCCCATTTTCACAATATTGTTCGCTCCGAATGAATTTTACATCCAAACAATTCTCACTTTTTTTAAACGAACCATAACCGTTTTGCGAAATAAAATATAATCTTTTGTTTTTAAACACTCAATTAGCATTCGTACAATCATTGTATTGTTTTTAAAAACATTTAAGTGCTCGTAATGCTCAGTAACAGCAGCGTCGGATGAAGCGTAATACATCAATTTAAAAATAATTTATTCTAACCCCTCGGGGTGGGAGGGAAAAGCTTAATTAAGATGGGGTAATGGCAAAGACTATGTCATTGCCTGCAATTATTTTAATGATTCCATCAGAGAGAGTTAAATAAGATGAATCACTTCAAACCACTTTGAATAGAACGGTGATGAGCCCTCCGCCCCACTCGAGTGTTTTGCACATATAGTCTAGTAGAAAGAGATCATTTACGCTCTATATTGCTGTATTGTTACCAAGTGCTGTGACAGCACTTGGTAACAATACAACAATATAGAGCGCCACACAGAGCGCTCGTCTACTGCATGTGGTGCAGTAGACGAGCGCTCTGTGTGGCGCTGTGTCACCGGCGCGTACAGCCGAGTGCTGTCGCTTGTGGTGCAGTAGACGAGCGCTCTGTGTGGCGCTGTGTCACCGGCGCGTACAGCCGAGTGCTGTAGCGTGTGGTGCAGTAGACGAGCGCTCTGTGTGGCGCTGTGTCACGGGCGCGTACAGCCGAGTGCTTTCGCGTGTGGTGCAGTAGACGAGCGCTCTGTGTGGCGCTGTGTCACCGGCGCGTACAGCCGAGTGCTGTCGCGTGTGGTGCAGTAGACGAGCGCTCTGTGTGGCGCTGTGTCACCGGCGCGTACAGCCGAGTGCTGTCGCGTGTGGTGCAGTAGACGAGCGCTCTGTGTGGCGCTGTGTCACGGGCGCGTACAGCCGAGTGCTTTCGCGTGTGGTGCAGTAGACGAGCGCTCTGTGTGGCGCTGTGTCACCGGCGCGTACAGCCGAGTGCTGTCGCGTGTGGTGCAGTAGACGAGCGCTCTGTGTGGCGCTGTGTCACCGGCGCGTACAGCCGAGTGCTGTCGCGTGTGGTGTAGTAGACGAGCGCTCTGTGTGGCCGCTGTGTCACCGGCGCGTACAGCCGATAGAAAGTATTGTAGACGAGACCTCCATACTTATAATCTCATGAATTTTCATGAGATATTTGAAACAGAATGGATTACCATTAATCTCAGATACAATCAGGAGCAGATTTAGTGCGAGCGCACTATCTGAATAAGAATCGTTCAGACAATTGGTCCGTACTAAAAATAAATTGTATTCAGCAGTAAAAATTAATAAATGTCGACGATTGGATTAAATTTCGATAGAATGCTATCAAATACCCATTTGTACGCTATTAAGAAATATTTACTCGTAAAACATTGTATTAAGGTTTGTTATCGATACAGTTTTGTTACTTATTTTGTTATGGCGAAGTTTTTCGTATTGAAATATATACATTCGTGGAACCACTGACCTTTACAGCTATATTAACTTTGTTTTTACTTAGGAGCTCGTTTTATCTCTGTAATGGAGGATAGAGATGTACTTCATGCTTTCTTTCAGTCCGGCGAAGTCATAAGCTAGTTAATTTATGCAAAAAAATATTTTTTCCATACATGCCCTAATTTTATGTCAAAAAGCGATAAACTATGAAATATTTGGCTAGGTTTCAAGAGCGCTAGTTACTCAGATCTTTAGTCGGGCGTTTTAACTGATTGTCAGAATGCCAATACAAATACTGTCGTTTGTTTTTACTGTATTTTGTACGGAATAAAAAAGGTTGAATTTTTTTACAAATGTTAGCGATAACCCAAAATTGATGCGAGTATTTTATAGTGACATGTGTTTTGGTAGTGATCTGGGTCAAAATACCGTATATTTACAAATGGTTAAATCATACTTCATGCCTCTGAATTTTCAGCCACTTTGCAGAATTATATTTTGGCTTATTATGTTTGAATGTCTGCCTGATATCATCATCAATATCATCATTTCAGCCACTGGAAGCTGACTGTTGAAATAGGCCTGATATCAACTCTTACGAAATTAGACCTTTAAATCAACCATATGGTATGGAGAAATCATATTTGCAGGCTTTCTAAACGATGTCTACCATCGCCGTTAACATAAGGACCACTCTCAATCGTACTCTCGGTTGTAGAGGAGGCCCGTGCCCTGCAGTGGGACGTTTATGGGCTGATACAGAACATAAGTACCAATCCTATGGGTTATGTCGGTAACCTTCTCCTCTGATTTCTGATTCGATCTCGTAGGGAAACACCGAGCATAGCCCTCTCCATGGCTCGTAGAGTGACTTTGAGCCTTTTAATGAGGCCAACAGTGAGAGACCACGTCTCGGTGCCGTAAGTCATCACTGGCAACACACAACTATCGAAGACTTTCGATTTAAGGCACTGAGGTATTTTGGACGAGAAGACGTCGCGAAGTTTCCCGAACGCTGCCCAACCGAGTCGGATTCGACGATTGACCTCTCTCTCGAAGTTGGACCTGCCTAACCGGCCACTTGTCCTAAATAGACATATTCGTCTACAACTTCGAGAGTCGAGCCCCCAACTCCAATGGGGGTGGGCACACCATGGATATTCGACATGATCTGAGTTGAAGTGGCAGTGGGCCGGGCACATAGCTTGTAGAACCGATGGCCGTTGGGGCCAAAAGGTTCTTGAGTGGAAGCCACGTACAGGCAAGCGAAATGTAATGTACAAGGTGGACGGACGATCTGGCTAAGGTTGCAGGAAGTCACTGGATGCAGGCCGCTTCCAACAGGTCATTGTGGAGATCCTTGGGGGAGGCCTATGTTCAGCAGTGGACTTCCTGTGGCTGATATGATGATGATGATTATGATGAATACAAGTGACTTTGAGAAATCAGACTTTGGACCCGCGATTCCCATTTTGTAAAAATCATAATCAAATATTTTTTATTCAAATAGTCTCACCAAATCATTAATTTCTGCTACCACCGCTTCGGAACGTGTTGTAGCTGTGAAGAAACGCCTAGCGTTGCTCTTTACGCTCCTAATCTACCCATTATAACTCAAAATTGGAACACAAAACAAAAGTATTATTATCTAATTCGTAAGTATTAGGAGGCAAAACAAATAACATTAATGCATTATGTAAGAGACTTTCTCTCGTGGAGGTGACAGATAGCTGGCTTTTGTGTTGGGGTGACCATGTTTTATTAGGATTTTTGTGTACTGTTTCATTGTTATATTAAGGGGTCATGACCTTGAGGTCAATTTAAAATTTGGGTCGAATTACCATCCAATACACCGTTACTTAGTACATACAGTAAAATATAATTAAAGCTTAAAAGGATTCGAAAAAGCCATTTTTGGATCCAACAGCCAACCCGAAATTGGATCCAACGTTTGCCTTATTTAGTCCACCCACTTCAAACGAAATATTGGCTCCAGCATCCGGAAATCGAATTTCCCTTTCAACCCGTTGCAAAAGCCGCATAATCCATAATTATTAATTAATATCAAATAAGTATTCCCGTCTTATCCTGAAACGTGCTGGAATAATGGAATTAGTAAGGGGCAAAGGGCAACAGTTAATTAAGCCACCTGGCTTTGTTATAATCTGCGGAGTAATTACTTTGAGGAATAAGTACCGCTGTTCTTAGAGATAAACTGTCGCTTTGTTTTGGTGAAGTTACAGTTGCCAATATTCTTTTATGGAGAAAGTGGCTGAAGTATTTCTTGGTAAATATTTTACAGTCCCGATAAAAAATTACAGCCGTGTTCTATTTTACTACTGGTGGGAGGTCTTTCATATGTGGGTGGTCGCCTGGGTAGGTACTACCGCAATGGCTAATTCTCCCGCTAAACAGCAGTGTAAAGCACATATGTCCAGTAGTTATTCTGGCTACAATGTCCTTCATACCGAAACACAAGAGTGCATCTACACTGCTGTTTGGCGGGAGAAATAAACATTGCGGTGGTACTCCGTATTCTGCAGTAGGAAGAACATATATACATATATTTATGGGCTGATAAGTTTTCAATCCTAATTCTAAATTACCAATGAAACCGAATGTCCAAGATTCTCAAAATCCTCACTTTGAATGGATTCTTATTTCAATTTCATTGCAGTGTCAGTTGCATAAGGCAGACTAGATTCATTTGTTTATATATTTATTTACCCTTCATACATAACTTGTTGTACTTACAGTCTGAGGCATTTTCTAACAGTCGAACCTAAGGTGCTGGGATGACAGTATATTCAATACTATATTCAGGCATAAAATTTGACAAGAATTCCATGCAACGAGATGTTTTGTAAAACGATCAGCAACAAAAAAAAAACAGCAGATATTGGGAAAGTAATAAGTTGCTGACGGTAGCTGATGGTGACACTGACGCTCACGCGACAAGCGACCGCGGAGGACAATTTCCACCAACACCTGCCGCTGCCTTTTGTTCGCTGTTTGGTGGTGCAAAGCTTGAGAGGAGGCGATTCTAGGCTTTGTTTTTGAAGATTTTGAGGATTAGTTTAAAGGTTTTCTCATTGGGACTAGATAATCTGAATTCGGATCGGAATAGGGATTAGAAATCCGTGAAAATGTAATACGAGTGTACTTAATCTCGATCTTTAGATATTTTTACTTGCAATCTAGTTTACACTTGTTTGTTTTCCCAATAAATAAAGAAATAAAATTCGATGTTTTCGATTGCATTTCCAATTTGTTTGTGGTTAGTTTGACACACAAGTATAGAAATTATAAGCTTTAATGTATTCAGTTTCGTAAACATACGAATCTTCATATGATAATGTACAAACCACAAATAAATGTTTACTGTTTTTACATAAAATCATTTTTGTAAAAACACTCACTATTCAACGCCAAGGTTTCGGCTTCTAAAATAAACTTCAAGAGGTAATCTCTCAATTGTCTTGCTCAATTTAGTCTTGACGTTTATCAGACGAGGGCATTCCTCTCATCGTCATTTGTGCAAAAAGTGACATTACTTTGCTTTATCGCTTACTTCTGTACCTTACTCCACCTATATGAAACACCACAAAACGTTTGATATCGCCAGACCTTGACGAGTAACAGATATCCGTGTGTAGCGACAAACGGACCAAAATATCCACGTTTTATATTCATACATTCAACGTGAGGCCTTGATCTGACGGGAGAAAAGTCAGAGGTGACTTGGGTTTTGAACCCGCGACTGTCTCGGTAGCTACGGCTCGTCCCTTTTATTGGAAGAATGATGAGACGAGCCTCGTGATGGTAAGTGATACGACCACTCATTGACAGTAGCAAAACAAAATTCCATGAATTCCAAAGCAATGCTTGGCATTGCACTGCGCTGGCCACCTTGAGATATAAGATGTCTCAATATGTCCAGTAGTCCAGGCTACAATATCCTTGAAATCGGAACACAACGGTGCATTTACACTACTGATTGGCGGGAGAAATAGACTTAGCAGTGGTAATCTTTAAACCCTGTGACTATATTGTATTAATTTATCAAATTCTTAATTTTCGAATGATCCTCCGTTTTCAGGTATACATATGCCGCCCGACTGCTAAAACAATAACAAAACGAGATATAGGATTGCCAAACAATAGTTATTTTGAGTGACTATTTACAATCTGGCGTTCCGTTGTATCGACAATGTAAACTAACAGGGAAATATTTCACCCAATACATTAGTATAGTATAAAGTTATGTTGAAATTAATCATGTCACGACATTGTGACGAGCGGAGAAATACACATTTTACTTAATTTTGACGTAAAACAGGACAGACACATTGACGGTCCCTAAATTAAATATGGAAACTGTAAAACTATTTTACACTAATTACATTTAAAGTGGCAAAGTCATTCATTAATTCATTCATTGTATTAATTTTAGGCACTTTCAATTCTTTTTGTTGAACAATTCATGGAATAAAAATTGTATTAATTTTATAAGAATTATAAATATTTCACTAATAACGCAATTAAACAAAAATGGCATTTATTCAGTTTCGATAGCTTACCGTCGACATGAAAGTGTTGCAATAGTTACAAATATGTTTTTTTTTATCTTATCTATAACCTAAGACTTGTGATTCAGGTGAGATACTAAAATACGAGGACAAAATATAACTATAGTGTTGTGACTAAACAAAAAATAATAATAAAGAAACATAAAGAAAATGTATTAAACGTAATGAATATGATTTATTGAATTTTAATATTTTAAACATTATTTAGATTCAGTCACTTTTATTTTCTGCCAACCGGTTCATAAGGCTGTTTTAGCCAGCAAGAAACTCTTGCTTTGCTCTTTTGATAAACTTATATGATATATTCTAACAAGTATAATAAATAAAATTTTCCTAGGTATAGTTACTATGATACCTGGTCTCAAATGCGCTTAGCATCGACTTAGTATAATACACATTTTACAGTCCAAGAGTAAAACTGTTAAAAAAAAAAAACTACAATAAATAAACCGATATTCGTTCTTCTGCATACCACGGATTTGTTTAATGATGGAAATGGCTTAGATCGATGGACTTTATACACCATATAAACGCTTGTTGAGATCTCTCTGGTATGCAGATTGCTTCATGTTATTTATGTCACTCTCACATGTTTGTTCACAAAGTTGAATGGTTTTGAAGCTGATTTATTTTCTTTCATTCATATTGATGTATATGGTGTACAAAAACGAATGTATAAATTCATGAGTGAATGCGAAAACCCATAGATATGATCTGAGATTCGAAAATTCTCCCAATCGACGAGGTAGTCGACATCAGGCCACCACTTAGACGAAAATATTGACAGCGCTCGATATCATAGTCCTTAAAATCCAATAAGTGAAAAAATAGACTGAACTTCACGAATATAAAGTACTGGACGACCTTAATATAAATCATTAATCCGGAGAAATATATCTTGAAATATCTCCGTCCACCTGCCCTCGTAACTGAAGGTCGTTTCTGCTCTTTATAATTTAACAAAACTGACCTAAGTCGATTATTGTGCCGGCTAATAAAGAATCCGGCGTATCTGTTTCTTGTAACTATTATAAATAGCGCGCGGTCGGCGACTGGGAGTGCGGTTATTTCGGTTGGCGGAACCGAACCACTCTTGTGAGAGATTTGGTAAAAATAAACTATGCAGCTTTCTATGTGGCACAGTGACGCTTATTGTAATATTGTACTAGAATAATCTGAAGAACACCAAGATATTAATATTCAAAAGCAATTTGCGATAGTACATTGTGCTGTCGCGTGTGGCGCTGTGTCACCGGCGCATACAGCCGAGTGCTGTCGCGTGTGGTGCAGTAGACGAGCGCTCTGTGTGGCGCTGTGTCACCGGCGCGTAAAGCCGAGTGCTGTCGCGTGTGGTGCAGTAGACGAGCGCTCTGTGTGGCGCTGTGTCACCGGCGCGTAAAGCCGAGTGCTGTCGCGTGTGGTGCAGTAGACGAGCGCTCTGTGTGGCGCTGCGTCACCGGCGCGTACAGCCGAGTGCTGTCGCGTGTGGTGCAGTAGACGAGCGCTCTGTGTGGCGCTGTGTCACCGGCGCGTAAAGCCGAGTGCTGTCGCGTGTGGTGCAGTAGACGAGTGCTCTGTGTGGCGCTGCGTCACCGGCGCGTACAGCCGAGTGCTGTCGCATGTGGTGCAGTAGACGAGCGCTCTGTGTGGCGCTGTATCACCGGCGCGTACAGCCGAGTGCTGTCGCGTGTGGTGCAGTAGACGAGTGCTCTGTGTGGCGCTGCGTCACCGGCGCGTACAGCCGAGTGCTGTCGCATGTGGTGCAGTAGACGAGCGCTCTGTGTGGCGCTGTGTCACCGGCGCGTACAGCCGAGTGCTGTCGCGTGTGGTGCAGTAGACGAGCGCTCTGTGTGGCGCTGTGTCACCGGCGCGTAAAGCCGAGTGCTGTCGCGTGTGGTGCAGTAGACGAGTGCTCTGTGTGGCGCTGCGTCACCGGCGCGTACAGCCGAGTGCTGTCGCATGTGGTGCAGTAGACGAGCGCTCTGTGTGGCGCTGTGTCACCGGCGCGTACAGCCGAGTGCTGTCGCGTGTGGTGCAGTAGACGAGTGCTCTGTGTGGCGCTGCGTCACCGGCGCGTACAGCCGAGTGCTGTCGCATGTGGTGCAGTAGACGAGCGCTCTGTGTGGCGCTGTGTCACCGGCGCGTACAGCCGAGTGCTGTCGCGTGTGGTGCAGTAGACGAGCGCTCTGTGTGGCGCTGTGTCGCCGGCGCGTACAGCCGAGTGTTGTCGCGTGTAGCGGTGTGTCACGGGCGCGTATATCTTAGTACTGTCACGTTTTGTAGAGCGATACTTAAAATTAAATTCTCACAAGCATCATAACTTTAATTTACCTCGTCTGTTCTCCGTTCCAAAACTAATATAACTAAATAACACCGTCGTAAATAGATAGCTTCATATTATTTTCGTCTCCATTTTCAAGTTAATTAATCTGAAACTTTAATTACTGGCGTTTAGTGTCTTTGATGTTGTATTTTAATAGTTTCGGATGAAAAATGTTTGAATATTTCAGCGAAAACAGTTGAAGGTCCGTACAATGGCGTAATAAAGTTGGGTTTAAAGGACCAAGGCAGATGCCGCGCGGGCTGTTAAGCTAAGCCATACGTATCGTATATGGTTTTAATTTTTGCCTCTATACATTGTGATATTTACAGCGGCCCTTTAGTTCCAAATTCGACGGTATATATGGGACTATTATTATAGTAAGCTGGCTTGCAATTATACTGACCCCGTTTGACTTCGGGTCTCATTTGATATTGAGATGGTTTGTGTTTCATCTATTATGATAGTCAAATAAGGGTTGGTACTTGGAAGGCGCCACATATGTGCGTCCCAAACGTTTATTGAGCTGATGCTGATTTGTATATTTTGCTACTTTAAGGCACCTTTATATAGACATGGCCTTGATTGAATGGACCACCATATTCGTAGTGTTTTCTGTTCTTATGTATATCGTATCATGTATATTGAATAACGAAAAAATCATATTTACAGGTATAGAGAAGTCCCCTTGCCAATTTATGAGTGCTATTGCTTTTTTTCGGCTGTGTACACGTTTAAATAAATAAATAACACCCAACAGTCGCATACATAGTCCTGACCCCCACAATAACATCGAGTCTTGTGTCGTGGGTATCAGGAACTACGGGAGACTTTTCGGCCTCACGAAACACCTAGACCCGAAACAAATACCTGTGGTTCACAATATAATTATGTTTCGGTGCGGGGATCGAACCCGCGGCCTCTCGTTTCACAGCCGGTGTCTTACCAACTGCGCCACGGAAGTTGTCAGCTTATATTTTAGCCTGGGTTGACGTTTATCAAGCCAACGAAGCTTGCTTCATTATTTTCGAACAGATAGCAATGAAAGTTTTTAACTAATGATGTTCACCATTACTTTCTGTTAAAGCTTCAAACATGTGCCTATCAAAACAATGTCTAAACCCCGAACCTTTTAACACGTCATCCCTCCATGTACGTCATTAGATAATTTCCATTCGCGAGCATCAAACCGTGTGCAAATGAATATAGACGGCTGAACGGAGCGATGCATAATTTTAACATTATGTGCGAATAAGTTTGGATACTTAAGTGTGGAGTGACAGCTTTTAATGTGTTTTTGTGGGTGATGGGTGTGAAATTATTGTTTTATAAAACACTTCGGATGGTTTTGGTTGACATATTTCTAAAATATTTCAGATGTTTTAAGTGGTACAGCTACTATAGTATATGTAGAGTGTTTATTATTTCCATTGCAGAGACAGTGCAGTCACTACACGTAAAGATGTGAAGTTTTTGTCCACCGGGAAGCAAACTTAAAACTTTGCAATTCACAGTATATAAATACACGATACATACCACAGTACGGTCAAGCTAAATACAGTAAAGTTAATTTAAAACAGAATAAATAAAGACGATATTAACAAAGATATTTTCGTAACTGTACAAATATTGACGCGTTATGTTCCCGTCAATATTCGCGTGACGTGTGACGTGACGTCAAATCCGCCCGCCTCGCAATAAGTCAATTAAGTTCTTCAGTATATTATGATGTGACACTGGCTTTACTTATGTAAGATGATTTAAGTGCTATTTTAGGCAGAATAATAGTGTAATATAGAGATGTAAAATGGTTTCTTAGATGACTCTTTAAAATAAACTATTATTAGTCCGCTCTGTGACCACGTAAGCTGTAAAACAAACGAAAGGTAGGGAAGTTAAAAAAATGTAAAAAATAACTTAATCCGCGATAATATCCATAAATAATATTTTTATTTTAGTACATGTGTATGTTTTTTTTACTGATATATTATAGGTTAGTTTTAGCGCTATATTTTACATCATTACAGGTATGATGAGTCAATTGGTAAAGCAAAAAATCGGGGCTAAATATTGAAGTGGAAAATAATTTGTAAAATTCTTATTAAATAGCATTATTACTAGAAATAGAGTAAATTATATATTGACACTTGACTACCGACAAACAAATTTTTATCCTGAAACTATTTATATTTTTTTAGACAAGCCGCCATAGTATATAGTCTGACAAGTTCTTGCACGACCTACCGGCTGAATAAGAAAATGAGTGAAAAAGATACTTTTAATATAGCAAGGTAGGCATAGAGATGAAAGGAAATGTGAGCAATTGTACGAGTTTCGCGTAGTATAATGACTTATTTCACTTTCACACTCGGCCGTGCAACTCATCAGGGGGGTTTCTCTATACTCCGACACGACGACAAATGTTCGAACATCGTACTTAAAACTGTCTGAATATGCCTAAATACTTAACAGAATATTCAAATACTTTATCGTAAGTCGTATCCATACTCAGTTCGGAGTGAAAGATAAATATCATCTAGAATAGTGTATTATTGATATTTAGAAGAGGAAAATCTTATTTTATGAAAAATTAATAATTTATTGAATCCATTAAAATGTTCTACATCATTTAGATTCAGTCTGTTTTTGATCTACCGCCCGATTCAGGAAGCGGTTTTCATTAGAGAAAAACGGGCAAGAAACTCTCGTGTTGCTCTTTTCAAAACCAGTTTACAATGTAGTGATTGTGGATTTTGAAGTGCGAAAATTCGAATTTCGTGTTGAGTATTCCCCTAATTAATTGAACAAGACGGTCGTGCAAGAACATATCAGACTATAATTTTAAATAATTTACTAAATATATTTTTTTTTTCCAGGTTTTCCGAACGAACGAGGATTAAAAATGTTGTAACTGTCACAGTGTGGTGTATATCGTGTAGTGCTGTGTTGTGATGGTTTGATTGTTACAATGGCGCTGAAGTCTGTGTCTTTTGTGTTGGCGATGCTGGCGTGTCATGCTGTCGCTGCTGAAAGAGGGTGAGTCATTTTCGACCTAGTTGTATATGAATTTACTTAGTATATAAGGGCTATAGTCCTGTGATATTGATGTATTATTGATTGTGGACTTTAGTGTGATGATATTTTTGTAAATCACAAGGGATATAGTCCTATTATGATGTCCTATCTTGATGTACTAGATAAAGAACAGTCTGGTACCCTTTCATTCAGTCGGAAATGCCGTCAAGCTAAAAAACACTTATTATTTTTATCTGATTATTTATTAAATTTCATAAACATTGTATTCAAGGCAGACTTACTACAAGAAGAATTATCTACCCGTCTACATTTCTTTCGTTTGTTTTCTGATAGATTCAAATATTCTTACACTATGTAACTCTAGAAATAGAAAAGTATTTAATATAATGTGTTTTTAAGGTCTACATTTACACTTTAATAAAATATGTGAGGACTGATTTCATTCTCCATTATGTCTAGATATTTGTTAATCTGGTGAATCAATCTAATTAAGAATACTTTACTGCGTAAGGCAAATCCAGATTATTATAAAAAAACTCGCTATTAACATCTATAGCGTATAACTTGGAACAACAACGACTAACATAATAAATAATATTTCGACGTTACTTGTATCGGTCTACCAGAATCTCATGGCATAAAATTAAAAACAACATAAAGAGTTTATGTGGCAATACCATCGGTCAACAGCTGTTTCAAAACTTGAGTTATGTCATTCGATGTGAATATTTTATGATTTCTATACTTCCTTAGCGAAAATATACAAATTAGCTCTACGATTACAAGTGCGACACATTGTATACAAGATTTATCGCCAGATCCGTGTATAATTTGGTCAACTTTAAACAAAATCGACGTTGTTTTAACAAATTAGTCGGAGTGAATAATTTTGATGCTTAATTTTTTTTGGTTAGTGTTGGATATGTAAATGTGTTTTATCGTATATACTTTGATATCATTTATGAAACTAAATAGTACTTTATCAAATACCTATGTGCAGGAATTTCCAAAGATTTTAGATAAGGAACCCTCAAACAATAATATATTTTGCACCTCTAGTGAAAAGTTGTAATCCCAGAAGTAATCTTTATTATAAATAATTATCATCAACACCTTCGTCTCATGATGTACTACCAGGATCTTTAGAAATAAGCCCTGACTAAAGTGTAAATTAAATAAAGAAGACTGAAAATACAGTTACTTACATACGTTACATAAATACGTTATCTTATTTTACAATCTTGCATCTTTGGTATAACATTTTTGGAATCTAATAATTATTTAAATAATACCGACTCATAATCAAACTACATACAATTTAGAAATTGAAAATTGTTTGATTAAGTGAGAACTAATAAGAAGAGAGAATTAAACGATACTGGTGGCTCTTTACCGCCATTTTCATCTACGTTTTGGAAGTACCAGCGCTCCCTCTATAAATACTCGTAAGGCACGTATGTATATTATAGTGTAAAACTGAAAAAAAAGTAATCTAAAAGTACAATTTTGAAGTCATTTTAATGTTTAAAACACCTTTATTTTTTTTTTTATTTTTTTTTTATTGCCTAGTAGGCAGACGAGCAAGCGGCCCGCCTGATGGTAAGCGGCTAACGCCACTCATGGACCTCCGTAGTGCCAGGGGACCAGCACAACAAAGTCGCTGCCTACCTCAACAAAGTCGCTGCCTACCTCAAATTTTATATTTATATTTATATTTAAAACATTATGTACTTTATTTACAAAGTTGTACTAAAAAAAACATGTCAATTTGAAATAATAATTAATTACAATTATTGAAAGTATCAAAATATGTTCATCCAATTACCCCAGTGTTGCAATGCGTAAATTCAAATTTCCCAAAATGCCATGAGATTCTGGTAGACCTATACCTATAAAAGTATATTTCGACTCGGTTGAAATTTCCTCTTAGACTTCAACACCCATAACACTACTTATAAACCAAGAGGCAGTATGAATATCTAACCAAACCAAAATAAAAAATCCAGTATTTGAACCTGTTAACGTGTCTAACAGGGCGGTGCGAACGGAAACCCTCGCTCTAACTCAGTTGAAACTATAATGCCAAAAACACGCACAGTTTGAAATTGTGAGTAAAAACTAATTTTGGAACGTTGTAGTTTGGCGTTTTGACGCTACGACGGGTTTTGGCGGTTTGAAAACACGCTGAGTGTACATTTTCATATTTATTCTTATGATACCGTACCTAATGCTGCTAATTTTATCAACCCATTACACCTTTTATTAACTCAACGTAAACTCTGCTAGTGTGGTGGATTATATGATCTAACCACTCTCAATCGTACTCTCGATTGTAGAGGAAGTCCGTGCCCAGCATTGGGACTTACATTATTATATGGGCTGATATAATAAAGTCAATACACATTTTATTACTGTTACTTTTATGATTCCCAAAGCCCTTTAAAACTGCAACAATCAGCCATGAATCACGATTACTGCACCTTAGAATGACTTTCTATGTCTTATCCAACCGTAATTTCTTCCCTTTGTTATCCCATTAATTCATCATCATCATCATCATATCAGCCACAAGAAGTCCACTGCTGAACATAGGCCTCCCCCAATGATCTCCACAATGACCTGTTGGAAGCGGCCTGCATCCAGCGACTTCCTGCGACCTTAGTCAGATCGTCCGTCCACCTTGTAGGCGGGCGTCCGACACTTCGCTTGCCTGTACGTGGCCTCCACTCGAGGACCTTTCGGCCCCAACGGCCATCGGTTCTACGAGCTATGTGCCCGGCCCACTGCCACTTCAACTTGCCAATCCTATGGGCTATGTCGTTAACCTTGGTTCTCCTACGGATCTCCTCATTTCTGATTCGATCTCGTAGGGAAACACCGATTAATTAATGATACACATTTGACGCTTCACAAGGACATTTAGGATTACTATTTGTAATGTTAACTCTATTTCTTAATTACTACTACCCCATTCACCACTTGCACCTAGCAAATGTTTTAAAGGTCATTGAGGACTCCATGATATTCTCATACAAGTGAGTATACCCTATCCACCCTTTAACCCTTTGTCACCCCATTCATTAGTGATACACATGATGCTTAACAAGGTTAGTACTCTTACTCCTCCCATCCGAATTACTACCCCTTATCTACCCCCTTGCCTTACGATTCATTAGCGCGGCAGTTAAAACGCCAGACAGCTTCGGCCCCAATCAGCCGCCGTAGTTGCCGTGACGTGAGCTTAAAAGCTTTCGGGGATTTTTTACCATCGCCTACTGTATCGCTGTTTTACCGCTCGAGCTTTGGACTTGGGCAATTTTCAACAAAAGCTGGAGGTGTATTCCTTGTCCCACTGCTGCGTCCATACGAAGTTTTATGACTTTCAACGTATGACAGGGTTCTTGTCTAATAGTTTCGCTGAATAAAAAATACACCTACATGATATTCAACATATAGTCCTGATTCCACACTAAGCGACGATTCTTGAATCCTATCAGAATCTTCGAGAAACTTCGGTCTAAAACACCCAGACCCGAAACAAATACTTGTAGACAACAATATTTCTTTTGGAGGCGGTTCAAATTGAAAGCCATGAAAGCTGTCCTATAGTTTGCTGAGTATATTTCTGACCTAGGCCAGTCTATTGCCATGCTAAGCCCAAATTCCAGATCCGGGAATTATATTAAAGAGACTTAAAATATAAATGCAATAAAAATGACAAGACACAGTCATATCATAAACATATACTCACGAACAAGAAAAAATGTTTGTGGAGTAATCCGGCAATTTATCACTTCCCATTACGTCATATTATTTAGAGAATAATCGTTGGTAGGAACCACAAATCATGAGTTTGTGGGCGTTGATGCTTGTACATTGTGAAGTCGAAGTTATTTTGAGAATAAGAATGACTGTTTCTGACTGAAGTGGGGAAATTAAATCAAATCTTGGAAAATTGTGTAGATTGATTTCAAACGCGACTTTACCTACCTTATATCTTGGCAACAGAATTTTCCAATTCAGATTTTCATCCAAGATATCACATAGGTAATAATACTTCAGGCATCAAGTAATAATGTATTATCTGGTCTTGATTTCCTCTTTCCGGAGATGGTAGATTTAAAAAAAAAATATATTTACCATATGTCCTTTTCTGTCCCTCTAACATCCGCAAGTTAAATGAAAATCGGATCAGTTTTTTTTAATATTATAGGGGCAAATGAATATGCGGTTCACTTGATAGTAAGTGATCACCGCCGCCCATGAACATCTGCAATACAATAGGGCATGGAGATGCAAGAGGTGCATGAGTAATCAAGACATTGAAAGGAAACATCACATACACACATACATAAACTCACGCCTTTTTTCCAGAAGGGGTAGGCAGAGGTGCCAGGGCAGCCACATTTCGCGATGTGATAGGTAGCGAGCCTATCGCCATATTGGGCACAAATGCCTGACTCTGGGCTGATAATGAATAGAAAAATCCAATATCACTTTGCCCAACCCGGGATTGGAACCCGAGACCTCAGCTTTGTAACCGTACCGTAGTACAACTACGCCACCGAGGCAGTCGTAAATGA
Source organism: Hyles vespertilio (assembly GCA_009982885.2). NCBI lineage: Eukaryota > Metazoa > Arthropoda > Insecta > Lepidoptera > Sphingidae > Hyles > Hyles vespertilio. The sequence goes on from CM042827.1 coordinate 11,339,131, forward strand.
AACACTTTCGGATTTACCTTAGCAATTCGCATGCAACTTGCATAAACACAAAGTCCCAAGTCCACAGATAGCTGAGTGGTATGAACATTGATATATCCCATTTATTGCGTCTCACATCCATTGTTTTCATATTCTGCACTAGTTTCCGCCCGTGACAGGCTAAGTAAACCTCTTGTCAGTAATTTGGGTTTTAAAGCAATTTAAAATAAATTATTTTCTGCTGTGAATAACCCTTTTTATTCTTGGAGAAGCTTTATGTTCAGTAGTGGACTTCCTGTTGGTGAAGAGACAGAGAGAGACTGAAAGAGAGAGAAAGAAAGAGAGACGGAGGACAAACTTTAATTAAACTGTCGGTTATAGAGGAATCGAATCCTCTACTTAGTAGAGTGTGAATTTACTAGTGGTAGGTCTCTCATATGTGAGAGGCTGCCTGGGTGGGTACCACCACATTGTCTATTTCTCCCGTATAACATCAGTGTAGAAGTACTGTTGTGTTTCGGATTGAAGGACATTGTAGCCAGAGCAACTACTGGACATATTGAGACTTAACATCTTATGTCTCAGGATGGCGAGCGCAGTGGAACGCCAAGCATTGCTTTGTGATTCGAAGTTTTGTTTGGTTCTGCTAATGTTCATGAGCGGTCGTATCGCTTACCATCAGGCGAACGGCATGCTCGTCTCGCCATCCATTGGAATAAAAAAAAATGGTGATGGATTGATACTTCAGTCAGTACTGTGTAAATATGGACTTATACAAAACAATTTCCATTCCTCTCTTCAACTGTATAGAGTCCATTTCAGAACATAGTCTTCCCGCATAACCAATGCGGGAAGACTATCCATAGTGATTGATTGAAAACCCATTCAGCGACTTTTTGCAATCTTATTAGATATTGTTTGAGCCAGATTATAGTAAGAAGGGCCAGGTTTCATGGAAGTGTTACCTCTTCCCAAAAAACGATGTGGGCTGTCGACTTTGCTGCCTTGTTTCATGGGTTACACTGTTTACAGAGGATCACTCTATTCCTGCTTCAGACTTTTTTATTCCCCTCCATATTTAGAAGGTTTATATGTAAAATAATTTAAATGTAGATGTTAAAAGGCGGCAGTAATAACTTACAATGAAGTAGCTGTTCATTAACAATAAAAATGAACGTTATTAAAATTCCTTCCACGTGAATGTTAGGTTATTTTAATATAACTAAGTTATGAAACTAGTTATAAAAATTAAACGCCCAAAAATGTATTAAATTTACACCGGCCGCTTCCCGCCTGCCAATAAGCGACCGTATTATAATTTCGTAATAGCGAGTTCGTTGACTAGGAGTTGAAAATGTTTTATGTGACGATATATTTTTCAAAATGTTTAATTCCGGCTATCAATTTTGAATATCGGAGCAAAGGATCCCTCAGATATCTATTTTAAGACCAATCGGACCACGAAAAAGTATAAGATTTCCTCGTGTTTGCTAGATTTTTACTACTGCTTCTCTTCTATGGTTCATAGCGTGATTATATTTATCCCATAGCATTCCTCAATAAATAGCCTATTCAACACAAAAATATTTTTTCAGTTCTTATCTGTAGTTCCTGAAATTAGAGGTAACAAACAAATTCTTCAGCTTTATGTATGAGTATAGATTTACTATTACAATTTTATTCATATAAAGCATATTACTGATTTCAGTTTTACTGTACTTTAACTCTAGCCATTTTTGGGCTATGTTTGTATGCGAAGTTGGTCTATATACTGGGTATCTCAAGACTGCTACCGAAAACGAAGCCGGGTGGTAGTTTTAGTGGCTACAAACACAATGCAATTAAAAATTTCGCATAGAAAAGCGACAATTATTTTTTATGATTTTTTAAATATCGTCATTTTTGCGTGGTAAATCCATAGTTTTTGCTAAAATAATAATTTAAACTCTTTTATACCTTAGAGTATTTATAAATAAAAGGGTATACACTATTATTTTAGGAAAAAATGTATTTACCACCCAAATAAGGCCATAGGAAAAAAAAACAAAAAAAAAATTGTCGCTTTTTTTTGCAACATTTTCTGTTGCATTGTGTCTGAAGTCGCTTAAACTACCACTCGGCTTCGTTTTCGTTTTAAAATAAAGAGATACAAAAACCAACTGATTAGAATAAACTACAAATCCGATAACAAGCCTATCATTCCTTGGGAACTCTCGTAAACCCTCAGCGCGCCCCATTTTAACCCCATAAAATACATTTGCTTAATTTATTTTATTCCACCCCAAGCTACGGGACATATAAGCCCGTTTGCCATAGGGTTAATCTGTCACCGGCAGAATTAATAAATAAATTGGATCAACTGATTTGTTTTTGCTTTTGAAGAGTGAGATCGCTGGCGGCTTGATAATTCATTTCCTCTTTTTCATTTCTGCGCTTCTCATTTTTATAAACCCTTGCAAATTCCAAACGCTGGTATTGTAACTGTTTATGAGCTGTCATTTGCAATAACTTGGTGAATTGTGAGGATAACTAGGTGCGTGCAGTCCAGTCGCGGTTGCCTACATGTGTACAGTGGTCGCAGGTTCAAAGGCCAGGGCACACCTCTGACTTTTCGGAGTCATGTGTGTATTGATATCGTTCTATAACAAAAAAAAATAAAAGGTTATTGATAGTGACTTTAAGATTAGAAAATGGAGTGAAATACATTCATTTTATTGTTACAAATGTGGTGTGCTTCCAACAATTACATACAGGGTATATCAAGACTGCTACCGAAAACGAAGCCGGGTGGTAGTTTGAGCGACTTCAGACACAATGCAACAGAAAAACTTGCAAAAAAGCGACCATATTTTTTTTGGTTATTTTTTTCCTATGACCATATTTGGGTGGTAAATACATTTTTGCCTAAAATAATAGTGTATACCCTTTTATTTATAAATAATCTAAGGTATAAAATAGTTTAAATTATTATTTTAGCAAAAACTATGGATTTACCACCCAAAAATGACGATATTTAAAAAATCATAAAAAATTATTGTCGCCTTTCTTTGCGAAAATTTTAGTTGCGTTGTGTTTGTAGTCACTAAAACTACCACCCGGCTTCGTTTTCGGTAGCAGTCTTGAGATACCCGGTATACTAAAGCACCCTAGGTTTTTAATCGTAAAATGAATGTATTTCACTCCATTTTGTAATCTCAAACTTACCATCAATTATTTTTGCTTTTTTAATTAGGCCTTTCATTAAAGCGTATATTTTTAATTTTTAAACTATTATTTAATTCTTTCTGCACCCGTCATGATTTGATGAGCGGCAACACATCTATGTTCCAAGCGTTGCCGATATTCATGGGTTAAAGTGATTACTAGAAAATTGTACACGTTGTACTTTCAAAGTCAAAAGTATGTTGTTATGATTCAATCTACAAGCATATTTTTGTCAGTACATTTGTTATTTATTATGTAAATCTCTCACTCCAAGGCTAAAATATATTAATAACACGCGGAAATCGAAAACATACCTAGCTCCGGGGCAAATGTTATTAAACGTGGCAAATATTCAGTGATTTAATACGAACGCACGAAGCTTAGGTCAAATGCAATTTATGAAATGACTACCCCAATTTTACTTTACAATTTGCGTTCGAACTGGTACCGTTGGCAGCAACAAGTTAAAAACGTTTATTTTAATATTTTGGAGAGTATTATTATTTATTTCACGTGAAATGTAAGTGTACAGTTTGAACCAAACAGTTACATTCTAATTAATAAGCAATGGAACATAAACAATATTATTTCTAAATTTCCAACAACTAACAAGGTGGACGGACGATCTGACTAAGGTCGCAGGAAGTCGCTGGATGCAGGCCGCTTCCAACAGGTCATTGTGGAGATCCTTGGGGGAGGCCTATGTTCAGCAGTGGACTTCCTGTGGCTGATATGATGATGATGACGATGATGGGCATTTATGTATTTATCAGTAAAAAAAAAACTGGTTAACAAATTATTAATATTTTATTAGCTTAGAGTTGTGTTATAATTTAAATTAAATGGGAGTGTATTTTACCATAAGGTGCGTTGCAAGCACATAGCCGTGCAAAGTTAAAAAATAGAATCTTGCGATCCCAATCACTTATGTTTGATCAATGAAACATAATATTTTATTTCTTTCTAAACATTTTCCGAAATGAAATGAAATTAAATGAAAATATTTATTGAATCCATAAAATGACATATATTATTTAGATTCAGTCACTTTTTTCCACTACCACCCGGTTCACAAGGCTGTTTTCGCCAGAGAAGAACGGGCAAGAAACTCTAACGTTGCTCTAATAATACAATTACAATACAGTCCTTATATTGTAATCTAAAATAAAAAAATAAATACACCCAACAGTCACATACATAGTCCTGATCCTACACTAAGATCGAGTCTTGTGTCGTGGGTATCAGGAACTACGAGAGACTTTTCGGTCTCACAAACACCCAGACCCGGAAGAAATATTTGTGGGCCGCACAAATATTTCTCTCGGTGCGGGGATCGAACCCGCGGCCTCTCGTTTTACAGGCGGCGTCTAACCTGCGCCACGGAGGCTGTCAAAAATCTACTGATATATATAGGTAATTAAAGGTACACACAACATTTGTAATAGTACAACATCAAATTAAATTAGAAGAAAAAATTACAGAAATGTTAAGTAAATAGAAACAACAAAGTAATTGAAAATGAACTTATTAATATAGTATTAAATCCATTAGTATAATTAACTTACTGAATATAATTAGACGTGCATTTCCTAACCTATACTAATATTATGAACTGGAAACCACCGCAATGTCTATTTCTCCCAAACAGCAGTGTTAATGTTGTATTGTTCCGGTTTAAAGGACATTGTAGCCAGAGCAACTACTGCACATACTGAGACATAACATCTTATGGCTCAGGGTGGCGTACGTAGTAGAATACCAATCATTGCTTTGTAATTCCTATTTTTTTGGTTTAACTACTGTTCACGAGCGGTTGTATCGCTTACCATCGAATGGCTTGCTAGTTTCGTCATGCATTGCAATAAACAAAATACAAAGAAGGTTAGTAAAAAAATGGGCAATTAAATGCGAAAAGAATTTTCTAAATTCTACCGGTGTTGCAAGGTATTAGTGCGTAATGACAAACTCTTCAGCTAAATTACATCAAAGTACTTATATCAAAAAGGTTTCTTTTTTATATTAAGTTGATTGGTTATTCAGAAATGTATATTTGAATAAAAACGCCAACGTTTTTCCTTTGATAATTGATTGTTCTAGGCCCTTTGTAAATAGTTGCTCGTAGAAGATCCCTTTGATTAAGGAAATACGCCTTTTAATTTTGCGGTTGTGCAAAGATATTTTGCGAATAAGGAAATTATTCTGTGTACTTCTTTTTATTGGATTGGTGGCTGATTTTTATGGATTGTAAAACGTTAGGTAATGGTGTCAATTTCTAAGTGGGGAAATCAACATCCAGTGCGATAGTGGTACCACTCTGGACGAGCCTGCCCATTCATGCTGAGTCGTCTTCTTACCAAGGAATCGCTTAGTCCTTTACTACTCAACTGCAGTCTTTAGTTTATTCAGTACGAACTTCGTGGCCCATTCATTTTTCTCGCGTAAATAATTTTCGTGTTTTTTTGCTGTCGGTCCTTTAGGCTCATGATGCGTTATTGCCCGAGACCCCGGGGACGTGACTTCGAATCATATGTTTTATTTATTAAATTTACCAAATATTCCGCTCGTTTGGGGTAATTTCCACCCTTGTTATACCCTTGTATGTTTGTTATTTATTTTGCATTTTTACTCGCGATTTTTACTGAAATACTCGTTGGTTTTCTGATATTTGTGAATTCAGGGACTTCAGTTGACTGTATTATGTAAAAGATTTCTATTTATTTAATATGCAACACTAACATTATTCTTACAACTAATTAGAATATGTCGTGTGTTCTCATATAAAGCCCATATATTAAATAATTGTAAATCAGCCCTTAGGAATCTACGGGTAGTTGCAGAAGTAATTTTATTAAAGGAAACCCGGTTATGGTTCTATTTCACTACCCACAGTCAGAGTAAGGGTGGGAGCATGACAGTTTGCAATATAAACCGCCTGCGAACCGTAGACAGGGCATTCGAGATCCAGCAGTCGGCGGTGAAGCGTAGACATACGCGTGTTTACAATAAAGTAACAAGTTGTCCCAGATATTCGGATAAATCGTTAATCCGTTAATTATAACATGTGGTGTTAATAATAATTAAATAATTAACACAATGAGTTTTATTTCCACCATCCGACAAATATAAATTTTGTATGTAAACTCAAACTAATATAATAATAATATCCAAAGGTAGAAAGTTAAATTGTACATAATATTTAGTTAGATATGAGGGGCGAGCCTAAAGCCCCATTTACAAGGGAGAGTTTCTCCCCTCGAAGATAAGATTATCGTAAGGACATAAAAAAGTTGCACCGAGTAAACATTTGTCAACACTATAATCCCATGGCGGTTATCATGAAACGGCATTCAATTCTCTCCCTATGTTCATAGCGCTTAAGCTTAAGTGGAATAGTATTGGAATATGCATAATTATGTGCTTGGCTATGGCCCGTACACCAGGCTCATTTGACCCTTAAATGGAGATAAAGCAATTTAAAATATAATAATAATAATATAACTTTATTTCAGACCATCGATCCATATTTTTACATTAAGAATATTAATTAATACTTATTTAATAACAATATAAACATTATTCATGGCTTATTACAAATTTCACCCAGTGCTTTCGAATAGGACAATCAAATCTTGCAGCAATCGCTTTCAAGATACTATTGGTACTCGTTCTCAAACGATGCAACATAGAAGCTGTTTTTTTTACGCATTAATGCGTGAAAGCCGTCTGTACGACTTTCAGTGAACATATTAGAGGCACTACAGTACTTTGGTAGTCCCAACAGCATCCTGAAAGCGTTGTTGTATTGCACCCGTAGGACGTTGTAAGCTCGGCGCGTATATGACACCCACAGGCCACTAGAATAGAACGATTGACAAAAAGCTTTAAATAACGTTATTTTGACGTCAGTGGTACATCGAGAAAACCTGCGGGCAAGCATATTGCTCCTTACCGCCAACATCCTACGCTCCCTCTCTATATCGGCATCGTCCGTTAGATTATTAGTAACAATGTGACCGAGGTACTTAAAGCTATCAACAATATCTACAATTCCACCTTTAAGATGGACCGGAGGCACATGGCGTGGTTGCTGATTAGGTGGTTTAAAGACTACGATTTTACTTTTTGTGGCATTGTACCTTAAGCCATGCCTCTCCGTGTAACTCTCACATATAGATAGTAGCTTTCTTAAGCCGCTTATCGACGGACTAAGCAGCACCATGTCATCTGCATAGCTGATATTATTGAGACATATCTCATCAACATGACATCCGACATGAGCGCTGCTCAGCTCCTCTATAAGCGAGTTAATATACAAATTAAATAGCAAAGGTGAACTCAATCCACCCTGTCTCACGCCACACTGCAATCTGTATTCATCTGATAAGGTATCGATCCATCTCACATTATTTACCTGATTAGAATACCAATACTTAAGGAGACACGTGTATTCCGCCGGTACACCGGTGCTCCCTAGCTTGTCCCATAGTAACTCATAGGAGACCAGATCAAATGCTTTAGACAAGTCAAGGAAACACCCGTACACCGTATACACGTTGTTATATATATATATATATATATATATATATATAACAAACTTTAAACGTTAATATATAAGATAAAAGTTTAGCACACCTAAAAATCAAAATTATTCCTTATGAAACTTACCATTCATGACGAACTTAAATTACTGGTGGTAGGTCTCCCATATGTGAGAGGTCATCTGGGTAGGTACCACCGCAATGTCTATTTCTCCCGTGAAACAGCAGTGTAAATGCACTGTTGTGTTTCGGATTGAAGGACATTGTAGCCAGAGTAACTACTGGACATATTGAGACTTAACATCTTATGTCTCAGTATGACGAGCGCAGTGGAATTTTGCTACTGTTATGTGCGCTCGTATCGCTTACCATCAGGCGAACGGCTTGCTCGTCTCGCCATTCATTGAAACAATTAAAAAAAATATACATAAAACCTTTACCCTAACCAATATTTATTGAACCAAGTCTCTAATATCTCTTATAAAATGTAATTACAGAAATTCAACTCATTTAATCCAAACATAAATTGCAAACACTTGAATTTTAGTCGCATTTATAAAAAAGCATATCTAATATCGTGGTGAATCGAAATATATGATCTCTGAAATAAAATATTAAATGAAATGAAGAGTTTGTTGGGCGTGGATGTTGTGTTACTGGATGGTGCAAGGAATATTTTTAATGTAGATAAAACTTTGACATTGTGGCGCGGGTGGTTACAAGCCGTTGTGAAACAAGGGGTAGGGGTTCGATTCCTGCACCGTGACGAATATTTGTGCGAATTACACTTATTTGTTTCGGTACTAATGCCCCAATACTGGAACGCAACTTAAATATAAATTGCGCTTAACTACGTTTATGCCGCTTCAATGTACCGGCTAAGTGGACCGTGCGCTGTTAAGAGCACCTTATTATATGAATGGCGTTCTAGTATTCGGGTGTCATACACCCATGTGTGTTTATAATATCGTAAATTGCAGAGCCTAGGTACCTAGGCTTTTAAAATTTACTGGCAAATAGTACAGGTTCTGAACCGCGAAAGCTTTGTTTCGAATCCCAGATTAAACTGTGTACTTCGCGTGATACTTTCAGTTTTTAAAATCTAATATAATTTGCTTGAGTGTGATTTGAACACAAGATGCTAATAGCGTCGTCCTGTATCGAATTTACGACTAATTAATAAAAAAAAAACAACCATCAGTCACATACATAATCCTGATCCCACATTAAAATCCATTAAGTCGGCCAATAAAGATATTTGTTATTTATTATTATTATTAAGTCGTGTGTCGTGGCTATCGGATACAAGAAATTTTACGTGTCACAATTGACCTTTGAAGGCAAAAATTACCCCAGGAAATTATGATGACTTTACTGTCATTCCTGCCTATCTTTCCAAATAAAAAGCCGCTTCCATAAAGTTAACTCTAAGTTACAGCAATAGTTAGTCGAAGTCAAAGGTTTACCAAGTGGAATGGAGTTTTGTGTGCGGTCCCTTTGATCTCGGGGTTAGCTGTTTATGATATTGTTTAACATTCCCGCTCAATATAACTTCGGATCAACTGTTTGGTTTGCTAACCTAAAAATTATTTGCGTAATTCAAGTTTTGTTTGAGTGCTGAGATTGGGAATTTGTGAATTTATCTTAAAGTTGCGTAGGGTTGTACTTAGGCTTAAGATGTACCATAATATTGGCAAGAATTTCGGTTTTAATTAGAGAAATTGAAAACATGAGCTAGTTACTCGTGTGATATTAACTCCTGTCCATAAAGAAGAGAAAAAACACTATTGAGTACTGCATTGTGCTCGTCATCTCGAGATATAAGACGTAAGGTGTATCCAATATTAACTGGCCTGTATCAGCCCATATACGTTCCACTGCAGGGTACGGGTTTCCTCTACAATCGAGAGTTCGATTGAAAATTGTGAAACCATGCAGTCCAAAGAAATTAGTAAGAAAAATTTGGAGTGGAAAATCGTTAAGTTACATATAGCTTTAAATAAATAAGTTTACTAAAGAGACAAACGGCCTTATTCATAGTTGTAAAATCCATTTTAGCTAATAAATGATTTGTCTCTTTGAATGACTTTTGAATGAAATGTGAGCACAGAAAAAAAAACTAGCATAAATTTTAATACCGTCTTTGAAAGTCAAAAATCTTTATCACATATACAACCGTCTCTAGTTGCACTCATTATGCCAGCTTTAAAAATTTCCACAAACATAAAGAGGCCAAGTATATACTAACATGTTCTCATACCCACCTCTTGTCCAAAATGTATGTATTTGAGTCCCAAAGGAGAGTGACCCCAATTCACACTATTTGTAAGCTTGCGAGGTCGGGCTCTGCGCCCCCTCTCAAACTGCTACAATAAATCACCTACGGATTTTGTTCATTCGATTGTTTTAAGATTTAATTAAGGATAGAACTTCCCTGTCCTCACATGGGTTTTGTGTAACAGGATTAATTCAGATGTGATATCACTTAGAAAGTCTCGGGAAATATTAAAATTTCGGGTATTATTTAATAAATTCAAAAAGTTACATTAAACTACCGCCCATGTACATCCATAATGCTTGGATCCTGGATGTGTAGCCGGCCATCAAACCGGAAGTGGAAAGGATGAAGTATGTATGGTAAGAGGAAGGGGGTATTTTATAAGGTATTGAAAGTGTTATGTAGAAATTATACTCAAATTTACCTTCGGTACCTGTTAAATTATAAAACGAGATACAATAGATCTGTACAATCTACCCAAAGTATTATGAACTAGCAGTAGTGCCCAGCTTCGTTTGAGTGAAAATAAACTATTTATAGAATATTTTATCCCATTCATTTATCAGGGATAAAGTAGAACCCTAATGGTGAATTAATATTTCAAATCGGTCCAGTGGTTTCAGAACCAATTCAATGTAAACAATCAAATCTTTCCTCTTTATAGGTTTAAAACGTCCGAAATCATACAATTTAATACGCATTGTACAGTCGCAAAACGTAAACAATTGTGGCCGGATCGATCGTATTGTGGCGCTTACTAAAATACCCCCGCTCGGAGGTCCCTCGGACAACCTTTTTCATGTACCGTAAATAAACCCGGATTAGTGGCCGATATCGTAGTTTTAGAATCATTGTTATCAATGTATATTTGTTTGGGATTCGATAAACTTGTAGACTTACTAATCTTGCTGTTTCTTGCTCCTGAGCTCTCATACACGAGCAGCCTTCAGCTCGTCGCTCCACTGGCCCGCGCGTCACACACTACGCTCCCTGTACGTGCTCTCACAACACTCGCTCCTGAGCTCTCATACACTAGCAGCCTTCATATTTACCGCAAAACTTAATACTCATTAGGATTCAATCGGAGAAATTATACGGAGTGTTCATTTCAGCAAATTACGAAAAGTTTGCTAACTATAGTTTATTGGTTCATAAACAACGTTTTGGTATAACGGTAGCCGATACCATAAATAGTTGTTATAACAGTTTCCCATTAGTATTTATCGGTATTAACATGTTGTTTGGCAGCGCCGCGCGCAAGAAGTTTATTAGCGACGAGAAATTCTCTTTGTTTCGGATCAAAGGATGCTTCCACGTGATGTTTAAAATATTTCTTTTGTATGCGCGTGTAATAGAGTTCAGGGTTGGATGGGGGTTGTTTTCGAAGGAATATTTTAGTAATTATCTTGAGCATGTGCAGGTATTTTAATGCTCTATTTAATTGGACCTTATTGATGTTTTTTTATTCTTCATAATTTTGGTAAAATTTACTTTAGTTTTGTTTTCTAATTTCACTCTACAACTATCCATACCGATATTGAGAATATTGTGTCTAATTTGAATTTATGTGCCAAAAAATATGTATATTCTATATAACATAAGTAGTATATCTATGTGCTAGTGTTGATATTTTGCGTAGGTAACGATCTTATGAAATGTATCTAACAGTATTACATTGAGTTTAAACTTCAAAGAAGCATGTCTTTTGTCTTAGTTATCAGACTTTTCAGTAAGTGTATCTTGTGTTGTGGGACTGACAACGAACAAAGTACTTTTTGATCCCACAACCAAGCTTGGAACAAATAATAAATTTAATTTGAAGAACAGACATTCAGAACACACTAAGCTGAGGAGTTTGTCATTTTAAATTTGCAATTTACTTTAGTTAAGTTATGCCTTTGCCTAATTTTTTCTAAAATTGTTAGTTGCCCTGTTGGTACAGACCAGACGCGTCTGCCAACATGTTCTTAGTGAACGCGAGTTCGAATCCCAAGGCACACCTCTGACTTTTCGGAGTTATGTGTGTATTGATAGTCAATCACCACGCACTATAACTGTGAAGGAAAACATCGTGACGAAACTTGAATACCATAGCTATTTGTAAGAATCCATGGTATTAAAGTCCGCCAACCCGCACTAGGCCAGCGTAGTGGACATAGCCCAACCACTCTCAATCGTACTCTCGCTTGTAGACGAGGCCAGTGCCCTGCAGTGAGACGCATATGGGCCCATACAAATACAAAAAAATACAATTTATATTACAGAAATAGGCAAGAAATCTTAGAAAAACTACCCCAGCGCGTCATTTCAACAATACGGGGGTGTCTCAATGCTAGTAATCTCGATGTCTAAGGGTCTATGGCGCCCCTCGATGCTTTTAATCCCGGACAAGATTGATGGAAGGGATTCGGGAAATTAGTGGCTATTTATTCTTTTTAGGAGGTCCGGGGTTGATGGCTTCGATTTTTTGTGTTTTTTTGTATACTTATTTGTGACCTTCTTGGTGGTAGACCGCCTGGATAGTTTTTTTACTGGCACGGCATAATGACTGCATTGCTGCTATAATGGTAAGCGCAAATGCCGTCCAGGCAGAGTATCGGATGGCATCAGACGGTAGTCCCATAACATTCGATACAATAATTCCATATAATTATGATTCAAAATGTTGGTGTCCTGGCACCTCTTCCTACCCCTTGTAGGAAAAAATCAGTAGTTTGTCCATGATTGTGTGATTAGAAAATGTGGTGACCTACGTCTCTCATATGTGAGAGGCTGCCTGGGTGGGTACCACCACAGTGCCGATTTCTCCCGCCAAATAGCAGTATGAATGCACTGTTGTGTTTCTTTTTGAAAGACATTGTAGCCAAATAACTACTGGACATATTGACACTTCACATGTTATGTCTCAGGATGGAGGGCGTAGTGGAATGCAATCTGCTTTGAATGGTGTTGTTTGGTTTTGCTACTGTCTATTAGTGTTCGTATCGTTCACAATCAGGCGAATAGCATTGTAATCTCGCCATTCATTGCTACATAAAAATACTATTATTTGAGGAAAACAAACAATAGCTCCTAAAAATACAAAGGTGCAATGCAGTAGAGCCAGTTTAGTGTCTTAGTTGGATTTTCTATCATTATGTAACGTGGTTGCTGTCTGTGTTCATACTAATATACTTTGCTCTATAAGCTATGTCTATCAAAAAATAAATATTGGTGTATTTGCATAATGATTTCTTAGGTTTACGCGAATGTTACTCATTGAAATAAACTATTATGCGGATAGCGGATTTGGTTTAATTTATGATAAAATCATCCAAATTTCTATAGAGATGATGGCTTGAAGCTTGCACAAGCATGGGATCCAATACTACATTTAATTAAATCGGAACCCAAACGATCAACTGCCAGACCTCAAGACACTGTGAGCTCCTGCGTAGATCGGATCGCAAATACAGACTAACTATTTAAATTAACTTTTTTATTTAATAATTGTAAAATAAGGGTAGTTGAATTGTAACAGTCACAGAGCGGACGTCTAATACCTCAGTCCGCCCCGTGACCACGAAAGCTGTAAAGTAATCTCCCATTGAAAATCAGCGTTGTAGTATTGCATATGCAGTACTGCAGCAGAAAGCTGAATGGGAGGTTCCATTGCTGGCGCAATATTTATAATTTCAGAATAATTAATTTTATATTTATAATTCTGTTCTTAGTGTAATTCGTTTTTTGTTTTGTATTCTTTTGGTTTTTATTTTTTGTAACTTATTTTGTTATTGTGCTAGCAATAAATAAATATTTCTTTCTTTCTTTCTTTCTTTAATCGAAACGTCGGGAAGTCAAAAATGTAAAAATTAAACCAAATCCGCGAAAATCCGTAAATAATAGTTTTATTTCTATTGGTGTTTTTATAAAAATATTCCTTGTGAATGAAAATCTGTTCCATTATAGATAGCCTGGGTACCATATGCAAGAATGCATATAAATCTAAACACAACCTTACTAATAAAGTTCCCTCAGGCATCAATCCAAAAAATAAATAAAAGAACAAGTTATCTCAATCACGGTCCAATTCTGTCCACCTACTAGAGAGTTATAGCGTGAAAATAGACGTAAACGAGCTTTAACCCCCACCCCTAAATGGGGGAGCCATTACAACCACGCATGGGGTGCCAAAAAGTATTAATCCGCCAAAACACATTTACTCTCCAAATCGTACGAGAGAATGTTTATCTTCGATATACATTGACGGTTTTGATTGGAAATAAATTGAACACTTGTAAATGTAAGCACTGATGGATTAGGTTTTTGGTTTGTGTGTTGATTTGAATACCGTTTGGAAGTAATAAATGACTCACTACGCTAAGGTACTTCAGAATTTCTACTTGCTTACAATCACGCTTGTATTTTGAAGTGGTTAGCAGAGATATCTCAAGTGCCACACACAATTCGCCAAGCTTTTCTCCTCTCAAAATGTGGTGGGAGGCATAATCGCCATGTTTGGAACAAATTTCAGTTCCAAGAGATATGCTTTTAAACACAAATACTACACGATTCTCCTGAATTTTATTAAATTAAATTGCCAAATGACTACAAAAGTACTTCGTAGCTAGAGTTTGAAAAGTCTAACCGATTCACTATGATATTTTAAGATATCTAATTGCCTTTTTGAAAGATGTAAATCACTTTTATTATTATAAAACAGATATATTTTAGTTTTGGGGTAAAATTTAACTTATATTCTAGCGCAAATAAAAATGTTAATGTTGGGTAAAATAATCCAGTTGATATATCAATTATTGCAAACAAAATTGTCCGCATTAGCTTATGATTCTTGATGATAAATGTATGCAGAAAACTACGACCCTCACCAGTTGGCACAATTATGTCGGCCTATCAATAAACGAAAACACACTTAGCAAATATCCATACTCCACACATATCAATCACCATGCTATTCAGAAACCGCAGTAAGGTATAAAATAAGATGAAATATATAAATGTAATGGTGGGGGTGCATTGCACAGGGGTGAGTATTAAGGGTAGATGTGTCGCCAAATCGCAGCGTTTTGTACACGATAATGTCTCTTAGAGTCTGCCTCTACTTGGTTGCGGCGTCTTTTACACCGTAGCTCTTAAATAAAATTTTATTTTTATCTTTGATGCAATCTCGGTTATAAAGAAGCCCCAATTTATTTTATTCTGCCCCGGCATGATGACTACACTGCGCCTGATAGTAAGTGCAAAAGCCGTCCAGGCAGAGAATTGAATGGCAGACAGTAGTCCCATGCCATTCGATACAGTTACGACGGCCTGCTAAGATGCTTATCACGTTTGTACTCAGTACTTGACTGTGAAATTATTTGAAGGTACAGTAAATTTGTGTGTTACGTGATTGAGATGAATCCAGTTTCGTATCAGTCCAAAAATAATATATTTACTTTATGAACCGACCCATAATCACAATTCTTTGGTAATGTACATGTATAGGACTGACATTTTCAAACATAACGTTATGAATTATGGGTATCGTTAGTTGATCGCCTAAAAGAAAACTTGTCAAAATTATGTATTGTATTATTGTGTCAATGTCATAACTCAATGAATTTTACTGGTGATAGGTGAGTTATGAGTGAAAGGCCGCCTGGATACATAACATCACAATGTCTATTTCTCCCGCCAAACAGCAGAGTAAATTCATTGTTGTGTTTCGGATTGACGGATTTTGTAGCCAGAGTAACTAATGGACATATTTTAACTTAATGCCTCAGTGTGGCTAGCGCAGTGGAATGTCAAGGATTGTTTTGGTGTTGTTTGGTTGTACTAATGTTCTTGAACGGTCATATTACCATCAGGTGAAAGCCATGTACGTCTCGCCATTCTTTGAATTAAAAAAAAATATACTTTGCTATCAGCTGGAATAATTTGAAATACCAATAGCAAATAAATATCTATTTGGTGTGATAGTCAGCCGTCGTTACCGCCGAATGTGACTGTTCACTATGAGTTATTCATCATTCATGATACACGTTTATCGAACGCGTATTCACGATTGTACGTAAATAACGTTCTATTTAAGTTATTGCTTTTTGGATACGTTCTATACTCCTTGTCATTTAATTTTATGATTACAGAGCGATGTTTGGAAATACTTTAGAACGTAGAAAATATTTTTGGTTCGTTATTTTGTTTCAAAAGGCGAAATAATACATAAAGTATAAAGAAAATGTTACTTTGTTTTTGATTATTGAAACAATATAGTAATTGAATAAAAGTAAGCCCTAGGCTCGCTCGCTACGTGGGATTGAGTATACAACATGAAATGTGGGCATCCTGCCTACCCCTTCTGGGAAAAAGGCGTGAGTTTATGTAAGCTTTTTATGTAAAGAGTTGATGTTCCCCTGTCCCCTGACCCCAGTCCGCTGTCATTCCATTAAACAAAACTACTCACTCGAAACAATCTTCAAAATTAAAGTTTAACAGCACGCGTCTAATTAATCCATAAAATACAGGCCATTAAGCGAAAACATAAAAAACCTCGCTAAAGACGAGTCTTCGCACCCCACTATATTATGAATTTATACGTTTAAATCGAATCGTTTCGGTTTAACGCGTCCCTCGGTGTAACGAGAGCGTCGCTTGTTTTGCTGATCGGGATTTCATCTTAAACAGATGCGGTGCGTTTTGTTATTGAGTTTTGGATGGATTTTGTGGGATTTTTCTCTTCATTACTTACTAGCCCAGTGTCAGAAATTTGTGCCCGACCAATCACATCGTGGGACAGAAAATACAAGTGGGTGTCCTGGCCTCTCTGCCTCCTACCCCTTCTGGGAAAAGGCTTGAGTTTATGTATGTATGTTTGAATGTATCTACAGGAAAGAAGTATTTTTTTTGTTCTTGGTTGTAGGCTTGATGACTTAGCCCTTGAGGCTAGAATAAGTAAAATTGTACAAAGGATTTTATTCAAAACCATTTTTCCATGTAATTATTTCTGCAAAGTGGATCATGAAATTCTAATCTTTAATAAATGCTAAAAATTTAGGTCATTTGAGTGTAAAACTTAGTATAATCATGATATTAGAATGTAAAGGAAAAATGGCAACAAACGGGTGTTATGGTTATTTGTTATTAAAAGAGACATAATTTGGCTCCTCTAATGAATTTGAAAGTATTTGAGAATGCTATATCACTGAATATTAAACTGTTATTTAAAGATGGAAAATGTTTAACTAAATGATTTTACACCAAAATCTCTTAACAAGCCAAAATATTTGCGAACGTTTAGCATAAAACAGCAAAGATCTGGCACAAAAAGCAACCGCAATAAGGGTCTCTTTTACCCTGAATTCCGCTCCATTCCCGCTAACACTTTAAACACATAATCTCTACATAATGTATACTTTCAGCCTTAATTTATTCGATCATTTCACGCGAAACACAAGAAGCAATAAAACGAAACATAACTCCTGCCCCTTAAATACGGATGTTTCAATTTGAACGTTATTGTATCATCCTTTATAACGTTGGGGTAAAATTATCTTAGCGAGTATATCTTTATTACACCCTATATACGTATGGTTGTTTTGGGGGGAGGGGGACGGAATATTGCTCGGATGAAAGTGCGAAAGAGATGGAGTATTATACGAGTATTGATATTTGGAAATGGTTTCTTTTTGGCGCTGTTTGCACGGATTCGTTTTCCTAATTAATCTTCTTTAGTCCATTGGATTAGGGAAGTGGTTAAGTATTATAGTAAGTTTGGACTAGGGTAGGACTGGAACGTTTGACTGGGATAGGAAGGTCTCAAATCAATACTGACAAGAACCTAGACTTTGTTGTAGAGTTTTGTTTTGTCGGTAAGATTGGTTGACACCTAACCTATTTACTCTAGGAGGGATTCTCCCCTCAAAGATGCGATTCTAGTAAAGATATTTATAAAAGTTACATATAAACATTTGACAAATATGATAATTAATATGACGGTTATGTCATGCGAGAATAACACACGCTTCTTTCCGCGAGAAAATCTAAAGGCGCTTAATCCTACTCAAACTTTTGTCGTTTCTGGCCATTAATTTTCGGATTTACCTATAATACTTACCCTACGTTTAAGACTGTCATAAGTATTAAGACTATTAACACCAATTCATTTACAAGAAACTGTTAGGACTGGTTACTATTGTGTATATAAACGAAACAATTAATTCAAATGTAGTTTGTTCTGTCCGCACTTGTCATATTCTTTTCGATGTCAATGTATGTGTATTCTTTATATATTAAATCCTTTACTGTTATATCAATCCTGCTTTTACTCTGCCTATAACCCATCAGAATCAATTGCTTGACTATCTCGTCACGTTAAGAAATTACCTCACAGAAATTTTCGGAATGCCTCAACTAAATTTGAATTAACAGATTTGTTGGAATGTACTACATTCTTCGGAGAGAGTAATATACCATTGCGAGTATCGAAGCGAGGATTCTGTGAATCCTTTGAATGGATTTTAAGAAATATACGTGAGATATTCCTCTACACATGGATTCAGTTTGCTGAAGCTGGAGTAGACATCTGTTAAAACAAATGGGTCCGTGTCATCTATATTTTTACTCCAAATACGGGAATGTCGTCCTATTTTCTATGTGAGAAACGTAGTGAACGTAGTGGGAGTGAAAGAAAAAGGATGCAAAACAAAAGTAGTGACGTCACTAGGCTTAACATTTCATTATAGTGTGCGAATGTAGAGACGGTAAAATGTAACCACTAAACCCCTATTATTTAATTTAAAATAGTAAATATTTGCTTCATGTAACATGTTAAAAGCTACTTTAATACTTTTTTTTAGATAATCGGCTTTGAAGTACTGTATGCCCCCACCAGTTGGCCAAAATTTCAAAGATCCTTAATTCTTTAACCAGTCACTATATTAAAAAAATATTTGATACACGAATCAAGGACATATATAAGTAGAACATACTCAAATATTTCTGAAATCAGAAACATCGAGATTTTTTACCTGTCCGCTTCGCGTGGAATGCCCCACATACTACACAGACAAACACACAAACAAACCCTAAATTAATAATACGTCACAATTATTGCAAAATAATTGTAAACCTAATATAATAAACGCTACTCTAATTCAGGCACCCAAAATAAAAGTATTGCGCTTAGTTTGGGGCCATAGTCTCTTTAATAACTTACAGTGTTGGTTGTCTGGAAGAGATCGCCTCGAGCAATAAGACGGTCATTGTACTTTTTTATTTTTAGTAAATTTTGTTTATATTATTTTTTTTTGTCACTGGTGTACATCAAACCTTAAAAAAACGTGTTAATTTACAATTATATTTTTTTTCTGTTAAGTAATTAAGGGAAAAATTGAATGTAAATTGTTCTGATTAGTTCTTAAAGCAAAATTTGTAAGATTTATGCCCCAAAATATTTTGATTGAAATCTATACCGTATACTCTTACACATCTGCCGCGTCTGTGAACGATACGGCTTCAGCGTTCAGACTTGCCAGGCGTCTGAAACGGTTCACGGTTTAATAAATTCCGTTGGATGGAGACATTGAAATACTATGGAGGTTTAGACTTCGGTTTTGGTGTGAAGATATTCTAAATGGCCTAAGAAATTTTGAAAATTTATTATGAAAGTTTTGAAAAAGCTTTTATAAGTCTAGTAACAATGTAAGGCTTTAATCTTGTAATTGTGAAAAGGTAAAAAACTTGACGTTTTTCATACAAAGCTTTGTGTTTTTACTAGTAATTATATAGCTTTAATATACTGCCATTGGTTGCCCATATTATATGTTTTTTCATGAAATTCAGTTTAAATCAAATTGCTTATTGTTTTGCTAATATTTCGACAGCTGTCACCAAAGCAGAATTTAACCGTTTCGATTGATTGATCAGGAATTAACATGGTGTGTTTTTACGTATTTAAAATGCCAAAACCCTTCAAAATCGGATGAGTAATATTATATAATCACGTACGTGTTGAACACAGTACCCCTTTTCCAAAGTCGGTTAACAAAAAGCCGAGGTTGCTAGTAACAGAAACTGTTCATTCAGCTGACCGTGTTACTAGCGATGTTAAGTTTCTGATGGCGCTGCATTTCAGAAATCTTTTGCTATGTGGGAGTCAAATAATGTAATGGTTTTCCTGATATATGGATTCTGTCGTTATGTGCTCTACGATTTAGAATAATGTATTATTTATCAATAATAATATATTACGCCCACTAGGCCAGCATGGTTGGCTATATGGCCTAAACATTTTCAATCGTATCCTCGATTGTAGAAGAGACCCGTGGCCTGCAGTGGGGGAGCTTACACCTAAAGAAAAAAAGAATGAAAAATGATTGATTGACACAATATGGGATGCACAGAAATTGCGAATAAATAAAGCTGAAGAGTTTATTTCTTTGAACGCACTAATCCCAGGAACTATTGCTTTGAATTGAATAATTATTTTACAGTAAGATAGTCCATATGTCCAGGAACGATATATATTACTCCAAGACTTTACGACACTTATACCTTATACCTATATCCGTTCAGTAATAGGAACGCAAATCCAAATTCCATCCTCGATTTCAAAAAATCATAAAGCAGTCTTTATGGTTCTTCATATATTGTTTTGTATAAGTTTGTAATTGCCAGTATAAGCAGTAGTAGTTAGATGGCTTTTCTTAAAAAAAACAACGTCCTTTTTAAAATTAATTACATTAAAGTCATCAAATGCATTCAATTCCACTGTCCTTAATATCATTTTAACAAAAACCAATTCCAATTCCAATAGTTTAAAGGAGGCAAAACTATTCCCTAAGTCACATCACTCCGAAATGTTTAAAAGAAAGACAATAGTGAACCCAATCGAAAACAAAGCGAGATGTGCCAAATTTTATGTCTTCAATGATTGAAACTGTGGTCCTCTATCGAATCCGTCTTATCGCACCAACGTAGCTCCACACATCACTCAACCTTAACCCAACGGGATAGAGTTCAAAATCCCTCGTTCCAACCGCATTTCCATACCGAGTCTATACACCAGAGGGATTTCATTTGCGGAGCGAGATTTGTGTTGCCTAAACGTCGTAAGCGACTTTGAAACGCGCGGGCGATACGTCATTTCGTATTAAGATTAACGTTACAAAGGTTTTTTGCGCCTCACGTACAGTTTGTAGCTAACATTTAAATGGATGTGTATCCTTTACGAAGGTAAATATAAGTTTGTGATGGAAACTCTTTGTTTTGTATAAACGAGGTCACGTTTCATCCTTATTCATAGTTTGCTAATGTAATATATTTACAGGATTGATTCTTTCAGTGGAAAATTAGGTTTCCGCCCTTTTTCATATTGATTTAGGATAGGGCCGGAGTTTGGGCATATTAGATTTTAACTGGTTTGCAAGGCTAGGGTAGTTTGTAAAGAAAACATTAGTTTTTCCTCAGGGTTGAAGTAAATTGCGACTTTGTTTCTTGTGAAATAGCTTTGTTTTAATAGAATTTTGGAATAATTTTAATTCGGTATGCCGACTCCATGTTTTTATCCTCGACTGCCTCTTTTATCCTCGACTGCCTCAGTACCGGACTTGTACTACGGTGGGATTTCTAATCTGTGGTCACGGGTTCGGATCCGGGGTCAGAAAAAGTGATCTTGAGTTTTTCTGTTCATTATCAGCCTGGTGTCAGGAATTATGACCGATATAGCGATAGTTTCGCCTCCTATCACATCGTGCGACAAATAATACAAGGCGAAACGTGGATGTCCTGGTTGCACATCTGCTTATCCTTAAATATATTTTGTTTTTTATGGTTTTTATGCTAAACTTAAATGGGGACAGCATAACTTTTTTGTTCAATATTGCTGAAAGCTTTTACGACCAGCTGGATTCTCCACTTTGAAAAGAAATTTAGTATCATAAAAATTATGATATAAGATGATTTAAATTGTTTTGAATAAACCCAACAGGCAGCACATACGATCTTAAGCTTACATAAATAGAAATCATACACGAGTATCAGAATTTGAGAGATTTTTGCGTTTCCCCGGCAGCCTTAGCAGATACTAGCGGCCCGGCCCAGCTTCGCCCGGGTGCATGTAGATTTCTCTACAATAATATGCACGTATTATACACATAAACCTTCCTCTTGTATCATTCATATTTATGATATTATTTTTAATACTCTTCGCAGAGTATGCGATGAAAGACATTTTATGGCTAATTTTTTTACACCTTCGGTTGGTTTAATAGGAATTTCTAAAGATTTCTATAGTAATATAGTACTAAATATAGGCTATGTTACTCAGTGATAATGTAGCTTTCTAATGAAAAAAGAATTCTTAAAATCGGTCCAGTACTTTTTGAGTTTATTCGTTACATACAAAAATACAAATCTTTCCCCTTTATAATATTAGTGTATATATAAGTTTGAGGAGAATATAAGTCCTAAACTTGCAGCATTTAGGCTTATAGTAGGCGTCATAACCAACTCAGAGACTCTCGACATTAATAAAAATAAGTAATAAAAAGGAATAAAATATATAAGGTAGATTTGTAGACGAAACATTCTTCAGAACAACTTGTGTCAAACAAAATTCAATCTATGACTAAACTGTAGACTAATGTAGGTCCCTCCCTCTTGTCTGGGGGGGCACCGTCCCAAATATCGGAACGGCTTTATCCCAAACTCTACCTTTTTCACAGTTCCGCACAAATGGAAAACAAGAAGAAAATCTAATGGAAATCAGTCACGAGGCTGTGAAGTAAAATCCTTTGACAGCATTCGCTTTGCTAATTCAAGCCATGAGCATCACATAACACTATTACAGTATATCTAGGTCATTTTTTGTCTCTTAGCTCTTTCGTTTCTATTTATTTCCGACTTTTGCAGTTACATACACTGGGCTTTAATAAGTTCCTAGTGAAAAAGATTTTCAAGTCGCTTCTAATTTGTAACGGATGGGTTAATGTTCTTTGAGTCGAGATTTTGTGATGCACGCCTTTTATGGCTCGACAAACGAAAGCGTCTTGGTTGTGAAAAGCGAATACTGCCGCTTGGGAACTTAAGGGAAATTCATTTTCACACTTAAGAACTTGGCGAGAGAAGAGTAAACATTTTTCCATGGGAAAAATCTCCTTGGATTTTTTCGATGCGAGACGAGACTATAAGCCGTAAGCTATACGAACGTTCATAAACAGTGGCAAAACCAAACACCTCGAATCACAAAACAATGTTTTGTATCCCACTGCGCTCGCCATCCTGAGACATAAGATGTTAAGTCTCAATATTATGTCCAGTAGTTACTCTGGATGCAATGTCCTTAAACCAAAACACAACAGTATATTCTCGCACTATACTGGATTTGAACTGCTATAAATCCCGTGCTCAACCGTCGCCATTTTGGAAACTCTAATTCTTCATCATCATCATCATATCAGCCACAGGAAGCCCACTGCTGAACATAGGCCTCCCCCAAGGATCTCCACAATGACCTGTTGGAAGCGGCCTGCATCCAGCGACTTCCTGCGACCTTAGTCAGATCGTCCGTCCACCTTGTAGGCGGGCGTCCGACATTTCGCTTGCCTGTACGTGGCCTCCACTCGAGAACCTTTCAGGCCCAACGGCCATCGGTTCTACGAGCTATGTGCCCGGCCCACTGCCACTTCAACTTGCCAATCCTATGGGCTATGTCGTTAACCTTGGTTCTCCTACAGATCTCCTCATTTCTGATTCGATCTCTTAGGGAAACTCCGAGCATAGCCCGCTCCATGGCTCGTTGAGTGACTTTGAGCCTTTTAATGAGGCCCACAGTGATAGGCCACGTCTCGGTGCCGTATGTCATCACTGGTAACACACAACTATCGAAGACTTTCGATTTTAGGCACTGAGGTATTTTGGACGAGAAGACGTCGCGAAGTTTCCCGAACGCTGCCCAACCGAGTTGGATTCGACGATTGACCTCTCTCTCGAAGTTGGACCTGCCTAACCGGACCACTTGTCCTAAATAGACATATTCGTCTACTACTTTGAGAGTCGAGCCCTCAACTCCAATGGGGGTGGGCACAACATGGATATTCGACATGATCTTCGTTTTATCCATGTTCATTTAAGACCCACCTGTTGGGAGACTCGATTAAGGTCTTCGAGCATAGTGCTAAGGTCTTCCAGCGATTCTGCCAAGACTACAATATCGTCGGCAAATCGAAGGTGAGTAATATACTCGCCGTTGATGTTGATGCCGAATCCTTTCCACTGCAAGAGTTTGAAGGCGTTTTCCAGCGCGGCAGTGAACAGTTTCGGATATATGACATCTCCCTGTCTCACGCCTCTCTGTAGTGGAATAGCCTTCGTGCTCTGATCTTGTACTCGGACCGACATGGTGGCGTTGTTGTATACAGGGTATATCAAGAGTGCTACCGAAAACGAAGCTGGGTGGTAGTTTTAGTGACTTCAGACACAATGCAACTAAATTTTTCGAAAATTGTTTTTTTGGTTATTTTTTTTCTATCGTCGTATTTGGGTGGTAAATACATAGTTTTTTCTTAAATAATAGTGTACACCCTTTTATTTTTAAAGACGCTATGGTACGCAAAGCTTTAAATTATTATTTTAGCAAAAACTATGGATTTGCCACCCAAACTCGACGATATTTAAAAAATAATAAAAAAACAATTTTCGCGTTTCCTTGCCAAATTTTTAATTACATTATGTTTGTAGTCACTAGCACCCGGATTCGTTTTCGGTAGCACTCTTGATATACCCGGTATACACTTCAACACTTCGATGTACCGATAGTCTATGTGGCACCGCTGCAGAGACTAGCACAGCCCAGGTCTCGATCGAATCAAAGGCTTTCTCATAGTCCACAAACGCTAAAGAAAGCGGCAAGTTATACTCCTCGGTTTTTTGTATAACCTGCCGTAGCGTATGAATATGGTCTATGGTAATAAAGCCTTTTCGGAAACCGGCTTGTTCGGGAGGCTGGAAGTCATCAAACCTGCGTTCGAGACGATTTGTGATGACCCTCGAAAACAACTTATAGACATGGCTCAGGAGCGAGATGGGCCTGTAGTTTGGTGATAACACCTTGCTGAAGGGCAAGGTGTTATCACCTTTTTTGAAGAACAGTACCACCACGCTTCTGCTCCATGCCTCTGGCGTTGAGCCCTCGAGGAGAACGGAATTGAATAGCCTCTGAAGGACTTTCAGTATCGGCGTTCCACCCGCTTTCAGAAGCTTTGAAGTGATTCCGTCCTCACCCGGCGCCTTGTTGTTTTTAAGTTGTTTGAGGGCCATCTCAATCTCACACAGGCTGATGTCCGGGATATCATCGCTAAAGTGTCGGATCAACTCGGCTCTCGGGTCTTCGGCCGAGCTAACAGTAGGTTTGGCAACCGAGGTGTAAAGCTGTCCGTAGAACCTCTCGATCTCTCTTAATACCTCTGCCCTCGTTGATACCACGCGGCCATCGTCCGTTTTCAGCCTAGACAACTGGCTTTGCCCAATAGACAAGTCTCTTGCAAACACTTTGGAGCCTCCGTTACGCTCAATTGTCTCCTTAATGCTCACAGTATTGTGAGCACGAACATCGTGTCGCAAGGACTTCCAGATCCGTCTATTGAGCCGCCGATATGTTTCGGCGTCAACGGAAGACTGCAGCGTCAAAGATCGACGTTCGGCCATGAGGTCAAGAGTCTGGATCGAGAGTTTTTGTGATCTATCTCTACGGCGAGGTCTAAAATACTTAGATCCCACCGTATGGACAGCTTCTACCAAACCGCTGTTTAACTCGTCCACTGCAAGGTTTTCTTTGAGACAATCAAAGCGATTTGTCAACTCGAGTTGAAAGCTCTCGGGGTTTTGGATATGAGCGCGAGTAGGTCGGAGCGTAGACTTCATCAAGCGACGCCTTTCTAATTCGACGTTGATATTCAATGTGCCCCTAACCATTCGGTGATCACTTCCGGTTTTTACCCTGTTGATCACAGAGACATCACTGAACATCCGTCTATTCGTCGTCAAGATGAAATCTATCTCATTTCTCGTAGAACCGTCAGGACTCAGCCAGGTCCATTTCCTGTGAGGCGGCTTGTGGAAAGAAGAGTTCATCGCGAAGAGTCCCTCTTTTTCCAGAAAGTCGGCCAGCCTCTGACCCCTGAGGTTCCGTCGCCCATATCCAAATTGCCCCACTTTCAACTCTGCGTCGCTTCTCTTGCCCAACTTTGCGTTGAAGTCCCCCATAACAACATTGAAGTAGGTTTTGGAAGTATGTATGGTCCGACTTATGTCCTCATACATCTCCTCTACTTCTTCATCTGGGTGTGTCGAGGTCGGCGCGTATACCTGTATGACCTACAACGAATACCTTTTTGATATTCTGAGTATAAGGTATACTACCCTGCTCGACACACTTTCGATGGATACAATGTTGTTGATGAGAGACCTGTGGACGAGAAATCCGACACCTCCTCGGGACTGTTGGTCGTCCCCCCGGTAGAAGAGCAGGTTACCAGACTTCAGGGTTATCGTATCCTCCCCGATTCTTCGGACTTCCGATAACCCCAGAATGTCCCAGTGTAACCCGCTCAATTCTTCTTCCAGTTCGACAATTTTCTCGTCTGTCCTCAAAGTGCGTATGTTGTGTGTTACCAGGGCCAGTCGTCGTCGGGGGTGGTAGCCGGGGCCAACCCAGGCATTCTTAGCACCCCCTGCCCCACCGTAACCATGGCTGCTACCATCGCCAGGAATAGTGGGGCTGCCGGGGACTGGGGGCCTGGTCAATTTTGTGTGTCGACATTAGGGGGTTATTGCCAATACTCGCCACGCTTGGCAGGCGGGTTGGCGAGCGCAGAAGGGGACTCGCGCTGATGACGCTGCTGCCCGTCATCAACGGTGGAAAGGAAATAGGGTTTGTGAGTAGAGGATATAATGGGAAAGGAAAGTATGGCCTGTAGGAGTGGATTCTGCAGTCATGGAAGGGAATGTTTGTAGTGACTGCAGTAGCTCGGGGGCCGAGGTCGCGTACTCGTAGCACCTATTCTAGGAGAGGCCATGACCACTAGTTAGGAGCATCCCTGACCATCTTCATCATCATCATCATCTAATTATTCGTGAGACAAATAACAACCCGATTCCTCCAGTGCCTTGTAGTACCACTACTGAAAGACCTGGCGAATCACTTCGGGGTATTCATTTCCAAACGGTATCGCGTCTCTCCAGTCTTGCTCTCCTACCTTCTTCAGCATTACGGCTTTATAGAACAAGGCCAGTAGTGATCTAGACAAGAGTTCGTATATATTTTGATATAGGCAGGTAGATATTGTTGCGTCGATGGAGATTAAGAACCATCTTACCACAGATTATGTATTTTGATTGACCTGCAATTGGAATCAGGAGAATTGCTGCCACATTGTCGTGCCAAAAAATATTTTGTAAAATATTATCTATGCTTCATCATAGGTAGTAATCATAGTAAATGCCAATATAATGTGCTCTGTAATCAATTAAGGCAATACAACATTTAGTTTAACCTCAAAATTATCAGTCTAAATTGTAAATTATCATTTAAAATTCAAAATTACGATATATTTAGTTTGAAAACGTGAAGTAAAGTCAGCGTTTTTTCTCGTATGTATGGGATTTCCCTACGCAGTCTCATAAATTATGAATCAAATGAAGCAGGTAGATAAAAGACCCCAGGGGTATAAAAATCAATGTTGCATACAAC
The DNA here is from genome assembly GCA_009982885.2 of Hyles vespertilio. NCBI lineage: Eukaryota > Metazoa > Arthropoda > Insecta > Lepidoptera > Sphingidae > Hyles > Hyles vespertilio. The sequence continues at coordinate 11,366,861 of CM042827.1, forward strand.
ACGTGTTTGTGATGATAATGCAAGACTTAAATTATGTTTGTAGGTATCCTTTGCATCATTTTTCATTTCTTGTTCTTTTTATAGGAATTAATATACAGAGATATCAAGACTGCGACCGAAAAGGAAGCCGACTGGTTGTTTTAGTGACTAGGAACACAATTAAACTACAAATTTCTTTTTGTGATTTTTTAATATAATCTTGTTTGTGTGGTAATTTTTTTTTGCTACAAATTGCCGAGTTTTTTTGCCAATGCGATTTTCAGAACAAAAAGTATTAGAACTCAGGTGAAGTCGCGCCTCGCCGCTAGTGTGTGATAATGATATTAGCTTCGTAATTAAGTCGTTCTAATATAACTAGATTACTCCCCGCTTGAGATGTCTTAAGCCTTAATTTAGCGTGTAATGGTGTGTCCACACTGCATAATTTTTTTGTAGCGCAACGTTTTGTTTTATTGTTATGTATGCCGAGACGGGCATGCCCCTTCGCTTGATGGTAAGCGATACGTACACTCATGGACAGTAGCAATGCTTGGAATTCTGACCTCGCCGTCCTGAGACATATGATGTTGGGTCTCGAAATGTATGTAGGCAAGACTGCTCAGTTATATAAGTGTAATAAGATTGTAGTTAAGAGGAAATGTGAGCATCATACATCATATTTAGTTCATAGTGTCAATTTTAATGCAGGACACGAAAGAGTCTATTCAACAGATTATCAGAGACAATTTCGATGCAAAGCCTAGGTAGACAATCCCCGATTCCTGCTATGCGTTCAATACAGTATTTCAACTGAAATTTATTCAACGGAGGGATGCTATTTTCATTCCGTGGAAATCTCCCCTACTATAAAAACTCGCTGACTGGCGCCCCGGCCGGTATCGCGAGTTTATCTCCTCGGCAATGATTCATTTCGACACGTTGTGTCGGCTCTAATCTCTTTATCCAGCCTCCGCCTGCCGCCCCTACTACGGGTTCTCGATGCTTTTTATAGGGAAATTTGATTTTGTTGTGTAATCTTTCGATTGTTTTAAGGTATGTAAGTAATTGGAAATATGATTGGAGAGGTGGAACTGATGATATATTAAAATTAATTATATTATATGTGTAACTGTATGAGTTTTTGGTAGAAAAGGTCACGCTTGTGAAGGGATCTGAAACACCAAATGAAATATATTGTTTTTGATTTGAAAACTGATCCTTACGTCGCTGTTGTCCAGACTGTAATGTCCATTCAGTCAAACCGACTTATTAAAACTGAAGTCTAAGATCTATAGTAAGAATTGGCCTTTGTGCTAACTCATACATTTTTTTATTATTAACCCTTGCCCCTCCAAAAGTTCTAAAATTTCTTTGACTACGAATCAGTGAAACAGTATCGACATACGCATTCTCTGCTTTTTTAATCTTTAGTTCTTCATATGAAGCTTGAAAGACCAACCGTTATTTCCTTTACATTTTTTACTTAGGCGTGTCAGTTTACAAACAACTCGACTCGAACTCGAATTTAATTTAGGGTGTAATATTTTCGAGTTGTAGTAAGGGGTTGGCGTTTGGGGGTGTTTATTAGATGCGGTTTGTGAAGGAAACGCTGATGCTATCGTCTTACTTAATGTAGTGTTGTTATTTAAACGCGCCCCTTAATATAATTTAATGGACCCATTAGTATGTACATGATAAGGGATTAAAAAATATATATAATTTCTTATACTACTTATACTTTGACTCTTACATTAGGCTCGCCACCTATCACATCGTGGGACGGAACATACAAGGCTAAATGTGGATGTCCTGGCACCTCTGCCTATCCCTTCTGGGAAAAAGGCGTGGGTTTATGTATGTATTACTTGACAGCCATCGTGTTGCAGTTGGTTGGACGTTGTAAGACGCTGGCTGTGAAACGTGGGGCTGCGGGTTCGATCCCAGCACCGAAACAAATATTTGTGTGTTCCACAGGGTTTTTCGGGTCTGGGTGTTTGTTAGACCCAAAAGTTTCTCGTAGTTCCTGCCACCCACGACGCACGGCTCCATATTAGTGTAACTATTAGGTGTATTTATTTATCTATTATAGTATTTGTTATATTAGTGCGTGGCTTAGTGGTAAATCGACCAGACGCGGCTGCCAATATTTTGAAGATGGTCACGGGGAGGAAACCCAGGGCACACCTCTGACTTTTCAAGTTCAAGATAGTCAATCACCATGCACTATCATGGTGAATGAAAACACCGTTAGGAAACCTACAAACTTGTATTTAGCTAAGTCGCTCAAAGCAGGCCATTTCCAAAAGGTCAATGTGAAGATCTTTGGGATACGATGAATTTACTAACATAACCGTTCAATTTTGATTAAATAATCCAATATTCTTTACTAGCGGCCCGGCCCAGCTTCGCCCGGGTACAAATAGATTTCTGTACAATAATATAAACGTATTATACATATAAACCTTCCTCTTGAATCACTCTATCAATTTAAAAAACCGCATCAAAATCCGTTGCGAAGTTTTAAAGATTTAAGCATACAAAGGGACATAGGGACAGAGAAAGCGACTTTGTTTTATACTATGAAGTGATTAGGTACTATTTAACGGAAAAATACAATATATGTCAGGTTCTCTTATATTGTTTGGTGTCAGATTGAAAATTGCCAGCACCTGAGCTAAAACATGCCTAAAGTTTCGACATTTACCTTTATGGTTATGTGAATCGGTGTTGCAAGTTTATACGTCGCTTTGGTTCATGTCTTATTTTGAACTCCTAAGTATTTAGGTTTATATCAACATACAAAGCTAATATATAATGCGAGCGTGGATGCAGTTTGTAGTTGACCTCACCGAACCTACACCATCCAAATCGGTGATACCCTCAACAAGGGTTAGGTCAAAAGTATCCTGAACCTACAAGAATACATGAAGAGGTTGATGAGAGTGGATGCGAAAGTAATATGTTAGAATCGAGCAAAGTGGAGGTCTAATCTCTGACTACCCTTATGGGATACAGGCGTGACGATTATGTATGTATATCGATATTGGTAGTCTGACTGTAGTCTTGACAGTTTAATAGAATTGGGTTAGTCGGAACGCTGGTTTGTATCACGGAAATATTTATTTAATATGTTTTTTTTAATAAAAGCCGAATTTAGTGTATCCTTTTTCCCAGCATGGGAACTATGTGGGCCAATGCAGCTACAGTAAAGTATACTGACCTTCAGCAAAGTTCACCTCGTCCACAAGTTTAAATCAATTCATATTTATATTACGAAACTATAAAATTGTCCGAACAATATATTAGGGTATAATTTCACTCTGAATCATACCGGCTGGGCCATCACGTACAAACTATTAAGGGCTTACATCTGAAATTTATCCAATATCGTAAAATATTGCCGGCACGTGATCCTTTTCGTGATTTCATTAGGTTTTTTTAGTCGTGAAAATCTCATCTTTTGATGTTGCTTTAATATTATATTTTTAATGGAATTTGTGAAATGTTTCGTTCAATTTCGAATTTTTCAGGTTTCTTTTTGTGTTAAAGGGTGAATGGGTTTCGTTAGTAGGTTTCTTTAATAATTTAGGTGTTTTGGAGTGTGCTATGTTCAATAACTATTTTGATTAGAATAAATAATAATACAGAATAACTTCTTTTAATTTCAATGAATGGAAAAACGAGCATGCCGTTCGCCAGGTGGTAAGCAGTACGACCGCTTGAAGTACAAGCAAAGCTTGGCATTCCACTGCACTCGCCATCCTGAGATAAAAGATGCAATGTCCCAATAACTATTTTTAATATGTTAACCAGAAAAGTGGAACCAAGCAATCACTATTTCGATTAAGACTCAAAACACCAGAGGTATTTTCGGTGTCTCGCCAACTTTTAATAAATGTATGCTCATTTTTAAGTTATTTTATAGGTATTTTTAAGTAATTTTATCTAAATTCAGTATTTTTGCATTTTTGTTCCTCTGATTGGTCTAATTCTATTTATGGGTTATTGGTCCATCGGTCTTGCCTTCGATCTGCAAAACAACCATTCCTAATTTATAAAAAAAAATACCATAATATTACTCTCACCAAAAGACATCAATTTAGATGACGAATTATACAAATAAAATTAAAAAAAAAATCTGACCAATATAAAAAAAGGCCTCGCATTAATTTAGTCAAACACACAAGCGATACATCAATTTTATCACCGAATTTTCGCGTTCATAAGGTTCAAAATCGTGTGACGTGGCGGGAAAATAAACAGAGAGACTATTCACGTGAATTTTGTAAGCACAATACACTGTATTGATAGAAAAATTGGTTTGACTGTGTGGACGCGGAATTTTTATTACTTTGTTTAGAAGTTGTTAAAACTTAATTTATTACGTGTTAAAGGAAAAGCCTGGTTCCCTTTATTTATTAAAATGATTGGTTAGACAAGCATGTCAGTCAGCTGATCGGAAGTGACTGCTCATGGATAGCAAAACCAAACCATTAATAACACAGCAGTGCATGGTATTTCACTGCGCTCGCAATCCTAAGACAGAAGATGTTAAGTCTCATTATGTCCAGTAGTTACTCTGGCTACAATGTTCTTCAAACCGGAACACAACAGTGCATTTAAACTGGTGTTTTGCGGAATAGAGAATGCGCCGCTACACATCCAGGCGGTATCTCAGATATGAGAGTACACCAGTAAGTCCCCTCATCTCAATAAGTGAAGTAAATATTGTGACTGATTATAATAATTATTGTTATATCCTTTGTCGTCTTATGAGAGCAAGTATGGGTTTATTAAGCATCAAGCAAGTAATAATTTAATATGAGTTTTTGCTATAGTCTGTATCAGCCCATATACGTCCCATTGCAGTGCACGGGCCTCCTCGACAATCGCGAGTACGATTGTTGTTAGGCCATATAGTCCACCACGCTGGCCTAATGCGGTTTGGTGGACTTACATAGCCTATTATTTTTCTATAAATCGCTACAGTATGCAAGTTTCCTCACGATGTTTTCCTTCATACTTCTAAATTTTGATTTGGGACTAGAATATGTCTTGTCAATAGTTCCTCTGCTATCAACTCATGAGAAGGTAATTATTTCGATGAATTTTGGGTAGCACTATCTTTGCGTCAAGAATACGAGTTTCAGTGTATATTTAGGATTTGTTTAAAATTTAAAGGTTATGTTTTGATTATTAATCATAGACTAACATTATAAATCGCTGGAGGGTTTTTGATACCCTTCCGCTGTTCAATGTTTAAAGGTCAGTTGTGGGCACCCAGTGATCAGAAACATTGTTATTTTATTGAGTTTCTCCTAAATTTTGTTGATTTTGAAACCTCTAATATTTTTGAACGTTAAATAAATGTACGAATTGGATATTAGATTGCCCATTGCCTGTAGCTATGTTTATGAGGAGAACAAATTCAGATTTTTATTGAATACATATATTCTACAGGTCACCTGACATTAACAAAATAAAATGTTTTCAGCATGCATAGTAGGGGAGTTGCTGCTCTTTAAATGACCTTCAAAACACCAACGATCTTACCCATTGAATGAAACATTATAGCAAAGTGTTCGTATTCTGTAAATTTTTGTGTGTGTATTAAGATTAAATTATAAAGTTTTCATTCATTTGACAGCCTCCGTGGCGCAGTTGGTTAAACGTCAGCTGTGGAACAAGATGCCACAGGTTCGATCCCCACACCGAGATAAAGGTTTGTGTGGTCCACAAATATTTGTCTCCGGTCTCATAGTTTCTGATACCTTCGACACAAGACTGAATTGGTATTAATGTGGGGTTAGGACTATTTTTGTGACTGTTGGGTGTATTTTTTTAATTATAACCGAACCGGTAGCTTTGTTTTCAACGGTTTATATTTTTTAACATTACTAAGTACCATATTAACACGTGCCGATAACCAATAGCTCACCCTCACGACAAGAGATTTATCAAACCCAAACAAAGAAACATCAAAGAATACAAGCCCGCTCCACAACATTTATCGCGCCGAGTCCGCTATCTGTTGGGTAAATAATGAAAAACGCCCTTTGTAAACGAAATCTGAACCATTTAAACTCAATTTTTTAGTCCTTTATTATATAAAGGCCAGAGTAAACAATAGGTTTTGTTAAAAATGCTATTTCAATAACGTAAGGGATTGGAGATAAAATATTAGCACGGGATGAATTAGATTATAAAGCTTGGTGAAAGCAAAAGGTGGTTTACAAAGATTAAGATGATTTTTTTGACTGGTACGAAAAAGACTGCCTTGGTGACGCAGTTGGACTATGATATTGTAAAGCAAACGTCTCGGGTTCGAATTCCGGGTAGGGAAATGTAGGTAAGATTTTTCTATTCGTTTGATAATGAGCTGATGCTCCAAAACAGAAATTTGTCCCCGATATGGCGATGGGCTCGCCTCCTATCACCTCGTGGTATGGAAAATACAAGGCAAAACGTGGGTGCACTAGTTGCACCTCTGCCTACCCCTTCTGGGAAAAAGACGAGAGATAAGAGAAGTGATACCTCACTACAATTATATAGGCCTATTGTATTTGAAAATATACCGGATGAATTCGAAATGCTACATACTTACGAAGGTCATTATCACGGAACCCAAATCGATATGTCATTGATTACCGATTTAATATTAAATTAATACGAATGTTTTAAAAATACGATATCAATAAAAAATGGTGTTTATAGGTATGAGAGAAGATTAGTGCTAAATTTTCAAAGTTAAAACGCACAGATCAACGTGCTCTTAGATCACACGATGAATTCAAAATGACCTACAGCCGAAACTTTGTACAGAAACAAACAATTTACATAATGCAGAAGTGGACGAGTTCAAAGCTATGACTCAAGTTTGGGTTGGCTTGAGTTTGCATAGGACGAGTCGAGAACCTCAGAGACACGGTGGCTTGTGAAAGCTGGGATATAATCATAAGATATAGCGGTTAAGTTACGGTATTTTGAATTTGTAAGAATTTCTATGGTGTGTAAAGTTCAGCCCGCACTATGCCAGCATGGTGGACGGCCTAACCACTGTCGATTGTAGAGGAGGCCCGTGCCCTGCAGTGGTACGTATATAGGCTGATAAAGATTAGAGAATGGCATATTATGTGGGATTTAAAAATCGACGTTTAATTTTTACAGCAATGTTTTGAGTGTTTGTTGGTGTAATTACACTATGGTATAATACACATATCATACCCGAGATGTCGGTTTGATAATCACAAAGCTGAGATCTCGGATTCGAATCCAGGTTTGGCTGAAGTGGCAGTGTGGTTGGATTTGTAAATGAGTTAACTCCGAGTTTATAAACTCGGAGTCAAGAATTTGTATCTATCGTGCTTTTTATCGCATCGTAGGGCAGAACATATAAGGCAAAACGTGGGTGTAATGGTTGCTACCAGGTCCTCTGTCTACCTCTTTCCAAAAGAGACGTGAACTTATATACCGGGTATCTCAAGACTGCTACCGAAAACGAAGCCGGGTGGTAGTTTTAGTGGCTACAAACACAATGCAATTAAAAATTTCGCCTAGAAACGCGACAATTTTTTTTTATGATTTTTTAAATATCGTTATTTTTGGGTGGTAAATCCATAGTTTTTGCTTAAATAATAATTTAAACTCTTTTATACCTTAGAGTATTTATAATTAAAGGGTATATACTATTATTTTAGGAAAAAAATGTATTTACCACCCAAATATGGCCATAGGAAAAAAATAACAAAAAAAATTTTGTCGGTTTTTTTTTGCAACTTTTTCTGTTGCATTGTGTCTGAAGTCGCTTAAACTACCACCCGGCTTCGTTTTCGGTAGCAGTCTTGATATACCCTGTATATATATATGTTCCTATTATTATAATACACACTGGTATATATACTAGTACTAGTATATTACTATAAAGTGTTTGTCTATTATTATTGCTGAGTAGTAAGTAACATCTTTTTAAATGACGCATCCCCTTTCTTGTTATTTTGTTTTTGTTGTAATTAGTTAATGCTATGCACCCACTTTTAGTTTTTACTTTTTCTCTTGTGACAGTAATTCTAATGTTGGTATAATCATATGGTTGTTTGTATGATATCGCTCAAAGTTATAAGACCGCCAAATTGTACAATTGAAACAATTGAAATTTGAAACCTAGATACTTGTAAGGTCTCTCTGTTCAATTTGTTTTACTTTATTATGTGGTGTTCAATAAGTGTTGTGTATTGTATTATATTGTACTCGCTGTATCTTGTAACTTAACATATACATTGATAAACAGTTTATGAAGTGCGTAGGGGGAACTGGTCACATTACAATTTCCTCATCCAATATTGTGTTTTTTACAATTCTGGTTGCCTTTTAATAAAAAGTAAATGATATTCTATTTATGAATATATACCGTCAGGTCATAAATTCTGTCACATGTTTAATATAAAATAATTGAAACAAGTTTATTCATTATGTAACCATTTATATACCAAAATGAACTTAACAAAACAAAGATTCTTATGACACTAAAGTTTATTCAAAATGACCTCCGTGATTTTGAATACAGGCCTTCAATCTGCGCGGCTAGTTGTTTATCGTAGCACGAACGAGGTCCATGTCAATATCGGCGGCTGCCTTAATCAAGGATGTCTTGAGTGACTCCAAATTGGGATGAGGCTTTGAGCACGCCTTTTCCTCCAAGTGTTGCTATATCTTGTAATCTAACGGATTCAAATCTGGACTGGAGGAGGGCCAGTCTTCGTGCCGGATGAAGTCGATTTCACGCGCCGCCAGCCAGTCTTGTGTGCTCTTCGCTCTATGAGCTGGCGCCGAATCTTGTTGGAATACCCAGTGCCTGTTATTGAACATAGAATGAGAAACAAGTTCCACAAGGTTCGTCAGGACTGTATTTTGATACACAACTGCATTCGTTTTTACACCTTTCTCACAAAAATGTACCTCTGTTAAGCCCCAATAAGAAACTCCCAACCATACCATGAGCGAGAATGGAAAATTACCTCGTTGGACACGCGGAATACGGTTGCTCGCTTCTTCACTACTGTGTGCGTACACCTTATCATTTTGTTTGTTGTGGCTCTCTTCTACAGTAAAAAATTTTTCATCTGAAAAAAGAATTTCCCGATATTTTTTTCTCGCGTACCGCTTCAACAAAGCGCGGCATCTCTTCAGTCTCAGGTCCATTAGACAAGCATTCAAACGATGTCTTGTTTTTCTTCGATGCCCGAAGCCCTAAGTCTTCATTTAACACCCTTTTCACCGTGGTTCTGCTTAACCCCATCTGAAGGGCCAACAGTTTCTGCTTACGTTTGGGATTTCTTTGAATTCGCGCCTTCACAGCTTTTATCACTGCTGGAGTCCTAACAGATCGAGGGCGACCACTTCTTGACCTGTCATCTACACTAGAGTCTTTATTGTACCGTTTGATGGTACGATAAACGAATCTTTTGGTTATATTCAAATTTTTCAGTATGCCTAAAATTTGAATTGGCGCGTAACCGCAACGATGCAATGCAAAACGGTCTTCTTTAAGCGTCCACTCCATATTTAAAAATGAGTAAAATTCTAAAAAGTATAAATTTTTATTTTCATGAACAATTCGAAATTCGAATTCAATAAACTTTTTTGTGGCCAGCATTCTAAAAGAAAAGTTTTTACTGAGTGACAATACTTATGACCTGACTGTGTATAATTTGGGAATAATTAATTTAACTTTTGCGTTGATATTATTATTTGTTGTTATTTAAGTTACATGCTTTTGTACCTAAGTCAAAATAAAAATATATCTAATATCAAATTGCTTTGAAACTTCCTTTTCCAAGCTATTTGTATGCTTCTAGTCACACTTCTGTCAAATTTTTCTGGTATTTTGCCGTGCAATTATGTTATGGTATTATAATTTAGGGAATCCAAGGTGGTTTTTGGGTCTCATTTTTTTGTGGCTTAATCTTTACGTTGACAATAAAATCGAAAAGAAAAAGGCCACCACATGGTTTTTGCCACCTTGATACCGATCCCAGAGCCTCAAAAGTTACAACCCAATGAACCCCAATACATATTGCCAACCCGCACAAGGTCAGCATGGTGGACTATATTGCCCAACCACTCTCGATCGTACTCTCGATTGTAGAGGAGGCCCGTGCCCTGCAGTGGGACGTATATGGGCTGATACAGAACTCCAATACATATGTTGACTATACATTCGAACTCTCTCTATAGGAAATGACAAAATTCTTTCACATAACCCTTCTTGCTAGTCTGTATTCATAAAGTAATAATAACGTGGATTGAAGTCCTTATGATTCTGAGCTTCATTAATGTGTTTTATTTTTAAAATTTTAATATTTTCTTATAAAGGCTTGTAGATGAGAAAACCTTGTTAATTTTCTTTGATTCTCGTTTTACCTGAAAGAAATCAGGAGAGAGAGAGAGAAGAATAGAGAGATGCGTACGTGGTGGTCATTGAGTGAAATATATTTTTTTATCGTGGAGTATAATATGTAAGTAATGCTTATTTGATTAATGTGTAATTTCGTTTAGACAGTTGTTTGGCACTTTAATTGGAAGATGTTAATTATTTTCTATACTAACTCTATAAAGTAACTCCGATAGATCTCATGTTAAATGCAGATCAATATAGATAAAACAATTATGCAGGCCTGGTTTAAGCTGTCAATACATAACACGCGTTGGTTGATGAGTTCTCCACTATCGTATACAGTGATTGCTAACTGATGTGATTCACAAAACCTGCAAGGTAAATTTTTGAGTGCGTGGTGGCCTGTTGGTAAACGGACTAGACGCGGCTGCCAACATGTTCACGGTGGTCGCGGGTTCGAATCCCAGGGCACACCTCTGACTTTTCGGAGTCATGTGTGTATTGATAGTCAATCACCACGCACTAAAACGGTGAAGGAAAACATCGTGAGGAAACCTGCATACCATAGCGATTCATAAGAATTTCTATGGTATGTAAGTCCGCCAACCCGCTCTAGGCCAGCGTGGTGGACTATATGGCCTAAGCACTCTCAATCGTATTCTCGTTTGTAGAGTAGGCCCGTGCCCTGCAGTGGGACGTGTATGGGCTGATACAGATACAGAAATTTACGAAAAAACCCTTTCTCTTCTTGAGTAATAATTATAGAAATCGTACATCGGATACGAATAATTTTAACAGAAACCTTTCCTTTATTACTTTTAGAACGACCCAGTACATTGTGTATGCATTTCTTGTGGGAACAGACTAACCTGTATTTGATACAACCAATCAAAAACCTTACAATTAAAACTCAACTCTATCTCAAACCTATAGGATTCAAAATCAATTAACACCTAATCCAATATCTTGTTGTTGGATCTTAAAATCTATATCAAAGGTGATAGCGTTCATTTTCTATTGGGCTGGGTTCGTATGGTTTTCTTATATAAAAATCGTGGGAAAATTTTGTTCCATTGTTTTCCTTGGTGTCTACATGACCTTAGTCATTTTGGTTCAATGAACCACCTGACTTGTGCTAAGTACTATAATATTCACGCTTTTATCACTAAAGAAGCAGGCCGTGGGTCCATTTATATATTCACCTAATTGAGTAGATTAATTGAAGTATACGGTCAGTATAATGCCAGATAGAATGAATAAGAATTTTCAAATGATGACATGAGAAATTAACTATAACATAATTAAAGACAATAACATATTTTTAAAGTTTTATTTGTGTAAAATACACATTACAGCAACGTCCAAGCAATAAATAACTCTTATTCCGATGGCAAAATCCTTTCTTATGATGATAATCCCCATTTTGTCTTGATCATGTCCGCTGCTTTCTCAGCGAGAGCGTAAACAGATGCCGCAATGTTACCCGACATAGTATTAGGCATTGCTGAGGCATCAACTACTCTGAGGTTTTCTATACCTTTAACCAACATATATTTATCAAGAACAGATCCAATAGCGCAAGTACTACTGTAGTGCCACATAGTGGCAGACATCTCCTTAGCAAAGCACTCGTAGAACTCATAAGTGGTGTTGTCGTAACTACTACAAGCTGTCAGGTTGAAATCAATGAGCGAAGAATCGATGTTCTTGAAAGAGGTCGTGTTTGCTATGGCAGCGAAATCTTGCACAGATAGAGCGAGGTTTGTAAGGTCAGTTGAGTTCGATAAATGGCCCAGTTTGACCACGGGGTTGTCGGTAGGATCAGTGCTAGCCAAGCGGACTGTACCGCGGGAAACTGGATGCATCAAGTTCAATACTACGAAAAGAACCTCTTTAAGCAAATTGGCTTCATAGAATGCATTGCAGATGTTCTCCTCGTACTTGAACACCCAAACGCAAAGCTGCAGAAGACCAGAGCTGTTCGGAGGGAAGACCAAGTTGATGGTTTGGTAAGTGGGCACGTCTGTACCATCCAGGCTTACGTAGCCAGTCGTCATTGGTGTAGGGAACTCTGTAGGGTTTGCAGTGACGGTTTCAGTACTCTCTTCTAATGGATATCCCATTATAGCCGAAACGTGGTCGATAAGGTTGTCTCCCACGGGCAAATTGGCTATAACATCGATATCCAACTCTTCGAGATGGTCTTCAGGGCCGATGCCAGACAGCATTAGGATCTGAGGAGTCTTCAAGGCTCCAGCAGATAGGATCACCTCTTTGCGAGCGTAAATGGTCTTGTTAACTCCGTCGCTGGTCAATATCTGTACCCCAGTTGCCACGTTTGAACTGTTTATGAATACTTTGGTGACCAGAGCCTCAGTTTGCACGTATAAGTTCGATCTGTTTTTGGCCTGACCCAAGTAAGTTTCCGCGGCGCTTTGCCTCCACACTTCACCGATGGACAGCAAAGGCTGAGTGTACCCTAAGGTCTCGTTGGCATTTATGTCTAGAATTACATTGTGACCTAGTTCCTGGACGGCAGCCAGAATGATATCGTTTTTGTCGCTGAGTTGCCTCTTGATTTCTATGGGGCCTGATGTACCGTGGTAAGAAGGGTAAGCGGCGAGTATTTCAGCGTCTTTGAGAGATTATCTCTTAATCAAGTACTGACGCATGTTGTCTAGGGTATAGGAGTCGTCGTCGGCGGCGGCTGCCCACAACGCGTAGTCATAGTAATTGCCGTTGACTTCGATGACGTGATGAAGACTGCTGGAACCACCAAGCATTTTCCCACTAGTCATTTCCACGTGTTTGTTCTGAAGATTCTGGTTGGCGTAAGAGTCGTCGGTCGAGGTTATGTTCCAGTCGTATATGGAGTTTGTCATTGCAGGAAACAGGCCGGCATACTGTTAATTGAAAATTGTAATTGTATTAAAAATTGCAATTATTTTGAAACCTAGTTAAAATTAATAAAGAGAAAAATTCCACTCTTTAAAATAAAGGTATACGTCATGAAGGAATACTGTATGCACTGTGGTATGCTTTAAATGTAAATAGAGGTGTAAGACGATGCAAGTTTATACTTACAGAAGATTCTAATGGGAATACTCCACCAGCTTCTAGAAGCAGTACGGTTGTATTTCCATCTTCAGTCAGCCTGTTGGCAAGTGTGCTGCCTCCAGGGCCAGCGCCAACAATCACGAAGTCATAGGTCGCACCATCTAGAACAATACAATTGTTTCCTTAGTCTGGGAGATCCAGTTGTGCATAGGCCTTTTTTAACCGACTTCAAAAAAAGGAGGAGGTTCTCAATTCGACTGTATGTTGTTTTTTTTTTTTTATTTTTTTTTATGTTTGTTACCTCGTTTCTCTGTACTGTGTGAACCGATTTCGATCATTCTTTCTTTGATTGAAAGCTGATGCTTGTCGTTTGGTCCCATAAAAATTTGGTGAAGATCTGATGAATATCTTCGGACCTGGAGAGGGGAACTCCTTAAAATTAAGGAAAATTGCAATGGTTCTTTTTGCATTACGTTCATTAGAAAAGTTAAGATACAGTAAGAGAGGGAAAAGGGGGTGGGGGTGAGGGGGGGGTGGGTGATAAAATTAAAATACACGTAAATTCTAATATCTTCGGCAGCTTTTAAGCGATTATAATGATTTCTTTTTCATTGGAAAAAACGTATTGACAGGTTGATCCCAGGAATACGACATGAAGATATGATGATTATGTTCGGACCTGGAGAATAGAACTCTTCAAAATTTAGTAGGATTCCAATGGTTCTTTTTGCATTAAGTTCATTATAAAAGTTAAGCTACATTAAGGGAGGAAAAAAGGGGTATGGGTGAGGGGGGGGGGGTGATAAAATTAAAATACACGTAAATGCTAATATCTTCAGCAGCTTTTAACCGATTTTAGTGATTTCTTTTTCATTGGAAAGAACGTATTAACAGTTTGATCCCAGGAACACAACATTAAGATCTTATTATCATGTTCGGACCTGGAGAGTAGAACTCCTCAAAATTTAATAGGATTTCAACGGTTCTTTTTGCATTGAGTTGAGTATAAAAGCTAGGCTACAGTAGTTGAGGGACAAATAATAAACATGTGAATATTCCAATATCTTTGGCAGCTTTTAGCAGATTTTAGCGATTTTATTGTCATCGGAAAGAACATATTCCTTGTGGAGACCAAATCTTTTTCATTTAAATGCCTATCAACACTAAAAAGATAAAAATAACTAAAATTTTTAATAAAAAAAATAAAAACCGACTTCAAAACAAAATCCACTAAAAACCAAAAATAAATAAATAATAACTACCACTCCAAAGCAAAAAAATAATATTTATTTCATGGAGCTCGTGCATGTTGATTATATATATATATTTAAATATATAGATAGATATATAGATAGATAGATATTTAAATTAATATAAGGCATAGGTCCTATATGTTTGGTACTGGGCGGCCCGCCTTCAATATGTTACGCATATATTTTGATTTGTTGGCTAGTCAAGTCATTAAGCAAATTAATCAACATGCACGAGCTCCATGAAATAAATATTATTTTTTTGCTTTGGAGTGGTAGTTATTATTTTATTTATTTTTGGTTTTTAGTGGATTTTTGTTTTGAAGTCGGTTTTTATTTTTTTTATTAAAAATTTTAGTTATTAAACATTGTAATTATTTCTACTTTAAATTCTACCTTATTGGATAATGTGATTAGCTTGTCTTCAACCCACATCGAAATTGATAAAAAAGGTAATATATATGCGAGGAAAAGGGACTCACCAGTAACAGTGACAGAGGTGGGGCAATGGTAGTCAGTGACTGCCAATGCTGTCATTGCTGTCAGGATCCCCTGAACAGCTTGTACTGAAGCGGTAGTCGTCGCTGTTATCGTCATTGCTGAAACAATATGTACAGTTAAACTCGCAACAGGCCACCGGGTGGACAAGTAACTCCTCATAATCGTATTATTGGTTGTAGCGAAGTCCAATGTTAAGCAGTGGGTGATTATGGGCTGCTACAGTCAAATGATTTTAAGCTCTTATTTTACAATTATTACAGGGTTTGGTGTTTCGTGTTTGCTCATGAATATTGTTATAGGTACAATGTAATAACCGGATGTTTGGCTGACTCTATAAAGTTACACGCTGACCTATTGAGGAACTACTATACAAAAAAATGCTATATTTTGAATATATTAAACATGAAAATGGAAAGTATAATACAAATTATAATTTTTGTCTTGTAGGTTGTGACAGGCCATATTATAGGTAAAGGGTTATTTAACAATGAAATATAAAATATAAAATTCAACATAGAAATAAACAACTAATAAAGCATATTGTAATTACAAAAAAAAATAGAAGATTAATTAGTAATGGATTTTTAAGCGATTTATACATTAAAAGTAACTTTATTAAATTACATAATTATTACTTTCTAGATTAAATCAAGGCAAAAGCTAGGGAAGGTCAATATAAAAAAGAAATAGTGTAGTATATAAAGCTAAGCAATATTACTAAGAATCTTAAAGCGTGTCAATCTTATATGAAAACAGAAGAATTGTTAGAAAAGCCATAATACTAAGAGAAGAAGACCCAGAAATACTGGAACTGATAGTCTTCAAATTCTTTGTTGTTATACTCACTTGCTGATGTTGCTGTTTGGTACTTGATGCTCAGTTTCTCGGAGTATATATACCGAATAATCAATGGAAAGAAATTGGGAGAAATTGACACAGCAAATTTTACTTCACTTGTGCAAATATATTATGTATAGTACTGTAAATATACTATAGTGTATTGTTTCGTGATGTCTTTTAATGTTTGTAGGGGAAGTGTGGGTGCATTTATAATACAATTATGCTTTTATTGCAATACATTCATTAAAAATAATAATATATTGCTGCACGTGCATCTATTTTTATAATTCTTAATTCATTTGCATTCTTCTCTTTTCGCATGACCTGGCTTTAATTCTACTTATGATTATTTTAATGCATTACATAGGCGAGATTTATTTTTTGAGTCATACTATTTTGGTTCTGCATTAATCAAATTAGACCTGACACTATGAAGAACAGGAATTTAAGTATTGTTTCTTTGTGATCACAAGTGGTTGCTTTTTGTCGGATACTATCCGTCGAAATGGCTCGGCCAATAGACCAATGCTATAAAAAATCAGTTACAGGCTAACACAAAAGGTTACTATACTTTTTGTTTCTACAACCTTCTTATCAGTAACATCGTATGACAAATCTTCATTTTATATTTCGATGCATCGATATCAATGTTACACAAGTCAATGTTTCGATGTCATTTATCTTACATAATTAGTGTTACTATATTTTTTTACATCTTGTAATATCCCCAATTTGCCCTTGTATTTATTCAATACCAATAACACTTTCGAATATACTCGTTATTGACTTAATTTTTATTCTTTAGCGGCAGACTCATTCTGTTTGCATCCAAATTTTACGCAGTTTCATGTTTGTTCATATGTTTTCAATTTTATATTGTTGAATTTTGATCTCTTATTTTTTCATAAACTCTCGTCTCACATTTACGTTATTTAAGCAGTACGTCGTTTTGATGTTTTAAATTTATTCCTCCATACTTTATTCCGCATTTTATCGGTAAGGGGAAATGTCGTCAAACCTGCAGACCATGGGGATTTTCAACAATTTCTATGGTAAGCGAAGATTCAGGGGAATATTGCGTAACTCCTTAAAACATAGTTTTTATTTTTCGGACCTGTGCAGTGATACATTATTTTATGTCTCCGCAAATAAGTAGTATACATTCCACACTTGAATCTTGAATTCTTAATTCAACATAAATTGTATTTTAGACTTATTAATTATATAGCTTGCCTAATTTATAATTACGAAATGTATATTACCGTGGAGGTGACACTTTCAATATTGAAAATAACCCCAAAAATATATGTACTCAATACTCAATATCTTTATTGCACACCACATGTTATTAAGATGTTACAATTTTTATAAAAAAGTACAATGTGGACCCTGTTGGGCACGGCAACAATTTAGGAGAGAGGAGGAAGCCATAATGTTTTTCTTTTTTTTTTATTGCATTGAATGGCGATACGAGCAAGCCGTTCGCCTGATGGTAAGCGATACGACCGCTCATAAACAGTAGCAACATTCCACTGCGCTCGCCATCCTGAGACGTTAAGTCTTTTATTAAGAGATGTTAAGTCTCAATATGTCCAGTAGTTGCTCTGGCTACAATGTCCTTCAATCCGAAACACAACAGTGCATTTAAGCAGTGTTGTTTGACGGGAGAAATAGACATTGCGGTGGTACCTACCCAGATGGCATCTCACATATGAGAGACCTACCACCAGTAGTGTTCATTTTATTTATATGTAGATATATTTGGAATATTGTATTCTTAAAATTTGTAATAAGTGTACATATTTGTATTTAATATGCACTTATGGTAGCATAGTTACATAATTAATGATATTTCTTCCGAAATGTTATTTGTTACATATTTATGTTTAGTTGTTATAATTATGTAATATAAATAATTAGTATAATATAAAATAATTAATATATTTTAATCCGTCTTTATTTATTAAAATTAGCTATTTATTTTTCGTTTAGATATTCTGATATTGTGTAGTAGGTTTTTGTAAGTAATAATTGTTTTGGTTGTTTATTAAAAGATGTTTCATTCCTTGCGTTTTTTATGTAGTCTGGCAGTTTATTATATATTTTAATGGACATAACAAGTGGGCTAGAAGAATGCATAGTAAGTCTTGAAGTTGGTAGGTTCAATATAGAAAATGTATATTACCTAGAGTTCAACGAAATGAAAAAAAAAAATATACCTATACTTTATATTTATTATTGCATGGATCTGGAAAAATAATTATTACAAAACAGTTATTAGTAGAACTGTTATATTGCAAAGGTGTGAAATAAAAGTTTTTTTTTTTTGTTTTTATTATTTTATTTTATTTATTTATTATTCCACACAAGTTCCATTTTCCTTGGTGGTATCCAAGCTCGTGCCAGGCTCCTTCTTCTCTCATTATACACTTTGCTCGGTCTTCCGCGACCTCAGTTGTATGATCATGGGCTCTTATTTCTTACTTCATTATGTCAAACCAACGATTTTTAACTTCGTTAAATCTTGGCTCTTTGACATCAAGTCAGCACCTTTTGTGTCAGGTTTGAGATCTTAGACTCTCTAAGTAGTCCTAAAACCATTTTTTTACTGCTGTGCACAGGTCTTCTCTACTATTAAGAGTGTTTTGAACATAATCCACTATATTTAGAAGGTTGGTAAATTTCAGATACCTTAGGAATGCTCGTGGAAAAATCTCAGGTATACAGGTTCCCTTAAGATGCTTTGTATATCGGTTAATTTTGCGAGGATTTTAAATTCGTAAGTAGTCATAAGATTTGTGGTTTGACCTCGAACGCGTAATTATATGGATTTTTTTTTTATACAAACGCGTATAAATTATAAATTCATAATGACTTAATTTTATTGTAGCTGTTAGGAATTAGAAAATGAAAATTATTTTAATTTTGTTTAGGTGCAACTGTTTGCCACCATAGTATACATTGGCATCGAGAATCAGTTTCTAAGTATATATGTGCCAATGCAGGCCACGGACCTCCTCAACGATTGAGAGTGGTCAAACCATATAATTCACCACGCTAGCCTAATGCAGGTTGGTGGACTTACATACCAAAACAATTCTTAGAAATTCCTATGATGTGCAAGGTTTCTTCACTTTTTCCTTCACCGTTTTGTACGTTGTGATGGACTATCAATACACACATGAATTTGAATAGTCAGATGTGTGCCCTCGAATTTGAATTCGCTACCGTCATCCGCCATGAAATGTTGGCAGCTGTGTCTGGTTGTTAAAGTCACTTGGATGTACAAAAGTATAACTAAAAAATTAACAAGTTAAAAAAATGTGTGATATTTACCGAATAGCATAAGAATTCTGCTGTAATTGTTGGTTGGAAATTTTCATTTTCTAGTCCTTGCTTTGTACGAAAAACAATTGACGCGGAACTGATGCGATCTCTTGATCGTCTGTACAAACTACAAGAATTAAACATTACTTTACGTAATTATTTGTTCAGCTTTTGTCTCGTATCATAAATACCTCTTTATTAAATTACAGATCACCTAATGACATCCGTAGATCGATTGTTAAACAGTTGGAATTAAACAGCATGTACATATAATTTGCTTTTTGATTCAGCTTTCATTTTTGTTTTGTCTTATACAACTAACCGTTTTTAGTTTTACTTATTTTTTTTATTATAATTTGGATTATTTCATTTAGGCTTTTGATATGTGAACTTATGAAGATTTAATTAATAGTAGATATAAATGATTTAATACTAAAGTAACAATAGTTCACTACTGGTAGGAACATTTACCATATATGATTTCTATTTCTCCTGTAAGCGCACTGTTATGTTCCTGTTTGAAGAACATTGTAATCAGTGTAACAACTGGACAAACTTAACATCTTATGTCTTAGGATGGCGAACGCAGTGGAATACCATGAATTGATAATGTACTTGAGCGGTCGTGTATCGCTTACCATCAAGCGAATGGCAAACTCGTCTCGCCATTCATTGCAAAATATATAGTATATAATATTGGCATTCCACTGCGCTCGCCATCCTGAGACATGACATGTTAAGTCTCAATATGTCCAGTAGTTACTCTGGCTACAATATCCTTACAACAGTGCATTTACATTATTGGCAGGTGGAATAGACATTGCGGTTGAACCTACCCAGGCGGCCTCTCTCATATGAGAGACCTACCACGTATATGACAGGATATTAATTAAATAAATGGAACAGTTTCAACATAGCACTATGATATACAGGCAAACTTATACCATTTAAATATAATTAATAGTTAGTATAACATTGAACATGAAATTTATATAATATACAACGCAAACATCATTTGAACGAGAATTGTATTGGGAATATTCATGAGAATATGTATTTCGCTATAATTTAAACATAATTATTGTAATACCCATTTTTTAATTTATACGGGTACAAATTTTCTAGGAAATATTATATAAATTCGAAATTGTTTAATAATTAAGTATGTTATGCAACATTGGCTGTAATTGCTGCTGAAGTCAATTTTAAAAATATATCTTCATGAAGGAGAATGCCATTCATACTATCGGTAAAAATATCGTACGTCTCGGTACGGACATTGCTTCAAAATTCATTATAGCATTTTTATGGTTTGTCCTTAAACTTTTCCAAATTTTAGAAAGAAGTAATTATCATCACCTTTTACATTTTGTTCACAAAGCCAAATCAATATTTTTTATTGAATTTCAAGTTAATTTCTCCAAGAACTCCGGACCTGGGTCGCAATTATTTTTATATTTATTAAAAATAAGCGTATATATTTTTCCCTACACAAAAAAATAGGTTCAATGAGGCACCAAAATCTTTGCACCGATACTAAGTTTTATGGTAAAATGCGTACTCCTTTAGTAGTCAGTACGACGAGACGAGCAAGTGTTCTCTTAATGAAGAGCATAACATACATACATAAATTCACCTGCTACCTGGACACTCACCTTTCGCCTGTGTTCCGTCCTACGGTGTGATAGGGGCGAGTCTATCGCAATTTCGGGCTCTTTCTGATTCCGGAATGATAATGAATGGCAAAATCCAGGCATTAGAAGCTACGAGGAACTTTTAGGTCTCACTACAACAAAACTACATGTCCCGCCAAGCAGAAGTGTATGTGCACTGATGTGTTCCGGTTTAAGGACATTGTAGCCAGAGTAACTACTGGACATATTGAGACGTGACATCTCATATCTTAGGATGGCGATCGCAGTGGAGTATCAAGCATTGCATGGTAATTCAATGTTTGGTTTTGCTGCTGTCCATAAGCGGTCGTATCGCTTACCATCAGGCGAACGGCATGCAACGCCATTCAATTTAATAAAAACGCTAACAGGTCATCTGATGGTAAGTAATCATTGCCGCCCATGAGCATCCACAACTGGTTCATAGTTGTGTAACCAGACCATCAAACTGGGACGAACCGGGAAGGAAAAAGGGTGGGAACAGCAAAGGGGTATTGGTCTTCTGACAACCTCATATACACAAACATGTTATCCATCCATCCATCCATCAGCCAAAGGAAGTCCACTGCTGAACATAGGCCTCCCCCAATGATTTCCACAGAGACCTGTTGGAGGCAGCCTGCATCCAGCGACGTCCCGCGACCTTTACCAGGTCGTCGGACCATCTTGTGGGTGGACATCCTACGCTGCGCTTTCCGATACGCGGCCTCCATTCGAGCACTTACCGACCCCATCGGTCATCAGATCTCCGCGCTATGTGCCCTGCCCATTGCCACTTCAACTTGCTAATCCGGTGGACTATGTCGGTTATTTTAGTTCTCCTACGGAACTCCTCATTTCTGATTCGATCTCGTAGGGAAACCCCGAGCATAGCCCTCTCCATAGCTCGTTGAGTGACTTTGAGCTTCCTAATAAGGCCCATTGTGAGAGGCCACGTCTCGGTGCCGTAAGTCATCACTGGCAACACACAACTATCGAAGGTTTTCGATTTAAGGCACTGAGGTATTTTGGTCCAAACATGTTATGCAAGAAGATATTTCTAGAACGTTATAATTACCTGCCACCTTACTGTATCAGCCCATATAAGTCCCACTGCAGGGCACGGGTCTACTCTTCAATCGAGAGTACGATTGAGAGTGGTTAGGCCATATAGTCCATCACGCTGGCCTAGTGCGGGTTGGCGGATTTACATACCATAGATTATTTTAAATCGCTATGGTATGCAGGTTTCCTCACGATGTTTTCCTTCACCGTTTTAGTGCTGTTAAAGTGCGTGGTGGCCTGTTGGTAAACGGA
Organism: Hyles vespertilio; assembly: GCA_009982885.2. Taxonomy (NCBI): domain Eukaryota; kingdom Metazoa; phylum Arthropoda; class Insecta; order Lepidoptera; family Sphingidae; genus Hyles; species Hyles vespertilio. The sequence continues at coordinate 11,389,177 of CM042827.1, forward strand.
CTAGATGCGGCTGCCAATATGTTCACGGTGGTCGCGGGTTCGAATCCCAGGGCACACCTCTGACTTTTAGGAGTCATGTGTGTATTGATAGTGCCATCTTAGCCAAGTTACAATCTATTTTCTTTCTACAATCGTTAACGCCTTGACGTAAAAGATGACATTTGTACGTTATACCGGGTATATCAAGAGTGCTACCGAAAACGAAGCCAGGTGGTAGTTTTAGTGACTACAAACACAGTGCAACTAAATTTTGTGCAAAAAAGGCGACAATTTTTTTTTATTATTTTTTAAATATCGTCGAGTTTGGGTGGTAAATCCATAGTTTTTGCTAAAATAATAATTTAAAGCCTTGCATACCATAGCGTCTTTAAAAATAAAAGGGTGTACACTATTATTTAAAAAAAACTATGTATTTACAATCCTAATTCGACGACGGTAGCAAAAAATAACAAAAAAAAATTCGTCACACAAAATTTTGTCGCCTTGTGTCTGAAGTCACTAAAACTACCACCCAGATTCATTTTCGGTAGCACTCTTGATATACCCTGTATAACGCCCTTGGCTAGTTCCCATATAGAGGCTATCCAAGATGCAATTTGATTGACAAAAACGAAACGTCAAGGGGTTAACGATTGTAGAAAGAAAATAGGTTGTAGGTTGGTTAAAGGGGCTGACATCAGAAGCGGAACAAATTTGATCATTTGTATCAACATACCATACCATACCATAAACTCACGCCTATATCCCAGAAGGGGTAGGCAGAGGTGCCAGGACACCCACATTTCGCCTTGTATGTTCCGTCCCACGATGTGATAGGTGGCAAGCCTATCGCCATATCGGCCACAAATTCCTGACTCTGGGCTGATAATGAATTGAAAAATCCAATATTACTTTGCCCAACCCGGGATTCGAACCCGAGACCTCAGCTTTGTAACTGTACCTTAGTACAACTACGCCACCAAGGCAGTCTCAACAATAGGAGCTAAAACGTAATGTTCATTATTGGTAGCTTTTAGCTCATTTTTAATACCTATTTATGAAGTAATAGATCATGCGTAACGAATTCGATCTCTCGATCAACTGTATAAACAATAAGAATTAAACACTATGAGTATTTAATTAAGCAAATTAATGCTTATGTCTTCCTCTCAGAGAATATATTGTTTATTATGATATCATGCGGAGCTAATGCCATCTGTCTTCCATTTGTGTCAACAGATCGATTGCGTCAAAAATGGAAAATATTGACAGCCCCGTGGCGCAGTTGGTTAGACCCCGGCTCTGAAACGAACGGTCGCGGGTTCGATCCACGCGCAACAAATATTTTGTGTGAACCACAAGCATTCGATTCGAGTCTGGGTATTTGTGAGACCGTTGTTTGTATGTGGCTATTGTATGTATTTATTGTACCCCTCTATACCGGATATATCAAGAGTGCTACCGAAAACGGTATGGTAAAACTACCAAGTTTTAGTGACAATAAACATAATGTAATATCTTTTTAGTATTTCTGTACAGTGCAAAAAAGGATTAATAAATAAATAAAATTTAATTAAAAATTTCGCAAATAAACGCGACAATTTTTTTTTTAAATATTGTCAAGTATGGGTGGTAAATCCATTGTTTTTGTAGCAGTATAGATGTACCCTGTATATGTCTCACTATTTCGGGACTACCCGTTGAGCAGTCTATGTATGTTGGTCCCTATCTAGACAGATAAGAATAAATTACCATCAGCAATTTACTCTCTCTCTCTCCCCAGTTACAGGAAATCCAATGTTGAATATAGGCTTCTCTTAAACATCTCGACAGAGACCTTTTGGAAGTAGCCTACGTCTAGTGAAACACACAGGCAGGCGAAGTGTCGAACACACGCCTACAAGGTTGACGATTTGTTAAAGTTGCAACAGTTTACTTTGCAATTAAAAACTTTTTATTGCAATTAATGGCGTTTGCTTGATGGTAAGCGATACTACCGCTCATATGCAGTAGCAAAATTTCACTGCGCTCGCCATCCTGAGACATAAGATGTTAAGTCTCAACATGTCCAGTAGTTACTCTGGCTACAATGTCCTTCAAACCGCAACACAACAGCGCATTTACACTGCTGTTTGGCGGAAGAAATATACATTGCGATGATACCTACCCAGATGGCCTCTCACATATGATAGAACTACCACCAGTGAAAATATCAATATAAAATTATTAATAGTACTAAAGAATCTAAAATATCAGATGAAAGGATGCTGCCGCAGAATGTTCTCAATAATTAAATAATAGCGCACAATCGTCGTCGATTTGTCGACTGAATGTCGCAAATAGATAAAAGAATTTATTTAAGACATAAAAGAGCTCTTTGAATGATGCTCATTTGGCTGCCGCGTGTAAACGTGTAGGGTACGGGTTACAAGCGATGAGCGTTTGGAATAAAACTTATTTTATAAATGAAATTTCCGGCCAAATATTCGTGGCCGTAGAAGTGACCTTAAAGCACTAATTTGTGTATTGTTGAAAGTATTAATAAAAATTGATAAACTTTAGCAACGAAGTTAAACGTTGCCAGAAAACGGATGAAGATGAGAATTCTAAAGGTATTTACGTAGCTTGCGAATTCAACCCTATTATTCGCATATTGAAGTGCGTGGTTGCCTGTTGGTAAACGGACTAGACGCGGCTGCCAACATGTTCACGGTGGTCGCGGGTTCAAATCCCAGGGCACGCCTCTGACTTTTCGGAGTCATGTGTGTATTGACAGTCAATCACCACGCACTAAACGGTGTAGGAAAACATCGTGAGGAAACCTGCATACCATAGCGATTTATAAGAATTTCTATGGTAAGTAAGTCCGCCAACCCGCACTAGGCCAGCGTGGTGGACTATATGGCCTAACCACTCTCAATCGTACTTTCGATTGTAGAATAGGCCCGTGCCCTGCAGTGGGACGTATATGGGCTGATACAATACAATACAATTCGGATATCAGTAATTGTACACTAGAAAGATAGAAAAAAAGGAAGAAAGAAAAAACAATGTTTGTAATACTGATACTTGAACTGAAAAATACCCTCGACATGAACAGATGACGTATAGCCTCGGTTTTCTAGTAGAATGTAAACGTGGTTATATTGACAAATGATTTCTAAAATGTCACATTAATTCGTCTTTTGCTTTTTCAGTCAGAAAACTGTATCTAGCTTAATAATACCTACACTTAATTTCTTCATCTTTACATAATTGATCTTCTGAAAGACCAGATATCCTGACCACAAAATAAACTTTCATGGATTCCTGCAATATGACCAGTGGTATGTCTTGTATAGCACTCCAATCAGATACTAAATGTTAATCCTTTTCATAAATCCATCCCATGGTTGTCTGTAAGAAATTACCTTTCTGCTTCTTGTACTTTTTATGTTTGTGAGTTTGTTTTTTTTTTTTTGTAATTTTTTTGTGGTATAAAGTGTACATAAATAATTAAATATCTGCCTTACTCCCGTCGCTTATCCCACAAACATCCAGGAAGCAAAGCACGACCGGGATTCGGTGAAAAAGTCATTGATTTTGTATTGAGAGTCATTTGGGAAACAAAATGGGCGCCACTTAGCGAGGGAGCGCAGGCCGTGTAATTCATTGATGTTCGCTGGATCTGTTTAACTGCTTTATTTTGGTGAATGATTTAGACGTGGGTATGAAAGATTTAGTGAGAAATATTTACGTACCTTCGATGAATTTTGGGAGTTCTTTTATAGCAACGATTGGTGAGACGAGAACGCAATTTGTATGATGGTGATATGAATGTTCATGGGCAGTTGCAAATCCAAACAACACCATGACGCTGGCTGTGAAATGTGGGGCCGCGGGTTCGATCCCCACACCGGAACAAATATTTGTTTAATCCACAATATTCTTTTGGATCTGGGGCGAAATCACGTAGGTCACCTAAGGGCCAAGATGAGATCTTAGTGTGGGATCAGGCCTATGTATTTAAACGTTGGGTATATAAATCATGTCGATAATAGCAAAGCACCAAGCATTTCTTTCTCAGTTTTCAGTATCCATTCATATTTTGTTTGATTAATTTCATTGTGTTAAAGATAAGTTAGAGATTAAAGGAAATTGTGAAATTAAAATGCGCGCTAGCGATCCTACCTTATGTATATCTGATGTCCATGAAGCCGACATAATACTTTCGACTTTTATGACAGTGGATGTTCTATTAAGACTTGATTATATGTACTTCTATTAATAGTCTTCTTGACGCGGTTTGTGTGATCATTAAGTAGTTATTTCGACTCTGGATGTTTGTACCTGAAAAGTCTCTCGTAGTTTTTGATACCCACGACACAATCTTAGTGTGGGCTCAAGACTATGGATGTGACTATTGAGTGTATTTATTTATTAATCTTCTGTCAAAAAAAAAACATAATACGTTGACTATTTCCATTTTTGTCATGAACATGTTATATTATTACATGTTTACTAAAATTTTCGATCGTAACTCTGCTTGTTACAATTAAAAGTTTTTGTTTCTACCTTTGTTTAGAATTTCCTGCTTAAATATTGTATGACATTAACCAGCATTTAAAATAAAGTTGTTGCTTACTTTTAATTAGAATGTCTTCCATGAAAAATCTACTGTGATCCCTACACCGAAATAAATAAGAACTGAGGTCTTTTAATTACTGTCCTTAAACAACCTATTACCAAGGAAAAATAGATGTTTTGTCGCAATTCTTAATGCCATAACGTTTTAAATTTTTTGTATTATTTAAGTATGTATACCTATGTATATATGTATGTTACATATGTATTTGTGTTTTAAATATTATTGTTTACTTGTATTTTTTGAATTATTTGTTTCTTTAGTTTTTCTTCTTAGGTACAATTTAAATTGTCCTCTGTTTATCCTGTTCTTAAATCCATCCTATGGTTGTCTGTAAGACATTGCCTTTGAGCGAAAGCGGTCTTATTGTGTGTTGTACATAATGTGTGTATGATTTTTCTTAGTATTGTTTTTTTATGTGCAAATTAATAAATTATACACTCATCTGGGGCTGTGATTTGTGCAAGCATCTCTGATCACTTGTTCTGTGAGTAGAGTTTTTTATAGCCTATCTTAATTTCTGAAAATCAATGGGATGAAAGTATAGAAGTAGTTTATTTATCCAGTTTTTTATCCAGTCCTTACGCCGAGATTTCACATACCTACAGATAATGCGTCTTCATTTTAATTAGTAGAGCAATCTGGAAATATGATATTCCATTAATTCCCGGTATTATAAAAGATGGAGTAATATCATAAAAATGTGAGTGCTACAAAAATCTTGATAATTAAAGTTTTTCCTTGTAAAATACCCTGCTAATGAAATTTCCCTCCCTTTTGTTTATAAGAATCATTTCATAGTTTAATGAATTAGTTTATGAGGAAATTCTTGGATGTTTTTATATTTGAATAGTCTACAATGCAGTCTTGAGTGCAGTTACAGGATGTACTGGGAAAATCTGATTAAATGTCTTCACACAAAGTTATGCCAGGTTTCGTAGTTTCTAAGAATCGTTATTTTGCTAGGAACAGGAAATTGCATAGCAATTAATTTGTTTTCACAAAAGGTTCTACTGAAGATGACTGTATATTATGTATCGACCCATATAACATATTTTCATTTATTTAGAAAGCTACCGAAAAAAGACTTAGATTAAATGCGATTAAACAGTATATTAACCAATTCAGTTTTCATATACATCAATATATCTAGATAAAAGGACACAGGAGACGTGGCTCGCTAAAAAAATGGCACGCGTAGATTGTATATAAACATGCAAAAGCACCATTCTACCCTGATATATTTCTGTGTTACCATTAGTAGCAAAGCCTCTATACAAGCCGATTCCCAGCGGCGTTACTTTTGTAATTAATGTGTATTATAATTACAGACGATTATTGAGATTCTTGTACGTGGTTATTTCATGCCATTTGACGGCTCATTCTTATCTCATAAATTGCATCATTATAATATAATTTTAAAAAACAAAGCTTCATTTACACAAATAAATATCGAAATGGATATATTAAATTTTCGGCTTTCTATTTGATAAAAGCCAGCCATCGCCACTGGTTTCCATAGATTACAATATCACATGAACAAAAATAAAGGTGGCGCAGTGCGATATAAGTACGCACCTACACCCACAAATACATATGGTTTTTATATTTTTCTTGTTCTGGGATATGTGTCCCCCTGCAGGACACGAGTCTCCTCTACAACTAAGAATACAATTGAGAGGGGTTAGGCCATATAGTGCGTCTCTCTTCATTTGCTATCATAGAAGATCTTTTGGAGTCGCTATGGTATGCAGGTTTCGTCATGATGTTTTCCTTCACCGCTATAATGCGAGGTGATTGACTGTCAATACACACTAACATAACATGACTGATTTTTTAAATTGTATTAATTATTACTAATTAATGCCTTACGAAACATCGCATTACTAACCTAGATTAAGGTGCGCATAGAGGAACTTTCCATCCATCCATCAGCCAAAGGAAGTCTACTGCTGAACGTAGGCCTCCCCCAATGATTTCCACAGAGACCTGTTGGAGGCAGCCTGCATCCAGCGACGTCCCGCGACCTTTACCAGGTCGTCTGACCACCTTGTGGGTGGACGTCCTATGCTGCGCTTTCCGCTACATGGCCTCCATTCGAGCACTTTTCGACCCCATCGGTTATCAGTTCTCTGCGCTATGTGCCCTGCCCATTGCCACTTCAAGTTGCTAATCCACTGGGCTATGTCGGTTATTTTAGTTCTCCTACGGATCTCCTCATTTCGGATTCGATCTCGTAGGGAAATCCCGAGTATAGGCCTCTCCATAGCTCGTTGAGTGACTTTGAGCTTCCTAATAAGTCATCACTGGCAACACATAACTATCGAAGACTTTCAATTTAAGGCACTGAGGTATTTTGGCCGAGAAGACATCGCGTAGTTTTCCGAACGCTGCCCAACCGAGTTGTATTCGACGATTGACCTCTCTCTCGAAGTTGGACCTGCCTAGCCGGACCACTTGTCCTAAATAGACACATTTTTTTAGGAACTTTAGTTTAAGGAAACTGTCAACATAAAAGTTGCCAATTGCAGCAACAATTTTCAGTTGCCGCGATTGAAAATTTCATAGAATTCGACAGGTTTATATAGCGAAAGTTATTATGCACAGTGCTATAAGTTAGACATATGTATATCATGTGTAACAAATAAATTAAATTTTATTTATTTTTGTTTCAGGTACACTCACGATTCCATTGCGGTCGAGCAACAAGTAAAAAAAGAAATAATAGTAATAATATATTAATTAGCAACGGCTAGCACGACGCAATAAAAATACATACATACATAAACTCACGCCTTTTTCCCATAGGGGTAGGCAGTGGTGCCACTAATACACCCACATTTCGCCTTGCATGTTCAGTCCCACGATGTGATAGGGGGCAAGTGTATAGCAATATCTGGGACCTGGGATTTGAACCTTCGTAACGGTACCGTAGCATAACTACGCCACCGAGGCAGTAGCAATAAAAATATATTAATATATTCCCAAAGCGGTTGGAAAATTGGCTTAAAAAAGTTAATTCCCGTTCGCTAAAATTCAATCAAACGCGACCATGATGTATGACATAGAAAAAAGTAACCCTCCAAATTAAATTTTACGGTGATTTATAGTGATTTGGAAAATTTCCCTTTCTACGTAATTTTTGCGTTAAATTTTTTGGAAGGTCGGACAAAGGGCGAATTTTTTAAAGTATTTTATTGTGATTTGTATTATTTGTTTAGTGACATGCATGTGCTTTGAGCTATGTGTTTACATGCATGCTGTAAGAGTGTTTGTTTTTTTTAAAGCGTATTTTTTGATCGTATTGTTTGTTTAGTAGCATGTGTTGTGAGCTGTGGTGTCTTTAGTTCGAGACCCAGGTAGGACAATTTATTTTATGTGTTTTTTTTCGAAAAAGCTTACTTTAATTGATACTGGTATTGATTCTCAGCATAAGGTTAGAGCTTACTATCATATCTGGGCCAGAAAATTCAGGCTTCAGGATCAGGCTGCTCATATAATAAGATTCGTTTAATCCAAAAATCCCCAATCACCTCTAAATCGAACCTAGGACTTAACGATTCACAACTTACTAAAATATTTACTAGACCAATTCCGCGACTTAATCACAATTACACAAAACAAACAAAATTCCTTTGCCGACACCATTTCTATAAAGAGCAAAAAAGCGGTATAACCATTAAGGCGATTTTTGCATCCCCAATTTAAGGGGTTGTTACCAAAACTCCGCGTCATCGGGGAAAGAGATTACGTTAAATTAAGCCTTGGTTTTTCCTGGAATAAGTCTGCTTTATCTTCAGTAAGTTCAGCGCTTTGAAAGATTTTTGGTAAAAATAAGCTCACCGAAAGCTGACAGAAAGAAACATACAAACATACTTTCAAATTGTTCAGACGCTGGTACAGACTAACATATCCAAAAACTGTGCAATTCTGACAAAATTACATACATACGCATCGAATACATAATCTCCTTTTTTTGGAGTCAATTAAAAGACAAACTCACGCTTTTTTCCCTGAAGGGGTAGGCAGAGGTAAGACTCACTCGTTTCGTCTTTTATGTTCCGTCCCACGCTTTGATGTGGGAGAACCTATTGCCATATTGGGCACAAATTCGTAAATCCAGATTGATAATTAAAAGAAAAATTCAAGATCAGTATCCCCAATCCAGGATTCAAACGCGAGACCTCAGCGTTTTGAAACTGCGCCACGGAGGCAGTGTTTTCATTTTAATACATTTATGTTGATGATAACTACTTATAGATAAATAAAAATGTGTATTTTTCACATAGGTTCCACATCACCCAAGGTTTGAACCCACGACCACCAGTTTTAGCAGTCCGATCTTAAATCAACTAAGCTATTGTTAACATTATTATTTTTATTTATTTATTAAATTACATCTCATCATAACATCTCAGCCTAAAGACAATTTCCAATAAGTAAGCCCTCTTATTACAAGTTATAACATTGGAATGGATTTCTTCGTAGAATTAAACTTGTAGTCGATTTTCTCCTTCGCAGAAAACTAAAGGATTCCGAGTAACCTTAATGACGCTTTGTATTTCATAGAATACAGGTCATTGTGTTATAGGTTATAATTTGTTACGTACACACACACACACGCACACATATGCTGTATATATATACATATACACATAACTGGTGGTAGGTCTCTCATATGTGAGAGGCTGAGAGAGGCCAAACAGTGGTTTAAATGCACTGTTGCGTTTTAGCTTGAAGCAGTTTGTAGTCAGAGGAACTACCGGACATATTGAGACTTAACATCTTAAGTCTCAGGATGGCGAGCGCAGAGGAATGCCAAGCATTGCTTTGTATTTCAAGGTGTCGTTTAGTTTTGCTACTGTTCATGAGCGTTCGTATTACTTACCAATAGGTTAACGACATGCTCGTTTTCCTATACATTGCAATAGAAAAAAACATCAACTCACGCCTTTTTCCCAGAAGTGGTAGACAAAGATGGTACCAGGACACCCATATTTCGTCTTGTATGTCCCATCCCACGATGTGATAGGTGGCGAGCCTACCGTTCAGATTATTCAGATATTTCATGTCCATTAACTCTGTATTTAACAACAAAATGGCCGAATAATTGTACACATTCGCTAAATTACTTGTACAAAGTTTAATTGTTGCCGGGACAATTTGCTTAATGTCCATAACTTTCTGGTCATTACAACATTGTTTTAAGACATTTGGATTCTACAGGGTATCTCAAGACTGCTACCGAAAACGAAGCCGGGTGGTAGTCTAAGCGACTTCAGACACAATGCAACAGAAAAAGTTGCAAAAAAAAAGCGACAAATTTTTTTTTGTTATTTTTTTCCTATGGCCATATTTGGGTGGTAAATACATTTTTTCCTAAAATAATAGTTTATACCCTTTTATTTATAAATACTCTAAGGTATAAAAGAGTTTAAATTATTATTTTAGCAAAAACTATGGATTTACCACCCAAAAATGACGATATTTAAAAAATCATAAAAATCATTGTCGCGTTTCTATGCGAAATTTTTAATTGCATTGTGTTTGTAGCCACTAAAACTACCACCCGGCTTCGTTTTCAGTAGCAGTCTTGAGATACCCGGTATAATGCTTTTAAATTTAAACAAATGTAAACAAAATTAACCTTATTTCACTGGTGGTAGGTCTCTCATATGTGAGAGGCTGCCTGGGTGGGTACCACCGCAATGTCTATTTCTCCCGTCAAACAGCAGCTTAAATGCACTGTTGTGTTTCGGATTGAAGGACATTGTAGCCAGAGTAACTACTGGACATATTGAGACTTAACATCTTATGTCTCAGGAAGGCGAGCGCAGTGGAATGCCAAGCATTGCTTTGTAATTCAAGGTGTTGTTTGGTTCATGAGCGGTCGCATCGCTTTCCATCAGGCGAACGGCATGCTCGTCTCGCATTTACAGCGATAAAAAAAAATTGGAACTGATAAAGCCATCTTTTTGTCAGTAATGACTCAGCAAGAATGGACAAGCTTGACCAAAGGCGGACTTCTCAAAGGAAATCGATGTAAAGTGACAGCTTAGGTGTCACGTTGCGCTCGGTGAGTGAGATCTTCGGATGCACCATACTCTTTTTCTCTTTCCATTCTTTTTCCTTCTCGCTCTCCACCCAATTTGATGGGCCAACACATCCTTGATCCAAGTGTTGTGGATGTCCATGGGTGGCAGTGATCACTTACCATCAGGTTACCTATTTGCTTGTTATCCGTATCTATACCAGAAGTATAAACAAAACAATAATTCAATGCAATAATGGTTTCTTAGGTCTCTCTCTCTTTCTCTCCCCCCCCCCCCCTCTCTTCAGCCGCAGAAAGTCAACTGCTGAACATAGGCTTCCCCCAAGGATCTCCACAACGACCTGTCGGGAGCGGCCTGCATCCAGCGACTTCCTGCAACCTTAACCAGGTCGTCCGTCTACCTTTTATGTGGGCGTCCGACACAGGGGGTTACTCTATGAAAACGATACGAACTTCGAATTCGTTTGCCCGTACGTGGCCACCGCTCCTTATTTTTAGGTTGATGCCAATGTTGAAGTAGAGATGCAATAACCTCTATCCTTTTCGTTTTTTTGCACCCTTCTATAAGACCATTAATGGAAATATTATTAACTTGTCAATCAACACATCCAATAAACAACGAAATATTTTTCACCGCTAAATTAAAACTCTCTGAATAAATCTAAAAATTCTATTACGACCCAATCTCGCACTTGACTATCAAGCCGCTGCTTTCCATTCATACATTCGGTCACTCACTCAGTCATTCGGTCATTCACTACGCCTAACATTTCGATGACCACGTGACACGTAAATTCAGTCAGCCCTGTGAGCGCAATAAGCACTTTGAGCGTTTTAAGCACAATACGCGTTTTGAACGGTAAAAGCGCTTTATAACGCACTAGTCGGTGTCAACGGAGGGTTATACGCTTTGTGTTAAATATATATGGTCACGCTTGTATTTTTGGACCTAGGATCTAGGTAGTCGCATCTTTTTTTTAAATTATATTTTGTCATTTCAGGTCTATTTTCAGGGAAAAAATCTTGTTCGGGGCAGCTCTTACAAGATTTATCGTTAATATATTTTGATTTCTTAGAAAGCGGTCTTAGTAACTGGGTATATTGATAATTAATATTTTATATCTCAGGATGGCGAGCGCAGTGAAATGTTAAGCATTATTTTGTAATCAAAGGTGTTGTTTGGTTTTGCTACTCATGAGTAGTTAAATAATAAATAAAATAAATAATAACACTCAGTCACACACATAGTCCTGACCCCACACACAATGTGTCTCTTGAAAAACACAAAAGCTGAAATTGAAACTTATAAAGTTATGATTATCCAAAAAATATTTCTATAGTAAAATTACATTCTTGGAACTACCTTTAAACCTTAGTTTCTTTTAAATCAAAACACCTAGAACATATTAATCAAAATGGGAATTGAACCTACGTCTCTTTTCACTATTAACACGTGGTCCATATCACTGAATCGTTCATTCTAACATCTGCAGAGCGCTGTAAAGCAACATTACAATGCGAGTGACGATGACATTACGCATGCTTTGTATGGCATTAACACTGTGGAGGCTGGTTTTAAGTACGCAGTTTTGGGATTTTGGAACTGAATCAACCGTATTACAGTAAAATATGTATCAGCCCATACACGTCCCACTGCAGGGCACGGGCCTACTCTACAATCGAGAGTACGGTTGAGACTGGTTACGCCATATAGTCCACCACACTGGCCTAGTGCGGGTTGGCGGACTTACATACTATAGAAATTCTTATAAATCGCTATGGTATGCAGGTTTCTTACGTTTTTCCTTCACAGTTTTAGTGCGTGGTGATTGACTATCAATCACAGATCACTCCCAATAGATACCTAATGCAAGGCAGTGGTTGCGCCCAACACATATAAGCTATCAGATAGATATAAACCGATGCCAAATGTCGCGTCATCAGTATCGTCCAAGTAGTGGACCCGCACATGTCGTCGCACGTTAGCGAAAATAACATTTTGGGAACATAATATTGCAGTTAAAAATGATTTGTTCAATAAAATGGTGTGCAAAAAACTCAAAAAATTAAAGTATCTAAAAAACGCAATAAGTTTTCATCGATAACTAATATTCTTTAAATTGATTTGGTCCCGAGCGAGCTCAATTTGTACTGGTTAATGTATCAATGTCAAACAGTCGAGTTCGGATGGAGAATCAGCCGTCTCTTTTTCGCATAGCAATAACCGTAATAAACCATCTTTTTTTGGCGAAATCACGTGTTCTTCTAGTGTTTGACGCATGTTTATAATATAATTCCAAGAAATATCGATATTGTAAAACAATAAGGTAGGGTAGACTGGGTACAGTTGTGACAATTTTGGTTTGCTCGCCGATAATTTTGTTAATTTATCAGATAGCTGGGAAAAAACTAACACGAATCATTATTTATTTATTTGTCTACGTAATATTACTAATATATTGTCTTTAAATATAATGTATTAGCCATAAGATCAAATTAGATAAAAAAAGGAAAGTGTCACAACCGACCACACCCCAAGGACGGTTGTGACAGTGGTTGGGGTCGGTTGTGACAGGCGTAAAAATACATAAAAATGGTTTATAATAACTTTTATTATGACAAATATGCACCATAACAAAATATAATCTTCTTCTAAACAACGTTTATATTCATATAGCGATTAAACTAAAATCTGAGATCACTTCTGTTCTTATAATCAATAAGGCACTTTAACAACTAATATTATAACAGTCTTATTAGAATCAGTAAAAACGTTAACGAAACATAAATTTACTGAAGGTAACTGGAAAAAGTTTTACTATTCCCTATATAATTTGACAAATTTAACAATAAAAAAAAAGTTTTGAACTGAAATGATGTGATCTAGTCAGATTCACAATCACAGTTGTGACAAATATAATGGTGACTATTACCTACGCTTTCTACGTGGGACCTGAATCCACATGTTCTTTGGCACTTTATCCATTTTTCGCTAGCCCTACTTTCAGAATATACGCCTGCACAAACATCACAAAAATAGTCATATTTATCGGAGGACGATTGTAAAATCTTTCTTTTCTAGCTTTTTATAGGCTTTTCCTTTCCCTATATTATTTCGTTTTAATTCGGTTACATTTTTCTTTACCTCTTTAGCCTTCAAACGTTTTTCTTTCCTTCATGTTCTTTCCTAACTGCCTCTTTCTCAAGCGTATATGTGTGTTCAGTCAGCGGCGAATTCTTGTCGAAGGTGGTAGTGTTATTCGTTTTTTTCGTGACTGTTTATTCAACCTGTGTGCAAATTTCGAACTTAATCAAATTCAATTAGTGTTTATAATCAATTACCGAGTGAAACACAAACTGTGCAAAATAATCGTAGTGCGTCTTGTTCTCGCGTCGCTGGTCTTGACCGTGACAGCGGGGTATCCTCGTTTCACCCCCGTTTGTCTTGTCATAATAATAAATTAATATGGATGGTGAAGCTTGTGATAGTAATATAAATCGTAGAAAGCGCAATCAGCCAAATTAAAAACTGGCTTGGATCAGGAAACGGAATCGGATGCAATGCGGAATGATAATAATTATCTAAACGATGGCATACTTTCCAGCGTAACTGCTGCAGTTAAAGCAGCCATAACCAACGAGCTGTCTAAATTGCATTCTACTCTTTCCGATATCAATAAAAATATTTTGACGCTCAAGGAGGATAATGCAAATATCAACAAAGTTTTGCACGAAACTAATGCAAAAGTAAATGAAATGGAGACTAGGATTTCCGGCTTAGAGGACAGAATGACATTGTCAGAGAAAAATGGTGATTGTTGTAAAAAGCTTCAATTGGATCTTGACGCGGCATCTGCAGTTATGTACACCCTACGTCATGAGAATGAGAATCGGGAACAGTACGCTAGGATGAACAATGTGGAAATTACCGGCTTGCCTCTTTCAAAGGATGAAAATCTGATCTCCATTCTTCGCGGAATTTATATGGCAGTTGGTATACCATTCGATGAGAATAGCATTGATAGCATCCATCGTGTACGTCGATTTCTGGGTGGCCAGGGTGCCAACTCTGTGAATAGTGACGGTCATGGCGTGGCGTCGAATACCCGCGCACCAGCAGTTATTGTGAAATTCACTCGTCGTATCCATAAGGATCGGTTATTGTCTGCTTACCGTTCGCGGAGAGGTCTTACTACTACTGACATTGGATTACTTGGGCCTGCCATTGATTTGTTCCTTAATGATCACCTCATTCCTGCTAATAAAATATTGCTCAAGCAGGCTCGACAACTCAAAAAAGACAATAGAATTGCCTATCTTTGGGTGCGAGATTGTAAGATTTTAGCACGTAAATCACCAAATTCTAAAGTCATGTTAATTACCAATAAATTTGATTTCAATAGCATTAAGTGACTTCTATTGCCTATTTTGTTATGTATTATGAAGATAAATTATTTTATTGTTGGGTACCCTAGAAAATATATTGTATATTCTTATCACTGTTACTTACCAAAAAAATATTGGATATCGACTAGTAACCTAATTAATGTTTTCATATATTTATATTATTATGTATTATCCAATTTATGCTTGAAGTACAAGTTAACATGTGTAAAGATTATGTTCAATATTGTAGAAACTTTAAAAACAAAATGTAATAATGCTCAATACTCCGTTAATATGTTTTTTCTCAAATATGTACTCATTTTATTGTTAAGTTTTGTTTCATGCATCATTCAAATGTCTCGTTCACGTCACTTATTACTGCGCCATATGTTTCTAGTTTTTTACTACGTTACTAATTACCTCCTTTTATTGATTTTTTTTTGTTTCTTTTGCATGCTGTGTTTTATTATTTTATTGTTACGTGACTTACATAGGTATGTTTTTGACTTATATATAAATGCCTTGTAACACATTAAATGGTTATTACCAAAATGCCAGGGGCCTCCGCACTAAAACGCATAATTTTCTTTTAGAAGTCTCGCATTCAAATTTTGATTTTATTTGTATCACGGAAACCTGGTTGACACCAAATTTTTATGATCGAGAATTGTTTAATGATAATTATTTTGTTTATCGCAATGACAGATGTTCCACGGCACGTGGTGTGGCTGAGGTGCGGGGTGGAGGGGTGGCTATAGCCGTGCGTCGTGACTTGCGGCCCGTGCGCCGGGACTGGCCGACCCCCCCACCTTCCGCTGCCGAGTGTGTTTGGGTCGCTATTCCTTTATTACATTTACCACAACATACCTTCAATAATCAATGTGATTATTTTTTAAATATCTGTTGTGTTTATATTCCACATGGTCCATCGTATAAAGACGCCTTAGCGAGTTTTTTTGATATTTGTGGCCAAATTATAGTTGAAAATCCTAGTGACATATTTCTTGTTACTGGTGACTTTAATATTTCTGATGCTCATTGGTCAGTCGATGACTCTTCGAAAGTATTGCTTAGTGTTAATCATTGTTGTTTTTCTAATGTTTTACGTGAATTTATGTCTTTTACTAATCTTGCACAATATAACTATATATTTAATACGAATAATCGTATTTTGGATTTAATTTTTTCTAACATAAATTGTGTAGTACATGCTAGTGACCACCCGATGACCCCTGAGGATCCACATCATAAAGCCTTGGAAATTGAACTAAGATTATCCCCGTTGCCTATTCTAAAACGAGCTCCCATTTCTACTTATTGTTATCATAATGGAAATTATGATGAAATGAATAACGAACTGTCTAAAATTGTTTGGCACGATTATTTCACCGATCTCTCGATAGAACAATGTGTTGATAAATTTAATATCTTACTTTATGACCTTATTGATAAGTTTGTACCACAACGCCCTCAGCGCACAACTAATTCAAAACCTCCTTGGTTCACTAGGTCATTGAAAAGATTACTTAACGAAAAAATGAAATTTCATAAGCTCTGGAAAAATTATAGTAATCCTTTAGATTATGACACTTTTAAGCTTTTGAGAAAAAGAGCAATTAAGTTAGAAAACGAATGCTATAAAAAATATATGAAACTCTGTGAGACAAAAATTAAATCAAACCCGAAATTCTTTTGGACTTATCTCAAATCAATATCTTCCAAACGCGATCTTCCACAGCTTATGTATTACAAGGGTGTATCAACCACTGACGGCAAACAAATCTGTAACTTTTTCAATGATCACTTTCATTCTGTTTTTGAAACACCCAAATCTTCCTTTGATTTTCGAAATTTACCCTCAAATGTTGACTCTGTTTGCGATTTACATAGTATTGATATTACAAATGAACTTGTGCATAAATGTTTGAAATCAGTGGACGTTAGTAAAGGGGCAGGTCCCGATGGTATTCATCCTATTATGATCAGAAAATGTGCTTCTGCGTTAACAGTTCCTCTAACTATACTTTTTAAAAGATCGCTTGCTGAAGGGTGTGTACCTAGCGTTTGGAAAAAGGCATTAGTAACTCCAATACCTAAAGGTGATTTTAGTCAACACATAGATAAATACCGTCCCATTTCTAAGCTTTGTCAGTTTAGTAAATTAATTGAAAAGATAGTTTCAGAGGTTATATCCAGAGCTTTTCGTCATCACATAATAACGGCTCAACATGGTTTTTTTAAGGAACGTAGTGTCGATACAAATCTGTTAACATTCACTGAATTTATTTATGATGCTTTAGATAGTAATTTTCAATTAGACGCTGTGTATACAGATTTTTCTAAGGCATTTGACAAAATTTGTCATAACACATTGCTTTTGAAACTCTGGCAGTTAGGTATACATGGTGATCTATTTCGTTGGATAAAATCTTATGTGGAAAATCGTTCCCAAGCTGTAGCGTGTGGGGGTTATATTTCTCAATATAAATTTATTAGTTCCGGGGTTCCACAGGGATCACATTTAGGCCCCCTCTTATTTATCCTATACGTAAATGACATAACAAAAAACTTGTTTAATTCAAATCAATTATTGTATGCTGATGATACTAAAATCTTTCGAATTATCAAAAATTCAGGCGATTGTCAGTTGCTTCAAGATGACCTTAATAGATTTGAGAGTTATTGTAACACAAATAATCTATTTTTAAATCCAGATAAATGCTTTGTTATTAGTTTTAGTAGAAAGAGGTCATTAATAAACTATACGTATAGTCTCTGTAATAAAGAACTCGCTCGAGTAACAGAAATCCGAGATTTAGGCGTTGTTATGGATACTAAACTCACTTTTACCCCCCATATTGACAAAATGTTGAATAAAGCTTTTAAACAATTGGGTTTTATATTACGCGTAAGCAAACCTTTTCGGAACATACTCACTTATAAAATATTATACAACAGTTACGTTCGTAGTCACTTAGAATTTGCTAACTCTGTCTGGCATCCTTTATATAAGAAACATATTGATAGAATCGAATCTGTTCAAAAGAAGTTTATTAAGGCTCTGGACTACCGCTTAGGTTGTAGTTTTTCTGATTATGAATCCTCTTTACGAAGATATAACATGTCCCGTCTGTCTCATCGTCGAGATTTAACCGATGCTACATACCTTTTTAAAATCATAAATAGTGGTGTGGATGCCCCTGGGTTGTTGCATGCACTTAATTTTAGAATACCTCGCAGACGTGAACGAGATTGTCGTAAAAAACACTTATTTAATATTCCTCGCAGTAGAACTTGTTATGCCAATAATAGTTTTTTAAGAAGGTCTAGCAGATTGTACAATAACAAACTTCTCAATGTTGATGTTTTTAATGAATCGTTACGTAAGTTTAAGAAAAAAGCATTATGTTTTATTACTGGTCTTGATACAGAATGATACATTTATTTCTTTTTAGCTGATTAGTTTTTTTTTTTTTTTACATATGAAATGAAATGAAATGAAATGAAATGAAATGAAATGTATTTATTGATCACGTAGGCAATTAAGGAGCTCTTATGACAAGTCAATACACATAGAACTTAATCTCTATTTACAATATATTTCCTATGCTTATTATTACTTATTTTAATTTCTTGCTTTTATCAATTTATTTATTAATTTTATTTATTTTTAAATTAATTTTATTTTTATTTATAATTTATGATTAGTTTTTTTAATTTATTTAGTTTTTATTCATATTTTATTTAAAGTATTAGTTTTTACTTTATAGTAATTTATTTGTCAAAGAAATACATTATTTACGTTAGTCAAATTAAATTATATTATTTGTGGACCATAAATATTACAACGGTGCGTAGCGGTTTATAGTTACCACCGGATCCAACGCGGCCCTTCCTGAGAAGACCCGGCGAAACAAACTCAGTGGGCTTACACTACCACTGGAACTACGCGACGCGACCCAGTCCTGAGTATATCCAGCGACTAAGACTCAGTGGGCTTGTTTTGGGTCCAACTTAAGACAACGACCATAAGTATTTCCGATACGTCCCGTATGTTTAGGCTTACTGCCGGATCCAACGCGGCCCTGACTGAGAAGACCCGGCGAACAAACTCAGCGGGCTTTACTTTACCACTGGATACTACGCGGCGCGACCCATTTCTGAGTAGATCCAGCGAGTCAAACTCAGTGGGCTTGGTTTTGGTCAATTTACTAAAATAAGTATTTGTGACTTGTCTTACAAGGATTTGCCATATTAATTATTATTTTTATATGATTTTTTCGATCGGTCGTCATATAATTTAATTGATTTATTTGATTGTATATAGCTTAATTTTTGAGTTCACAATTTTAGATATTTTTAATATATAAATTATGTGCTTGTGTTTTTGTTTTTAAATGTTTATTATTTCAATACTTTTTTTTTTCCATTGTACTTTGTACTCGTTGTAATCTTTTATTGTACTTGTGCAAAATAACAGTATTGTGAATATGCAATTCACTACTTTCCTAAAGCCTAAAATTGCTACCTACTTCGATTAGGATTTTGTTATTTCAATTTTGTGTAATAAACATAGGAAACTATAGGTCTAAAATTATATTTAATTTAATGTAATCACACTATTATTTATAAGACTGTTTGTTTCTTAATAAATGAAATAAAAAAAAAAAAAAATAAAATGTGTAAATAGTTGACTTTTTAGATCTAGCACCTCTTGATTTTCTTTGGGCAGCTTTCGAAAAAGATCGAACAGTTTCAGGCGAAAAATGTGGTAGCTTGCCTGAGGTTGTAGCAGCATATTGAATCAGGACAATTTCAGGCGAAAAAGTAGTTTTGATAATGCCTGGGATGTCGTAAAAAGACATTGTTTCCCCAGGGTGACTGCGCATCCATCCGTCAAAAGCAGTATTTAAAGTTTTGAACATCTGCATAAGCATCCTCATATGTGCTAATATTAGCCAGGGCACGATTGGTCCTCCGTAGGCATTTTCTAGGCATCTGAAGCAAAAAAAGCGAATAAGCATATGTCACAACCGTACCCATAAAATTTGTCACAACCGTACCCAAAGCACAATTTCGAAAACAAAAAATCGCCAAAAATCTGCCAAACAATCTACGTAAAAAGTATTCACTCGTAGTTAACTACTATCTTATAACTTATAGCAAGACAAAATACGATACAATCTACCTTTATCCTAAAAATAGTAATTATTAAAATAAATCTAACAAAAAAACTTACTTTTGACTGTTGAAAAGCAATGTAGGCACCTGCTTATGTCAACGTCGCACGATGGCCGATGCGATACCAGGGAACGTGTTCAGAGTGGCATGCCGCGTCTTTCTCCCCTTACACTCTTCCCCGAATTGAGTATAGTTTCGCTGTTATGACGACTGTCACTACCGTACCCTGGCACAACCGTACCCAGTCTACCCTAAATTAATTTTATTAAATGACAATGTCACAAAATATATATTGATTTAAATAAAAATTGATAATTACCATTTTTACGTTATTTTATGTAATTTGAAATAGTTAAATTTGTTAACAAGGTACTTTTACAATATTTTTTTTATTTATCTTTGGCGTAATTAAATTTCCTTTTTTCCCTCTAGTTGTATACGTTTTCAAATATAATGGGAGGGTATTTATCATAAGTTTTAGTATACTATGTTTATTGAGAATCAGTAGCACAAGCTATTGCACTAATTTTAACATGTACGTTGTATATATCGTCTAAAAAACATTCATAGTTCGTCAAGTGAGTTTCATCGTCACTTGTCGATATTACATTTACTACAGCCGCCGTCAGAATTCAAGAAACGGAATAAGTTATTGTAGCCCTTTAGGGCGTGAGGTTTAGTTATTTACTATTTCATATTTTTATCTGATCTTTTATATCAACACTTAATTTGGGTATTTCGCCATTATGGTATACAAAAATACACGGTGAATAATAGAAATAAAACCGTTACATACTAAAGTATAAATTTTAATCCTATTTTATTCGTAGTTAGCGGTTGCCGGTTGGTATAATTTATCAGATCAGGCCGGTGAAAAACTATTATCAAACATTTAACAAGTTGGTAATTAAGTTATAGAACCGATCATAACACATGAACTTACTGGCAAATCGAACTATCGATACATTTTTTTATTTATCGACTTATGCCTCATCTCTCCAGTGAAGTCCACGTGACCGCGCTGCAACCCGCCCACCCTCCGCGCAGTTCCCTTCGTTGGCGTTTTCGGTTCAAAACAAAACTATCGTTATGCGGTATCTATTGGAAGTGATCTGTGCTATCAATACACACATGACTCCGAAAAGTCAGAGGTGTACCCTGAGATTAGAACCCGCGACCACCGTGAATATGTTGGTAGTCGCGTCTAGACCGTTTAACAACAGGCCACCACGCACTTACAGTAAATAAATAATATGAATAACACCAATATTGACAGTCAATCACCACGCACTATAACAGTGAAGTAAAAGATCGTGTAGAAACCTGCTTTCCATGGCGATTTTAAAGAATTTCTCTTCATCATATTTAATTATAAATAGTATAAATATGTTTTTATTTAAGGAAAACATATCCCAAACAAAGCGTTTAAAATAAAACCTGAATCGAAGAATTATTGTCATAAATCCTGTGTAGCTTCTGCTTGTTTTCATAGCACTTTAACAAGAAATCGGCGTAACATGACTTAAAGCATAAATTGCGTTTAATTTTACAATTGCCTGCCATAAGGCAATCCGTTCTGAAGTCTTAAGCCTACTGTGTTGTAATCAATAGATTGGTACAATTTAAATACCGGCAAAATTCTAATAAGTAACTACTTATGCAGATTTTCCCACGATGTTTCCCGTGTCCAAAATATCAGGAATATGCTCCTGGACTCGAACCCACAACCTTCAGTTTCCAATTCTTGTCCCCTTCAACTGTTATATCACTCGGTTCACTTATAAAAATATTTCAATTGAATAAACAGGGTTAAAGAGGGTAGTTTCGTCGCGTCGGCAGTTTATGGGGTGGAAACGTTGAATAGTCTGAGGGCTGCATCGGGTTTAATGGGAACATTTGAATTAACGCTGCTACCCTTACTAATCTTTATTTATCATCCCCTTTTATAAAGTCTTATCTGTCTCTTATTAGTAAGTGGAGTATGTAATATTTCTTCTTAATGTATTTTGAAATATGGTTGTGAAATTTAATTTTGATATTTTTTTTAATATTTTTTATTTTAAGATGTTAAGTTTCAATATGTTCAGTAGTTACTCTGGCTGCAATATCTTTCTAACCAGATCACAACAGTGCATTAAACTGCTGTTTGACGGGAGAAATAGACATTGCCGTATTACCTACCCAGGCAGCCTCTCACATATGAGAGACCTACCACCAGTAAAACACGATTGACACGATTATACCATATGTATTTTTTTCATTGTTTGTAAAACGACAAATATAACGCTTTTTCTCACAGCAGTCAAATTTATCGTTGATTACCATTTATTACGCTAAAACATGAAGTTTTCCAATTAGAAGGCATAACACAAAACACGTGTAATTTGTGTTGCGTGATAAATCATAATCGATCCGGCAGTTATGTGGTTTCACGTTACATTCCCACCATATCTGATTAATTATCGAACCCCCTAGACGTAGGAATTAAATCACCCGCGAAAAATCTCATCGCACACTCACCAATCAGCCAACGAAAACTCGACTCTATCACCCCAGTATTAAAGATCTCAACGAACGTACAACTGATCTAAGCGACCCAAATAACTTCCGAAAACTACAAGAGTATGTCATACCACGAGAAGGACGCAAATATGAATTCTACTGACTTAATGACAAAGTTCCAAATAACTTCAAGAGTACAAACTTGGTTTAAGTCCAAGAAAATGCTGGACTAATGAAGGTAATTAAAGGGGAGCGCCTGTACGACGAATCGTCCAAACTTTCACTTAAATATTAAGTTGTTATAAGTTCCGAACTAGTTGACAAAATATTGTATCTTCTCATTAAATTTCATATTAAATGAATGTTTTGGGAAGAGGCCAAATGTAGCATAAATAACAGCACTTGCGTGGAAACTAATTAAAACAAATTATGAGATGGTTCTACCATTTGGTATGTAACAGCATGCCAGAGTGTTATATAGAGGGCTTGTCTACTGCACCACACGCGACAGCACTCGGCTGTACGCGCCGGTGACACAGCGCCACACAGAGCGCTCGTCTACTGCACAGCACGCGACAGCACTCGGCTGTACGCACCGGTGACACAGCGCCACACAGAGCGCTCGTCTACTGCACCACACGCGACAGCAGTCGGCTGTACGCGCCGGTGACACAGCGCCACACAGAGCGCTCGTCTACTGCACCACACGCGACAGCACTCGGCTGTACGCACCGGTGACACAGCGCCACACAGAGCGCTCGTCTACTGCACCACACGCGACAGCAGTCGGCTGTACGCGCCGGTGACACAGCGCCACACAGAGCGCTCGTCGTCTGCACCACACGCGACAGCACTCGGCTGTACGCGCCGGTGACACAGCGCCACACAGAGCGCTCGTCTACTGCACCACACGCGACAGCACTCGACTGTACGCGCCGGTGACACAGCGCCACACAGAGCGCTC
This sequence comes from Hyles vespertilio, assembly GCA_009982885.2. Lineage (NCBI taxonomy): Eukaryota > Metazoa > Arthropoda > Insecta > Lepidoptera > Sphingidae > Hyles > Hyles vespertilio. The sequence continues at coordinate 11,412,865 of CM042827.1, forward strand.
GTCTACTGCACCACACGCGACAGCAGTCGGCTGTACGCGCCGGTGACACAGCGCCACACAGAGCGCTCGTCGTCTGCACCACACGCGACAGCACTCGGCTGTACGCGCCGGTGACACAGCGCCACACAGAGCGCTCGTCTACTGCACCACACGCGACAGCACTCGACTGTACGCGCCGGTGACACAGCGCCACATATAGCGCTCGTCTACTGCACCACACTTGGCTGTATGCGTCAGTGACATGAGAACCTTTAGTTCCATAGCCTCGAGTCACGAACCCGCCCCCCCCCACTACAATAAAGTATCTCAGATAATATTTTATACGCTGCGTCGACATAAAAGTCTGACATAAACCTCTTGACAACATTTTATGAGTCCTTAAAAGGTTCCGTATAGACGTGCGATATCTTTTGTGTTACGTAGAAAAACTTTATATAAGCGTCAGGTTCGGCTTGCACTGCGTATTTCTTCCATAACCATTTACCTTTCAACAAATCATCTTGAGGGTTTCAATTGCCTCTTGTAACTCCTCGACTTCACGCCATTTTGTTCTATAGTTAAACAACGTTAGAAATATTAATGGCAAGTGGATTTTACTGCTCCTGTCGTATTTTCGTTTTTTTTTGACATGATCAGTTAGTAAGCTGGTTTTCCTAGTTTTCTTCAACACAATAACTTTATTTATAGATCTATAAATACTTAATTGTACGTTTAAATATGTTTAACAAACGGCGGACTTATCGCTGTCTGTGGTTTCTTTCAAATAATGTTAAAATAGATTGTAATGAACGGAAGCACGGAAGAAATAGGAGGTCACAGAATAGGGAAATACAATAAGAAACATATACATACTACATATAGAAACATAATTTGTTGTCATTAAAACATGTTAGAAACCTTCGTCTATTACATCTGTCTTAATTCGTTGCGATGTATACGAGCCAACCTCGTACTTGCATTACTGAATGAATTTTCTTATAATTTTGCCACAGATTCCCCCATTTCAACTAGTATTCTAAACTTAGCATCTTAGTCCCAACATCTTCATTTTTTCCCCCAGTCTTCTCGTTCAGAAACTTGCTAATAATATTCATAATGAAGTAATGTAAAGGCACAGCTGTAGAGCGACGCGACGGGCAGCCTTACAAAAACCACAACTAGCTTTGACTTCCAGACGACCCACTTGTGACTTACTGAGATGTAGCAAAAACTTACATGTTTGAATGGCCGTGGATTTTAATTGTAACAATGACATTATGTCGCTTCGGTCGCGCAGTTGTTCTAAGATGATAATAATGTAGAGAGTTCAGATACGAATCCCGAGTCGGGCAAAGTGATATTGGATTTTTATTTTCATTAATTTGACAGCCTCCGTGGCGTAGTTGGTTACGCCGGATGTGAAACAAGAGGCCGCGGGTTCGATCCCCGCATCTAAACAAATATTTGTGTGAACCACATTATTTGTTTCGGGTCTGGGTGTTTGTGAGACCATAAAGTCTCTCGTAGTTCCTGATACCCACATCACAAGACTCGATCTTAGTGTGGGGTCAGAACTTTTTAAGTGACTATTGAGTTTACTTTGTTATATTATAGCTCGGAGTCATCACATTTGCACTCATAATGACGATAATCGCGCTTCTTATCACATCGTGGGACGGAACATACAAGGCGAAATGTCTCCTGGCATCTCAGCCTACCCCTTCTATGAAAAATGGCGTTGATATATGTATTACTAAACCTTTGATATCCAACCCATATACGCCAATAAAGCATTTTAATTAAAATATGTGTTTCGGTTGAAACTTGTTCAATAAGTGGCATTCTGTCTGGACCGCAGTATTTGATATCATTATCGCGTGTTTACTGAGGGTTAAAGTTTCAAAGGTTTTGTAATAAAATCGAAGTGTCCAGTGAAAGTGGACTGAAGTGACAGAGGTCGCAGGTTCAAATTCAGGGCAGACTTAGACTTTTTGAATTATGTATGTGTTTTGACTCTGACTTTTCGGACTCATGTGTGTATTGATAGTCAATCACCACGCATTAAAACGGTGAAGGAAAACATCGTGAGGAGATCTACATACCATAGCGATTTATAAGAATTTCTATGGTATGTGATTTACATACGCCAAACCGCACTAGGCCAGCGTGGTAGACTATATGGCCTAACCAATAAATCGTACTCTCAATTGTAGAGGAGCCCCGTGCCCTGCATTGGGACGTATATGAGCTGATACAGACAGATGTGTTTTCGTTAAGTATCGCTTGCGTTAACGGTTAATTATAAATTAAGTTAAAACTAAACTAAGTGTCTATGTGAATATATCTTGCCAGTCGACACAATTATGCCGGCTCAATCGAATTTGGAGGTAAACAAGCAGAACTAAAATGTTGATGTACTTCGTTGGAACACTATGACGGGATTTTTACTATTATGATTACAAACTTAGATGTTAGTTTAACATTGGAGGTTGGAAATCCACCACAGCACGTCTCTCCCGATATTTTCTGCTACATACTAGAAATACCTGGAACCAGTTGCTAACAGCCCAAATTTCAAGTACTTTTCTGAAAAATACGACCTGGCGACCTTATTTATTCATTCATCTCTTTATTGTACATACATTTAAACATCAAAAGATAAACAAACTCATTGTAGTTATATTTAAATTAAGTAGAATGTGACCTTAAAAATATAAGCCTCCAATAATAAAAAAAAGAATATTTTATCACCACCGGCTGGGTCTTCGAAAACCCAATATATCGTACTGTTGTGATTACTTCTTAAAGTACCCGTCATTAATTATATCAATCGGCTATATAAATATAAGATGTTCGAGTGAAGAGCGCATTCCAGTTTCGACCGTTGTAGAAGCAACATCGAATTGCATGCCATTTTGATTTGATTGAATTGTTATTTTTTTTTATATTACTTTGGTCTTATTTCTAAGAGTAATTTTATTAAAAATACGAACAGCAAAAGTACCACTTAAACAGTATATTCCACAGTTAAAGTAAGAATAATCCAATTATAAGTCACGTAGCCATTACCATTTCAATAAAATTAAAATACAACCAACAAAAATACACAACAAAGGAAAAGTATTTCGAAAAATTAAATCTGAGATTCACACCATCCTACACAGAGGCAACAAATAGAAAACATACAAACCAGAACATTTCTAAGAAATATAACAGCAATATGAAAGCGAATCTTTTGTGGACCGTGCTTTTCATTGTAACCAGCATAACTTGACCTCCATCTTAGTACTCTTTGTGCTACTACACAGCTCTTTTTATAATACAAAAGTCAAGAATTGTCCAGTATAAAATGACATTAGATGAATGGGCTGGAAGCCTGTTTTTGTACGGCATTGTTGTGGGGAGAGAGGGGCGCGGGAGGTCAAGTGAAATTGTCGTGAAACCACTGTTTTATATCAGAATTGCTCGCTTGGGACTTTAGAGTTTACGCTACGGAATGCGAATGTTGACGGACATTGTATGCGGATTATTTTGTATGTATTGCAAGTTTGATATTGTTAATAAAGATTGTTAAAACTAAACTATTTTAAAGTAGTAGAGCCAAAATGTATCTCAGGCGAATGTCATGATAGTCTTATCATTCATCGCAATAAAAAAAAATTGAACTGTAATACCAACCCGCGGACTGATAGACTAAATGGCCTAACCCCTCTCAACCGTACTCTTGATTGTAGAGGAGGCTCGTGCCCTGCATTGGGACATATTTTTGCTCACAGTACAATACAGGACTATAATAGGAATGGGCTCATTGTACCGTAGTGGTAAAATTTTCACTCATCACGCGTAAGGCGACGTTTTTGCTGTTCCATATCTTTTGAGTGAAATTGCGAGTGGCCTAATATCCCGTTTCTCCTTTCGTGATTTGTATGTATTTCCCTCCCTCATTATGTGAGGCTGGCATACATGAAAAGAGAGAGAGAGAGAGTCTCTGGAAATATCTTCAATTATACAACAGGTAAAATACATCTCATAATTTCAGTTCACAAAATATCTCCGTCCAAGAATCGAATTTTCGCAGCCATTTTACCCACTGTCCGTCTAAAAATCAGTAAATCTTCCACCCTTTACAAATTATATTGAAATAACGTATTAGACCGGACTTTTGCAGACTTATATTTTTCTTTCTAAAGATTAATGATTTGTGGAAGTTTGCTAATTTTCCGTAACGAAGTACCCCCGGGGTGTCGTGGTATTTCTACCCCCGAATTTAGTTTACAATGCCCCTTTAGGGAGTGAGGTTGTGACAAAGCCAATTACGCATGTATTTTTTTGGTTCTGTCGGAAGACGTCTTAAATAATATTAATAAAGTTTACTTTATGCATATGTTCACTTATTCATTTTATTTATTATTTTGTGTGTTTATTTCGGATTGAAGGACATTTTAGCCAGAATAACTACTAGAGAATTTGAGACTTAATTTCTTATTTTATTTTATTTATTAATGAAAACTTACAACTAGCATTATACATTATTATGTCTCAGGATGGCGAGTGCAGTGGTATGCCAAGCATTGCTTTTTAATTCAAGGTGTTATTTGGTTTTGCTACTGTTCATGAGCAGTAGTATCATTACAATCAGGCGAACGGCATGTTCGTCTCGCCATTCAATGCAATAATAATAATTGTTAACGAGGAGTGATGTCACGTCCCTTGTTTATTATTCTGTCGCCCCTCAAAGTTTGGCGTGAAGATAAGCAGACGAAGTGGCGTCGCTGTTTCATGTTAAAGGTTTTATTTTGGTATTTTTAAATGATAGTTCGATTTTAAATGTATTTTTTGTGTTTTTTATATCAAAATAAAAAAGACAGGGTTTCATACAAACTGAATTCTTATTTAGCTTGTTTCTCTATCAGTCAATTCCTTAAGTATCTTCAAGTAGTTAAAAAATAAAAATATATAGATCACAATGTATGCCAATATTTAGGCAGGTAATAAAGCACCTACCTATGTATGTAGTTATCCTGTAAACGGTGTATCACAAGTGAAATAAAGAATTTGAATTTAAACAGTTACTCTTAATTCGTAGCTTATAGAATTCTAAAATAACCTATATACCATTTGAATTAACGTCTTGTTCACTATTTCTGTTTTACCAAAAAAGAACACAACAAAACTGTTATCCGCATTCACAGATAAGGTACACAGACACCTTAACACAAAACAGCATATTTTAGTATTATTTATTGATTATAGCAAGGCTTTCGATACACTCAGACATGATAGGCTTATAGAGAACCTCAAAGATAGTGGAATTAGAGGACAACTACGAGCCTGGTGTGAAAATTATCTTCATGAAAGAAACTATACGGTCAAAGTCGGTGATGCCACTAGTAACATGGTCCACGTAACAGAAGGGACGGCTCAAGGCTCAGTCCTCGGACCACTACATTACCTCACCTATGTTAACAGTCTTACAAACGTGATCAAAAACTGTGACATATATTTATTTGCTGACGACACCTGTCTGGTAGCCGTAGGAAAAAATGTCAGTGATGCTCAAAAGCTACTGCAGGAAGACTTTGATATGCTGATTAAGTGGTCGCATGACGCAGGTTTAGTAATAAATACTAGCAAAACAAAATTTATGTATATAAGTACAAGTCAAAATAGGAGTTCTTCTCTGCCCAAACTAACAGCTCACTGTCACGTATGTCTGCATAACATTAGCCCTAATAAAAGTGTGAAAAATTGTAACTGTACTTTTATAGATCACGTAGATAAACATACATACCTAGGATTAATTATTGATAACCGATTTACTTGGAAGGACCATATTAACGGAGTATGTGATAAGCTAAGATGTATACTGGCTAAATTCGCAGTAATAAAGTACAAAATACCTTATTCTATATTGTTGATGCTTTATAAAGCATTAGGCGAGTCCATCATATCGTACGGTCTATCTAGCTACGGAAGGATATATAAGACTCATCTAGACCAAATTTACACACTACAGCTACGGTTACTCAAGACAATTGTTCCGGAAAATATTAAGCAAAAGTATGAAAGTTGTTACCATAAACTATATCACATTTGTAAAATAAGACCTGTACATGAAAAAATTCAATTAACACTACTGACGGAAGAATTCTTTAATGATAAACTTTGGAAAATAAAAACAAAACCCGATTATAACATGGAGACTCGTAGTATCTCAAATGTGAAATTATTACTACCAAAATATACAAACCAACACGGAAAAAGAACATTACATTATATAATACCTTACCTTATTAACCAACTACCTCTAACATTGAGGAATGAAATTACTCACAAAAATATAAAACCTAAGCTTAAACAATATTTTTTACGAAATTCAGATACCGAAATGATATAAAAAAACAACAAAGTAATATTAACTTGTAAGAACAATAGAGCAGGCAATATTATATAGCATACAGATTTACACATTATGGATGTGTAAATAAAAAATAATCAAATAATAGCCAAAGGAACAACCTGTATCAGCACCACAATCTATACTGTTTATAACTTTGTAATTATGATTAAATATCTACCGCCACCACTTTGTTATATTCGTATCAGCAGCCAGCGCGGTGACCGATATTGCATTAATTGCTTGCTACCCTAAACATTATTTGTAAAATTATATATACTTGAAATGTTATTGAAATGTAAATTAAGTATGTCTTCTGACAATGTTGTCGATGACCATGATGTGCGGTAAAACTCAATTGAGTTTATGATTACATCATCAGAATACTTGTAATATGTTTGTTTTAGTTATTAAATAACATAAATAAATAATAAAATAAAATAAAATCTGTATCCACATACCTCCCATTTTAGAGCACGACTCTCTTCTTGCAAATCTCAACTAGTCTGTCATACATATCCAATGAAGTTCTTTGACAAAACAACTTTACAAATAAACAGCAATTTACTGTCCAAAAATATACTTGAGTTAAACACGCCCAACGAACCTACATCCAAACAAAAGTTTATGGCAAGCGAAATAGATAAATTCATTCGATGCCCGCCCTAGCACGTAAATTTAAATTTACAAGACCCTGACTTACTGCTTTTACTGTCGCTCGTAAAACTTAGCTTAATACTGTTTTCGATTGTTAGAAGCCTAGATAGATTGGATTATTAAGAAATTGGAAAAGTATGCAGACTAATTTTTTTTGAGCCAACAAGCATTATGCCATCCTGGTGCCAGCCTAACTACTCTCAATCGTACTCTTGATTGTAGAAAAGGCCCGTGCCATGCAATGGAACGTATATGAGCTGATAAAGAGTATGTATGTATGGGCTATATGCCTTAGGTCTGACTTTTCTGATGGCTTGTAATATGTTAAAGGCAGGATAGGTACCACCGCAATGTCTTATTCTACTGCCAAATAGCTATATAAATGCATTGTTGTATTCCAATTTGATTACTATTGTAGCCAGATTAACCGCGAGACATATTGATAGAAATGGATAGAATGCCAAGCATTGCTTCGTAATTCGTGGTGTTGTTTAGTCTTGCTATTGTCTAAAAGACTGAGCGATCGTATCGCTTATTACCAGGCGAATAACATACGCGACCAAGCAGCCTCTTACTTGAAAGAGATCTACTACAAGGATTTTAATTTCACCTTACACATGAAGTAAGAATGTTTGTGATCCCTATACCGATAAAATAATAAACTAATATATCCAACAGCCCAAACACTTGTTTTTCTGGCAATCCACAAGCTTGTTAGCAGTACAACTTTGTAGGTCGTTAAAACTACTGAATGAATGGGTCGGCTCTACCGGGTTAGTACCATTCTCATAGAAAAGTGATGTGGAGTAACAAAATTGATGTATTTATATCACTGAATGAGACAGTTCGGGATGTAGAAGTAGGTGGTTTGATACTCTTAAACTAAGACAGCAATCATCCATTTTACTGGTAGTTCTCTCATATGTAAGAGGCCGCCTGGGTAGGTACCGCCGAAATGTCTATTTCTCCCGCCGAACTGCAGTGTAAATGCACTGTTGTGTTCCGGTTGATATGGAGATATTGAGACTTAGCATATACTTCAGGATGGCGAGAGAAGTGAAATGCCAAGCATTTGTAATTCATGGTGTTGTTTGGTTTTGCTCCTTTCTATGAGCGGTCGTATCGCTTACTATAAAGCGAATGGCATTTTCGTATCCCCATTCATTCTTATAAAAATATCCTATAACGAAGTGTTAGAATTTTTACAACAGTAAGTGAAGTCAATGTGCGATCGGGTTCAGTCTGTGTATTTATAGTATGAAATAAATCAGTATAATTATGTGATTTTTAATTATTTTTTTTATATTATATTGAAATGGGCATACCAACAACATTAACATTAAACATTTTCTAATAATACAATCTTGACCAAACTACTGATATACATATCAATTAAAGTTTTACACAACATTTATAATAACTAGTACAACATCAAATATGTGAATGACGATGCCACATCGCCAATTAATGTTTTAAAAGGGTTGCATTGAAGATCATATTTTCTCTTTTTACATCTCCATATCAAGAAAATATAAACATATGCATTAAACAGTATGCCTAAACCAATAAACAAAGCACCCATAGTTTTACAGCATTTCTAAATATAGAAGTAAAATCTAATACAATATAATATTTTTTCACGCGTTAGCAATAAAAACAGGGATCAATAGAATGAACCACAATTACAGCCCGTTCGGAACTAGCCGACGAAAGCAGGATCGTAAACTCTAACAACCGACGGCAAACCCTAACTTTGATGGCTGGAGGCGTGGGTCGCAAGGCATAAGCTGTAGGGGTAGACATACAAATAGATTGATCCTAAAACAAAACTACATTTGGAAATCGATTTAATTAAAATTGGTACAGTCTTAATCGTTTGTGGCTTTTATGATTCAGAATATACCATTCATTCATTTCAAATTCAGAATACAGGGTATATCAAGACTGCTACCGAAAACGAAGCCGGGTGGTAGTTTAAGCGACTTCAGACACAATGCAACAGAAAAAGTTGCAAAAAAAAAGCGACATTGTGTAAAAAACTATTTAAGATGCCAATTGATTGTATATGTATAAATACGTATGTCCAGTCCAGTCCAGGAAGATGACCAACCAACAATAAATTAAGTTTTAAGTTTTCGTGTGCCTCTGTAACGGATTTTTCACAATATTTAAGGTGATCGTTTTCCGAGCGTAAAATAATATGCTACTATCACTTGGATTATCTCGTTTTCTGAATTTAACGCCATTGCAAGTCGGTTTCCTGTGAAAAATAACTCAAAATATTTATAAATCGCTCTCGCCTCAGTTCATGACTTGCGCCACAAGAAACCTTGAGGTGAACGCAAGCAGTGAAATGTTAAGTGTAGTAAGCAAGTCTAACGTGGAAGGGTGGCGCGTTTCTAATTCTTCTTGTTTTCCATTCTCAAACCGTTTGATGTGTTCCTTTTAATCCCGAGCTGTGTTTATTGGACATTTTTATGATTGCCGACGTTTGGTTTTCATTTCTGGCATTTCGCGAGTTCGTCAGGTAAGTTTAAGAATTGTAAAGGAGTGTGGAGTTATTGAGTGTTGTTTCTCAAATTACTGTGGGTTTTCGATTGAGCAGAAGTTACGGTTGATAATAGAAGCTGTGAGTTAGATTCTGTAACTGTAAAATGTTTTTGAGTACTTTGAATAAGTTCTTGCGCTTTGTACTTGAAACCGGAATGCCGAGAGAGGCTGGATTTTCTAAGTTACATGGACAAAATGTATGTAGTATATTTTAACGTAGTAATATTTACCTACATCTGCACCTGTCAGCACAAACTTTACCCTATAATACAAGAGCACTGTTATGGCGAAATATTTATACAAAAACAAAAGAAGATTAAAATTGCTGATACCTTTTCCTCTTTCTCTCTCTCATATAGCAAGTCTTCAGAAAACAAGGATTTACGTCCTCCCATATTTTCCCATCGCACGTAATATCTGACAGTAAGTGTCCCACATTTGAGTCGGTAAATCTGTTATAAGCGCCCGCGTATTCATATTGTCTTTTTACCTCGACTAAACTCTATAACAGGCTGCATTCACAACGTTGGTTTTTAAAAATTAGACTTTTTAGTGACGTCGATGATCGGAAAAGAAAATACTGTTAAAAATACAAAGTTGTTTATACACTTGGAGAATTTAGGTGCCACTCTATAGTCACTACTATTGAACTATTTAATTATTGTTCTTCTATTATAATATGCAATTGCTATAAAAAATTATGTACGATAAGTTGGTGAAAAAAATATGTTCTTGACGAGAGTTTCTGAATAATTTCGCATAGGTTAAATTTTTATTTTTTAGGAACTAAACATAAAAAGATTATTTTTCTCAGCAAAATCCCTCCATAAGGGTCTTATTAGTCGGATAATATTTTTATTTTCATCTTATATTAGTGAATTCGGATATCTTAAGCTTCTAAATTGCCACTTAAAGCCTAAATAACGAAACTTGTGTTCAGTAATCCTTATAGTACTCACAAATTATCCATCAATCTATAATATTTTCCACCAAAATCCCTAGATGACAACCTTTTCTAAAATTGGTACTAATTATTTTTCCTTTAAATTGTTTATTGGTGGCTATTAACTCGTTTGAAAAGTCCTGTTTTAGTCAAAAAGCGCGCAAAGGGTATAAACGCTCTTAAGCCTAGTGACGTCTTAGTTTTGTTTTGCATACCTACTACTCCTTTTACTCCAACAAAAAAAATGTTCCTAACTTGTTACATTCTAAATAGATTTTCTTAATTATTTATATGTTAGATTTTGAATATGGATACTTTTTGATGAATGCAAAAAGAAAAAGGAGTCACATATCCTATAATTATGCTGGCTTAGTATTTATACAGCGAACAATGCTTTTTATTTAAAATTCTTTAAAAAAAGTGATACATTATTAATTTAATTAATTAATTTACATTTCTCTTAAATTAAGATATTGCTGTGACCCATTTTTATACTTTATGATTCCTCAAACCATCGAGGCCCGTTAACCAATTTTAATGTAGGCTGAATCCTAAACAATATACGCTCCTGATGAATTACCACTACACCGCAATGTCTATTTCTCCCGCTAAAGAGCTCTTATGACAAGTCTGAGATTAAGTTCTATGTGTAATAGAACTTAATCTCTATATACAATATATTTTCTATACTTGGTATTACTTATTTTAATTTCTTGCTTTTATCGATTTATTTATTAAGTTTATTTATTAAAAAATATTTTTATTTTTATTTATAATTAGTTTTATTTATTTATTTAGTTTTTATTCATATTTTATTTAAAGTATTAGTAATTACTTTATGGTAATTTATTTGTCAAAGAAATACATTATTTACGTTAGTCAAATTAAATTAAATAGTATTATCTATTAGCTGATACTACTTAAATTAAGTAGTATCAGCCTTTATGGCACGCTCTACAGTCGAGAGTGCGATTGAGAATGGTAAGGCCATATAGTCCACAACGCCTAATGCGGGTTGGTGGGCTAACCTATGAAATAAATCTTTTTTTAAGTGTTGTACACGCTACGGTGTGATAGACGGCCCGCTCGCACCTCGTCTCGGGTTCCCACTTAAAATAATTCCTTCATTTGCGACATTACACTCGCGACGCGACGCAAACAATCGTATATAGCGTTTACACGCGACTTCACTCGGGTTCTACGGCTTGTGTTACATAGAGCTTGCAGCACGGTTGGTAGAAAGCATTTATCTAAAATATACATTACAAGAAATTGTTTCTATCACAACATTTATGATTGTTATATTTATTTTGGGTCTGAATGTTTTGACTCTGAAATCTTTTTATAGTTAAAATACCAGATGCGGTCGCTAACGTGTTCACGGTGGTCGCGGGTTCAATTCCCCGGGCACAACTCTGACGTTTCGAAGTCTTGTGTATTGATAGTCAATCACTACGCACTATAACAGTGAAGGAAAACGTCGAGAGGAAACCTGCACGTCAAAGCGATTTGTGAAATGTTGTAATTTAAAATAGGCTCTTCAAACTTCAATTGCATAACAAATGTATGTATGCCAATTAAGAAGTACACAACATTCATAAGATTTTACAAATCAACGCTATACCTAATTACTACAACATAAAACAAAATATTGGAAACAAATTGATAAAATGAATGAATTCTGAAATATCCGAGCAACGTTCAAAAGCGGTTTTAATATTAATTTATAGCCATCCATATATTTTGTTCAAAACAATTCAATATCAACTTGTCTGTTACAAATTGCAATATAAAGAAAAAGCCTTAACTGGGTTACGAACTCCGAACTTCGCGAACGTCTCCAAACCAGCATTAATTGCTAAATGAAAAATTAATGAAATCATGTCTAATCAAAAGTTAAAAGTTTATATTGAAATTTAATTTTATTACAAATTTTATTAAAAGGATCGAGTAGAAGGGATTGGATTAATTACTTTCGCAACTTTATTATCTACCTTTGTTTTGCATTACCTGTATTATGTATAGGTTTATTTTCACTGTACATTTTTTTACAATTTTATTTTCTTTATTTGTAAAACTGTAGTTCACTGAATCAGAATTTTTGCTATTTCATATTCTATTTCTCTCGCCACTGTTGTGTTCTGAGTTGAAGAATATCACAGCCAGATTATGGAACATATTAAGACTTAGCATCTTATGTCTCAAGATGGCGAGGGCAGTGGAATTCCAAACTGCATTAAGAATTATTTTTAATATTCTTAGTGTTTGGTTTTGTTGCTGTTCATGAGCGGTCGTATAGCTTACCATCAGGCGACTGGCTAGCTCCTCTGAATTCAATGCAATGAAAAAAATAAGTTTTACAAACGAATCATTCTAACATAATGCGTTTAGCCCAGCCCATATACGTCCCACTGCAGGGCACGAGCCTCCTCTACAATCGAGAGTTCAATTGAGAGTGGTTAGACCATAGGTCCACCACGCTGGGCTAGTGCGGGTTGGCGGAGTTACATACCATAGATTTTTTTATAAATCGCTATGGTATGCAGGTTTCCTCACGATGTTTTCCTTCTGCGTTTTAGTGCGTGGTGATGGTCTATCAATACTCACATGACTCCGAAAAGTCAGAGGTGTGCCCTGGGATTCGAACCCGCGACCACTGTAAACATGTTGGCAGTTGCGTCTAGTCTGTTTACCAACAGGCCACCACGCACTTGCACAGTTGAATATATGGTCAAATAAAATAAACCAGGCAGTCTAGTTATATACAGTGAAAACATATCACAATTACTCCCGCCTAATTGTATCCCTGAAGGTTATATTATCCTCTAGTACGGGATACGGGAATTTACGGGCCTTGAACCGTACGTCTCTTGTTATTTATGACGTAGGGTCTCGGGGGGTAATATGGCGCATTCCCTAACCCCTTTATTTTTTGAAAGTCGGATGGCATAGTAATTACTGGGTGTCAAGTGCATTGTAGTCTAGAAAACCGAGTACAGATGGTTCTTCGAAAATAGTTTAATTGGTGGTAAGTTTCTCATAAGTGAGAGGCCGCCTGGGCAGGTAACACCGCATTGTATATTCCTACCGCCAAACAGTAGTGTAAACGCAGTGTTGTATTCCGGTTTGAAGAATATTGTAACTAGAATAACTACTTGAATATTGAGACTTAACATATTTACATTATTGTTAATGAGCGGTCGGAAGACTTACCAAGCGAACGGCATGCTCGTCTCGCCATCCAGTGTAATAAAAAACAAAATAATAATAATGCAATAATAATCGTTAAACCGAAAATCGATGAACATAATATTATCTTATTTAAAAACTCCATAATAAAGACGATAACTTAAAGCGGCGCGCGAATCGATTCATGTCTTTACTGCCAATGCATAAAATTAATCCACATGACTTCCTTACCCTATCTCTTTTACACCTTATATAAATACATACTTCTATCTCTTTCCCTCTCATCTTTATACCAGTAATAAAAACGTGTGTCGCTGAACAATCGTCATTCGGCGACATTTTATCGCTCCCGAGTCGAGGAACATCGTAAATAGAAGTTAATGTAAAAGTATTATGTAAGCAAGTGAGACAAAGATATATCGATTATTTTTATTTTGTAGTAAAAATCAAAATGAAAAACAAAAATACATAAGCTAAAGCCGGTGTCCTTAAGCGACAGACAGAGATAGCAATATTTTTTAGTTCACCGTTCTTATTTGTGGCGCAGTTGTACTATGGTATGATTTCAAAGCTGTGGTCTCGGGTTCTTAGCTCGGGTCGGGTAACGTGATATTGGATTTTTCTATTCATAATCAGCCTGGAGTCAGGAATTTGTGCCCGATATGGCGATAGATTCGCCACCTATCATGGGACGAAAAATACAAGACGACAAATCGGTGTCTTGGTTGCATCTCTGCCTACCCCTTCTGGGATAAAGGCCTGAGTTTATACTGGGTATCTCAAGACTGCTACCGAAAACGAAGCCGCGTTGTAGTTTTAGTGGCTACAAACACAACGCAATTAAAATTTCGCATAGAAACGCGACAATTATTTTTTATGAATTTTTAAATATCGTAATTTTTGGGTGGTAAATCCATAGTTTTTGCTAAAATAATAATTTAAACTCTTTTATACCTTAGATTACTTATAAATAAAAGGGTATACACTATTATTTTAGGAAAAAATGTATTTACCACCCAAATATGGCCATAGGAAAAAAATAACAAAAAAAAAATTGTCGCTTTTTTTTTTTGCAACTTTTTCTGTTGCATTGTGTTTGAAGTCGTTTAAACTACCACCCGGCTTCGTTTTCGATAGCAGTCTTGATATACCCTGTATGTATGTAATCTGGTTGTAGTCAATTCTTATACCAAGGCTTATTTCAAACCTTACTCTTTCACGGACCTTTGAGATTTAGATAATTTCTACTCTGTCTCTCTCTCTCTTCAGTCATAGTTGATCCACTGCTGAACATAGCTCTCCCCCAAGGATCTCCACATCTAACTTTTAGAAGAAGCATCCAGAAACTTCCTACAATCTAACCAGTTCGGCCGTTGATGTTGGCGGGCGTGCGATACTTCTATTTCTCCTAAATCTTATATTACATAGGGTTCAGAACTAGGAATATAGGATTTACTATACCAGAACACCTATCTATATTAAAAACACGACATTTTTTATGCGATTATTTCCATTTTCCACCATAAATTACGATTCCTATTATCTAGTTAAATACGACATTATTTTACTACCAATATCACCCAACATTTGTCCAAAAGTAACATCAAACCACACATCACGAAATACTGTGACAAAATCTGTCAATTTCAATTAGCCAGTTTTATTAAGGGTGAAATTTCACGTCTCACCCTCGGCCGGGGTCGCTAATGACTGACGGGGGTTGTTACATTCAATTTCAAAGCCATGGGTTTTTTATTGCGTTTTGTGTGACTTATCTACGATTTGAAGTCACGCTATGTTTAGGAAAAAAATGAATCAATATTCTATTACAATAATTACAAGGAATAAATGAAATTTTAGTGGATTTTTTATGCTGGTTTGATGAAGTGAATGTAAAATGATCAACGTGAAGCAACAACTTCGTTGTCGCTTTTTTTTTTCGATAAGTGATGTTGCGATATGCCCAATACCCCTTTCGTCTTTCCATCATTTATCCTTCCCGCTCTCCTCCCAATTTGATGGATAACACATCCATGATCCAAGCGTTGTGGATGTCCATGGGCGGCAGTGATCACTACCATTAGGTAACCTGTTTGCTCGTTTGTCCTATACAATAAAACTCTACCATCAAGAATATGGTCGAGAGGGGTAAGGCCATATAGTCCACGCTGGTCTACTGCGGGTTGACGAACTTTATATACCGTAGAAATTCTTATAAATCGCTATGGTATCATAAGCATTTTTAGCTTTGTGATTTGTGATGGTTATATACATCTCAATTTCTCTTTACTAAATGATTAGAATGTCCTCTAATACAATAGTGATTACACAATGCGATAAGACAAAAACAGACAAAGCTTCTAAAGATAAGTACTCAGATGGCCCCTTACATTTATGAAAGACCTCACCTAGAAAATGTCCTATTTAAATCAGATTACTGGCAAGGCCAAACAACATAAATATACAAAATACACATTCAACAATAATGAAAATCGGTCCCTTTTTAAAAACGGTAACACAATGACAGATCTCGAACAATTTAATTCAATCGTACATTCATTCAGTTGTCCATTCACTCATTCGTCGTGACAGGTGGCTGGGGAGTCGGGGGTGAGACGGGACGGGCAGGGCAGGGGGTGAATAATGAAATTTGATACATTGTTTTGTCGGATTAGGAGTGAAATAAAAATAGCTTTTTGTGAAAAGGCTCTCGGTCCCTTTGTGTGACGAAGTATTTTGTGTCCTAGTTTCTAGTAATGAAAAACAAAGATATTTCCATTGTGAGCCTTGTGTAGTTAAAAGGGGTAGTTTACTGTTGAAAACTTGTAGGAATGTGGAAATTCTTTGGCTTTGAGGCTGTAGGAGTGAAGCGGTCACATAAGGATTGTTGGTAAAGACAAGAGGTCTCGGGTTTGACCGTTGCGCGGTTTTGTTTCTTGTCTGCTTGTTTTGACACTGAAGAGCCTTACGTAGTTTGTAATAACGACACAAGACTATTATTTTAGTATGGAGTTAGTAGATTGTAACTGCTACGTATGCTTTTCAAGTGTATATTAAACTTGTTTTCGGTGCGGGAATCGAACCAACCGCTGCTCGTTCCACGGCTAACTCAACTAACAATGTGTACGGCATGGGTCTCTTCTAGAAAATCAAGAGCGCGATTGAGAGTGGTTAGGCTGTGTAGTCCAATGCGTTGATCTGGTGCGGTGCTTTACATACCAGACATCGCTATTGTTAGCAGGTTAGGCGTTAATATAGTCCACACCATTATTACTAATCGCTATGGTATGTAAGTTTCCTCACTTTATTTTCCTTCATCGTTATAGTGCGTGGTGATTGACTTTCAATACACACATGACTAAAATTCAGAGGTGTGCCCTGGGATTTGAACCCGCGACCACCATAACCATGCTGGTTCAATTGTTTCGTTACTATGACTTAATTTAAATAGGATAAAAGAAAACCATCTGTAATGTAATATATATAATTCTTTTACATTTGTGTAAGTGAACGGATCTCTTGAGGAATATAGGGCAGCGCGCGGCCAAGTTTTAATAAGTTCTTGTATGCAAAAAACGCTCTCACCGTTGAGATTCGCTGGAGTCGCTATTTGCATATATATTCTATGTCACTACATGGTATGCAGCTTTCTAAAGTTTTTTTTACAGAAAAGCGAATTGATACCTAATGTTAATTGTAGTATCTGGTTCACAGAAACTGCGAGTGTTGATCACCGGTCGTAATTATTATGCTGCCTATTCTTTTGTTTTTTATATTTAATTAACACGCGGCACGCATTAGAATAATCACGAAAAATAGAGAAAATTAGCGATTTTTACTGCAATGAATGGTGAGACGAGCATGCTGTTCAACTGATGGTAAGCGATACGGCCAGTCATGAACAGTAGCAAAAACAAATAGCACCTTGAAATACAAAGCAATGCTTGGCATTCCACTGCGCTCGCCATGCGTCATAAGATGTAAAGTATAAATATGTCGAATAGTTACACTAGCTACAATGTCTTTCAAAGCGATACATAACAGTACATTTATATAGCTGGCGGAAGAAACAGACATAACATTGCGTTGATACCTACCCAGGCGGCCTCTCACATATGAGAGACCTACCACCAGTAAATCGTAGCAGACATTTTCAAGAATTTCTGTTGTATTTGAGTCCGCCAATCTGTACCAAGACTATTTATATAACCAAGGGCTCATCAGTTAAATTTTAACTAACATATTGTCAAGATAAATAAAACCAAATGATTAATCCGCAATAATTTACAAAACCGCCGAATGGCGATAATTTTTGTGTGAAAATTGCCGAGCGGTAATCACCGCATTGTCCGTAAAATAATTCGCATTGTCAACAAAATTATTTGGGTAAATAATGTGTGACAAACACGTCGATACATCTGGTTATAAGTCATTAAGCGGAATGATAAAACCCACCGCGATTTGTGTGTTTACCCCGAATTATGAGATAGCACAACCGTGTATATCGAAGCCGCGTATAGCGGGGTATATTTTGGGTGAGACGTACATCAGTGGTCCTTCTGTGTTTCAGTATCACGATGGAATGAATTAAGATAATTTTACGGCATGTATCCTGAAAGCAACAATCGTACTTAATGGAGGAAAATATGGGAACCCTGTTATCATTTTTTATTCAAATACATATACCGGGTATCTCAAGACTGCTACCGAAAACGAAGCCGGGTGGTAGTTTTAGTGACTACAAACACAATGCAACTAAAAATTTTGCTAAGAAACGCGACAATTATTTTTTATGATTTTTTAAATATCGTCATTTTTTGGTGATAAATCCATAGTTTTTGCTAAAATAATAATTTAAAGTCTTTTAAACCTTAGATTATTTATAAATAAAAGGGTATACACTATTATTTTAGGAAAAAATGTATTTACCACCCAAATATGGTCATAGGAAAAAAATAACAAAAAAAATTGTCGCTTTTTTTTTTTGCAACTTTTTCTGTTGCATTGTGTTTGAAGTCGCTTAAACTACCACCCGGCTTCGTTTTCGGTAGCAGTCTTGATATACCCTGTGTATGTACATACATACATACATACATACATACATACATATTGCCCGACCCAGAATTTGAACCTGTGAACTCAGCTTTGTAACCGTACCGTAGTACAACTACGCCACTGAGTCAGTTTAAATATACTGTATTTACCGTAAAAATACGCGTTCGTCAGACGTTATAACATATGTAGGTCTGACAAACGAGCACGGAGTTCACCTGATGGTAAGTGATCACTGCCACTCATGAATATTAATAATCATCGGACCAAGGATGTGTTGCCGGCCCATCAAATCGGGATGCAAGCGGGAAGTAAAAGTATGTGAAGAGGGAAGGGAATACTGGGCATCCGGCAATCTCACTCACCGAACGAAACATGACGGCAAAGTTTTTACTTCACGTCGATCTCCTGTGAGAGAGTGGTACCGCCCCGGACGAGTCTGCCCATTCATGCTGACTCATGACTGACAACAGCGTGGCTCTATCACTAACGCGGTGTAGCCTGTATATTTGGTTTTGAATCGGCCGCCATAATAATCTCGACCTGAAACGGTTATTTTGGTAAATAATGTGTGACAAACATGATATGTCATTAAGCCGCGGGCGCGATAAATTTGACCGCGAATGCAACTACAGGTATGTATAAATACCCCGAATTACGTGATGCGTGTACAACCGTGTAAAAGGAAGTTGCGTAAGACGGGGCACAGTTTTTATTGACATAGTAGAAACTAGTAGAGATCCTTAACCGGAGTATATTTTTGATCTTATTTATGAAAGTTTGAAAACTGCTTATGAATACGGCTGGTATTCTGTATGTTTTTCGCACTTACCATAAAGGTTGTAACTTTAAATTAGTCGTATTAGTATAAAAACTAAACCGTGTATATCGAATCCGCGTAAACCGAGTGTTACCGAATACCAGTGTATTTGTAATAATTAGCGGGAGCACTAACCCGTGAACACAAATTTGCGCAATCAGCGTGGATCAGCGCGGACGATATCCGATACTAATTTAATTTATTGCTTTTTATATACATGCCATGGGTGATTTGACATGGGATGAGCTTGGATAAATCACGGACGCCTCTTCGACCGTCCTAACATAGAAATCACTGAATTGATTCTGACTGTTTTTGTCCTCGACTCTGAGATCAAAATGTAAAATGTGATGATAAGTACCTTATATTATTAAAAAATTGTCGCCTAGGATATAACACCCTTAAGGACTAACCATAAAAATACTACAATGAATTTTGGATATTTTTATAATGACTACCTCGGTGGCATAGTTGTACTAGGGTACGGCTACAAAGCTGTCTCGGGTTCGAATCCCAGGTTCGAATCATTATCAGCTCAGAGTCAAAAGTTTGTGCCCGATATGATGATATGCTCGCCACCTATGACATCGTGGGACGGAACATACAAGGCGAAATGTGGGTGTCCTGGCACCTCTGCCTACCCCGTCTGTGAAAAAGGCGTGAGTTTATGTATGTATGAATTTTAGTAGCGGGATCTACGATAGTTTTTATTAATACTATGAATGGTCATTCTTCTATTACAACATTGCCTTCCTTATTGATCGTTAATAGCTTTAAAATTCTAAGTATTTGGAATTAGTAGCCAACAAGGTGAAAAACGCTTGTCATTCCCCTAAGTAGCCTATCAAAGTTCTGAATGACACCAAATGTTCCCCAACCACTACATTCCTATCGGCTGTAAATGGGTCAATCACAGAAATCGGGAATTAAAAAAAGGCCCTCCTGCCTCGTGAAATTTTATTAGAAAAGCAAAATTGAATCACTCCAACATCTTGAGATATAATACTAATCAACTTGATCCAATTATACTGAAATGTCAGGAAGGAAAAAAGCGGTGAGGTACTTCTATTCGGCAACCTTACGTCTAACGAACCGGATTGTGAGGGGCGAGAAAAGTCGATTATTTTTGGAGGTTCCGTAAGAAGACAAGGGGGTGAATAGGGACTAAACTTGTCTTAATTTATGACACGAATCTTAACTAATATTGAAGAATGATTTGATTGTTCCTTTGCTTTGAATAGGTTCTGAAACTACTGGACCGATTTAAAAAAACTTTCAGCATTACAATCCTACGTTATCCCAACAGAATGAATAGGGATTAAACATGTGTTACTTTATGACACGAATAGTAATAATAAGAGGAAAGATTTGATTGTTTGTATTGAATAGGCTCTGAAATTACTAGACCGATTTGAAAAAATATTTCACAATTAGTATCCTATATTATCCCTGATACATAAAGGCGATAGAATTTAAAAGAAGTCAATCTGCATCCGGGCGTATCCACGCCTAGCTGGAATTAAATATAATGGTTATTTTCATCTTTACTTCATTATTTTGTCATTAGCTTTGCTACGAATTGCACAAAAATATTTCCAAATCCTAATTAAAGCTGGATTTGGATTAGTTGCGGGCTAAAGATATATTAAACATTGCCTTGGACTCGCCGAGCTTCAATAAATAATTAAAAAAAGACGTGTGGCACTTGGAAACTGCCGCGGTAAAGCTATTTCATAGCATTTTTTATAAACTTACGTAATTATATTTTTTTACTAAAGAGGCAAGCGTGATATTTCAAAAAGTCATTAAAAATTCTGCTATTCATCAATAGATGGCAAAACTAAATAGCGAAAGAGGTTAGATTACAATTAATCACGAAATAGCTTTGCAATTCGTATTTAAAAGTACTGGCACATATTTGAATCAAAATAAAATATTAAATTTAAATTTCGATCAGACTTAGGTTATTTTCGTTACGGAATTTCTGGATTCGGTCTCCACGCTCAAGGCCCGCGATAGAAGCTATGCAATAATAGCTTAATAACACTCAACGGTCACATACATAGTCCTGAGCCCACACTAAGATCAATCTTGTGTCGTGGGTATCAGGAACTATGAGAGACTTGGATATTGGATATTATAACATTTTTCATAATTGTATTTGACATACCAATGAAAATAATACAAAAATGACATATTTCACAGTCGATCAATCGTTAAGTCCCTATTTACCCCTGCGTTCCAATTCAACCCGCTATAGTCGCCTCACGTATGGATTTACATAGACAAAAGAAAACGTTACTTCCATGTCTCGTTTTATGTGACCTTATCAATATTAATGCCCGTACTTTGGTTTGTCAAATATATATTGCATTGAGTGATTTATTTGGGTGTTTAATTCAGTGTTTTATTAAGGTAGGATTTCAAGGCTGTCTTGGGTTTGAGTCCCGGTACTGTAGGATGACAAGGCTGATGTCTTGGGTTTGAATCACGGGTTGGTTATAATGATATATGATTTTTCTGTTCATTAACATCTGGAAGTTAGGAACTTGTGCCTGATATGGCGATAGGTTTGACCCAATCACATCGTAGGACAGAACATAAAGCGAAACGTGAGGGGCTTGCAGCACCTCTACCTACCCCTTCTGGGAATAAGCCGTGAGATGTATTTATTTATTTATTATTTATTTTATTCTTAACTGCACAAAAAAGGATAAACACTTAAATATATTACAAATGAAAAAAAAAGTACAGATGGCGGTCTTATCGCTCTAGGCGATTTCTTACAGACAACCTTTGGATGGATAGAAAAAAAAGGAAAAGATGAGAGGGCAGTCTAGAAAAAAAAAGGATACAAG
Organism: Hyles vespertilio; assembly: GCA_009982885.2. Taxonomy (NCBI): domain Eukaryota; kingdom Metazoa; phylum Arthropoda; class Insecta; order Lepidoptera; family Sphingidae; genus Hyles; species Hyles vespertilio. The sequence goes on from CM042827.1 coordinate 11,435,310, forward strand.
CTCCAATAAAATAATAATAGACGAATTATTTATAATTAGTATTTACACAATATATGATACATAATTATATACATACACCTATTTATTTGATTTAATGGTTAGATATTAAGTGTCTATTGGTTTGATTGTTTGTAAGGAAAAGGTTTTTAATCTAAACTTGATTATGTTAGCGAAATATTAATATATGTTCGTCAGCATTAACCCGTTATAGCGAACCATGAGTAAGCCTTTTTATGTCTGATTTATTTCAAGACGGAAATATAGTATCGACCAACCCAGATATCAGGTAATCAGGTATTCTTCCAAAATCTCAGAGGAACTTCCATTTTTGCCATCAATATTCAATCACGATCAAGCAATCGAACCTACGTCACTATTCAAAGATCAGAAAATATTTTCACTACCGACCTACTGGGAAAAGCTTGGTGTCCTAATTCACATAAATTTTATAAGGTCTCACAACACCTAAGATAAGGGACCCTAAACTCTCGATGTTCCTAATATAAATTATCTGGTGTCAACTACGAAATTACTTACCCTAATGCGTCCTTTCACACGCGAAACTACACCTTACCCACACACAATTAAGTCTCAGTATCAAATGACAACAAATCAATGCATTACAATAAAGGTAAATCGTTTAAATTTGCACTCTATTCTGTGTTACATAAAATCTAATTTCTTTTGCTTTAGAAATCTGTGTTGTAATTTGATCTCTAGAAGGGTAGGAATAGGGTTGATTTTTGCTTTTATCCCGTGCCCTATCATTTATCAAGCTGAATAAGAGGGCTCCATCGAAGATACCCCATGTTAAAGAAATGCGATATTTTTTTATCGCACCATTATGTCATTTTGTTATAATTTATCAAAATAATCGTTTGATAAGGATGATAATGTGCGATAATTTATTGTAAGGTTTATTTTTGTCTTGAGGTGAATGACTTATTAATATGATAGCTCACCACGCATTATATATCACACACAAATAATTACTTTAACAATAAATATGTAATGTATCTTTTGTACTGAATTGTCATGAGTGATATTTAAGTGCCTACACGAACAATGAACGAATTCAATAAATGAATTCGATTTAATTTCAACTGAAAGCTTTACTACTACGATTCATTCAGATATTTTAGGGAGATTCAATAACACTTGCCCTTTCTTAGTTTCTCCTTCATCTAATTTCAAAGATTAGTAACTAGTACTGTGCTATAAATTTTTATTATAATTTGTATCATATCATCTAAAATATTCACAGAAAATCTACACGAAAATTTAAAAAAAAATGGCCTTTATGGATAATGGAGATACCATTTACTATTGGTAGGTCTATCATATTAGAAAGGTCGCCTGGGTAGGTAACCAACGCAATATCTATTTCTCCCGCCAAACAGCAGTGTAAATGAACTGGTATGTTACGGATTGAAGGACATTGTAGCCATTGCCATTATACCAAAAAGGAACAAAAAATATACTTTTCCACCGTATACACTCTTTAGAACTATTGTATTTTTATCAAATACAAAATATATGTATTAATTGCGTTATGTTATTCCAATTAAACACAGATTAAAACACATATATAAGAATATTTCCACAGCCTAAAACCTCACATTTTATAGCTTATGTAACCTAAATTTTCCGTTCACCGAATAGGCCCACAATTTATGTGTTATTTATGTCTGAAATTTTGGCAAATCAACGTTTCACAACGCCATTACAATTTCTGCTTTTTTATATGACAACTGAAATTACTTGTAATAACTACGTAACTGCCCTTTAATATAAGTGTTCTACACCCTGTAATTTGACCCTTATTACGTATAATTTATAGCTTATTTTCGAGTACCTGAAAAATTCAGGCTAGCAAATCAGCAAATGGCCGCAACGTGCTAAATGAAATGGACTGAAAGCTGCTTAATTTAAGGTTATTTTTTCAGTGAAAGTGGTGTTATACAGGCTTGACCAAATTGAATTCTGCCGTGACTATAATCGTTACTGAGAGGCTCATTTCTCAATATTAATAATATATATTAAGGCGGGCAATGGGTTAAGTGAAAAGTCTAGATTCGCACTCGGGGATTGCCTAATTACAGAGATTTTGGGCGATAACATTATTAAAAGTATTGTTCTTATCATTAGCTATTAGAAGGAATAATTCGTCCCTCTATAAACTGAATTTTGTATGTCCTATACAGTTTTTAAAGTGATAAAATGGAAATAATTTATAAAAATCCATTAAAATATTCATCATTTAGACTCAGACATATTTTGATGATCAGACATATTTAGAGTGCGTGGTGGCCTGTTGGTAAACGGACTAGACACGACTGCCAACATGTTCACGGTGGCCGCGGGTTCGAATCCCAGGGCACACCTCTGACTTTTCGGAGTCATGTGTGTATTGATAGTCAATCACCACGCACTAAAACGGTGAAGGAAAACATCGTGAGGAAACCTGCATACCATAGCGATTTATAAAATTTCTATGGTATGTAAGTCCGCCAACCCGCACTAGCCAGCGTGGTGGACTATATGGCCTAACCACTCTCAATCGTACTCTCGATTATAGAGGAGGCCCGTGCCCTGCAGTGGGACGTATATGGGCTGATACAGTACAGTACAGTATATTTTGATGTACCACCCAGTTCAGAAAGCGGTTTCCACAAGAGAAGAACGGGCAAGAAACATTAGTGTTGCTCTTTTCAAAACCATTTTACAATATGGTCTTATAATTGTAGATATTTAGTAATCAAATCCGTCTAAGGAAATTGTACGGTTCTGTATTAATTCGTTCAAGCAATAAATATAATCTGTGTTCTTATTTAAAGAAAATTGTAGCCATTGAAAGACCTTATACCTACTCTTGGGTTGACAAGTGCAGTGCCATGTAGTGCCTAATAAATAATAACAACTGGGTTTGGACTATAAGGTCTAACCACTCTCAATCGTACTCTTGACTGTAGAGGAGGCCCGTGAACTGCAGTAGGACGTATATGGGCTGATACAGATACAGAATTGGGTTTTGATGATGTTACATCTCAGATGTGCTAAATATCAGACGAGCGTCATACTCAATCAACTGCAAATGTAATGACGTTAATACTAACAACCAATTTTGTTTGTTTCAGGTATGACTCCTAATTTGGTGGCGTGAGTATAAACTCAAAAAGCATAAGCTTTTACGTAAGTAAATGTAATATAATATTTCAAAAAAATATTTGACATAAATGTGGTTCCAAATTTAATTTATGTATCTTGAATAACAAGAAAATGGATATGGGCTATGGACCATGAAGTCCCGGATTCTAATCTCATTGCATATGGAATGCAATGCATATGAAGCTTGCCTTGAATCTTCCAGAATTCAAACAACTTATTCGGATAAAAATGTTGATCAGACATTCCATCCCAGTCGTATTTTAGAATGGAAATATAATTTTACTGGTGGTAGGTCTCTCATATGTGAGAGGCTGCCTGGGTGGGTACCACCGCAATGTCGTATTTCTCCCGTCAAACAGCAGTTTAAAAGTTTAAATGCACTGTTGTGTTTCGGATTGAAGGACATTGTAGCCAGAGTAATTACTGGACATATTGAGACTTAACATCTTGTGTCTCAGGATGGCGAGCGCAGTGGAATGCCAAGTATTGCTTTGTAAATCAAGGTGTTGTTTGGTTTTGCTACTGTTCATGAGCGGTCACATCGCTTACCATCAGGCGAACGGCATGCTTGTCTCGCCATTCAAAGTAATAAAAAAAAAAAATAGAAATTACACCAACCAACAAACAACCAACAATTCAGTCTACCCTTTAGAACCAGAAGCGTGACTATTCCAACACAGTCATGTCCACAGATAAACACAACATATTCAAAACTTTATCTGTAACGTCCCAAAAGCCCGAAGATATAAAAAAACTTCAATAAATCATACATCATAATAAACATTCTGTGTCCGAACTTTGAATGGGAAATGTATGATAAATCGCCTCTTTGTGTCGTCGCGAAGTTTTTTCAAAGAAGTCCAAGTTTTGTGAACTTACACAATGGTGTGTATTAAATTGGCTCGCAATGACTACTACCTATATCACTTGTTTTTCTAAAGGTGGCTTTAGTTCCTCTGGGTTCGATTCCCCGGTAAGTTACTTATTGTTATCGTCATCAGCTGACTTGCTTCTCTATGATTCGTTTTTTAAAAAAACGTAAGTTATATTTCGCAAGGCATGACCAATAAAATAAGTTTACTTTTAATAATGTATAGCTACTATGTAGCACTGGCAAAATTGTATTATGGAATGAAGTTTAATACAATGTTCATAATAAGTGGCCAAGGTATAAATACAACATAAAAGATTCCAATAAAAGTAAAAGCAAAGAAATAGCCAGATAAAATAGCCAAATTACAAGATATTATTATCTTTCGCGATTACACTTACTTCCCGAATTAACAAATCTTTTCACCATAAATTTCGTCTCAGAAACAAACCCTAAACCTTCAATATATCAAAGCAATCACTCAAAAATATATAAAATGTATTTTTCACAAAAAATCCCTACAAATTTCACTAGTATGGACATCGGACACACTGACGAGGGTAGGAAACTTCTGACATGTCCTAATATCATGGCAAAAATAATCATTCGGCCACAGTAGTTTTTGCATTCAAAATGGATTAGTTTGGAACAAGGTTTTTGCGGATTTCAGGGTGGTTGACCAGTGGAAGTAAAGATATATTTTAATGGTTTCTTATATTTCGCGTATTATACTATTATTCACGTATTTTATCGCGGATTTGGTTTAATTTTTAAATTTTTGACTTCCCGACATTTCGATTACTTTACAGCTTTCGTGGTCACACACCACATAAAATTCGGTGAATGACTTCAATCAAAAGATTCGTCAATTAATTACTCATTTTACTTTATACTAGCTGTGCCCGCAACTTCGTCCGCGTGGAATTTAACAAAAAAGTTAATTAGTTAATTTAGTTGTTTTTTTAGTTTTTGCATTTTTATTTTAATTATCAACCTTTGTCACGAAACCATAGCGCGATCTAATTCTACGGTGGCGCCATCTCTTAGCGATCGGCGGTAAACTCCCGTTACACATTTATTTTCAGTATTTTGTATTAGCTTTATTGAAAAATTTCTTTATATACAATATTTTGTAAATGTGATATTGATTCGTTGGTGGGAGAAGTGGTGGGAGGCGCCCGACGTGACGGCCCAGTGGTGGCAAGCGCGTGAGCTGCGCGCGGGCATTGCATCATTACTTTATTTTTCTAAAATAAATGTACCCTAAGTTACTCCTTGTTATATCAGCTACCTGACAAAAGAAGTCCCGTCAAAATCGGTCCAGCTATTTCAGAGATTAGCCGGAACAAACAGACAGACAGACAGACAAAAAAAAATTAAATATCATTTTCGGCACAGGTATCGTGTATATAACGATATGTAGTAGGACATTTTTTTTTATTTTCACTCTTAAAACAGACACTTCAATTTTATTTATATGTATAGATTAATATTTTGCTGGTCTATTTTTTTTTCCTTTCTCCTATAATTCTTTCCCCCAAAGCGTGCGAAGAATTAGGTTCCATCCATTTTGCCAACCAAAAATACCAAAATCACTATGGTTTCTTTATAGCATAATGACTTTTTATGGCAATAAATGGCGAAACGGTGGATCATGTAAAGTAGCAGAACCAAACAATGAATTAGAAAGCAATGCCTGGCATTCCACTGCGCTCGCCATCCTGAGACAAGATTTTAAGTCTCAATATCCAGTAGTTACACTGGCTATAATGTCCTCTAAACTGGAACACGATGGTGCATTTACACTGCTGTTTGGCGAGAGAAATAGACTAGAATATCTAGACCCGATTTTAAATGGTTAAATCGCGTGCATTCCCTCCTCTACCATAAACATTTATCTCCAGAATATTCTAGTGGATCTCCCTTATAGGAATAGAAAATGCACTCAATTTTCAGTATTCTTTACAACTCTGTGGATGGTGTCCCTAAAGGCGCATTTGGCAAGCGTCTTTCTGGTTGTTTGCCAATGAATTTGTATATACAACGGCCTCTTGAATAATTAGCGCAAATGCAAGCTTTTTGCGAACGGTATAGTCTAGAATACTAGATGTTGACATGACCTATAAATGTCTAGAAAATTTCTAAGACCCAGTTGCATTAACTAAATTTGACGATAACTTTAAATTTGATAATGTTATCGCCATGTATTTGAAATTACAAATGAATCATCTATTTACAATTAAAATTTTGTGGGTGTGCTTAAGTGTATTTTCTTCTATTATATTGGACATGTTAATAATAATATTACAATACGAGTATAAATGTTTGTTGTTTATATAATGAATCATGGTTGTCTGTAAGACATTGCTTTAAGCGATAAGACCGCCATTTGTACTTTTTTTATTTTTTTTTTAGTTTCTGAATATGGTATTTGTTTTTTTTATATTTACAATAAAGATTTAAATAAATAATAAATAAATAAATAATGAAACATATCTCAAATAATATTTTCTTTAGTTCGAAATTTCGCCACAATATCATAAAAAATACATGACGTCCATTGACATCGCCAAACTAAAGTTACCGCTAAAGTTAGTTGCAACTGGGCTCAAATATATGTCTGTAGAATTAGACAGAGTTTTTGTTAGTCAATTGAGGGAAACGAAAGATCGAGTTTGTACAAATGTTTGTGTGGTCAAATATTTGTTTTGAGTTCCAGTGTTGTGCTCTAAAGAAAGTAGTTTCTGAAAACAAAGTGGAGTTTCAGACTTACTGGAGGATCAGCCCATATACGTCCCACTGCAGGGCACGGGCCTACTCTACAATCGAGTGTACGATTGAGAGTGGTTAGGCCATATAGTCCACCACGCTGGCCTAGTGTGGGTTGGCGGACTTACATACCATATAAATTCTTATGAATCGCTATGGTATGCAGGTTTCCTCACGATGTTTTCCTTCACCGTTTTAGTGCGTGGTGATTGACTATCAATACACACATGACTCTGAAAAGTCATAGGTGTGCCCTGGGATTTGAACCCGCGACCACCGTGAACATGTTGGCAGCCGCGTCTGGTCCGTTTACCAACAGGCCACCACGCACTTTCAGACTTACAAACGAGACAAATTTATGTTTACTAGGAACTAATTTGTACATACATTTATACACCAAAAGAAATACAAAAACAACTGTGAACATATTAAAGTAAGTATAATTGGTTTTAGTTCTACACTGTTATATATTCGCTACTGTTACATAGACACTTCACTGACTATTTAAAAATACACTGATGGTAGGTCTCTCATATGTAAAAGACCGCCTGGGAAGGTTCCACCGCAATGGTTATTCTTCTACCGAACAGCAGTGTCAATGCACTGTTGTGATTCGTTTTGAAGGACATGGTAATCAGAAACCTACTGGACATATTGAGACTTTCGCCCGAATACTGGAACGCCATTCAAATAATAAGTTGCTCTTAACAGCACACGGCCCACTTAGCCAGTACATTTAATCGGGATTAACGTAGTTAAGCGCCATTTATATTTAAGTTGCGTTCCAGTATTTGGGCGTTAATCTTATATTGGGTGGCGAGCGCAGTGATATGCCAAGCACTGCTTTGTAATTCAAGGTGCTTGATTTTGCTAGTGTTGATGAGCGGTCATATCGCTCATAATCAGGCGAACGGCATGCGCGTCTTGCCATTCATACAAAAATACACTAAAACATCAGTTTGTTGGTATAATTCATAGTTGCTTTCCAAAATACACGTCAGGCCAATAAAACCGTGCGCCCGAATATCTTCAATCACCAAATTGCAACACATTACGCCAACAAAAGGATCCAATTAAACATTTTTCGCGTGCATCGAAATTCCTCTGTTTTTAATTAACAATTGAATTATAGATCGTTTCATTTCATCTACGCAGTTCTCGCGGCCCCAACTGTAATTTGTTTTAATGTGTAATTATTTAAATTGGTAGTTTGAGGTATTTCCGTAGTGGTAGAGTATTGAAATTGATTGGAATTAATTTTGTGACTTAACTGGTATTAATATTGGTGTAGATATATCCGGAGTATACTGCAGTCCATATGTGTTATCGAAAGAGAATAAACATGGTGGTTTTTGGATAAGAGGTCTGATGAGTACGGAGTTTGTAGTCGCGGGTTCGAAACTCGAGTAGGACTGTCCTTTTTAAGTGTCGACTGGGCCGACGTTGTTGTATCGATTGGTGGAATATAAGTAACTCTTTATTTACTTTGCCGCGCCAGGATAAGATAACCCCTTTGTTAAACCATAGTCTACAATATACATAATATATGTTTATTATTATATAAAAAATTTTTTATTGAAATTATACAATTACTCTTATATTTATCTTCAGATTCATACTAATATATGAACTTGAAGACTTTTAATTCTGATAATAATATATGTTTCTTTAATTATTGCGTGGCAATAAATGTGTTTTTTGTTTCAATTTTATCTCCGAAACCTTTTTCATGCCGGCAAAGCAAAATTAGTAAAGCATAAAAATACATTAAACTAGAATAATTATAAGATTACATAATTTCTGACTGAATATCAGTAAGCCATTTATTAATTAATTTATTTATTTATTTAATACTTTTTTGCACTGTACAGAGAAACAACAAAGAAATCACATGATAATAATAATAGTACAAGATATGGCCTTATCACACTTTGTAATTTCTTACAGGCAACCATGGGTGAATATTTAAGTAAGATAAATAATGGGCAGTCTACGGCATAGCTATTGGAAGAGACTAGTCTTATTCGTAACGTATTTAAAAGATTATATTGAAAAGATATATTGAAGCCCCAAATTCCCCTTCCAACTGTATCCAATACGTAAAACACTGCACAATAAATTTATTTATTGAGTGTGCACGGTGGATTTATACCCGTCCCGATTGTCCCCGTCACGGCATCAATCTGCTGCGTTCGATTAATTTGCATTGTTTCTTTTATCGTGCTGGAAAAGTGACGGTTGTGACCTGTATACTGTTATATATTTATAATGTATATCATAGCTAGTTTTTTTGGTAAGCAGACTATTCTGAGGTATATTGAGAAGGCTTAGGGTATAGTCTAATAATACTAAAGCGCGTGGCCACCAGGCTTTCGTCATTTTATAAAAGCTGAACGTTTTCAGAATAAAATAATTTAATTAAAAATTAAAAGACCGACTTCAATGTGCACTACAAAGTAATAATTAATATATATTTCATTGTGCTAGTACACATTGATTAATTTTCTTATTTACTAGACTAGCCAACAAATCTTAAATACGTAATATTTTGAAGGCGGGTCGCCAAGTGCCAAACGAGAACAAATTTAAGTAATGTAACACAGTTGAATATTACCTACTTGTAGATGTATCGTTGGCGCTCAGTTAGGTCCATATGTAAACTAGAAACAAATTAATTTAACATATTGATCCTACGTGTACATTTGTTGAAATTTTAATAGAATTAATATGTGTCATATGTGTGGTCTAATTTTAATGTATTGCAGACGATCAAAGATACAGTGGTCAAGGGTTTCAACTCCAGGGTACACCATTGACTTATTGGAGTAATTTGCACATTTATATACAATTACTTTAACAGTGATAGGAATCATAGTGAGGAAAGTATAAGAAAGGGAAGGGTTGTTAAGTTTGTATGTTTCCCTCGATTGTAGATAAGTCCGATACTCAACAATGTTGATTAAGAGCTGATATATTAAGGACGGGCGATTTTTCTATTAGTTATCAGGACAGGGACTGGAATTTGCACCCGATATGACTATAGACTCTCGCCCCCAATCACACCGAGGGACAAAACACGCAAGGCGTAACGTGGCTGTCCTGGTTTATACCAGGAGAATCTCTGCATACCCCTTCTGGGAAAATGAAGAAGGGGTATCCCTTCTGGGAAAATGGCGTAAGTTTATATAGATTAAGACAAATTAATATTGCGTGTAAAATTGCGTGTTTTTCGCTAGGATGTTTTACACAAATTAAATTTGTTGTGTAGGTCGTCGTGTTCGTCACTTGGCGACCCGCCTTCAAAATATTACGTATTTAAGATTTGTTGGCTAGTCTAGTCAATAAGAAAATTAATCAATGTGTACTACTACTACTAGCACAATGAAATATATATTATCTATTACTTTGAAGTGCACATTGAAGTCGGTCTTTTAATTTTTAATTAAATTATTTTATTTATTACTTTTTAGTTTTCAAAAGCATTGTAATGATGCCAAAGGTAATCATATAATGAAAACTGGAATCAATGTATATAAAAAATGAACCATTGTGATCCTTTATAATTTCAAAAACGAAATTAATATTTTATGATTTTTAAGGAAGCTACACTGTCATTTCGTTTTTATGATAAAGAAAATACTAAAATCGGCTCAACCTGCTAGAGATATTGAGTACACTTATGCGTGGTAATCATTCGTTCCCCCCTCACCTCTACACCTTCTTCACTTCCTATTTTAAATAAAACACATATACTTAACCTAATGGACGAAAAATCATTGCGTTTCTGCAAAGTTTTGTGGAGGTCTGCTCTCCAGATATGTACCTATTCATCAGATCATCACCATATTTTATGTGATCAACATTATGTATAATTCGTTTCGAAGAAAAGTTATTTAAAATCATTTATTTACTGTCGCAGATATTTAGTATTTATATTTGTATATATCCCCAATAATCCCCCCTTCCCACGCCCCTTTCTACTTTCCCCTTCCCCCCCCCCCCCCCCCCCCCCCCCCCTTGTAGTAATATACTTATACTGAACCTAATATAAAAATAAATATTGCTGTACTGTTTAATTTTGAGGAGTTCTGCCCTTCAGGTCCAAAGATATTCATCAGATCTTCACAATATTTCTTTTGGTCTTACCTATCATATAATACTCTTTGACAAAAAAGTTATTTTTAAGTCGATTAAGACCTGCCGGAGATATTGAGTATTAACAATTGTAGCTATTTTCCACCCCCTCACCCCCCACTCCCTCCCTTTTCCCATTTTCACCCTTGTAATAATATACTTATACTTAATCTAACGCAAAAAGAATTAATGCTGGACCGTTTAATTTTGAGGAGTTCTGGTCGGCAGATCCTAAGATACTCATCAGGTCTTCACCAATTTTATATGAGACCGACCCTGTATATCATGCTTTCCGACAAAAAAGAAATTTTTAAAATCGGTTCACAATTGCCGGCGTAATCGCGTAACAAACATACAAAAAAAAACTGTCTAATTGATTACCTCCTCTTTTGAAGTCGGTCAAAAAGACATCATAAGATCAGCTGTTATGAAGTTCAGATCGTGGTTGCTTCAGAAGTTATTAGCTATCATTAGGGTCAGGACTTTGAATCGGTGAATTTTATTTCTTTAACTTATTCTAATTAACAAATTAATATATTTGAAATAAAACGGGTACTCCGCCCCGTGACCACGAAAGCTGTAAAGTAATCGAAACGTCGGGAACTCAAAAATGTAAAAATTAAATCAAATCCGCGATAAAATCCGTAAATAATAGTTTTATTTCAATGTGTAACATTCGCGTAAATCTAAGTAACCATTATAAATTAATATATTGATCAATTTACAACTCATATTTGTCTCTGTCGATCTCTCATATGTGAGAGGCCGCCTGGTAGGAACCACCGCAACGTATATTTCTCTCGCCAAATATCAGTGCAAATACACTGTTGTTTTCCCGTTTAAAGTACATTGTTACCAGAGTAACTACGAGATATAATGAGACGTAACATCTTATGTCTCAGGATGGCGAGCGCAGTCGAAAGCCAAGCATCGCTTTGTAAATCCATCTGTTGGTGTGTTTTGCCACTTATGACCGTACCATCAGGCACGCACATCTCTCCATTCACAGTAATAAAAAAATGCGTCTCTATAATCATGTGAAAGAGCATTTTCCGTGTATATTGGTTATTTAATTAAACAACCAAAACAATAAACCAAAACACCAAAGTAAATACTAAACCAAAAAAAAATACATTACTATTCCACAGTGACTACAGCGGGACAGTCCCGCGGGTGTCCACAAATCCAGGTGCGTTCCGCTCGGAAACTTTGATATACAGCGTGCGTACGCAATGAATCACGCCCTTTATAGACACCACGTGATTTACCGCCCGCGTATCAATACGCGCGCTCCGTCGTATCTCTGGCGATCGCGCGTTACAGATACGTAGAATGGATTTTCGTATGCATGATTTTTAGCATAAAAAGTCTTAGTATGTATCAGCTCATGTCTTGTACTAAATTGTAGTATTTCTAATTAATTTTTTTTGGGCATTTGACCAATTAATTTTATTGTAATCATTTGTAAAAAGGTATTTTACTGAGAAATTTATTACGCGTTTTTTTAAAGATCTCTTTATATATGTTATAGTAGTTTAAGATACACCGTGTTTACCGCCCGCGTATCAATACGCACGCGTATCTCTGGCGATCCCGCGTTACAGATACGTAGAATGGATTTTCGTACGCATGATTTTTAGCATTAAACGTCTTATTATGTAACACCTGTTGTCTTGTGGTAATTACATAATTTAATTTCAAATAAACCTTGTACAATACTGCAGTATTTGTAATTGAAGTGTGTTGGTATAAGATTGCTTTTAACCAATGAATTTAATTAATTACCAATATTCAATGCATCAATTTGATAAAGTTCACTATTAGAACCTTACCTTATTCCTGATGAACATAGGCTATACAATATTTGCAAAAAAAGTGAATCTGGGGTCAGTATCCTTAAATAATTCTACTGATCCTTGCCTCTTGTCTTGCGAGGTAGAATATTTCTGTCGCGCTCACTATCCTTGGTCACTATCAGATGCTCTGCAGCAATGACAGTATGCTGATCTGACTGCCAACCTTCACCAGTTATAGAGACACTATACGATGAAGAATAATATTTCTACATGTCCAAACTTCCAAATATATCTGGGCTATACAAATAAGTATTACTCAGGCATATGTCGACCCTGATCTATAGATATTATTAATGCTAACAATTCCCAAGACTTAAGAAATAAAAAATTCTAAGCAAAGTATACATATTTGTTGCTAACAATAAACAAAAACATTTACCACTTGATATTACGAATAGTTTTATATTTCTGATAAAATCTCGACTGTCAATTTAACGCCAGTTATTATTAAATGGCGAAAATATTTTACAGCCTCAATTCATAATATATTATTTATTTTTATTTTTTAATGTGCTTTATATCGTTTTAGGGCATAATTTGACATTGTAGCCAGAGCAACTACTGGACATATTGAGACTTAACATCTTATGTCTCAGGATGGCGAGCGCAGTGGAATATTGCTACTGTTCATGAGCGGTCGTATCGCTTACCATCAGGCGAACGGCTTGCTCGTCTCGCCATTCAATGCAATAAAAAAAAAAAATATATTTAACTAATTAATTAATTATATGAATTAGCTAATGCAGGATCCGACCTGGTTAAGATTGCAGAAAGTCGCTGGAAGCCACTTCCATCATTTCGATGTAGAGATCCTTGGGGAGGTTCAGCTTTCGTGTTCATGGGGTGGACTAAGCAAGAGAGCGGTGAAGTAATCGGAACTTCCAGAAGTTAAAAAAAAGGAAAAATTAAACCAAATCCGTGATAAAATCCGTAATATTTTTTTTTATGCAACGTGTAACCTACATACAAACATAAACTCACGCCTTTTTCCCAGAAGGGCAGAAGGCAGAGAGAAAATCCTGACTCTAGGCTGATAATGGATAGAAAAATCCAATATAACTTTCCTCGACTAGGGTTTCAAACCCGAGACCTCAGCTTTGTAAACGTAACGCAGTACAACTACACCACCAAGTCATTGTGTAACATTCACGTAAATAATAAATAATTATATAATTCGTCAAGGCACTAACATGGTTTCTCAGCCACAAACTTGTGAGGAACAAAAAAACTTGCACAAACTTCGACTCCTTAGACCCTTAGAGGCCCATCAATTCAACTGACCCTCTGACGTAACATATTGCTTGGAACTACTTCTAAAAGCAGGTGTTACTCAGTTTCAATAACTTACAATGGTAATTACGAATAAACGAGACAGAGGTATGGTATGGCATAGGAGTAAGAGGGATGCATGATTATAGGTATTAATTTGGAAAGTGAATTTAATGGTAGTGGTATTTGATGCGAGTATGGTACAGTGAGATATCTTGGTAAGGGCTGTGCTATTTTTATTTAGATAGTATTTGACATAATTATATTAGCTTAACTTAATACATTGACTGAAAATGGATGGATGATTGTCGGATTTCCTTTTCCGCTTCACTCCCGTTTTCACGTGCATGATCCAAGCGTTGTGAGAAGATAATTCTCAATATGTCCTGTAGTTTCTCTTCAAAGCGAAACACAAAAGTGAATTTACACTGCTGTTTAGCGGGAGAAGTAGACCAATATTTTTCTAATGTTGCCTTTTTATTAGATGTAATTTATTTTTCCAAGCTAGTACGCGAATTCAACGATTTTTAGGAAAAGAATATATTTTATTTCGTAAAATCGTTCCAATAATATTCTGTTTACATACCAGCCATGTTATTTCCAATAAATTTTAAGATTTGAATTTTATCACACATAGCTTATATTTTTGTAGGAGTTATTTATATTTATATAGAAAATAGCTATAGATAGAGGATTTAAAAAGGAAACATTATAATGACACCAAATAGTTAAGACATAGCTTTGACCTACACTAAAATAGAAGTTTTGTGTGTCAGAAACTACGAGGGTCAAAGTCTCAAAACATTTAGATCTAAAACAAATACTCATGCTCCAAAAATATTCACTGTACTGTACTGTATTAGCCTATACATGTCCCACTGTAGGGCATGGACCTCATCTACAAACGAGAATACGCTTGAGTGTATAGGCCATATAATCCCCACGCTGGCAACTTGACTTGACTTTCTTATAAATTCGCTTTAGTTTAAAGGTTTCCTCACGACCTGCACCTTTCAATAACGTGGTGATTGACTATTAGTACATACATGATTCCGAAAAGTCTGACTCAGTTTTTTTAAATTCTATGTTACCGAACCCGTTGCCTCTCGTTTCAAAAGTGTATCTAAATGTTTTTTTTATACAAGATTTTTTTATACAATAGGTCTAGTAAACGAGTACAGAGATAAATTTTCTTCAAGTCGCCCATACATTGCATTTTAATTTTTATGATTTATTAAAGTAAGTGCAAGTGTACCAAGTTTCAACAGTATAGTTCTTATAGTTTTGGGGGGGTTCCATTGTTAGCCATTTGGCTATGGAACCCTAAAAATACAAAAATTATTTCCATCAACCTATTTGCTAGCCTCTTTCAAGTCATAAGATGTTATATATTAAAATAACTATAAAATAATATTATCTTATTTACAAAATAACTTTAAGTGTTAAGTGGGAAGCTGAATGCTGTATTGAAAAGGAATTTTATTTCACAAAAATATTGCAGAAACTTATAACAACCTTACTGGTATTGTAAATAGGAACGGCGGTTTATATTCTTTTCTCTTTTATTCTGGCACGGTGAAGGAAATATCTAGATCAAGGCCGGTTCAGATCTGATTGAAAGTTAACTTATGGCACTCATAGAATATATTTTGTAGACCGCTGACCGTTCACCTGGAGAAATTCAATGTTACAACCAGGAGAACCTCTGCCTATCCTTCTGGAATAAAGGCGTGAGTATATTGACAGTATATTTATTTGTTTCGGGATCGAACCCGCGATCTCTCAATTCCTAACCGGCGTCTAACCAACGGGAACTTATCTTGTAATTAGTTGAAACCTAATTGTTGAATGGCGGAAGTGTACCACTATACCAAGAAATATGGTTTGTATGTGGATATTATGAACTTTCTTGATATTAAAAACAATTTCAACTTGATATTGGTTAAAATTACATGAGTTTACGAAAGATACACGTTTTGAAATATTGGAATAACAAATATAAAAATACGTGCGTTTGCCTAGCGCGCCCTCTGATGGCGAAATCATGTCGGAAATTAAAAACAAGTAGAGTTGCGCATCTATCTCTGTATATAATTCTAATATGTGTAACCAATTGCGCCACGGAGGCTGTAAAATACAATTCTCGATCCCTATTAACCATAATACTACCTGACTTTTCAAACCATCATGCTTCTATCCACCAACTAAAAAATCTGTTCTGTTTCCTACAAGACTTGAAACTTGAAGTAACGTTCATCCAAACTCTGGTCCCTTGAGGCAACCTGTACTTCATTTCCATATTTAACTCAGCATTGTTAGTCTCTTTCACTCTCATTGTTATTTGTATATCCTATCTCTTTCACACCTGCACGATTTGGCAAAACTCGAGGGATACTTATCACTACTCTACTACTATTACACTACTCGTGGATAATGAAGTTGATAGGAAATCGGATGTTTATTTCTCCCGCAAAACTGCAGTGTAAATGCACTGATGTGTGCCGGTTTGAAGGAAATTGTAGCCGGAGTAACTACTGTATACAACGTTGATGCGACCGATGGGCGTTTCTTTAAACTGCATATACCAATTTGAAGCTCTGTACTAAAAATCAATTAAATAGGAGCAGTAGTTTAGCCATAAATGATTTTTTAAGTTTTTGCCCCATTTGAACACGATGTAGCTTTTCTAACAGCTGATTACGCCTAACGCATGGTCATTCACCTTGAAACGATAGATCGTACTAAAATGTGCGCGTTGTTGCCGCTCTTACACAAGGCACACAATAATAAGTACACGACAATAACACACGTTGCCAATTTTTTATCTATTTGTATCTACAGGTCAATGAAATTTATTTACACAGGATGGTTGCGTTTTACTCTTATTTGGAAGCTATTTAGTTTGTTTGAAACAAACAAAATCTCATTTTTGGTATTATACATTTTTGTGCCGTGCCGAATTAATACCAAGAACGTATAGCATACATAGTGTAATTTAGTGCCCATCGGTCGCATCAACGTTGTATATTAACATCTTATGTCTCAGGATGGCGAGCGCTGTGAAATGTCAAGCATTTCTCTGCAATTGAAGATGTTGTTTGGTTTGCTACAGTCCATGTTCTTATCACTTATCATAAGGCGAACGACAAGCTCGTCTCGCCTTTCCTTGCAAGGATGTTTAGTACTATGAGAACTCGATTGAAAATATACTATCATTTTCCAACAAAACCAATACAACCATTTTCAACCCAAAAATCTTAATCATGTTACTTGTGATAATATTTGTAAGGTGAAGATATTTATTTCGAGTCTGAGTGTTTGTGAGTGGAAAAATTATCTTATGGCTCCTGATAGACAGGTTACAAGACATAATAGATCTAATTACAGCCGTGGTGCAGTTGGATAGACGCCGTCCGTGATACGCAAGGTTGTGGTTTCATTCCCCGGATCAAGATAAATGTTTGTGGGAACTACAAGCATTTGTCCGACCGAAAGAACGAAAAGTCTATCATAGTTCCTGATACCCACGACGCATGACTCGATCTTAGTGTGGGGTCAGTAATATGTATACATGACTGTTGGCTGTATTTAATTATTTATTATCAAACCTGCTAATTACTAAAAATCTATCTTTAAGTTTCTAAATGTAGGGACAGGAATAGATGTGCTACTGTTGGATGTATTTTCTTTATTATTGCTATGTGTAATGGGTAAATACACTTACAAACGTTGTTTAATTTGTGCCAGTATGAAAACTCACGGCTCAACAAAGCAGAAAGTTTTCAGAAAAACTGCCGAAAAACTTCGAAAACTCGTAGTTAACAGAAAGTGAAAACGGAAATGAAATTAGTCGCACAAATTAAATAATAAGATTAGAAAAGGCCGTCTACGGTTTTTTTTCCTACAAATTAACACCCCCGGTATACTTAGAATTTCAGATTTGGCCGGGACATTTCTTTATTTTAATATTAAAATGCGCAATCGTCCCACTTAAATGTAGATTTTCGTGAGATGTCCTGTATTTTGGACGTTTTGATAAATGACAAAACTTTGAATGACTGCGACATGACATTTGAGAGAATATATAAGTTATATTTCAAGCTAAGAGTATATATAAATATTTTATCTTGGAATAGTGCGTTAGGATGCACCTATTGTTCATTTTTTGTGTGAAAATTTTATGAATGGTTACAGATGAAACAAATATTAGCATTTTCTAAATATCACGTTACATTTTGCTGCCAAAACACTATTTTCCAGTAAATTTTATGCTTAATTTTAAAAAGTCAAAAACAGACATTGGAAAAAGAACAATATGGATAAAATCTGTAAATAATATTTTTATTTCAAAAGCACAGAAGCAAAACGGTAAAAGATCAGATAATTTAAAAGAGCAATTTAAAAAGTGATACAAAAGCTAACGCAGTTATACAAAAACTATTTAACGTTTTGTATTTATGGAACAGTGTTTTAATGGTGAACAATTTAAAAGCTATTATCTCGGCTGTACCAATGTTTTCATTTAAAATTCAATTGCGTTGCGACAGGATTCATCTCTTATTCTCTTGCGTTGCGGGTATTTGCACAACTACTTATTTTGCGAAATGTCTGGAGGAATTTTTCAGCTTACTTTTAGTATACAGTTGTATGTCTTTCGTACACCCAACAGTTATATACATAGTCGTGACCCCACACTTAGATTAAGTGTTGTATCATGTATAAGGAACTACGAGACATTTTCAGTCTCACAAAAAGCTAGACCTCAAACTAATACCTGTGATCACACAAATATTTGTTTCGGTGCTGGTATCGAACCCGCGGCCTCTAGTTTCACAGCCAGCGTTTTACCAACCGCGCCACGGAGGCTATTTAATTGACCACCATAATTTTCTGGTGGTAGATTGTATATTACTGTTTTTCCAGATTACCCCACATACTGAGCTACTTAGGAATTGTGCATTTTGATTGCGTCCTGTGTATATTGTCATACAAGCCAAATAATTTTGACAGTATTAAGGAGAAATAAGGGGAAAGTGGCGAAAATACAGCGAACAATAGAGGGAGAAATAAAGAAAAATATTACTTTAGCCTAAAGGTTTATATTAACACCTATTTTAAAGCAACGTTTTCAAATGTCACTCAGCAACGTATTATACGGTACTGTATCAGCCCATATACGTCCCACTGCAGGGCACGGGCCTCCTCTACAATCGAGAGTACGATTGAAAGTGGTTGGGCTATATAGTCCGCCACGATTGATCGTATTGTTTATTTGTGCTCTTACCATCTCGTCCCGGTATATCCTGCCTGTCCCGTCCATTCCCACTTAAGGTGCATAATCCGGTCCAAATCCCATTGAATATAAAAAAGCAACAAATGTATCGTAATTCTTTCCTCATCCCACGAGAATATTACATTGTTTAGAATTCCATTACGTTAGTATTGTCCTCTGTTATATTAGTTTTCTCATTTATATTCCATAGACACACCAATCGCTTACAGAATTATTATATGTATAGATTTGAATACTATGGATGAAAGATAGTAGAACGAAACTTAAGACGAATGAGTTGTATGAAACGTGGCAATTGTGTAAGAGATGTTTAATGAGAGTACTAAAGAAGAAAGTGCGTAAGTGCGTGGTGGCCTGTTGGTAAACGGGCTAGACGCGGCTGCCCACATGTTCACGGTGGTCGCGGGTTCGAATCCCAGGGCACATCTCCGACTTTTCGGAGTCATGTGTGTATTGATAATCAATCACCACGCACTAAAAGGGTGAAGGCAAACATCGTGAGGAAACCTGCATACCATAGCAATTTATAAGAATTTCTATGGTATGTAAGGACTTACAACCCGCACTAGGCCAGCGTGGTGGACTATATGGCCTAACCACTCTCAATCGCATTCTCGATTGTAGAGTAGGCCTGTGCCCTGCAGTGGGACGTATATGGGCTGATATATACTAAAGAAGAAAGAGTTAGTTGAATGATTCAGACGTTGAAGAATGAAAGGATGAAATAGCAAAGACCAGAAAAGAAGACGTCTATAACGAAAAGACAAATTTTAAAGAAAAATAATATATTGTAAATTAATTTATTTGACCGAGGCGGAACTATACAGCATATATCAAGACTGCTACCGAAAACGAAGCCGGGTGGTAGTTTTATTGACTTCAGGTACAATACAACTAAAAATTTTGCAAATAAACGCACTGATATTTTTTTTGTGTTTCTTTCCTTTCGTAATGTTTGGGTGGCATATACACAATTTTTCTAACATTATAATGTACAGCTTTTTATTTTTAAGGACGCTTTGGTACGGAATGGTTTAAAATACAATTTTTGAGCTGAATTTACGGTCCAAACACGGTGATACAACACCACAAAAATGTTATTTTGAAAAATATTTGCACTGTGTCTGTACTCACTAAAATTAGCAATCGGATTTGTTTTCGGTAGCAGTATTGATATATCCTGTATATTTATAGGAAAATGGTCGTTTAGTTGCCACCATTAACGTGGAAAACTTCCTAGAACTTTCCATTTCCAGGCCATAGCATTAAGGCTTTTCACGTCCCATTTTAAACAAAACCGTGACATTTAACATTAACATTGCATCGTAACTAAATGCCAAAGCAGTTTCCGAGACATTTTGCGGCGCGACCGATTCCATACCACGGGATTCTAAGCCTTACACACATGACAAATAGTTGTATTTTTTCCACGAAAGGAATTCTAACGTTTACACAAGAATTCTTTGGAATTTTAAAAGCTTTGATATGGCAGGCGGGTGACGTAAGAACAGGCCACAGACCGAGGCTTTGTGTTGTGGTTCCGTGTATTAGTTTGTGGATTTTTATTAATACTTTACATAGAACATTTTATTCGCCTGTTTAACCTCAAAGTGGTTCTCTTAACCATGTGAATATAGTTATTATTCAAAGTGGTATTGGCGCATCATATTTATTATATTTTTTCGTATGTTTATATACGTATATGTACGATATGATTATATCATTTGTTGGCATATAAATATGTCAAGTACATCATTTATTATTTTTCCTAAATTTTATATAATGGCCTGTATATACCCCCGTTTTCCTACTTCCATTCACTACAGTCCATCCAAAGGTCGTCTAGAAGATACCGCCGACAGCGATAATACCGCCAGTTGTACTGTGCATTCAGGCTAAGTGTTTTGTTTTTACTAATTTTTGTACAATAAAGTGTAAAAATATACATACATAAACTCACGCCTTTTTCCCAGAAGTCGTGGGCAGAGGTGGTACCAGGAAACTCACTTTTGCCTAGTATGTTCCGTCCCACGATATGATAGGTGGCGAGCCCATCGCCATATCGTGACAGATCACGAATTCCTAATTCCAAAACTGTCGTTCTGTCTTATCCATCCTATTGTTGGGTGTCTGTAAGAGATCGCCTGGATTGATTAGTTCGTCTTTGTACGTCTAGTTTTTTTTTTCTTTCTGCTCTTATTTTTATTTTATACGTCACAGGTGTACAATAAAGTAATGAATAAATGAATAAGTTTTTACTTCTATCAACAGTTTCTATAGCAGCCTTTTTAATTTACTATCGTAATGGCGGCCCATGGCCAACTAGACTATTGCTGCTTTTACAGTAAATTGGTATAATTTATAAGTACTAGTTATTTTTTAGTTTCCTTGGCTATTTGGAGCTGTAATTCGTGGAAATATTCTTTAGATTTTATCACGTGACTAAAGTTGCGTGTAAACCAGAGTAAAATTGTAGTTTTGCCTAAATATTTGGACCTACAATTTCGTACATTTAGGTATGTATATTTTTCTCAATGTCCGGTAGAACCATTGGATAGACTTTAAAATATTTATGAGTAGTGTTTTGTTATTTTAACTGTTTATTTCAACTTGTGTGTGTTATTTTAACTTGACTTGGCGGCCTCTTGGTAAATGGACCAGACGCGGCTGCCAACATATTCACCATGCCCATGGGTTCGAATCCCAGAGCACACCTCTGACTTTCACCTGACAGTCATGTGTGCATTGATAGTCATTCATCACGCACTTTAAAGGTGAAGGAAAATATCGTAAGAATTTATATGGTATGTAAAGTCCGCCAATCCACAGTAGGCCAGTGTGGTGGGTTAAATAATTCCTTGCCCGTTCTTCTCTAGTGAAAACCGCTCTCCGAACCGAGTGGTAAATAAAAAAATACTGAATCTAAATGATGTAGAACATCTTAATGATTCAATAAATAATTTTCATCGTTTTTTAATTTTCATTACAAGTAAAGTTATCCCGCCAGGTAGCTAGGCAGACTTGTTACCTAAATATATTTCAGCACCCAATATACTCACATTGTACTAATTGCACATACAGGTAGTCACCCCACGTTTAGTGACGTAGCTTCGTTCCCACGGGACCTGCGATCAGGTTCGGTCGCGCTCCGCCGACGCGCACTGTGGGATATTCACCTTACATGGGAACTAGTTTTTACCTTTGAGAAATAGCAATATTACAATGGATATATATTTTTTATTTGTAATATGTGGTTAATACATTTAGATTTACTGGGAGTATACTAGCTTTTTTGTTGCAATGAATGGCGAGACTCAAATAACAAAGCAATGCTTGGCATTCCACTACCCTCGCCATCCTGAGACATAAGGTATTAAGTCTCAATATCCAGTAGTTAAATATTTTTTTTTTTTTTAATAACACGTTTGCTACGTCTGTTATTATAAATCAACATTAAAATA
Organism: Hyles vespertilio; assembly: GCA_009982885.2. NCBI lineage: Eukaryota > Metazoa > Arthropoda > Insecta > Lepidoptera > Sphingidae > Hyles > Hyles vespertilio. The sequence goes on from CM042827.1 coordinate 11,458,131, forward strand.
TTCGTAAATATAAAATGTCTCCATGTGTCAATTGAGCGCAACACATTCCCCAACTGTTGCAATAAAAAATAAAGGCTCAAATCCGAGCCCCCTCAAGTGGCGTAGTTGTGAGGCTTCCCTGCTCAAGTTACGACCAGTTTATGTAGACCTCTCATTCCTGCACACGGCTTTCTAAATGGATGGTAGATGGTTTGTCCAAATGAAGCTTACTTTCCTTCAATGATGTTTCACTGACAGTCTTCGTGGCGCAGTTGGTTAGACGCCGCCTGTGAAACGAGAAGCTGCGGATTCGATCCCCGCACTGAAACGAATATTTGTGTGAACCACAGGTACTTGTTTTGTGTCCGAGTGTTTGTGAGACCGAAAAGTCTCTGGTAGTTTCTGATACCCACGACACAAGACTCGATCTTAGTGTCAGAATACTTAGTATGTCACTGTTGTATTTCTTTATTTATATTCATGTATGTGTTTACATCTTAGTTTTGTGTAAACTTTTTGTGGGTTGACATATGGCAGGGGTCTTGGTTATTGGACATCCGCCGTGCAAATGAGTATCGGTGGATTGTGGTAATACTTTTTTTATAATGTGGTTTTATTCAAGTGATATAGTAATCTAGGTACTGCAACAGCCTCTGTTGCGAAGTTTAGATGTCAGATGTGAAAAGAAAGGCCGTGATTTCGATTCTTAAACCGATATAATTTTTTGAGTTATATAAGTATTTTTTTTTTGTTTGTTGTTGTTGTGTTTGTAATACGGAAAAGTCTCTCGTATTTCCTTGTACCTATGATCTAATTGTATATTAGTGTAGGGTAGTATATGTATGTGACTGTTGGGTGTTTATTTGTATTAATTTTGTACTCACTCGGTAATGGTTTAATCAGTTATAATTCATTTATTGTATCTGATTAAAGTATTACCAAGTGGCTCGGTGGCGCAATTGTACTACAATACAATTACAACGATGTGGTCTCGGGTTCGAATCCCGGATCTGGCAGTGTGATATTGGAGTTTTCTATTCATTATCAGCCCGACAAATTTCTCATTTGTGCTAGATATAGCAATTGTCTAATTCCTATCATATCGTGGGACCGAACACATAAGAAAATATGTGGGCGTCCTAGTAGCCCCTCTGCCTACCCCTTTTGATAAATCGTCATCATTTATTATTGTACGTATATTTATTATGTCCTGATTGAAAAGTCGGTCATTTATTGTTGAAAGTATGAGTGAAAGGTGAAGGTCGGTGGAGACATTATCGTCGCCCGCACAAACAAACTCGGCGTGCTCGCTCGCCCGTGAATCCTGCTCGCCCGCCGTTTGCTTCGCTTTTATATGATTCGACTTTTAACGGACGTTGAAGTCGGGTGCGATGTTTGTTTATTGTTTATATTTAGTACACCAGAGGAGGAAAAATATAGCTAGTACAGACAAAAGTTCGTTATAGATACATGAAACAATTGTATCTAAAATTTTATGAACATTAAATGTAGGCATATAAAATTAGCGACTCGGCCAGGTCAGACCGGATATAGATATACTTTTTGAAAATATTTTACAGCCTATGTTTATCAGGTATCCCTGCCGTATCGGGCAGGATTCTAAAGGAGCGAGAAATTTTAAAATCAGTGCATTCGTTTCAGAGGCTATTCAATACAAAGAATCATTCAAATATTTTCTATTTACAAAATTAGTTCAGAAAAATAAGACTGAAGAAATAAATTATAACAATTTCTAAACGGCATAAAATTTTAACAAGCAGTTCTCGTGCAAAGAAAATAACTCGCATTCTTTCATAAATGTGCGTTTATACAACGGACAGAGAATTGTGTTACAACAAAGCCAAGGCTTTTGTTCTTGTAAACGTCAAACAGAACTAAGAAATTTATTATCCGTGTGTGAATTTATACACGTGTAGAAAATGTTATATGATTTCGATGGCATGTAATGACTACTAATCCACAATTTGTGAGCATGATAGATTATGGTCTAAGACATAAGTGGTTAGCATTGGGCAATTACATTTTAGATATATACATATTAAAACCTGTGTTCCATACCACTTAGCAGACACTGTTATCTGCTACAAACAGAATGAAAACCATCAAATTCACATATAGTTTGAAAACCTATTTACTTACAGAATATTTTGTCTCCTTCGCTCAAATTGAATTCAAAAGTAGTTCGACAGGAAGGAAACATTTGATATATATCGTATCGTCCCTTATAAAACCGCCACAAGGAGAGTGCAACGGTGCGTGAATCCGTCACAACTGGCATCAGGACGAGTCGTTGGACCCAAAGACGTGGGGTCTAAAGTGCCACATATGGCCCTTATGTAAAGCAACTTGACCTTAATAGCAAAAACGTGTGTAACGTTTTCGCGCGATAAAATTATCTGATGATATTTTGACATGGGGTCTAAAGTGCCACATATGGCCCTTATGTAAAGCAACCTGACCTTAATGGTAAAAGTATGTGATAGTATGGTGAAAGTATTATACTGTAGGTCTCTCATATATTGTGAGAGGCCCCCTCGGTAAGTAGCACCGCAACTTATATTTCTCCCGCCAAACAGCAATGTAAATGGACTGTTGTATTTCAGTTTGGTGACGTTGTAGTCAGAATGTGTATTGATAGTCAATCACCACGCACTAAAACGGTGAAGGAAAACATCGTGAGGAAACCTGCAGACCATAGCGATTTATAAAATTTCTATGGTATGTAAGTCCGCCAACCCGCACTAGGCCAGCGTGGTGGACTCTATGGCCTAACCACTCTCAATCGTACTCTCGATTGTAGAGGAGGCCCGAGCCCTGCAGTCAGGATGACTACTGGATATATTGAGACTTATGTCTCAGGATGGCGAACGTAGTGGAATGCCAAATGTTACTTTGTAATTTAAGATGTTGTTTGGTTTTGCTGCGGTTCATGAGCGGTCGTATAGCTTATAATCAGGCGAAAGGCATGCTTGTCTCGCTATAAATTGCAATAAAAAAATTATCTAAATTCCAAGATTTGTGGCGTAGTATAGAATAATGAAAATTATGCAGGCCAGGTCGATGTAAATGTCTGATGCAAAACGTAACACAGCTTAAAGTCAAAAGTGCATGTTTTACAAGGAGAAAATAGTAAAGAAATCTGCATGCTTGAAAGCTTTTAAAAAATCTATAAATTAATAAATACACCAAACAATGACATATATTATAATCTTAATCCCACATTAAGATAAATAGAGTATTGTGTCGTGGGTATCAGAAACTACGAGAGGCTTTTCGGTCTCATAAACTTTAGGCTCACAAATATTTTTCTCGGTGCGAAGATCGAATCCGTGGCCTGTCGTTCCACAGTCGACGTCTTAGCAACTGCGCCACGGATGCTGTCATGCTATCTATGGTATGTAAAGTTTACCATCCTACAACAGGCAAGCGTGGTATATGGCCGAAAACTTCTCAACTTCAAGCTGCAATGTTGCTGTACTCTGCAGTATTTTCTTACAAATGTTATCTGTTTAGAACTGCAAGTATTTCAATCTATGATAATTAATTTTAGCTAATAATTATAAAAGCTAATTTTAATTAAAATTCTCTTCATTACTAAGTATTTTGAAAGTTTAAAGTGAAATTCTGAAGTCTTTGCAAATGAATCTTTTTATTACTTATTAAAACTATGTACTTACTAAATTAGATTTTAATCAAAATGTTTGCTGATTGAAATTAAGTTTACGATGTAAAAACAAACTTATTTTTGCTGCTTAATTTATGAGCTATGAACCGTAAGGTCCCAGGTTCGATTCTCACAGTCTCTTTGGTGTAGTTGGTTAGACACCGCTTGTAAAACGTCTGAGGCCATGGCTTCGGTCTCCGCACTGAGACAAATGTGGTAGTGTGAACCACAAGTATTATAATAAATATCTGTTGTGTAACATTGTAAGCGTTTTTTCTGACCCATGTACAATATTCCAAAAGGGAAACATTTGGCAATGTTTTATACCATCTTAAAATAAAATCTTTTAAGATATTGCTTTAACTAAATCAAAGACCAAAGTTTACCCCTGTGTGACAGTCTAGAGCTAAAAAGCGCTCAGTCACAGGTCTAAGCCTGCTTAGTGCAGACGCTTGAAAGGTCAAAGGTCGATAGTCTAGGTTGTCTAGATTTATTACCTACCTTTACCTAAGTCTAGGTTTTAGCGGACATAGTTTTCAGACTTTGCAAGCCAGCCTTTGTATTCAATCTGAAACAAAGTCTTTACTTAGGTAACCTAAAGTGAGATTAATGTATGATATTTGGGTAATGCCTACAAAATAATTTAAAACGAAAACTCGTACTTTGTGAATACATATCGCACATTTAGAATTAGAGTGACCTAACTAAAATAATCTTATTTTTTAGGAATCTTTCAATAAACATTTATAAAATAAGACATTTTGTGCTTATGGAATATACATCTAGTAGACCCATTCATACATCTTTCTGTCTTTCATGCGTCAATAGGTCCTTCTTTAATAATGTGTCGATAGGTCATTTTGAGCCAAAATATTGTTAAAACCCAAAATCTTTTTTTTTTTGGATTAGGTTTAATTTTAAATGTGCGATATGTCAATTTTATTTTTTGTTATCATACCATTCAAGTCTCGACAATTAATAGCTCCAGTCTAGACTATTGATACATAATATTCTAAATCATCAAACAATGATTTCTTCGAAGATCCTTAAACCAATTATATCATGTCATTCAATGATCTCTGCACCCATTATCTCTTACTTTTTACTTATTTAAGGGCTCAAAGGATTCGCAAAAAACCTGCTCGTCATAGGATTAATGGTTTCTGCAACGGTCAGATCGGATTGAAAATCAATTGGATTTGTAAGTTCGACTGATAGTTTTCGTGACTTGTTTAAAGAGATAATCATTTTGTTTTCTTTTCTCTTATCTTTTTACTTGACTACTTCGGTGGCGTAATGCTACAGTACGATTACAAAGCTGAGGTCTTGGGTTTGGATCCTGGGTTGAGCAAAGTGATATTAGATTTTCTATTCATTGTCAGACTGGAGTCAGGAATTTTTGCCCGATATTACGATAGGCTTGCCCTCTATTCTCTATCACGTCGTGAAAAAAAAACATCCAATGCGAAATGTGGGTATCCTGATAGCATTTCTGCCTATCCCTTCTAAGGAAAGGCGTGATTTTAAGTGGCTTTTTGGTTTAGTAATTTGTACAGCAGTTGAGTGATAGCCGGCTTTTAAAGGAGAGGTTGGAGGTTCGATTCTCATTCAGAGATGAAAGATGTGGGAATGTGTCAATTAAGTATTTAGTTTTGGTGTTTGTGAGTGTTATGATACTAAAAATATCTCGTAGTTTCTTATACCTATGAAACTTTATGAATTGGTATCGCTTACTTTGACCACAACTGTGTATAATTATGTGGCTTTTTGGTGCACATAGAGTAATAACTGGATATCTTGAAACTAAATCTTATATCTCAGGATGGCGAGCGTAGTGAGATGCCAAACATTGCTTTGTAATACAAGGTGTTGTTTGGTTTTGCTGCTGTCCATGAGCGGTCGTATCGCTTACCATCACGCTAATGGCAAGGCCACCATTTATAGTTATAAAAAACGTTTTATTATTGTCTTGATTTATTAATTAACCTAATTGCTGTACAGATATGTACAAAAAACAACACACAGGACAACCCAAACCCCTAACGAAAAATCTTTTTAACATTTTTTTTTCAGTTCTCAATTTAAACTAAAAACAATAAATTATCTTCAACACAACATCTCAACTGTCCCATACAACTCAATTGTAACCATATTAAATTCCTTGACATCCGTAACTGGACACCGAACCCGGTGCCTCTCACTTTCCGCCCCGCCTCACACGACCCCTCGCCACTTCCCGTGTTCCTGCAGGCATCCGAGCGTAATTCCTTAAGACGTCACTTATCTTGCCATCTTTTAGGGTGAAACTGTTATTTTTAATAATTATGTGAAGTAAATTAGTTATTTTTGGAATTGTTTTTTTTTTTTATTTCTTATGTTAAGTGATCACCGCTAGCCACGAACATCTGCCACGTTTGGGTCATACGTATGCTGCCGGACCAAATAATTGCCGCCATTATGCCAGGCCATTATAAAAAAAAATGAAAGCATAAGCAAGATTTTTTTACCAGTGGTAGATTTCTCATATGTGAGAGGTCGCTTAGGTAAGTACAACCGCAATATCTATTTCACCCGCCAAACAGCAGTGTAAAAGCACTGTTGTTCGGATTGAAGGACATTAAAGCCAGAGTAACTACTGGACATGTTGAAACTAAAAGTCTTATGTTGGATGGCGAGCGCAGTAGAAACCCAAGTGTTGCTTTGACATTCAAGGTGTTGTTTGGTTTTGCTTCTGTTTATGAGTGGTGGTATCGCTTACCATCGGACGAACGTAATGGTCGTCTCGTCATTCTTTGAAATAAAAACTTAATTTCCAGTAAAAAATATTCTTTTTTTAATTTAATCTCAGACTCAACCTTAGGACATAATTAATTTCAAACATTTTAATATTACTCGTCTGTAATAACTTGTAACTTATCTTCTGTACTTCAGCTAATCTACTCAATAACAATTTTCATCGTAATATTTCAGTTTGTGTAAAATATAATAATTGTTCATGTTTTTCAAGTCTAACATTTTGGAGCTTATTTTGTAAAGGTCAATTACTGGGTGTTCTTGATATTTGAGTAAAATATTAGCAATACTTAAACACTCAAATTAAAAAATTAAAATAAATACACAACAATAAGCTTTGTGTCGAGGTTATCAGAAACTACGAGAGACTTTTCGGTCTCACAAACATCCAGACTCGAAACAAATCCTTGTTCCACACAAACATTTGTCTCGGTGCGGGGGTCGAACCCGCGAACTCTCGGTTCATAGCCGGTGTCTACCTAACTGCGCAATGTGATGATATTGCTAAGGGACATAAAACTAGGATTAACATAAATGATACAATCTCAAGCACATACATCTGCTACATGTAATATTCATGCTTATGCATACCGAATTATTTATGACTCCGATCTCCTAACATTGCCAATCTCAAATAGCAAATAGTTATATAAGTCGTCTTATTTTAAAATGTTATTTTAAATAATAAACTGTAAAAAAATCAAGACGTGTATTTTATAGAACCACCATAGATAACAGAAGAAACGGAATCTACCAACCTTCAAACAAAACATAAATGATAACTACCAACACAGCAGTAAAATAATGTATTTACTTTGCACTCTTTTCAACATTTTTGTTTGTATTCGATTGTAAATACTTGATTCCTTTTATTTCTATTACTTCGGTGACAGCACTACCATACACATTGTGCTTAACAACGCTAAGGTCTCAGGATCGTATCCCGGGACGGGCAAAGTGATATTCGATTGTTCTATATAAATAACAATTCCTAACCAGAACCACGCGTGCTGCCTTATGAAGCCATAGCTTGATGGTCCACATCATCCCGGCGCGAACCAAAAGGTTCTCAAATTCTTTTTTGTGCCGCACCGTCAGGCTGTGGAATTGTTTGCCGTCTCACGTGTTCCTTCCTTCCTATAATTCTGGGTTCTTCCGCCGTAGTGTGACGAGGCATCTTAGCCGGCATAATTGTATTTATTGGCATGGGACTGCCGTCTGATGCCAATTGATAATCTGCCTGGACTACATTTGCGCTCACCATCAGGTGAAATGTAGTGACTATACCAGGTCCCAATAAAAAAAAAACAGCCAAGTGTCAGAATTTTGTGCCCGATATGACACCGCGAGAGGAAACACACAAGGCTGAAACATTTTTGTCCTGGTTGTACCTCTACCTATCCCTCTATCTATACAATCAATACAACACACAAACACCCCAAGCATAAAGAAACACCCGAATTCCGTCCCGAAGACACAAAACACAAGTAACAGAGCGATATTTCAACAGGATTAACAGGGGTTAATCGGATCGGCTGGGGCTTGCGGTGGGAACACTGCTATGACCTATATACATAAGTACTGGATCGTACATCTTAGTGCTTAGAAAAACATGCCATGCGTATTAAAATAGGCTGTATTTGTTTTATTTTACTGAGAACATTTGTTAATAAATTTACTTTTAAATCTATGTGTAAATTGTGTATGTAAGATTGTGATTGATATTACCAGAATGAACGTAAAATTATTATGGTATTTTTTTGTTTTATCTAGGGTAGTGACTACAAATACAATGCAACCAAAATTTTCGGATAGAAATGCGACATTTTTTAAATTTTTTCAATATTATTGTCTTCGGACGGTATATCCATAGTTTTTGCTAAAGCTAACGTCTTTTAAAAATAAAAGGCTGTATACTGTTATGTTCGAAAAAAGCAATGTATTTCCCGCCCAAATAGAGGGCAGGAAAAATTGCAAAAAAATCGTCTCCATTTTTTTGCTACATTGTTAGTTATACAATATAGCTAACAATGTCTCAAGTCACTAAAACTATCACCCGGCTTCGGAGCAGTCTTGATATACCCAGCCTCATGAGAAAATAAGTGTACATTTTTGTAAATAGTTAGTAGATTCCACTAACCTAGATTGTTACGCTTTAATAATTCTTAATTGCCTGTTATATTGTAAGACATGTTTCAGTATAAACAATTTGTGGCTGGTCTTTATAATAAATAAATAATTAATTTTATAATATACATTTAATATATAATATCAAATATATCATCATTAAATACATATATTATGTATTTTCACATAAAATAAGACAAAATATTGGTTTATTCAAGAGTTTTGTCAATTATAAAAATCATTTCATTTCATTTATGTTACAGACAGGGGGACTTGATTAGGATAGTACCTTTTACCCGTAAAGAACCGACTTGAATAGAACTTAACTATTGCTATAAACTAAATTCGTGATAATACACATTCTGGCAGCGTCACACAATCGTCAAACAAAAATACTGTCCAAATATGACTTAAAAAGGAAAAACTCAAAGCTTTATTAAGCTTTAGTACATTTCTTCTAAAATAAATCTTGGCTTCTTATATTAAATCCGTTAATTAAAGCATAAGATCACGTTAAGTCCAAAGTTCCGCCAAGTTATAACTTGAGCTTGAAAGCTCAAAGCTTGTAATGCTTCCGGTACTACGAAAGCTAAGCATAATATTCGAGGCAGCTTTTGTGCATGGCAGAAACTGACTTAAATAAGAACATTAGTTGAAAATTTTGCACTTCAACAAATGTTTGTATAATTGTGTTAGATTTGGGTGAATGTTTTTTTTATTGTAATGTAAGACGAGCATGACATTCGCCTAATGGCAAGCGAGACGACCGCTCATGGACAGTAGCAAAGCAATGCTTAGCATTCTACTGCGCTCGCCAACCTGATAAATAAGATGTTAAGTGTCAGTATATCCAGTAATTACTCTGGCTAAATTTCCTTGAAATCGAAATATAAAAGTGCATTTACACTGCTGCTTGACGTGAGAAATAGATATTGCGGATTTACCTACCCAGGTGGCCTCTCATACAAAAGACCTATCACCAGTAAAAAATCTTGCTTATGCTTTCAATTATCTTATCCTGATTTCGCCATTCTATAGAATCTCTCACTCAGTATTTAACTAAGCATAAAACACAGAGTTAAAGAGGGGTTGACATTGCAGGTAATTAGTAAGGTAACAATAGGGGGAGGGTTGTAATACAAATGTTTTCATAACCGACAAGGGAGGGGGTATTATGCTTACTGACTGCACTATACCTTATGAAGTACAGGGGGGTTACTCTATAAAAGCGATACGAAGTTCGAATGTTCGAACGAAAGTTCGTATTTTTTTTATATAGAGTAACTTCCCTGGGTTGTCATAATAATCAACAGAGATAATTACTTCATCATACGATATAATTATGATGTTTATGTATATGACATAATTATTATATTTCCATAATGGGAGGGGACAGGAAGAAATATAAACTGGATGAGGATTTTATTACAATGAACGGCGAGACTTGCACGCCATACGCCTGATGGTAAAGCGATACGACAGATCATGGACAGTAGCACAATCAAACAATACCATGAATTACAAAACAATGCTTGGCATTCCACTGTTCGCCATCCATGTTAAGTCTCAATATGTAGTAGTTATTCTTACTACAATATCCTCACAATCATTACGCGGCAGTGCAATTTCACTACTGTTTGCTAGGAGAAATATACGTACCTATCCAGGTGGCCTCTCACATATGAGAGACCTACATCCAGAGGCAGGGGTTATTGGGCCTTATTAAGACTATATTGTTCGGTACAGTTTTCTTACAAAACTTAAATATTTTACAATCAAATACGCCGTGTCGTCTTGTCGCTAGGGAAAGAAATATTCATCTGTAAGAATGTCTGCTATCTTCATGCCATCATAACTCCCATTAGAAACAGACGCATTCACTTTAATAAAATAACACACGCTACAATTGGCGCATCCAATTGTTCCAGAATATATAAAAATTTATACCTGAGCATTGTGAGCACAGTTTTTCCGAATCGTATAGAAAGCCAGCGTAAATCTCTTTCTCTCAATTCACTAAAAGCCGATGTGAAACATTCCGAATTCTACGCTGTGAATACGAGATTCGGTTGCTTGGCTTTTTTTAAAGTTTTCGGCTTCTTCGGATATTTAATGTTTTTAAAATGCGTTCAGGCAAGTTTAAAATGAAATTGTGGAATTCGCAGTGTTCGCAATATCAGTGGAGGGTAATGCTGTATCTGTATCAGCTCATATACGTTCCACTGGAGGGTATAGGCGTCCTTTGCAATCTAGAGTTCGATTGAGTGGAGTTCTTAGGCCATATTCTCCACCACGCTGGCCTAGTGCGTGTTTGCGGACTTTACATGCCATAGATATTCTTACAAATCGCCATGGTATCCAGGTTTGCTCACAATGTTTTCCTTCACCGTTATAATGCGTGGTGATTGACTATTAATACACACATGACTCCGAAAAATCAAAGGTGCGCCCTGGGATTCGAACCCGCTACCACCGTGAAGATCAGTGCTTATATATTAGTTCACAAAAAAGAATATTGTATCGTATACAGTATATTTTTAAAATTATTTCTTGATCAATTACAAAACATAACACCTTATATAATCTTGTAACTAAAACCAAATACATATAAATAGCTAGTCCCCACCCAGATCTATAATATTGTATTGTATAAAAATGTCCTGTTGTACACCAAAATATCACAAAAGCCTTACAAGGAAAACGAAACAGTAGCGCAAGCAGAAAAACACCACGATTATGGAAACATACGAAACAAATAAAATATTAATACTGTTCCGATTGGCGCAATACAATCCCGAGGAAACGGAACCAACGCTTTCACCTGCTTATTTTGCTTTATTTGCCTTCTGGGGGTGAATAGGGAAGGTTAATTCCTAACAGCTTGCATTGAAACAGTTTGATTAAATTATCCTTTATGCTGAGTTTATAATAACTTGATCAAATTTAAACATATTGATACAATAATTTGTAGAGTATTATTAGGTTTAAATTGATATAATTGGGGATAAATTAACGATATTTGTATTAATTGCTTTTCAAATGTATTTGGTTTTTTAAGTTTTGTTGTACGGTCTATTCGGGTAAATTTGAATGTCAGGAAATTTTGATCTGATGATTTTGATTGAAATCTATATATGATTATATACAGGGTATACCCAGACTGCGACTTAAAACAAAGCCAGATGGAAGTTATAGAATCTTCAAACACAACGCAACTAAATTTCGCAAATAAAAGTGTCTGTTTTTGCATTTTTTTGTTTCGTCCTGTTTGGGTGTAAATGCGTAGTTTTATAATCTAAAATATTAATGTTTTTTTAATTATTATCAGATGTTTGTGTCCCCCTGCTGGGCCAAGGTCTCCTCCTTTTTCTTCCAGATTGTGCGGTCAGCCGTTTCTTTTAAAAGAAGCAATGGTACCCAAAGGTTAAAATATAATTTTAATAAAAACTATGCATTTATCACCCTACAACGTCAGCAGCAATCAACGTCGTCAGCGCGAGTCCCCTCCTGCGCTCGCCAACCCGCCTGCCAAGCGTGGCGAGTATTGGCAAATACCCCTCAATGGCGACACAAAAATTGACCAGGCCCCCAGTCCCCGGCAGCCCCACTATTCCTGGCGATGGTAGCAGCCATGGTTACGGTGGGGCAGGGGGTGCTAAGAATCCCCGGGTTGGCCCCGGCTACCACCCCCGACGACGACTGGCCCTGGTAACACACAACATACGCACTTTGAGGACAGACGAGAAGATTGTGGAACTGGAAGAAGAATTGAGCGGGTTACACTGGGATATTCTGGGGTTATCGGAAGTCCGAAGAATCGGGGAGGATATGATAACCCTGAAGTCTGGTAACCTGCTCTTCTACCGGGGGGACGACCAACAGTCCCGAGGAGGTGTCGGATTTCTCGTCCACAGGTCTCTCATCAACAACATCGTATCCATCGCAAGTGTGTCGAGCAGGGTAGTATACCTTATACTCAGAATATCAAAAAGATATTCGTTGAAGGTCATACAGGTATACGCGCCGACCTCGACACACCCAGATGAAGAAGTAGAGGAGATGTATGAAGACATAAGTCGGGCCATACATACTTCCAAAACCTACTTCAATGTTGTTATGGGGACTTCAACGCAAAGTTGGGCAAGAGAAGCGATGCAGAGTTGAAAGTGGGGCAATTTGGACATGGGCAACGGAACCTCAGGGGTCAGAGACTGGCCGACTTTCTGGAAAAAGAGGGACTCTTCGCGATGAACTCTTTTTTCCAGAAGCCGCCTCACAGGAAATGGACCTGGTTGAGTCCTGACGGTTCTACGAGAAATGAGATAGATTTCATCTTGACGACGAATAGACGGATGTTCAGTGATGTCTCTGTGATCAACAGGGTGAAAACCGGTAGTGATCACCGAATGGTTAGGGGCACATTGAATATCAACATCCAATTAGAAAGGCGCCGCTTGATGAAGTCTACGCTCCGACCTACTCGCGCCCATATCCAAAACCCCGAGAGCTTTCAACTCGAGTTGACAAATCGCTTTGATTGTCTAAAAGAAAACCTTGCAGTGGACGAGTTAAACAGTGGTTTGGTAGAAGCTGTCCATACGATGGGATCTAAGTATTTTAGACTTCGCCGTAGAGATAGACCACAAAAACTCTCGATCCAGACTCTTGACCTCATGGCCGAACGTCGATCTTTGACGCTGCAGTCTTCCGTTGACGCCGAAGCATATCGGCGGCTCAATAGACGAATCTGGAAGTCCTTGCGACACGATGTCCGTGCTCACAATACTGTGAGTATTAAGGAGACAATTGAGCGGAACGGAGGCTCCAAAGTGTTTGCAAGAGACTTGTCTATTGGGCAAAGCCAGTTGTCTAGGCTGAAAACGGATGATGGCCGCGTGGTATCGACTAGGGCAGAGGTATTAAGAGAGATCGAGAGGTTCTACGGACAACTTTACACCTCGGTTACCGAACCTACTGTTAGCTCGGCCGAAGACCCGAGAGCCGAGTTAATCTGACACTAAAGCGATGATATCCCGGACATCAGCCTGTTTGAGATTGAGATGGCCCTCAAACAACTTAAAAACAACAAGGCGCCGGGTGAGGACGGAATCACTTCAGAGCTTCTGAAAGCGGGCGGAGAGGCTCTTCAATTCCGTTCTCCTCGAGGGCTCAACGCCGGAGGCATGGAGCAGGAGCGTGGTGGTACTGTTCTTCAAAAAAGGTGATAACACTTTGCTGAAGAACTACAGGCCCATCTCGCTCCTGAGCCATGTCTATAAGTTGTTTTCAAGGGTCATCACAAATCGTCTCGAAGGCAAGTTTGATGACTTCCAGCCTCCCGAACAAGCCGGTTTCCGAAAAGGCTTTAGTACCATAGACCATATTCATGCGCTACGGCAGGTTATACAAAAAACCGAGGAGTATAACTTGCCGCTTTGTTTAGCGTTTGTGGACAATGAGAAAGCCTTTGATTCGATCGAGACCTGGGCTGTGCTGTGTGTGGCTACAGTCTCTTCAGCGGTGGCACATAGACTATCGGTACATCGAAGTGTTGAGGTGTATATACAACAACGCCACCATGTCGGTCCGAGTACAGGATCAGAGCACGAAGGCTATTCCACTACAGAGAGGCGTGAGACAGGGAGATGTCATATCTTCGAAACTGTTCACTGCCGCGCTGGAAAATGCCTTCAAGCTCTTGCAGTGGAAAGGATTCGGCATCAACATCAACGGCGAGTATATTACTCACCTTCGATTTGCCGACGATATTGTAGTCTTGGCAGAGTCGCTGGAAGACCTTAGCACTATGCTCGAAGACCTTAATCGAGTCTCCCCAACAGGTGGGTCTTAAAATGAATATGGATAAAACGAAGATCATGTCGAATATCCATGTTGTGCCCACCCCCATTGGAGTTGGGGGCTCGACTCTCGAAGTTGTAGACGAATATGTCTATTTAGGACAAGTGGTCCGGTTAGGCAGGTCCAACTTCGAGAGAGAGGTCAATCGGCGAATCCAACTCGGTTGGGCAGCGTTCCGGAAACTTCGCGACGTCTTCTCGTCCAAAATACCTCAGTGCCTAAAATCGAAAGTCTTCGATAGTTGTGTGTTACCAGTGATGACATACGGCACCGAGACGTGGCCTCTCACTGTGGGCCTCATTAAAAGGCTCAAAGTCACTCAACGAGCCATGGAGCGGGCTATGCTCGGTGTTTCCCTACGAGATCGAATCAGAAATGAGGAGATTCGTAGGAGAACCAAGGTTACCGACATAGCCCATAGAATTGGCAAGTTGAAGTGGCAGTGGGCCGGGCACATTGCTTGTAGAACCGATGGCCGTTGGGGCCGAAAGGTTCTCGAGTGGAGGCCACGTACAGGCAAGCGAAGTGTCGGACGCCCGCCTACAAGGTGGACGGAAGATCTGACTAAGGTCGCAGGAAGTCGCTGGATGCAGGCCGCTTCCAACAGGTCATTGTGGAGATCATTGGGGGAGGCCTATGTTCAGCAGTGGACTTCCTGTGGCTGATATGATGATGATGATGATGACCACCCTACAACGATGATACTTAAAGAGTGTAAAAAAAATCGCATTTTTTAACAAATTTTTAGTTGCATCGTTTCTGTAGTCACTAATACTACTACCTGGCTTTATTTTCCGTTGCAGTTAGGATGTCTCCTATGTATCCTATGTCTTCTATGTA
Source organism: Hyles vespertilio (assembly GCA_009982885.2). Lineage (NCBI taxonomy): Eukaryota > Metazoa > Arthropoda > Insecta > Lepidoptera > Sphingidae > Hyles > Hyles vespertilio. The sequence goes on from CM042827.1 coordinate 11,473,414, forward strand.
TAGATATGTAGAATGTCTGTTACATATCTTTTCATGTCCAACATCGATTGAAAATACCATTAGAATATTCTCCAACAAAAGAAAATCAGTAGACAAAACACAATTGCATCCATCATTATTCTATACCAATAAACTCATTGAAAGCTACCCATTCTACTAATGAAGCAGAGAAACAAAGAGATAATGAAAAAAAAAGAGAGCAATCAAACTCGAACCGACACGCATCCACTCGCGGCCCGACGCAACATCCACGCCAATTAACCTGACAATTCGATATTTAAAAAAATTGTTAAAAAATTTCAACCCGTAAATAGCGACCGCGGTCTAAAGGGCCCTTGCTATTCATGAGCTCGCAGCTCAAGTGCCCTCGTACCGCCCCCTCTATTATTTTTCGAGGGGCTTTCGCAAATTTGAGAGTTAAGAAAAAATGCAGGGCTCATTTTTTTTTCTAGTTCTGTGCATTTGCTAGTCTGCACGCATTTAATGGGTTGACTTGTGTGCAGCCACTAAGCCGCGGGAACTTATGCATACTCTTACATTAGAGAAATGCATGTACAATTTTCTGGAGTTTTTTCTAAAAATACATTTACAACACAATACAAAAATGGAAAAAAATGCTGTTTATTTACTCACATAACCTCCTGTAACCATGAATGGATAGGCAGTGGCGCCACTAATGGCACTCATAGTTGGCTAAGCTTATTCCTTTAAAATATGCGACCAGGCAAAATTCCTTTAAAATATCTGTCCAGGCAACTCAACATCATTTTTTAAATTATTTAGAAAGAATATTCCACTTGATATACGAACCCAGGACTTTATGGCTAAAAGTCTATATACAGTCAATAGATCAATGAGGCGGTTTTGCTTTAAACAGTTTCGATATACTCGTGAAGAATTCTAAATAACTCAAGTTTTCTTGGAAATTCCTTTACCATAATAATGATCAATTTAAAAAAAATCCCCGTCAAATTCTGAGGCTTTTGGTACTTAAATAACTCCATCATGTCGTTATTATAGCTGTCGGTGGGCGCGCGCATCGTATATTTTAACCCTCATGTTTTTTCCAACGACTCAAAAGAAATATAATTTTAAATTTCATGAACTGAAGATATAATCTTACACCCCTCTCCGTCACTACCCCAAGTAAAATCGCAACAAGTGGCTGTTATTATACAAAAGAAGTCAACACTTACCATACAAAAATACTACCGTAAATAAAATGTAAAGTAACGATTTTGTATACATTTCTACTTACAGGGGTCACCATTCAGGACTTTTAAATACATTTTTACACAAACTATAATATAAAAATGAATGGAAAGGAACATGTTTCAGTAGCATTGAAATGTTAGCAATAATGGGTCTATTCTACCCATTGAAAGGCTAGGGTTAAGCCTAAAACTAAGGCATTCAGCGGGTCTGGGCGGCTACTTTAACCCTTCTCGCAACACAGGGGTATTTAAGACCGTTGCGGCCTTGTTGACGGCATTTTCCATGGAAATGCGAGTGTACCTAGATTTTATAGGAATAAGCTTTTTAAGATAAGAATAATTTAGTGCGGGTTGAGTGGTTTCATCCCTTTTTCCACTGGTTTTTAAAGGTTGACTTGGAACAATTTACATTCAAGGGTATGATCTATGTTTTTGAATGTATTGAAGTTACTGGTTATGGTGCTGTTAATGAGAACTGACTTCCAACTAATGCTGCACATTAAATTTTCGCATTGCTTCAAATAGCGTCTGCAAATACTGAATACAGGTGGCTCAATGATATTATTTATATATTATTTGATATTATTTTCTATTATCTCAATTATTTTTTCGTTTATAAAAATATTACCTTTGAATTTTCAATGTCACAATTTCTAGCCTCAAAATAATAATCAATGAATCCCACGTGATTTTTCTTGAAGCACATAGTTTGAACTCTTGGCCTTCTGCTCCATAGCTATTTAACCAACTATACTGTATCAGCCATGTTCCCCTGCAGGGCACGAGCCTCCTCTACAATCGAGAATACGATTGAGAGCGGTTAGGTAATACAGTCCACCACGCTGGCCAAGTGCGGATTGGCTGACTTAGACATGATCGAATTTCTTGAAAATCGCTATGGTATGCTGGTTTCCTCACTATTGTTTCCTTCACCAACTCCTAACTACACCATTTAACTATAGAATCCACGTATTTCTAACGCATTTTGTATCATTCTATCCAACCCAATCAGCGGCAGAGCCCCATTTGTATTAGAACAGCTCGAGTGGCAGAGAAAACGTACCGGGGTCCTCTTCAATTTATCCGTAGCCTGGGGGGTTGAACGATATGGTACTCACGACCTCTTCATAGCGAGTAATGAACTGCACACTTTATAGATTATTAGGGGTATGAATGACCCTATCAGGATATTTTAGAATAGGCACGTCGGAGGAGGGTTATCTGGTGGGTAATTAAAAAGTGTTAATTAGGTATTAAAATATTTAAAAATGAAAGGATGTGTAAGTACAAGCAATCACTGGTCAGCATTTATATGACTATAGTCACTGTCAACCACTGAGGATCATCCATAAATTACGTCACTGGAATTTCATTATCATATACTCCTCCCCCGTCCTTATCAAAGCTGGTCACATTTATGACCCCTTCAACTAGTGGGATGTCGAGTATTTTAAAATTTTAGACAAACAGAGTTTCGACCATCGATATCAGTCGAAACAGTTTGTAAACAAGTCAATGGTTTCGACCATTTTGTTGACCAAAAAATGTGATGTCACAAATTTGGACCTCTCTTCCTCCCTTATCACCATGTCACACTTCGTCGACCCCTTCCCTCTCCTAAACGTGTGACGTAATTTATAGGTGGCCCCCTGCCATACACAAGTACGTTAGCCTAGTGTGGATTGCCGAACTTCAAATACTTTAGATATAAGAAGAAAGGGTGGTAGTTACAAAAATAACTGAATCTAATTGATGTAGAACATCTTAATGGATTAATTGCATTTCATATTGCAAGAATCTCTATGGTTTCCACGTTTTATCATTATATTTTTTTGTACGGTTACCGTAAATTCGGTGACTGACAAATCTAATGCCCTGGGTTTCTAACTATATCTCCACATTTCGCTGCCGCTTTCACCAACTTGCCACACACTTACTAGTTTTCAAAAGCAAACTGAATGGAGAAAACAGGCGGCCATTAAAACTTAACACCGTAAAGGGCCGTCAAAGGCGTTTAATTTTAATTCATATTCAGAAAGTGGTGCTTACCTGATGGCACTTGACTTGACGGGAGACTTGGAGCGCATCTTGCCTCGTACAGATAGCTAGGCTTCGAGTGCAGTTTTAATTGCGGGTAGAATTTATCTTTTATGAATAATTACTAGTAATTTTAATGCTTTAGAGCATTTTTGTAGTATGAGAGGGGTGGCTTATGAAAATGAGAATTTCAAGGTGATTGTGGGTTTGAATATCGGGGACTTTAAGAGTTATCCTACTAATATTATTAAGGCGAAAGTTTGTGGGTTCGTTATTTGTTCATGCTCAAACTTCAGCACCAATTTTGTTTTTACAAAAACAGTCACATACATAGTCCTAATCCCACACTAAGATCGAGTCTTGTGTGTTAGGCATCAGAAACTACGAGATTCATTTCTATCTCACAAATATCCAGACCCGAAACAAATGCTTGTTAATCACACTAATTTGTCTCAGTGCGGGGATCGAACCCGATGTTCTCACCAAATGCACCACAGAGGCTGATGAATATCAAAATATCAGAATGAGAATACATGACTCATAAAATACCATATTTGGATTTAATGAATTGCTTTTGACTTTGACTTGTATGCAGTGTCGTATAAAATGATTGACGAAAGTCACACTTGTATGCCATTAAGCAGGCAGATCATAGAGCTCCTACCTATGTATTACAACCTTGTTACCTATGTATCACAAGTGAAATAAATGATTTATGATTTATGAGATGTCACCAGAACACCACAGAAACGTCCAGAAGCAAGAGTGTAGCGAGCTGACCGGGCGCCGCGTTCTAATTCGCATGCAAATCCCAGCATTTACATTCAGATGAGGAATGCTTGCGGAATTATTGTTGTCGCTTGTTACCTATGGACTTTTTAACTCGCTATTGTGTGATGGTCGATGGTATTTTGAATAGGGATGAATTGTAATCTTTTGAATTTTATTCTTTAGGTGCAACGTGTAAATGAGGTGGAATTTCCATTTCCGATAATATATTTTTGATTTTTGCTGCCACGACAAAAATTAATAGTATAATTTCCTTCATACTTAATTGCTTCGACCTAGTAGATTTGTAATTCATGGTGTTGTTTGGTTATGCTACTGTCCATCAGGCGAATGTCATGCTCGTCTCGCCATGCATTGCTATAAAAAAATTAAGAAAACACGAAACATTTGATTTATTTACTTCATAAGCCCAAATTGGAAACCAGTTCATTACTGATCGAATATGATTTCATTGTAATTTATAAAAAAAAAGAAAACAATACGTGAGTTTATGTCTGTACATATGTTGCAATATTAATGTATTTCTCATTTGTTTTCAGGTAATCTTTATAAAATACATCAAAGTGGTGAATCAGGCGACATGAACTAACATCTTTGCTGCCACATTTAATTAAGTAAGTAATATTGCTGTATATCTATTTACATAGATTCGTTGAGGAAATGATTCAGGGAGGCCTATTTTCAACACTAGGCTTTGGATGGCTTAAGAGAGAGCTACAAAGATTGAATATTTTTTTTACAAAATTAGCTGCCTTTTGCTATATGAAGTTATTATAACCATTTATTTGTAAGTAACCTGTGCTATTATACATATATTTAACTTTAAGAATACAAATTCATCTGCTTGTAAATATAATTTAAAAAATATATAGAAAATAGGGATCGAAAAAACTTTATATAAAAAAATATCTGCCTGAATTGAATTTGTAAATAAGTAAAATGTTGAATTCCCTCGTGATTTGAGATCGTAAATCTTGTCTGAGCTTTGTTAACTTAATCTTGCGTTGTTGCTCGAACCATTCATCAGTGCAGTTGTTCATTAATTATTACTACCAATTGCATTTTAAATTTAATTATATTTCGCTTTTTATCTTGTATATTTTTATAGCAATGTATGGCGAGATTACCTATATACCACCTGGCCAACGTAATATCTTTGGCTGGTAAAAGATAGCTACAGCTTTCTCGAATTTGCAGTAAAGTAAAACATAGTAAGAAACTACTGTATTTGTATTAGCCCATATCCATCCCACTGCAGGGCACCGGCCTCCTCTACAATCGAGAGTACGATTGAGAGAGACCATATAGTCCACCATACTGACCTAGTGCGGGTTGACGGACTTACCATGCCATATAAATTCTTCTAAATCGATATCGTATGCAGGTTTCCCCACGATGTTTTCCTTCACCGTTATAGTGGTTGGATCGCCACCCACTCATGACACACAGTCAATCATGACTATCAACATATATACATATGACTCCAAAAAGTCAGAGATGTGCCCTGGGAATCGAATCCCCGACTACTTTTAAAAAACTTGACTTCCTAAAAATTTCCCGCGTATTGGTATTTAGTGTCCACCAACCCAGATGAGGCCAACTCTAGCTTTACTCAGTAGTGGGTTTTAAACAGATGCATAGCAACGAGGCCATGGCCTAGTTATCACATCTAGGCCACGAGTCCCACAAGAGGGATTTAATTCATTACTCTCGCAGTATTTGTGTTATTTCAACGTATGGAAACACAGAATGATTAAATTTGCATTCCACAAATAAACGGGGTAAGGGTTGTAACGTATTGGAATGGGGTCGTAACTCTTTTATTTTAGAAGTAATTTAGATTATATTTAGGGAATATTATGGGAAACTAAAATGGAAGGAATATGTTTATGATTGAAGAATCTCTTCTGACTGCAACGATATGGCAAGAAATAAAGAAGCAAGGCAATTCAAATCGAGTATGCAGTTGAGAGGACCTGAACCCAGCACACTTAGAAGCGTAACTGTGGGGCTGATTTTCACCATTTTGTAAAGTGATCACAATCCAAACTTTCCAAACATTTAATCTATAACATCTGGGGGCACGGCAGTGCCCCCTCCAAGTCGAGCTAAAAAGCGGCACAGCCGTACTATCCTTTTCTCGAAGCAATTCAGACCATTTTCAACCCCTCATAACTTCGTTGTGGTTAAAGCAAGAAGCCCGAATTTTTAGTTACTAATTAGGCATTGTGTAAACACGGTATATTTAAAATTTCATTCAATTTGAACCAGTAGTTTAAGAATTATAACTTGTCAAACTTTCGCAATTTTGTCACTCACTGACTGACTGACCGATCATCAAAAGTCTAAGGCACTTCTAGCAGACATAGAACCTTCAAATTTAGAATATAATTAGTGTTTAGTGTCTAAAGTAAGGAAAAATTCAAACACTTCATAATTTCTGTCTAGTTTTCTAGATACACCAACTGCGTGAATAACTTTGTAATCTCATATAAATATATACAAATTTGCAGTTAATGATTCGTTGTACCCGTATATAATGGAATAATAGTTGTAGATTGGTAGATAATATGTATATATATATTATATGAGGCATAACAGGAGGGGGGTATAAAGAGGGAAAGGGTGTATTCAGCCCATTAAACTGTACAACATTCCTCTAGAAAAACATGACAAAGATAACCTTGCAAATAAATAGACTAAATAGCTCGAAAACAATCACCATGAAAGATAGAACACTAATAATCAAATCCGCTATATTTGTGATAAATTGATACATACAAAAATAAGATAAAACCATAAGACAGAGGCTTTAAGAAAAATCATTATATATATTCTAGAAATAAAAAGTACCAAAAAGGAATATAGTAGGACTCTACAAAAAGACGTGAGATCCCATCAAAAACATCCTGTAAACAAATTCCAAGTCTCGCAGCTCAGTTTTTCTACCGCAAAAAGTTGTGAGATCCATGTAATACCAAGTCGATTAATTTATTTAGTCCTTGTTTAAGGGACGTTCTGTATAAAGCTATTACGTAAGTTATTATCATATCAATATTAAAAATTCTTTACGTTTTAAATAAATAGATCGACTTGGCCAGTAGCATTATGCATAAATTGTACGATACATTATGTTTTCATGCGATGGCGATGGATTTACAGGATGTTGCTATGCTATTGATGGGTCTATGTTTTTCAATAAATGAATAAAAACAAGTAAACAATCTCTCTCTATTCAGCCGCAGGTTGACAACAAAAACATCTTAATCGACAAAACAGAACCCAAAGCGTTGACCCACAAAATAAAAGCGAAAAATTAAAATTGTATTGTACGAACATCGCACAATAGAGGGTTAAACAAAATTCCGTGGAATTTGCATCGCAAGTCCGCTGTCGATACGTCTGGTTAGCAATGCAAAATATCTAAAAAACATTTTGTACTGTCACCTTTATCTATATTTTAGCTTGAGCTTTTATAGAAGAATCGTATACGGAATTTTCGGAAGGAATTCACCGGTGTACTTGATTTTTGACACGCAACATTTTTTTATTAAAACTCCGAAATGTTTTTCTGCTGTTGCGAAAATATGTTTTAATTTTCATATTGAAAAATGTATTTTTTTGTTTCACTTATTTTAACAATGCATTCTGTAAATTCGTTGTTTTTTTTTTACTCATAATATGGAATTTTTATGGTTCAATATAAATAAAACAGTAATACAAAAGTTTGAAGACGATTGGGATCGGTAAGCCTGTGTTTGTTTGTTTCTTCACAATTATTATGTACGGGCTCCGCCCGGGATTTTCGAAAATATACTGTAATACTATATTACAAACAAAAATCCTTCTTCTTTATAATATTAGTGTAGATTTTCAAACCGTAATAGTATTGTTTGATCGTTTTAAAAACGGATCTATCAAAAACACAAGTGCCCCTGAATGCATTACCAAAACCCATCAAAAGACCATTGAAAATGCTTTAGTACAAAAACTCCCTATTTGCAGAAAGTAAATTCAAACAGAAAATTCCCAAAATCAATTCGTCGAACACAAGAGACCAAACGACAGCTGCCGAATTACAAATTCAAAGCCAGTAACAGTGTTCAGACAATGGCGATAAAAGAAGCGAATTCAAACGTCAAGTGTATTGTTCAAATAATCGGGTGTCTCTATAAGTCTGTCGACGCTGATTTATTGCCTAGGTTTTAGAAGATGTAGGACTATTTGTTTTAGAATCCTCCCTGACAGTTAGACCTGGCTGTGTGTCCGCAAGTATTTGTTTCGTCTCTGGGTTGTGAGACTGAAGTCCCTCGTAGTGTCTGATTCCTTGAAAACTTCATTGATCTTTATGTCAGGTTAGGACTGTGGATTTAGCTGTTGGGCGTACTTATTATTATGTCTTAGTAATTCCTTCGTTGGTATATAATTAATATTCAATAATAAGTAGATAAAAGTGAGGATACTTATTGATTAAATTTAAAAAATATTTTTTGTGATGCTTTTAATATCTTCGTGGTTGGGTGGTGCATCCATTCTTTTTGCTGAAATATTATTTTAACCCCTTGCGAATTATAGTGTCTTTATAAATTAAAGGCTGCTTTTTATCCTTCCAACTTAACACTTGTGTTCAACATGAATAAAAATGAAATGTGTGTAGTATTAATATAAACCGTTGCTCGATGAATGTTACCATCAAAATTCAAATCCATTGGTGTTGCCAGCATCGCGACAGAATGTTTAATTAATTCAGTGGCAACCCGTTCGCAAATGGATTTGGGTTGGATTTTCCAGTGTGGATGAAAAAATCTGTATCGTAGGTTTAGCTGGATGTGATTTTATCTGACTTGGTTCGGTTGTATCACTGGGTATTCATATTTTTAGGTGTTACATCGGTTTAAATAAATTAGTACACCCAACAGTCACATACATAGTCCTGACCCCACACTAAGATCGAGTCTTGTGTCGTGGGCATCAGGAACTACGAGAGACTTTTCGGTCTCACAAACACCCAGACTCGAAACAAATACCTGTGGTTCACACAAATATTTGTTTCGGTGCCAGGATCGAACCCGCGGCCTCTCGTTTCATAGCCAGCGTCTAACCAACTGCGCCACGGAGGCTGTCAAATGGCCCTTAATTCCTTCTTCTATAACTAGAATCTTTACGGAAATGTATGGGGTCAGTATCACAAATTTCCACAATCGTGAACAATAGGCGCTATTACAGTGTCTCCACTGTAATATTCATTCAGCATAAAAATATAGTAAAATAAAACTGAGTTTCTGAGAGATTTTGAATATTCCAGGAATTTACCGAGATATCTTTTTATTAGTCACAAAATCCAAAATACAACTAAATCAAATCGACGACCCTTCTCCGAAATTATTGGACAAACAATCCCTAATAACCCATACATAACAACCTTCCGACCAATATGAAAATATTATCGCAAGTAAAAAAAATATTCGGACACCTCGTGGGCCAGAAATAACACGGTCCACGCATCAAGAAAAACATTTCCAATGTTTTCCTTAAATTTCTGCGCAGTTCATCGAGTTAAAAACATTCAAATATTGAAAAATAAAATTTCCTCTCACACGGGACTAGTGAAAACAGAGGATCCCGACTACAAACATTATGTTATTTTTAATTAACTCTTTTAATTTTTATTTTCAAACGTTAGCTATTGTAAAATGTTTAAAACTACAAAATAACTAATGAGATTCTGAGAAAAAATAAAAATGTGAAAGGTTTTTTAAATCAATTTTTAAATGAATAAATTATTTTTTTGAAACTTATTGGATCGAGGAGATAGGGGGTAGACAGGAATGAAACCATGAAGGAGATTTCGGCCCACCAAGTCTGAACATCTTCGATCAAATATACACTAGATTATAAGTAACGGCCTAAAAACGGCAAGAGAAATTAGAGCACAAATGAGCTTGTGCTCTTATTTGATTTTAGTATGGTCCAAACCAAAATAAATCTTAATTTAAGGGAATAAAGTTTATTGGTACCTGAAATTGATTATAATTTAATTCTTTTTGCTATGCAACAACAACACTTAGCAACCTCGGCCACTTTTGGCGTGTGATTGTCCGGAACAAATATATTTGATTGAAGTTTAACATATATACTAATTGAGTTGTACACGCGTTGCCAGCCGTTGAAAATAGGAAGGTAAATGTTAGTTATACTTTTACTGATGGTAGGTCTCTCGTATATGACAGGCCGTGTGAGTAGGTACCACCGCAATGTCTATTTCTCTCGCCAAACAGCATTGTGAATGCTCTCTTGTGGTCTACTTTGAAGGACATTGTAGCTAAAGTAACTACTGAACATATTGAGACTTAACATCATGTCTCAGGATGGCGAGCGCAGTGGAATGCCAAGCATGTTTTGCTACTGTCTATGAGCTGTCGTATCACTTACCATCAGGCAAGTGACATGCTAGTTTCGCCAGTGAATGAAATAAAAAAATGCAGGAATAATTGGCGATAGGTCAACGATGTGTCAGCTCTTCAACGTGTATTAGTTTGGTAGTTTGAACGCGCTAATCGCAGGAACCGCTGGTCCGATTTAGAAAATTCTTTCAGTGTTGGATAGTACATTTATCGAGGAATGCTATAGGCTATATATCATTACGCTATGACCTATAGGAGGGAAGCAGTAGTGACATTTCTAGCAAATACGAGGAAATTTTATTCGTGGTCCGATTGGTCGATATTCTATATTGATAGTCGGAATAGAACATTTTGACCGTCATTTTGAAACGTTTATCTGCACCCGGGCGGAGCCGGGCCGGACCGCTAGTAATTATATATGGCTTATTTTTTAAATTCTATTCCAAATTCAAAATATAATCTGTCAACTGGCCAGTTCAAATTCTCCAATTCCTTTGGGCTTACTTTGTAGTCCAAATGTACATTAATATGCTCTAACTGTCACCCCGGGACTTCAGATACCCCGTTGCGTCATCCGGGATTCATAAATTGACTCTATTAAGTGACTGCGCTATACATGATAAGCGGATCTGTACAAAATGACCGAAGTAGAGCAACTTGCATTGACGATTATATGAATAAATTATTATTTTTTCTTGGAAAATTTATTTTATGAGGGCTTTGGGGAAAGATGGTAAAGTGGTTGAAATCTTGATATATTGAGCGCTGTTATGATTTTATGTGAATTTAATATATAATTAATAACTGTTTGACCTTTCTGAGTTATACAAGTATTATAACACATGGGTCTTAATTAAAAAAAAAAACCACGCTCACCGTCGTGGAACATATAATGTTAAGTCTCTATATGTCCAGTAGTTATTCTGGCTATAATGTCTTTCAAAAAGAAACACAAAAGTGCATTTACACTGATGTTTGGCGTGTTGTTGTGCTGTTAAAATAAACATTGCAGTGGTATCACCCAGGCGGCCTCTCACATATGAGCGACCTTCAAAAATTTAAACTACTGCAAAATCTAACTTAGTAAAGAATGTTTCCTGGAATTGAACCGATAACCCCAATCAACCAACCATGCACACGACAACCAAACTGAAATACAAAATAAAAACTATCAAACTGTTGGAAACGTTAAATATTTTACGGAATACCTTTGAATCACCACGAGTGCCGACAAATTAATTTTTATCGGTTTTTCACACAAATAAGTGGAGGCGTTTTATCGGAATTCTCGAACAACAAAATTCTACTGTATTTTTGTCAAACTGATCGCGAAAATCAAATGTATTCTGAAAGGGTTGTTGTCAGTTACTGACGTTCACGATCGACAGTTGTTTAAAAATATTGGATGTTTGTTTGGCCCAGTGATTGATATGTGAATAAATGAACAGGTTTAGATGCGTTTCAGATGGCTTTTTGTTAGCTATAATACTCCGTTTTCCGATTTTGTATGAAAAAAATGTTACGTAATGTTTTAGTTATCCATTTTATAGGATATATTACCGCTATTGCCATGAGCGATAGGATCAAGTGACGAATAGACAAATATGTCGTCAAATAACATGTTGATAATTGGAGATATATAGATTTGTTTCATGAACAGCAAAACCAAGTAACACCTTGAATTACAAAGCAATGCTTGGTATTACACTGCGCTAGCCATCCCGAGACATAAGATGTAAAGTCTCAATATGTCCACTTGTTAATCTGGCAACAACTTCCTTCAATCCGAAACACAACAATGCATTTAAACTGCTGTTGGCGAAATAAATAATAAGAAAATTTTGAAATAGAATTGCCTAATATAGGCTTGCTACCTATCACATCATAGGATGGAAAAAAACATATCGAAATGTGGGTGTCCAGGCACCTCTGCCTACCCCTGCTGAAAAAAGAGTGAGTTTATGTATGTATATATGTATATGAAATATAAATTTATATTATGTCATAGCCGAAATATTCTTTGCATGGATATATGAATGTTAATATAATATGATCTTAAAAACTAACGGAGCTGAGACTTGCAACACTTGCGAAAAATTTGATCAAAGCCTATTTTTCGTCGAGCGGAAAATCTTGTAAAGTACAGTGGAAAGTATTCGATATTTTTTTATTGACCTATCGTAGTTTGCTTCAATGGTTATTGGTTTTACCTCATAAAGAGATCTTTGACTCGTATCACAAATTAAATAATTTTGGAGACTATTTTGTCTACTCATCTATTAATTTAACTGCCTTCGTACCGCAGTTGGTTAGACGCCGGCTGTGAAACGTGAGGCTATGGGTTCGATTCCCGCATCGAGTCAAATGTTTGTGTGAATTTCAAGTATTCCGCTGCAAGACGTATAATTAGAATGATAAGATCTAGTAAGACTGAGATAACTAAAACAAAATATTGGGAAACGAATTCAGGTGGAAAATTAGATACAAATAGAATTAGTGATTTAATACATACACAAAACATATGTGTTAATAATAGTATACTTATTTTAAAAAAACTAATAATACTATGCGTCTTTAGTTATTTATACTATCTAGTGAGCACTGTAAGATATTGACAGCCTCGTGGCGCAGTCGGTCAGATGCCGCCGAAAGTTTGTGCGGCCAACAAATATTTTTGTCGGGTCTGGGTGTTAGTGAGGCCGAAAAGTATCTCGTATTTCTTGATACCTACGACACAAGACTCTAATAGACATGTGAATCAGCATTATATATTTTAATGAGTGTTTCGGTAAATTTTTAATTCATATGTTGTTGGTATGTCTTTATTAAATAAATAACAAAATAAATAGAAATAAAAGACTCGATCTTAATGTGGGGTAGGACTATACTGGGTATCTCAAGACTGCTACCGAAAACGAAGCCGGGTTGTAGTTTTAGTGCCTACAAACACAATGCAATTAAAAATTTCGCATAGAAACGCGACAATTCTTTTTTATGATTTTTTAAATATCGTAATTTTTAAGTGGTAAATCCATAGTTTTTGCTAAAATAATAATTTAAACTCTTTTATACCTTAGATTACTTATAAATAAAAGGGTATACACTATTATTTTAGGAAAAAATGTATTTACCACCCAAATACGGCCATAGGAAAAAAATAACAAAAAAAAAATTGTCGCTTTTTTTTGCAACTTTTTCTATTGCGTTGTGTCTGAAGTCGTTTAAACTACCACCCGGCTTCGTTTTCGGTAGCAGTCTTGATATACCCTGTATATGTGACTGTTGGGTGTTATTTATTTATTTATATACGTACTTTGTATATATATATAGACGCCAGTTCTGAATCCCACAGGAGGAGACAGTATGCTTTTCCAATTTGGTTTATCCTAACATTTTTTTTTTATTGCTTTGAATGGCGAGACGAGCATGCCGTTCGCCTGATGGTAAGCGATGCGACCGCTCATGAACAGTAGCAAAACCAAACAACACTTGAATTACAAAGCAATGCTTGGCATTCCACTGCGCTCGCCATCCTGAGACATAAGATGTTAAGCCACAATATGTCCAGTAGTTACTCTGGCTACAATATCCTTCAATCCGAAACACAACAGTGCATTTAAACTGCTGTTTGACGGGAGAAATAGACATTGCGGTGGTACCCACCCAGACAGCCTCTCACATATCAGAGACCTACCACCAGTAAAAAGTATCACTTTCGCTCCACTTTGAGCAATCTCATGCATTCAATAGCATTCACTCTGTAATTTGCTTCTCTATAGGATTAAACCATGAGGATCTACAGAACCAATTAAATTATTACGTTTAATTAGAATAAGTGCTGTTATATTATTCCTTGTTGTGTATTTATTGTTCGAGTCCTGGGTTGGGCAATTTAAAATTAGATTTTCTATTTAATCACGAAGTAGTCGAAAAATTGATATAAGGTTGTAAAAATAACATGTTGGTGATCTCTCTAGCCTATACTGTCCCACTGCAGGGCAAAGGCCTCCCTTTCCATCTTCCATCCGTCTCTATCCAAGGCTTTCATCCTCCAGTTCTTATTAAAATGATCTAGGTCATCTTTCCACCTTCTACGCGGCCTACCACGTGGTCTTTTGGTGTTTTGGGGAGCCCATTCAGTAGCAGTCTTAGCCCACAACTCTCCTATTGGTGATGTTAATTTGAAATAGCAATAATATCCATCTGTCAATATCACATCTATAATAGAGACCTAACCTTAATATCCGTCCAATATTCCTGTAATAATACCCCACTTACTTATCACACGCGTCCTCATCAATTCATTATGAGACACAAGATTGATTTCCAAGTACATTGTCGGGTAAATGTCCCTCAAACACCAAAAGGTCCTTTCATTCCTGTTGTACGAGGTCCGAAGGTCTGGACATCTCCATTCCTAATTATACGCTCAATTAAATAAATATGATGCATGGAACATATCATTTTCCATCGGACATCCCATTACCACCCTTAATCCGATAAAATAAAGTCTGTGTTCGCATGAAGTTATTATTTTAGGCCCGGTTTACGCGTCATTACTCGAACCGTAATACGCAGGAAAGTAATAAAGCAACGGTTATTTTATATTAAGGCTATTCACGACGACCTGTTAAACCGTCGAATGGGTCTTATCTGGAATCGGGTTTCTGTTTTCTCCTCAAGATTAATATGTTTACTTTTTTTCAATTTGGTTAAAAAAGCTCTGGGGGGTGTAATGTAACTTGTATGGCAGTTTTGGAAAGGTTGTTAAGGTGATATATTTTGAAAGACCTTTTTTGGTTGTTGTTTATTGAGACTGCCTCGGTGGCGTTATTGTACTAAGGTACGGTTACAAAGCTGAGGTATCGGGTTCGAATCCCGGGTTGGGAAATGTGATATTGAATTGTTCTATTCATTATAAGCCCAGAGTCAGGAATTTGTGCCCGATATGGCGATAGACACGCCACCTATCACATTGTGGGACGGAACATATAAGGCGAAATTTGGGTGTTGGCACCTCTGCCTATCCCTTCTGGGATAGAGGCGTGAGTTTATGTATGTATGCATGTATCTTTATTGAGATTTTTTATACTGGTCCGACATAATGACTACCCTGCACCTGGTGGTAAGCGCAAATGTCATCCAGGCAGAGTATCGAAACGCATCAGACGACAGTCCCATGCCATTCGATACAATTGTGCCTGCTAAGAATTAGTATTATGATTGTATTAGAATATACTGGGTATCTCAAGACTGCTACCGAAAACGAAGCCGGGTGGTAGTTTCAGTGGCTACAAACACAATGCAATTAAAAATTTCGCATAGAAACGCGACAATTATTTTTTATGATTTTTTAAACATCGTCATTTTGGGGCGGTAAGTCCATAGTTTTTGCTAAAATAATAATTTAAACTCTTTTATACCTTAGACTATTTATAAATAAAAGGGTATACACTATTATTTTAGGAAAAAATGTATTTACCACCCAAATATGGTCATAGGAAAAAAATATCAAAAAAAAATTGTCGCTTTTTTTTTTGCTACTTTTTCTGTTGCATTGTGGCTGAAGTCGCTTAAACTACCACCCGGCTTCGTTTTCGGTAGCAGTTTTGATATACCCTGTATATGTTACTGGTAGACAAAGACTTGAATGTAAAAGGTTAGACAATTGGAGACCTTGAGAGAGGCCTAAGTTAAGAAAATGTATTTCCTGCGGCTGAAGAGAAAGGAATACAATTTAATACTGACTTGGCATAATTTATACCGGGTATATCAAGAGTGCTACCGAAAACGAAGCCGGGTGGTAGTTTTAGTGACTACAAACACAATGCAACAAAAAAATTCGCAAAGAAACGCGTCATTAATTTTTAATGATTTTTTAAATATCGTCATTTTTGGGTGGTAAATCCATAGTTTTAAAATCATTATTTAAACTGTTTTATACCTTAGTGTATTTATACATAAAAGGGTATACACTATTAATTTAGAAAAAAATGTATTTTCCACCAAATACGACCATAGGAAAAAAATTCCAAAAAAAATGTCGCATTTTTTTTTTCAAAATGTTCTATTGCATTGTGTCTGAAGTGTGTCAGTCGCTTAAACAACCACCCGACTTCGTTTTCAGGTAGCAGTCTTGATATGCCCTATATTTTATTTGAATAGTGGTTACTATTGTGCTAGATTTACCTACCACACTACAATATTTTTCTACGTTTGCCGCTATTATAAAGTTTCAACATTATAAAATATGACATAGTCTTTACATACATTCATAAACTCACGCATTTTTCCCAGAAGAGCTGGACAGAGGTGCCAGAACATCCACATTTCGCCTTGTATGTTTCATCCCACGATGTGATAGCGAGCCTATAGCCATATCGGGCACAAATTCCTGAGTTGAACTCATATTTAACATAAAAATCTAATATCACTTTTCCTATCCTCGGATTCGAACCCGAGACCTCAGCCGTGTAACCATACCGTAGTACAACTACACCACTCTTTAAGTATCAATTCATCTTTTCATAAAGCTTTCTCCTACAAAACAAGAGTCCACAAATATAATCCCGCCTGCTATTATTCAACCACAGCGTGTTTCGATGTCACAAGTTTGACGTGTAGAGCGATTCTACAGTACCAACTTTTGACATAACACTAGTTAACGACGTCGCTTGAGAGCAGTGTTCTCGTTCCATTGGAAATTGGATTATGACTTATTACTTTAAAAGCTGTATCATATACAAAATAAATTGTTGGCTTTGGAAAGATCTGATTACCGGTGGTAGGTCTCTCATATGTGAGAGGCCATCTCACACTTCGCCTTGTATAGTGCGTCGCACGATGTGATAGGAGGCGAGCCCACCGCCATATCGAGCATAAATTCCTGACGTGCTGATAATGAATAGTAAAAACCAATATCAATTTGCCCGACTCGGGATTTGAACTGGAGACCTCAGCTTTGTGAGCATATCGTAGTACAACTTCGCCACCGAGACAGCAATTCTTATCTACCCCTTTTATAAATAAGCGTGAGCTTCCAAATAAATGTATTTTGACAGCTTCCGTGGCGCAGTTGGTTAAACGCCGGCTGGGAAACGAAAGGCCGCAGGTTTGTTTCCCACGTCGAGACAAATATATATGAGAACCACAAGTATTTGTTTCGGGTCTGGGTGTTTGTGAGACCGTAAAGTCTCTCGTAGTTCCCGATACCCACGACACAAGACTCGATCTTAGTGTGGGGTCAGGACTGTGTATGTGACTTTTGGGTGAAACAGGCGCCATTATAATTATCTTGCCTTCAAAAAATAATTCTTATTTTGTACTTCATCCTCTCCTTATCACTTTCAAAAAGTACATGAGCGCTGAGCTCACAAGAACATAAAACGGAAATAGCCCACCAAATAAAAAAGTCATCAAACATTTTACAACCCAATGCGTAGTGATAACGTTTGAAATCTTCCGCCTTATATAGGTATTGGTACAAGCGTGCCTTGGATATCGCGACTTTTTTATTAATAACCTTGGTGTTTACGATTATTGTACAAAGGCTACTGGAGTGAGGGGTCTTGGTAGGCTGGTTTTAGGATAGTGATTATTATTATTATTTATTTGGTTTTTTTATTGATCGATTGCAGTCAGGATATGTCGTGTAAAACGTCTGTGGTTTCTCAAATAATCTAAAAACCAATTTATTTATCTATAAAATTGTTCCTTATTAAAATTCTTGTATATCATTGGTGCATTTCCTTCTATAAAGAATATTTGATTCCCAGCCCATCACGATTTCCTATAGCATTGATGGAAATTTCATCCCATCAAAAACATCCTGTAAAAAAATTCCAAGTCTCGCAGTTCAGGTTTTCTACCGCAAAAAGTTGTGAGATGCATGTAATACCAAGTCGATTAATTTATTTAGTCCTTAAGGGACCTTCTATATAAAGTTATTACGTTAGTTATTACCATATCAATATTAAAAATTCTTTACGTTTTAAATAAATGGATCGACTTGGCCATCGTATGAAAACATAATGTATCGTACAATTTATACATAATGCTGCTGGCCAAGCCGATCTATTTATTTAAAACGTAAAGAATTTTTAAAATTGATATGGTAATAACTAACGTAATAACTTTATATAGAAGGTCCCTTAAAGACTAAATAAATTAATCGACTTGGTATTACATGCATCTCACAACTTTTTGCGGTAGAAAACCTGAACTGCGAGACTTGGAATTTTTTTACAGGATGTTTTTGATGGGATCTCACGTCTATTTGTAGAGTCCTACTTTTTTCCTTTTCGGTACTTCTTACTTCTAGAATATCACTAACGATTTTTTTAAAGCCTCTGTCTTATGGATATTTCTTATTTTTGTAAGTATCAATTTATCACAAATATAGCGGATTTGATTATTAATGTTCTTTCTTTCATTGTAATTGATATTTTCGAGCTATTTAGTCTATTTATTTGCAAGTTTTTCTTCGTCATGTTTTTCTAGAGGAATGTTATACAGTTTCATGGGCTGAATACACCATTTCCTTCTCTATATCCCCTCCTGTTATACCTCATATATATAGATATCTATCTACAACTATTATTCCACTATATACGGGTACAATGATTCATTAACTGCAAATGTAACTTTGTAATCCTATACATTTATACGGGATTACAAAGTTATTCACGCAGTTGGTCTATCTAGAAAACTAGACACAAATTATGAAATGTTTGAATTTTCCCTTACTTTAGACACTAAACACTAATTATATTCTAAATTTGAAGGTTCTATGTCTGCTAGAAGTGCCTTAGACTTTTGATGATCGGTCAGTCAGTCAGTGAGTGACAAAATTAGGAAAGTTTGACTAGTTACAATTCTTAAACTAATGGTTCAAATTGAATGAAATTTTAAATATACCGTGTTTACACAATGCCTGCTTAGTAACTGAAAATTCAGGCTTCTTGCTTTAACCACAACGAAGTTATAGGGGGTTGAAAATGGTCTGAATTGCTTCGAGAAAAGGATGTTACGGCCTATAGCTCGACTTGGAGGGGGCTCGCCCGCGCCTCCAGATACGCCATCAAATATCTATTGCAAATTTTTTTTTTTCAATAAATAGCCAACCCGCATTAGGCCAGCGTGGTGGACTATATGGCCTAACCACTCTCAATCATACTCTCGATTGTAGAGTAGGCCCGTGCCCTGCAGTGGGACGTATATGGGCTGATACAGAAGAGTAAATAGCGAGATCAACATTTCATTTGCCTGATGGCTAGCGATACAACCGCTCATGAGCAGTACTAAAAAACACCACCTAGAATTACAAAGTAATTCGTGCCATTCCACTGCGCTCGCCATCCCGATACTTAAGATGTTAAGTGTCAACATGTCCAGTCATTCTGGCTACAATATCCTTTAAACCGAAACACAACAGTGCATTTACTCAACTGTTTGTCGGGAGAAATGGACTGTTGCGGCATTTCTTCCATTAATTTTATAGTTTAAGTTAATTCTTTAAAGTAGTTACACTCTAGTGTTTTTCAATGATTTCAATTAAATTTTATTTCAATTAAATAAATAAATACATGACGTGTTACGATAATTCTTGCATGTGCTTTGTTATAAGT
The DNA here is from genome assembly GCA_009982885.2 of Hyles vespertilio. NCBI lineage: Eukaryota > Metazoa > Arthropoda > Insecta > Lepidoptera > Sphingidae > Hyles > Hyles vespertilio. The sequence goes on from CM042827.1 coordinate 11,493,484, forward strand.
TGCCCACCGCACAACTGCAATTGTATTTAAACTCATTACATTTTGAACCGTTGTCATTGCTCTTTCATTTTTAAATATTCCTGTGCCGCTCCCTCAAAATTCTTTTACCTAGTCGACCTTTCACATAATATGAGAGACCTATCACCAGTATCTCAATAGTCATTTTATAACATTGAGATAGTGTACTAGAGGGGACACTGCAAACAAGATGTTTGTAACAATGAACGGTACCGTACCGCTCCTTCTATTTCTGTCTCTGTCACGCCTACGCAGTAACATTATCTTCGCTCTCGCTTCAATGTGTTCCCGTGTGCACGCACAATACGCAGATATTTTGTTCGCTATGTCTGCTCTAGTATAATACCTCAATGTTTTATAAGCTATTACAATAACTCGCTTAAAAAACTACAACAAAACACAGGTTTACATTGCGTTTGGATCCAGACCCGGTGTTATCTTAAACCGTGAGACTCAACTTGAAAGTCTTATCAAACTTTTGTAATATGCATACAAAGCGACTAAGGCAAATGAGATGGCTTGCATGAAGTTCTTCTGTGGTACAGATTTAACTTGTAGTTTGAAGTTTTTTATGGAATTATGGTAAGAGCGATGGATAGTTGGAGCAGAGGTTGACGGTTCGAAGACGGGATATTTTTTAAATATTTGTGTTTAAGTGTTTTCATAGTAACCGCTTTAATCGGAAAGCTAATTAATATACCTTTATACTTCTTCGAAACTTCCGTCAACCAATTTAAGATGACCTTGGGGGTAGAATTAATCAAAATCCTTTCTTAACGGATGCCTACGTCATAACATCTACCTGCATGCCAAATTTCAGCCCGATCCGTCTAGTGGTTTGGGCTGTGCGTTGATAGATCACTATGTCAGTCAGTCACCTTGGAGTTATATATAGACTTATAACGCAGCCTGTGTCCAGTAGTTACTCTGGCTGTATTGTCCTTCAAACAGAAACACAAAAGTGCATTTACACTGCTGTTTGGCGGGAGAATTCATATGAGAAACCCACTAGTTAAAAACTGTTAAATTTAAAAAGTCTTATTAGTGAAATAGAAACGAAATTCCATCAGATATTCAATAACACAATTAACAAATACCCTTGCCATATTGCCAATCGCGGACCGGATAGCATTCCTATCCCATTCCTATCCCGTCACCAGTTGGATACCGCCTGCATCCTGTCACCATCGGCCTAATAGGAAGTTTTACAAATTAGAACCTCCGAAGTGCCGCATTCCGAAAGTCACTCAATTGACTTGATTTATTTTCTGTGCGAAACAAGTTTTAATTAGAAACCGGGTTGGGTTCGTTTGATCTGATTATTTTATCAGCGGATAAAGAATTAGATGTTTTGAAACTTAATTTTGTATTTTATCTTGAATAATGTTTTTTTTACATCGTGAGAAAACCTGCATACCATAGCGATTTGTAAGAATTTCTATGATATGTAAGTCCGCCAACCCGCACTAAGCCAGCGTGGTGGACTATATGGCCTAACCACTCTCAATCGTACTCTCGATTGTGGAGGAGGCCCGTGCCCTGCAGTGGGACGTATATGGGCCGATACAGAATGTTTTTTTTTTGTGATATCACGGCGTCTCATAGTATGGAATAGAAATCTAAGTTCTAGGTCCGATTTTGAGGAAGGGATTTTTTTTGTATGTTGATAAGTAAAAATATGAGTTTCTGTTTTGAATGTTAATTTTGTATTTTATTAGGAATTATGTTTTTTTGTTATTGACGGTATTTCTTACGAGCGTGTATGGAATATAAATCTAAGTCCTAGATCCAATTTCTAGAGGGATTTTTTTTGTACGTTGATAAGTAGAAAATATAAATTTCTTGGGATTACAATATGTCTGGCATATTAATAAATGTTTCGTCTCTCTCACATTGAGAAAGAAATACGATGGGTGGCAACTTGAATCTCTCTTTACCTTTGTGTCTACGGGAGTGAAGTTTCACAAATATGTAATCCAAATTAAAGAATAATTTATTTAATTTTCCACTTTATTTTGTACTATTTGCAAAAACATTTAAAACATTACAAAATCAAAAATGCAACTCTAACATTCAATTTCTATTCCAAAGCTTTAAAAACCAATATTTTCCAAATGGAAAACAGAAACCGGAGCGAAAAGATAAAACGCAAAGAAAAATACTTTTCATTTATAGTAATTCAGCTAAATACCTTATCAAAGGAAATCTTTAGCTCTCGACCAAGTTGGGTGAAGTTTCCAGCAAGGTGCGGCAGACGTATTGAAACTTTTAATCGATCAGCTAAAAACTAAAATTGGACGGTAATAAGCTCGGCGGAAGCTTTTCGCTTGAATTAAAGCTTTTTAGTTTAAATGGAGGGGATAAATGGGGGTGTTTTCAAAGGGGTAAGGGATGAGAAGTGGTGCGTTTAATAGCTAGAGGTGGTTAATCTGCTTTTTGTTAGAGCTCATGTGTGAAGAAAACTCTTTTATTTTTAAGATACGTTTATTGGGATGTGTTTTTAATAAAATAGTGTAATTATGTGTCGGATAGTTGCTGACTAACCGACTATTACTATTAATTCTCTTTGTATTTCAAGCAGCTCATAATTATTTTTCCTTTCTTTATATCCATCCTAAGGTTGTCTGTAAGAAATCGCCTAGAGCCATCTTTACATTTGTGATTGTTATACCTAGATTAATATTATTCTTCCTATGTATGTGCAGTAAAGTAAATAAATAATCTTATGACTATGTCATGCGATAATCGCGGCGAGAAATTCTACTCGTGTAAATGGCATTTAACATATCCATGCGTAATTTTCAACACAAGTATCAAAATGTAAATTTCGCTTACATTGTAATCTATATTACTAATCAATCACACGGTAAATTAATATAAACATATTCAGCTCCGAAGCCTTAACTGTAATACAATTTGGCTTTAATTCGGAGAATGGCAGTACAAGGCCTCGTAATAACTACATAATCCATAGATGTACTGAGAATGGGCGAAACTGCTACTCCAGAACGAATTTCGCCAGCCATCAACTATAGGGGTGTACTGGTGGGGTCAAAAGACATAATAAAGTAACCTTTCTTATTTTTATGGTGTTGAATTTTCATACAAAATCACTTAACAACTTCGATCAAATATATACTAGATACAAGGTCCGGAACAAAATCACTCTCACATAGTCTTTTATTTTATTGAATAGATTGAGCCTTGAATGGCGAGACGAGCATGGTGTTCGCCTGATGGTAAAAGTAGTAAAACCAAACAACACCTTGTATTACAAAGCAATGCTTGACATTCCACTGTGCTCGCCATCCTGAGACATAAGATGATGTTAAGTCTCAATATGTCCAGTAGTTACTCTAGCTAAAATGTTCTTCAAACCGAAACACAACAGCGCGTTTACATTGCTGTTTGGCGGCCTGTCACATATAAGTGACCTACCACCAGTGGTAGTGTCGGATGTTACTTTGTCTAGAATATTCTTTAATATTAAATGCATTGTGGTTAGTTTGTCGTCCTATTAATCATTTTATGTATGCATATTCCTGAATACGTACTTGGCAAGCTCGTCTCAACAATCATAGCAATAAAATAACCCACTAAAATACAAATTGTGTGTCATAGGTATCGGGAATTACGAGAACCTTTTTACTCCGGCTGTGAAACGAGAGGCCGCGGATTCGATCTTGGCACCGACATGAATTTTTGATTGCCCCCCTAGTTTTTATCTCGGGTCTAGGTGTTTAAGAATCCGAAAAGTCTCTCGTTGTTTCTGATACCTACGATACAAGACTGAATTGCTCTCCATGACTCAGGACTCTGTATGCGACTGTTGGGTGTATTTATTTACTTTAGGACTTACAACACTTACACCCGAGCAAATATTTGTGGATTACATAAACATTTGTCTCGGTTATCCAACCCTTTTGTTTCCAACTGACGTTGTGAACATATCTGCCTTGTATATAAGCTGATAACAACGACGATTCATTATGAACAAAAACCGGATCTGAAGTTAATTCTAGTATGAAGCTTAGAGAGCCCAACAAAATCCCCTATATCAACATTTCCATATTAAAAGCAATATCAAATTCCGCGGTAATAAACGAAAATTCGCTACAAATAAATTATGAAAGGAAAATTAATATTAAACTAGGCAAACACGTTTCGCACGTCACTGTACATCGGGAATATTATAAATCGTTGCTTTTAGCAAAATTAAATTCAGCACCGGTGGTAGAGTGGGACAGAGGTATATGAAACCTGATTGTGTGAGAGAGATAGGTGTATTTCTGCGAGTGTGTCTTTAAATCTTAGCAGGGCACTAAACTGGATGTTTATTGTAGGCTGTTAGGGATGATGTCTTTTAATAATGTGGAGGTTGTGATAGGAGTTTTTTTTTCTTGTACGTACTGATGGAATGTTCTTTTATGTATATGTCGGGCTGAGGTTGGCAAGGGCGTAGGGTCGCCATGAATCTTTGAAGAAAATTGAGACAATTAATTATCATTTCCTAATTAAATCGAAGTAGTTTATATAGAATGCATCGGTGAAGTAGTTGTACTACGGTATAATCACAAATATGAGGATTTGATGGATTTTCCTATTAATTAATTATCGGCCAGTAGTCAAGACTTCGTGCCCGATATGGCGATAGGCTTGCCATCTATCACAGCGTAGGATGGAACATACAAGGCAAAATGTGGCTATCCAGGTGGCACCTCTGCCTACCCCTACTGGCAAAATGCGTTAGTTTATGTATTTTTAAAACATGCTACTCGCGTAATATGTTTGTGTATGTATTATATTTTATACACGAATGCTAAAATACAAATTTATAAATTGACTTGTTAAATAATGCAAGTTTCAATGACATTGATTTTATATACAGATGCATGTGCAGGCCATCTATGTAGGTATTACCGATGAATCTATACATACAAACATATCTATACATACAAACATAACCTTAAGCCTCTTTTTCCCAGAACGTGTACGCTAAGGTGCAATAATAAATATGTCTAAATATATGCCGCCAAGCATGAGTTTAATAGCAGTGTTGTATTCGAGTTTGTAGAACATTATGGTCAGTAATTACAGGGCATTAGGAGAATTAACACCTAGTATCTCGAGATAACAGCAAGATGCAGTGCGTATCAATAATAAGGTTTGACTCAAAACAAAATTGTCGGTTTATGGGCAAGCGTGATATTTACAGTCTTTCGAATCATTTACCCGTCTCATCATTCTCTCAAATAAAATATATAGTTTGTGGACCGAAAATTTTGACGAGAGCCCATTATTTGTCGCAACAAAGAAGTTTTTAATTTTATTATTCATTGCATAGTTTTTCAATACGAAAATAAAAAAAATGTCCGCAAAAGTCCCAACGCGTGGTCAAAGTACCTTAGTGTAAGAATTTGTACAATCTGTCGGCCACGACTTCCCTCGAGGCTTCGACATGATTGCTCTGTGTAAATTAGGTCAAACGTTAGTCCCAACATTCGTCCTTTGAATGGAAATCCTAAAAATAAATATTGTTTGAGTGTAAAATTCAATTACGGTGCCAATTTATACTGACATTTATTGAGATTTTTTATTGGGGCGGTAAAGTGCCGACAATACATGAGGAAAGAATAGTAAAAAGAAATACTTTTTTTACTGGTGGTAGGTCTCTCATATGTGAGAGGCTGCCTGGGTGGGTACCACCGCAATGTCTATTTGTCCCGTCAAACAACAGTTTAAATGCACTGTTGTGTTTACTGGATATATTGAGACTTAACATCTTATGTCTCAGGATGGCGAGCGCAGTGGAATGCCAAGAATTGTTTTTTAATTCAGGGTATTCTTTGGTTTTGCTACTGTTCATGAGCGGTCGCATCGCTTACCATCAGGCGAACGGCATGCTCGTCTCGCCATGCAAAGCAATAAAAAATAAAATAAAATAATTACACATCAAGTTATACATACAACCCTGCCTCTACATTAATATATATTAAGTTTTGTTCGAAAATATACCAGATACAAACACAAACACTCATCCAAAACAAATAACTGTGGTTCATCCAAATATTTCAGTTGATGCGGAAATGGCTTTGCGCCACGTAGACAATGTATACAGAATTGTAATGTATCAAATGTACGAGTAGTAAAATGAATGGTTTAAAGTTACCATTCATTTTACTACTCGTAATTCTCTCTAACTCGGTTTCTTAGATTTACGCGAATATTACACATTGAAATAAACTGCCTCGGTGGCGTAGTTGTACTACGGTACGGTTACAAAGCTGAGGTCTCGGGTTTGAATTCCGGGTTGGGCAAAGTGATATTGGATATTTCTATTCATTATCAGCCCAGAGTCAGGAATTTGTGCCCGATATGGCTATAGGCTCGCCACCTATCACATCGTGGGACGGAACATACTAGGCGAAATGTGGGTGCCCTGGCACCTTTGCCTACCCCTTCTGGGAAAAAGGCGTGAGTTTATGTATGTATTTATGTGAAATAAAACTATTCGTCATCGTCATCTCAGCCACAGGAAGTCCCCTGCTGGACATAGGCCTCTCCCAAGGATCTCCACAATGCATCCAGCGATTTCCTGCAACCTTAGCCAGGTCGTCTGTCCACCTTGTAGGCGGGCCTCCGACATTTCCCTTGCCTGTACGTGACCTCCACTCTAGAACCTTACTGCCTAACCTTACTTCTAGAACTCTAGAAAACTATTTTTTTAATTAAAATAAACAAAGAACTATTTACGGATTTTATCGCCGATTTAGTTTAATTTTTACATTCTTTATCTTCCCGACGTTTCGATTACTTTACTGTCCAACCAGTGACCATGAAAGCTGTTAAAGTAATCGAAACGTCAAGCAGGTAAAAAATGTAAAAATTAAAACAAATCTGCGATAAAATCCTAAATAATAGTTTTAACTTGTCATGTCTTACCGATGCAGCAGGTCTGCAGATATTTTACATATTGTTTACGACTGAGTACAAATTTGCTTTGTATCCTTTATAGCTCAGATCGATAAAACACATATCCCTGCCAAGGAAATAGTGAATTTTAAATTTTGCAAATTCTTGTTAGGTACATAGTCCATACTGTGTCAGCTTGAAAAGGATTTTTTATAGATTCGCCTCTTATTAATTCTTCGAAAATATGCTTCTCAGACTGTAATTAGTATTATTGTGTATGTATCCTGACTCTTCTAAAAATATTTATGCACTGAATTGCAAATCCTGTATAATCACTGTATTGTAAACTTATTTTGAAAAGAGCAACGCTAGAGTTTCTTGCCCGTTCTTCTCTGGCGAAAACAGCATTGTGAACCGGGTGGTAGCGAAAAAACAAGTGACTGAATCTAAACAATGATTGACATTTTATGGATTCAATAAATATTTTCATTTCATTTCATTTCATTACATTTAATATTAACAATTCAGTTAAGGTTAATGTATTTAAGTTTGGTTGTAACTTTGAAATCTCAGAGTCGAATCGGTCGGGCAAAGTGATATTGGATTTTTCTATTGGTTTAGATTCCGGGATTTTTCCCAATATGACAATAGGCTCGGCCCCTTTCACATCGTGGCATGGATGTCACAAGGTAAACATAGGTATTCTGGCAGCACCTTTGCCTGCCTGTATAGGGAAAAAGGCGTGAATTTATGTACGTATGTATGTAATAATCATATATTTTTGTATTAATAGTGTAATAAATTTGACACGGAGGCGGCACAGTTGGTCAGACGCCGCCTGTGAAACGAGAGGCCGCGGGTTCGATCCCTGCACCGAGAGAAATGTTTGTGTGGCCCACAAGTATTTGTCTCGGGTCTGGGTGTTTGTGAGACCGAAAAGTCTCTCGTAGTTCCTGATGCCCACGACACAACACTCGATCTTAGTGTGGGGTCAGGACTATGTATGTGACTGTTGGGTGTATTTATTTATTTATTTCATTACAGAATGTAGTGTAGTACCTTTTAACTTAGCAAACTGACAAGAAGGAAAAGAAAGACTTAATCCTTATTTTAATATTTCCTGATTTGACCGATCACGTCAATTTAGTAACTAAACGTACACTAACCTAAGACCAAAAATGCTTGGTCCAAAACCCAATCAAAATTCGGTATTATGATTGGTTATTCACGAAAAATCAGAAACATTTTAATATAACTAACAACGAGCAGTATTCGCGACAATTATACCGTATTTGCATGGCGCGAGGATCGTAAACTCGCTTGAAATATGCTCCCCACTTCAAGCTGCTTCGAGCGATAAAACGCTGTCAATGTTTTTCCATACTGTTGGAATTTTAAACGCACTGCATGTAATTAAATGCTTGTAATTGCTGAGTTTTTGAGGGTGGTGTTTTTATTATGTTTACCATGGTGTTTTGTGTGTGAGGAAAAATATTTGTATAGTGTTGGATGTAATGTTTCGTAGTTATTCATTGTGCATTGTAGCCAGAGTAACTACAGGACATATTGGTACTTAACATTTTATGTCTCAGGATGGCGAGTGCAATGGTATACTAAGTATCGCTTTGTTATGAAAAAACAAAATTAATAACAAATAATTATTTTCTATGGATAATTTAACAGCAGTCACATTTATGCTAATGGATTAAAATAAATGAATTCCCTGTATTAATAATTTTCATAAGTTTGCCTTACTTCAGCTGATTTGTTACCTTTCCACAATGTCCTTAATCAGGTTGTCCGGCATAATTGTTTCGATTGGCAACATATCGCACCCTCGGTGCAACAAAGTCACATATGCAAAAATTACAAGGTTGGAAGGTATAATGAATTAATCTTATATTTTGTTGAATATTTAGTTGTCATAATTTTTTTAAGCTTAAATTACAAGTTGATATTGTGATAAAAGCTGTTCGACTTGTCTATGTCTTGAAATATCATATTTTTATACGATGACAAAGTTTCAAATGGTTTTCTTGAAAAGTTGCATTTTTGCAAATGTGACTTTGTTGCACCGAGGGTGCGATATGATTTTTTGTGCCTATCGGCGCTGTTCCTGAACATATTTATTTCTTTTTACTTGTAGGTATCACATATGTGAGAGGCCGCTTGGGTAGGTACCCCCGCAATGTCTATTTCTCCCGCCAAACAAAGTGTAAATACATTCTTGTGTTCCGAATTGAAGCACATTGTAGCCAGAGTAACTACTGGACGTATTGAGACTTAACATCTTATATCATAGGATGGCGAGCGCAGTGGAATTCCAAACAATGCATTGTAATTTACTGTCCATGTATGGCAGTATCGCTTACCATCGTAGTAAAAGGACCGAATTATTTAAGTATCTGTATCAGTCCGTATATGTTCCACTGCAGGGCACGGGCCTTCTCTACAATGGAGAGTACGATTGAGAGTGATTAGGTCATATAGTCGACCACGCTGGCCTAATGCGGATTGTATGTATGTGTGTGTGTGCATGTGTAAATTAAGTGTTGGTTCAGTCATATTGTCAAACCATTATAAAAAAATATATCTGGCATCCTTAAATTACTACTTACAAGCCTTACTATTTAGTTCCCTAAAGACTAAGTAATCCAAAGCGTTATTCAAAGCCGCAGTTACCTCATACATTGTACGCAAACAGGGCTTGTAAAGTTTTACGTCTGTCGTTACAACAGCTGTTTTATGGACGACAACACTTAGCCTAGAATAAACAACAATGTTGTCTACGACACGGCAGGGAGTGTGATTTAAAAGATTGTATAGTGGTAGCTATATTGTATATTGTAAAAGGGCCGATTGGAGTTGTACCTCTGTCTCACAGAAAATAATATGTAGCGGTATTGTCGTGTTTCACAATTAGACCAAGAGCCCGTGGCCACCCGACTTTCGTATTTTTTTAAAGCTGAAAGTTTGTCTTGGAATACCTAACATAGGCATCACACAATCAGCTATTCTACTAGTGGTAGGTCTCTTATATGTGAAAGGCGGCCTGGGTATGTACCACCACAGTGTCTATTTCTACCGCCAAACAGCAGTTATAATGCACTGCTGTGTTTCGGATTAAAAGAAATTATAGCCAGAGTAACTACTGGATATATTGATACTTTATATCTTATATCTCAGGATCGCAAGGGCAGTGGAATGTCAAGCATTGATTTGTAAGTTAGGGTGTTGTTTGGTTCTGCTACAGTCCGTGAGCGGTCGTATCGCTCACCATTAGACGAATACACTATACAAATAAAAAAAAACACTTAACCATCACCACTGCCCATAATGTTATTTATCTTATAATCTTCTATTCTATCAGGTAAGTAGAAATGAGAATAGGATTACGAACAGATCATAGAGAGATGACAATGTGTTTTCATCCTAAATATGAAATAGGACAAGCAAATCAATACGCCGAGCACACACTCAACCTCAGACAATTCATATGACTATTGTGGGACTGGTGATATATCTGTCTTAAAATAGACGTGAGCGTATATACGACTGACCTTTATTTGATTTATACATAAGTTGTATAAAGGCGGACTTAATACCTGAGACATTCTCTGCCTGTCAACCATTGGGTGATGCAGAGACAAAGCATGTAATAAGACAATGAAAAATATTATAATTAGATACTTAATTTATACATATAATTACATATGAATATACGTATATATTTGGTATACTGTATCAGTCTATATACTTCCCACTGCAGGGCTCGGGCCTCTACAATCGAGAATACGATTGAGAGTGGTTGGGTCACAGTCCACCACGCTGGCCTAGTGCGGGTTGGCGGACTTTACATACCGTAGAAATTCTTCCAGAATCGGTATAGTATCTAAGCTTATCTCACGATGTTTTCCTTTACCGTTAAAGTGAATTTTATAAATATACATACAACATAATTATTCTTTCACCATAATCATCTTCAGCCAAAATTCCTTAACCAAACAAAACATTCCGAAAATTCTCCTCCCTACTAAAGCAGAGAAACTATAAGATATTCAATACGAACACGTAGCAACAGCACTTGGCCTACATAAGTCTGGTTGCCATGGCAACGGCGACGCTCGCTAATGCTCATGGCGCCTGACAGTTGATATTGTAGCATAAAAAATGATCGCAATACATCGATGTGTTTGAAAAGGTTGTGTAGGGTTTAATACCGCGTGGGATACGGATTGGTGATCTACTTGATGTAAATATATAGTAAAACTAGTTGTACCCGCGACTTCGTCCGCGTGGAATTTAACAAAAACATTTTTTTTCTAAAATACTATAAGAAATTTTCTGAAATAAATGTAGCCTAAGTTACAACGCCACCATGTCGGTCCGAGTATAAGATCAGAGCACGAAGGCTATTCCACTACAGAGAGGCGTGAGACAGGGAGATGTCATATCTCCGAAACTGCTCACTGCCGCGCTGGAAAACGCCTTCAAAATCTTGCAGTGGAAAGGATTCGGCATCATCATCAACGGCGAGTATATTACTCACCTTCGATTTGCCGACGATATTGTAGTCTTGGCAGAATCGCTGGAAGACCTTAGCACTATGCTTGAAGACCTTAATCGAGTCTCCCAACAGGTGGGTCTTAAAATGAACATGGATAAAACGAATATTGGAGTTAGGGGCTCGACTCTCGAAGTTGTAGACGAATATGTCTATTTAGGACAAGTGGTCCAGTTAGGCAGGTCCAGCTTCGAGAGAGAGGTCAATCGTCGAATCCAACTCGGTTGGGCAGCGTTCGGGAAACTTCGCGACGTCTTCTCGTCCAAAATACCTCAGTGCCTAAAATCAAAAGTCTTCGATAGTTGTGTGTTGCCAGTGATGACATACGGCACCAAGACGTGGCCTCTCACTGTCGGCCTCATTAAAAGTCTCAAAGTCACTCAACGAGCCATGGAGCGGGCTATGCTCGGAGTTTCCCTACGAGATCGAATCAGAAATGAGGAGATCCGTAGGAGAACCAAGGTTACCGACTTAGCCCATAGGATTGGCAAGTTGAAGTGGCAGTGGGCCGGGCACATAGCTCGTAGAACCGATGGCCGTTGGGGCCGAAAGGTTCTCGAGTGGAGGCCACGTACAGGCAAGCGAAATGTCGGACGCCCGCCTACAAGGTGGACGGACGATCTGACTAAGGTCGCAGGAAGTCGCTGGATGCAGGCCGCTTCCAACAGGTCATTGTGGAGATCCTTGGGGGAGGCCTATGTTCAGCAGTGGACTTCCTGTGGCTGATATGATAATGATGATGATGAAGTTACTCTAATCTAAGTTACTCTTTATTATATCAGCTACCTAACAATAAAAGTCCCGTCAAAATCGGTACAGGCATTTCAGAGATTAGCTGGAAGAAACAGACAGAGAGACAAAAAAATCTGAGGTCATTTTCGTTATAGGTAACGTGTATATAACGATATGTAGTTGGACATTTTCTTTAATTTTCACGATACAAACAGACACTTCAATTTTATTTATATGTATAGATATATACCGGGTATCTCAAGACTGCTACCGAAAACGAAGCCGGGTGGTAGTTTTAGTGACTAAAAACACAATACAACTAAAAATTTCGCAAAGAAACGCGACAGTTATTTTTTATGATTTTTTAAATATCGTCATTTTTGGGTGGTAAATCCATAGTTTTTGCTAAAATAATATTATAAACACTTTTCTACCTTAGATTATTTATAAATAAAAGGGTATACACTATTATTTTAGGAAAAAATGTATTTACCACTCAAATATGATCAAAAGAAAAAAATAACAAAAAAAAATTGTCGCTCTTTTTCTGCAACTTTTTCTGTTGCATTGTGTCTGAAGTCGCTTAAACTACCACCCGGCTTTGTTTTCGGTAGCAGTCTTGATATACCCTGTATAATGCTATATTAATCCCGTGTGGAATACGTTTGGTAATCTATACATAGAGAAAGCTACAGTGCTTTCTGTATTTGATATAAATATATAGTTCTTATATACAATGATATTTAAGCGTTTTGTAAATAAGTTTTACTGGTGGTAGGTCTCTCATATGCTCACCACCGCAATGTCTATTTCTGCTGTGAAACAGCATTGCAAATGCACTGTTGTGTTTCGGTTTGAAGGACATTGCAGCCAAAGTAATCACTGGACATATTGAGACTTAAAATCTTACGTCCCAGGATGGCGAGCGCAGTGGAATGTTGCTACTGTTTATGAGCGGTCGTATCGCTTACCATCAGGCGAACGGCTTGTTCGTCTCGCCATTAGTTGAAATATAAATAAAAAAGTGCGAAGGTATTGAAACTTAAAATTATGAAATACATATTATGGTGTCGGTATTTCTTACTAAAATTAATATGTTATTGGTTCAAGAGAAAATTTATTAAGCTCATTAAAAAAACGTTTGTTTTTAGATGTATTGTATTTGAAGTCACTAAAACTTCCACCTGGCTTCGTTTACAATCGCGCTCTGGGTACATCCTGTATGAAGTGTATATCTACTTAATAAAATTATTTAAAAAATATATTGAACACTCAAAGAAAGTAACAAAGTAAGTAGCTCACAGAACTTGGACATTGAGACAATACCGATCGCTAAACTAAGAAATAAGTTTCCAACTTAAAAATATAGGAAACGTCACATAGGAATGTAAAGTTATAATTTAACCACTTCCGCGACTGTTAACTGCGGCGAAACTTAAAATGTCACTTCACGCCCGCGTCGGAGGCGAAGTTTCGCCCCTTTCCGCCCCCCTCGCCCCTTCCGCCCCATCGCCCCCGCAGCGGAACTTGTTACGTAATGCAAAGTTTGTCGCTTACCAATCTTTTCTATTTAACTCTTTTGAGCTGCTTTTTAATTTTTTGTCTATGAATCTGCTTCGTTTTTTTTTTGTTGGAATTACAGCCTGTTTTAGGATAAGGTGGAAATGTGCTTATAAAGTAGCTTTTATTTGAGTGTTTTGCTTATATTTGCTTATGTTTTAGCCGGATAAGTTTGGGTAAATTTTCGAAAATGTATTTTTGTGATGGTTTAGCCATTTCTAGGGGCTAAATACAGATTTCTTATGAATAATTATTTTCATTTTATCCCTAAACTATAAAGTAAGTTAACACATTTCTTCCATAGCCAAAACTGGATATACTCCCTAATGGATTTTTACTTTACCGAAATCACTGACTGAAACAAATTAAACGACAAGAGAGTTGCAACTGACAAAATAAATATCAAATCATACAATATTTAATAAAACTTATTAATTTTAATATTGAATATGAAAAATATAAAATGAGTAACTTCAAAGTCCAATATAAAGGCATGTTGAGTCCTACGCAACTCACAATATCGTAGCAATACGCCTTGGGATACGAGCGTAGCCCGTAGCATGTAGCCCTATAAAGGGACTTGTAGCGCTACGGTGCTACGTTGTAGCCGAGTTACTAAGAAATAAAATTTGTATTTTATTTTGTGTAGCTTATTACGCGGGTCTATTCGTTTTTATGTGCGTCGGATAAGAGGAGAGTTTATTTGATAGCATGTGGTTAACAATGGGTCAAAATAATGGAAGAGAGTCCGTATCGCTTTTTGTTTAGTGACTGAGATTTTTTTTCAATGAAAGGCGAGACGAGCTTGCCGTTCACCTGATGATAAGCGATACGACCGCTCATGAACAGTAGCAAAATCAACAACACCATGAATCAAAATGCAATACTTGGCATTCCACTGTGCTCGTCATTCTGAGACATAAGATGTTAAGCCTCAATTTGTGCAGTAGTTACTCTGGCTGCAATGTCCTTCTATCCGAAACACAACAGTGCATTTACACTGCTATGGGGCAGTAGAAATTGCGGTTGAAATTATTGCAGAATAACATTTTGATGGACTTCACGTTCACTTCTGGTACTAAAAGACGACCTATAAGTTCAAATTCTATCGTATATTTATTCTATCGTACATACATTAAATACAGTTTCGTCCCTTTTCCGTTATTCTAATACTGTTAATTTAAAAATATACGTTCAAACATTAATAATAATTTATTATTAGTACTTAAATCGAAACACGTCATACAATGTCCATTCACATTTCTTAAACCGGCATATTTAAACACAAAATTATTCTCTAACCGTAAAATAATTTGCCCAACTTATAAGCGTTTTATCGGCCGATCCAAAACCCAACAATACTATTAAAACCGTATCTATCCAATCAGAGCTCGAATTGACAGTTGTAATTACTATGCCGGCCAGTAAAATATAAATTCATAGCTTAATTTACCAAATGGTTTTCAGCTACGGCGACAATGTTGCACCCATAAAGGAGCTCGTAGCAAGCGCTACGTAATCAGCTACAATGTATAAAATTACTACGAACTAAAGTTTGTTACAATTTTCTAGTTCGGTATTTGGGTTTTATTTGAAAAATTATGGAGAGTTTGAGGGTAGTTTAATTATATTAAGTTTCATATTTTTTGGCAAATATTAAACCTAGGTAATAAATTAGTAGTCAAATATTAGTAATTTATTTGCATAAATTCTTGATTATTCAAAATAAATTACTTTTTTCAAAAGCATTTAAACCGAGTGGCAGTGATAAAAGTATGACTGGATTAATATGAATACATTTTATTATTTGTCTTTTAATTTAATCTACATTCAGAGCATTGAAATAATATCTTAAAAATATTTTCAAAATAAAGTTAGATATTAATAATCGAGACTATGATTCAGAGTGGTTAGGCCATATAGTCCACCACGCTGGGCTAGTGCGGGTTGTCGGACTTTACATACCATAGAAATTTTACAACTCGCTATGGTACGCAGATTTCCTCACGATGTTTTCCTTCACAGTTATAGTGCGTACTACAAAGTTAGAATCACTTATAAGTGATTATGAGATGAAATCCAATAGAAATTTCCCAAGTTGTAATATTTAGTATATCAAATAATTAATCTACATTTTTACTTGTACCAACAAAATTCCTAGTACTCAAAAGCACTAAGCCCATTAAAAAATCCGTCAATTCATCAGTATAACCCTCCATGCGAAAGTCTTAACCCTCCAATGCCGCCATCACCCGCACATTATTTAACCCTAAAGCACTCTATAGCTCTCGCTTCCGTCACGACACCTCGCGGTACTTTGTACCGCATTGTAACCCGTTCTGGGTTGTTTACGTGTAATCGACTATATTCGACTCAATTCCATCAAGCAGGGTTAACTCATAAATCGTTGAGGGACTGATTTTAGTTCCCGCTGACGTATAAAGGAGGTGACGGGTTAATTTATGGGCGGTAGCGGATAATTACATAACAGATTCAGCAGTTTTTTGTATTGGTATTAAAATAAATATATTTAGCTGTTTTAGACAAAAAATTACCCAACAATGTAATACGATATAAGTTGTAGACAAAGGATTTTATTTGTACACTATATTTTTTCTATATCTTGAGGGAGTGCTAAGTTATGTCAAATTTGTTATAGTGATGTTTTCTCTCATATTTATATTAGTTATAGCTAACCATGAAAAAATATCTCAGAATGCATTTGTTCGGTCCCAAAATAACATCGTTGTTAATTATGTTTGTTCATGTTTTGTTAACTTAGGATAAAAAAGCCTTACACTTATTCTTTTTCTACAAAAAAATATTACTTATTCTAGCTATGATTGAACTAATGATCTAGCCTACAAAATTTACAACACATTCAATTATTTAACCGCTGCATCGTACAGCTTGCACTAGACCCGGGCCATTCTACCTATAGAGACCTTCTTAATTGAGGAATTATTGCAACCCTCTCCGCGATACCGAGGCAAATTCAATCAACAACTAAATTAATCCTTAATTACTTCCGAATAAAGTCCATTTTGATGAAAATTAATAATTCGCCGGCCATATTCCTTAGCTGAGAAAGCTTAACATTTTCCGTGAAATATATTTAATTCCCGTCGCTAATTGTGGATATTTTAACATGATTAAGTGAATCGAGATTGGACTTGAAAGGAATATAATTTTGATTACCTTGCAATATGCTTTTCTGGGTTTTTGTAATTTTAGTTGCTAATTAAGAATAATTTGAAACTTGAAATCTAATTATATGATATATTGTTAGACTAACCTTATATGTTATGTAGAATACACATGTAAATTTTGTGTTTTTTGTAATTCACGTAATTTTTAATTTTTCATCTATATTCTTGAAATGAATAGGTAGAGGTGCTAAAATGAAATACACAATTCATTGAACATTTTTAGTTGTAATGTATGATATAAGGCGAGCTCATATTTAAGCCGGGATTTAGTAGCAGCATAACATTTTTAAACCCCATAACTAACACAATGTACAATTCCCACTTGGTATTCGACCCCAGTCCTTATAATTCATCAGCCTTATACATCGCCACAAGCCCAAAAAAGCGAAAACAATACCATCAGATAAAACCCAGCATCAAATTGCCTTCACGAATAAAATTACCTTTGTCAGAATAAATTACCGAAAAAACAAAACGCAGACACAAGCTATAACCCTGCTACTTAGTGTTATTACAGTGAATAATACCGCATAAAATATCTCGTCGGGATAGACAGCCTCCCAAAGGGTTGGGGTGAAAAGAAAAATAAAAGAAAACGAAAGAAAATGACAATCAAAAACGTCATTGCGCGTACCGCCGCCGGGCGGTGCAGTAAAACTTGAGATAGTTTACACACTGGTTTGAAGGATGGTCGGTAACTTTATTGAATGATACGGACATAATATATATATTTAAACATTTTTTATCAGTATAAAAATTCTTGACAAATATATATAATTTGTGCCGTGCCAGTGGACGGCATAATGACTGCACTACACTTTTTATTATTTATTTTTTTATATCCTTTGATGTACACTGAGTAAACTTAATAATAGAACATTAAATTACATAGTAGTACAAAAGGCGATCGTATCGCTCGAGGCAAACTCTCACAAATACCTTGGGATGGACAATAAGAGATGGAAAAAAAGAGGAGCCTGTCAATAGTGTACCAATAATTTTTTTATTGCTATGAATGGCGAGACGAGCATGCCGTTCGCCTGATCATAATCTACAGTCATATTTACGGCCGCTCATGGACAGTAGCAAAACCAAACAACACCATTCAATTACAAAGCAATGCTTGCCATTCCACTGATCTCGCCATCCTGAGACATAAGATGTTAAGTCTCAATACATCCAGTAGTAACTTGCTACAATGTCCTTAAATTCGAAACACAACAGTGTATGTACACTGTTGTTTGGTGGGAGAAATAATTCAGACAGAGTAGTGAATGACATCAGACTGCAGTCCCATGCCATTCGATACAATTATCCCCGCTTGCTAAGACGCCTCTTCACACTACGGCGGAAGGACCCAGGATTATAGGAATGAGGAAACATGCGTGACGGCAAACAATTCCATAGATTGACGGTGCGGCACAAAAAAGAGTTTGCAAACCCTTTTATCCGAAATTATGCAATAAAAAATGTGGTATAAACTATGAAAATCTTTACATTCAAACTAAACCTTCAACCGATAGGTCACTTTTCCCTTTAAAGAAATTCCCCTTATTTCATAGCCATACATACATTACGGTCCATAGTCTATGGAAACAATTACGCCGGCCCGGTAGTAAATACACAGTTCTCCATATTCCCAAGCCGTGTGTAGCGCAAGATAACGTCTGCAGAGCGTCGGCTTTACTTTACATTGCATAATTTATTTGATATCTACCATTATGTCGCTTAGGACATGAGTCTCTTGCTATTCGAATTTTGAGTGCATTGACCTGGTCCTAGTATACTTGGCTCCGAATTTTGAGTGCATTGACCCGGTCCTGGATACTTTGAGATTATATTTTTATATTTATGGCCATTGGTGTTTAAGAAAGGCTTTTGATAGATGCTTTTAAGTAAAACTAAAATGAAAGGATCTCTATTTCTTGTTCTGCAACTCAAAAGAATTTTCATTATATTAAGTGGAGTATTTAACGCGTCAAGCCGGAACAAATAAACTTACCTTTGAATTTGTAATATCAATTAGCTATCTTTATGGGTATTTTTATGTAAAGAAATTCAGTATACTTTAATTAAGGACTGAATTTATTTTTTTGGTCTCTATTATTTTTGAAGTATGAAGGCATTTTTCTAAAGTAAAAAGAGATACAAATACGCCGTAAATACATTTACGGTAAGACGCTGTGCACACAACAGGTTTAGCTAAAGCTACCTGTCAAATTCTGTGAAATTAAAATCGTGGCAACTGAAATATGTTGCTGCAACTGGCAACTTTGGCGAATACTAGTAAAATGTTGTCAGTTTCGTTCAAGTGAAGTTGCTCTTTATGTAAAGCACCTAATAAGTACTTTTAAACAATATTTAAATCGATCCATTTAAATTCAATTAGTATTAATTATTTCGTACAGATGTTTCACTTCTACTTCTTAAATTTTAAAACTCGAGATTACAAAAAATATTTAAAATTCCTTGAAGAAATTAGTCCTTTCTAAAGTCCTTTTTTAGTTTTTGTGTTGTTCATATCTTTAGCAAAATTACACGTTTTTGAGTATGTAAAAGGTTAAATGTTGCTAGTTCACGCCAAAGTGCTACGTAGCACGTAAGTTATACACGTGTTTTTTTCTAGTTTACACAAAAAAAAACACTAAATTTTTTACCAATTTCGTTATGCCAAGCTGTAAATTTGTAATATGTGATACTACTAGTGCCGACAATATTTGTTGGAACTTATTTATGTGATATGATGCGATAAGGAGTGATTCTAATACTGAACAACAATGCTAGTCCCTATAATCTCATTTGAGAGTTTTCAAACCTCGAATTTGTCGCAAATTGAATTGCAAAATCCAATTAAATCAAAACGTCTATTTGTTTCTTGAATTTATCTATTTGTACAACAATTTGAGAAACAAACTAAAATGGCACTGTTAACAGTTCAATATTTTCACTAGAATTCACTAAATATATTACGTAGAATAATCGCCTCTTCACTGAAAATCAGATTCTACCTAAACCGTTTATGAAGAGTCATAATTCCGAGCCAGACAATGGCAAACAAACAACGTTTTTTTGACACTGAAAGAGCGCTTGAAAACTGTAAAAAGCGTGAAATGGCAAATTTACTCGCACAAAACGCGGATAGAGATTCAAAGAAGCAAAATTTTTTAAGTCCAATTTACAGGGTGGAAAGTTCATTATCATAATTTGAACATTTTTTTTTCTTTCAACATTTATTGAGACTCCGTGGGTTAATACGAATTAATTCTGAAATTGTACGACGTTGACTAATTTAATGTGGACTAGTTACGTCGCCCAACTTCGCTCGAATATTGTCAATTTTGAAGCAGATAAATTCTCAACATTGCCTCTTGGGGTAGTATCTCAATACTTACTAGAAGGCCCCAATCTTGAATTGTTAAACTTTGGTTAATAAATAAAGATATATTTAATATTATTATTTATTGACATTTCAAATTTATGTATATCTTTCTCTTGCCCTATCTCTCTTTAGCCTAGCGAAATCATCTTCTGATATTAAGTCTTCATTAAGTGCACATATTCCTATGGTCAAGGAAAACATCGTGAGGAAACCCATGTCTAATAGTTTTCAGCGAGAAAAAACGTATTTGGTATCTACCAACCGTGGTAGGCCAGCGTGGTAGACTATAAGATCTAGTATCAAGTACATTGAACAACTAGAAGTATCAAGTAGGTTGCCAAATTAAAAGCTAATTGTGTGTTTCTTTTCATAATTATTAAATTAATGTTTTAATATCACAAGCTGGACAAACAAACAAATGTATTATATATAGAGAAAGGACTGATACAGCACGGTTAACTTACATTTTTTCAGTTTTTACGACTTAAAATTACCAATTGGAATATTAGTGCCAGCACTTTCAGAAATTGATTTAATTTTCTTCTGACAAATCACATTTATTTCAACGCTAATTTAATGTCAGTTCAAGATATAATGGATATAAATTTTATGTCGTTGAAAGCGCTGGTTTTTATGAATTCTAGGAATAATTAATATTTGTTTCATTACTGTAAGAATTTTATTATTTCTTAAAATAGTATTTTTTAAGTTTCGGCTATTGGACTACCAAATTCACTGTGATGTAGGAATAATTTAAGTATTATTTGCATATTTCTAAATCAAAGATTTTAGTATTCTTTTGAAGTGTTCAGATCAAATATAATAATTTAAATACACTTATTTTTTTCCAGTATCGTTTATGAATATTCTCATGAAAGTATTCCATAAACTGTTTCAACTTTCAACAATGAGTTACTGAGTAAATCGACAACTTCTTAAGAAAATTAAAAGATACTTCTTCTTCTGTACGACATTTATATTATACTTCCACTTTAAACAATCTTGTAACATTAAGACAAAGAGAACGTATGAACAATGTTGGTAATAACATTTTTGCTTTGTTCCAGGTACAAACTTTCATCTCCGTATGAAAACGAGAAAACAATAGATTGCTACAAAAAGCTTTGATCTAAAGAGAAAATTGAGTATACTTCAAAGGAGTAATACGGTTTGATTGTCTGATGAAATAGCGTCATGCGCCTAGATAGAAATTGCGAGCAAAGTGCCTCGTAGGATTTTTTGCCATAATCGAATCTTTAAAGGAGCCATTTTTAGATTGTCTTGGGTTATGTGTCTGCTGGGACTGATTATTTTGAATGACATTGTGCGGTTAATGATGATTGAAATATTATGTTTATTTTGCTGGTGAGTACGTACTGTATTTGACAGCCTCCGTGGCGCAATTGGTTAAACGCCGGCTATGATACGTGAAGCTCGGGGTCGATCCCCACAACAAAACATATATTTGTGTGACTCACGAGTATTTGTCTCGGGTCTGGGTGTTTGTGAGACCGAACAGTCTTTCGTAGTTCATCACGACACTCCCTGATACACAACACTAGACTCGATCTTAGTGTGGGGTCAGGACTATGTATGCGACTGTCGGGTGTATTCATTTATTGTATTATTTATAGTACGTACCAAATGGTAAATGCTAAGCAATCTAATAGATTCTTCACCATATAACTTTATCGACACAATAATGTCGGCCTGTTAAGAATGGTAGGTAATCACTAATCACAGGTGGGTCTGTAAGATGATTTTTCTGTTTAAAAAACTTGTAGTGTTGTTGATTGAAAACTTCGCCATTTATACCTAAGCCTCACACATGCAATAATTAATTTATCTCAAAAAAATATTTTTCCCTCGAATCCTGCGTAACTGTTATCCTATATTCACAGGAGCAACGAATTGAAACTAACAGCATTGAACCAATTCTCTACATTCTAAATTCTATTACAGCGAACGGAAAAATACGTATGATAAAAATAAAATCGCGCAATAGCATACGTTTTACATAGAATTCTACTGCAACTGTGTTAGAATTTAATTTATTAAAAAATCCAAAAGTTGAAACTGCTATCGCTGTAGGCAGTGCGTAGAACGTCCTTCGAAAATCGTATTTTTAGTGGTGTAGTGTGGATAAAATAGAAAATAGGAATAAATGAAGATATTTATATATATTTAGATATTATTTTGTGTTTCGGATTGAAGGATATTGTAGCCAGAGTAACTACTGGACATATTGAGACTAAACATCTATATGTCTCAGGATGGCGAGCGCAGTGGAATGTCAAGCATTGCTTTGTAATTCAAGGTGTTGTTTGGTTTTACTACTGTTCATGAGCGGTCGCATCGCTTACCATCAGGCGAACGGCATGCTCGTCTCGTCATTAACAGCAATAAAAAAAATAAATTAATTGCTGTCAGATATTTTGGCTGGTATAGCCTTGTGCGAGCAAAATGGTAGAATGATATTAAAAATAAATACGACCTAACAGTATCAACCTAACCATTTTCATGTACCCAATAGTAGCAATGTCTAATGCGGGTTATTAGGCCAGAATGGTGGACTATACGGACTAACCGCTCTCAATCTTACTCTAGATTGTAGAGGAGATCCGTGCCTTGCAATGGGAGGTACTATATGGGCTGATACAGTAGATTGAACAGTGATATATAAAAAACACCACACTAAGATCGAGTCTTGTGTCGTGGGTAGCAGGAACTACGAGAGACTTATCGGTCTTACCAACACCCAGACCTGAAACAAATATTTGTGGTTCAGGCAAACATTACATATTACACCAAGTTGGAGGCTGTCAATATTAATAAGTAAAATTTCAATAGTTAGACAAATAACTTTTAGATAAGCGAAAGTCTAAATGAATTTCCTTCTTCCTCTTCGTAGATACTTCTTAAAGCCATCAACTGCCACTGCAAAATTACATATTTTAATGTCAAAGTCGATCTCGATTCAGTCCAAACTAGGTTATATTATATTACCCAATTTAGCGAGGCCTTTTGAAAAAACCCCTCTTGCATAATGCACGCCACTCTTCTACATTTGCATGCCTCAGGCGCTCGACTTAAATATATGTATGTATTTAAATACTAGCCGGTGGAAACGACTTTGCGCGCTGTATTGTGTAGTTATATATAGATATATTATAGGCCGGTTTGTTTAAGCTATCACTACATAGTACAAAACAAAGTCTCTTTCTCTGTCCCTATGATTCTCTGTCCCTATGTCCGTTTGTATGCTTAAATCTTTAAAACTACGCAACGGATTTTGATGCGGTTTTTTTTAATAGATAGAGTGATTCAAGAGGAAGTTTTATATGTATAATACGTACATATTATTGTACAGAAATCTATTTGTACCCGAGCGAAGCTGGGCTGGGCCGCTAGTATTTGATAAGAGGTAAAGATAAGTATCCTTACACCTCGATGCATTTCAATAAATATCGTTAATTATACAGGGTATATCAAGACTGCTACCGAAAACGAAGTCGGGTGGTAGTCTAAGCGACTTCAGACACAATGCAACAGAAAAAGTTGCAAAAAAAGCGACAATTTTTTTTTGTTATTTTTTTCCTATGGACATATTCGGGTGGTAAATGCATTTTTTATTAAAATAATAGTGTATATCCTTTTACTTATAAATACTCTAAGGTATAAAAGAGTTTAAATTATTATTTTAGCAAAAACTATGGATATACCACCCAAAAATGACGATATTTAAAAAATCATAAAAAATAATTGTCGCGTTTCTATGTGAAATTTTTAATTGCATTGTATTTGTAGCCACTAAAACTACCACCCGGCTTCGTTTTCGGTAGCAGTCTTGAGATACCCGGTATTTGATATGTTGTATGACGTAAAGAAGTAACTGTGTTTTTTCTTTAAATAAGAGAGAACTATTCAAGAATTTATTTCGGAATATAAAAAGTATAATTTCACTTGGGTCGGCAGTCATAAAGTAGTTAAGGCCCTTATAATTATATATAAAAAAAAATTTACTCACGTTTGCGCGAGGTAAGCGCCACGGTGGGCATTTAATAATTTCCGTTTTTTAATGAGTAGTCTTTTTAATTTTTCTCCATATAAACACCAAGCCCTTTATTTTTTGCCAATTGAACCCCTATTATCTACTCTAGGTTTATATTCCTATATTAAAACCTTTATAATCATATTCACCACATATATACCAAAATTTTATTGCAATCGGACAAATAGTTTCGCAACAGATGCGGAACAAACAAAAACATCCACTTATATATATATAGATCAAGAAACTAGGCGGCGTTCTTAAAAACTAGTTTGGCGTTTAAATATCAGTTTTTAACTTTGTTCAATGTCGGATGTAAATGTAATGGTCGGGTCTTGAGGAGTTTCGTTCTTGCGGATTTCCGCTTTTAAAGTGAGCAAAATCAGTTTGAGGTTCACCTAATTCTACCAAGTATTGTGGAATTGTATGTGTGGTTGGCATTAGCACGTAGAATTGAATAGAATAGGGGAGGAATATTAAGGACATCAAATATCTTATAATTTAACTTAGTTTTTTTAACATTCAGCGTTGACTTCATATTTTATATTTTAGTAACTCGTAAAATGAACTACACTTTAATTTAATGATATCGTATGCAAATTTTCTAAATATATTAACTGCATAACACCTTATAGAATACAATACATTTGTAACTATTAAGCCAGTTTAATAATGAATATGCTTTGGTTAAAGTGGAAAATTATATACGCATGTTACACACTGCAG
The DNA here is from genome assembly GCA_009982885.2 of Hyles vespertilio. Taxonomy (NCBI): domain Eukaryota; kingdom Metazoa; phylum Arthropoda; class Insecta; order Lepidoptera; family Sphingidae; genus Hyles; species Hyles vespertilio. The sequence goes on from CM042827.1 coordinate 11,518,635, forward strand.
ATTTGATTTGTAGTTAAACAGATAGACTTTATACTAATGTCAAAATGATTACCATTTGCTAAGTAGTAAAATATATAGATAGTATAGATATAGACCATAGTATAGATATGACCTCGATCCACGCTGGGGTAGAAAACTATATGAAAATTATAAAAAAATAGATTTTAATTGCTTAAACTACGCCAAAATGTCAAAGTAATCCCATCAATATTCATTAAACATAATCAAATTAAAACACCACTGAAATAACACAATATCTCGGAATAGGATTAACTTACCCACCATTTATGAGCTCCAAAAATAATAACAATCGGCCTTATTGGAATCGAAGTAATCTATACTAATATATAAAACTGAAGAGTATGTTTGTTTGTTTGTTTGTCACCTTTTAACTCAGGAACCGCTGATCCTATTTGAAAATTTCTTTCAGTGTTAGATAGTAAATTTATCGAGGGATGCTATAGGTTATATGTATATTATCGCGCTATGACCTATAGGAGGGAAGCATTAGTGAAAAATCTAGCAAATACGAAAAATTGAACATTTTGGCCGCCATTTTGAAATGTGTATCTGCACTCGGGCGGAGCTGGGTCGCTATATAGTATAAGCATTAAGATAAGTGGATTTAGGAGTATTTTTGTCTTCGAAGCTCGGATCACTTTTCCGACCCAATACGGTGATATCATACGGAAAATTTCGGCGAGATTTTGCTCTTAAGTAACGAAGGTTAAAATTATAGTTTTTGGTTGGATGAAAAAAGGAAATATGAATTAATTTTCTTTGGTCCTTTAAATTCCTAATTTTATAGAAAAGGCTGCTATATTAGTGCAATTAATTTTATTAAATTAGAAATAAACTTTTTAAAATGTATGGATTAGATGGTGATTTAATTTATAATATTTTATATTAAAAACTAGCGGCCCAACCCAGCTTCGCCTGGAGGCAGATATTTTTTTATTCCACTTCACACCAAATACTTACTTACTGGTGGTAGGTCTCTCATATGTGAAAGGCTGCCTGGGTGGGTACCACCGCAATGTCTATTTCTCCCGTCAAACAGCAGTTTAAATGCACTGTTGTGTTTCGGATTGAAGGACATTGTAGCCAGAGTAACTACTGGACATATTGAGACGTAACATCTTATGTCTCAGGATGGCGAGCGCAGTGGAATGCCAAGCATTGCTTTGTAACTCAAGGTGTTGTTTGGTTGTACTACTGTTCATGAGCGGTCGTATCGCTTACCATCAGGCAAACGGCATGCTCGTCTCACCATTCACTGCAATAAAAAAAAAAAAAAAAAAAAAATACGTGCTATTGTTTTATATAAGCTCTTGTACACCTAAACTTGACGTATCCTACGGTCCTGTTAATCCCGTCCCATCGCGCTTGTCCAGTCACTTCCCGATCCATCCCGTCCTTTGTCTACATTTTCCATCCCGTCTTATACCGTATAATTTACATTTCGTCCTATCAAATCTGTCAGCTATCCCAGTCCTCTCCCGTATCTCGTATTCTATTATATCCCATCTCTCCATATCCGAAAAGTATGCCTTGTACATTTTTGTCATTAAACACTTTAACGATTTTGATTCTCCATGAAATATTCCATCCTTTATTTCACCCCCACAATGCTGTTTTCCCAATAATATTGCACGCCATTACGTTTTGTTAGTAATAAAGAGTTGAAATATAAGTTTTCATAGAAATAACTTCAGTGGTTTCGATTTTCTTCGTCATAACATTTCAACCCTTTTTGACCCCCCTTTAGGTAAAATAAAGCCTACCTCACTCAGAGACGATATACATTTCTATCAGTGAATTATAGCGAAGGAAAGGCCAGTGTAAGAATTTCTGATAAAAGTGACATTCGATCCATGTTCGATCTTGAATAGAAGTATTAATAACTGAACATTATTGAATTTTTAATAATATTCAATATTGCCATAATTGTTTTTCGTTAATGCCAATTGTCACCGCATCGTACTCTTTTTTGCAAGTTATAACTGTCCAATATTTATGTAGCTTAATATATACTCCTTTGTTTACACAAAATAAATTTTTGAACGCATGCATAAATATTTGACAACCAATTTAAATGTCAACCACTTTTCATTACTGTCATTAATTTACATATTTAAAATCTAAAATACGCCATTAATCGAATACTGTGGATATATGTTGTCGATTCGAAACCTTTATTTAAATACGTTATTTAATTTGAGGGAAGAGTTTACCGTATCGACGGTATGAAAATTAAATGTTTGACAGTTACAAACCCATGAACATTTTGTATGGCAAAATGTTTTTTTCCTTTATTTTATACTTTCGTCAAATTAATCGAGATAAAAACTATCTCACCCAGTAAGTTGGAACAAATAACACATATCTACAAAATTTCATTATAATCAGTTGAGTGGTTTAGGAGCCCATTGAGGACAAACAACGTGACACGTGAATTATATATATTAAGATAAAGACATAAAAATTTCGATTATTTTATTAATTAACAAATAAATAATAATTATTTATTTATTATGAAAGGCAATTTCTTTACAATTGAATATAATGATAGATAAAACTAATATTTTAAAACAGTAAGAGCATTACAGCTCACAAATAAAATAAATTGCTTGCGGTCTTCATACTTAAGTAATTTATTTATTCTATTGAATTTGAAATTATCATTACCATCACGCAATTATTATTAAAAAAATAAACTGCTCTTGATGGTAACTCCATTGTTTTAAAAAAATGAATATCAAAAATAATTTTCTCACCATTACCATTAATTCTAGCAAGCAATTTACTTTAACCCTTACAATATCACACCTAATTTAATATTAAAGTGAACCTAAATAGCTCCTGTCACCTAATCAAGTGAATTTTGTCGCCTCGAGACCTTTGCAAAGGACCCTTAATGTCTTGCTCAGAGTTTTCAGTAGGCAAATTAGCAGCGTAGTGTTTTGGTTGTAGATGGCGTTAGTGGAATGGGGCTCGAAAAGATGTGATTGTAGTTACGAATAAGAGATGGCGCTGTGAAATTTAAAATTAGAAATAATTAGTGATGTTTAAATGTTCCCCACATAACAGCGTTAGCTAAAAAGCTGAGTGCTGCAGTTTTTGCAGTGGGCAAGATTCACCAATTGACTGACATTGATACAGCTCGATTGGTCTATTTTGCTTACTTTCATAGCCTAATGAGTTACGGAATTTTGTTGTGGGGTGGTGCTGCTGACATTAATACCATCTTTCTTCTTCAAAAACGAGCCATAAGATCTATTTATTCGTTAGGCTCCAGACAATCTCTGAGAGAAAAATTTAAAGAAATTAATGACAGTAGCATCAGAATTTATATTCGCTAATTTAATGTATGTCCATAAGAATATAGAACAATTTCAAAAGGTTAGCGATATTCATGACAGAAATACTAGAAATAGAAATAATCTAGTCAGCCATAAGACCAGGCTCCAGAAAATTAGCAAATCTTTTAAGGGTTACTGTATACATTTCTATAATAAAGTTCCCACTCACATAAAAGTCTTAACTATAAATAAATTTAAATCTAATATTAAACGACAATTGTGTAATAAAGCATATTATAAAATTTCAGAATACTTAGAAGATAGGCGTGGAAATAAAACATAATATAAGTCCCCGAACCGGATGTGTGTGTACTCTGTTAAATATAATTAAAATAATTATCCCACTTGTGTCACCATATACTCCATCGGTTGAGGTACTTAGTACCTAAACCAATGGAGTATAGTTGTAGGCAATTTGAGTACGTCATGCTCGCTTAAAGGTCTGTGCTTGCGGCGGCGTTGTGTGCCGGGTCGGTCACTTCCCTATAACACGGTTGAGGAGACCGATGGCTGGCACATGGGTCATACTCGTGAACGGGTGCTGCTTGTGTAGACTGGTCTGCTCAATTTGCTTATAATGATAATATTAATTACTTTGTTTTTTTTTTTTTATTTCATTTATTGCCTTTCATTGCTTTTGCTCAACAGTGTATACCGATTCCGCGGTCAGGGCGACCACACTTAACTCAGCCGTACAATATAATTATTATTATGAATAATTTATGAACTGCTCTGAATTTGAACTCCTGTATGATCACTGTATTGTAAACTTATTTTGAAAAGAGCAACGCTAGAGTTTCTTGCCCGTTCTTCTCTGGCGCAAACAGCCTTGTGAACTGGGTGGTAGTGGAAAAAAAAATGACTGAAACTAAATAGTGTATGACATTTTATGGATTCAATAAATATTTTCATTTTCATTTTCATTTTTCAATGCTAAAATTTTGTAAATAAAAATTGGTTATCGAAGTGTGAAAACGAATACTTTCAGACTTTAGTTCTTAAATAAAGTAGATAAGAAATATATTTATTCTGTATATGCGGCTCTTAAGAATAGTAGATTAATTTTTATTAATCTTATACCTTCCAAAAGAACTTGACCATCAATACAAAAATAATTTTAATAATCCCATTGGTAGTTCCATAGTTTAGCGCGTCCAAATAAACCATTTGGTTTAATTTATTAGTATATATTTAATTAAGTATATTATAAATCAGTCAGTAAATTTTTACTCACTTTTTCCACCCTTATATATTTTAATAATAATATTTGAGCTCATAAAACCTACTCTCCAACGAAGTAATGTGCAGGCGGTTTTTAATAATGAAGGCTTTAATAATTTTGTTAATATATTCTGGATGAAATATTATGCCTTTTAGGACCATTGATGTCTGAATATTTGAGGGCAATGTTCGTGTAAATGCAGAATTTCTGTATGATAATTTTCCCATTACATTTTTTCGGTTATTGCACTCTGGACGTTTGGCTGGAGTTAAAATTTAAAATTATTTATGATATTACATTGGTGATATTAAATGGGTTCTTATAAGTTTTTAGAAACGATTTTCAGTTAAAGTTATTTTATTAATGACAGTCTTATTTGGTTATTATTGAAGTTATAAGTGAATTCATGCTAAAAAATCTTCAATTATTATTGTATCGATTATACTTTGATGAAACAAAATTTATATAAAAATATAATTACATAGATTTTCAAGATTCATGATTCATAGTTTGCCACTATTTATTCATATTCCCGAAGCCCTCCAAATCTAACTGTAATAACGGTATTAATCGTTAAACATAAAAATATCCATTGTAATTCAAAATCAGCCACAAATTACCCTTCACACCGCTACTTAATAAAATTGAAATTAACTGCACAGTATATAAAGCGTTGGGTTTTTGCGTCTCGACTGCTCAACTTCTGGAAATTAAGCGCTCAGCTACTGCTGTCAGCGACAAGGAAAAATTCGGGACTCGATTCCCGTCGATCGTGTATGCATTTTTGTTTGAGATGGGATGTGTTGGGGAATTTTGGGGAGCGGTAGGGAGTTTGGAGTATGGATTGAATTTTGATTTAGTGGTTAAAATGTTTGGAATTGATTTTTTTGTAGATCATGTAGCCTGGCACGTTATTTTGATTTATTTTGGTAATAATCGTATTTTCTTGAAAATTTATATGATATGAAGATTTATGGGAGTGCGTATTTTAAACAGTAACTGTGAAATAATGAGCCAACGTTAAAATTGTCTGCACTATTATTTAAAAAAAGACATAATTCGAATTGATAACCTTCTCCTTTTTTTAAGGCCAGAACACTTGTGTATTATATATAAAATTACCAGTATACCTAGTCAGGTCATAAATTCTGTCACATGTTTAATATAAAATAATTGAAACAAGTTTATTCATTATGTAACCATTTATATACCAAAATGAACTTAACAAAACATAGATGCTTATGACACTAAAGTTTATTCAAAATGACCTCCGTGATTTTGAATACAGGCCTTCAATCTGCGCGGCCAGTTGTCTGTCGCAGCACGAACGAGGTCCATGTCAATATCGGCGGCTGCCTTAATCAAGGATGTCTTGAGTGACTCCAAATTGGGATGAGGCTTTGAGAACTCCTTTTCCTCCAAGTGTTGCCATATCTTGTAATCTAATGGATTCAAATCTGGACTGGAGGAGCGCCAGTCTTCGTGCCGGATGAAGTCGATTTCACGCGCCGCCAGCCAGTCTTGTGTGCTCTTCGCTCTATGAGCTGGTGCCGAATCTTGTTGGAATACCCAATGCCTGTTATTGAACATGGTATGAGAAACAGGTTCCACAAGGTTCGTCAGGACTGTATTTTGATACACAACTGCATTCGTTTTTACACCTTTCTCACAAAAATGTACCTCTGTTAAGCCGCAATAAGAAACTCCCATACCATGAGCGAGTATGGAAAATGACCTCGTTGGACACGCGGAATACGGTTGCTCGTTTCTTCACTACTGTGTGCGTACACCTTATCATTTTGTTTGTTGTAGCTCTCTTCTACGGTAATCATTTTTTCATCTGAAAAAAGAATTTCCCGAAATTTTTTTTCCCGCGTACCGCTTCAACAAAGCGCGGCATCTCTTCAGTCTCAGGTCCATTAGACGAGCATTCAAACGATGTCCTGTTTTTCTTCGATATGCCCGAAGCCCTAAGTCTTCATTTAATACCCTTTTCACCGTGGTTCTGCTTTACCCCATCTGAAGGACCAACAGTTTCTGCTTACGTTTGGGATTTCTTTGAATTCGCGCCTTCACAGCTTTTATCACTGCTGGAGTCGTAACAGACCGAGGGTGACCACTTCTTGACCTGTCATCTACACTAGAGTCTTCATTGTATCGTTTGAGGGTACGATAAACGAATCTTTTAGTTATATTCAAATTTTCAGTATGTCAAAAATTTGAATTTGCGCGTAACCGCAACGATGCAACGCAATAACTGCAACACGGTCTTTAAGCGTCCACTCCATATTTAAAAATGAGTAAAATTCTAAAAAGTACACATTTTTATTTTCATGAACAATTCGAAATTCGAATTCAATAAACTGTTTTGTGGCCAGCATTCTAAAAGAAAAGTTTTTACTGTGTGACAATACTTATGACCTGACTGTGTATATAGCGTTGAGTTTTACTTTTTACTTCTCAACTGCTCAGTCTCTGTTGGAATTAAGCGCCCATTTACTGCTGTCACAGACAGGGAAAAATCCAGACTCGTTGCGTCGATCGTATATGCATTTTTGTTTGAGATGAAATGTGTTGAGGAATGGTGGCGATTTGTAATACAAGGAATTGGATGTTGGTTTAGCGGGTCGTCTAGAACGGTGTTTTAGTTTTTCTTAGTGAGTTCCAGTGTTATTCGTTACTTAGATTTTTTTAAGAGACGATTTTTTGGTAGACTTGGGAGCTGTTTTTAAAATCATGAGCTATATTGAAAAGAATCTTAATATTAGTCACTGCTGATGTTACTTAAGCGTTACTTCAAGATATATAAATTTAAAAATTCTCCAACAAAATATAAAAAATCTAAAACATTTTTGTAACCATTAACTTTCCACTCCTAAATACCTCCACATATCTTCAAACAAAGCGTATCACTCTCCCCCTCCCCCCCCCCCTAGTCTCATGAAAGCAAGTCAAAACCCTTTGTATTCCGATGAAATCCATGTACAACTTTAATCTACACGTGGAAAATTCACTTCACTTCATAACCCTGGGGGGAGGGGGAGTAGAGGGTTAGGGGGGAGGGGGGACTCGCGGCGCGTGTACAAGGATTAAAACTGCATAATCCGCGCGCTTGGTTTAACGGATTACGTTTCGAATACACACAAGCATCAACATTGTTGAGTCGGAGTACTGAAGACGCTGGATGAGACTTTCTTGAAGGTTTTGCGGTACTGTGTACTGGTTTGAGAGGCTGCCTGGGTGGTTAATACCGCAGTGGTGATTTCTCCCGCTAAGCTGCTGTGTAAATGCATTGTTTCGGACATTGTAGCCAGAGTAACTACTAGACATGTTGAGACTTAACATGTTATGTGCGATGGCGAGCGCAGTGGAATGCCAAACATTGCATTGGAATTCCAGGTTTTGTTTGGTTTTGCTACTGTTCATGGGTGCTCGTCTTGCCATTCATTGCAATAAAACAAGACTTTGAATCACAAAGTAATAATTGGCATTCCACTGCGCTCGTCATTCAGCGACATAAAATGTAGTGTCAACATGTCCAATAGTTGCTCTGGCTACAATGTCCTTCAATTTAAAACACAACAGTGCATTTACACAATTGTTTGGCGGTTGATATAGACATTGCGATGGTGATAGATGCTTGGTTGTATGTAATTATCCTGACGAAAAAGTAAATACAAAGCAGTTAATGGTATATAGTATGTGACGCGGTCTCAAAGTAATATCGAGTCACGGCACAGTAATGTGATCTCTCATTTCGACCTAATTATGACAACCCTCGTAATAGCTTTCACATAATCACGACCCCATTTCATCAACATTAATAATTAGGTTCATCACGTTATCTGTTTATATTGTAATTAAATGCTTATTAGCCAATTCCATCGGAACAACCCGATCAACCCAAATACCAATCGAACAACTTCAAAACAATCGCCATTAGAACACAATTAAAAGCATCGACCGCAATGCGCCGCGGCGCCGACCGCAAGCAGGTCTCTTCACAACGCTGTAATTCCGCGCATCGACGTCAAGTACCCAAGTCTGTTCGCCTATAGATTTATTAAATTTCAGACACTTACTCTCGGCTTTGTTGGCCCAACTCCCCCGGTTTATGTTCTGGTAATAAACTAACTTTTCAGCATAAAACATGCTTTATACAACAAGCTCCGAGTCAGACATAAAAGAGTCTACGCAACTCAAACTACAGCCGTCGGCACGCTCGAGAGCGCCCGTCTGCGCCACTTTACATAACTCTACTGCGCGAATATTTAGACAAGATCCTCTATCGTACCAGCACTCGGCTGTACGCACTGACACAAAGCCGCATAGAGCGCTCGTCTACTGCACCACACGCGACAGCACTCGGCTGTACGCGCCGGTGACACAGCGCCACACAGAGCGCTCGTCTACTGCACCACCCGCGACAGCACTCGGCTGTACGCGCCGGTGACACAGCGCCACACAGAGCGCTCATCTACTGCACCACACGCGACAGCACTCGGCTGTACGCGCCGGTGACACAGCGCCACACAGAGCGCTCGTCTACTGCACCACACGCGACAGCACCCGGCTGTACGCGCCAGTGACACAGCGCCACACAGAGCGCTCGTCTACTGCACCACACGCGACAGCACTCGGCTGTACGCGCCGGTGATACAGCGCCACACAGAGCGCTCGTCTACTGCACCACACGCGACAGCACTCGGCTGTACGCGCCGGTGACACAGCGCCACACAGAGCGCTCGTCTACTGCACCACACGCGACAGCACTCGGCTGTACGCGCCGGTGACACAGCGCCACACAGAGCGCTCGTCTACTGCACCATACGCGACAGCACTCGGCTGTACGCGCCGGTGACACAGCGCCACACATAGCGCTCGTCTACTGCACCACACGCGACAGCACTATAATCGGTTACACAAAGCGCCAGTCTGCTGCAACTAATTCAACAACGGCCGATGACAATGCCTCAGTGCGCCGCAGATTTAATCTAGCAACAAGAGACTAAATCGTCGCCGTCCAATAAAGCTCTGTTGCAGCCCAGTAATGGGCCGCTGGGCCATTTTCGCGGAAATTGCCTCTATCTCGACTAGTCCACTTACATACATTACCGCGCGATCGATACAGGTCAACTGTTGACCCAGTGCCGGCTTGCATACGTAATCGCCGGGCTTGCTTTATTTTACTTAAAATATGGAGAGATCATAGCGAGCTCGAGATGTTATTTGCTGACCGAGTTAGGAGCTACTTGTGATGCTTGTGACGTGAGGAGGTGAATAAAAATGAGCTTCATGTGGAGCGATTTTCGTCGTGAAAATCGTTGTGGTGATAGGTACGAGACTCGAGAGTCGTGTACTATACGTTGAAGACCAAGTTTTATGTTCGGGATATAAAAGATTTTATAACAAATCCTTGGATGTTTTAGTTTAAAGTTGGACGACTGGTGATATTTTTATTTTGTGTGGAACATAAAAACATTTATCAATGACTAATTCTTTAGGCTTTGCGAAGTTTTCGTTTGTGAATTTTTAACAAAGCATCACCGAAACATAAGTTCTGTTTTGGTCATGTAACATTACAAAGGCACTGTATTTCAATTCTACATTATATTTTTATATTCATTTTCCTAGTAAAAGGTGTGGATTTAAAAAATAAATAAATGTTGTACAATGTTGAAAACAAATAAAAAGCGGGATATTTATATTTACTCATGAAAAAATAAATCGTGTTCTCCTAATTTATTTATTTATTATTTATTATTTAAAGCTTTATTGTACACCAGTAAATAAAAGGAAATAACATTAACACAATTTAACAAGCAAGAAAAGAGTACAATGGCGGTCTTATCGCTCGAGGCGATCTCTTCCAGACAACCAACCATAGGATGGATAAAATAGAGACAACTATGGGGTATTGTGAGGTGTACGTGATGTCAAAGGATAATATATCTAAATACATAATATATGTAATAAAAATGATATAATAAACTAAAGAAACACATTCATACAACATGCATAAAAAATAGATACATATACATATGAATAAAATAAATATGTATCCACATCAAAAAAAAATTAATAATCCTAATTTTTTCGCGTGTGTGTATAATAAACAACTTAATTATATTATAAAGAAGCTTTGATATTTAATAAAAAACGATGTCTGTTTGTAACGCCAAGTTGTAATTATCAAAGGGTTTATTATTATGTTATATTTTATTTTGTAATCCACATGACATACATATTTCGTGTGGATGGGCTTAGAATTTGAAACGTGACAGAGTTTACTAATTATCTGTGATTATGATAATTTATATTATAATATATTATTTTATTTATTAGCGTGGTGGCCTGTTGGTAAACGGACTAGACGCGGCTGCCAACATGTTCACGGTGGTCGCGGGTTCGAATCCCAGGGCACACCTACTTTTCGGAGTCATGTGTGTATTGATAGTCAATCACCACGCACTAAAACGGTGAAGGAAAACATCTTGAGGAAACCTGCATACCACAGCGATTTATAAAAAAATCTATGGTATGTAAGTCCGCCAACACGCACTAGGCCAGCGTGGTGGACTATATGGCCTAACCACTCTCAATCGTACTCTCGATTGTGGAGTAGGCCCGTGCCCTGCAGTGGGGCGTATATGGGCTGATACTGACTGATATTATTTTAATGACAGCTTCCGTGGCGTGTTGGTTAGACACCGGCTGTGAAAAGCCAGGCCGCGGGTTTGATCCCCGCACCGGAACAAGTATCTGTGTGAACCACAGGTATTACTTTCTGGGCCGGGTGTTTGTGAGACCGAAAAGTCTCTCGTAGTTCCTGATACCCACGACACAAGACTCGATCTTTGAGTGGGGTCAGGACTATGTATGTGACTGTTGGCAATATTTATTTTCATTCTAATTAAATGCAGTATCAGTTACGCAGTAAGATAAGACGCTAAGTGAAACTGCTAAATATTATATCCTCGTCCCGAGATAACCCTGAAACAAACAATTGCTTACAGTTACGTCTTTCTAATGAAACGGTTTACAATTTTATTTAATGTAAAACTACGTATTAAAACGCAAACATAATAATTGAATGTTTACACAAATCATCGCTATTTTTTTAACATATTTAGTTGTATCTTAAGTAATACTGCCATCTGGATTCGTTTGCGGTCGCAGTCTGGGTACCTGATGTATGACTGTGGGAATAGTTCCGTCTGGGGTCAAATCAAATATATAGTCTTAGGAGTCTGCGATATATTTCTTCTTATTTAAAGTAAGTCTTTACTGCATACGTCTTCCGTCCTTCCTCGTCTTCCAGACCGTTCTCTATTATTCCGTCCTTTCGTATTTCAAATCTTAATCATTCATCCTCTAACTCTTTCCATCTTAAATACTTTTATTCGTCATCTCTTTCACACAAACCACGTTCCATACCAGTCATTCGCCTAACTTATCTTTCTTCAAAACATATAAATCCTACATAACTATACGTATTCGTTTCAGGTGTTCGTTTTCTGGATTCCAACAAATCCATTCCATCAAGTGTCAATTTCTATTACCCATAAGACAGGACTTGCGTCTAAGTGTTGGAGCTTTTGTTTGTCAATGAACTTGTGCGTAATAATAATTATAATAATGCTACGCTTACAATACAATTACAGTTCTCTTTTATATTGTCCCACTGCATGTCACGGGCCTGCTTTACAATCGAGAGTACGATTGAGTCTGGTTAGGCCATGTAGTGCACCACACTGGCTCAGTGTGGGATGGCGGTTGTTTTAATGTATTATTTAATTATTTTTGCACAAAAAAACACTGTCACTTGTATATCCTAAAAATCCACTCATACTTAACCGAAAAAATGGATAAAATAAAATACCTAACCTACTAAGCTAGACAAAATCATGTTAAATCAAACAAAAAAACAATCTTTATTCTTATCACGTCTCCTTAAAAGGAATATATTTAAAACAGCCACGCATGTTTGTCACGCGTCGCAAACACGCTAACACGTTGTAGAACATTGCATAATGTGTTATGACGTGACAATTGTATTACAACGGGCTGGGTAACTGTTACATTGTATTTATAAACAAAAATCATGGAAACAACATTGTGTGGAATGTATCAGTCCATAATAACTTATACTCAAAAAAGAGTTCGAATGACAGGGCTTAGGCCAAAATGAAGTCAGTAAATCAAATAAAATGAAAGGTATTCAATGAAACAGTAATTTTTAGGTTTGTTTTTTTAAATCGTATTTTGCCGACGATGCATATATCCCAAAATTATCGCAATGAAATATGATAGTAAGTGAGCGGTTCAAATAATCAACCGTTGAGAAACATTGAAACATGTCACTAATTTGCCGGCCTATTCAAACTGACACTGAAATTGGCCCCGATTCGAAATAACGTGTGTGACTATAGCGTAACATCATGTATTTTATCAAGGAATCTTTTTAAACTTAAAAATAATCGGTTTAAAACAGTCACGTGTTTGTAACGCGCGGTGAAAACGTTGTAGCACGTACAGTTACATTGCTGAATGTGTTATGACGTGACAATTGTATTACAGCGAGCTGTTACTGTTTTAGATTGCATTTTAAAACTTTTTTGTGTTTGTACGGAATGTGTGGTTTTTATATTGGCGTGGTATAGTCATAGCTAGCATGGAATGTAGTTTAGTGCATCCAACGTAGAGAAGTAGTCACAAAATCAGAAATGCGCGCCACATTTCTTTGTTGCATAGTTCTAACAAACGAGCAAGCAGATCACCTGATGTGAAGTGATGTCCATGAACAACCCTCACGTTTGGATTATGTATGCGCTTCTTACCGGCCTATCAGGTGGGGGTGGGAAGATAGGACGATGGGAAGAGGGGATATTAGGAATCGTGCAATCTCACTCTCAGAACGAAACGCAACAGCACAAAGCTCTTATGGAAAAAGATGATAGGATTCCGCTTTTCTGTGTATATATAATAATCACTATCCAATCAGCTACGAATATATTACTATTAGTAAGCATTATACAGAAAAGCTAATTCGCAGCTCAGGCAGTGTCCATTTCTTATTAGGGAATAAATTAAACAAACAATGAATTAATTATTTAAGAATGTATGAGATAGCATGTAACATGAGATCAATTGGTATTTATTGGCAATGCGATAAATGGTAATACTACCATTTCATATTATGTTGGGACCCAAAAAAAAAAACGATTTATGGTGTGACTCGCCCTATGAAAATACAGGCATACAATAAAATATTTTTACTAACAAACCAGTTTTCTAGTTACATTTGCTGCATTTAAATGAAGTGCACTATATGGTCTAACCCCTCTCAATCGTACTCTCGATTTACGGCCGATGCCAATAATCAATCGAAAAAATTGGATTGACGTCAATCTGGATTGTTTTCTACTTTTCGATTGGTCTCTTGTCATGTTGCCATAGTTTTTTCACTACAGAGATTGATTTTTGGCAATATAGTATCAGAAAAAAGATTGAGCTGTCCATCTAAAACAGCAAATTTTGGATTGGGATTGTTTATTGGCAGCGGCTGTAAGAGACAGCCCGTGCTCTGCAGTGGGAAGTACATGGGCTGACATTTTACAGTAAATGAAGTTATGAAACTCACACATTAAATCCCAGCTTACCGTTAAAGTTTTGTGTAAACTTGTAAGCTATAATTAGTACTTCCAGGAACACATCAGCGTGCACAAAGTGAATGATATGAGCGTATAGGACATGTGAAATATGCATAATGCTCAATGAGATATAACGTGCTTTTAACTAGGATATTATGGATACACGATGGTGGAATACTCGGCAGACATGCAAATATGAATATAAGAATGCAATATTCTAAATATATCTATAAATACATATTATATCTCTAAATATATCTATAAATAAAATGAACATTATGGCTTCCTCCTCACTCCTAAATTGTTGCCGTGCCCAACAGGGTCCAAATTGTACCTTTTTATAAAATTGTAACATCTTTATAACATGTGGTGTGCAATAAATATATTGAGCATTGAGTATGTCGCTTTTGGTTTTATGGTATGTATTCACCCAGGTGATATCACCCAGGCGATCAAAGTGGAATAGATCATGTATCGATCGGGCACATTAAAACCAGCTTCTACAAAGTTGATATTTTTTTATTGCCTAGGTTTGGTAAACGAGCAAACAGGCTTCTGATGGTAAGTGAATATGCCGCCACAAAAAAAAATATAATTATGATATTGCTCAGTGCTCCAAAGTATTTGCCTACCTCAATGGGTTGGGCGTGGGTTTATACTCGTATGTATATATATATATTATGTGTATTTTTATCTAAACATAGCGTTTTTTCATGTATATTTTCGGCTTTATTTATAAACAATTTTTGAAACCTATGAGTTGTAGAATATTTCATTCCTTTCAAATTACTTTTGTATTCAGTTTGAACAAAGAAGACAACTTTGATAATTAAAATAGGCGATAACTTTATTTGAGAAATTTTTATTTGCATTCTATTTATAGTCACTAAAACTACCACCCAGCTTCTTTTTCGGTCGCAGTCTTGATATACCCTGTGTAAAAGTATTAAATGTCATTTGTACCCTTTTATTTTTGAAATCTTTTTCCATTTGGTTCTTAAGAATACCAGTAAACATAGCCCTCTCAGAATATTCATAGCTATTAGAAGCGACATGCCTGCTGTAATTTTTATTATCTCTGTCCACCTTGTGAACGTTCGAGGCTGCCTCTCAAATATTTGTTACCTATCAATGACAATTGACAGCCTCCGTGGCGCAGTTGGTTAGACGCCGCCTGTGAAACAAGAGGCCGCGGGTTCGATCCCCGCACCGAGAGAAATGTTTCTGCGGCCCACAAATATTTCTTCCGGGTCTGGGTGTTTGTGAGACCGAAAAGTCTCTCATAGTTCCTGATACCCACGACACAAGACTCGATCTTAGTGTGGGGTCAGGACTATGTATGTGACTATTGGGTGTTATTTTATTTATTTTATAATGATAGTTTGATATTTGTCTAGTTTTAGAATTCCCGACCACTGGTCTGACGGGGCTTAACGATTGCTGCCATTGCAAATTCCGACTAGTACGGACGGCTTTCCGTATGTCTGAAGTATGGTATCGATATTTTTGGTCCTTTATCCTAAATGTGTGAAAATGTGTATGCATATTGAAACAAAAGTCCGCCCCGTGACCACGAAAGCTGTAAAGTAATCGAAACGTCGGGAACTCAAAAAAAAAAAATTAAACCAAATCTGCTATAAAAATCCGCAAATAATAGTTTTATTTCAATGTGTAACATTCGCGTAAGTCTAAAAATACATAATGAGTATGCACTTATCGTGAAATTCGTGAGACATAAATATGTGAAAATTGGAAAAAATATGGTTTTATTTTTTTCGAAGTTAGTAAATAAATTCGCTTATAGTTGTGCCGTGGTGATGTCTCACAGAAGATCTACGTGAAGCAACATATTGGCTGTCGCGTTTATTTCAGTGAGTGAGATTGCAGGATTTCTAATACCCCTTTCCTTACCATCCTTTTGCCTTCCCGATCTCCTCTCCCAACCGAATGTGTCAAAGAGCTTGTGTAATATCCTATATATATAAAACTATTAACCATCAACCACCCACTCAAACAACACAATAAATTGCAATCAAAACTCAACAATTCCACTTGTCCATCTTAAAAATAAATTATTCCATCCGATTTACATGTGAAATTTTAGGCCCGTACAAGCTCTCAAACTACAGTACACTCGAACCCTTAACTATTAGTCCGAACTGTCAGTCACCGGCTGAGCTTTTAACATTAATTGAGCTTGCGACGCGACGTGTTCAATTGCACGAGCTTTTTTTGAAACTACAGGCTATGGCGTGACAGGTTACAAGAGCTTTTAAATGGATGTTTAGATGGCAAATGATAGGTGTTTGTGATTTTTGAGTAGGGTATTTTGAAGTATATGTAATTTGCTGTACAACATTTGTGGAGAATCGTCTAGACTTGTTTGATGGAAGTAGTAAAGTGGAGTGTAAAGAAAGAGAGTAGAGAAGAGAGAGGAGAGTAAAGAAGTGGGTACAACCATAATACAACAGAAATTTAATGATAATATTGTGCTTGTTAGTAATTTTGAGTGATAATAAGCTCTCTTCGTGAGGTAAAAACATAAATATTAAAGATGAAAATATCTAGTATTTGACGATTTAAAAAAAGTTTTCGTTACACTGCGTGCTGACATGAAATAAAAATCTAAAAAACAGAAAGACTAAATCGGATCTAAACATTTAGCATCCAATTCTGCAATATATTTAGGAATCAGAAACACCGCCTGACAGGTTAAGCTCCGAACAAACGTAAAACAATACAAAACACTGGCTACATTTAATGGACTGCTGTAGTCTGTCAGCGTTACGGACGAGAGCATGAAAATAGGGTCTGGCTGAAACATTCGGACTTCGGGTTCGGCCTCCTTCGGCTAAAAGAGTGACCTTCGGCTTTGGCAGAAAGTTGCTGAAATTTCTGAATGTAAAGAATATGTTCATGCTTTTTTCTGCAATAACATTATAATTGTGTTATTTAGAAGTGTAATCTTTTACGAGTAATTAATTTCAACTGCTAGAGACTATATTTTTTTTACGTTCACCCAAGTTCGGAGATATTAAACCTTTGGGTTCTTATTTTTTGTTGCTTTGATGCAAGCTATAGGACTGTTAATGGACAGTGGCAAAACCAAAGGACACCTACAGCAAAGATTCCAAAAAGCAAAAGAAAGGCATTCCACTGCTCACGCCATCCTGAGACTTAAGATGCTAAGGCTCACTACGTCCAGTAGTTACTCTGGCTACAACATCCTTCACACTGAAACACAATATTGCATTTACACTGCTGTTTGGCGGGAGAAATAGACATTGCGGTGGTACCTACCCAGGCAACCTCTAACATATGGGAGACATACCAGCGGTATTTGGCCGAAGGTTATCTCGAAAGCTATCCAATCGGCTTCAATTTCGGCCAGAAATTCAACCAGGACACTAAATAAAAGTTCAAGTTGCAGTCTCCACGTACGGAAACGTCAAACTGTTATTTTGGTCCGCGGTCGGGCATATGGAAGTTGTGACGTCACAGCCACGATGACGTGTTGTTCCCCTCTTTTATTTATACTGTTGGCAGATTATTTGATCAAATGTTTGGAGTTTCTGTTTGATTTTATCCGGTTTGGTAGTACAAAGTTTTGGTTTTCATTTTTAGAACTGATGTTAGTTCAGGTGTCAGAATGTTTTATGGGAACGACAAAATAACTGCCTGTTGGTAAATTCTATTCAATTTATATTGAGTTTTTGTTGATGAGAAGTTTTCATCCCTCAGCGAGACACTTTTAGTGCTCTCGCTGAATTGGACTGTATATAGGCTGAATCTGAAAAGTAAGACATTTGAATATTAACAACCCAATCTGCACCACATCAATCTCATACAGAAGTATAGGCTTTATTTCTAATATCAATGACCTAGACAAGTCTTGGAGTTAATTAAAAAAATGAAAATCAAATAAATTAAAAAATATGCAAATCTATTCAAAACAATGGTCCACTATAAAATATTACTAACACTATTTGTGACAGCCATAAATTCAAAACAAATCCTCAATTTGCTTTAAAAACAACAATATGAAAACAAGTTCATCAAATCTTGCACTTAATAATAGATCGTATATCGTACAAAAACATCTGCCAGTCTCCTCTCACCAATTTTATTGCAATATCGTGCTCGGACAACATATCTTTAAAACACGTTCAAAATACGTTAAAAATACTGTAATATGAAAACAAGTCCATCAAACCACAATATTAATAAAAATACACTCATAATATATCAAACAGAACCAGTCCCCAGTCTCCCCCAGTATCATGCTCGGACATCATATGAGACGCAATCTTTGTGAAAAATCACCCTCTCTACGAAATCGTCGCTGGAAGTGGCGATTTGTCGACTTTTTTGTCGCGTGTCGTGTCGGGGAGAGCGGGGTGGACCGAGTGCCGCCATAAATAACGCCAAATGGGTGCCAGGGTGTGGGAAATTTGCTATTTGAAATGTTTGAAGAGCTGTAGTGGATAGGGGACTATTTTATGCAGTAATGGTTGG
Organism: Hyles vespertilio; assembly: GCA_009982885.2. NCBI lineage: Eukaryota > Metazoa > Arthropoda > Insecta > Lepidoptera > Sphingidae > Hyles > Hyles vespertilio. Next base: position 11,537,387 of record CM042827.1, read on the forward strand.
CGAATTTGTACCACTGTGATTCAGTGTAATGTGGGTTAAGGGATTTTGTGCTAGTTGGGATTTAATTTGATTTATACAAGGTGTTATTATAGTGTAGGGGACTGATGATAAGCTGTATTCTACTGATACAGCAGTTGAGGCCTGACATTATGTAGTCATGTGTGGATAGCTCATTACCTCATACTTGTAACGGTAAATGAAAACATAGGAAAAGATACTGTATGCCATAGAGACCCTAACAAAAATTTTGTGGCCTAATTAAAAATACATAGTAATAAATCGCAAATCTTATAAGTTGTCGCAAAAGGACACACTCATTAATAAACACATTTCAAGACAAATCGTTGTGTGTAAACACACCCTTAAAGGTCGGCGATCAAAATCAACTGCGATACGTGTACTCAGCGCGAAAACGCACGTCAGGGATCGTAAATTATGTTTAGCTACACCCTGTATATTATGCAAATGAGCAAAGGGTTAAGCGGCGCTAGTATGTTTTAAGTTTCAAGTAGTTGCTAAGTTTGCTGTTAGCGTTAGCTGGGCTAACTTATAGGATCGAGTTGTACGGCAACATAAATTGTGTTTGGCGACATCTAGCGGATTATCGAAGTACTGTTAAAGGGGTAATTACGTGTTAAATCCACGTTGAAGTTTTCTTGACGCCACTTGAAAATGTTGAGTGATATTTCTCGTCTGGAAGCTGAATTAGTCGATGGCTGCATGCTCGTATCTGCTTGGTTTATTTCGGTTTAAAAGGGACGTATTTTACTAAATTCTCTTTAGAAATTAAAATCCATTTTTCGTTTGTGATTATTTTCCTCTCTTCAGCTAAGCGGGGTACCTGAAATATCGTCTAAAACTGCTTTCTATAAATGACGCTTTGCCAAGTTTCGCGAGCGTTCATTTGTCGTCATTTTTTCAGGGAACGAAATTCCGTCTTTTAAACTGAAAAATGCTGAGCTGTGCTATTTTCGTGTTTATTCTTTGTTAGGGTGTCGATGACGGGATGTTTATTTTGTTTATAGAACCAAATGATCGGAGTGGACTTTCGGGCCCATAGATATTAAACCGGGATGGACTTAGATTTTTCATCGTCTGGACTCTGTCAATGAACGTATTACGAACAACTATCTATATACAGGATATCCCACGGCAAAGTCACGTGTAGGAAAAATATCTTATAATTCTAGAAAAACTTTATTAAAAGAAGACATTATCATTTTGAAAACAAGTCTAAGTAAAATGAATTATTATCTATGCAAATTCAACTATATCTAGAAATAGCACTGCCTTCATTACTAAAGCATTGAAAATTCATTCTACCTTAGTCTACCTAACTTACCACATTGCATTAATAATTCCCAGTCTCAACTAGACTAATAAAGACTAAATGTCCGGCTGGAAGTACCGTAAAGCCAGATCCGCAAACAAATAGTTTTAATAGTTTAAAACTATCAGGTAAATTTATATCATCGCTTAGTTGCGCTTCAGAAGAGCGCCACTTGGGATTAACCATCTCCGAAATGTACCTTCGACGATTAAATTAATATCTCATTTGGGATTATAGTTTGTCGATTTTCATTCAGTTATAAGTGAGTTTGTTATTTTGGGCAGGGTTTTGTTTATGAAGCTATGGAACTACTGGACATAATGAGACATTATTATGTCTCAGAATAGCGAGCGCAGGATACCAAGCACTGCTTTGCAATTCATATTTTTTTGGTTTTGCTACTGTTCATTAGCGGTCCTATCGTTTACCATCAGGCGAACGGCATGCTCGTATCGCCATATATAATAAAAAAATATTGTATTACGAATCGCTAGACTATACTGTACTCGACGCATTAACTTTTGTATCAATTAATAATTTAAATAGTTTGTCACAGACTTTTCGATCCAAACAAGACGTTATTTATTTATTCATTAATTCTTTATTGAACACCACATACAGTAATAAGACAAAAAAGATGACAACACGTTTAAATAAAGGTGAAAATTGGCGGTCTTATCACTTAACGCGATTTCTTCCAGACAACCATTAGACTAGATTGAAAAGAAGCTAGGAAGAATAGGGTAGTCATAACAAAGACAAAAAAAAATCAGAATTGCAAAAATATTTGTAATGATAGGATCTAAATAAAATAGTTTATCAAATATATTATAACTAAGATCGTTATTTCGGGACATAAATTCATTCCCCTAATACTTATGATGGGGTTCTTAAAACGTTGTTATTTATCGCGGAATCGTTTTTATCATTCCTTTTCTTATCTTTGATTTATCGAAATTTCGATGTTAATGGTAATTTATCTTCGATTATGGACACTGGTTTATATGGTAACTTTATCGTACTAATAGCGGTCCGGATAAAATGTTCAATTTCGACTATCAATTTAGAATATCGGGGCAAAGGATCCCTCAGATTTCAATTTCTAGACAAATCGGACCTCGAAATACCTCGAAATCTGTTGCAGTCTTGCATTTAATCTTTTGAGTTCCGAATTAATTAAAAGCGTTTTTTTTTATATTCCCGCCTGGCATAATGACTGCACTGAACCTGATGGTAAGCGCAAATGCCGTCCAGACAGAATATCGACGTATAAGATTGCAATCCCATTTCCAATCAACATCCAATTTTTTTGCAATGATTAGCTAGTCTAGAAAGCCGTTCGCATGATGGTAAGCGATACGACCGCTCATAAACAGTAGCAAAACCAAACAACACCTTGAATTACAAAGCAATGCTTGGCATTCCACTGCGCTCGCCATCCTGAGATATAGGATGTTCAGTCTCAATATGTCCAGTAATTACTCTGGCTACAATGCCCTTCAATCCGAAACACAACAGTGCATTTACAATACAATACAATACAAAAACTCTTTATTGTAAACCAAATACAAAAACACACAAAATCAGACAAATTAAATATAAGACTCATGGTATTACAATGGGCGGCCTTATCGCTTAGAGCGATCTCTTCCAGACCTTTATATGGATAGTATCAGAAGAAGGTGGCGGTACACAATAAAGAAAATCTAGAGGGTATTGCGGAAAGAATAAAATATATACTTATACACGAATACTTAGAAAAATACAAATATACTAATATATACTATAATATTCAAATTTATGGATTCAATAAATATTTGTATTTCATTTCATATAATGAAGATAGAATGCTGAAACACTGCTGTTTCACGGGAGAAATAGACATTGCGATGGTACTTACCAGGTGGCCTATCACATTTGAGAGACCTACCACCAATAAGATGCCATTTGAACCATGCCATTCGATACAATTATGCGTATTTGAAACCTTCGTTTGACCAATATAATTTGACTATATTTCGACCAATCATTGTAAACCAGACCAGGAAAACATTGGAATAAAAATAAGTATTCAAATATTCCAAATTCAAATGAATCTGCATCTAGTTACAAAATTGTTTTATTTCAAATCAAACGCCAACAAAAAGCCTTTTTAAACCACAATATTTGCTGTAAACAATGAAAACTCCGTTTGCACTGAGCAACTCGTTTCGGCCGAAACTTTTAATTCGCCGGTAATCTGCAAACAGATTTGGCGGTTCTTTTGTTTGTAAACAAGTATTTGCTGGTTGTATTTAGAGTAAATATTAGTTTTGATTGTTGTATTTAGAGTTAATAGTAGTTTTGATTGTTGTTTTTTCATTTTTCAATTAATTTGTATCATGTATGGTGTTTGGGTTATGAGGAAGGAAGGAAATCAGATCAGGCACTCCAATTAGTATTAATATTTCCAAAATTTTATTGAAAGAGTTTAGAAAGGCAGTAATAAAGACATCTCTGCCCACCTCTTTACAGGCGTAAACTAAAATTATTATAATTCTAGAATAATTCTTGGAACATTTGTATATTCACCATTTTGACTTACTGTTTCCAAATTTAAATAATACAGTTCCAAAAATCTATTTTTGCCTCTGAGGGAGGTTTTAATTGAAAACTGGAGTTTCCAGAAAGATTTTTATGATAGAACCTTCAAAAAACATTCATAAATATTGTTACAAAATCAAGGCAATAAAATACCAGAAAGATCATGAAATGGTATCAGCCCATATACGTCCCACTGTAGGGCACGGGTCCTCCTCTATAATCGAGAGGGATTAGGCCATATACAGCCCTTCTTTATAATCTATCTGTCTTTAACAAGAGTTATCATTAGATATTTCAATGCATTTTATATTTCAGTTAACAAAGATAGAGAGGTGTGGATATGGTAGTAAATATTTTTAGATAACTATATAAGATAAATATATATGTCCATCTGTATTTAATGAAGACCGACCGACCGACATTGTAATGGTAACTATTTTAAGAGAGATTGGTTATAGAGAACGGCTGATAGTACAATCAGCAACATAAGTCGCTACACATTCACAAGATTTGGAATTGTCTTATCATCCGAAATAATAATTATTTTCAATATCGTATGGCACTTCTCGGCATAGATGACTTTACTTGGTTATATTTCACGACTACAGAGTAGTACGTATGAATTTTAATTCATAAAAAGGTTATCAAAAAATGTGAAGTGTTCACCGTGTTGGTCTGATGCGGGTTGGCGGACTTACATACTATATAAATTCTTACAAATCGCTAGGGTATACAGGTTTCCTCACGATTTTTTCCTTCATCGGCTTAGTGCCAAGTTTTGACTTTCAATACACACATGACTCCGAGAAGTTAGAGGTGTATCTTGGGATCCGAACCCACGACCACCGTGAACATTTTGGTATCTGTATCAGGTCCGTTTCCCAACAGGCCAAATGCCAGGCCAGCCATTGTAAAAATCCGTATTGTGATTAATTGCAGTTGTTGCGAGTTCTCGGACGAGTGGAGCGAGGGTGTTATGTCGCTTGTGATTGATCAATGTATATTAAATGTAATTACTCGCTTCTAGAGTTATTACTTGATCGTGGTGTCTTGATTTCTAGGTCGAGGAGGTCTACCTTTATTATGAGAAATATACAGAGATGAACTCATGCCTCTTTCCCAGAAGAGGTAGGCAGAGGTGCCTGGACAACCACATTTCGCCTTGTGTGTTCCATCCCAGGTTATATTGGGAGAGTCGGGCTACTCCGGGCTGATATAAAAATTCAATATCACTTTGCTTAGCCCGGGATTCGAACTCGAGACATCAGCGTTTTATTCATACCGTGGCACATTTACTCCACCTGGTAGTTAAGTAAATATGTTTATATCTTATCTGGAAAGCGGGAAGGAATAAGGATCGGAAGAGAAACAGGATATTGGGTATCCGGCAATCTCACTCACCGAACGAAATGCGACAGAAAAGCTGTCACATTATGTCAATTTCCTGTGAGACATGGAGACTGTCCCGCCCTCACACCCGCCACCTATAACTCCTGTGAGCCAGGATCAACAGTGGCACGCAAAGTAATGACACTGAGCATTGAAGCTCGGCGAGTCTCCGGAAATGTCTAACTTGTCTTTAACCCGCAACGAAATTAATCAGAAAGTTCCAGTAGTTCCTTTCATTTTGTTTTTTTGTTATTACAATAAATGGCGAGATGAAAATGCCATTCGCCTGATGGTAAGCGATATGACCGTTCATAAACAGTAGCAAAACCAAACACCTTGAATTACGAAGCAATGATTGGCATTCCATTGTGCTCGTATGAGACATAAGGAGCCTTATTAATAAACTCGGATGAGCGAGGGATTAAACTTGAGCCCAAAACTTGATTAATTATTTCGACCATTCTTTTACTTTAAAATCCGTGGACTGCCATAACAGGATTATCATGTTAGGCTGAAGAACATAGATTTTATTAATATAGTCATTACTATCTAGCTATTCATAATAATAGATTGAATTCTCTAGCCCAAGGCCTAAAGATAATCCTTCGCTCATCCGAGTTTATTAATAAGGCCCAAGATGTTAAGTCCCAATATCATAGTAGTTACTCTGGCTACAATGTCCTTCAATATGAACACAACAGTTATTTTTTCTATTTCAGTGAAAACTCAAAAAAATACAGTGAAAAATTAAAAACATTTTTTAGAATGGTTAAACAATGCACTTTCATGCGACGTTCCAGTGGCCCATTTTAAAATTTCGGCGTGGTCCATTCAAAAGGCTTTTGAATGGAAATGGGTCCCGTTTTGCATACAATGACGACTATTTTTTCTAATGTCATTTGAGTAGTTCAGGGTTATTGGTTTTAGGGCGTTTTAGTTATGTAATGTTACTGTGTATTTGTTGTTGCGAAAGTACAGTTTTCCATTTTTCTGGAATGCATTATTTCATGTGTATCAATGCATTAATTATTTTCACGGCATTGGCACGGGCCTCCACTAAAATCGAGTATGATTGAGTCGGGTTAGGTCATTTAGTCCACCACGCTGGCGTAGTGCGGGTTAGCTGACATTACATACCACAGAAATTCTAACAAATCGCTATGGTATACAGGTTTCTTCACGATATTTACTTTTACCGAAATAGTGTGTGGTTATTGACTATACACACAATTATTTCTCAAAGTAACAGTATTGTTTGTTGTCCTATCATAAGATCTATTTTCATAAATAAAATACCGGGATAAAGTTGACAGTTTCACTAGATCTAGAATACGTGGACAATGGAGCGAGTCTACCAGGTCGGTAAAACTCACACACAAAGTCGACGATATATATATGATGCCTCATGAGTCTAGTGACGCGTGATTGGATTACGAACCAGTACAATCCTAGATTCTCATCTCAGGGGGACACTAGGTCTTAAGTTTTCATCTTTTGGAATCTTCTGTCACTCATAGTTAAAGAATTGTTATAGTTTGCGTAAACCATAGCGATGGGCTTACCGCCTAAAAATTCTAAATGTGAGTACTTTTTTACCTCTGCCAACCCCCTCAATCATTAAGGGTGAATGTATATACAGACAAATATCCACAGCATTGCAAAATCTTTACACCAGAACAAAATTGTCTTGCACCCAAAGCTCAACCTCTGACAAAAAAATAACAAATTACATTCAATCTATCATTCCGTGTATTTTCTCGAGAAGGAAATCTCTCTCCCTCCCACCGCTCCATTACCGCACCCCCGCGATAATGGCGGGAAATTCCTGTGACGTCATCATATGTACTCAACTCATGTATTTTTGTCTACGATGTTTAGTGGACAGATGAAATTAACGTTGTCTCAGATGATATGTGATGATATGTAGTGAGATCAAAATAATGGTTGAGATACTCATACTGATAGTATATTATGTGAGAGGCCGCCTAGGTATGTACCACCGCAATGTTTATTTCTCCCGTCAAACAGCAGTGTAAATGCACTGTTGTGTTTCGGATTGAAGGACATTGTAGCCAGAGTAACTACTTGACATATTGAGACTTAACATCTTATGTCTCAGATGGCGAGTGCAGCGGAATGCCAAGGAATGTTTTTTTTTTTGTAATTCATACTGTTGTTTAAATGCTATTGTCTATGAGCTGTCGTATCACTTACTATCGAGGCAAATGACTTATGCTCATCAATGGTGCTCGTCTCGCCATTCATTGAAATAAAAAAAGGCAACTACTTGTGTTCATAATTTTTACTCGTTTTTATTATAAAAAGAACGTCTACAGAAACTACCATCTTAGCTATATCGTCATTTACCATACTTATTAAAAAGCCATAACCAAAAACACAAGTATTTCTTTTACAATATATTTTATTAAACTTTAAGTCATTGCGCCACTAATGGACAGTGACACACCCCGCATATCACCGGTTACGTGGAATGGAACGTTCGCTATTAATTCCGATAGTGAATTTATTACTCGGTATTTTATGTAACTACATATACATACAAAACTCAAGCCTATTTCCAGAAGGGGTAGGCAGAGGTCTTACTAGGACACCCACATTTCACCTTGTGTCTTAGGTAAGTGATACGGGCGAGCTTATCGCCATGTTGATAAATTCCTGACTCCCGGCTCATCATTCATAGAAAAAGCCAGTTTAATTTTTTGACCAGGTATTCAAAGCTATAACCTTTGTGTTGTAATTATATTGTAGTACAACTGCGCCACCAAGGCAGTCGGTATCAGTGTAAAAGTTATTCCGTTTTACTGTTGGCAAATTGTTTTGACGCTACATTTAATGATTAATTAGTTATTTGATAACGTTCCGTTCGACGTAATATCTTCGTATAAAATTGTATATAAATTAATTAAATTATTAATGGTAATTGCGTTCCATTTCACGCAGATGTTTCGCATAAAATATAATGAAATATTAAAAGGTGTTTACATTAATGTTTACGATCATACAGTAATTGATCCAAGGTCCGATATTTCATGTCTCATACAGTATGTTGCTTGCAGATAAAAAAACAGATATATTTTTAATTGCAATAATTGGCGAGACTAGCGCGCCGATCGCCTGATGGTAAGCGATGCGACCGCTCATGAACAGTACCAAAACTAAACAACATCTTGAATAACAAAGCAATGTTTGGCATTCTAGTGCGCTTCCAAGACACAAGATGGTAATTCTCAATATGACAATATACAGTGCAAGGATGAAATAAATAACCATACAAACATACGGTAATGAGTTAAGAAATTCCACTCTCTCTCGAAATCTCGCATCACAAACGTCGAAAACTGATTTTGACAAAACCACGTTCCGTTCCACGCATTGTCGCATAGCGCTGCCGCAGAGCGTCCATGATTAATTCCCGGCAAATTTGAAATATAGACATTTCAAAGTTGCGTTTCGTAAGCTGTGTACTCATGAATTTTGCCTGAGCCCGCGCGCTTGTCGTTTTGGTTTAGTAATGGCCGTGTATCGATGTTTGTTCTGAGAATATCGGCCATGAATGTATCGTTTGAGAGATAGCTATCTTATTTTAGTTGGTATTTTGTACTTACTGTGCCATTTCATGTAGAAAAAGTGTAACATATAAACATTATAATGCAAATTTGAATCTGTTGTTTAACCGACTTCAAAAATAGGAGGTTATCGATTCGACTGTATGTTGTTTTCATTTATTTTGTCCACGCTATCTATAACTTCGCGATCGATTATTGTGAAATTTTGCATACATATCTGTCAAGGATAATATGCATATTATATGAATAGAATAGACATTTTTATATTTATAATAAAGCTTATATCGACGGACAACTTAAATTAATATACAGGACCTACATCAACACAGACGAAGCCACCAACAAAACCTAGTGTGGCTTTGCATAGTCTACCAAATTAAACATCAAAAATACGATATTTCTCGCAAAAAGCTGCGTTTAAGCAACAAAGAAAGTTATCGACACCTCGTCCCATCCCTAGCGAGATTAATGTAAGTCTGCATGAATGCCAAACGCTGTTTGCCTACCAATTAGGGCGCGGACCTACGAACAAACACGCTGGCAAACATGGCGACCTTGACGTCATAACGTTTTTGTCACTCTCTGTTTTATTATGGTAAATATAAATACTATAGATACGACTGCTTCAATCGCGCAGTTTTATCGAGCAGTGATACTGAATTTTTTGATTCATTATCGGATTTGTCAGGAATTTGTGCCCGATATGGTGATAGACAAAAATTAAATATTAAGTGTATTGAAGAAACTTGACTCATTATGGCAGTGAAATTAGGAAAGCCGACGCAATGTATAAACATAGTAAGCTGAGGTTTCAATCAATACATTTATGGTAGGGTTGTAACAGAAACGTATGATGTGCAAATGAAGAGGTCTGCCTATAACTGTCATATTTCGTCTTGTAAGGAGGATAACTAGCACAATGCCTCTAGTTCCTTTGTGTGTGTTTACTTTCATACGAACGTTTTAATTGATCATCATCCCAAATAATTAAAATTTAAACATGTTATTAAATACATTAAAAAGTTCATTAACATTTAGACTCAGACATTTTTTGATTTACTACGTGGTTTGGAAAGCAGTTGACCAGAGAAGAACGGGCAAAAAACTCTAGTGTTACTCTTTTTAAAACCAGTTTACAATATAGTGATTATTACAAAAGGTACAATTCGGGTTAAATCAGTTCTGTTCATAAACAATCTGTTATAATTTACAAGTAATGTATATTTAATTGATTAAATACGAACATTATAAAATTATTATGAATATGCGTATGAAATCATGGTGCACACCACGAAACTATGATAAAGCAATTAAAAGTAAACTATTTTTTACATCTACATTAAAAATTATTATTAACTTCGATAAATAAATTAATAGATATTGCTAATAAGTCCATTTCTACGTAGCGAGCACTACTTATTATTTATAAATAAGTATCTTAACTTAAACAAAACAATTAATAGGCAGTAAGTACTTAAAACATTAAGTAGCGTTGTTAAAGTTTCGCAAACATTAATTATATTTGTTTCTGAAGGGACAAAGATAGTTCGGAAAATGATAATAGCATTTATTAAGAAAATAAACAAGACACCATACAATAAGTATAGGTATAATGTGTATATTATGTACCTATAATGATCCTATATATTATATCTATGTTTTTTATTGCAATGAATGGCGAGACGATCTGCCATTTTTTTTTGGAATATCAATTCTTGATATTCCACTGCGCTCGCCACCCTGAGACATAAGATGTTACGTCACAATATGTCCAGTACAATACACTTCAAATCGAAACTCAACAGTACATTTCACACTCTGTTGTTTGGCAGGAGAAATAGACATTGTGGTGGACTCTCACATATGTATGAGAGACCTGCCACCAGTAAATGAGACGCTACGTTATCATTCTACGGTTTCATTCTCATATTAAGATAATTTATTTCGTTAATCAAACATGTCTGTTGTGAGACCAAAAATCCTCTCCTAGGTAATTTGTGATCTGAATGTCTTTGATATCTCTGATTTGTATCTGACTTTGATATCCATGATTTGTTCTGTCTGCCTACTGGCCTAACCGCTTAAAATCGAATTCTCGATTGTAGATAAGGCCCGTGCCCTGCAGTGAGACGTGTATGGGCTGATATAGTACAGCAGTACATCTTAAGGCCATGTATGCCTGCTGTGTCTATACCGGGTATATCAAGAGTGCTACCGAAAACGAAGCCGGGTGGTAGTTTTATTGACTACAAACACAACGCAACTAAAAATTTCGAAATCGACAATTTTTTTTTATAATATTTTAAATATCGTCGAATTTGTTCGTAAATCCATAGTTCTTGCAAAAATAATAATTTAAAGCCTTGCATACCATAGCGTCTTTAAAAATAAAAGGATTTACACTATTATTTAAGAAAAATCTATGTATTTACCATCCTAATACGACGATAGAAAAAAAAAAATAACAAAAAAAATTCGTCACAATTTTTTGCACAAAATTTAGTTGTATTGTGTCTGAAGTCACTAAAACTACCACCCGGCTTCGTTTTCGGTAGCAGTCTTGATATACCCGGTATATTTAAAAGAAAAAAAACAACTATAATTTTATGTATGTACAGCTACTTACATTACCCATCCAACAATGCCTATATTTCCCTCATAAACGTTGGTAATTTTTCGTAAAGCTATCCACACCCAAGGCTAGAGTTTTTGCCAGCCGTCGCTCAGTAAGTGGCGATACGTGTTACCGTCTCACTAAAGCGATAAAAAAAATTAATACCCATTGAAAGTGTATTTAGGGTCAGTAATGGCCGACTCATTTTTTATTCAGTCGGAATCTTTTATGTAGAGTAGCCTACGGGCTAATGAAACTGGATCTATTGCGCATATTTTACACCGGCTGTGAAACGAGATGCTGCGGGTTCGACCCCCGCTCCGAGAATAGTTGTGTGAACCACAGGTATTTGTTTCGTGTCTGGGTGTATGTGAGACCAAAAAGTCTCTAGTAGTTTCTGATACACGACACAAGACTCGATCTTAGTGTGGCGACAGGACTACATTTGTGACTGTTGTATTTATTTATTTATTGGTTTTCTCAAATTAAATTCGTCGGCACAGTAAGTCTTGAAAGTGGCAAGTAATTTTTTATACAATATACATATGTGACTTTCGAACTTATTTATTTATTATTGTAGGATTTTTGAAATTTTTCGTAATGAAATGTATCCTATGTCCTTTCTTATACCCTTACAATGCGTAGGCAAAATTTAATTTTCATCGGTTTAGTAGTTTCGGTGTGAATGTTTAACAAACAAATAAATCTGCAATATTGTGTTCGAACAATCTTGTATCTTTTAAAGTACAAGAATAAGCGCAGTATTACAATTGGGGGAAGAAAATAAGTTCAAAATACTTTAAGAGGAATTTTCAACTACCTCTGCCTACCCTTTTATGGACACAGGTGTATACTTATCTTGTTGTGTTGGAATATAACGATACAAATGCTTATGAGACTAATTGTTTTCTTAGCGTTATTTCTTATGCTTTAGGTAATCAATCATTGTCGTATATAATATTTTATGTGTGTTTTTATTACACGAATTATTGTTGGCACAGTCATTAATCTGCTTTGGTTCGCAATTATACTATGGTATGGCTGTAGAACTGAGGTCTTGGGTTCGAATCCTGAGGCAGGCAAAGTGATATTGGATTTTGCTGTTCATTAACAGTCCGGAGTCAGGAATTTGTGCCCGATATGGCGATAGGATCGCCACCTATCACATTTTGGGACGGAACATACAAGGCCAAATGTGGGTGTCCTGGCATCCCTGCCTACCCCTTCTGGGAAAAAGGCGTGAGTTTATGTGACGATGGTTTATTATGTAAGCCATTCAGTTAGAACACGTATGACGCTAACCAATATTTGTCCTGATTTGCGATCGGAATTATGTTTATTTTGTGGCGCTGAACATTTGCTCAAATTAGCTTTTGGGCTATGAGGATACAAATTGGATACTTTTATAGCTCCATCGAATATTATTAGGTAATAACTATATACCTCTGGGTTTTCGGAGTAATGTGTGTATTGAGAGTCAATCACCTCGCATTAAAACTGCGAAGGAACTTTCTTATTCTTCAAATAAAGATTCTTATTCTTAAGGAAAACATCGTGAGTATTTTTTTTGTTAAAGACGCTATGGTACGCAAGGGTTAAAATTATTATTTGATCAAAAACTACCGGTCTACCACCCAAACAAAAGAATGTTTAAAACAAATTGAAATTTTTATTTGCATTGTTACAACAAAACATCATGAATTTTTTATTTGCATGTCTGTAGTGCCTAAATCTAACACTAGGCTTCGTTTTCGTTCGCAGTCTGTATATGCCCTTTGTAAAAACAATTAAATAATAGTTAAAAAAAAAACTAAAATACACGCTTTAATAAGATATACAACTAAAAAAGTAAAAATAATTGATACTGAATTTAAGATAAGAAAATGGAGTAAAATACATATATTTTATTGTTACAAAGCGTGGGGTGTTTACAACAATTACTTATCCTCCTGCACCCCACGCTTTGTAACAATAAAATATATGTATTTTACTCCATTTTCTTATCTTAAATTTAGTATCAATTATTTTTACTTTTTAGTTGTATATCTTATTAAAGCGTGTATTTTAGTTTTTTTTTTACTATTATTTAATTGTTTTGACTAAAAACATCCATCTACGGCTGTATTTCCAATCAATAACGCCATCTGTTGGTCAGTAGTAACATCTGACACTTGAAGAATACAATGTTAACGCCATTTAGCGATGAATAGTGCAAACATGCATTATTGACGTGATCACGCCATCTATTAGTCAGTAGCAAATTATGTTCATCTATACGCCACCTAGTGGTCAGTAGCAATGGTCATCAATTATAAGAATAATTAATCCTGGCGAATCAAATCAGGATAATTACATATTTTAATCGAATTATTGTATTGTCATCGGTCTTTGACAGGTGTGCAAAATTTGAATGAAATCTGTCCGTTTAAAGTGGGTCAAAATCGCGTCTTAAGGAGTCGGTTACAAATATACAAACATACAAGTGAAGCTAATATAAAGCGTGTAAAAATGGAATAATTTTATCAAATTAGTGTATTGTCATCGGTCCTCAATAAATCTACAAAGTTTGAACGAAATCTGGCCGTTTAAAGTGGGTCAAAATCGCGCCCAAAGAAGTCGGTTACAAACAAACATACAGGTGAAGCTAATAAAAAGCGTGTAAAATATGAATCACTAGCTGTGCCCGCGACTTCGTCCCCGTGGAATTTAACAAAAACTTTATTTTTCTAAAATAAAAGAGTTTTTCTAAAATAAATGTACCCTAAGTTACTCCTTGTTATATCAGCTACCTGGCACAAGATGTCCCGTCAAAATCGGTCCAGCCATTTCAGAGATTAGCCGGAACAAACAGACAGACAGACAGACGGACAAAAATTTTTAAAATATCATTTTCGGCACGTGTGTCGTGTATATAACGATATGTAGTTGGACATTTCTTTTTTATTTTCACTTTTAAAACAGACACTTCAATTTTATTTATATGTATAGATTAGCAATTTACAAAATTGAACAATAGTTTAATATTTAAATAATATCTAGTTAAAACTAAAAACAGTCGGTTATTTCGCAAATGACAAGCTCAGCACTTACATAGCAAACTGAATGTTTACCTATTTAGCTGTTTCGTTACGTCACTTCGATAAAATAAACAGCTGTAATTGTGCGGAATACATGCAATTTGGCGGTTCATACAATTTATGTCAAAATACTTTTTAGATATAATTTGTATCTCTTCTCCTTTTTTACACTCACGGCATGATTACTGCACGGCAACTGATGGGTAAGCGCAAATGCCGTTCAGGCAGAGTATAAAATATTATACCGGTCTACTAAGATGCTTCTTCATACTACTGTGGAAGGACCCAGGATTATAGGAAGGAGGAAACACGCGTGACGGCAAACAATTCCACAGCCTGACGGTGATGCACAAAAAAAATACTACTGTTTGAAAACCAGCCTCTTTTGTAAGTCATAGATAATTGAAAGAAGCCTGCCCATTTTCTTTACAGATTCACAGACGGATCAAAGAAAAATAATAGTCTTATTTCGATACCTTAAATTTACTTACTCTTTAAGCCGCTCAACTCTTAAGATATACTACAATAAAACCTATCAGTAATAAGATCTATCATTAATATCAAAACATCAATAAAAATGCCGGCTGCGAAAGAATCAGCCGGGCATTTTGAAAATCACGAACTCAGCACTTACATAGCAAACATAATGTTTATCTGTCACTGAAAACTTCCACTTCTTACCAGATATATTTTTCTTACAAATTGGTATACCTACCCTGTATATGTATTATACATATAAACCTTCCTTTTAAATCACTCTAATTATTAAAATAAACCGCATCAAAATACGTTGCGTAGTTTTAAAGATCTAACCATATATATCGAATTTGTTTTATTCTATGTATTCAAGTTGTTACTTTACGTTTAACCTGAATGGTTAAACAAACAGTAGTAATTGCGCAAAATAACTGTAATTTGACAGTTTGTGCAATTAATTTCTAAAATATTTATGTGTTATAAAGCCGCGGTCATACTTGTTTGTTGAATCAAATTCGACCGCGCTGTGATTTCCGCTGAACTGTATTTAGTTAAAACTTAAATGGTGAATTGCTAATTTAGTTTATTATGTGTGTGTAAATTTACCTATTTAAAACATCGGGAAATCATCAAAAGTTATATGATTGTTTTTTCATAGCCTTTTTTTATTGCGTTGAATGGCGAGACGAGCTTGTGGTTCGCCTGATGGTAAGCCATATTACCGCTCATGAACAGTAGCAAAACCAAACAACGCCTTGAAATACAAAGCAAAGCTTGGCATTCCACAGCGCTGACCATTCTAAGACATACTATTACATTAAGTCACAATATGTCGAGTATTTACTGCTAGCTACAATGTCCTTCTAACCGGGTTACTACAGAGCATTTAGATTGTTGATTGGAGAAATAAAAATAATGGTGGTACCTACAAAGGCGGCCTCTCACATATGAGAGACCTACCACTTAAAAAAAACACAAATTGCTTACTGCAATTTGGCTAAAAATTAAACCTTAATAATATACAGTGATTTCCTTACGAGACACTTAGTACCAAAAGTGTAAAGAAACTCACATTATATTATATTACGTTGAAAACGCTAAAGCATTTCGGTTTTCACTGAATTTCGTGGAAATGAGATTCCAACCCGCTTCAGCAGAACATGATATGTGTAATGTTTTTACAATGTAATTCCCTTTACCACGTCTTTTTAATTTGAAGAATCTTGTTCAAGTGTTTCATATGAAACCGCCTCTGGTTTACACAAACGTAGTTTAAAAATTGTTTTGACTGGGTGAAGTCAATTTACAAACAATTAAAATACATTATAGACCATACTGGTGGGTCTCATTTGTGAGAACCCATCTGGATAAGTGCGCAATGTCTTTCTACCGCCAAACAGCTGTGTAAATGCAATGTTGAGCTTCGGATTGAAGAACATTGTAGTCAGAGTAATTATTGGATGTATTGAGACTTAACATCTTATGCCTCAGGATGGCGAGCGCTGTGGAATGTCCAGCATTGGTTTGTAATTCAGGGTGTTGTTTGGTTTTGCTATTGTTCATGAGCAGTTGTATCGCTTACCATCAGGCGAACGGCTTGCTCGTCTCGCCATTCATCATTCCAAATTATCTTCACATCCTCCATTATCCACAGTATCCTCGATTGAAAGACCATGAACTGTTCTATCTTCCTTCACATCATGAAAACAGAACAGTTTAAGCCGACCTATAACATATTTTATCTAAGTAGCTCTGTTTTCCCACCAAAACAATTTAGCCACTTTTCCCACTAAAATGCTCTTAACATATCTTCAAAAGAATATATAAAAAACATTTTTGCCCATTGAACCGTCAACCCATCAAGTAAATCATAACTTGGACTATAAAGCTGAACGCCGCGACGATTGCCAAAAACGCCGGCAACTTCGCGAATTAACCGGCCAATTTATGTAACGGTTAAACTCTTAATGTACCGTATAATGTAGTTGTGGCTGGACGTTTCTATTAATGTCTGACTTTGATGTCTTAGAACTGTTTTGTTTGATGCTTTTTCTTGAAATGATTTTTTTTATTGTGATGAAAGGCGTGACGGGCATTTCAGTCGTTTAATGGTAAGCGATAGGACCACTCATGGCCAGTAGCGAAACCAAACAACACCATGAATTACAAAGCTATGCTTGATATTTAACTTTGCTCGCCATCATGAGACATACAATTTAAATCTTAATTTGTACTCGGGCTACAATGTCCTTCAAATTTTTGTATTGAACACCAAATATTTTTTTCGAGATTTCAGTTTGCCTCTATAATAAAAGTTGTTTATTATAATGAGTATAGCATCCCCCTTTGAGCTTTATTCACCATTTATCACCAAAATAGTATAATAAAATCAACACATACATCATACATCGAATAAAGACATTGACTCCGAACAGCTGCGTCATACCGTCATTCCGTCATACCGTCATACTCAACTCAATTAACCCGTGCCAAGTTGCAAAAACTGGAGCGTTAACTGGTTGTGTATCACGCGAGGCTCAAACGAACGAACTTCGCCAATGAAAAACTTGTCAAAAGCTCTGTTTGTGGGTGTTTTTCTAACATTATTAAAAGTGAAATGTTATTAAAAGTGTGATGATGTTTGTTTTACATGTTTGAGTGAGTGTCGTTGTATGAGAGTGAAATTCGATGCGTTTAGTTTAGTAATAAATAGTAGAGCTGTAGTTAATGGGACGTGTAAACGGATCAGAAGCAGCTGGCATGTTCACGGTGGTGTCGAGTTCAAATCCCAGGACACACCTCTGACTTTTCGCAGTCATGTGTGTATTGATATTCAAACAACTCGTGCTAAACCTATAACGGTGAAGGAAAATATCGTGAGGGAACCTGCATACCATAATTATTTTTTATAATTTCTATAGTATGAAAAGTCCGCCAATCTGAATTAGGCCAGTGTGGTGAACAATATAGTCTAACCACTCTCCATCGTACTCTCGATTGCAGAGGCAGCCCGTGCCCTGCGGTGGGACGTATGTACATGCTTAATACAGTTCAATAAACAGCATGTGGTTGGATAATGTGGTATATTTTTAACGTAATACTTAAAGTTAATAAAATGTGCTTGCTGCCTGACAAGAAAAAACAATTAAAACTATTAAGAAGTATTACCCGTATAGAAACAAAATATATAAATTTTACATTTTTATTTCATTCATAAACAGCATGGTTTTGGGAAGAACTAAGCCTACGGTCGCAATTTCAAATCTAAGTGACCTGTATTTTGAAGTAATTTAAAAAGTAGATTTTTTTATGAAACCTGTATTAATTAATACTTTCGTTACTGTTTCCTACTTATGTACCAGAAAAACTGACACACTGAACTTTCTTAATCAACGTTGTAATATTCCAAACGCCAAAGGTATCCTCGATAGAAAGTAACAATTTTACATAAAATTTTTGAGTGAGATTGTCGGAACCAAAATCTGGTTCGATGGAAACACAATTTTCACTGCACTTTACCAGATGCATTATAACAATTTTGTCGTACCATAAAAATATATTTTAAACTACCTGACTCTTTGTAAAGCGTACTAGAGAAGGTAAATAATGTTTAACGTTAAAAGAGATATCGCTCCAGCAATATTCCGCGGTCGTGTATAATTATCCCGAGGGATGTTTTCATTTTCCAGGAAAATCTTTACGTTCCCGATCGTAATGAGGGAACGAAATCCGATTTATTTTAATAATCCAGATATTCAGGACAGATATTTTGGTAGAATAAGAATGAAATTAAATGAAATAGAAATAATAGGAATGTGCAGCCATTGCCTCTGGTGTAGTTGTACCACTATACGATTACAAAGCAGAGGTCTCGGGTGCGAACCCCAGGTCGCGCAAAATGATAGTGGATTTTTCAATTCTTTATCAGCCCGCAGTCAGGAATTGGTGCCCGATGTGGCGATAGGCTCGTATCCTTCACATCGTGGGAAAGAACACATAAGGTGAAATCGGGTATACTGATTGCTACCAGCACCTCTGCTTACCGAAAAATGCGTGATTTTATGTATGTATGTACTATGCGTTTCAAATAAGAATAGGAAAGTCAATGACCATCCCTCAAATATCACATGAAAACAATGGTTATTAGAAAAAATATTTACGCATCAATAATCACCAATAATTTAGTTTTTATTTACTCTCTTTGCAATAATTCTCCGAAAAGTGACTATAAGACGACATTATTCATTTAAAATATTATTAAATTTGTTTTTTTTTTTATCTTATTATGCTCCCTGCGATAATTGTTTGATTTGACAGCTGTAATGGCACAATATGGCGCCAGGTCATTCCTATTGTTATTTAAAACGCATATTATGACCAGTAATGACTCTTGTTGCTAAATATCATTAGTAAAATACATAAAAATGTTGAAAGAACGTTAATGAAATTCATTTATATTCAACAATACGAACAGCGGTTTTACGCATCAAAACAACGTCTGTTTATTTGTAGCAATAAAAAGATTATCTACCTTTCAGAGTATTATATTGTTAATTAGAAATTTGGCAGTTTAAAAGGCCTTTTGCGTTGAACCTTTGTCGCTTCGTGAAAATATTGTTGTACAATTGTTTATAAATAACAGTGTTTCTTGGACAGAGGCTTAAAATCAACAGTTTTGTGTTTTCGTTTCGTCTTGTATTGTGGTGATCATCTGCTTTTGCCTTTTGATAAAGGACTGTAATTATTTAGGCTCAGTTGCACAAAATAACATTGCAAATACCTTTGAACTTTAAAATGTCAATTACATATATATTAGCAAGGTCATACGTGTCAAATGTATGGCGATGACATTTTCAAATGCAATTTTAAGTTTCCATATGTGTGGTAGTTTTACACTTACACTGCATTTACACTGCTTTTTGGCGAGAGAAGTATACATTGCGGTGGTACCTACCCAGCCTCTCACATACGAGAGAGCTACCAGTATATAGTTTTTATTTTGAAATAATATCGTAGGTCGGTGAACTCATTATTTGTTTTGCATTGCACTAATCGTACTCGCTGAAAGAAAGAAAGAAAGAAAGAAAACACATTTGTTTATCACAACGCACACACTCATATAACATAAGTCTGAATAAGTTTAGTGTAGTCATATAACATAACACTGAAGTCATTGTAAAGCATTTAAAAAAAAACATTGTTTTTCAAAACTAAAAATTAACAGAATTAACAGAAACAGCAAAATACAAATTTAAAACACATTTCTATCAAACACTAGAGCAATCAGCCGCGTCCAGCGTCATTTTGTTATTAAAAACAAAATGAAATAATCTAGCAATTTGTTCTCCAACAGGGGAGTTACTCTATATCGCGATACTCAGTTCGAATATTTGGACGTTGAACATCAACAAACAAAATTAAAGTTTTCCACTTCTAAAAACAATACTATTGTTAGAAATCAGAAATTAAACACCGGTATATCTTGAAATTACTACATTTGTCATATTCATTTCTAGATTCCAAATAAAATACAAAACAATAGCGCGTTATAACTTATGCCTTTGGCGCGAAGCGAGTCTGAATGGGGCGCTTTTTGACATTTCGATTTTTAATTTTGAGGCAAAGGTGTTCCAGTCTTAAAGCCTTATGTAAATACGCCCATTAAATATTATAGTGTTAATTAATAATTATAAACATTTAGACAATAGATTATGAGACACACTACAGTTACTAATTGTGTCATAATAATAATAAGTCATTTTTAACATTATTCTAATGAAACTTATCATTATCTTCGAACTTAGTCTAAGATTACGACGTGCAATACAGGGTTTCAACTTGTAATGTATTTAGGCATATTCGTACAGTTTTATGAGCGATTTTCGAATATTCGTTATCGTCGGAGTATAGAGTAGGGTATAGAGTAGGGTCCCCTAGGGTGTGATTAAACCGTTCCGCGGCCACAATTAGAGCCGTCATACCGTCTAAACGTTGTAATTTGCTAAAGAACAAATTAACAAAAGTTGTGAATTTTCCATCTTCTGTAATTTTTCTGTTGAGAAGAGGTGATTCAAAATGAAAGAAAATTTAAATGCCTTATGGTTCAGTAGGCAGAAATTATTGTCCTTTCTCTCTCCTCTCTCTCTTGTCTCCACCTAAAGGGTTCCTATGTTGATAACCTAGTGCAATGGTGGTGCAATGACCGCCCCTTATCCTTACTTTAAATTCACTTTAAATATATCATTCGTGAAAAAAATATTGCAGGCGGAGTAAAAAATAGTTTAATTAAATAATTAATTAATTAACCCAACAGTCACAGACAGAGTCCTGACCCCACACTAAGATCGAGTCTTGTGTCGTAGATATCAGGAACTACGGGAGACTTCGGTATCACAACCACCCAGACCCGAAACAAATACATGTGGTTCACACAAATATTTGTTTCGGTGCAGGAATCGAACCCGCGGCCTCTCGTTTCACAACCAGCGTCTAACCAACTGTGCCACGGAGGCTTCCGAATTGACCAGTATTACAAGCAAATATTTTACAACCAAACCAATTTTTCTCAACCCATACTGTCATGGCCTATGGCCTAACCACTCTCAATCGTACTCTCGATTGTAGAGTAGGCCCGTGCCCTGCAGTGGGACGTATATGGGCTGATACAGATACAGTCATACTCTCAAAAAGCAATACTTTTCGCAGTCGGTTTAAAACATGAAGCATCACGAACCAACAATCTTGCCAGACGACTAATCCTCAAGCAAACTTGTAAAGTTGTAAATTCTAAACCCTTTGATGTAAAAAGTTAAAATAACCAGGCGCGGCTAAACAAAATGTACTACTTGTGTAATTTGGAAAGGACGCCGTGGAATATTCGTGTAATCTGCAATAAGAGGCTTTTGTTATTCAATTTCGACGGTTTTGTGTGTCGTAGTTATAACAATAATAATAAATTTATTTATAAAACACGCAGAAAATTATAGAGTAACAGCATACTAAAAAATAACTAGAAAAACTATATCCTTATTTCCAGTATTACCAGAGGTACCCAAACTATTCAAAGCTTATATTTTATGATTGGTTATAATATTATTTTTGACGATAGGCCGAAGATCCAGCCCAGTCGCGTGTTCTAGGCAAGGCCCATGTCCAGTGGACGCGGATGTGTATTGATAGAGTCAGTCACCATAAACTATAACTACAACGGTGGAGGAAAACATCGTGAGGAAACCTGCTTACCATAACGATTTGTTTCGGATGTATTGATAGTTAATCACCACGCATTGTAATGGTGAAGGAAAACATCGTGAGGATACCTGCATACCGTAGTGACAGGGAAGATTTTTTGTATGTAAAAGTCCGCCAACCTGCACTAGGCCAGCGTGATGAACTATAAGGCCTAACCACTCTCAATAGTACTCGACATTGTACAGGAAGCACGTGTCCTGCAGTGGGATATATAGGCTAATACAGACAGAAGGCTAGATTGAACCACAATGGCTTTGGTCTCTTAGTCGTCCCAATATAAAATTCTCCAAAGGCCATTAATGAAATTCTCGGTCTGAATAACAGCAAAATACCGATGTCTGACGTCATAAAACCAGTTATGGTCCCATATTTATCTGTTTCGTTATAAAACAGCACAAAACAATAAAATGTAACATTAATTCCATCCAATTTAACAATCTCTTCAAAGTTTGAGCATAAAAACGGCGCAGTTCCGATTCCACCCGACTTCGCCCGAACATTGCCGAACGCATAAATTTTCAGCCAATTACAGACTCACACGTTTATTGTCAAACTTCCAGCCTTAAATATAACTTTTTTATTGCTTTAGTTTTTAAAAGGTTGGATGTCAGAATTATATATAGTTGAACTATTTGAAGGCCTTTTTAAGTTATTGGAGGGGGATGATATAAGGGGGGAGAGATTTGGCCGTTTTGACAGTTTATTGCTAACTTATTTTTTCTTTAGAATATTTCAATATTAAGTAATTTTAATAGTAAAATATCACAAAGAAGCTCTCTACAAGAATTAGCATGGTGATTATCATCATCATATCATCATCATCATATCAGCCACAGGAAATCCACTGCTGAACATAGGCCTCCCCCAATGATCTCCACAATGACCTGTTGGAAGCGGCCTGCATCCAGCGACTTAAACTAAACACATTTATTTTTTTACTTTTTTTTTAAGTTTGTTTGTATCTCAAAGAAGATTAGCTAATCTACATAGAACGATGTCATAACCATATTCTGTTTCTAAGGTTCTTGTGACATCAACCAGTATGCTCTCTGAGGATTTCTCTCTCTCTCTCAGTCTTCCTCATTTTCGTTCCCTCTTCAGTTCCACTTTAATATGAGCATTGAACTTTGTAAGTTTTAGTCATTCAAAATTATCCTCGCCAAATCAAATCCTATATCACCAAACCTGCATCAAAAACCATCCAATAATCATATACTTTATCGGTGAAGAAAAACAGCGTGAGCAAACCTAACATACTATAGCGAATTGTAAGAATTTCTATGGTATGTAAAGTCCGCCAACCCGCACTATATGGCTGTGCTGGACTATATGGCCTAACCAGTTTCAATCGTACTCTCGATTGTAGCTGATATGGGCTGATACAGAATCATATATGTATTCATATATATTTTGTCTTTATGCACCTAGACTGCCCATTTTTTTTTTCTCCTTTCTCTTATATCCATCCAAGAGCTGCCTAGAGAGATTGCTTTGTGCAATAAGGCTGTCGATTGATGTTATTCTAAATTTAGTTTTTTTTTAATAGACTATATAAATAAATAAATAGAACACCCAAAAAGATTTCAGAAATCTCGTAATCTCAAAAGAATATCGGTATTATTTTAGTAAACATGCACTTCCGTGCTAAAATCTGTGAAATTAGCTTAAACAATCCAGCGCGCGGCGTGCGGGATTACGTTGCATTTTTCTCACGAAATTACCAGTTGTTGCTGTGTAGCGCCAGACTTAAGCAAGGGAGAGGGTATAGTCAGGAGTGGGAGCGATTTAAGGAACATAAATTTACTAGAATATGACGGGCAATCATAATGGTAAGCGTCAACTTGATGTAAACAGGAGCATCCAAAACTTGTTAAAACGAATCATTGCACTTCCAATAATTAAACACGCTACGAACATATTATAATGACCGGTGAGTGAGATTGCCGGATACCCAATACTCTTTTTCTTTTCCAACGTTTTTACTTGCCACACTCCTCTCGATTTGATGGGCCGGCAACAGATCCATGGTCCAAGCGTTGTGGATGTTCATGGGCGGCAGTGGTCACTTACTATCAGGTGGCCTGTTTCGTCGTTTGCCGGACCCATGCAATAAAAATAAAAAGTTGAGTCAAGGGACACCGGGATGAAACGAAGTTCCTTTCGATTAATTAGTGAAGGAATTGTAATAACAAAAAATTAAGTTATAATAATATTTTTTTTATTATTAACAAGTATAATGTGATATAAATTTAATCAGTAGGCTCAATTTTAGTAATAATTGGCTTGTGGTAACTAAAGTAGGAAACATATGTTTGGGATTCTATTTTATTTAAATATCTTGAAAAAACTGCATCAATGGTAGTGTTATATTTTGTTGTTGATTTTGCTGGATTATTGTTAATTCTTAAATCAAATTCTTCCCCTAGAAACTGTAGCAATGGTTTTGATTTTTTATTACTGAAGTTGATGTTAAAATCACCGACTAAAATTAGGGATTTTTTTGTTGTATCTGCTAAGCGTTCGAGATACATCTTTAGAATACTCTAGCAGTGCAGCGCTGCGCGGCTATTCCTCCAATAACGTGAGCGCCGCGTCACGTTATCGCAAGTCTGACCAATAGGGGCGCGTGGCCTGCAACTTCCGCGAATCCTGTGCCTTCGCGGTGCGCTACGACTTCACGCAGGACAACCATCTTCATAATTAATTACGACACATTGTGGTTAGCGGCAATTTTTTGTAAAATAACTAATATAATGTAATATAAACTTATTAGTAGGCTCAATTTTAATAATAATTGGCAAATATACATAGTCAAATCTAGGGTTAATGATTGACAGCAGGGTAACAAACTAAAATTGTAAATAATAATAAATTTATTTAGGAGGATCGAAAATCAATGTATTACAGTTTTATTATGTAATTTTAATTATATGTCACCATCAAAAGAATAATTTGGGTATCACCATCATTATGTTTTTTTTTCACATATTTATGCAATTTATGTTTCTTTTGTACCAATTTGATTTATGACATTTGATGAAAATTAGAAATTGTCGCAACGTTTCCCACTGAATTTTGGGCTTCAGCGTATTCTTAGTTTTTACTATAGCCTTTAACATATTAATATCTACTTGGATATTTTATTGCCACTATTAGAGTTAAATAAAATGTGTGACATCATTTTCAAATAAAGAAATAAAAAACGATTGTCAAATGTTTTAAAGTGTCGTTACAACTTTTCGTGAGAATTTTTCCGTCTAGCCCCCTTTCACACCGCGCGATAAGAAACTACGTTCAAAAATACTTTAAAATAATACTTTATGAGGTAACGTTTTGTTGGTTTAAGTGAGTTGCGACCTAAAGCCTCTTCTACCATAACCCGAGTTAGTTCACCACAGTTTTTTTAATTAGATGATTTTCACGCTCCTTCCAACATGTCCTCTATCTTAGATTCGTATTAACACAAGTACACACGCGCCATGTGACGAGATAGTTATATTAGGATTATGCAACTAATAGCGGGCTCACAACACGCGATGCTCGCTGTTTTTACTAGAAAAACAGCTTGGTATATCATAGGGAATATTAAAATAAAACACACGATACTTGGCTGTGTGCACGGCTGAAACATCGCAACACAGAGCGCTCGTCTACTGCACCATACGCGACAGCCCTCGGCTGTACGCGCCCGTGACACAGCGCCACACAGAGCGCTCGTCTAGTGCACCACACGCGACAGCACTCGGCTGTACGCGCCGGTGACACAGCGCCACACAGCGCTCGTCTACTGCACCACGCGCGAATGGTACTACAGTTAACGACATTAGATAAATCCTGGGCTTAAAATTCCCGAACTATTGATACAGAGCTAACCCAAGTACAAACAGATTAACGCGAACGCGACTTGATAGCCGGGCTTAATATTTGACACGAGGTAATAATCAAAAGGTCGGCACAAAGGTTCGCAAGCGTCCGGTAAACAATAGGATCCGCTGGGCTTTAAATAAAGCCCGTTCAGTAGTTAATTGAAGGGGATATTCTTTCGGCCGCGCCCGTTTGGCGGATTATTCAAAACTCGGCCAGACGCGGCCAATGTAACGTCTAAAGTAAATACTTTAGCACGTTCCCGCCATTCCGTACGGCGTACTGTTATCCCGGCTTTAAGTGGGGGTTTATTTTATTATCCGGATATCATTTTGCACACTTTACATGGCTGCGACTTTGCCGTTATTTTCCAACAATTATCGTGTTATTTTTTCGGCTTTGCTTTTTGCGATGTAAGATTATTTGGATTGTTTTTGGATGAAAAATATTTAATCGCCGTTTCGGGGATCAGCCTGTGTATATATTTAAATAAGCCGGTATTACGAATACAATGGAGAATATTTTATTTTAACTTCTTTGTTTTATCTGCACGCCTATAATAAAATCTTGTACATAAATATTATAATACATTTAATACAACAGTTTACATTTACAATGAGAATTAAAGCACAACATGAATTCAAAATCCATGTCATCCAAGCAGCATTATAATTTTTCTTTTTTTACGGCATGACGAAATCCTTTTTTTTCGTATATGAACATACAAATCATTCTAATACATAACCCCATTTAACTTGAGGTGGTTCTCTCAAATATGAGAGACCGCCTGGGTAGACACCACCGCATTATCTATTTCTCCCGTCCAATAACAGTGTAAACGCACTGTTGTATTTTAGATTGAAGGTCATTGCAGCCAGATTAACTAATGGACATATTTAGACTTGAACATCTTATGTCTTGCATGGCGAGCGCAGTGGAATGCCAAGCATTTGTAATTCAAGGTGTTGTTTGGTTCTGCTACTGTCTTTGAGAGGTCGTATTGCTTACCATCGGGATACAGCATGCTTGTCTACCCATTCATTGCAATAAAAAAAAGATATGACTCTAATGGCAGCCTCCGTGGCGCAGTCGGCTAGACGTCGCTTGTGAAACGAATGGCCGCGGGTTCGATCCCCGCACATAAAGAAATGTTTATGCGGCCCATAGATATTTCTTTCGGGTGTGTGTGGGTGTTTATGAGACCAAATAGTCTGTCGTAGTTCCTAAAACCCACGAGACAAGACTCGATCTCAGTGTGGGGTCAGGACTATGTATGTGACTGCTGGGTATTATTTATTATGTATTTAAAAACCTCCTATACTTAGCAACAACTCTCTTCGTTCCAGAGCATGCATCAGCGCTAGTGGGCAACACCGCGCGCCTCCGCTGTCGCATTGACGGCAAGTCGTGTGGTGAGATGCACAGCATCAAGTGGTACAAGGCAGACAGCAGGGTGTACGTGTACTCAGCCTCCAAGGACTCGCCCATCAACCGGCCTGAAGGAGAGATGATGGACAGGTAGGCTTAGATATAAATACTAAATGTGATTTGAAGACGAATGGGCGAAGATGTCAACCAAGTGTTCTACTACTGAGGTGCTTGGTTATGAGTAGTCTTTCCAAAATGGCGACCAAATGTCGACTATCAATCTAGAATATCGAAAAAACAAATCACGAAAAACTTTTAAAGTTTCTTCGTATTTGTTAGACTTTAAATAGGTCATAGCGTGTTGACATATAGCCTATAGAATTCCTTCATAAATGACCTATAAATATACCCAAAAATATTTTTTCAATTCGTGACAGTCGTTCCTAAAATTAGAGGTAACAAACAAACAATCAAACTTCATCATTATATATAGTGTAATGTTAATTGTGTTTTACTTATTAATTAAATTAACAGGAAAATATAAATAGGACTTTAAGGTTTGAAGAAGGCTCCAACCTTCCTTATTATACACTAGGGAGACAGTCCCCCCCCCTCACACCCGCAACTGCAACTCCTGTGAGCCAGTATCAACAGTGGCATTGTAATGATACCGAGCATTGAAGCCCGAGTCTCCGGGAATGTCTAACTTGTCTAACCCGCAATGAAATTAATCATGAAGTAAATAATAGGAGATGGATATATTTTTATCCACTTCCGTTTTTAGCAAAGCGAGTGACAAATCAATGGAATGAAGAGGTAAATATCCTCTGATAAAGACTTACATCCAGAGAAGCGAGCTGTAAAGCACCACGGATCAAACTATTAATATAAATATAAACAATTTAGCTTATTTATATAACTTGTGTAATGTTATTATCGATTTCATTTGTTATTGCTATTGCTATTTGTTCCAACACTACTTTCCAGTATGTACTGAAAACTTCAACAAAATTGCCACAAACAAAGCTTATTTAATAACTATACTCGTACACATATATCGTAATCTTAAATCGCGGATAAATAACACCACAATAAAAACGCGATACAGGGAGACAATGTGAAGTAATGTAGCAACATCTACACCACTTATTGTATGAGGTTACATACTGTCTCCTTTGTGT
This sequence comes from Hyles vespertilio, assembly GCA_009982885.2. Taxonomy (NCBI): domain Eukaryota; kingdom Metazoa; phylum Arthropoda; class Insecta; order Lepidoptera; family Sphingidae; genus Hyles; species Hyles vespertilio. The sequence continues at coordinate 11,566,108 of CM042827.1, forward strand.
CTCTTGACAGGTATAATTCAAGGCTTATTGTTCCTACATACAGACAAAGGAAACTTATTACACTCGGATTTTGAGAAAAAACGTGCCAGAAACTGTAATTTAGGGCTTTAGAGACTATTATCTTATGTGTTAGTAATGTGAGTTACGACGTTTTGTATCTAAAAATGCTCAAAGAACTTACAATTGCAGTTGATCAAAAGCCTTGAAACCGAAAACAGCGATTTTTAACAAAACTATCGGGCAGTTATTGTTCAAACTTGGTACAATGTTACCTGGAGTGGTTAACAACATGTAGTTTAAATAATATACCATAAGTCAGTATCTCTAAACAAACATACAATATTAAGTAGAATATTATTGACAGCCTCCGTGGCACAGTTGGTTAGACGCCGCCTGTGAAACGAGAGGCCGTGGGTTCGATCCCCGCACCGAGAGAAATGTTTGTGCGGCCCATAAATATTAAAGGGGGGTCTCCCATACAACAAACCTAATTTTTAACTCCATCTTAATATATTTATTTATTTATTCATTCTTTACTGCACACAAAAAAATAAAACAAAGTATACAATATTTTACATATAAAATTAAAGAGTACAGTTCGCGGTCTTATCGCCCTAGGCGATTTCTTACAGACAACCTTTGGATGGATATAGAAAAGGATAATATAAACATAAATAATATACTGGAACAAACGTGATTTTAGGATTTATTTTATAGTTGATAGTACGGAACCTTTAGCCCGCAAGTCCTACTCGCACTTGGCCGGTTTTTTTTTTGTAATCTACATGAAAAAAGTGCGTGGTGGCCTGTTGGTAAACGGACTAGACGTGATTGCCAACATGTTCACGGTGGTCGCGGGTTCGAATCCCAGGGCACACTTCTGACTTTTCGGAGTCATGTGTGTGTTGATAGTCAATCACCACGCATTAAAACGGTGAAGGAAAACATCGTGAGAAAACTTGCATACCTTACCGATTTACAAAAACTTCTATGGTATGTAAGTTCGCCAAACACAAGGCCAGCGTGGTGGACTAAATGGCTCAACCCCTCTCAATCGTACTGTCGATTGTAGAGGAGGCCTGTGCCCTGCAGTGGGACGTATATAGGCTGATACAGACGATAAAAAGTTTTTTATCCATTTTTATTTATTTTATGTCAATATCAAATTATGACCTGTATAGATTGGTTTCCAAAGAATATATTATGATAGTTTAGTGTTTGCAGTCTAGACGATGCATTTATCGTACAGATTTAACTTTTACTACGCTATTATACGAAATCGCTGTGCGTCATACTTTACTGGCAATTTCGATTATATTGCTTGTGTGGTCGAATTTAAACTCTGATTTTAATTTTATATTTGAATTGACAGTCATATATTTTGTCATACTAGTCATTATTTTTATTGTATTCCCATGTTATATAAGAAGGAGAAAGAAAAAAAACCTGTTTCTTTTTGTCAGTGTATAGTTAAATGTATGATATTTAATTTTGCCTCTGCTAAATGTTTGTGCAGCCCATAAATATTTATTTAGAGTCTGGGTGTTTGTTACACGGAAAGTCTCTCGTAGTTCCTGATATCCACGACACAAGACTTGATCTTAGTGTGGGGTCAGGACTATGCATGTGTCTGTTGGGTGTTATTTATGATTGATTGAGTGATTATATATTTATGTTTTTTAAATTCCTCATTTGAAAGGTAAAATATATCAATACCAATGAAATGCGTATATAAATGAATCCTATGGACAAGACTGCCAAGGTAATACTCCAAGCGTATAAGCTATAAGTGCAAGGGAAACAGCGGTAATAGAGAATAATAAATTATAAATCGTCCGGGACAGCGTACGGAATCCGCGGAAAACTAATAGAATGGTAAATGAACGGAAAGAGGGGTTATTACGGTTGGCATGTGGTTGTAAGTCGGTTAGACACTTCAAGGGCGTATTATATTTATGTTATAATTACTATGCTGAATAAAGCGAAGTCGCCCAGAAAGAAGAATCAGTATACTCTTTTTCCCCAAAGCAGTGAAAATTTGCGAAAGCCTTATGTAATCTATCAATCAATCCGCTACAATATAAGATAAGGATAATACTTGTCTCAAATGTCATGCAATAAACAATTATGAAAATAGTTTGCTGTATAGTTGAAATATAATGACTTCTTTATGCTGAGAACTAAAGGGGTAATGGGTACTAAATTAAATTTTTTTTTGAGCTATAATTTACCGATAAAGTAAAAAATAATCATTAGATCTTAATTTTTAGGACTCTCCAGGGGAATCGCCTAAAAAGGCCTTCCGGAACCAATGAATCCGATATGGCCCAAGTCCAGGCGTGTGTATTTCCTCTAGAAATATACCTACGTACATAAGATCATAAGAATACATCGGAAGATTCATATACATAAAATTTTAATATATATAAAGTTCCAGAACATTCCAGAAAGCTTTCCACATCGATGTGTCAGTTTAATGAGAAAGGTAATCTTTTTGAATGATGATAGTGATCGTGAAAATTTTATGACATAAATAACTATCAACATAACTGAGTTATACGAGCGAATGCAATAAAAAAATATATTGACTCTAGTAAATAAAACCATAAGGAAACAAAAAAATAAATTACAAAAAGCCATTAGTCAATTCCCTACCCACCCCACGCAACAAACCGTGAAGATGCCTCAAAGAAAATAAAACTCATCGCTAATTACACTAATTAGTAAAAGTCTTTTGAAACGGAAAATCATGTTCGCCAACAAATTATTCCGGTAGGTCATTCGTCTAATGTAAGGCTCGTGAAAACAAATTAATGAAGTTCAATATTTTTATTGAAGACTGACTATGAGAGTCGTCTTTGCTCATTATATTATGCTATCAAGACGAGTATCTTTTTTTATTGTATACTAGCGGCCCGACCCAGCTTCGTCCGGGTGCAGATAGATTCCACTGCGCTCGTCAACCTGAGATATAAGATGTTAAGACTGGCTACAAAATTCTTCAATCTGAAACATAACAGTGCATTTACACTGCTATTTGGCGGAAGAAATAGACACAATAATCTCTGCAATAGTATGTATGTATTATACACATTAACTTTCCCCTTGAATCACTCTATCTATTAAAGAAAACCGCATCAAAATCCGTTGTGTAGTTTTAAAGATCTAAGCATACATAGGAAGAGAAAGCAAGAAGCGACTTTGTCTTATACTATGCAGTGAAGTTTGGCAAACGAACTAAGATGTTACCTGATAGTAAGTTATCACTGCACATGAACGTACACAAAGCTTGGATCACGGATGTTTTGCATGCCGGCCTGTCAAAGAAGGGAGTGGGAAGGAAAAAGGATGCAAAGAGTAAAGAAGTATTGGGCTTCCAGCAATATTTTACTGGTGGTTAGTCTCTCATATGTGGGAGGCCACCTGGATAGGTACCATCGCAATGTATATTTCTCCCGTTTAACATCAGTGTAAGTGCATGATTGTGTTTCGGATTGAAGGATATTGTAGCCAGAGTAACTGCTGAATATATTGAGACTTAACATCTTATGTCTCAGCATGGCGAGCGCAGTGGAATGCTTAGCATTGTTTTGTGATTCAAAGTGACAACAGTGTGGCTTTACCACAAGCAATGTCTATCGAAGACGATGGATATCAATCGACACGTAATATGACCTCAATCGAATTGATTAGCATAAATCTTGCAATACTATGATAGTAGAATATGTTATCGATCAGAGGTGCAAGGAATCCTAAATTTAGCCTAGTATGTGCCGTCCGACGATGTGGTAGGGCACGAGTCTATTGCCTTGTCGGGTACAAATTCCTGAATACGGGTTGATAATGAATTGAAAAATTGAATATCACCTTTCTATTTTTTTTTCTAATAACCGGAGACCTCAGCTTTGTAACCGTACCGTAGTACAACTACGCCACCGAGGACAGTCAATAATCAGGGAACAAATTCCTACCACTATTAGTCACTTTAACCCCTCCTCTCAGTACTAGACCCTTGCCAATTATCCTACCTACAGCAAAACTTCGTATTAAGCAATGTCTATCAACATAGATACATACACCATCGACACGCCTGTACTCCATAGGGGTAGGCAGAGACTATAGATCGCCACTTTGCTCGATCCTAAACTCTTCATGCATTCTAGTCGGTTCAGGGTACTTTTGACCAGATCCTTGTTGAGGCTATCACCGATTTGGATGGTATTGGTTCAGTGAAGTCAACCTCTGCCTACTCTTCCATCCACACTGGCATTGTATGTTTGCTTTGTTATTCTCCTTTCATCCTCTCTACATTACCAAACCATCGTAACATTTATTTGTCAATTCTCATTACTACATCTTCGTTCATGCCTATCAAAGGTAATAGATATCAATCGACACGTAATCCAACCGTTGCCGATTGGATCCGTCTACTGTAATAAGCTGGAGCGGATTTATTAACGAGTGATAATGGAATCGTGGCGCGCGATTCCACTCTCTCACGACAATCGACCTGGAAGAATTAAAGTTTATTTACACCTACTAACAACAATATAAGGCTTAGAGGGCAATATACTTAAACTCAAGCCTTTTTTCCAGAAGTGGTGAGAAAAGTGCTACCAGGATACTTATATTTTGCCTTGTATGTTTCATCCATGTAGTAGAGGCCTATCGCCATATCGGGCATAGATTTCTGACTCCGGACTGATTTGATCTGATCTTTTATGGCTAAAAGAAAAATACAATATAACTTTAAATGTTTCAATCAAGATCTAGAATCTCTATGACAATATATCATTGAATTATTAAATTACTAATAACTAAATTAATTCCCCATCGAAATAAATGGGGTGGGAACTTCATGTCAAAAACTTGACATAAATCAAAGAAAATATAAACCAGACACAAAATACCTGAATTTACCTCCTACATTATGACATAAATCAACATTATTTGCTACAAAGCATGGCAGACATTTTGTAAACCCGTGTGTGAATGGAAACACTTGCCCAACCCCAGCGATATTTATAATTTTCCGTCCAAGATTGCATAGGGGTTGTCTATTCCAGGCATTGTTTCAAACGTATGAGTTTATTAAAATTTCATGAGCCGCCGGCTGGTTTCTTATTACCTGTAATTCTGGATGCCGGGAATAAATGTGGGAAGGTTTACAGTTTTTATGGTTTGGGGTCAAAGAACTGTAAAATACAAAGACAGTATACTGGATTTATTGAATTTTTTTTATCTACAATTTACAGCGGTTTGAAAATGGAATTTTTAATTTTACTATTGAAGTGAATATAAATTATTTAAATTGAAGATTTTTATCCATCTTTTACAGCGTATTAAATTTGGGATTTGATGGTTATGGTATTCACTGGATAAATTATTTAAATTGATATGAAAGAGTTCAAAGGAATCAATAGATTTGGATTTACACTAGCCAAATGGATGACACCTTAAACAAGAGCCAGGTCAGAAGTACCCTGTATCAGTCCATATACGTCCCACTGCAGGGCACAAGCCTCTTCTACAATCGTGAACAAGATTGGGAGGGGTTAGGCCATAGAATCCAATGTACCTTGAACCAAAGAAAATGCTTAGCAGATTGAAGGGAATGAAGTGGTGGTTAAGGAAGTGTCAGGATCAGGCTGAGTGAAGATTAATAGAATCTGGTTACTGCCATGGAATAAAGGCCTTCCACGAAATATGACACAAACAATATATTTCATGGAATATATTATGTAGTTCTAAGAAGCCAACTATGGTGCGAAAGGGTAAGAAGACTCTATTTTGATACTTTACTATTCTACTGCTTTGATGAAAATAATCAGAAACAAAGACTTGAACCACCTCATAAGTCGCTAAGGAAACGTTTGGGGAAAGCCTAGGTTTAGCAGTAGAATTTCTATCATCTATCCATCCTACAGCCAAAAAAAGACCATTGATGAACAAATGCCTCTCCCAATGACTTCCACAGTGACCTTTTGCAGCGACCTCCCGCGACCTTTGCTTTTACCTATTAGACTTTCTATGACTTAAGAGTAAGAAAGATATGGATATAAAATTTCTATGACTGCGGGTTGGAGAGAAAGAGATGAAAATAAAATAGAGTCAAACGAATAAATCAGTAAATATACACTTGAAATAAAGAAAACACCATTAAAAATGCCATCAGGGCATAAGGCACAATCGCGTCGATTTATCTCCCGCATCTAAATTGCGATTATTTGCGTGCGGGCGGCGCAATATAGTACGTGATACCGCTCACGCACTCCATTACATTCTGTATCGTCTGCTTGTCACCCATTATACGCAAATCGTGAATTGTGGAACTGAATTATTGCTGTTCCAACACTTATTTTTGTATTACTGTGAATGGCGAGACGAGCATTCGCCTGATAGTATGACAGCTCATGGACAGTAGCAATATTTGTCATTCCAATGCGCTCACCATCCTGAGACATAAGATATTAAGTCTCAGTATATCAGCCCATATACGTCCCACTGCAGCAGGCCTCTTTTACAATCGAGAGTACGATTGCGAGTGGTTAGGCCAGTCTGGCTTAGTCTCTGTATGTCTAGTAGTTACTCTAGCTACAAAATCCTTTAAACCGGAACACAACAGTACGTTTACACTGCTGGTTGAAGATATGAACAATACGGTAGTATCTACCCGGTACGGCTAGTCACATATGGGAGACTTGGGAGACTTTCCCGCCCTCACCCACCACTGCAACTCCTGTCAGCCAGGATCGACAGTGGCACGCAAAGAATTGACACCGAGCTCCAGAGCTCGGCAAGTCTCGGCATCGAAATGAATCAGAAAGAAACACAAATAGGAAGAGTTGGAAACAAATAATAAGAGCGACTTACCACCAGTAAGTAGATTTGATGTAAACAGTCCTATGGCTTTCGATTTAATGTCGGCTCTCAGTCCACTCCGCCACAGTATAAAGCCAAGTATAATCAATACACAACAGAGCAGGATATGGGCGTACGTGGTCGGTCGCGGAGACACGTGCCGCCAGTTATCAGCCGATGTGGCTAAATGTTGTCGACGCTGTAACTGAGTAAAGTGTTTTACCAAGTAACAGTGCTCTCTTGTACAGTCAGCAACATAAGTAGCATCACTTACGAGATCTCAAATGGTTAAATCATCCCAAATAACTTTTACTCTTAAAAAAAGATGATTTTATTTATTTATTGCTTTTAGACATTTGTAAAAAGACAGACTTAATGCCTAACGCATTCTCTGCCAGTCAACCTTAGGGTGGTGCAGAGAGAGAGCATGGTAGGTGCATAGTAAGAACTTTACTTGATTACATTTTATAATTACAAAGTAGTCGTTTAAACTAAATACACCTAACAGTCCCATTTTTACCCCAATTTATGATTAAGTCACATCTAAGTCTTGTGTCGTGGTTATCAGATACTGCAAGAGACTTGTCCGTCTCACAAACACCCAGACCCGACACATATGTTTTTGGGCCACATAAACACTTCTGTCGTTATGAGGATCGAACGTGCGACTTTTCCTTTCACATTCGGCGCCTAACCAACTGCGCTACGGTGGTTGTCATTTTGGCATGTCTAATGATTCGTAAAGGGTTATCAAAAATATGGAGTGTAGTGACTTATGTTGCTTACCGTACTGTGATTAACGTTTATAGTAGGGCAACGAGCGGTATAGGTGTACTCTCCACTCAGCCCGTCCAGTAAAAAACAGTATGCATAAAGCTGGTGGGAATAATCCCATTAAACTATACGTGTAATGAAACTGGATCCTGCAATTTACTGGACATTGTCATCAAGTTTGTAGTGGCAAAACCGAATGTAAAATTCGGACGGATCAGTTTTTTGCTGGATACTGTAAGCAGGATAATTGTGTGAATGCTAGTATTGCAGCACGTATACGTACACTACTAAACGGGATCCTGCAAAAAACTGTACGGTATCAGCCCATATACGTCCCACTGCAGGGCACGGGCCTACTCCACAATCGAGAGCACGATTGAGAGTGGTTAGGCCATATAGTCCACCACGCTGGCCCAGTGCGGGTTGGCGGACTTACATACCATAGAAATTCTTATAAATCGCTATGGTATGCAGGTTTCCTCACGATGTTTTCCTTCACCGTTTTAGTGCGTGGTGATTGACTATCAATACACACATAACTCCGAAAAGTCAGAGGTGTGCCCTGGGATTCGAACCCGCGACCACCGTGAACATGTCGGCAGCCGTGTCTAGTCCGTTTACCAACAGGCCACCACGCACTTAAACGCAAAAAACTGTTCTTGCAAAAAACGGGATGTTGCCGTGTGAAAGTAGCGAAATGATATGAGACTGTCCCGCCACCCAATCACCTAATGGTATGTGACTTGCCATTTAAATTTAATATCTAGTACTGTGGTAGGTCTCTCACATAAATTCGACTATATTGCTTGTGTAGTCGAATTTAAAATCTAATTTTAGTGCAATCTTGGTATTTACCATCATTTTCTCGATGTTATCAATATTTAGTTGAATATAATCTTTGAAATAAAAAAGAATACTTTTAGTATATGTATCTCTCATATGTGAGAGGCCTCCTCTCCCATTAAATAGTAGTGAAAAGGCTCTGTTGTGTTCTGTTTGAAGCACATTGTAGCTAAACAAACTACTGGACATATTGAGACTTAATATCTTATGTCTCGGGAAGGTGAGCTCAGTGCAATGCCAAACATTGCTTTGTAATTCATAGTTTGTTTTGGTTTTGCTACTGTCTATGAGCGGTCGTATTGCTAACCAGGGGAATGGCATGCCATTTATCATAAAGACATTTTTTTATTGCTATGAATGACGAGGCGCCTGATGGTAAGCGATACGACCGCTCATAAACAGTAGCAACATTCCACTGCGCTCGCCATCCTGAGACATAAGATGTTAAGTCTCAATATGTCCAGTAGTTACTCTGGCTACAATGTCCTTCAATCCGAAACACAACAGTGCATTTACGCAGTGTTGTTTCACGGGAGAAATAGACATTGCGGTGGTACCTACCCATATGGCCTCTCACAAATGAGAGACCTACCACCAGTAGAACATATATGTAAGGCATATATAACTTTAGTTTACATTCATAATTATCACAAGGAATTACATTGGAAATTTATATAAGTTTGACCTTAATACTATGTTAATTCTAAGTAATGTTAGCACTTGTAACTAAACAGGACACACATAAACAACCCGGGGACACATCAAAACCTCCGGAATTTGCCCCGAACAATAACTATTGCGGGTTTACCTTCAAATTATTATATTGCTAATTTCATATCCCCGGAACGACGCAAGTTTGGAGCACTTGTGCCACAACATATTACGCGCAGAAGGGTTAAAATTTAAGCTGCGGAAATTTATAACATTGCGCTATACTTTCTATATATATGGCCTAACCACTCTCAATCGCACTGTCGATTGTGGAGGAGGCCCGTGCCCTGCAGTGGGACGTATATGGGCTGATACAGCAGCAGCTATACTTTCAGGTAGGTTAAAAAAATATATAAGCCCATTTAAAACCCGGTGCCTTGTTGGTAAAGGACCGTACGCGGCTACCAAGATGATGGTCGCGGGTTGAAACCCTAGAGGACACTTCCGATTTTTCGCATTCATAATATTAATGTCTATGTTTTTTTTTATTTATAAATTTACTCCTCTCTCCTGCGTCCTCACACGTTTCAAAATAGTGACCAAACTGTTCAATTTTGTTTAAATATTGTTTTTGTAATTTGAAAGAAAAAAATATAAAAAGTATTCTGTTACTTCTAATGCCTCCAATAATATGCGAACAAAGTTTCATGATGATTGGTTAAGTAGTTTTCGCGGGAAAGCGTAACAAACAAACTAACATTTACATTATATTGTACGTCAACAGAAGGCCAAGAAGAAAATTAATTTACAGGCATAAAAAATATTGTGACAATCTTCTTTAGTATTAGATGTCTGCCAACGCGCACAAATTCGTGTTATGTCCTAACCACTCTCAATCAAACGATCAATTCTTAGATGTCGCCTCCCCAGCACTCAAATTATGGCTTATACATCCAATTTATATGTGAGAAGGGGTAAACATAGTTGACAATAGCGCCGCCCGCAGTTTGAACGCTAATTTCCGGCTCAAATAAGATAGGAGACAATTGCCTGCCGACCGCACTGATTCCAACCTTAGGCAATACATATGAATGAACTGTCATCTTACAAGAAATGGATTGTCTATTTAGGTGTCGAATCGAGCACAAAATTGAAAAAAATCGATTGTTTTTTTTCAAGGAGCAAGACTAGTAGTAGTAGTCCGCCCCGTGACCATGAAAGCTGTAAAGTAATCGAAACGTAGGGATGTTAAAAATTAAACCAAATTCGCGATAAAATCCGTAAATAATAGTTTTATTTCAAGCAGCAAGACTTCTGCCCTAGAGCGGCAAAATGGCCCCCCTTTTTTAACTGGGTCCTTGATATAATTGCCAGATCAACCATAATTGCGTGATAAATTAAAATCATATAAAATAGATCATGGTTTCCTAGATTTACGCGAAATACACACTGCAATATTATCTCAATGCTGCAATATAAAAAATTATTAAGGATTTTATTGCGGATATGGTTTATTTTTTACATTTTTGACTTCCCAACGCGTCCATTACTTAGTGATCCCGGCATATACTTAAAACAGATTTTGTTAAATAATTATTTTGTATTACATTTTCCAGAAATTAATAACATTACATACATACTGACAGTATACCTTCTGTACCAACTCGCCACAGCAAAACTGCGGAGGCCCAAACGGAGTTTTAACTGCGCGTTAGTCGCTAATTAGTCGGTAGTTAGTCGGAAGTGGGCCAATTTCGCTCCAAACACACAGTTATTGTCTGCACCAGCGATGAGTTTATTTTGCGTGAAATTTGTATTGGCCGGCGCGGTAATTGAGAGTTTCACTATTATTATTAACATGTATGCAAACGCATGTAGTGGCTAGTGTAATAAGTAGACGCTCAATTTGGTATTATTATGAACATATTCACGATGGTCGCGAGTTTGAATACCTGGGCATACTTCTGACTTTTCGGAATCGTGTATATTGTTGGTCAATCACCACGAACTATAAGGGTGAAGGAAAACATCACGAGGAAACCTGCGTACCGTAGCGATTTATACTAGTATGTGAAGTCCATAGCTAGGCCAGCGAGGTGGACTACATACATGTCTTAAATACTCTCAATCGTATTCTCAATTATTGTAGAAGAGACCCGTGCCCTGTAGTGGGACGTACATGGACTGATACAGAAGAGGCGATGGTTTAATGATTAAATGATAATGTAGAATATGTAGTGGCTTAAATATTGTCATTGTATGCAACAACGCTATGGGTATATTTTGCTGATATTGGCCGACACGATAATGGAGAGTCTCTATATGGAGTTTGACAATTATAATGAACAGTGTTATGCTGTTATGCCAACGTTACGTGTTGATGTAATAGGAATTATGTATGACTTAATTTTGGGACTAAATAAGTAGTGAAATCTCATTTATATGTTTAGAAATTGTTGATAAAATATTTATGTGGTTAGGTAATTTATCTTTATCACAATAATTTTTGTAGTGATATTGGTCATCAAATAATTTATCATTGAAGCTTAATTTTCATAAATTATAATATTAATAATACATATTTTTTTTGCAATGAATGACGAGACGAGCATGCCGTTCGCCTGATGGTAAGCGATACGACCGCTCATAAACAGTAGCAAAATTCCACTGCGCTCGCCATCCTGAGACATAAGATGTTTAAGTCTCAATATGTCCAGTAGTTAGTAGTTAGTTAGTAATGAATTCTTATTGATATTTGAATGCTTTTGAAATATAGTTCAATCTAAAATAAATAAAGCAAGCCAACAAATGTGATAAATAAAAATGTATTTAATATAATTTCATCATATTTATCATGTATATGCTGTACACGTACAATCGTATTTCATTGCATTTTAGATTTACGATCTCGGTTTATTTGTTAAACAATTTATTTTTAGTATCTGATTGGAGATTGTTTAGATGTTCGATAAATACACAATGTTGATCTTGCCCAAGGTTGTGCGTCATTAGAAGCTGCGTGGATGAGATTCAAATAGGGTATTTGACTCCAATTTTTTATTGTATTTATCAAAACGTATCCATAGCTATGGTCTAACAAAAAAATAAATTTATAAATCCATTCAGCAGTGCGATTCACGTAACTTTTTGACGCGCCGATCAAGTTGCGGTGCGGTTACAATTAAGTTTACGCTTTGGTACAAAATGGTATTCTTGTAAGTGTTTAGCTGCGCGTGAACTGTGCGTGAGCTGCGCGTCAACTGTACGTCAGATGTATGAAATTTGTTTGAGATTGACATATACGCGCAGCAGTAGAATACGCTAAAACGTTTGTGTGACGCGAACTTCACGCGAGCGTATTTGACAGCGGTTGTCAAAATTACGAGAATACGAAAAGGGCTGTTTTGATCGAAACTTAACCGCAACTGCACTGCAGCTGAACTTATTAAATTACGTGAATCGCACTACTGAATTAAACAGGTTAGAAACTTTTTAAATCTTGTAGTGGGGGTAACAGAAAAGAAATTCAAAACCAAGATAGTGACGTCACTAAGGTTATTATACATTACAGTGTCCGCGTGTGAACGAGACAGCAATATGTCCCCACTACACCCCTACTCTTTAATTTTAAATATTAATATTTGCCTTATGTTACAAGCTACTTTAGTACTTTTTTGACAGCAAGGCTTTCATTTTTAATGTATTTGTGTTTGTAAGCGAAATAATACCAAAAATCGATAATAGTCAAATTCCTTATTGTAATACGGGGGATTCAATTCTAATGCGATTTCCTAAAATTGATTTATTAGAACCTTAACTAGAACCTTCGATAAAATATATACTAGATACAGGCTGAAAATCACACACCAAAAGTGTCCGAGGTTGCTTATATGTGTACTTATGCATTTGAATTTCGAACTACGAGCTGTAAGCAAAAAGTATTAAATTATAATCAACTTCAGCAACAATAAACCTTATTCCATTAATTTAATATATATTATGGTTTGGACCATACTAAAATCAAATAAGAGCACAAATAAGTTGTGCTCTTATTTTTCTTGCCGTTTTTTGGCCGTTACTTATAATCTAGTGTATATTTGATCGAAAATTAGAGCGCCTAAAGGAATCGCTATCATCTTTTTGTATTGAATCAGCCTATGGACATCCCACTACAGGCCACGGGCCTCTTCAACAATCGGGAGTATGATTGAGAGTGGTTAGTCCATATATCACCACACTGACACACCACAATTTCTTTTTATTTCGTTGTGGTATGCAGGTTTCTTCACAATATTTTCCTACACTGTCAAAGTGCGTGGTAATTGACTATCAATAAGCACATCGAATATTTAGAGGTGTATTCTAGAATTCAAACCCACGACCACTGTGAATCTATAGGCAGCCGCGTCTGGTCCATTTACCAACAAGACAAGCACTTACTACTGTCAATTCACCGTACTAAAAACACCTGAAATTTATCCTTACCTTCCACTAACAAAACCGAAGTTGCTGACGAAATTCCCCAAGAAGATGCTGACGCGAATCTCGTCAGCATTCTCAATACCTCTCATAAGGCGACAGTCAATGCGAGAGTTTCAATTATGTTATTGACAACCGCAGGTGGCGTACCCTAGCAATAAAATTAGAATTTTACGAGGGCTTGTGACACACTTTCCGAATGGGGATTTTTAAAGATTTATTGAGGGATAGTATAAATGTATAGGGATAGTGGTAAGGGATTGTGCGGTTTTTGTCATCGGGTGGGAATGTTACAGGTTGTAAATATTGTCGCATTGGTGAAGGAATTTTGACTTTATTGTGAAGGGGTTAGGGTTTGAATTATCATAAAGATATATCGTTGATTAAATTTCGATAAAATCAGAAACTATCTAGATAATACTAGTTACTAATATTTCATTCGGGTTTTGTCCTGCCTTAAATATTAAGAATATAGGTTTTATTTTTTTCTCTATTTCTTGCGAACCAAGATAAGCCACGACTTATTAATTATGCCAATATATTAATAAGATTAGGCCCGTAACGTGAATAATGTACATAAGTTATAAATGAGATCGAATTACTCGACAAAATGTCACGAAACATGACAACGCAATTAACATGGCCACTCTACGACTGTCGAAGTTTGGCCATTTTTATTCCCCACCAGAGAGCCCATTGGCTTAATTTATCGACTTAATTGTCGCAAATCCCCCGGGCGGGGATTTGATTTTTGTTCCTGAAAAAAATTGATATATATCAGGAAAAAAAATTATATGATTTTTTTTCTTGCTTTAAATGGCGAGATGGGTGCGCCATTCGCCTGATGGTAAGGGATAGGACCGCTCTTGGACGGTGGCAATGCTTGGCATTCCACTACGCTTACCATCCTGAGACATGTGATGTCAGATCTCAATATTTCCTGTAGTTACCCTGGCTATAATTAATGAATTGGAAAAATAAAACTGCATGAGGAAATTCTATTCGTAATTTACCGCCAGTAACAGCTTCAGTAAATAACAATACGCATTGACATGTAATTAATTTCCGATCTTATTACATTAATGGCAAGATAATTAATGAATTGGCTATATAGCCCACATTCAATACTAAATTGTAAGACAATAGCTGAAATGGTCTCCAATTATATACTGCGCTGATACAAATGGACGCCTCGAGAGCGCCCTGTCCAGTCAGATTAATTGCCGGCGCTCAACGGAACGATGTACCGTCCTACAGGAATACTGGACCCGCTCTGTGTCGTGCAGGGAAGTGGAACGACTGAATAAAGGACAACATTGTAAAAGACATCGGCAATACTGTGTGAGAGCTCAGGATCGAGTGTTGTGAGAGCACGTACAGGGAGCGTGGTGTGTGACGCGCGGGCCGGTGGAGCGACGAGCTAAAGGCTGCTAGTGTATCTCAGGAACACAGGTGCGTTGTTACAGAGCTGAAGGCTGAATCAGCAGCGAGTGAGGTGCTTTTTGAACGAGTTCAATAAATGAACTATTTTTCAAGTTGATTAGTCCGGATGGCGGGAGGCTGGGCACATAAATCTGTGGCAAATCCCGCAGAGTCGGTCGCCGGTAGCGCACCACTTTGATTTGTACGTGTCGTTACTGTTTTTAGGACGTCGGGATTTTATTCACTGCACTGGTTTATGGGTTTAATTTTTGTTTTATTTGATTTACTCTTTTTGTTATTTGGGTCAGCAACGTAACATAAATTTGGAAATTGATAAATTTAAAATGGATTTTACCTGTAATCATTGTCTGATCGGTATTTTCTCTTCCATATTACAATATTTCATCCCTGTGTTTTTACTAAAAAAAGTATATTTGTATGTATGTTTTTAGTCCTTATTTACGATTAACTTATACATTAAACCTATGTTGATACGTCACGATTTTATCCATTATCTTTCAAACCATCTATCTTCCTATCATTCCACTTATCTTTATTTAGCAAATACGATTCTCCATAAATATGTTTCAATGATAAAACCTCATTTCATACAAAACAAATACACATGATTCCGAACATGTTTAAAGTTTGCATCGTGGCATCAGACATTTGCGGGAAAATAGCAATAATATATGTTTTAGATGAGATTTCATATGCGCCGATTGTGTTGGTTTTATTGTGGAATGCGACGTCAATGTGCCTGGCGACATTCGCTTGTGATTACGCCGGACTTTTGCAATATTTTTATGGAGATAAAATGTTTGAATAAAATTGTTGTAGAATTTGTTATTTGTGGTATAATTTTGTGAATAGAAGACATTGTTGTGTTTGTATTCCTTCAGGGGAAAGTGAAGATAATACTAGTGGTGTCTTGTTGTACTTTGAGTACATTTTTGCCCTATTGAAAAATATAAATGCTGATAGTCATATTAAGTGATGGGCACAAATTCCAGCCCGAAAAAGTATAATAGCCATATTTTCCCAACCTGAAAGCTATATTTATGTATCCATGTATGTTGCATGATGATTGAAAGGAATCAATGACTGCGTGCGACTTTCGGACGTATTTATTTATTGAAGGGTCAATGTAACATGGTTTAACGGATGTCGCCAAAAATATTTAGCTTATGATTTTCCGATCGGTCGAACGACGTGAACCTTTTGAGGAAATCATCCGATCCCGGAAAAAATTATGTTTATCGAAACGTAAAAGTTAGGGAAAGTGGATTGTTGGACTATGAACTGAAGCATGTCCATTCATCCACTTTTATAATATTCTTTATTTTAAAACTTATCTCTTTATTAATTATTGCAGTGCAGTGCAATGCAGTCATTTTCCCTACTCAGAAGAAGATAAAAATAATAAAAAAGCTTGGAAAAAAATCACCTAGAATTCCTAGATTATTATTTTTTCATATTAAGAACAGAATAAAAAAAAGGATATTTTATTAATAAATAAATAAAATAAATAAAAAAGTCTTGTCCAGCCATAGCAGCCTATTAATATTAGTTAACCATAAAACTATATTATTATATAAATTATTCTTGCTTGTTTAATTGTTTCTAATAATTGTTATAATTAATAATTCTCAGTATTTAATTTTATTTTAATATTGACTATCTCTCATTGAGATATACTGTTTGCGGTCCTATGGTCTCGTACGGTGTCCCATGCCTTGTCGTCAATTCCGAGGATGCAAATCACGCATAATGCTCTCCTAGACATGGATTCTGAATGTGATTTGTTTGCGGATGAATAAGCGAACATATTAACAGTGTACTTGAGGTTCTGCGAGCGAGATGTTTGACTTAGGTTCCTTAGATTTAAGCTATTAATTTAATTGTGATTATGTAAACTATTGGTTGTCTAGATGGCCTTGAGTGATAAGACCGCCTTTGTTATTTTGTTTACATTATTTTTCATTGTTGTACAATAAATTATTAATAATTTTTAATAATGTTGTAGATATAAACTACTTTGCTCAGGTTTAACAACTATTTATTTGAAAAACTAGCACGAAATATAATTAGTAATACACGGTCACTTGATGTCAGAGGAATAGAGTGACAGCTATTTGTTAAAGCGCGCATTTGCACGAAGAGTCGCCAAATTCAAAATTAGAATACAATATTCAACAAATGTAATGTGGCTGAAAGAGCTATGATTAATATCTTGTTGTATAGTGAATGATACAGCTATTGTTTACGTCTTTATTATTATTTCTATTATTCTCTTAAGACTTTTGTTGTATACTTGGCTCCATGTTGTACATCATGTTATTTATAAATTTGTAAGCCGTTGGTTTTCCATGCACATAATAAATAACAAATAAATAATATTAACCGTATTTATTAATTAAATGCCGAAATAATATAAATAATTGACAACACTTTTATCATAGTTGCGGAGTAACGTAGAGACCATCTTCAAATTGGAGAAAAAATACGGAAAGAGAAAGAGTAGAACAAACATGAACGAAACAAGACGGCAAAGCTTCACGTTTGTTCTCTGCGAAAATATTTTAAAACCGATAGAAATTGCACGTGACCCCTTGTAAATATAAAACGTACCGTGTGCCGAGAGACGTCAATTGGTAAGATTGGATCTGAAAACACACGGCTCAAATGCGATGCGATACAGTATTTTATATATTTGCTCTTGTAGATGAGAATGTCATGTAATGTTTTACGACTTAAAAATGTATTGAACATACAACATGTAGATAGGAACCGGAATAAAGGCTTTAAATTATGATTTATATTATGAACATAATAAGATTTAATATCATATGTCTCAAGATTCAAAGCGCAGTGGCATGTCAAGCATTGAAAAAGAAAAATAAGTTTATTTGTCACTAATTTAAAAATTAAGACGTACCTACATCTTATCAGGAAGGTAACAAAAATAAAGCTTATATGTAACTACTATTATTTACTAAATACATTGCTTTGTAAATGGTGTTGTTTGGTTTTGCTACTGTCCATGATCGGTCGTATCGCTTAGCATAACGCGAATGGCATTCTCGGAATTCGTCACAATAAAAACATGTATATCAAAATGTTCATGTAATCATGTAATATTTAAGATCTATTTTAGATAAATATTATGTAAATGTGTGGTAAGAGTAGACTGAAAAATTCAATGAAATATTTTAAATAGGGTTTTCAAAATTCATCGTCTTAAGAGAAAGGGTAAGTACAGTCAGCAACATAAGTCGCTGAACACTTCTCATTTTTTGATAACCTTTTTATAAATTAAAATTTGTACGTAGTCTACTCTGTAGTCGTAAAATATAACCAAGTAGTCATCTATGCCAAGAAGTGCCATACGATATTGAAAATAATAATTATTTTGGATGATAAGACAATACCAAATCTCGTGACTGTGTAGCGACTTATGTTGCTGACTGTACAAGACTATGCAGAAAGATTATGCTATGTAAAAAAAAATAGTTATGTGAAGTGGAGCCAAAAGTAATTGAATTATTCTTAGGAGAAAGCCTGGTCGTATTGCTAGTATTCAAAATATACAAATTATATTCTTTAATAATGGAAAGTGAGAGGTACTCAATCCTTGTATATCGTGATAAATGGATGATAGCTTTCTATTTGAATTATTTTCTTTTTATTTTATTCTAGAAAAACATTTTTCGTTATCTATGATCGCTTTTATTGAATAGAATATTACTAAAAACGGAATACACAGTTCCAACCACAATACAGAGAATTGAAACGAGAATGTTTTTTTTATTGCTGTGAATGGCGAGACGAGCACGCCGTTCGCCTGATGGTAAACGATACGACCGCTCATGAACAGTAGCAAAATCAAACACCTTGGATTTCAAAGCGATGCATGGCATTCCACTGCGCTCGCCATCTTGATAAAGATGTTAAGTCTCAATATGTCCAGTAGTTACTCTAGCTATAACGTCCTTCAATCCGAAACACAACAGTGCATTTACACTAATATTTGGCGGGAGAAATAGACATAACGGTAGTAGTTGGTACCTACATCTTACCTCTCACATATGAGAGACCTACCACTATAGTATTTTGTGATAGTATATTTTTAGATTGCAACTAACCCTCAACTCAGAAACAAAGCACTGAACAATTCATAGTGACATTAGTCTGTCGGTCCGGACAATGCAACTCGGCATTATCCGGCCGGCCGGGCCGACCTACCGGGGTCAAAGGGGCCAAGTAGTGTTATTATTTACTTACTAACGCAAGCGGCCGTGGAACGCTCTCGGTGGGTTATTGATACCGCCAAATGGTGAGGGTTAAGTTTTATTATGGTTGTTAGTAATTAGGGTGTTTTTATTTGTTTGCATACGTCGGAAAATCTTACAAATTGCTTGTGTGATGATAAGTGATAAAGTTCCGGTCGATGGTGCTATCCTGGACTCAAAAATGGAATGTAAATAACAGGTTTTGTTTTACGGTAAAATTAACCTCGTAAATCTAAATATAATCTTGTAATAACTAATTAAAACTCCGTGACCACGAAAGCCGTAAATAATCGAATCTTCGAGAAGATAAAAAATATAAAACCAAAACCAAACACTCATATCTTAAACTTCAAACAATAGTCCATACAAACATGCAATCATACAAAAATGTCTCATAACGCTATTGCTATTGCTCCCGTCGATACCTTTGTAAAGTTTCAATAATGCGAGAGTACAGCAAATATGAATGTACTGACCTACATAAGGCCCGACGCACAGCGTCAGCCTTCGACGCAATACATGAACTGGAAAACTGCGCCATGCTTTATTTATTTACAATATGGAGTTTGCATCCTTGTAGCGATATGAAGACGGTGATATTGCTATTTTGATATTTTTAAACGTAAGATGTACATAGTTTGAGTATAGTTGGGACTGTATTAAATATGCAATTTAGATTTACATAGTAGCTATTGTGTTTGGCAATGAGGTTTATAATATTAATTCAAATATTATGAATTGAAATCAACTATTTACAATATGCAATTATCTAAATTAATATTAATATACAGGGAATATCAAGACTGCTACCGAAAACGAAGCCGGGTGATAGTTTAAGCGACTTCAGACACAATGCAACAGAAAATTTTGCATTTTTGTTATGTTTTTCATATGGTCGTATTTGGGTGGTAAATATTTTTTTTTAAAATAATAGTGTATATCCTTTAATTTATGAAGACTCTTAGGTATAAAAGAGTTTAAATTATTATTTTAGCAAAAACCATGAATTTACCACCCAAAAATTATATTTAAAAAAAGAATTTTAAAAAAATTGTCGCGTTTCTTTGCGAAATTTTTACTTGCATTGTGTTTGTAGTCACTAAAACTACCACCCGGCTTCGTTTTCGGTAGCAGTCTTGATATACCCGGTATATGCTGGTGGTGGGTTTCTCATATGTGAGGGGCCGACTGGGTAAGTACCACTGCAATGTCAGATGTAATGCAATGTCAGATTAACTACTGGATTATCTCATTATTGAGACTTACACATCTTATGTCTTGTGATGGCGAACGCAATGGAATGCCATTGTAATTCAAGGTGTTGTGTACTGTTTATGAGCGGTCTTATTGCTAACATTCAGGCGAACGGCATGCTTGTCTCGCCATCAATGAATAAAAAATAAGAAAGTAATACAAATATAATGCAATTGATATAAAATATAATGAAATAATTAATCATTTAAAAATTATAATGACGACAATCAACGTTCATCGGTCGCACCATTACGGTGAAGGAAAACATGAGGATACCAGCATACCATAACGATTTGTCAGAATTTCTATGATTATGTAGTCTGTCAACTCGCACTAGGCCAGCGTGGCGGACTAACTGGCCTAAACTCTCTCAATCGTAGACTCGATTGTAAATGAGATCCGTGCCTTGCGGTCTGATGCGTAATATGGGCTGATACAGCCACCGTAGCGCAGTTGGTTAGACGCCGCCTGTGAAACGAGAGGCCGCGGGTTCGATCCCCGCACCGAGAGAAATGATTGTGCGGCCCACAAATATTTCTTCCGGATCTGGGTGTTTGTGAGACCGAAAAGTCTCTCGTAGTTCCTGATACCCACAACACAAGACTCGATCTTAGTGTGGGGTCAGGACTATGTATGTGACTGTTGGGTGTATTTATTATTTATTATTATACATACAAAAATTAAGACAATAAGATTGCTATATATGTTTTAATTAAAATCCACGATTTTTAAAATTGTTACAAATGTATTTTCATGACATATAAACCACATTGCCACCTTTCTCTACATATATGAAAGTTCTACGACAAATTAAGATTAAACCATTTAAAAATTACTAAAAATTTCGATAATTGAGATTACAATTTAAATACCACTTGTGCCTCAAAGACAGTACAAATCATTTGAAAACAATAAAGATTGTTATTTAAATGTAAAAAAATCTATCTTGTATTCGGCGCGCGTTGACCAAACAGTTTGGTTTGGGCGGACAGGCCGGCCTGTTTATTGTCGCCCTAAGGGAGCGCCTAAATAAATTTTACTTTGGTGCAAGACACCAGCGGTGGGGTAATTTAGGGCAGGAATGTTAGGCAGATGATAGATTACCTCATGGTACCCCAAAACTGCCTATCCCTTTTATTCATCCTAAGGTTGGTGGTCAGTAAAAGATCGCCTCGAGCAATAAGTACGTTTTATTTCTTTATATTTTATAACTCACAGGTGTACAATTAAGACTTAAAGAAATAAAAAAATCCAGTTTTAAGAATTATTTGCTGTTGAGTTTCGTAGCTCCATCCTATGTAGTTGGTTAGATTGCCTTGAGCAATACGGCTGCCATTCGTACTCTGGTGTCATTTAATGTTGTAATTGTTATTTCATTTTTTTTTATTGCATTGAATGACGAGACGAGCAAGCCGTTCGCCTGATGGTAAGCGATACGAACGCTCATGAACAGTAGCAACATTCCACTGCGCTCGCCATCCTGAGACATAAGATGTTAAGTCTCAATATGTCCAGTAGTTGCTCTGGCTACATTGTCCTTCAATCCGAAACACAACAGTGCATTTAAGCAGTGTTGTTTCACGGGAGAAATAGACAGTGCGGTGGTACCTACCCAGACGGCCTCTCACATATGAGAGACCTACCACCATTTTCAATCATCATCATGTTTTAATTAGTGTACAACAGTAATATATACCGGGTATCTCAAGACTGCTACTGAAAACGAAGCCGGGTGGTGGTTTTAGTAAGTACAAACACAATGCAACTAAAAATTTTTTTATGTTTTTTTTTTAAATATCGTAATTTTTGGGTGGTAAATCCATAGTTTTTGCTAAAATAGTAATTTAAACTCTTTTATACCTTAGAGTCCTTATATAAAAGAGTATACACTATTATTTTAGGAAAAAAATGTATTTAACATCCAAATACGACCATACGAAAAAAATAATAAAAAAAAATCGCTTTTTTTTCAACATTTTCTGTTGCAATGGATCTGAAGTCACTAAAACTACCACCCGGTTTCGTTTTCGGTAGCAGTCTTGATATACCCTGTATAAATAAGTGTTGCGTTTCGGGTTCCGTCTATGTAATCCATTTTCAAATTACACGTATTTGGATCAAGATAATATGTAACAAAATATTATTAGATTAATTCTCAATATTATGATCACATATCCTGTTAAATTCTCGTCTTGTAATAACAAATGAATTCATTCCACAAAAGTAAACAATTTCATCGAATAAATTTATTAAATCAGAACATTTTCCCCACTTTTGACTGATATTACGTACGTGTGCGTGCGATAAAGTTTTGGTTTTCATAAGGCGCCCGCCATAATGCTGTAAGTTGCGGCGCGCGGCTGTAACAGAACCTAAATAAATACCTACCCGCCTCCTGAATACAGAGCCGCACTGTATTGTGGCGTGAAATACTGCTCTTTACCATATTTTTTGTCGACGTTTATATTGATATGGGCGGCTTTAGGCGCGTTATTACAAATGGATTTTTCGATATTGGTTCCTTCCATTTCTTCGCGTTATGAATAGGAAAAGTCGAGGGGCGGTTCACGTGCGCGATATCGTATGAGCCTGGCAGACTAAATAGAAATATAGAGAGTTTATATATAGGCAGATTTGTGTGTAACGCGCGGGTCAGTGGAGCGACGAGCTGAAGGCTGCTAGTGTAGGAGAGCTCAGGAGCGAGTGTTGTGAGAGCACGTACAGGGAGCGTGGTGTGTGACGCGCGGGCCGGTGGAGCGACGAGCTGAAGGCTGCTAGTGTATGAGAGCTCAGGAGCGAGTGTTGTGAGAGCACGTACAGGGAGCGTGGTGTGTGACGCGCGGGCCGGTGGAGCGACGAGCTGAAGGCTGCTAGTGTATGAGAGCTCAGGAGCGAGTGTTGTGAGAGCACGTACAGGGAGCGTGGTGTGTGACGCGCGGGCCGGTGGAGCGACGAGCTGAAGGCTGCTAGTGTATGAGAGTTTTTTTTTTTTTTTTTTTTTTTTTAATTCTTTTCCCCTGACTGAATCAGAGTCTTTACTTTCTTTGGTTTTATGTTTTATCTGTTTCTTTTTAGTAAGGCCTTTCTTTTCCTTATATCTTTTCCTATATCTATTTACATGCATAATACAGGTTTTTGTTTATACATTGTTTATACTATCTATGCTTATCTTATTCATTGCTATCTTATTCGCTTTACACTTATACTAATATCTTATCTAGATCTAGGTCCTGTGTTCTATACATCTTATTTTTATATTTTCTTTTCTTTTACATCTTTTATTTGCTACTGTTGAATATATAATCTTATATTATATCTCACAGTTAGCATTTAATCACTTATTTCTATTATTTACACTTATTATTACTTTTTTACAAAATTTTAGAAACTTATGTCTATATTCGTCATTTTTTATTATTACTGCTAAATTACATGGTATTATATCTATTTTAGGTCCAGTTCTAGGTGTGTACGATCTTTAAGGTATACGGGACATTCCGTGATGACATGGATGACATTTTCCGTTTTAGTTGGCTCGCAGATACAGTCTGGTTTCTCTTTACACCTAAACCTATGTAGGTATTCCGAGAAACCGCCATGTCCTGTTAACAACTGTGTCACCACGGAATCCAGCACCATTGTTTTAAGAGTTTTTTGTGCTCCCACTACGTCCGGGAAGAACATCTTGGTCGTGGAGGCTGTGTCCTCTTCTATATAACGGTCATTCCATTCGTCAATCGAACTTTCCCGGATTTGTCGCTTGACGAAGGTAAGAGGACATAGGTCATAGTCGGGTTTTCTTTTTAATTTTTGGGCCGCTTCTTTTGCGAGCTCGTCCGCGCGCTCGTTTCCCTCCATTCCCGCATGTGCCTTAATCCAAAATAATTTTACTATTTTGTTGCGTTCTTTCAAGATCTTTAAATTTTCGGCTATTTTGAACGCTAGGGGATGGAGAGAAACGCCGCTCACAGCTGTTTCTAGTGCGGATCTAGAGTCGCAAAATATATTAATTTTGTTCCCTTTAACCTTTATAGCCTCCTCTGTTGCCCTGTGGAGAGCAAGCAATTCTGCCTGGTAGACGGTGCAGTATGTCCCTAATTTGAGCTTTTTACTTTTTATCTCTGCGACATCGTCCCAAATGGATAGAGCCGCGCCCACAGTCCCATCTATCTTGCTCCCATCTGTAAAGATGTTTAGAGCGTCGTTTGTATATTGAGACATATCTGCACCATCCACCATGCATTTAAATTGCCAGTGTATGAGAGTTGTGGAGTAATCCTGGTCGTCCCTGACGGCGACAAATAGTTTTTACATTATAAAATGTAAATAGGTTATTGAAATAACCAAGCCAATATCAACTTTTAATATATTCGATGGAAAAAGTTTGGTTCGCTCACAAAAAAGGGGTGGTTTAACAACTGCCTGTGAGTACTCAAGCCACAAATGTTTCTTTAATACATTATGATTTATTCATGATGTTTCATTAGAGTTCAAGTGGCGTACATTTTAATTGGATTTCCTTAGATTTGTTATCTTTGCTCATTGGTTTTGATGCTGGACTAGAATCTTTTCGGAAACTCGAAATCCGCTTAACAGTAATTAAGCTAGTTTCCAATTCTTGATATTGAATGATTTAGGTAAGTTTTAGGTGGCTCTGTGATTAAGACAGTTTTTTTATATTGCGGCAGGATAATTTTATCAAAGTAGCGGTGATTTTCAAACCTCCAATTTTTCATTAAGATTAGAATGCCTAGTATTTTTTTTGGTTTAATTCAACTAATTGTAACAAAGTTAACAATTGGTTTAGAGGAAAATTGTGGCATTCAACTCTGTTATTACCAGATATTTTAACCTTAAATCGCCTGACCGAATTAAGAGGGACAATCTTATTAAAACAAGTTCGTATTTATGCATTCTTGTCCTTACCTAAAAAAATTTACAAAAAAAAAACACAACAAAAATACTTTTATTGTTAAATTCACATTTAATTTATTCTCCAGACGTCAACACGTACGACACCCCACTACTCACTCTAATCTGACAGATTTTCTAATCCACACGTAAAAAATATCGCCAACGCCGTCCATTTCTATGATTCGCATAAGTTTGTGTCGAACAATACGACATCTTGAATAGCCAAGGTTGCATTCTCGGTCAAAGCACGTAGCACATACAACCTTATCGCATTAACTTATACGTGGCACCTTTTATTTGGGTCGTATAAGTTAGGCAAAGGTTTGGTCAATTGTTTGGTGTTGTGGGTTTATGTTTGGCCTTCCATAGCTTGCAGAAAACTAATATTTGTACTAGAGTATTAGAAAATAACATTATTTTTGCGAATGGTAAGTGGAGCATACTATTTGCCTGATAAATGATACGATCGTTCATGGACAGTAGCAAAACCAAACAGCATTGTTAATTACAAAGCAATGCTTGGCATTCCACTGCTCCATCGCCATCCTGAGACATGACGTGTCAAGTCTCAATATGCCAGTACTCTGGCTAGCAATTGAAATATAAAGATATAAATGAATGAAATGTGACACAAAAGACTGAAAGTTAAGCTAATAAAACTTGGACCCATTAAAATTGAATTCTTGAAAGTTTCCAATAGTAGCATATGTATGAAATTTTATTGATATTACTTTGTAAAGTATCGTTGACCACAAAATCTTAGCAGATTAAGTCTTAGCAGTTAGCAAGTATTTGAACTAAAGAAAAGTTAATAAATTACATAGTATAAAACAAAGTCGCTTTCTCTGTCCCTATGTCCCTTTGTATGCTTAAATCTTTAAAACTACGCAACGGATTTTGATGCGGTTTTTTTAATAGATAGAGTGATTCAAGAGGAAGGTTTATATGTGTATTACGTATATATTATTGTACAGAAATCTATTTGTACCCGGGCGAAGCTGGGCCGGGCCGATAGTAAACAATAAATACACACCCACTGCTTTGAACTAGAATCCTCTAAATTTGATTTAAAAGACTCAAAGTATGTTCCACCACCCTGACCTATAGAGGGTTGATGAAAATGAAAATAATTTATTGAATTCATTGAAATATTCAAAATCGTTTAGATTTAGTCATTTTTTTATCTCTCACCCGGTTGGGAAAACGGTTTTCACTAGAGAAGAACTGGCAAGAAACTCTAGTGTTGCTCTTCTCAAAACCAGTTTACATAGTGACTATAACAAAATTTGCAACTTGGCAACTTGGCTCTTTCGAATAAAGACTTGATATACCATAGATATTCGTGTTGAGATTCATAATACACATTTTATGACACTTATTATTGCCGTTTAAGAGCGTGGTATATGACTTTCACTTCACATATGACTCCGGAAAGTAAAAGAATAATTCCAGTATTCGAACCCGCGAATACTGTCTCTTCAGCTTGCAAACTATTCGTTATCAACAAAACAATCAATAAAAGTACATATTTTAATACAAACAAGAAAATTACATAATTATTTCAACCTTTTTCACAACAAATTGAGGGAAATTCCTGGAAAAGCCCATTACCAAAACCAATAGGAAGAGTGATTTAACAAATCGGTTAATGAGTCACGATCTAATATCGCCAATATTGGACGAATTATTTGATCAACAGTGAGGTGAGTCGGAAGTACATAACAATGTTACGTGACTTCGGTACAGTTGGGGTGGCTTTGATTACATTTACTGTGGTTTCTGTTGAAAAATACATTGTTTAAAATCGATTATAGGGTAGGGATGAGTTAAATAGATATACCATTCGTTATTTCGTCATGTAATGTTAAAAGGTGGCTGTTGGTAACTGACCAGATGTGGTTGCAAACATTCATGGTGGTCGTAGGTTCCATTTCCAGGGCACACCTACGAATTTTCGGAGTCATGATTGATAATTAATCACCACGAAATATAACGGTGAAGGAAAAATCGTGAAGAAACCTGCATACCATAGCGATTTGTAAGAATTTCTCTGGTATGCAAAGTCCACCAACCCGCACTAGGCCAGCATGGTGGACTATACGGTCCGACCCTTCTTAATCGTACACTCGATTGTAGAGGAGGCCCGTGCCCTGTAGTGGAACGTATATGGGCTATTACAGGGCACAGAACGAAATTCCACATAGATTTTACTGGACTTTTACAGGTGCATATTTTCCCAATATAAAAGCTAAAACATTGTCCAATCCGCATAGTAATTGAAACGCCAATCTAAACATAACAGATTCCATATTCCATTTGGAATAGAAGCTGCATTCCATTCGGGATTGAATCTAAAATTCATGTAGTTTATAACTACTGGATTTTTTTACAAATGAATGTTCGATTGCTGTTTGTGAATGTTAATAATTCTTTTTTAGTATTTTTATCACATGTTTCCTCTTTTTCCTGAATATTTGTTGTTCTTTTTTGGATTTTTATGCCCCATGTTATTTAAGGACTCTATTTACTTTAGGAAATCTTTACTGGTGGTGGGTATCTCATATGTCCCGCCAACAGCAGCGTAAACGCACTATTGTGTTTCGGTTTGAAGGATATTGTAGCCAGAATAACTACTGGACATATTGAGACTTAACATCTTATATGTCAATATGGCGAGCGCACTGGAATGCCAAACATTACTTTGTAATTCAAGGTGTGGTTGCTACTGTTCATGAGAGGTCGTTCTCGCCATTCGGTGCAATAAAAAAAAAACTTACAAGTTTTTAAAATACTAAAAGTGGTATATGGTTTATCTGAAGGAAGGTTAATGCAAACGATAATACAGTTCTTCTGATGGTAAGTGATCACAACCGCCCATGGACATCTGACATTTGTAAATACGCGGATTCAAACGCAAGGCAAGATATTTCAAATAAATCTTCATAGAGCGGTGGAATATCCCGGAGCCCGCAAAATACAATGGTTTATGTAACCCGATAACAGATGAGAAGTGAGCCGCAGTAGTTGCAATTGGAACGGAATTTTCAGAGCCTATTCGGCTCTTTGACTGTGCTTCCAACTATGGAGGTCTATGTTTCGCAGTGTACCTCCTTTGGATGAAAAGAGGTTGGATTCCTCTATCTTTGAGTGCTTCTAACTATAAGTCTATGTTCATCAGTGGACGTCATGTGGATAAACTAAGGGAAAAAGGGATTCCTCCATCCCAACCTCTGCAATTTTTGTTAGACTTGTGGCGGTTGCAATACGCCAACTTAGATATAGCTTTTAAAGCGGTAGCAATAAGCCAACTTAGATTTAGCTTATAAATTAACACGCTTATTATTTGTAATTTTAACATTATTTAAACACGCATTTCATTTTAAGATATGACTGCAGATGTTAGACCATAAAACATCTGCGAGTCGTTTTATTACAGTAAGAATTGTTGTGTACCTTATTGTATAATATTAGTTAAAAAGATGCTGTGCTAAATTATTGTTTCCTAATTGTAATGGCCCGTTCATACCGGGGCAATAAAACTGTATTATTATAGTTAAGTTCTTTAGTGGCGGCAATCCTTTGCAACAAATTTATGTTTTTTAGACAATAGTACATATGTTTGGGTAAACCTTTCTGTTTGGACAATAGCCCAGATGTTTGGGCCGACCTTAATTTTTAGTTGAAAGGATAGACCCTATTTTATGGCTTAAATATATTTTCTGGAAGATTTATCCCCACCGATCCACATTCGGGTAGTCCTATAAAAGGGTCGGTTTATTTGGATGAAGGGACAGTCTGCCATCTCTCGTGACGAGCACATCTCGCTCCGAGTCGCATAATTATAATTTTACTCTGTCTGTGAATGTATTAAGTGTTAATTTACAAAATATACAATAGTTAGTTCCTGGAAGTGAGTGTTTATTCTAATACCTACACTTATAACCACCAAAGACTAAATAGCCCGTATTTCATTGAAATTAAGCATTTAAGCATAGCGAATGGAAAAGTCGAAGTTGCCTTGTTTTTTATTTCTATGAATGGTGAGACGAGCATGCCGTTCGCCTGATGGTAAACGAGACGACCGTTCATGGATAGTAGTAAAACGAAACATCACCATGAATTACAATACAATGCTTAGTATACAGCACTGCCTATTCTAAGATGTAAAATGTTAAGTTCCAATATGTCCAATAGTTACTCTGGCTACAATTTCCTTCACACTGAAACACAGCAGTGCAAAGATGGCATTGTTAGAAACGATACAGCAGGGCTTTTAGAACCGAATTTCTTTGTCTAATCAATTTGTTCCCAAATCTACATTACACAGAAAACTAAACATCCAATTCCACCAATGATACCAATTCATTCTATTCCTTAGCTAAATCCGATAAAACCGTAGATTTGCAACAATAACTAGATCCATTCACGGGAACCTACAAGTGGTCCCTCCTAAATAGAATTCTAGAATTGTCTGAGCTCCGAAACGATCGCAATTGTACAATGGGACTTGGGATTTCGTCTTCATTACGACTCGATATAAAATTGGAGGTCCCACAAATAATAATTTGTCTTTATGTTTAGATGTTTCACTTGCCAGTTCTTACAAGTATATGGGTCTAATTGCTGAGTATATCAGGGCTGAAAGGATGATTCACTTAGAGTATATCTGTATATAACGAAAGTATATTCCAACTTTCATTTTACTGGTGGTACTGTCATATGTGAGAGGCCGTCTGACCACCACAGCAATGTCTATACCTCTTGTCAAACAGCAGTGTAAATGCATTAGTGTGGTCCGGTTCGAAGGTCATTGCAGCCAGGGTAACTATTGGTATTATGATATGATTGATTGTAAGTATATACCAATCCTTCTAAACTTAGATTATTTTTTACATTCCCTATTAGAATTGCTTACTCAATTTGCTTATCCAAAATAGCATAAAAATATTCTATCCGTAGCAGCTTTAGGAATTTTTCCCTCATTTTCCAAGCTCATCCGATTAGCATGCAGGGAATGTCTTTAATTGGTCCAAAAATAGTGTACGGTGTCAGGCGTCGTACAGAGGCGAGAATCCATAATGATCGGACACTGAAAGAGAAAATAGGAAAAATCGGAGGAGCACTTTACAGTCGGCGAGTTTTTTGTCTTTTTGCGTATTAGTTACAGGTAATTGTGAGCCATGTGAGAGTTTTAAAAGGAAGGTTTTGTGATAGTGCCTGGAGGGACTTTTTTATCGAAGGTTACATTGAGAGGATTTAGTGAATTTCATATAATATATAAATATAGTTGTGTTTATGCAGGTTTCTTTTCCTGTTATATCCCCATGACTCCGAACCTTATCGATATCGAGCCTTACAATAAAATGCCTTCTCAGTATGTAAGATCCGACGCGTTACCAAGAGACCACTTTGAATATAAATGTGATGTGATTATTTCTAATCTTTTATTTTTATTACGAATTATTTTTTCACCTTAAATAATAAATTATTTAAATAAAATGCTGTAAATACACATAAATACTATGTATATAAGTAAAGGATAATATTGTGTCAAAATTTATAAAATAACAGACATCTCCCAATCATCAACAAATCCCAAGCCAGGAATGAACCAAACTACCTTCAGGAGCATTAAGACATTGACTTCACAATCTCGGCTTGTGTATTGTGATGAAACGGGTCAGTCCACGAACACAGAACAATACGAGTCGTAAAACTAGTGCAGTACCGACCATACTGTAATAAGGTCGAATAAAGCTTTAAAGTTAATTTTATTTATCTAACGTTGTACGTCGTGTTACGTCATGTTACGTTGATTAAATAAAACTAAAAGTCAACGAACAAAATATATATACATATAACAAAACGACTCAATTACAATGTAGGTCTCTAGGGCCGGTTTTGTTCGAGGGTCATCTATACTAGGCAATAGTATTTTCCCGCTAGCTTACTCCCCTCGGTTATCGCGCCGACGAACGGAGTTGGCGGCGGCTGGTCAGGTGGGTAGGTCGGCCGGTGCAGATTTTCAGCGGCGAGATGATCCACAGCAAAGCAGCTCCTGCACGGCTTGTAAGCAGGAACAAGTAGCCCGTACGAATATTTTATCCGGTACGGAAAACCCCAATTATGGGGTTCACAACAATAAGATATTAGTTTACAATGATAAAAAAATGAATAATTTAGCTAAGCGGCAGACGCACGCGTCGACAATCTAGTCTCGCGCTTGTAGTGAAGTTGAATGACGAAGCAAATGTAGTGGCTCTCAGTCCCTGCTTGACGAACCGCAAACCGGTTTTTACTCGCGCAGACACAGGTCTTTTAATCCTTGATGTTGACGGAGTTATAATCACAAATTACGTTTAATTCTTTTAAAAGCGATAGTGGTAATAATAATGAATAAATAATAATTAGTTGAGTTCTATAAAGTCATAAATATTAATTATGATCACGGAGACGTGACAGTACTACAAATATAAAAGCCTCAGTAGCGCAATTGGTAAGATTCCGACTGTGAAACGAGAGGCCGCGGCTTCAAATCCCGCACCTAGACAAATATTTGTGAGGCTTACAAGCAGTCTCGGTTCTGAGTATTAATGAGAAAAGTCTCCGTAGATTCTGATACCCACGACACAAGACACGATCTTAGTGTGGAGTCAGGACTATGTGTGTGACTGTTAGGTGTATTTATTTTATTATTTTGAACGGAACTAGCTATTTAAATGGTAGGATAGCGTCCATCTTACATGACGGTTTGAAACCTTTTAAAAAGATATTTTTTTCACGCTTCAGTTGATAACCTTCTTTCGATGGATACTCTGTTTAGATTACGCTGTTCATTGCATCACATGGACTTACATAAATCACTGTCTAGGACTGTACTGCATCGGCCAATATACCGGGTATCTCAAGACTGCTACCGAAAACGAAGCCGGGTGGTAGTTTTAGTGACTACAAACACAATGCAATTAAAAATTTCGCCTAGAAACGCGACATTTTTTTTTATGATTTTTTAAATATCGTCATTTTTGGGTGGTAAATCCATAGTTTTTGCTAAAATAATAATTTAAACTCTTTTATACCTTAGAGTATTTATAAATAAAAGGGTATATACTATTATGTTAGGAAAAAATGTATTTACCACCCAAAAATGGGAATAGGAAAAAAATAAAAAAAAAATTGACGCTTTTTTTGCAACTTTTTCTGTTGCATTGTGTCTGAAGTCGCTTAAACTACCACCCGGCTTCGTTTTCGGTAGCAGTCTTGATATACCCTGTATGTCCCACTACCGGGCACGGGCCTCCTCTACAATCGAGAGTACGATTGAGAGTATTTAGGCCATACATCCCACCACGCTATCTTGCCTGAAAAAGTATTTTCTATCATCTTAGTTATGCCATCCCTTAATTAGTTTATAAATAGTCCGTTTGTTTTATATATTTTCTATTTTTGAACCAGTTTACAAAGCAATTTAAAAAAATAATACCTAAAATCATATAATCTCTTGATATAATAATATTTTAGTACCAAATCCACATCAATTTTATAACTATAAATACTTGACATGCGCACAAATGTACTGAGGCAATCTACCCACTACCGTAAAAGACGTAATGTCTTTATCGTGTCGTGATCGTATCGTGTGATGTCAGCAGAGTTATTCCGTGTTCGGACATTCGTACTATAATTACACATTTGTACGGACAGCAAAAAAGTCTGAAGACAAAGATCCACAGTTGACTATAAATATAAGAGTATTATATGTTGAAGTAGACTTTTGCATGTTTTTTTATACTTAAATAATCTCAAAGCTAGGGAACGTGTTAAAGCTATGGCTTGGGAATTTCACGACAAGAGCTATTAGGTGTTATATTATTCAAGCAAGCTATATTCAAACGATATACATTTATTTATCGTTATTAGACACCATTATCCGGTCTTTCCTACTAAAGAAGTTCTTTTTATTTTTTTATTGTTGCCATACACCCCACAGTCATAGACGCAGTCACTTCTATCCAAGTATTGTGTCATGGGTATGAAATACCGAGAGAGACTTCATCTTCGATCTACCCATATCCGATACAAATGCTTGAGAATTTCAATAACCATTGCGTCAATGGTAATTCAAAATTCACAGCCAGCTTTGTAATTAACTGCGCCAGGAAATTGAAAAATACATACAAGAAGTGACTACCATTAAGATACCTTTTCTGCGCACGGTACACATCGACTCGATTGCAATAGATACGAGTCGTCA
Source organism: Hyles vespertilio (assembly GCA_009982885.2). Lineage (NCBI taxonomy): Eukaryota > Metazoa > Arthropoda > Insecta > Lepidoptera > Sphingidae > Hyles > Hyles vespertilio. The sequence continues at coordinate 11,599,852 of CM042827.1, forward strand.
CGTGCGGCTAATTGTGCTCGACAGAAGAATGCATTGACATTCACACGGCCTCGCGCCTTTGTTACACCTAAGTGTTGGACTGTGATTTTAGGCCGAAATAGATCTTTGAATAAATAAATAATTTGTCACCCATATAGTTCTGACTCTCCTCTAAAATATAAGCCTGGAGTAGTGGGTATCAAAAACTACGATAGACTTTCATTTTGGAATAAACACACACCAAAAATAATTTCTTATGGATTACTATTTTCGATTTCTGGGTTCAATACCTCGGCTTGTGAATTTAAGAGTAGTTTTTTAACCAACTACAGTACAAATGCTGTCAACATTAGAATACGAATAAGTAGAATCTGTACATGCAGCATATTAATAGACTTGTTGCCTCTAGTTTGGACACAATTATGCTGGCTTATAAGAAATTGACCCTACCAGTAAGAAACCTTTTCTGCGGTACACATCGATTCGATTGCAATAGATACGAGTCGTCACGTGCGGCTAATTGAGCTCGACAGAAGAATGCATTGACATTCATACGGCCCGACTGAACACACGCCATTATGCCACCTGAATGCTGGGTTGTAATTTTAGGCTAATATAGGTCTGAAAATCTGAAATAGTAAGTATAGATTTTATTGCAAAGAAGATAAAAGGCGATTAGCTTAAATGATGATAACCGCCATTCATAAGTATCTACAGATCTTGAATTATAGTAGCGTTGTGTGCCTTCTATATAGGAGGAGAGAAAGGAATAGAAGGAGAACAGAGAAATTGGGCTACCGATATTGTCAAAGAGAAAAATACGTTAGTAAACTTACCGATTTCCTTGGTTTTCTGTAAAAAAATGATATAATTCCGATAGAGTTGAACCATTCATACAATAAACCATTTGCCGGCTTAGCTCAAGCACTTAATTTATTATCAATAGTCAAACCAAAGAACAAAATGGAAATATAACTAATTTCTAATAAACTATAATACGATATCACACGCGAAATTAAATCATCAACATCACGAATACCCGACTCGTAGAGCCATGGAATTGTTAGATAATATGAGCTAGCAAACTTGGTCGAGACGGCAACTTACTAATCCGTGGTTAAGGCAAAAAGTTGCGCTGCGCGGGGATTTCTTACATACGCTGAACTAGTTCACCGGGGCACGTACTAATGGCGCCGTTCTCACTAATGACTCGAAGTTATTTCGCTTTTATTTTATTAAGAATTTTATAAAAGACTAAATGCTATAATCTTGAGTTAAATATATTTTGACTTTATTCTTTTTTTTTTTTTTTTTTTTTTTTTTTATTGCAGTGAATGGCGAGACGAGCATGCCGTTCGCCTGATGGTAAGCGATACGACCGCTCATGAACAGTAGCAAAACCAAACAACACCTTGAATTACAAAGCAATGCTTGGCATTCCACTGCGCCCGCCATCCTGAGACATAAGATGTTAGGTCTCAATATGTCCAGTAATTACTCTGGCTACAATGTCCTTCAATCCGAAACACAACAGTGCATTTAAACTGCTATTTGACGGGAGAAATAGAAATTGCGGTGGTACCCACCCAAGCAGCCTCTCACATATGAGAGACCTACCACCAGTAAAGTAAGTATTCATTAAAATATGTAGGTTAAAATCAATATTAGTACAATATTTTGGTATTGTGCAACTCCTGTAAGCCAGGATCAACAGTGTTACGAATTTAAATCACACCGAGCATTGAAGCTCGGCCAGTCTCCGTAAATGTCTTGCTTGTCTTTAAACCGCAACGAAATGAGTCATGCAGTAAATTATAGGAGGGATTGGAAATATTTTATAGTTATTTTAGAATGTATAAAATCAATAAGTTTATAAATGTTTGCTGGATGTTAAAATTCGTTAATAAAGTGAACATTATATTTGTCAATATTTAGGGCCAAATAAATGCCTTCCATAAATTATATACTTGTATACACATAATTCAAATAGGAAACCTTATCAATTATTTCACTTTGCGATATAGAAATAATAGACCACAAATTCAATGTAATTGGAAATTCGCTTATAGAATTTTCGAATAGATCCGAACAATGTACCACAAGTGGATCGTATTTCAGGTTCAGTATAACGGGTTTACAAAGGCGATACATACATATATATTACAGATCATCGGTATAGTCTAATTGATTAGGAATTCAGTTACCGTCATCACCATCATTATCAGCCTTTTGCTGTCCACTGCTGAACATAAGCCTCCTACTAATTGCACCATTTCACCCTGTCTATGACTTGTCGCATATGAGTTATATACATTAAACAAGTCATATAATTATGTCTACAGTCTCGAAAGATTCTCGCAAATCTTAAGTGAGTCTCGGTTCTATAGTACCGTTTTGTGTTGACAAGTCAATACGACCTGGCTGTACAAGAGATTTCCTACATTTTCCTTATTACCTACAGTGGCGTATAGAAATGTAATTAACTAGACACCCTCGAGATTGATATGAAACTAAATATAGCATAAAATATATTGGAATGCTTGGTCTACTGATAACGATTATGGCGTTCTTAGATTCGACATCTAGATAGGTCGTTTTATTTGGTAAAACTTTTTAGCTTTAGTTTCCTCCAGAAAACTTTATGGTAGACCACACCATTGGTGGTAGGTCTCGCATATGTGACAGACCGCCTGTCTTGCTACCATCGTAATGTCTATTTCTCCCGCCAAACAGTAGTGTAAATGCACTGTTATATTTTGGTTAAAAGGATATTGCGGCCAGAGTAACTACTGGACATATTGAGACTTAACATCTTATGTCTCAGGATGGCGAGCGTAGTGGAATGCCAATCATTGCTTTGTAATTCAAGGTATTCTGTTCATTTATTTGTAATCTATACAAGTTTACTCCAATTATTCCAAAGATAAAAACACTATGCTCACCAATCAATTTTGTTTGAGAAGTTTACCGGATTCAAACAATAAAACATCTGCTCTTACATACATTTCAAGACGATACATCTGCAAGCAAAGACGGTATAATAGGTCGCGACCGCGAGCGTGCCTCGGTCACCAAGCACGTACGACTTGCCAACTATTATCCCGTTAAAACTCCATCGAATAAGGCTTAGCCGGATTTGCAGTTCCCAACTTTGTACGCATGTTGCATGCCCAAAAATGTCTGATACTTTGAAGTGCAGGTGGGGAGGAATCTTTTGTGTTTATAGACAAGGCACGTGTTTATCTTTATCAAGTTTTACTGAAGTTAATTAAACGAGGAGTGAAAATCAGAAACATTTGATTTGAAAGGTAAAATCAGTGAAATTTAATTTGACCAATGAAAATGAACATGTTGCTCGTGTGTTTTCTTAGTTAGTAAGTGTTATTGGATAATAAATGTTATTTCGGCGTTTTGAGTAAATGGTAGACTATTCAGTCGACATGAGGGGATTTTGGCGTCACCAATATCATTTATCATGAATTTTTCTATTCATTATCAGCCGGGAACCAGGAATTAGTGCCCGATATGGTGATAGGCTCGTCCCTTATTACATCGTACATACATTGTAAAATGTGGAGGTCCCGACACCTCTGTTAACCCCTTCTGGCAAAAGGCGTGAGTGTATGTATGTATGCATATTATATCGCTGAAAATGGCAAAACTTATTGCATTTCTCAAAGACATGGGACGTCCACCAATCTGCATTACCTCATCGTGGTGGATTAAATAAAGAATATGTATATCACACTCTTTCGTGGACTTGGCCTTTTCTTAACAACTACGGATTTGTATTAATCATTACTTTTCCAAACATACAACATACAACCACATACAACTCATCTTTTGACATTGGTTAAAAAATAGGTAAGCACATTGCAACGCAATTCAAACTCATATCATAGAAATGCACACCCCAAAACTGCTAAAATTCAATATATTTTGAATCGATATGATTTCAATCCACATCACAAACTACAACAGATCGCAAATACAATTATAATCAGCAATTAAATGCGTTTATGCGCGGTTTCCCGCCCACTGACCCGAAGCCCAAGGTTCGATCGAAATTGAAAACAAACGGAGTGGAAATAACAAATTTTACCAATATAATTTGATAAAAAACTTAGTTGAGAAGTTTGTCCGATCTTTTATATTGTAAGAGACTATTGCGACTGCCCGTTGGGTTGTCTCCTTTTTATTAGGTTAGGGAAACGGTACAAAAATGACAAATTTTACGTCAATAAGTTTATTATGAAACTGTACGTAAGTAGTGAAATGTGAAGGCCTAGGTTTGCTTCCTAAATCGGGAATTTTACTTTGTGTATTTTGATTCCAAAAACATTACTTTTATACTGGTAAATTGATTATACAATTAGTGACTATGAAAAGTGCCGTTTGCTCTTTTACCAGACTAATGGAATCAAAATATTATACTCCTAATGATATATTTATCTCATGAACTACCTCAGCGCTTACAAAACCTATCGCACTTAAATTAGATATTTAAATAAAAAATGTAACTAAATTCTAAATTATTCACAAACAACTTTATCTCGTAGATATGAAAGACATAAAAAAGGCTTTCTCGGGCGCAGTCTAGTTAAAAGCTTAGTTAGCGATAAGAATAAAGTTGGGAATGAATTAGCAAAGCCTCAGTAATCGCGGAGCTGAAAGTTTTTAAATTAGAAAAACGGTATCTTGAAACAAAAATAATTTGAGCTCTCCATTTTGGAATTTAATTTTCAAATACATAAATTTGTTTTATTAGCTTTTAAGAGTAGAGATAACGATCTGTCGGTAGAGTTTTGTGGGAGGTAGAGACTTGTTGAGTGGGTGTTATATGTGGGAGTCAAATTAGAATATGTAAGATTTATTTAATAAAAGTCTTGTCACCTAATTTCAGAGGTCATAATGTGGGTCCTAATATAGATCTTTTCGCGATATCAACGTTGGCTACCACGCATTCAGTCAAATATCTTTAATATATTTTTTTAATGTTGACCACGTATAAATTAAACGTATAAATTACAAATAGATTATAAAACGCGTCTTACATTGGAATCATAACCACGTATTTTTTTTCTCTGCCGTTAATAAATCTATTAATACATAAACTGACCATAATTAACTCCAAGTTATAGATTTCTAAAACATTCACAAAACCAGTTCTTAAACTCTAAATTTCCATTCAAGAATACAACACTCACAGTAATCAACTCATCACAAGGCCGGGCTATTCGAGCGGCTAATTCGACTCTACCACTCTACCAATTCTACCGGCTCTCCCGAGCGAAAGCTTTCATTAAAACGGGACAATATTTCACCGCTCTGTCTCCCAATGCCCGATTCCTTTCAAAAGTTATAATCCGCAAATTCCTTAATAATTTTCCAATAGAAAGAAATTGGGAATAAAAGTGTTTTAACTGAATTTTGAGGAACAGCCAACTTGGCCCCGTCTTTCCCGATGTTCTAAAGTGGGATATATTTAATATTTGGCTATTAAAGGCTGTATTTGGAGGACCGTTACACTGACCTGTAACTGTTCTTTATTAGTATTATTTTGTTTGAACTTATTAAATTACTTTTAGTTCTATGATTATGTCTACACTTTTATTGGGTTGCGATAATTATAATATTTAGAAGCATATTATTACAAATTGAATAATTTGGGACAGGATTTACATATATAAGGCACGAAACAGTAGACCGGGCTCTGTGGCGTATTTTGGGAAAGGCCTGTTTGCAGCAGTGGACTGCAACGGGCTAATCAGATGACAAAGATGATAAAATTGCGAATGCAACACAATTGACAATGATTGATAATTATTATACACAGCCTCCGTGGCGCAGTTGGTTAGACGCCGCCTGTGAAACAAGAGGCCGCGGGTTCGATCCCCGCACCGAGAGAAATGTTTGTGCGGCCCACAAATATTTCTTCCGGGTCTGGGTGTTTGTGAGACCGAAAAGTCTCTCGTAGTTCCTGATACCCACGACACAAGACTCGATCTTAGTGTGGGGTCAGGACTATGTATGTGACTGTTGGGTGAATTTATTATTATTTATTATTATATGTGGGGTGTTCTCTATAAGCGTAGAAGTACATATATTCTAAAGTAATCTTTTCAATGTTGATAGATGGTCTAAAATATTTTGCATTCCACATTTTTTTTTTATTTTTAATTATTTTATTTCTTTAAGGACATCCAATGGTAATTACATCGTTTTTTTTATATCTAATACACTTAAAATTTGGTAACATGCTAAATGCACTACCTGCAGGCGTCACAACATGCATTGAATATCAAATAATATCTGTTCATTATGATCACTAACTAAAAGACGTTTACTAACACCATACCTCTGGCCAAATTTAACAATGTCTATTAGACGCATATAACATACAACATTTCACAAGATACCAAGAGATTCAATTTCAAATCCCAACTAAACTAGGCATATCAAATGCAGATCTTACCGCGTGTATATCGCAGCTTCGGCTTTCATAACAGCCCCTCAGCTCGGCACATGACAGATTACGCTCTCGGGGCCTCCACGCGACTCTACACAACTCTACATGACTCTACACAACTCTACATGACTCTACACGACTCTATACAACTCTACATAGGAATCTTGACGTGCGGTCTGACCCGACCTCGAAGCATCCGTCGCGGCCAACCTAAGCAGAAATACGGTTTCCTTGTATTGCTGTTCTATTTCTGTATTTCAAATTGCGTTTTTAATTCTGTAAGGAAATTTTCTTTGAAAAATTGTTTTGTAACAAGCGGTTTCGTTGGTAAGTGAATGTTACTGATTGTTAAAAGAATCGTAGGGTGTTTTTGGGTTTCGGGATTGGGGAGGAAAAAGGAAAGGGGAGGGATGAAAATTACTTATTTACATATTGCTTTATTGTACAGCAAAATGAAAGAAGCTTATTAAACAATTTAAGCACTTTATGAAATGAAGATGAAAATGAAAAACGGCAGACTAAAAGTACTAAAAGCATGCGATCTCTTCCATCAACCTTTGAATCGACTGAAAGAGTAGTGTAACTATTGGGAAATAATAATAATGAAAGATTACTAAGACTACACAGGCGTACTAACCACTGATTTTTTATTTGAATATAATTTTTCAAACATAAACCAATGTTTCGTTTATTTGAATAAATAAGTAAGGAAAATTGTAAATTAATTTTCATCATTTGTGCAAAATTGTTTGACCTAATATGTTGTTGTGTACATTATTTAATTTACTTCATTAATTATTTCGGTTGTATAAATGAATGTTGTCGAAGTAATTGAATATTATTAATTGTTTTATTATAATTGTTCTGGTAATACCACAGTTGGAATGTAAATTATAAAATCAATTCATGCAAATTGTGGCGCTGTGAAATTGAGTTTTTAACTTATTATTAATATTTTACTAAATAAATTATCCGAATCTGGGGGCGCGGCCGAGCCCCCTCCAAGTCGAGCTATAGGCCGTAACATCCTTTTCTCGAAGCAATTCAGACCATTTTCAACCCCCTATAACTTCGTTGTGGCTAAAGCATGAAGCCTGAATTTTCAGTTACTAAGCAGGCATTGTGTAAACACGGTATATTTAAAATTTCATTCAATTTGAACCAGTATTTTAAGAATTGTAGCATGTCAAACTTTCTTAATTTTGTCACTCACTGACTGACTGACCGATCATCAAAAGTCTAAGGCACTTCTAGCAGACATAGAACCTTCAAATTTATAATATAATTAGTGTTTAGTGTCTAAAGTAAGGGAAAATTCAAACATTTCATAATTTGTGTCTAGTTTTCTAGATAGACCAACTGCGTGAATAACTTTGTAATCCCATATAAATGTATAGGATTATAAAGTTATATTTGCAGTTAATGAATCATTGTACCCGTATATAATGGAATAATAGTTGCAGATAGATATCTATATACATGAGGCATAACAGGAGGGGATATAGAGAGGGAAATGGTGTATTCAGCCCATGAAACTGTACAACATTCCTCTAGAAAGACATGACGAAGAAAAACTTGCAAATAAATAGATAAAATAACTCGAAAATATCAATTACAATGATAGAAAGAACATTAATAATCAAATTCGCTATATTTGTGATAAATTGATACCTACAAAAATAAGAAAAATCCATAAGACAGAGGCTTTAAGAAAATCGTTAATGATATTCTAGAAGTAAGAAGTACCGAAAAGGAAAAAAGTAGGACTCTACAAAAAGACGTGAGATCCCATCAAAAACATCCTGTAAAAAAAATCCAAGTCTCGCAGCTCAGGTTTTCAACCGCAAAAAGTTGTGAGATGCATGTTATACCAAGTCGATTATTTATTTAGTCCTTAAGGGACCTTCTATATAAAGTTATTACGTTAGTTATTACCATATCAATATTAAAAATTATTTACGTTTTAAATAAATAGATCGACTTGGCCAGCAGCATTATGTATAAATTATACGATACATTATGTTTTCATGCGATGGCTAAGTCGATCCATTTATTTAAAACGTAAAGAATTTTTAATATTGATTTGGTAATAACTAACGTAATAACTTTATATAGAAGGTCCCTTAAGGACTAAATAAATAATCGACTTGGTATAACATGCATCTCACAACTTTTTGCGGTTGAAAACCTGAGCTGCGAGACTTGGATTTTTTTTACAGGATGTTTTTGATGGGATAAGTTATGACAGATTGACAACGGTTTATTTATTATTTGACTGCCTTCTCAAACCTTAAACAACAATAAATTTCACATTTTAAGCCATGAAGGGATATAAGAAACATATTAGAGTGCAATTAAGTTAATGTTTTACAAAAGCTTAATGTTAATCAAATGAAACGTAGATTAAATACTGATATTATTTTCTAAATAAATACATATTTTTTTCTTATATATACATTTTCTCATAAAGCAAGATAATCTCACTTACATCATGAAACGTGTACGAGTTGTCAAATATATCAATATTTCACCCCAAAGGTATGAAAAGCAAGGTTCGTCGCACAGAGTAATTATTATACAATAATTGGGGTAGCCTTCCCAATCGTCTCTGCTAAACAATACATTGTAATTATTGGAGATACATTTATTCACATAAAATGGGTATTTTTTCTTGGTTTTGTTAAAGGGACATGATTGGCAATTTTGCCCTATTTGGTAGAAAAGGTGATACTCAGAAAACAATTGACAATAATATTTATGCAAAACATTGTTGGAAATATTTTTGATGTAATTAAAACTAGTTTTCCGTTTTTCACTTTTTCCTTCCCTAGACTACGTTCACAAAATAATATTAAACTTGTTTTAAGAATGCTATCATTGATTTGGTTTATTCTTACTTTACCGCGTTCTGATGTCTTAACAACCTTCATTTACATAAGACGAACTATGGCGTTTTAGGTGTTGATAATTATTATTTAAAAAAAAATTGATATATATTTTTAGAAATGTCAATTAATACACTCTGATACTCTGGTACGACGTAAAAAAAAAACACGAATAATTCCACACCCTAAATTAAATCATTTCAATAAAAATATTTCTATTTTACACCGTATTTTTTTCTATACAGTAAAATATATTCTTGCTAGTGCTCTTAATAAAAAAAAGTTAATTTTAATCATTCAACTTGTGGACGCACACTCGCGTGCCTTTGGTACGCGTCGGTCTGAGAGGCGGCCACAAAGCGACGGAGACAAAACTTGGCCGAGGCATTAAAAACTTTTTGATTTTTTGTATAAGCCGACTGGCGTTCGAGACAATATTTTTTGTGGGCTTTTTTTAATATTTACTGTAACGGTGTGAGTGAAGGTCAAATAATTGAATTTCGAACATAGTCGACTCGGTCGGTTAATAAGATCACTCGATATTCTTTTTTATTTAAATTTAATATTTTCAAGTGGCATTATTATATTATTGAAAGTAAATGTGATTTGTCTGGGTATTCTCCTGGGAGAGACTAGGGAATTTTGGCAATGTGTGACTGTTTTATATTGATTTAACATTATTGAGACCTTAACGTTGACATTAAAATGAAGGCGTGACGTCACAAAGATAATAAAGGTCACCCTGTGAAGTGATCCATATTTAAGGGAAGGAGGGAATACTTGGACCGTTAAATCTACGACACCGAGTTATTGAGGCATAGAAATCTTTTCTTTTACTTTTATAATATTATGATAACTTTTATTAAGATAAAATAAAAGTTTCTTAAGCTCTCAACTTATTTACGAAAGCTCACATGGTTCTCGCGTTTTTCACGATTTATCGAGCCCTTTTCGACCCAAGTAAAGAAGATAATTAGGTCATACGCAAGTTACACTTCCAGGGACATTATTTGACCATTTGATAGAATGCTAGAACTATAAATCGCATAGGACCTCATACTTAGATCGAACCTTGTATCGTGGGTATCAGGAACTACGAGAGACTTTTCGGTCTCACAAACACCCAGACCTGAGACAAATACTTGTGGGCCTCACAAACATTTGCCTCGGTGCGGGAATTGAACCCGCAGCGTCTCGTTTCACAGGAGTATATCCAATAGCACCACGGAGTCTGTAAGAGGCTAACACCCGCCGCACTTGCTCACACTCGCATTGGCCGTCATTTAAAACCTATGGTGCAGTACCAAACTCCGCATTTGCCCTCACGTCCTGCGTCCAGCGTCGACACGTGAGAGCAAATGCGGAGTTTGGTACTGCGCCATAGGTTTTAAATACTGCCACTCGCACGCGGCTCGTGACGGCCAATGCGAGTGTGAGCGTGTGCGGCGGGGTTGTTGAGGCTATTAAATTACAAACGATGTATAATTGTTTATTGATGTTTATAATCTTGGTTCCTTCCGCCGTAGTGTGAAGCATTTTATCAGGCCGGCATAATTGTATCGATTGGCATGGGTCTGCCGTTGGATGCCAATAGATACTCTGCCTGGACGGCATTTGCGCTTACCATCAGATGCAGTGCAGTTACTATGCCGTTCCAGTGTAAAAAAGGCACTTACCAAAGATATACTTTATACTAAAGGGGTTCACTGAAGGAATTACTCCACTAAAAGTCTTCTTGTACTTTTCACAATTTATTATTCCAATACAGTTTAACATTGTCTTATTCTCTTTTACTAATTATTCCTAGTGCCGCCACTCCGTAGAACGAACCGTACTTTTTATATTCTCTACGGATTCAATACTCGCTCAATGCAGCAGTATACCGGGTATCTCAAGACTGCTACCGAAAACGAAGCCGGGTGGTAGTTTTAGTGACTACAAACACAATGCAATTAAAAATTTCGCCTAGAAACGCGACAATTTTTTTTTATGATTTTTTAAACATCGTCATATTTGGGTGGTAAATCCATAGTTTTTGCTAAAATAATAATTTAAACTCTTTTATACCTTAGAGTATTTATAAATAAAAGGGTATATACTATTATTTTAGGAAAAAATGTATTTACCACCCAAAAATGGCCATAGGAAAAAAATAACAAAAAAAAAATTGACGCTTTTTTTTGCAACTTTTTCTGTTGCATTGTGTCTGAAGTCGCTTAAACTACCACCCGGCTTCGTTTTCGGTAGCAGTCTTGATATACCCTGTATATTTAAAGCAAAGCCAAATCACCAATGTCAAATATTATTTTTGAAGTTTTGACATATATGTACCCAATATGAATATAAAGTGCCTGGTGGCCTGATAATAATGGACCAGATGCGACTGGCAATATATTCACGGTGGTCGCAGGTTCGAATCGCAAGGCACACCTCTGACTTTTCGGAGTCATATGTGTATTGATAGTCAATCACCACGCACTAAAACGGTGAAGGAAGACATCCTGATACCATATAGCGATTTATAAAATTTCTGATGTGTTATGTTTGCCAGCCCGCACTTGGCCAGCGTAGTCTATATGGCCTAACCACTGTCAATCGACTTCTTGATTGTAGAATAGGCCCGTGCCCTGCAGTGGGACGTGAATGGGCTGATTAAAAAAACCTACCAATACAAAGTCAAAGGGAAATACACAAACAGCGGTCTTATCGCTCAAGGCAATCTCTTACAGACAAATGTAAGAAGCTGCCAATTTACAATCCGTTTGTAAATCGAAAGTTGCTTATTCAGTTTTACGCCCTCAATGGTATAGCGAGCGAAGGACAGATGCGAAATTTAAATTTGTAAGATTATTGTATACCGACAAATGTTTTTGTGATAAATATTTGTTCCTTAGAAGTCGTTGGATAGAAAATACTTTTTAATAATTGAATACTTAATCGTGCAGTGTTAAATTGAGGTGTATTATTAATACAGACATACAAACGCTTCAATTGAATAATATTCTAGGTAAGTACGTAAAAAATGGACTATAGTTTCGACTATATACTCTTTTCTTTCGTGTCATCATGTCAAGGTTATGCGTCCCCTAAAAATAAATTTCTTTCTTAATGAGGTGACACCAAAAAAAATTGTATCACTCCCTACAATCAAGCCGAGATTACTCTATCAAAAGTTAAAATACAAATACCGAAAATATATTGATTTAGATACCCCTGTGCAAAACCCAGGGGTGCAGTGTAGCCATGATGACGTCACGAAACACCCCTACCCCAATTTTGAACTGTAATCGAAAACATAATAGGATACGTGACTTTAGGAACAAAGTTACCTGAGGTATAATTGAGCGAAAATCAATCTTATTACGTAAGGAATAAAGGTGGTTAAGGCGGGAATAGTATTCCGGCTGCAGACAGCTTGCATTACCAGTATAGTTTGACCTACTCTGAGTAGGGTTTGGCGCGGTTCAGTTCGCTTAGACTGTGGTACAAAGTTTTGTTGTAACAATCGACACAGTTAACTAGAGAACTAAGATCGTGGCTTCAGTTGTAGTATCAAAATACATACTCAAACTCACGCCTTATTCCCGGAAGGAGTAGGCAGAAGTGCTATCAGGACCCACATTGTCTTGTTCCGTCCCACGATGTGACAGGAGGCGAGACTATCGCCATATCGGGAAAATATTTCTGCTTGTATGCCGTTCGCCTGATAAAAAGCGATATGACCGCTCATTAACAGTAGCAAACCGAACATCATGAATTACAAAGCAATGCTTGATATTCCATTGCGCTCGCCATCCTGAGACATAAGATATTAAGTCTCAATACGTCCACTAGTTACTCTGACTACAATATCTTTCAATACAAAACACAACAGTTCATTTACACTGCTGTTTGAAGGGAGATATAGACTATAGAGATATAGTGGTAATTAAATAGGCGGCTTCTCATATTTGAAAGACCTACTACCAGTAGAATGATTTTAGAATAATTAACTGACTTCGTTTATGACTTAAAAAAAATGTCTAGATAAATAAAAACGTCTCTTACAAAAGAATTTAAAAGATGACTTAGTATATTACCGCCCCCTGTAATAGCCGTGTAGAAAATACGCAAAGACTAATAACTCAAGCCTTACATGCCCTAAATAACAAGGAGTCCTACGCTCTCGAAACTAGAGCATTGCTCTAGAAATAAAACTTATTGTAGAAATATTTCGAAATAAAATGGGAGGTCAAGTTACATTGGTCACATATATCCTAATAGGACGTGACATTCTCGTTATTCACCTAGATTAGTGTAACCCATGAATATCTGATTTGTTTTGATAAGGTTTTAAATTGACTACCTCGGTGGCATAATCTACTACAATACGTGATAAGCTGAGTTATCAGGTTCGAATCCTGGGTTGGGCAAAGTGATATTGGGTTTTTTATTAATTATCAGCCCGGAGTTAGGAATTTGTGCCCGACATGGCGATAAGCAAGTCCGCTTTAATATCCAAGACGAAATTTGGGTGCCCTGGTAGATTCTCTGCCTACCTCATCAGGAAACAAGCGCGAGTTTATGTATCTGTATCAGCCCATATACGTCCCACTGCAGGGCACGGGCCTACTGTACAATCGACAGTGCGATTGAGAGTGGTTAGGCCATATAGTCCACCACGCTAGCCTAGTGCGGGTTGGCGGACTTACACACCATAGAAATTTTTATAAATCGCTATGGTATGCAGGTTTCCTCACGATGTTTTCCTTCACCGTTTTAGTGCGTGGTGATTAACTATCAATACACACATGACTCCGAAAAGTCAGAGGTGTGCCCTGGGATTCGAACCCGCGACCACCGTGAACATGTGGGCAGCCGCGTCTAGTCCGTTTACCTACAGGCCACCACGCACGTTTTTTTATTTATGCATCGCAGAGTTTATGTATGCATGTTTTAAATTATTTTGTGGATTATATTGTTTGATAATTTATGCGCCTACTACTCCACTCTCTGCACCATCCAAAGGTCGACGGGTAGAGAATGCCTCGGGCATTAAGTCCGCCTGCATACAACTATGTATATAAAGCATAAATAAATAAATAAATTGTTTGAATTTATTTTTGTTGTCGTAGACCTTTTGCTACGAGTTGTAGCTCGTAGCGCGTAGCACTTACCGCGCTACGACATTTAGTAAGGAACATCGATTGATCGATTTACTTTGAAACTTTTTGGGTAAAGTGAATAATTTAGGGACATTTTAATGTATTTAGAAACTTGGAAAGACGTCAGTGTCTGTAATAGAAATAGTCTAAATTGTAGTAGTTTTATTAAATATATGTATTTTCAATAATATAACAACTTTGCTGCAGCTTTTAGAAGTAAATATGATTCCGAGGTAAATAAGTTTCAATAAAGTCTCTTTCATGAACTTTATTTCGTAGTAGTTATCAGTTATCCCACTTGAACTTTTATCAGGTTTTTAACTAAATAATCTTGTTTTTTAGTTTCTACCAATATAATTGACAACCTCCGTGGCGCAGTTTGTTAAAATCCATTTGTGTAAACCACGGGTAATTGTTTCGGACCTGTGTGTTTGTGAGACCGAAGTCTCTCGTAGTTCCCGATACCCACGACACAAGACTGTTGGGTGTATTTATTATTAATATTTATTTATTATAATTATAGCAAACATATGTACTAACTATACACAAACAAAATTAATATAAAAAAAACGAAACCTTTAACTACTCTATTTTTTTTTAATAATTTATGAAACTAACAACGTCCGAAACTTGTACGACTATGCAAGTCATGCGTGAGAACTTCCCCCTTCCCTTTAGTGTTACGTTCATCCCCCCTCCCCCCTGCCCTTAAGGCAAGGGGTATAAATCACGTGATCTGACACATCGAATCGAAGGGTTGTAAGGAGTGGAGTCGAGTGTTCTACGGGGGTCTAATATGACTGGCACTTGAATATCTTGCCTTTATTTGCTTGATTTTTGGAGGTGGAATATTAGAAAATTTCCTTATTTTTGTGTCTACATATAAGCTAAATATACAGGCTATATCATGAGTTACCGAAAACGAAGTCGGGTGGTAGTTTTAGTGTTTACAAACACAAACTAAAAATTTCGTTAAATAACGCAACAATTTATTTTTGTCATGTTTTAAATATCATGTTTGTGGGTCAATTCAAAGTGTTTGCAATAATAATAATTTAAACTCTTGCGTACTATAGAATCTGTAAAAAAGGCCGTACATTACTATTTCAAATTTCTTTACTTTGGGCAGATAAATAGAAAATCAAAAGTCTCTTTGCCAGACCCAGGATTCTAACCTAAAACCTCATACTATTTTACCGTTATACAACAGCACTACCGAGTCGACTAGTTTTATGTTTTATGAATACATAAAACTATTAATAACTTTTTTAACTTTATGTTATAAAGTGTATTTTCTTCTACATTAAACCGTCTTAAACATGTCTTAAACCATTCCGCCATAATACAAAAGCACTTTCAATACTTAAATATTTTTACGCAGCTAATTTTAAAACACTAACTTCTCAAACAGCCCATAAAGTTTACCAAGCGACTCTACCACAAACTCGCGTAAACTCTACATAGAGCTAAACATAGAGTCTCTACCATCAGAACATAATCCTAGGATCATATAAAAACTATGAAATATACCCAGTTTACTATTAACTTTCAAACTTACACGGTAGAGTCGTAAACACGAACTTCCATGGTAGAGCACGAAAGTTATCGAATGTTCAAGTACATAAATAACGCTCTAGTAACGGCTTTTTAATGTAGAGTTTTACGCTCGAAGCAATTACGTTCCAACTTATGATTTAATGTTTTACTTTCATTTAAATGGACGCAGGGCTAGTGTTATTAATGTACCTATTAAATTTATCAACGCTTTTGAATAACTATATCTTCATTCACATTGGATTCTATCAAAAATAATAGTAAATAAATACTAAATAACACCCAACAGTCACATACAATGTCCTGACCCCACACTAAGATCGAGTCTTGTGTCGTGGGTATCAGGAACTACGAGAGACTTTTCGGTCTCACAAACACCCAGACCCGGAAGAAATATTTGTGGGCCGCACAAACATTTCTCTCGGTGCGGGGATCGAACCCGCGGCCTCTCGTTTCACAGGCGGCGTCTAACCACTTGTGCCATAGAAGCTGTCTTATTTCATTGTCTTGTTCTTATGTCATTGAATAGCATGTTCGTCTCACCATTTAATAATAAAAAAATCTGCTCTGATCAAACAGTCAGAGCAAAAACGTGCATCGACCAAACAGTCGTGTTCTGTACATTACCACAAAATCATACTTTAACCACATCTTTTTTATTAAAAGATGTGGTTAAAGTAAACGCAGTAAGTTGAAAGACCACATAAAAATCTATCAGTGGAGCAGAAACTATGTCCCTGCGGGCCAAACTCCGCGCCGTATGATTTAATTTGTACAGCGCGCAACATAAGTTGGGAAACTATTCGCTGGGTTATAACTGGACCACGGCAAAACTTGCGGCGCCTGTTTACGCCGTGATTAACTGCTCGTATGAATGTTTACTAAGTTTGAGGAGTAATGAAGTAGAAATTTGGTGTACTTTATTAATTTTTATGTTCTTGTACTGAAAAATTTACTTTGTTATCACATTAAATGTAGAGGAAATAATGGTGGTAGGTCGGTCATATGTAAGAAGCCTCCTGGGTAGGTACCACAGCCATGGCTGTATATCCCGTCAAACAGCAGTGTAAATGCATTCTTGTGTTTCGGATTGAAGGACACTGTAGCCAGAGTAACTACTGAGGCATAAGATATTATTAAGTCTGACATATTGAGATTTAATAATGTCTTATGTCTCGGAAAGCCGAGCGCAGTGGAATTCCCAGCATTTCTTTGTTATCCTAGGTTTATTATTATTTCTCTTTATTTTAAATATTTTTTTTTTACATTTTTATATATATAGTAAAAAACAAAATACATATAAAAATATAAAAAGTTATCCAACGATGGCGAGGCTCGAAACCCAAGCCACCGGTGGTTAGGAGCCCAAAGTGAGGAACCGCCTCACAATACGTGCCGTGTCATGCAATACTGCCTTCTGAATCTGACTTCTGACCCAACAGCCGATTGAGAGCCTCTGTAGATGTTGGTCGAGGCTCTTTGGTATCAACCCATGGGCAGAAACGACAATCGGGACAATAATTGTTGAGTCGACATCCCACATGTCGGTAACCTCGTGTGCCAAATCTAAATATTTAGACATTTTGTCTTTTTCAGCTTTGACAAGGTTATCGTCATGCGGGATGGTGAAGTCAACAAGTATAGCCCGGCGCGCCAATCGATCTATTATCACAATGTCAGGCTTATTGGCTAGAATAGTCCTGTCTGTGATAATAGATCGATCCCAATACAGCGTTGCATGACCATTTTCGAGAACTGGTTGGGGCACATACTGGTAATATGGCACTTCAGGAGTCACAAGTCCATATCGAAGGGCAATTTGCTGGTGTATGATCTTGGCCACTAGGTTATGTCTATGCAAATACTCGCCGTTAGCAAGATACGAACAACCGGAAATAACATGCCTGATAGACTCACCAGGACGGTAGCATGCCCGACAGATGTCGACCGTACCGTCCTTCAGGATGTATTTCCTATAGTTGTTCGTCTTAATAACATCGTCCATAATTGCAAAGACAAAACCCTCGGTTTCCCCAAAGAGGTTACCGAAGCGCAGCCAAGACACAGACGCTAGTCGGTCCACATCAGGCCCATGAAGGGCTCGATAGAACCGACCGTGCAGCTCTTTGCTCTTCCATATGTCCTCGCGATCCTTAATGCCTACCACCAGAGGTTTCCGCCAGTTCTCAATCGCCAAAGAGAGCGGGGTAAATCCTTTATCTACCATAACTACAACCCTATGCATATCCACATCACTGTGAAGGAAATAATCCCTGAGATTGCACACCTCGCGATTATGCAAGTCCTTAGCATTAAGAATACCTCGGCCCCCACATCTCCGCGGGATGTACAATCTCATCACTGATGATCGTGGATGATGCATACGATGTGCAGTCAGGAGAGTTCGGACTTTACGATCCAGGGCGTCCAATTCGGTCTGAGTCCATTTGAGTATGCCAAAAGAGTATATGAGTACAGGCATAACCCAACCGTTAAAAGCGCGAATCTTGTTTCCACCGGACAAAAAACTGTTAAGTACTTTTGTCAGGCGGCTAAAAAAACGCTCTTTCAACGATCGTTTTACATCTGCACCCATGATACCTAGAGCCTCAGGCATACCCAAATATTTGTAGGTTTCCGTCACAGAGAGGGATCTGAGCCTTACAGTCTCTGAGACTAGTGTGTCATCAGAGACCGCAACCTCCCCTCGCTTCACATGGATAACCGCACATTTATCTACACCAAAATCCATATTGATTGAATTGCTAAATCTTTCCGTTATTTTTAACAACTCAATCAATTCGGTTTGCTTCGATGCAAATAACTTGAGGTCATCCATATAGAGCAATGAGATATAGGCTCAGAGCCTCTCCGTAGACGGTAGCCTAACCCTGAATCCAACAACAGAGTGCTGAGGGGATTCAGGGCCATGCAAAACCACAGTGGACTCAGACTGTCGCCCTGGAATATGCCCCGCTTGATTCTAATCGGCTCGTCACAATCAGGAGGAACCGTACCACCTGGATATCTCAGGACAGTGGTCCACTGCCCCATACAAGACCCAAGGAAGTTGCATAAATTTGTATTAATTTTATACAAATTTAACACCCTCATGAGCCATGTATGGGGCACCGAATCATAGGCCTTTTTATAATCTATCCAGGCAGCCGATAAATTCCTTCGGTTGTGACGAGCCTGTTGGCAAATGGTCATGTTAATGAGAAGGAGCTCCTTAGTACCACGGGACCCATTCATGCAACCTGTTTGGCCGGAAAAAAGAATTTGGTTAGAATTTATATGGTCTGTAATTTTAGATCTAATTATGGAGGTCAAATCTTTATAAATAGTGGGTAGGCATGTGATGGGTCTATAATTTTTTGGTTCCGTGGTACAACCGGACTTAAAGAGAAGGTGAGTGACACCTGTTGTCATAAATGTTGGAAGGGATCCCCGCTCAAGCGCATTCTGGAATTGCGCTGCTATTTGAGCATGCGAACTTGGAAACCATTTTAACCAGAAGTTGTGCAGACCGTCCGGGCCCAGCGACTTCCAGTTTTGCGTCTGTCTAATTGCAGTTAGCACATCTTCTGGACTGATTAAAATGGTTTCCATAGCCGGTATTGCCTCGCAAGCTCGATCTACAACACTAAACCAGGAGGCTTCATTGTGAGAGACAGGCGACGACCAGATATTCGTCCAGTACTCACGCATTTCGTGAGCACTAGGAAGCCGCCCATCCACCACACCTTGTGGAGGATTCTCCCAACATCTATAAACACTCTTTTGGTCAGTTTGGAACTTGCGATTTTGTTGGAAACGATCCCATCGCCTCCTGTAGCGACGAATGCGGTTCGCCCACGCATAGACTTTTTGTTTAAAGAAGTCTATGCGTTCTGTGACGCAAAGCCTATAATTTCGAGGACTTGTGTTGGTCCCCGAAAAAGCCTGCGTCACAAAACGCATAATCTTCGGCCTGCTGTTTCCTTCTTTAAAAGAAATTAGTTTGCCGATGAGAGTTCGGGCCCTGTTGATACGATCCTCGATCCTACGCTGCCAGGCAGGCACAATCACAACACCTCGAGTGGCTTTATACTCATTTGGCTTTATACTTATTATATTCATTTATTATTATTATTATTCCAATAAAATAATTGAAATTGAAACAAAATTGCCAATTTTGCCATTGAATTTTTCTCTTTCTGACTACACACAAACCAAACAATCTATGACCAACATGCACGTATTTGTCACTGTGACCCCATTCCCGGCCTCCAGTAAAACTCCCACAACGGATGATGCGATAACCTGGCTGTAATTCATCCGGCGGCCGATATTAGGCGGGCCGGGATTTACATAGCACATTTCACGCGGACCTACCCGTTGATTTATACCGCCTTGCCCCGATCACACTATACGGTGGAAGACATAAGCTTTTAGCGATTTCTGTATCAGTCCATATACGTTTTGGCGTTTGAGTTGAGTTTTGGCTCCATAAGATTATAAGAATTGATTTTTAATGGTAAAATAAAATGCATTCGTTTTATAATTAACTGAATCTATTTAAGCTGGGCTTCAGTATAACAATTACTTAGATAAATATCGAAAATTACATCTCTAGTTCTATAGTATTAGTTCTCTCTTGGGGAAGGCCTATGTTCAGCAGAGGACTTCCCGTGGCTGAGAAGATGATAACATCCCCAGTTCTTATTAACAAAAGCAGTATCGCCTCTTTTCTAACTCTTATTACTAGTTAAATTCAGCTACAATTGAAACATAAATCTCGCCCCTCTCCTAACTCGCGCCAGCCCCTAAATCTTCCGGTGCTAGGCACAGTCGTCGAGGGGATAAATTTTATTATTTTTTTGCGGCTCGTGTTCGATTGCCGAACGATTTATTCGAGGCTTTCGAGTGCATTCCGTTGGAATTTGTTGCGTCAGCCTCTCAGACCTTGAACAGTTCAAAACATGCTTGCTCGTAAAAGGGAGAATTTTTCGCAGGTTTGGATATCAAATTTTGTCGTTTTTGATGTGTGTAAATTGGAGTTAGATTTCTAGCCTTGTGTTATATTTGAGTAAGTTTCAGTTACATTGGGATAAAATAAAAAGGCAGATATAATAATATTGTAATAGATCGGTATACACACGTACATAGAAGATTAATTGCCTCAAACCTCAACACAATGAGCTCCTTTTGCATAGACCGGATCGCAAAAACCGACTAATTCAAATTTATTTATAAATTTAATAATTGTAAATGAAAGGTATTTAAATTGTAAGTCACTGAGCGCATGACTAATACTTCAGTCCGTACCGTGACCACGAAAGCTTTAAAGTAAAGGAGGTAAAAATATTAAAATCAATCATACAGTTAAATAATAGTTTTATTACAAATATCGCTATGTTTTTTATGGAATAAGAGGATAACGTGCAAATAATTTGAGGTTTTTTCAGAATTTGGTTGGTGCAAAATTATTGTTTTATTATTTATTTAACTCGTACATAACAGAAATTAAATTCTTCGATTATATTTCCGAGTCTAATAACCTCTTAGAGCTAGTTTATTTTATTGGGAAAAACCGAAGTAATGAGTGAATAAATGTTCTGAATAAGATTATTTTCAATTAAACTATTGCATCGATTATAAATTTAAAAGATTATTATGGAATGTGTGAAGTTAACGAAAATCAGGCATTTCCGTTATACTCACCCAGAGGTAGATTTTTGTAATTTCCTTAAAAAAACAAACATACTAATAAGTAGGTACGTATATTTAGTATAATACCTTTCTTCCAAAACCAAGGAAACTACACAATAGCATCCCATAATAGCCCATTCCTACCTTGTTCCACCTATCCCGGGAAACATCAAAATAAATCGAGTGCAATCCCGCGGAGAGTGCACTCGCTCCCGGGACAAAATGTATCCCATTTTCGCGTCCCGGGAGATGGAATCGCGCTGGTGCGTCTAATCCTTTTCATTTGATCCCGGAGTAAAAAGATAATATCTAGTTTGGAACTTTAGTAATTATTTTAACTTGTATAAAAAAGTAAATTGTTATTATGATTTTTTTATCCTATTTGGAGTTGAAATGAAAGTTAGACAACGTAAGAGAGTAGTAGTAGTGCCATTCCCCTGATGGTAAGCGAAACGAACGCCCATAGTAGCAAAACCAACTAACAGGATGAATTACAAATCAATGCTTGGCATTCCACTGCGCTCGCCATCCTGAGACATAAGATGTTAAGTCTCAATATGTCCAGTAGTTACTCTGGCTACAATGTCCATCAATCCAAAACACAACAGTGCATTTAAACTGCTGTTTGACGGGAGACATAGACATGGCGGTAGTACCTACCCAGGCGGCCTCTCACATGTGAGAGACCTACCACAAGTAGAAGTGTACCAGAAGCTTGAAGTGGATTAAAAAAGAAAGCATACAATACTATTGCGTCAACTTGATGGACACTCTAGAATGCATTTGTAATTGCCGTGAGGTGCATTTCAATCAATTATCGTGACTATAAAATCCCTGCCTCTATAATAGTCTTATCAACGCCACAAGGTCTTGCAGTCTTGGCGATTTATTAAAGCTGTAATTGGGAGCATGTGGAAAGTTTTAAATTGTGATTAATGGCAGAGGCTGAGTGATTAACCAGCGGTTACGAACCAGCCTAGTCATACAGGGTGCTCCGAATTGGATTTAAGAAATAATTGATATGGTTTTTGTGCTCAGTTGGGGGGGTTTTGGTGTGCTCAAACAAAACCTCCGCGGCTGCTAACTAAGACGTATAACATACGAAAATTCATAGGTGGAGTCTTGCGCTGAATCATTTTTTATCAATTACTTATTGTTTGTTACGCACAAAGAGTACCATTCTTAATACCGTATCTCTCAGGATGGCGAGCGCAGTGTAATGTCAAGAACTGTTTTGCGTTGTTTAGTTTTGTTACTGTTTATGAGCGGTCGTATCGCTTACATCAGGCGAGTGGCATGCTAGTCTCTCTATTAATTCAATAAAAAAGAGGCTTTTGATATTGATGCAATTAGTTACTATTTATCACCACTCTCCGAAAATTCAGGCGTCTTATCTTTGGACTCAAATCTCGTACCACCCACTCAGCAATCATTATAACTTTTACCAACAAGCCACCACGCGTGTTAAGTAAACATGCGTATTTCCTAGGTTCCCAAGTCATTTGCAGTACATTCAACATGTTTTCTTCTTGCGTAAGGACTACTGCGTGCCTTTGTTTCTTATCAATCTTCATCTCCAGCATTCACAGCCTCGTCTCTTATACAATTCATGTTTTCTTGTAAGATTTCTACTATTTACTTACACGAAATAATTACTGCAACGTACCTGTAAGTATTTACTTATCGGTAACTACTCTAATTCTTATTATAACATATGTGCCCGGCGGCCTATTGATAAATGGACCAGATGCGACTGGCATGTTCACAGTGGTCGCGGGTTTGAATCCCAGGTCACACCTCTAACTTTTCGGAGCCATGCATGTATTGATAGTCAATCACCATGCACTATAACGGTGAAGAAAAATATCATTAGAAAACCTGCATACCATAGTGATTTCTAAGAATTTCTATGGTATGTTAATGTCAGCTAACTTGCACTAGGCCAACGTGGTGGACTATATGGCCGAACTATTCTCAATCGTACTCTTGATTGTAAAGTAGTTCCGTACGCTGCAGTGGGACGTATATGGGCTGATACAGTACAGTACGAAATAATAACTACAAAGAACTAACTAACTAATTCAATTTTTCAATAAAGATAAATTAAATTCAAATGAAATTGAATAAAATATATCAAAATCATCATCATATCAGCCACAGGAAGGCCACTGCTGAACATAGGCCTCCCCCAAGGATCTCCACATAGACCTGTTGGAAGCGGCCTGCATCCAGCGACTTCCTGCAACCTTAGTCAGATCGTCCGTCCACCTTGTAGGCGGGCGTCCGACATTTCGCTTGCCTGTACGTGGCCTCCACTCGAGAACCTTTCGGCCCCAACGGCCATCAGTTCTACGAGCTATGTGCCCGGCCCACTGCCACTTCAACGTGCCAATCCTATATATTAATAATAAAATATATGGCGATAAAATATCTAGATGCTTAATAAAAAGTATCGGAGGAAAATAATTTGATAAACTTTGTATGCTACTCGTGTTATTTCTACCGGGGAAAAAGATTGTAGTTAAATATGTAAAATAACAGCAGATGTCCTCAACCAATCACGTCAGAGACCCTCCTATTTTCCTTACAATAGCGCATCCAAATTTACACCTTCAATGTGTTTCACCAAAGAGTGATATTTCAAACTGAAGCGAGCTCACCGCGCCCTGGTGACGTCACTGTCGCCGTACATACATTATTTACTAACTAGAAGTGTTAGTTGTAAGAACACTGTTCATTGCGTTAAAACTGATGCTAAATAAGGCTTTCGCAATTATTCACTGCATTGGCGAAAAAGAGTATACTGATTCTTCGTTCTGGGCGACTTCGCTTCACTCAGCCATAGTAATTATAACATAAAAATATTCGTATCAAAAATATTTATTGTAAACCAACAAATTATTAATGAACTGCTCTGATTTCAACCAACTTGTAAGTTTTGTTATAATCACTATATTGTAAACTGGTTTTGAAAAGAGCAACACTAGAGTTTCTTGCCCGTTCTTCTCTAGTGAAAACCGCTTTCCGAACCGGATGGTAGATAAAAAATTACTGAATTTAAACGATGTTGAACATTTTAATGGATTCAATAAATTATTTTCATATCATTTCAAATGAGGCAGTGATGATCTAGGTTAAAAAAATACGTGCCATTGATATGTTTGTTTTATGAATTTCATAACTGCCTCAGTGAGTTAATTATACTACGATATGATTTTAAAACTGAGGTCTCGGGTTTGGATCCCAAGTCGGAAGAAGTGATGGCGGATTTTTCAATTACCAGTTAGGAGTCAGGAATTTGTTCCCGACATAGCGATAAGCGGTCCCCTATAACATACAACGCGAAATTTGGGTGTCCTGGTAGATCCTCTGTCCACCTCTTCTAGGAAAATGGCGCGATTTTATGTATCTATTTATGTAAATAAATAAATAACACCCAACAGTCACATACATGCAGTTCATCACACATCCCAAATAAGTAATAATATAACGCCCGAAATCTGGAACGCCATTCAAATAATATGTTGCTCTTAACAGCGCACGGCCAATTAGTCAGTACATTTAATCGGGATTAACGTAGTTAAGCGCCATTTTATTTAAGTTGCGTTCCAGTATTTGCGCGTAAGACACCCAACAGTTACATACATAGTCCTGACCATGCACTAATATCGAGTCTTGTGTAGTGAATATAAGGAACTACGAGACACTTCTCGGTCACACAAAAACCCAGACCCGAAACAAATACCTGTGACACAAATATTTGTTTCGTTTCGGGAATCGAACCCGCTACTTCTGATTCCTTAGCCGGCTCATAACCAACTGCGCCACGGAGGCTGTCAGCAAAGTAATAAAGAACTAATGTAACTGTTAGTTAAATCTGCATAATATATTCAACGCGTCCGCAATCCGGGGCTAAACTAGTAGGTAATTGGAAAAGTTCCTGACGCGCCCCTTCACGACCCTATAGTGAGTTATACCTGAGCGCTATTTATTTGGTGTTCAAGGATTTACGGGCTGAAAATTTTAAGGTGTGGGTTCTATTTTCATTTGAGGAATATTGAAGTCGTTAACTGTTGTAGCCCAATTACAAGAATTGAGTTTCTCGCGAGAATCGCATGCCATTATCGCATGACATAACCGCCATAAGATTATTATGTGTGACAAATGTTTATACATATACAATACAAATATATATATAATCATATAAATGTAATCCCCGTGTAAATTGGGTTTTAATGGGATTACAAGATCCGGGATTCGAAGCAATAACTTCACAGTTGATGGGTTATATATGCTACAAGATCAATCAGGTAAGGGGAAAAAAAATAACTATAAATATACATAGAATCTATACTCCGTTACTATTTACTGTTAAATTTTTGCAATAAGATTATTCTTAGTTAACACAGAATGTCAACTGTCAAGGCGTTGGAATATTTCCAGCCAATTTATACCAAACAAAAATAAATGTCCAAATATATTCCATTTAGCCTCAAACCTTCCAGTCGAGAACAAATTACACAAGTTACGAATTTCGCGTAAAAAATCATTACCATAAATCCAAACTTGGCACGTCACTCGTCATTTTCGAACTTCCAAGAGATTTGGTTATGTTTGGCAAATGGCGGATTTGCGCCAGTGTTTGCACAAAAAATTCTCAAACAAAGGCGCACACACGCAATTCTTAAAGAGATAATCCTTGGATAAGAGGCTTATTTATTTTGTCGGGCCTCAAGAATGGCTGAGGTCATAGGCGGCGGAGCATTCATTAAGTAGCAGCATAAAATTACATTTTTGTAAAGACAAATACATACATACATAAACTCCCGCCTTTTTCCCAGAAGGGGTCGGCAGAGGTGCAACCGCTAAACTTCCATATTTTGTCGTGTATTTTTCGTCCCACGATGTGATAGGGGCGAACCTATCGTCATATTGGGCACTAATTCAATCTGATATAAAATGATTGAAGAGGAGGCCCGCGCCCTGCAGTGGGACGTATATGGGCTGATAAAGACAGGTTACCAACGATGTCAATTAATAGTAGGTATTTGCAACATATAAATACACCCAACAGTCATATAAAAATTCCTGAATTCGGTATCAGAAACTATGAGAGACTTTTCAGACTCACGAACACCCAGACCCGAAACTGATACCTTTGGATCACACAAACATTTCACAGCCCCTCCCGTTTCACAGCCGGCGTCTAACTAACTGCGCCACGGAGGCTGTCGAATAGCAACGCTTTCATTAAATACACCAAAAAAAAAACTAATTTAAATACAAAACCGCTAGCTGCGTGGCCTCGAAGGTTAATCTACGAGAGGAGGAGATAAGCGTCGCGCAGAAAATCCTTAAAAATTACTCTTTCGTGTCGTCACCACGGTTTTGTCATATTAGCGCTACAGATGACTTGGGGATTACGTTTTTATACTCTTACAACTGTGCCAGTGTTTGGAGAAGAAACATTTTGGCGTTATTAGGAGTTTAATAAAACTTTTGTGTAATAGGATTACTAATGTAGATCAGGTGTTTAAAATATTTCTTCTCGTCTCGCCATTCATTTAAATAAAGAAAATATGTGACTCTATTACCGAGTAATTTGCTCATCTCATCTTTCTTGCTACCAAAAATTCACATAAAATAATCACAAACGTAAAAATCAATTTAACAATGTAAACAATATTTCTTCATAGTTTCCATAAATCGTAATCTTTTGTAAATAAATTCAACTATAATATTTTATTACCTAATCTGTAGCTCAATGAATACACCTTGAAATATAATGTGTATAATAAAGCTTTCAACAAGCTAAGCTGACACGTTTAACTTGCTCCATATTTCATAGAAACCTGTGTGTAGTGAACTCAACTCTCCTTTGTTATTTAAGTACATCTTGAGTTTATTATATAAGTAAAAATTTCAGTAATATAAAAGTACTTACGCCAATTCAAGACCATTATACTAAGTAAATATTAGAATAATACGATATAACAAAGTGCGTAATCGCCTGTTGGTAAGTTGTTAAGGTAAGTCGCGGGTTCAAATCCCAGGTCACCCCTTCACCTTTCGGAGATATGTGTGTATTGATAGTCAATCACCACGCACTATAACCGTGTATGAAATCATTTTGAGGAAACCTATATACACTAGCAATCCGAAAGAATTTCTATGGTATGTTAAACCCGCACTAGACTACCATGGCAGACTATCCGGCCTAACCCTGTCAATCTAATCAGAAACTACAAGAGGCCTTTCAGTCCCACACCCAGGCGCAAAAGAAATACCTGTAGATTGCATAAAGATTTTAAAGATTTGTTTTCGTGCAAGGATCAAACCACGGCCTCTTGTCTCTCAGCCACAATCTAATCAACGCGCCACGGACGCTGTTAAAATTATGGATGAATTCAATATAATTCGAAAATCAATATAACGAATTAATTATTATTACTTTGTTTCAGGTAATTAACTTGAAAACTCCAGTGGGTGAGGTTATTATGTTAATTTATCTTTATTTCATGCAAGAATCTATTCATAGTAAATGATGAATTAGGAGTAAAGTTACTGCAGAGATATTTATAGTCGAGGTAAATATACGGAAGAGTACAATAATGTATCATTAAAATATGTGTATAATGTTTTCGTTGTGAAAGTGTTTTTCGATCATAATATTTTAGAGAATAATTAATTTAAATATGCCATGATTATCCACCATAATATTTTTACTACTAAACATAAACTTCTCCAAAAAATACAAAATGGTATAATATTTATAGAATTATTATATATAATATACATAAACTCACGCACTTTTCCCAGATGTGGGAGCAATAGATGCTACCAAGACGCCCAAATTTCGCTCTGTCTGTTGTGTCATTATGTGTAATGAGCGGAGCCAATTGGACACAAAATCCTGAGTCCAGGCTAATAAAGACTAGAAAAAAAAAATGCTATTACTGCCCGATCCTGGATTCGAACCCGAAACAAATGCGCCGCTGAGGTAGTCGGAAACGTTAGTAATAATATGCTAAACGTATATCCTTATGAATTGCGTATAAATTTCGAGAGAGGAATAACAAAAAATCCAAAATATCTTAAAAATGTTCTGTCGAGGTCATCAAGGTTTCAAAGGTCATTCTTCAATCCATCTTCCTTTTAAATCCGTGCCGTATTTGGGGCAAACTTTATAATATGCAAGAAAGACGCATTTTGAAATTAAAACAACATTTTAGTATGTGTATATGTATGTAAATGTACAAGTAATTTATTTTTGCATGCAATAACAATTTGAATTATAAAAACAAATTAGGCAATAACGTTACAACGAAACGAGAAAGCCACTAAAACGCATTAGTTTTTCAAAATATTATTGCCAGCGCCAAAAAATATTTTACCAAGACATTTGGGACAAAAGTTTTAAGAGCACGCTCATTAGTAAGAGTTAGTGTTGCCAGCCGCTGTTTATTTTCCTCTGTGTTGCCAGCTACAGTGAGCATTTAATTAGATTCAACATTTAAAAAAATGTTTATTTAGCCATGTAATTGAGAATTTATCTGGGGATATTTGTATCTTGCAAACGGAATTTTCACGATGGTGGGAAACTCGTTATAGTCTTTTCACACATTCAAGTATTTTTTTATATTATGGTTGGTATGCATACGAACATATAGTTCACCCACTAGATTCAACTGATCGTAAGTGATCAACGCCTCTCATATCTGATAAACCTCTCTCTTTCCGTCATTTACATATACCTTATTGGTTTTTCGATGTTATCTTCCAACAAATATAATAAATAAATAATAAATAAATTTATTATTTATTCTTGTGGATATCTGGTTATATCAGGTCGAAGTAATTATATCCATTAATACCTTCTAATACCTTCTAAAATACCTTCTTAGAAATATGCAAGCATTATGTTAATTAATTTTAAAACGTGTCTAGAAGATACTAAACTTAGCGTCAGGTATTATGATATCTAGAAATTCGTGATCAAACCCTAAACTTTAAAAATTTTTATCCCAGTTTTCTCACATCTAAGCTATTGGCCTCTTCAGCCCAGCCTATTATGTTTAATAATGCTGAACATTTTAAAAACGTTAACTTATTTAGCAATGTAATTAACTAATTATGTCAAGTTAATTACTATATTTAAATTCAACATTCGAAACGTAATTTCGTGAAATTGAGTTCGACGTGAACGAATAAAAAAAATGTAATGGGAGCGTTGAATAAATAATTGGGGAACAATTTAGCGTCGCTGTGTTAGAAAATATTAAAATTCTGTTTTAATTTTGTTCATCAAATCGGCAACTTATATGGGTTTTGACACGTATAGTCAGTCATAGGTTCGATTCTTAAAGTAGACCACTCAATTTTGTTTCAGGTTGAATTGCCTAAGCGTGAAATTACCTGAAATTATCCTCATATTACGGTCTTATCACACCGAACCCACTTAATTTATTACATACATAAACTCACGCCTTTTTCCCAGAAGGGGTAGGTAGAAGTGCCAGTACACCCACATTTCGCCTTATATGTTTCATCCCACGATGTGATATGTGGCGAGCCTATCGCCATATCGGGCACAAATTCCTGACTTCGGCCTATTAATAAATAGAAAAATCCAATATCACTTTCCCGATCCTGGGATTCGAACCCGAGACCTCAGCTTTGTAACTGTACCTTAGTGCAACTATGCCACCGAGGCATTCTTTACTACAAAAACATGTTTCGCTCAGTGAGCCATAAGTCCCTCATAACTCAAATATCATATTACATTTTAATTACATAATAAAATGGATACGTACTAAAAATATCGTTGACCTATATCGAAATATGTGTCAGACGAAATAAATGTCAGCGCAAATATATGTCAGCGTACATAATCGTCAGTTATTTATGTATTATATATAAGTTCACGACTATGTTGTTCAAGGGAAAGATAGAGGTGTATTTGTGCTACTCTCACTACAATTAAAATATTCTAATCTTATATTGTTGATAGTAGATACTTTTGAAGTTTTTAATATTACATTTTTCATATTAATCCGCCCGGTCCGATTGCCGAACCAAATGTATAAAAAAATGGAGACACAACAACTGGTAGTAGGGCATTGATATTTTATTCATAGTTACACTTTCAGCCTTAGAGAGCTTTCGGACAGCCTCTGTGGCGCAATTAGACGCCAGCTGTGAAATGAGAGGCCGCGGGTTCGATTCCCGCACAGAAACATATTTGTGTGTATCACAGGTATTTGTTTCGGGTCTGGGCATTTGTGAGACTGAAAAGTCACTCTTAGTTCCCGATACTTACGACATAAGACTCGATCTTAATGTGGGTTCAGGACTATTTTTGTGACTGTTGGATGTATTTATTTATGTTCAGCATTGGACTTCCTTTGACTGATGGACGGATGGACTATATGTTTTTTAATTGAACCGCCCAGATAGATTGCCGGACCAAATTAAAATTATTTGTAAAAGGCACTACAACTGATGATAGGGACTTTACTTTCGGAAACATCTGATGTTATGGCACAGCAATAAAAGTCAGTATAAATAGCCGTCAGTGTAAATAAAAGTCAGTTGATATTGAATATAGTCGGTATGGTGTGGGACGGTGAGGCAATAAACGCGGTGGTCAGCGGATGGTGGCGCTGGCTTTACGGCGCCCAGTAAAACTGTAAGGTGCGCCCCGGTTTATTTTCGGATGTTTAACCTTGGCATTAAGATAGGAGATTTTGGCGATTATTGAAAATGAGTTTTTTTCACCCTTTTTAAAAGCTCCGTTGGTCATGGTTTCTTGGATTAACACGAATGTGACTGGATTTAGTCCACCCCGTGACAACAAAAGCTGTAAATTGAAACGTCGGGGAGTTAAAATTGTAAATATTAAATTAAAACCGTGTTACTCCGTGAAATAGTTTTACTCCGTGAATCAGTTGGGCGGCCTTGAAAATAAAGACTGCGGGTTTAATTATAGTCGCAAGTCAATTTTGTGTGATCTATAACTATTCGTTTCGGGTCTGGGTGTTTGGAAGACCGAAAAGTCTCTCGTAGTTTAGGATACCCACGTTACACTAAATTTTATTTTGGAGTTAGGACTTAGTATGTGACTGTTGGCTGTATTTACATATAATTTTGTAAAATCCGGCATAAAAGATCAAGTTAATTATGGTATTTAATTACCGGTCCTCATAAATGTAGATACAATACTTAGGAAGTACTCTCAAATTGGCAGATATATAGGAAACAAACAATGATGCTTTATAAACATCTTAGGAAACAAAAGGGTTTGATAGGAAGAACGGAGTATTAAGCCTCTAGCAATTTATTGACAATGTATGTTATAGATGTTATAGCATACTATTAATCGCCAAGTTGTGGGATCGATTATACAGAATAAATTATGATTTGCCCGTTTTCGATTACCTGATCCAAAATATTTACCAATCAGATAACCATAATATTTTGTGATTTGTAGACTAAAACCCAACAATCTTTCCTAAGAAGATTTTAATGACAGTTTTACGAAGCCCCTGCTTCCGTAATCCTATGATCTAATTTAACTAAGTTCGAATATTTGTACATCGTACGTAGACTGGATGAATGACCCTAGACACTCCACAACATTTTAGAATCTTCTATCGTACGTCGTACGTTGTAACCATACACTTACTTTGGAGAAACGATAAGTATCTTAAAGAATAATATTGATTTTTAGAATTGGAAGCTCATATCTTACTCCGGACGATGAACATAATAGAGTAACCCCCTTACTACTTCTTCAAATGCTCACAGGAAATCAACTACTGAACATAGGCCTGTAACGAAAACGAACGGACCTGCATCCAGTGACTTACATTAAGGACCATACTGCTAATAGAAATGTCGACGTACAGCGCCCAACAGGGTTACGTCGCTATTCGTGTCCCCTTTACACCACAATTTTCCCATCGTTTTATGGCGAGTTTCATTGCGGCCCGCGAATAAATGTCGACGGCCATCTTCTGACACCAGTACCTCCTCCCTCCCCCCCTCCCCCTTTACCCCTCCTCCTTGTACTCCCCCGTCGTGACATTCTGTATAAGTGGCTGTAAAACTGAACTGTGATTTCAAAAATCAAATATTCTAGAGCCAAGAGGTCTTCTTAATTTGATAGTCCTTGAGTACCTACAGATATGAAAGATGGTTCTCTTTTGGCATAAATAAGTCAGCCAGGTTGTAAAAAAATAATATTATATGGTTATTATTATTGGGGGGAAACCCCCCTTGTATATGGATACAGGTCTGTCATATGTGAGACCTCCTTGGGCAGGTATAACCGTAATGTCTATTTATCCCGCCAAACAGTAGTGTAAATGCACTGTTTGTTCCAGTACAAGGGAAATTGAAGCCAGAGTGACTATTGGACTTAGTGAGACTAAATATTTTGTCTCAGGATGGCGAGTGCATTTACTGTTTACATATGACGTCATTTATAAACCATTTCAAAAGTAGGCTTTTTATTAACAAACTTCACATGCCTTCTGACTTGTTTTTGAAACCTCCTAGGTATGCTTCACGGCATTTTAATATAGAAAGCATAGTTAACTAAGACTTAACTTAGAAAATATTGTGTAATAATATGTGTATTGTTGTCAATCAAAACGCACTAAAACGGTGAAAGAAAACATTGTGAGGAAACCTGCATACCATAGAGATTTATAAGAATTTCCATGGTACGTAAGTCCGCCAGCCCGCACTAGGCCAGCGTGGTGGACTATATGGCCATATATAACCTATAAAACCACTCTCAATAGTACTCTCGATTGTAAAGAAGGCCCTCGCCCTGCAGTAAGACGTATATGGGCTGATACAGAACTTAGAAAAGCGAATAATATGTTCCTATGTTTTAAACTCACGACCTCTTGTTTAGCTGTTCAACCTCACTGGCCTACCAACAACATCTAATATTCACAAATCAAATCAAATTCTCAAAATCAGTTGAGCCGTTAAGCCATCCCTATTAATAACAAAGATATTGGAAGCAGAACTAAGGGCGGGGGTAGTTTATTAAGTTATAAACGGGGGCGTGTATTCGCTTGAAACAACGGTGATTTTATATTACCATAAGGGATGAAAGCCTTTCTTTATGGCGTATGACGATATTGCTGTTTGCGTTAAGGGGTAGTTGTGAGTTTGTATATTTTTGTAACAATTTTTGGGGATTAGTCTGCGGGATAACAATATCTTAGATGGGTATCTTAACTTATTTTAAGTGCAGAAAGCTTATGCCCTTTAATAGCTCTGAGTTACTATACAGGATACTATTTTATAACAATTTTTTATTGTATTAAATATCACCGAACATAGAAATTGGTGATACCCTCAAAAAGGTCAGGTCAAAAGTAACCTAAACCGACGAGAATGCATGTAGAGGTTGATGAAAGTGGATGAAGCGATATTAATGTCAGGATCGAACAAAGTGGCGATATATAGTCTCTGCCTACCTCTATGGAATACAGGCGTGATAACGCACGTATGTATTATATTTCTTTTAATCAGGTTTCGTTTATGATTCGCTCAGTTAACACCCATTGACAATGATATAGGATCCTTCACCTCATCTTTCTTGTATCCTAACTTTTTAATAACTAACAATACCATACCATTTTAGATGCCAAGTTATTATAATCAATCTTTTTCCAATTCTGCCAATTTCTTGAAAAAATAATACGTATCAAAAAGACCCCTCAAGGCCGTTCTCTAACACTGCGCCTTAACCGAGGTCGCGCGGGTTAACCGTTTATGATCTGTTATACGAAATGTCTTCGTGGAGTTTCATAAATTTTGCAGCTATCACCAGCCTGGGGGCCTGAGAGACCCAACACACGACACTTAACTTAGGGTCAAGTGCCTTGTTATGTGTTTAATCGCAGTTAGGTTTATGTTATTTGTGTATGTGATTAGCTTGCTTTATGTGTGTGACCTAGGTTTTAAAGATTTTGTAAGATCTGGAATAGTGAGGTAAGAGTGTCGAGTTACAGTCAGTGTGCAGTATTTTGCTGACCGGCATAAATGCCGGTCAGCAAAATAATGTTAACTTAGCCTATATTAAATTTGCCTTTTATGAGCATGAAATTTATTAAATTTTATAAGTATAATATACTTTACAGTCACTTGTATGGAATTCAATTTACAGAGCCTATATCATTGAATATAATTTAAGTTTGGTATTAAGAGCGTTTATACCCTGCACGCGCTTTTTGGCTTAAAAACAGGACTTTTCAAATGAGTTAATAGCCACCAATAAACAATTTAAAGGAATAATAATTAGTACTAATTTTAGAAAAGGTTGTCATCTAGGGATTTTGGTGGAAAACATTACAGATTGATGGATAATTTGTGAGTACTATACGGATTACTGAACACAAGTTTCGTTATTTAGGCTTTAAATGGCAATTTAGAAGCTTAAGATATCTTTAACCACTAAATATAAGATGAAAATAAAAATATTATCAGACTAATAAGACCCTTATGGAGGGATTTTGCTGAGAAAAATAATCTTTTTGTGTTTAGTTCCTGAAAAATAAAAATTTAAACAATGCGAAATTATTCAGAAACTCTCGTCAAGAACATATTTTTTTTCACCAACTTATCGTACATATTTTTTTATAACAATTGCATATAATAATAGAAGAACATCTTATCAATAAATTACCATTTTTATATTTCAACAAAATTAGTTTTCATGTTTTCTACAAATATTTTAAAAACCACTATAAAACACGCTGTCCGACGTGGATCAAATCAGACCGCCGCAAGGCCTTCTAGAGGGAGGACGTATCGCTCGTCGCTCCGGCCTGGTTGCAGTCGATTATGCCGCGCGTAGTAAAAATAGCCACGCGCGGAATGCGATTACCACATCTTAGTACTTTGGTAATAAAATATTTAATTATTTTTATTACCTACAATGATTTTGTAGTGAGTATAAATTATGTTTCAGGTAATATAATGGGACGTAATTCCGAGGCTAAATTATGTTACGTATTGTAATATAAAATTAAATATATTTCGTAATTGTAAGGGGTTGTAAGGCCCCTAACATTATTTATGTGTTCGAAAACGAAATGATTAATAAAACGTCCGTAGTGTCTACTGATTGAACACTGATTTGAATGCAACTTAACAATGTAATAATAACGAAAATATGATTAGTATCCAAAATTTGTATTATTCTTTGCTTGCACAGTAATATTTGTCTACTTATAATGCAAATAAAATATTTTTATGATATTATATTACAGTTACATTTCAATTGAATATTTGAAGCGCACGGATCAAAGTTGTTTGAGCCGATTGTATAGCGAGTCGACGCGGCAGCTCTACGCACACAGCTTTGGTCGCTTATGTGTGCGTGAAATTAACGAAGAAATACCTATAGTTGACTTTGCGCGCAAGGTGTATACGCTCTTAAAAGCTGACGCTATACCAACAGCAATAAAAAATAACAGTAAAGCGGCCAAAAAATCACAAATAATATAAGGAAAATAAAACAAAATATAAAAATCCAAGCTGAGCCGTATAAACGTAACATATAAAGCTTGTTTACGGCCCCGTCATTAAATTTGTGATGACGTTAATAAACGTCATAAAAGTGATTGAAAATAGGACGTGATACGGCGTCGCGCTAAGGACGGTATTTTTCGTCACGTTTAACGATTTCACGCCTGTGTCCGGCGCCCATAAACATTTTACATAGGACGCATTAAACGTGAGGCTTTGGTGGTAAGGAGATAGCGGATAAATTGGAACCATATTTTTATGGTAATGGTCAATGAATAATTCTATAATATTGATGGTGGTAGGTCTCTCATGTCTGAGGTCGCCTGCGTAGGTATCACCGCAATGTCTATTTCTCCCGCCAAACAGCAGTGTAAATGCACTTGTTTGTTTCGGATTGAAGGATATTTTAGCCAAACTAACTACTGGACCCATTAAGACTTAACTGAGCGGTGGTATCGCTTATTATCAGGTGAACGGCATGCTCGTCTCACTATTCAATGCAATAAAAATTATCATAGTGCGGCAGACTATAATATATTTATTTATTTATTTATTTATAAACTTTATTGTACGCCAGAAAAAAACAAATACAATAACAGAAATTAAAAATAATATTAAAAATAAGTACAATCGGCGGCCTTATTGCACTAGGCAATCTCTTCCAGGCAACCTTTGGATGGAGATAAGACACAGGAGAGAGAAAGGGCAGTTTAGGGTGTATAATGAAAGAAAAAAAAAAAAAACAAACTATCCTAACAAATTATAAACACAAAATAAAAGTAATATATTCATATAAATATGTACAACATACATACATATATCAACAAACTCGACCGCCTTTTAAATAACTGCATTCGATTCATCTTTAATCTCCGTAAGTACGACCACATATCATCTTACCGCTCTGAACTAAAGTGGCTACCTATTCGTCAGCGACGTACATTGCGTGCTCTTACAACACTCTTTTCTCTACTCATTTCCCCCACTCCACCTACATACTTAATATCCCACTTCCGTTTTCTCTGCACCAACCATGATAGGAATCTTCGTTCTTCTACTAATCTTTTGCTTTCATGTCCCTCTCACAGTTCTGATTTTCTCCATTCTTCATTTCACATTCAAGCTATACTTCCATGGAATGCTCTCCCCCTTGAAATCAGGACGTCAACTACCCGTCTCAAATTTAAAATGAAGGTCCGTGAAATGCTGCTCAAAGAAGTTGCAGAATCCTCTCTATAGTCTCTTGTATATATATATATATATATATATGTATATATATAGTATTTTATTTTATATAGTGTATATGTGTATGTGTATATTTATATGTATATATATATTTGTAAATCGAATAATAATATATGTAATATAATTTTTAATTACTTGTATTTTTTCTCTTTATCTTTTAACTAAGTATTCGTACACCTACTACAGCTCATCTCTGGATCACCTAAAGGTCGACTGGGAGAAAATGCCACAGGAATTAAGTCCGCCTTGTATACATTTGTATATGAAGCTTAATAAATAAATAAATAAATAAATATATACATATACAAAATAGACATAAAATATAATAAATATATACATAATAAATGGTAATGGAAATAGTAAAAGCACATTAATGTGTAAATTCAGAGAGAGAGATAGTGTTCCTTGACTAGTGACTTAAAAGATGACAATGTTCTAGCCCGTCTCACGACATCTGGAAGTGAGTTCCACAATCGAACAGCTAGTACGGAGAATATAGTTTGACAATTCGCAATAATTTCCTCTTACACTTGTGTACAAGATCGCTCAACACGGTAATGAGACACCTATCCTCGGTATCTCTCTACGAGATCGAATCAGAAATGAAGAGATCCATAGGAGAACAATGGTTACCGACTTAGCCCAAAGAATTAAGAAAAAGATTAACAAGTTAAAATGTCAACAATCATGGTATATAGCGCGGAGAACTGAAAGCCCATGGGAAGAAAAATCTAGGCTAGAGGGCACGCACTGAAAAGCGCAGCATCACGCATCGACCCACAAGGCGGATGACCTTGCTAAGGTTGCAGGAAATCTTTGGGTGTAGGCCACTTCCAACAAGTTAATTGAAAAATCCTCAAAGGCTGATTTTGTTCAGCGATAGACTTGATGTGGCTGAAAAAAAAAAACAAAAGACGTTTGAATCAACCTTAGTACATTTTCAAATCTATATCGGAACAGAGCTCACGACCCTCATTACTAAGGAATAGGTCATAAGGAGGAGGATATGAGCAAGAGATTGAACAGCTACTGAATTGAAAGAATCCATCCATCAGCCAAAGGAAGTCCACTGCTGAACATAGGCCTCCCCCAATGATTTCCACAGAGACCTGTTGGAGGCAGCCTGCATCCAGCGACGTCCCGCGACCTTTACCAGGTCGTCGGACCATCTTGTGGGTGGACGTCCTACGCTGCGCTTTCCGATACGCGGCCTCCATTCGAGCACTTTCCGACCCCGAAAGAATTGAAAGAATAGACCAATACTATCCCCGCACCGAGATAAGTGTCTGTGATCCATGAGTTTCTAGTCTGGGTATCTGTGAGTCTGAAAAGACTCTCGCTGATTCTGATACACGACACAACTGTCTTAGTGTGGGGTCAGGACTATGTATGTGACTGTTGGGTGTTTTTATTTATTTTTCTACCTGCTCTCGCTTCTCTCCGCTCATCACCCAACCTCATCCCTTAAGTATGTGACGTGTAAGGTTTTTCCATTAAAACTGTATAGTTGCGGCACGTTTACCGAGCACGTTCGTCCCTGGCCATTTATTGAACAATTTTTATTTTCCAAAATTGTTGAAATTTTCGGTCCTTTTAATGGCCTACGCCCGAGGCCCTTTTACGGCATAACAGGTTTAATGAGCTTGTACGTGGCTGTAATCCGAACGAAAATGTTATATATTATTAATTTAATATAACTAGGTCAAGTGAAGTGAGGTTGAAGTGCGTGGTGGCCTGTTGGTAAACGGACTAGACGCGACTGGCAACATGTTCACGGTGGTCGCGGGTTCGAATCCCAGGGCACACCTCTGACTTTTCGGAGTCATGTGTGTATTGATCACCACGCACTAAAA
This sequence comes from Hyles vespertilio, assembly GCA_009982885.2. Taxonomy (NCBI): domain Eukaryota; kingdom Metazoa; phylum Arthropoda; class Insecta; order Lepidoptera; family Sphingidae; genus Hyles; species Hyles vespertilio. The sequence continues at coordinate 11,639,228 of CM042827.1, forward strand.
CGGTGAAGGAAAACATCGTGAGGAAACCTGCATACCATAGCGATTTATAAAATTTCTATGGTATGTAAGTCCACCAACCCGCACTAGGCCAGCGTGGTGGACTATATGGTCTAACCACTCTCAATCGTACTCTCGATTGTAGAGGAGGCCCGTGCCCTGCAGTGGGACGTATATGGGCTGATACAGAACAGATAACTAGGTCAAAATGTTGGGTGGATGAAACAACGACAGGTTGATTTTGTCAAGGAATGTAATGAGAAAACATAGTATTGCTATTGAAGATGCCAAAGTCTTGAAAAATTACATTATTAAGTGGATCTGGACACCAGGAAGAATGTCGGCGTAATTAAGGTGTTTATTACGTCACATGCCTAAACGATTCGCTTTTATGGTAAAGGACTACGGCGACATTTATACATATACATATATATATATATATGTCGGAGAAACACTAGTCTCCTCGACATCATCATTAGTGGTCACATGTCTAGTGGGTGCCATGTGGGTTATATGCGAGCACAAAACACAGTATTCACTGTCACACACGATTTTATTATACAAAAGGCACAAACAGAATCAATTTAAAACTATTTAAATACTTAAGCCTTTAAATAGGTTATGACAATAATTACAACTGTAAAGAGCAGCGGGTTCGCGACACCAGCCTTACTTCACCAGAAGCCTAGCTCAGAATGATCCACCTCGATCGATCCTCCTTTCCACTACTACTTAATACTTTGTACACAACAACTACCATGAAACGTGGTGAAAAATAAGATGGCGCCTCGACCCCGCTCGAGGCCACCCTCTGCTCTGATTGGACGTTAAATAATACAATTAATTTGAATAAATTACTAAGATTTTGTACGATATAAAAATGTACAAAACTAAATAAAATAAAATTAAGATTTTATAAGATGTTTGTGGGAAACTAACATTCTCACTTCCGGTTTATTAATAATTACCACATCCGTCTACTTCGCTCGCTAATTAATTACAATTTATACAATTTAAAAATGAACTTAATAATAGAAAAATATTAACAAAATAATTTTAAAATAATTAAACGATCTCGCATAGTACAACCAGCAATCAACTCTGTATCCGTTGACTTCCTCCGACACGGCCGTCCTGACATTTCACACGTCCTCGTGTGATGTTGAGGAACCGGCATAATTGTGATCTGTGAAGATAAAACATAATTTTAAATGAGATTGTTCGGCCACTCCTGACAAATTAATGTCTACAATCATACGTTTTTTTTTTTTTTTTTTTTAATTTGCATACTGTTAATCTGAATCACATTTACAAAACGGCCAACTCGCCGTTTATCCTCTAAATGGCCACCTCGCCCTTTAGACAATTCATAGCATTTCGGTTCAAATGGCCACCTCGCCCTTCATGCAACTCAAGTCACCGTCTAAATGGGCACCTCGCCAATTTAGACATCTTAAATCTATGCTGTCTAACTGGCCACCACGCCGCCAAGACAGTCATATTTTCGCCATAAGCTTACATGAATCTAGTACACTCATGTAATGAAATTTTCAGTTTAAACTTATAAACACATTCAAAAATCTTACCATCATTATCATCTGACAGACATGGATCAAGCTCAGAAGGGACATAGGATTGTGGGAGTGGACGTAAACGATCTCTCGAATACTTGTAAGTGCGGTTCGAGTTCATACTCTTAAGGTGATACCTGTCACCATCTAGCATTTCAATGACCTCGTAAGGTCCCTTATATTTAGGGTCCAATTTGGTTTGATTCCGTTGATGATTTTCAATCAAAACATAATCCCCTACAGAAAATTTTGTCACGTTTGCTTTCATTTTATCAAATCGGGCTTTATCAACACTAGCATTATTTTTTATTAATCTATCGGCCTGTTCTCTAACTTCTTCTATATTTACCTCAATCTCATGATCATCTACTGTTACTAAATTTAGAGGTCTAGCTACTCTACCTATTAACAACTCTAATGGGCTTGCCTTAGTTACTCTATGAATTGTACTATTTAGAGATAGCTGAACATCATCTAATGCATCTTGCCAGGTCCTATTTGAACTCGTTTCTACAATAGTCAACATATTATTTAAGGTACTCATTAGGCGTTCCACTTGACCATTAGCACGACAAGAACCCGTTGCTATTAAATGTATCTGGATATTTCGACCGGCGCAAAAATCATTGAATTCTTTATTTGCGAAACACCTGCCTTGATCTGCTATTATACGTACCGGCGTGCCAAAAAGAGATATAGATGCTTTAAGAGCGTTAATTGCACTCTCTGTATTAATCCGTAACGAATGCCTTAATAAAACAAATTTAGTGAAAGCATCAATCATAACAAAAACATATTCCTTTAGATCATTTTTTCCACTAAGCTTTCCTGTGGCATCTATGTGGATTGTATGCCAAGGAATATTGACCTTTGGGATGGGGTTTAACTCCATTTGTTGTTTACCACTATTTGACTTAGCTATTTTACAAGTTATGCAGTTTTCAACAAATTTTCGAACGTATTTGGCCATATGTGGGAACCAATAATGTTGGTAAGTTTTTTCTAAAGTTTTGTCCCATCCCAAATGAACAATTGACTCATGAATATGATTTATAACAGACCAACGGAAAGCCCTAGGTACAATTGGCAGCCAAATATTACAGTTATTTCTTTGGATCTTCCTATATAGCACATTAGATCGCAATTCATAAATCTTACAACTAGCTAAATCAAGTTCATCGTTTTCAAGTTTACAAATAATTTGATTACATTCGGAATCCCGCCGTTGTTCCGCCTGTAACCAATTTGAAGATAACTCGGCTATATTAACGCGTTTTTCCTCTACATAATGCATTTTACCCAAGGTCTGAATGTCACTATTAGTACTGCTCGTTTTTGATAGATGGTTCCTAGAGAAAAAGTCAACATGGGCCATTTTCTTGCCCTCTCTGTATTGAATATCAAAATCGAACGCTTGAAGGAATGCCCACCATCGGTGTACTCTAGGCGTTAAGTCTACTTTAACTCTAGAAGCTTTCAAGGAATTGCAGTCTGTAATTACCGTGAAGGTCCTACCGTACAAATAGTGTCGGAAATGTTTGACTGAATTTACAACCGCCAGAGTCTCCAACTCATAAGAGTGATATCGAGACTCAGCATCAGTAGTTCGTTTACTATAGTACTCTACTGGATGTAGTCTTGCTTCAATCCTCTGGAAGAGGATCGCACCGTAACCCTCACTACTAGCATCCGTGTGTAACTCTATGGGTAGATCGGGGTCAAACAACATTAGAACTGGAGACGAAGTTAATATTGCGATTACGTCCTGTCTTATTTTTTCATATTCGGACGTCCAGATGATTTTTGAGTTGTTATTAGCTAACAAACGATAGAGTGGAGCCATTTTAAGTGAAAAATTATTAACAAACTGCCTAAAATAAGAAGCTAAACCTAGAAACTGTCTCAGTTGAGATATTGTATGTGGTGGTTGAGAACTAGTTAACGCAACTATCTTACGGGGGTTGGGTCTTAATTCACCCCGTGATATTTCATAACCTAAAAATTGAACCTGTTTTTTAAGGAACGCACATTTTTTAAGATTGAATGAGAAACCGGCTTCAGTAAGTGTTTTTAATACTGTACGTAATCTTTCTAACCCTTGCGTTTCGTTAATCGAAGGTATAATCAAATCATCCATGTAAACTATAGCGTAAGAATAGGCTAGGTCTCCTAGAGCTGTATTAATGGCTCTCTGATAAACTGCAGGAGCGTTACGCAGGCCGAAAGGCATGGCGGTAAATTCATAATGAGCGTCGGGGGTGATGAAGGCGGTTTTCTCTATAGAATTAGACTCTTTATCTACAGGAATTTGATAGAATCCACTAGCCATATCTAAACACGAGTACAGATGTGCGCCTGCTAACCTTTGAACCTGGTCACAAATTAAAGGCAAAGGATACCGATCTGGAACAGTGTTAGAATTTAGTTCCCGGTAGTCTACGCACATTCGATCGGTGCCATCGCGTTTCTTTACTAGTAGTATGGGGCTAGAGAAAGGAGACTTACTTGGTCTGATAACTCCGGCAGCCAATAATTCACTACACTTATCGCGTACAATTACTCGTTCTTCAGAGCTCAAGTGATAAGGTCGACGCTGTACAACTTTGCAAGGATCTACCAATTTAATTTCTAATTCACCTGTCTGTACTCTACTAGTAGGCGTACCTTGGATAAATGAAGCTTTAAAACACGTTAAAAGTTCTATTAAATGGGATTTGAAATGATCCGCCACGTCGGTATCTAAATGCTCAAAGTCTGTTACAGCTTTACCTACGTCACAAATATTGATAAAAGAAGTTTTTTTAGTTATAATTAGCTTATCACTCGATATATGGATAGAAAAGCCCAAAGCTAATAAATCACGTCCAATCAGAATATCATTATTTAAATAATCATCAGGTATAACATGAAATAAAATTTTAACGTCATAGCCACAAGGAGAGACTCGCGATAAAATCTGTGAACCACACAAAACACTACATTTGCCTACCCCTATTAGATTAACTATGGCATGTTGTAATTTACCTACAAGTTTTCGTGAGACACTTTCTTTCACCAAAGAACAATCAGCACCGGAATCAAAACAAATTGAAAACTGCTCACCAAATTGAGTGATCACCCCGGTGACAGGTTCCACGCCGCATACGTCCACTCGTCTCACAATATTGGATGATGTGGTAGGTTGCGTGCTGCTGCTTGCAACAGGCCCCGTTTTTGGACATCGTGATGCCACATGCCCCTCATCACCACACTTGTAACACGTCACTGTGGCCCGCGTTGTAGCCACGGCCGTGCTTGAACGCTCGGAAGTTAGAGTTGTTTGCTGCTTGTCTTGAGAACGGCTGAAACATTCAAAAGATCTGTGCCCAAGTTTTCCACAAGCGTAACATTTTGTGGAAGCTAAACTTAGTTTAGGACGTTTACTATCATGCATAGCGTTGGTACTGATCCTTGCAATCTCTTGATAACTCCTCTTACGATACGAAAATGCCATAAGTTCACGTTGCATCTTAATACGGGTAGTAATTTCCTCCGAAAAAATATTGCGTTGCAACCGTGGTTCTATTTGTCCTATATGAGCAAGTATAACAGACACCACCATTTCTTCCTTATCTAATTTACCCCAACGCGACATAAGCGACGTAAATAACCGGCTTGCATACGCAGCGAGACATTCTCCGTCTTGTGGTTTGCCAGTAAGCATTTTTAAAACTGTAGCCGCACAAGTCTCTAACGTATCGAAACGCGATAGAAAAATATCTTTAAAATCTACCCACTTCATAGTTGGAAAAGCTACTTGTGAAAACCACGTTGCTGCCGAACCTTTCATAGCCTTACTTAGTATAAGAATAAGTTTACTGCCCTCTATGTTGCAATCCGATAAGCATATGTCCGCAGTCGCTAGCCAGGCTCGGGCGTCGGTCTCAGCAGTGTCAGGGCAGAATCTCGGCAGAGTAATAGACTTCTCTTCAGTCGCTGACGGGTTACGTAGCGCCTCTACCAGTAGACGCATGCTGTTTTGTTGCGCTTCGAACAAAGCGCGCCAACCATCCTTTTCCGCGATGGATCTGTCCACGTTTTGTGCCTGCAGCGATCCCACTTCTGATGTCGGAGAAACACTATTCTCCTCGACATCATCATTAGTGGTCACAGGTCTAGTGGGCGCCATGTGGGTTATATGCGAGCACAAAACACAGTATTCATTGTCACACACGATTTTATTATACAAAAGGCACAAAGATTTTATCACAAATTACTAAGATTTTGTACGATATAAAAATGTACAAAACTAAATAAAATAAAATTAAGATTTTATAAGATGTTTGTGGGAAACTAACATTCTCACTTCCGGTTTATTAATAATTACCACATCCGTCTACTTCGCTCGCTAATTAATAACAATTTATACAATTTAAAAATGAACTTAATAATAGAAAAATATTAACAAAATAATTTTAAAATAATTAAACGATCTCGCATAGTACAACCAGCAATCAACTCTGTATCCGTCGACTTCCTCCGACATATATACAGGGTATATCAAGACTGCTACCGAAAACGAAGCCGGGTGGTAGTTTAAGCGACTTCAGACACAATGCGACAGAAAAAGTTGCAAAAAAAAAGCGACAATTTTTTTTTGTTATTTTTTTCCTATGGCCATTTTTGGGTGGTAAATACATTTCTTCCTAAAATAATATTGTATATCCTTTTATTTATAAATACTCTAAGGTATAAAAGAGTTAAAATTATTTTTTTAGCAAAAACTATGGATTTACCACGCAAAAATGACGATATTTAAAAAATCATAAAAAGTAATTGTCGCATTTCTTTGAGAAATTTTTAGTTGTATTATGTTTGTAGTCACTAAAATTACCACCCGGCTTCGTTTTCGGTACCAGTCTTGAGATACCCTGTATATATGCACTAACTAACCTAACTAACCTGCTTAAATGCACTGTTGTGTTTCGGATTGAAGGACATTGTAGCCAGAGCAACTACTGGACATATTGAGACTTAACATCTTATGTCTCAGGATGGCGAGCGCAGTGGAATGTTGCTACTATTCATGAGCGGTCGTATCGCTTACCATCAGGCGAACGGCTTGCTCGTCTCGCCATTCAATGCAATAAAAAAAAAAAAAATATATATATGGTATCTCAAGACTGCTACCGAAAACGAAGCCGGGTGGTAGTTTTAGTGACTTCAGACCCATTGCAACAGAAAATGTTGAAAAAAAAAGCGACGATTTTTTTTTTGTTATTTTTTTCCTATGGTCGTATTTGGATGGTAAATTTATTTCTTTCTTAAAATAATAGTGTATACCCTTTTATTTATAAGGACTCTAAGGTATAAAAGAGTTTAAATTATTATTTTAGCAAAAACTATGGATTTACCACCCAAAAGTTACGATATTTAAATAATCATAAAAAAAAATTGTCGCGTTTTTTTTGCGAAAATTTTAGTTGCATTGTGTTTGTACTCACTAAAACTACCACCCGGCTTCATTTTCGGTAGCAGTCTTGATATACGCAGTACATATATATATATATACAGGGTATATCAAGACTGCTACCGAAAACGAAGCCGGGTGGTAGTTTAAGCGACTTCAGACACAATGCAACAGAAAAAGTTGCAAAAATGAGCGACAATTTTTTTTTTGAATTTTTTTTCCTATTGCCATATTTTGGTGGTAAATAATTTTTTTCCTAAAATAATAGTGTATACCCTTTAATTTATAAATACTCTAAGATATAAGAGAGTTTAAATTATTATTTTAGCAAAAACTATGGATTTACCACCCAAAAATGACGATATTTAAAAAATCATAAAAAATAATTGTCACGTTTCTATGCGAAAATTTTAGTTGCATTGTGTTTGTAGCCACTAAAACTACCACCCGGCTTCGTTTTCGGTAGCAGTCTTGAGATACCCGGTATATATCTCATAGGATTGGCAAGTTGAAGTGGCAGTGGGCCGGGCACATAGCTCGTAGAACCGATGGCCGTTGGGACCGAAAGGTTCTTGAGTGGAGGCCACGTACAGGCAAGCGAAATGTCGGACGCCTGCCTACAAGATGGACGGACGATCTGACTAAGGTTGCAGGAAGTCGCTGGATGCAGGCCGCTTCCAACAGGTCATTGTGGAGATCCTTGGGGGAGGCCTATGTTCAGCAGTGGACTTCCTGTGGCTGATATGATGATGATTATGATGAAATCATCTCTATGCCTTATGGTCCTGCAGATATTCACAAGCGGCGATCACTTGCCACCAAAAATAAAAAATACAGAATTTCCAACACTGCACTTCCCTGATAATCATAAAATTTAGACTGCCCCATGCTGAACTTAGGTCTTCTCCAATAATTTCCATACCAACTAGCTAGAGGCAGCCTGCATCTAGTAACTTTATCTAGATCATAACACTTAAAATATAATTCTTATACAAAAACCTATTTACGAAGTGAAGTTCACAAACTCTAGTATCGATATAAAGCATGTAAAAACTCGTCGATGATGCGCAGGCCGGAGCAATTGGAAAAGTTTCGAGTCGCTGTCTTGGGATAAGTGCTCGCGATGTATTGTCGAGGCAGTACAGCGACGATGGAACGGAAATTGGAGAGACTGGTTAGGTTAGTAGTTTCAGATGTAAATATTAGGAGGATGGACGATCTGCTGGTTCTAGGAAGTCGCTGGATGCAGGCCGCGATTCATGGGGGAGGCCTATTTTTAGCAATGGATTTCCTGGGACTGATGAGAGAGAGATTTAAATATACACGTATAGTTTGTTGTAGAGTAAAATATAAGTATTGTGTCGTGGGTATCAGAAACTATGAGATACTTTGCGTTCTTACAAACACCCGGCACACAAACATTTGTGGGCCACACAAACATTTCTCTCGGTGCGAGGATCGAACCCGCGGCCTTTCGTTTCATAGGTAGCGTCTAACCAACTGCGCCATGGATGCTTTTATAGAGTATGTGTAGTTTATTCTAGAGTAAAATATAAGGACAGTGTCGTGGGTATCAGGTATGAGAGAATTTGTGGTCTTACAACACCCAAACCTGAAATAATATTTTAGAGTTAAATAAACATATATCTCAGTCCAGTAATAAAACCAAAGGCACCTAGTTTTACAATAAGCTCTTATCTAACTAACTAGACCACGCAAGGTGCAGTACTAAAAAGTAAAGTTACTTCATCTGACCTTTATCATTATCCACTGACCTCGCTACACTTCATTAAAGTAAGTGAGAATCTCAACAGTACCGCACCTAAGCAAAAATTACCACACAGTCAAACCGCAGTCCATTAGCTTCCTTCGCATTCGCCCTACCGTCTCTCCCTTACTGGTTCGGATTTCCCGGGCCACTGAAGCGGGAACACGCCTTTATTTCCACGGATTTCGGTCACCGGCGCTCTGTTGTTTTTTGTTTTTTTATCGTCACAGCCCAAGGTGCGGGGGATTGAAGAGGTGGAGGGGGAGAAGGGGGAGGGCGGCGCTGAAAGTGTAAATGATTTCACTTTCAGCGCCGTCGTCGATGGCGAAGCAGTTCACTCCATTGAGCATATTTTTTATCCTTTTATCACTGGTAAGGGAAGTGAAAACGATTTTTAAATAGGGGTATTGTTTTTTTTTTACATTTTTATGCTAGTACGATCAATTACAATGCAGATGATGGAAAGTGTAGTGCAAAAGCGTAAAGCGTAGCAAATATTTGTTGTCGATGAGACAAAGTTATCTCTCGCGGGCTGACATAATTATATCTTCTCGAAACCGGATATGCATGTTGGGGTGTAAATCATCTCAGGAAATAGTAATGAATGCCATTGATACTGCCTCTGCTTGCCCCTTCTATGTACACAGCCTGGTTCAACTAATGTACGAAATGCTACCGAAGATTGTATTTCTAACATAGTATATGAACAAACCAAAGCAACCGATATTTCACGTCCAAACTACCTCATCGCAAGACGGGTGTTCACTGCCGCAAACTGCGCGCAGACCCGAATAGGTTTGCGGTAGACAACCTACAGACTTAAGTCTTCCTATCATCTATATATATATATAAAAATGAATTGCTGTTCGTTAGTCTCGCTAAAACTCGAGAACGGCTGAACGGATTTATCTTATCTTGGTCTTCAAATGTTCGTGGAGGTCTAGGGAAGGTCTAAACGGTGAGAAAAAATGGAAAAATTGCAAGGAAAAGCCAATTTTTTAATTGTTCAAGCGTGATGCGACCAGCCAATATAGGATGATCTTTGTTTGGTTGACGGGAAAGGTAAACGACGGTCAAGCTTCAACTACCAACCAACGTAAAATGATCTATGTTTCCATTGTCTTTCATTGACGGCTGACGAAATAGAACAAAATTCAAAAAATATGTACATTGTGTTTATAATATCTAGATACGGCATCCTTCGCGTAATTTGTTAAATGTAAAATAAAATGATGTACAAAATACTACAAAAAAAGCCCATAGTTTTTTTAGACTATTGCGACAGCTTTAAACAAGATATACCCTATAAAGCGTTTTGCTGGAGAACACCAAAATATATCTAATTATAATTTTTCGTTTTCATAAAGGACATTGTTTTTTGAATTGATACCTTTAGATGCGTTGGGCGACAAATTTAAATTCCGCATTAATATTGTTTTCAGACTCAAGAATAATAAAAGTATTGGAACGCTGATGCCGCATCTAGACATTATAATGAAACGATATGCAATTTAATATTTTTAAATATTTGTTTTATTACTTACGTCACCTGGTAAGGCAGTATGAAGGTTTTATTGATTTGTATATGTATAGATAGTCTTCTCAAATAAATAAAAGTAATTCACAGAAGCGCGTGGTTGCCCGTTGGTAACGTACTAGACGCGACTGCCAACCAACCAAAGTTTACGATGGTTACGGGTTCAAATCCCAGGGCACACCTCTGCTTTTCGGAGTAATTTATACGTGAAATAAAATCCGCCAACCCGCACTAAGCCAGCGGGGTGGACTATAATATGACCTAATATAATAACAGCACTATTTGTCTCCGGAAGGAAAAACGAAAAATGTTGTTCATTACAATGAAATAAAATAATTAGGTTTTAAAATCTTAGACTTTAGACAGTATTAATGGCAAAAAATGTGGCTTATATTAATTGATTTCAATGTATGTCGTCGGAGTAGTAACAGTGTTATAATATCTCCGTAGCAAAATAAAGATTTAAATCTGGAGATGGGATGGAATAGAATATAAGGTGGGCAAAATGAGACAGAAGAATAGGTATAGGATGGGATTGGATAAGCAGTTTAAGAGAACGGCAGTCATATTGCTTTTAAATAAAATATGGACTGGAATCTGTATTTGCACCCGGGTGAAGCCGGGCCGGGCCGCTAGTCACATATATTTATTGTTATTTATATTGTGTCTTAAGTCACTCAAACTACCAGCTGGCTTCGTTCACCGTCACAGTGAATACACCCGGTATTCTGTATCAGTATGTCCCACTGCAGGGCATTGGTTTTCTCTACTATCGAAATTACCATTGAGAGTAGTTAGCCATATTATAGTCTACCACGCTGGTGTAATACGGTTTGACGGTTGCATGTTTTGCAGGTTTCTTCACGAAATTTACCTTCACCGGTTTAGTGCGTGGCGATTGACTATACACATATGACTCCGAAAAGTCAGAGTGAAATAACCTCGAAATACTGTAACTATCGCCTATCTATTAAAACATGTATCTATCTATTAGACATAAGCTTCTTGTGGTTCCAAATTGTACAATCTCAAAATTAGAATACTGTTCCCACTATATATTTATCAGACCAAAGCAACCGATAATTCACGTGCAAACTACCTCATCGCAAGACGGATGTACACTTACAAACTCAGCGCTGACGCAAACAAATGTGCGGTACAACGTCGGGTGCAGCTAAATTACTCGACGCAGACATATTCACAGCTGTTTTAGTCGAGGCCCGGGGTTAAAAAGTTGGTCAACTGTCGAAATGTATTTATGGGGAAACTATTTTAAATGTGTGAATATTTATGTATGTTAGTGCGAATAAGTTGGTTGCGTTCCGTTTCCGTACACATTGTTTTGAGAGGATTATCAGCTGTGCTCTATAATCTATCTATCTTTAAAAAGAAATTTCATTAGATATTTTGATACATTTCATGTTTCAGTTAACAAAGATAAGATTTATTTATAGCTAGGTAATCCAGGTCCATCTCTGTTTAATGAAGCGTAGAATTATACCGACAAAGTAATGGTATTATAACCTTTTGTTAAAGATAGATGGGATGTAGAGAATGGCTGTAAGTCTTTAACCATCAAAGTGTCTACCGAACAAAGGATTTATCTGAGGGTCAATTATTACTGAGGCCAATAATTATTATCCAAAATACTTAGTTTATAGGTGTACTTGAGCCTCTCAAAATATTAAAGTGATCGTCAATCTAAATGCACTTTAACGGTAAAGGAAAACATTGTAAGGAAACCTTGCATAATACAGCGAATTTGTAAGAATTGGTATGGTGTATAAAGTCTTCCAACAATAGGCCAGCATGGTCCAATACTGCCTAAACACTCAAGAGTACTCTCTATTGTAGAGGAGGCCCATGCCCTTCAGTGGACGTATACAGGGTATCTCAAGGCTGCTACCGAAAACGAAGCCGGGTGGTAGTCTAAGCGACTTCAGACACAATGCAACAGAAAAAGTTGCAAAAAAAAGCGACAATTCTTTTTTGTTATTTTTTTCCTATGGCCATATTTGGGTGGTAAATACATTTTTTCCTAAAATAATAGTGTATACCCTTTTATTTATAAATACTCTAAGGTATAAAAGAGTTTAAATTATTATTTTAGCAAAAACTATGGATTTACCACCCAAAAATGACGATATTTAAAAAGTTATAAAAATAATTGTCGCGTTTCTATGCGAAATTTTTAATTGCATTATGTTTGTAGCCACTAAAACTACCACCCGGCTTCGTTTTCGGTAGCAGTCTTGAGATACCCGGTATAAATAACAAATAAATAACACCCAACAGGCACGTACATATCCCTGACCCCGCACTAAGATCGAGTCTCGTGTCGTGGGAACTATGAGAGACTTTTCGGTCTCATAAGCACCCGAACCTTGTATATAAGCAGATAGAGTACAGTAAATTGCCATCAGTCTAACATGTAACATACATAAAAAAATGTTAGTTTTACACCAAAAACTTTGACAGTAAAGAAAGTATACAATGCCGGTGGTAATAATTAAACTCGTTAGCTACCACATCAGTCCGATCACTCGGCGCGTGCGGGTGTTGTTACAAGCGCGTTTATTGTTCTAGCCGAAACTTTTATACGGACGCAATCACACCGTGGTGTAACATGAAGTAGGTTTGTGGTTTAAGTATTGTAAGTATTGTAAATGTTCATTACACATACGGATATTCTAAGCGCTGTCCATCCGACAGCAGCTATTTCTGAAATAGGGATTGACTTTTGTCAACTCGTGTTAGTAATTTATAAATATAATACTCCTGACAAAAAAACTTAGAAAATCTCTCTGCTTCTCCACCCCTTACCATACCATCGCTTACTTTAAAATCTAACCAAATAGTTTATTTTATTGCTATGAATGGCGACGCGAGCTTGCCATTGGCCTGATGGTAAGCTATAAAACCGCCCATAGACAGTAGCAAAGCCAAACAAAACCATAAATTACCAAGCAATACTTGGCATTTCACTGCGCTCGCCATCCTGAGACATAAATGTTGGGTCTCATTATGTCCAGTAGTTACTCTGGTTACAATGTTCTTCAAACCGGAATACTTCAGTGCACTTACACTACTGTTTTCTTTTAAACAAAAACACGAAGATAATCCCAAAAATCCAAGTCTCCGTAAAAAATAAGGTGATAAATCCATATCTTTCCTAAAGATTTATGGTACGTATCAAATAAAGTTTCTTCAGCCAATCACAATTTAAATTCCAATACAAATGTGTGATTTATACAATATCTCTATATATTTAGACAATATCTCGGAGTTTGACGAGGGTCGCCGTCTCTTGTGAATCTTGGCATTTTTATTTTCTCTATAAATATTTAAATCTATGTGTATGTATGTAATCTAATCTTATCTGACTGATTTTTGATTTCTTTTTTGATTCTGATTTTTTGGTTTCCATGACCTTACATATTGGGCCAATCTTCTTGATATTGTATTAATTAAATGCAAAATGGTATTCTATGTAGTTATGTGTTCTGAAACTATGGAGAAGCATAAGCTTATAGCGGACAGATCTGACGGATAAATCCATGCATATTTAATTGGATAATCTTGTACGGAATAAAAATGTAAAGAAGTAATATTTATTGAAATCGCGTCAGTCAGTTCTTGTACGCGTCGGTGTTAATGCGTCCACTACCACGGAGTTTTTACCTCTAGTGGAGTCCGGTTTAATGGCGGAACTATTCCGGCGTACTATTAATATGTTGCGCCGCTTTAACAACATCCACTTCCATACTAATTGGGCTTTTACACTCTTTACATATTTTAATTTTTATTGCCGCCTTTTTTATTTCGGTTAGGGAATTTCGAGTGAGGATTTTGTAGTTGATATTGATCAACTTTATTGATTGGGGCGCTTAGTACAGTAATAATTGGATTGAATCATAATTGAAAGTGTGAATTGATTTTTTGAAGATGGAAAGAAAAGAACGGGGCAGTTTTTGTGTGTCCGGAAAAATGATGGATCTGTACGTATGTTATATGGACAGGATATACAACCTTTCCACATTATATCATCGGACATTACTGGAATCAGGTAGGACAATGCTACAATGGTGATAAACATTTCAGTCCATCCAGAGCAGCTAGCGATAAGGTCAAGCGATAAGTTTTTAAGTGTTTTGTAAGTGTCTTTTATTTAGTGTACAATTAAGCATATATAAATATATACGTGCGCTACTAAGTTGGCTTTTCCAATATTTTATTGTTATCCGAATTAAAATATACAAACCTTATTTTACTTTTTATGAATGAAATATGGCATTGTAAAACCTAGGCTTCTTAGACCAGTATTTTGACTCTGTGTGTGTATTCACAAGGATAGCCGGGTAATTTATTATACTCTAGTAACTTATTGAAAGATTGTCGTTACTATAGCATTGCGATAAATGCTGTGTTATTGGTTGAAAAAAAAGTATAATCAAAATTTCTGCCATTCTCAAGACAAGATATTTAGCGTAGAACATTCTGCATACAAATCTTTCAAATACTCTACCAACTTTTCCCTTTACAACTCGATGTTTAAGTTGACAAAGTATCTGTTACTTTACCTTACGAAGCAAACTTGACGCCTCTGCACCGCACTGCAAATATGAGTCTTTTAATTTCTTGTGCCATGCTCATAACTTTTAAAACAGTATTTTTAACAGTATATTATCTAGTTCTTTTGCGAAAGAAATTATTATGACAAAGGTTTGTCATATGATTAACCTAATAGTCCAATCTATGCAAATAATTGAAGGACATTATAGCCAAAGTAACTACTGGACATATTGAGACTTAGCTTCTTATGTCTCAGGATGGCAAGCGCAGTGGAATGTCAAGCATTGGTTTGTAATTCAATGTGTTGTTTTGTTTCGATTCTATTTACGAGCGGTCGTAGCACGAATCAGACGAACGGAAAGCTCGCATCGCTATTCGTTGAAATAGAAAAAACTATTTTTTTATGTCTTTTTAGTCTTTTTAAATGCCAGAGAATGTATTTAAAAGCACAGAAGAAAGACCTAATGAATTTTTACCTCCTTAATTATGAACTATTCAGTACCTACTTTAATTATAGTTTTTCTGTCCAAATTAAAACAAAATTCCAATCTGGTGCTTCAAATAAGAGGATTCGGGTGTTGATGGAGACGAAAAATCTCACGTAATTTCTGATATTTTACACGTTTTGAATAATGTAGTATCAGGGTGGTACTGTTTTACGTTCACATAAAAGACTGTAGGGCATCAGCCCATATAAGTCCCACTGCAGGGGTCTCCTCTACAATCGAGAGTACGATTGCGAGTTCATATAACACAGCAGAAAAAATAGATCGAGGTCAGGAATATGTGACTGTGTATTTATTTTATTTAATCATTAAGGTTGTTAATTACCCGGAAATGCATAAATTGAGTTTCACGAGTGATGTGTAAATAAAAAATAATAAATAATAATAATAAAAAAATATTTATTTCAAAAATTTCCATTCTAAGTTTATATGCTAAGCAAACACAATACAAAAAATAATAATAAATACACAGATTCAAATTAAAGTTAAATTAAAAATATATCAGTATTTAAATTATTCTTAGAACTAATTCTGATTTTGACTACTGCCCTTCAAACTAGGTGTAATACCTGTGTCTTGAATAGCAGTATTATTTATTTGATTTATACATTGGTTACAAAATAATTCGTTTAATTACACAAAAAAAGAAAAATACATTAGGACCTTTGAACAAGTGCTGGAACATTTCACATAAGCAATGGGTTGTGTTCGTTAGTAAATGAGAGTGTGTATGTGTATATGTGTGTGTGAGTGTGTGTATGTGTGTGTGTTTGTGTGTGTGTGGATGCGCGCGCGTGTATGTGGAGATTAAACATCAAATTATACTGTTTGTACTATTAATAATTATAAACATTGTTAAAGACATTAGACAAAAAGAATTATATCTTATATTCAGCAGAAATCAGTTTTTCTGTTTGATCATAATTTTGGTGAAGTAGCCAATCTCGAACTTTACTCTTGCACTCATATTTGTTAAGAGTATATATGTCCAATTTTGTGTGTAATTTATTGTATATTTGGGAACTTAGTACAAAATATTGATGGGTAGCAAACACTGTTCTAGAGTTTTCAACTTGATAAATCCGTGGTATTCTACGTTGATATTGTAAAGTGGGAATTAAGGGTGCAGAGACATGCTTACACAATGTGGAACAGAGAATAAAAAGCTGTCTAACAGTAAGCAAGTTACTATTCCGATATAGTTGTTCAGTTGGGTATCTAAAAGGTTTACACAGCATTACCTTTAGTATTACTCTCTGAGCCCTTTCCAGAGGGAGTAATAAAGTTTTTGATGTCACTTCCCACGCGGTTATACAATATGATAATAAAGATTGACACAATGAGTAATACACAATTTTTAGAGATTCAGGATCAGCTGAACTTCTAAGTAGTTTAAAAATGTATACAATTTTAGTTTTGTGGAAGATAGAATTGCCGAGTGGTCTCTTATCGTACTGTTTATTATCAAAGTGGTTGCGATTTGTTCAGACTTGAGCAAAACATGATCAAGACAGGCATTTAATCTTGTAGGCTCCGAGTAAGACGGTAATAGACCATGTAAAGATGACATAGTAAGGTATTGATGTGAATAATTATCTGTATTATGTTCTTTTATAATTGGTAAATAATGATGTAATGAGCTGTAAATAAATATAAAGGGTTGAGCATGTGCACAACTTCCTCACGAGTCCGATTTATTAAAACTTATCGCATTTAATTTCGCGTTCTTGGAATTAGGTCGCGAGAAATTCCGAAATAGCACGAGCCATTTTATAAGTTAAACGCCTTTGTGAGACGGCATAAATTTTTAAATTTCCTTTTGAACAACTCGCGAAGCTCACTTAAAAAATACGTTAATTACTTCCAATCCGACTGAGCGATATACTAAACAAATCGCCAATGAGAAAGGGAAACATAGCGAGTCAAACGGCGAGTTTCAAATTCTCCGCGTGTCAACAAATCCACGTGGAATGAGAAAAAAACGGGAATAAACACGCTCATTTGTATGTGGCCATTACCTACTGAACGCAGCGGGCGCCGAATGCAGCTAGAATTACACCCATTAGGCCTCTCCATTGTGGCCGCACAATAGACAAACTTTGTTGCGGACGCTTTGTCCCCCGCAGACTGCCCACGATACACCACAGAATACTAACAGAAGTCAAGCTTGTGTATGTACTTCACTTTTGTTGCCACACTCACACTACGGTCGGCGTTCGCGCAAGGGTTGTTAGCTCTGGCTTATGCGAAAACACGTATCGTGTTAATAGCACTCGTATCGTTTGATTGATTTTTTAAAATAAAATATATAAAACATAATAATACAATAAATAAATTTTAATTTTATTTATGAGCACGCTGAAAATGTGTATGTCATTATTCTAAGTTTTTTTTATTGTTTTGTATAATATATGTTTTTTTTAATGAAATTTATATTAAATTATTATAACCTGGTGTTTTATATACAAGTGTAATAACTTTTATTCATTTGCTCCATCTTTGCACAAAACATCTCACTATTTGCGTGCCCGCAGTGGGTGACACTCGCGCTCGCAGTGGTCTCGACTGGTTTGAAATATCGTGTCGGTGAACGCTGTCTATGTGTGCGTTGATTTAGCGCGCTTTGTATGGAGCTTGACTTCTGTTAGTTTAGTATTCTGTGCGATACACGTAGGCGAGTGTGTGGGTGTTGTGAGAGCACGTACAGGGAACGTGGTGTGTGACGCGCGGGCCGGTGGAGCGACGAGCTGAAGGCTGCTAGTGTATGAGAGCTCAGGAGCGAGTGTTGTGAGAGCACGTACAGGGAGCGTGGTGTGTGACGCGCGGGCCGGTGGAGCGACGAGCTGAAGGCTGCTAGTTTATGAGAGCTCAGGAGCGAGTGTTGTGAGAGCATGTACAGGGAACGTGGTGTGTGACGCGCGGGCCGGTGGAGCGACGAGCTGAAGGCTGCTAGTGTATGAGAGCTCAGGAGCGAGTATTGTGAGAGCACGTACAGGGAGCGTGGTGTGTGACGCGCGGGCCGGTGGAGCGACGAGCTGAAGGCTGCTAGTGTAGGAGAGATCAGGAGCGAGTATTGTGAGAGCACGTACAGGGAGCGTGGTGTGTGACGCGCGGGCCGGTGGAGCGACGAGCTGAAGGCTGCTAGTGTATGAGAGCTCAGGAGCGAGTGTTATGACAATGTGGTGTGGCGGTATATAAAGAACGTCACACGTTGCGGTTGACGTCTCCATTTACAAAAGGCTAAACAAATCGAGAACACAACAAAGGCCCGCACAATAATTAAAACGGTCGTTTTAAGTGAATAAAAACGTGCAGTTGGCATCGACAAATTAACTGCCGTCCAAAGAAAGGGGCGTTTGGGTTTTCTTTTTTATTCGGCGCAGGTATGCAGCGGGACAATTTATTTGAACAATTTATCACGGGGTTATGCTTTGTCGCGGCGCGGACGGGACGCGCTTTATTCGGCGGTAAACATTTCGTACTTATTGTTTTAGCGAGGGATTTTAATGTATACTTTTGTACTCAAATAAAGTAAATACGTAAACGTGTCATAATAATTCCACACCTTTGTTATGAAAATTATGATAATTTTTAATTCATTTTTATAGTACTTGAATTTCTTTTTGAAAACATTGTGGTTGTATATTTTTTTCCCAACTCGCGTTAACAATATTACGTAATCATTTTTATATTAAAATATTACACGTATTTTGCTTTGGGCGAATATTTTTTTTTTGAAATATGTAGAGCTACGAAAAATCGCCCTCAACACACTATTAAAATCCTCAACTCCATATTTTGACACTCACCCAGCTACTTCTCTAGACGAATATACCAAAACGTCCTCGCGGGTCAAATTAAACTGGTTTTTTATATGCCATTGTAACAAACGTTTGGCGGTGGCACGACCTGCCTAATTAACTAGCGACTTAATAGATTGATAATTGTAATAGGTGAAATGTGTGACTTTGTGAAAACCTTGGTTATATTGGAAGTCTAAGCTATTGTTTTAGCTGAAGGAAGTTCTCTGCTTTTTGTAGATCTCCAAAGATGTCCTTACCGACTTGTTGGAGGCGGTCTGCATCAGGCGAGAACTTTAGTTCGGTACGTACTTTAGTTGGGCCATCTATCCCACTTTTAGTTGGACATTCTTCTCATGCGAAAACAGCTTTATGAGAAAAATTGTGACTTAATATAAATAATTCAATATATTGTATACTAGCGACCCGGCCCAGCTTCGCCCGGGTACAAATAGATTTATGTACAATAATATGTACTTATTATACATATAAACCTTCCTCTTGAATCACTCTATCAATTAAAAAAACCGCATCAAAATCCGTTGCGTAGTTTTAAAGATTTAAGAATACAAAGGGACATAGGGACAGAGAAAGCGACTTTGTTTTATACTATGTAGTAAAATTCAGTAAAGAATTTTCATTTTTATGTATAATACATTTTCCTTACCATTCCCTTTTTATTTTGAAAAACCATAAATGTTCAATCGATCTTCAATTCAATATCTGTATCATAGATAGCTAATCATTACCCATAAGATATACCGTTCAAAATAAAATATATAACCAACAAAGGAATCAATTTATACGTAATGGTACGGCTACTCTATCTGAGGACAAGGACATCGGGACAGGCTCCCCAGGGCGTCGGGAATGAGCCCTACCGTCGTAAGGGTTACTATAATAATATCCGACTAACATTATCTGAGTTATATTATGTAGGCTGTATTGTCCCTGGATTTGAAGTTATATTTGTACTAAATCTGAATGACTTTTTAATAATAATAAATAACAGTGTAAACGCACTGTTGTGTTTTTTTTAAAGCAATGAATGGCGAGGCGAGCCTGCCCTTCGCCTGATGGTAAGCGATACGTCCGCTCCGCTCATGAACAGTAAAAAAAAACAAACAACACCTTAAATCACAAAGCAATGCTTGGCAAGACAAGTTAGATATTCACGGAGACTTCAATGCTCGGTGTCATTACAATACGTGCCACTGTTGATCCTGACTCACAGGAGTTAGTTAGGGGGTGTGAGGGCGAGACAGTCTCCAAAATTTGACTGCAAACAAACTAGTCCGAAAATTCATTGTGAGATTTGAACCCGTAACTACTTTCGAACCAATACGCCATTATTCTTTTTGTTTGACCATTTTTATTAGTTCTACCCACTTTATTGTTTTTGTCTTGTATTCAACTTTGTTTTGTAATTAGAATTAACAAATACGTTTATAGTTTGATTAATGTTCTGATATTAGCTTTAGTTATTATATTGTACATAACTCATGAAGTGAAATGTAAATTTCTTTTGAGTTAATAAAGATCTTTAACCACAACTACCGTGAACTTGGTAGTCGCATCTGATCCGTTACTAACAGGTCTCCACATACAAGTCTGACACAACATAATTGCCTTTTGTTCCCGAAGTTTCGACTGGTAGCATTACAACGGCCATTGATCCCTTCTAATTGGACGGCTTTTGTTTTTGCATTTGTCAATAGATATGCGACTTGCATTGTTATACGATCCTACGATTGATTAGGTTTTCATTCTTGAATCTTTTGCAATTTTTTTTAGGATTTTATGAGTATTGTTACAGTCGAATATAGAAATGTTTTGTTGTTTTTTGATGAAATCTCTAGATTTTTGTTACTTATTTTATTACAAATGAATGTGAGTTTCTTTGTTAAGATTTCAAAACGTAACTTCTCAACCAATTGTTATGAAATTTTGTACATAGATACATACATAAACTCACGCCTATATCCCAAAAGGGTAGGCAGAGGTGCCAGGACACCCACATTTCGCCTTGTACGTTCCGTCCGTAGGTTCCGTCCCACAATGTGATAGGTGGCGAGCCTATCGCCATATCGGGCACAAATTCCTTACTCTGGGCTGATAATGAATAAAAAAATTAAATATCACTTTGCCCAACCCGGGATTAGAACCCGAGACCACAACTTTGTAACCGTACCTTAGTACAACTACGCCACCGAGGCAGTCGTATGAAATTTTGTATAGAGACAAAAATATCACCAGGGCACGGGCCTACTCTACAATCGAGAGTACGATTGACAGTGGTTAGGCCATATAGTCCACCACGCTGGCCTAGTGCGGGTTGTATTTAAGTACTGATGCTAGAATGTGAATACGTACGATATAAATTAGTTTCATAATCCCTGTCTTATTGTATTATTCTTATTTAGGACACCGGTGTTCCCATGGTCCTCGAAGGGTTAAATCAATTGTATCTCTTTCTTTCTCTCTCTCATCGTCCGTTTGTCTCTTTCTCTTCAGCCAAAATAAGTCCACAGCTAAACATAAGCCTCCCTTTAGGACCTCCGTATCGTCCTATTGCAGGCGGTCTGCATAATTAATTGTATATACGGTATTTTACTGCAATTTTTCGTACATTTCCCGTATAGTTCCAGAACACTCCATAACATCGCTAACAATAGTTGGATAGTGCGTGCCGCATTACGAGCCAATCCGAAATAACCAAATTATTATAATGGGTTTCCTAATGCCATCGTTGATATTCGATCACTAGTAATTTACTAGCTAGTGTATTGTGGTTAAATATTTGAACAGCAAAATGTAAGGCATATGTGTATACTGTATCAGCTCATATCCGTCCCACTGCAGGGTACGGGTCTATTCTATAATCGAGAGTATGATTGAGACTAGATAAGCCATATAGTCCACCGCGCTGGCCTACTGCATGTTAACGGACTTTACATACCATAGAAATTCTTGCAAATCACTATGTTATGTAGATTTCCTCACGATGTTTTCTTTCAACGTTAATTTGCGTTATTTCTTCGGGTCTAGGTATTTGTGAGACCGAAAAGTCTCAGTTCTTCATACCCACGACACAAGATTCGACCAGTCAGGACTATGTATGTGACTATTGGGTGTATTCATTTATTTATTTTGATACTGTTGCTAAATTGTTTTAACGTATATTGAGATATATTATCACGTATAGAGAGGCTATCCAATAAAAACGTCTTATCTTGATTTTGGTAAAAAAAAGACTCGATCTTAGTGTCAGGACTATGTATATGACAGTTGGGTGTTAATTTAAGTATTTTTGTTCCAGAATCTCTATATCCCACGAGCCAAACGCTACGTTCGCTGAGCTTGTGATCGCGAACGTAAAAGCGGATGATGAAGGCGTGTTTCGTTGCGAGATTACGTACCTGCAGGTCGGCGAGGACTGCAACACCGTGCAGGTCACCGACTTCCATACCTACAGTGAGTACTCATACATTTACATAGGTATCTACCTAGATATCTAGATATAGAGCGAGATCTATCACAATACATAGATAGATAGATAAAACGTTTTTTGGCTACAATAACAAAACAATCTTAAAGAGTTACATCAAAGTAGGTAATTATTATAGATAGGTACTTATGTAATTCGTCTTTTTTTTACTTGCTGACGTAATATAACAGGCATTATCAAAATCATTGTGATCGACAAGAGATATATTGGAGCGCCGCACCACTTACGCCGGAACACTTTATGCGCATTCCACCATATTATATTTATATCAATAACCTATGATAATTTTGTCGAAAGGCCTTTTTTCCTTATTGCCAGTTTTCAAGTTACCCTATTAGATTCTATTTTCAGACCACAACAAAGCATTACCTATTTTCTCAAAGCTGTTATTCAGAATATTACTATAATTTACAAAGTAATGAACGTAGCAATTTCTCGTCGACTTTATGATCCCAGTATTTTGGCGAAATTAGATAAATATAGGGTGTATCCAGAAGACAGTTCATTTTAACATAAACTTAACATTAATAAACGCCGTATCACTACATAGTATAAAACAAAGTCGCTTTCTCTGTCCCTATGTCCCTTTGTATGCTTAAATCTTTAAAACTACGCAACGAATTTTGATGCGGTTTTTTTTTAATAAATAGAGTGATTCAAGAGGAAGGTTTATATGTATAATAAGTACATATTATTGTACAGAAATCTATTTGTGCCCGGACGAATCTGGGCCGGGCCGTTAGTTACACTTATGAAAACAATAGTATCAATGTTTTATTTTTGTTTTCTCAATATTAATCAAAATTCTTATTTTTTTATTCCCTTTCAAATTTTCACAATTTATACGCTTTTTATGAAATTTGTGCTTTCCATTTTCCGATACTTGAAATTGACGTATCTACGACAGAACCATTAAATAAAAACTGAACTGATCTTTAAATACGATAACTATGATATTATTCTGTAAGGGACAAATCACAGATAGAAATACGCAATACATTAATGAACACCACAAATTAAAGAAAAAAGAAAACGTAGAAACTTTACAAATAATTTAACCATCGGGTGTCTTATAGCTATCAATGATCATTTTTAACAATCAGTAGATGAAATTAAGCGGAATCAATAAATTAAAAACCGACAACGTGTCTGCAATTTCCTTAACTTTAAATAAATCTATGGCAATTATTAAATACATTTAGCGATGGCATGAAATTTAATAAATCTGGCAATGAAGCTTTAATACGAATAGTATGTAGTATTTTTGATACTGGTAAAACAAAATATGGACTATATGGCCTAACCACTTTCAATCGGACTCTCGATAGTAGAGGAGGCCCGTGCCCTGCAGTGGGACGTATATGGACGTATATACAGACAACAAAATAAGTGCAATCCTATTTAAATAAATTATGCACCGAGATATCGAAAACGGATATACACGCTTTAAACCCAAAACGTGACACATTTCATATCTACAACTAGTACATTGTGAAATAATACAACAAAAACTATAACAAGTTCAAAACAAGAAGCATTCAATTCAAACTCAATTGTCAAATTCCCACCTTTGAAGTTAAATGTATTACGAATGTGAAACTTGGTCGAATTAAACTTGTACCGACTATAAATAGAAGTACATTATCATTGTTGTCTGAAGCGATCTGTTCAATTGCGAGGCAGGACGCCTGGTTGCTCACACAATTGATTTTAAATTTAGCTTGGTTTTATTCTGTGGAATCTACAGATTTTGTTGGGGTTAAAACCGTTATTTTTATTGCAATGTATGGCGAGATTATCATGCCGTTCGCTTTATGGTAAGAGTTACGATAACTTATGAACAGTAACAAAACCATAACACCTTGAATAACAAAGCAATGCTTGGCATTCCACTGCGCTCGCCATCCTGAGACATCAAATGTTAAGACTCAATATGTCAATTGTTGCTCTGGCTACAATGTCTTTCAATTCGAAACACATCAGTGCATTTACACTGTTGTTTACCAGCTGTTACCGAGGTGTAACTACGGGGCATATAGAGCCTTAACATCATATGTATATGCAATGGCGAGCGCAGTGGAATGCCAAGCATTTTTTGTAATTCTAGGTGTTTGGTTTTGCTACTTTTCGTGAGCTATCGTACCGCTTACCATCAGACTTTTCATCAGCCACAAAAAGTACATTATAAAACAGGCCTTCTTTCTCAGGATGGCGAACCTACTGGAATGCTAAACATTGAACTGTAATTCTAGATGTTTGCTTTTGCTACTTTTCATGAGCTGTCGTATCTCTTACCATCAGACTTTTCATCAACGACAAAAAGTCCATTACTAAACAGGCCTATGTTTTACCAAGCATCTGTGAAAATAATAAATAATTTACTCTCACATAATTCCCCTCATGAACCGAGCATTCTCCTTCAACAAACGAGTAATTTATATCATGTGTCTGTTTATTGTCTGGTTGAAACAATAAGCGGAGGTGTTTGTAGGTTTAACAACACGCCTACTTACGTACAAACCGCTGCGATCATTTGAAGACGGGCTAGGGTAGTGCTTCATTTATATCGATAATGTTAAAAAAAACACCATAACATAAAAAAGAGAAAATAGTCAACAAAACCATTAATATATATCCACAGTAATTAGCAGTGTTATCGCTTAATTTCAATTATTTTTAAAAATACTTTCAGATGAAAGAAACTAAAAACCTTAATTAAGTTTTTTTATTACAATAAATAATACAAGGAATTTGTGCCTGATATGGCAATAGGCTCGTATCCTATCACATCATGAGATGTAACATACCTCTGCCTACCCCTTCTGGAAATAACGCGTGAGTTTATGTATGTACGTTATTATATTTCTTAAATACAATGATCCCAAAAATCAAAGAAAGAAAATCATATAATTATTTGTAATATATTTATCGATATAATAGTTCTCTCATCCCTAAAGCGCAGTAGCCACCCATCCGTCGCGTCTCCGTGGCGTTATTACGTTTGTATCGCCCCGGGCTGTTTCCCATCTTCCATCCCTTTCACACACGAGGAAAAACATACACACGTCTCTTTCCCACCAGGGTGTAGATGTTTTATTTCGTGTCCCCAGTATTGGCGAGGTGAAGATAACGGTACTGACAGAAACTTATGTATTAGATATAGAAAATAAAAGCTTTCCTCAATGCTAGTTAAAATTTTTAATAAACCTGGTGAAATTATTGAATTATTTTTGTCCTCCTGACGCATTTTTGTGGGCTTAAAAATATACTTGGCGGAGAAATATACTTAAATTAGACATCAAACATTTTTGTATTAAAAATAATATCTGTATCAGCCCATATACGTCCCACTGCAGGGCACGGGCCTTCTCTACAATCGAGAATACGATTGAGAGTGGTTAGGCCATATAGTCCACCACGCTGGCCTAGTGCGGGTTGGCGGACTTATAATAATATATATTTAATTAACAATAATATACTTTTATTTAAATATTTATTTTCATTTCTCTCTGCCTCTCCAGCGGAAGAATATTTCAATCGCTATTTGATTTTTTAAAATTAATTTAACGGTATATGCACTGTTTTACTGCATCAGATTGTTAAATATTTCATAAACTTTATATTTATGTAAAACAGACCCACATAAAACACCATATGAAAACTTCTAATTGAAACCTTCCCAAAAAATCCACTTAACTACACATAAATCACACCCGATTTCATCAGAAAATAAATTAACAATTAAAAACGTACACGTCAGTAATTCGACGCTCACATCCATCAGGCGTCCCTTATTGCAATATTTCAATCCACGCTTTATTTTTAATACTCGCTGGAGGGTAAATTAGGGTCCTGTGGGAGCCGCCGGGAATCTCTGGATTGTTGCGTTAATGCCAACGCTAAAATATTAATTAACGGTTCACGGTTCGCTCGGAAAATTTGGGAGGTTTTTAGGTTATCCGGCTTGAAGGACCATTTCTTTTATGTTGTAAGAGTTAGGCTTTTATTATATTTGGCAAATATTATGTTAATATTTACGCTATCAAAAGGCGAAACAGTTTGCCGGCTCCCATAGTTATGAGTCCTTCTGAATCATGGTGAAGTGACAATTAAACATGCTGGCATACTAAGTTGACTCGCGAGACATTGTTATTTTCTCGACAAAAAGTGTTCTTTCATTTATAGAATTTTAATTACCATCAAGTGCAACATTATAAAATACATTACATTATTAAACATATTAGTTTTTTTTTGTATATTTTTTTTTATAATTTTTTGTTGCACAATAAAGTGTAATAAAATAACAAAATTACGTGATTCTACTAATATTATAAAGGCGAAAGTTTGTGTGTTTGTTTCTTCTTCAGTCTCAAATGGCTTGACCAATTTTAATGAAATTCGATATGGATGTAGGCAATACCTTGGAATAACACATAGGATACTTCTCATCCCGGATTTTTTTTGTTTTCCTGAGTGATGAGTAAGGAACTCAAATACGTATATTTGCTACTCTTTCAAACTAAAAGAGATGAAATGGAATATAAAAAGACAGGACAACATACTTTGAGTCATGGATCCCAAAATGGACGATATGATATGACGGGATGAAAAAAGCAGTATAATAGACCGCACGTATAGTTCAAATGTAAAATATTTAGCATGAAATAATAAGTGACTTGAAAAGTATTTGCACCCGAGCGTCGCCGGGTTGTACCGCTAGTTGAATATATTTCTTATTTTAACACTACAATTAATATATCAAAACTTTAGAAAACTATCTCCACTCTATGATCGCTTCCATATTGTGACTCCGGTTCGGTATTAACAAACACTTTTCCATACACAAACACCCACTCGGATAAATATCTGTAGACCATACAAATATTTATCTGCGCCAGGATTAAACGAGGGACATTGAGGGATGGAAACGAATCGGTCATTGGTTATATTAATTTCACTCTTGATACTTGATA
Source organism: Hyles vespertilio (assembly GCA_009982885.2). Lineage (NCBI taxonomy): Eukaryota > Metazoa > Arthropoda > Insecta > Lepidoptera > Sphingidae > Hyles > Hyles vespertilio. Next base: position 11,666,909 of record CM042827.1, read on the forward strand.
ATAGGCGATACTTGGTTTAAAGAAAATCTTGCAATGTCTAATTATTGTAAAGTTTTCTTTTATTGCAATGAATAGTGAGACGAGCATGCTGTTTGCCTGACGGTGAGCGATACGACTGTTCATAAACAGTAGCAAAACCAAACTACATTTTGAATTACAAAGCAATGCTTGGCATTCCACTGCGCTCGCCATCCTGAGACAGAAGATGTTAAGTCTCAATATGTCCAGTAGCTACTCTGCCTATAATGTCCTTCATGCCAAAATACAACAATGTATGTACACCGGTGTTTGGCGTGAGAAATATTAAATATGCATAATTATTGTGATGCAAAATGACAGAATAGAAATAAAATTACAAATATAATACAAAATACAAATACCGTAGGTTTTTGTCCATATTTTTTTATACTTCTCATCGATGATATCACAGATTTAGTTATAAAAATTGTTTTATTTTTCTATAAAACTATATGACTGCTAGCTGTCGAAGAAACTAGTTTACAAAACACACTGTACTGTATCTTATTTTATTTTATTTATTTTATTTTATTTTATTTGGGTGGCTCACAGATATCAATAGCAAACAAACATATATTAAACAAATTGTATACAAAAGATAGCCAATTACGAACTACCGCAGATAGGTTACAAAAGTTACAAAATCTAATTGTCTTACTACTCGTATCTTTAAAGTTAGTTATCAGGAATTAAAAAATTAAATGACTCATACTAAGCGTAATAAATATTAACTAAAATAATAAAAACATTTAAACAAAAGTAAATAATGATTCTCTCGTAATTTTACGCCAAACAGATATAAATCATTAATAAAAAAAAAAATACAAAAAAAAACTCATATACGCGTCTCCTCCTTTACAATACAGAGTACGATGGAAAGTGGTTAGGCCATATAGCCCACCACGCTGGCCTAGTGCGTGGCGGAATTTGCATACCATAGAAATTCATACCATATTTAACAAGCGCTATTTAAGACGTACCCCCGATCCCTCTAGAATATACAAACCATAAAATATATACATAAAGGAGTCCTTATCTCTAAAATATTTAATAAACAGTCTCGTCTCGCTATTTTGTATGTAAGTTATACTTGGAATCCACAACGCATAATAATCCGAGAATATTTTGAATATACGTTGATAATTTGGAAATTCTTAATTATTGCTGGTGAAATACGAGTCGGTTCGCGAATGTAAATTGCATTAACGATTTCGAATATGTTTAATCTCTGACGGGATTTACTTTTGGTTGAGTTTTATCATGCGGATTAATGAGTTCTGATATTTTTTTATTGCGACGAATGGCGAAATAATGGCCTTTCGCCTGATGGAAACTAATATGACCGCTCATGGACAGCAGCAAAACCAAATACCATAATTACAAAGCAATGGTTGGTATTCTACTGCGCTCGCAATCATGAGACATATGTTAAGTCTCAATATGTACAGTAGTTACTTTGTCTGCAATGTCCTTTAAACCGGAACACAACAGTTCATTTACACTGTTGTTTTTTGTGACAGATATTTTTATATACTTTCCCGGCGTAATTACTGCACTACACCTGATAGTAGCGCAAATGCCGTCCAGGCAGTATCGAAATGGCATCAGACGGCAGTCCCATGCCATTTGATATAATTATGCCGGCCAGCTCTGCCTCTTCACACTAATTATACTATAACTTCGGCAAAGACTAAAAAGAGCCAAGGTCACAGTTCCTACACACATATTGTACTTTATTGTTCAAGTCAAAATAATTTTGACCAAAAATATGGCTATGTAAGCCAGTACGCGAGTGTCACAAATATATTACACAACATTTCTAGACCAAAACATGCGCTATAATTTTTGGCATCTTTCAAAGGCTCAGAGTATCAATTTTGAAATTAAAACGCCATTCACAAAGGATGCGGTTTGGAGAGAAAATCTGTGAAGACACATTTGAGATTAAAAGAGATTTTTAATCTGAATTCTCTTTGGGTAATAGTTCATGACGTCAACTTTAATGTTTTATAGCTAACTGAATTTTACGCTTTCATACCTCGCTTTGAACTTGACATAGGTCCGTAGGTATTTGATAATTTATTTAAATAAATAATACGTTGTGTAAATGGTAACACCTAACAATGACTTATGCTGAAATAAATAAATAAAACTTAAAATTCTGAATGTAAGATATTATCATATCTTGTTTTGATACCCAATCTGTTACAAAAGATTTTTTAAAGTAATCAAAACCTAGACATGAAATTTCAAGTCTTCGTAAATATTTATTGGTACAAGGACCGACTGGGCCTTATGCTTTCACAGACGGCTTTTTACCCAACTGCGCCACAAAGGCTATCAAATATAATCTGAATTACATGTTTATATAAACCCATTACACAAAATCGTAAACAAGTAACCGATCAGAAACCAATATTACATTCCCATCGTGTGTAAAACTCATAAATTTGATGTTAAAATATCGTGCGCCATGCCGCTAGTAATACATTTATTTTGCCAATTAATACATTTATTTACGGCGCTCGAACTGCGCAGATCAGTTTAATGCGGTCATTAATCGGACACGCCTCATGTCGTTTAAAATATACAGATGAGAATTATTCGCTGAGTTTTTAGTTTTTAAACGAGTATGGTCGAACTTCATTGAATTAGGTGCTGGATCTTGGAGCCATGGTTTTAAGTAGAATAATCTATATACTGGGTGGAATCGCTTATCGTCCGGAAAATTTAATAGTGTATTGTGTATGTGAAATTAACGTTATATACGAGATTTATCATTTAAAACTACAAACAACCCCATAAACAACATCAGTACAAGATATCTCCAAAACACATATTATCTAAATCACCCTACACTTAAAAGTGCAACGACATGTCAATACTCAGGCGCGCGCTTGTATGAGTCACGCCACACAACAGCTGACTGTCGCGCAGCGACCTTGAACTTACTTTGCGCCTATTTATCGGTATTATTACTCTAAATATTACCATATGACATTTTGATTTATTTAGAATTTTAGTGTGTTAGGATCATTTAAGTAAATGTAGTTGTTGGTAAGTTGTTAAGATTTATCCCATCAAAAACATCCTGTAAAAAAAATCCAAGTTGTGAAATGCATGTAATACCAAGTCGATTATTTATTTAGTCCTTAAGGGACCTTCTATATAAAGTTATTACGTTAGTTATTACCATATCAATATTAAAAATTCTTTACGTTTTAAATAAATGGATCGACTTGGCCATCGCATGAAAACATAATGTATCGTACAATTTATACATAATGCTGCTGGCCAAGTCGATCTAAGGATAAGTCGTTAAAATAGTTCTTGTGCTGGGAACTCGTGGATTCATCATTCATGATACCATTCCTACGTAAAGACTGCAGATGTTCTGGATCTGCATACATCCGTCTTGCATGACCCAAGTTCTCATTGGATCGAACATAGCATGTCATTATTGTCACATACTCACTGTTCGTTTAATCACTCATTTTGACCGCAAGAAACTAACCAATAACCAAAATAATTTCGTACAACGTCACTCGGCACCGAATTTCGCACGACTGAGGAAGTGGCAAGATCCCTGTTCGGTGTCGGCGGCGCGGGAGCGGGCGGCGCGGCGCGGCGGCACGCTTTGTACTTGCGCTTGCGGCGGCGCGGCGGTCAGGGCGGCGCGATCAAAGGATTTTATTACTTAGATTTAGAAGTTTCTACTCGAATTCATATTGTATAAAGTAGGGTAACAATAATGTGTATTTATGAAGATTTTTTTCATTTATGTCATCTTTCTCTAAACAACGTTGTTTTATGAATAACTTATTCTAAATTAGTAACTAATAGTGGTAAATTATTTTTACACTACATAAACAAAAACATAAAAAAAATAAAATAAGTATGCCAAAGTGTTCTAAATCATGTACTTGCCATGCACAATTTTTTTCGTGACGATAAGCGATTCCACCCAGTATATAAATAAAATTGCAGTTTTTGTTTGTAGAGTGAAAATTAAAGAAAATGTACAACTAGATATCGTTATATGTACGATACTTATAACGAAAATGATCTTAGAATTTTTTTTGTCTGTCTGTCTGTCTGTTTGTTCCGGCTAATCTCTGAAATGGCTGGACCGATTTTGACGGGACTTTCATTATCAGGTAGCTGATATAATAAGAATTAACTTAGGCTACATTTATTTTAGAAAAAATCTTTTATTTTAGATAAATAAAGTAATGTTGCAATGCCCAAGTACTGGGCCGTCACGTCGGGCGCCTCCCACCACTTCTCCCACCATTATGTGTATGTATGTATGAAATAGCTTCTTTTGCTTCTTCCCTTTTATAACGCTATCAAATCAGGTCAGTTCTCTATAAGGCATCCTAGCTATGTATATTCAAACACACTGAATCTTAAAAAGTAAAAAAAAGATCGACATAATTTCAAGAAATTCACAGTCTCTCCTCTTATGCCATTTTCCAAGATTTGTCTAAAAATAAATACAGTGGAAATGAGTTGCGCGCCAAGAACCCGTCGCAGATAAAACTTCTTTATCTTCCAGTTTTCAAGAAATACTTGATTGCATGCTTTTTATTTGAAAGAAAAAATATTACATTGTTTTAATGGGAATATTTTAAATCGAAGCATAGGAATGTCCTACCACTGATAAAGCAAAATCATAAACAAATAAAATAAAATAGGTGTATTACAATAATATTGTAGCAAAGTAATTGATTAACAATCATCTTAACATACATAGTAAACGGCATTTCATAGAAACATGAGCAAAGCAATTGGTTTACAATGATCTTAATTTAACATATGTACATGCATAAATAAACGTCTTTTCCAAGAAGTGATAGGCAGAGGTTCTCCTGGTAGCAACCAGGACATCCTCGTTTCGCGTTGTATTTTCCGTCTCACGATGTGATAGTAGCCCCCACTAGCTAGCCTTCTGTCTAGTCTTTATCAGACCATATACGTCCCAACCTCCTCTACAATCGAGACTATGATTTAATGTATGTATGTAAATAATTCAAAATTGTAAAAATCATACAGCAGGACTATTAATCGGTTTTCTTGGGATTGGAATATTGAGATAAGGAAAATAACATTTCAGAACAAAAACTCCACAAACATCAAGCTGAAACTACTTTACCCAACTCGGAAGCCGTATTTTTCTGTTAGTAACAATGTAATTAACAGAATGGCATAGTCTGTAGCGTCGTGTTTCTCACTCAAAGAGGATCGAACGCTTTGATCTGCCGCTAAATATCGAGTAATTAATTAATAACCTTGACGACATCGGCTCTACGTAGAGACTATGTAGAGGCGATGTAGAGACTAAGGGAAGTGATTTGTGTTCGTAAATGTGTTTAAGTCTATTTTGGATGCTTTGTTGGGATTATGTTGACAATGAGACATAATGAGATACTGAGACATTGTAGGGTGTTGACTAATTGGATTGAGCTGTGGCTTGCTGGATAGTTTAGTAGGGTGAATATCGGACTAACAAAATGAACTGCTCGGAATTGCAAATCCTGTATGATCACTGTATTGTAAACTTATTTTGAAAAGAGCAACGCTAGAGTTTCTTGCCCGTTCTTCTCTGGAAAACAGCCTTGTGAACCGGGTGGTAGTGGATAAAAGTGACTGAATATAAATAATGTATGACATTTTATGGATTCAATAAATATTTTCATTTCATTTCATGTCAAAAGGAGGTCGCAGATTCAAACCCAAGGCAGTTTACCGAGTTTTTGAGTTACTTGCATATTTTACTTAATTATAGGTTGCTTTAATAGTTTAAAAGCTGGCATCCAAGACCTGTTACTTTAGAACCCCCATAATGATTGGCCCTTATGTATATATTTTTGATTCTTTTTTTTAGTCTTAATTTGTGCCCTACATGGCGATAGATTCGTCCTCTGTTACGTCGTGGGACGGAACATAGAAGGCGAAATGCGGGTGTTCTGGTAGCCCCTCTGCCTACCCCTTCTGGGAAAAAGGCATTATTTTGAGTCATTAATTGCTCTGGAAATCATTAATTTCTTTAATTTTATAAAAAAATCCAAGGTGCGACCAATTATGTTTCCTTTGTATATCCTTATTTTTTTATGGTGGAGTATAAATAAGTATACATCCTGAAATATTTTCCGAATCTAGCTGAAACTAAGCGCAGCAGCGTGTGGTGTGTTGAGCAGCGCCGGAAGGAAACGTCGTACATATCACGCGGTTCAGAAAAATGCACTTTTATACAAGCGATTTATTTGGCGGAGCAGGGCTGCCAGTGTGAGCCAGAAATTGTAGTAAAAAGAATTAGGAATTTTCAACGTAATACATTTTTTAACCTTTTTCTGAGAAAATTACAACAATAATAGTAATTCTTTATTACCTCTTCTTCCCTCAGTCGATTTTCTCATTGATGAGGGTCGTGGACCCCACCATTTTATTTCACAACTCAAGAAATAAAATACAGAAAGTAAAGATAAAATAAAAATTAAAAAAAAATATAAATTTATAATTCGTAGCTCAAACGACGTTTCATACATTTTGAACATTTTGTTTTTTTTTTATCTTACGTAGGTACTTAGCAAGCAAAACACAAAACCTGAAAAGTATATGCCTTCTAAGTCCTAACAAAAATTTGGCTTTAAATGGCCCACAACCATTCAGTTGTTCTTCAAGTTCTGCAGTTTTTTGGTTTACTAATTGCGACGTAGCTTATCCAGGTCCAATGATTTTGAACTTAAAAATATAAGCCTTCAAAGTCCTAAGGTAAATTGGCTTCAAAGGTCCAAATAACATACAGTACCATTCAGTTGCTCTTTAAAGACAGATTTTTTAGTTTACTAACTTCGAAATGGCTTGTCTAAGTCGAATGACTTTGGACGGCATAGACTTATAACTATGCTGGTCTGCTTAAACCTGGATTTATCTCATTCCGGAACGCGAAACGTTAGTATCTATCACGATATCAAGATTTTTTATTTTACAATCTGATAATTACTCACAAACATAACGAATATCATGAAATGAACATGGATAAAACGAAGATCATGTCGAATATCCATGTTGTGCCCACCCCCATTGGAGTTGGGGGCTCGACTCTCGAAGTTGTAGACGAATATGTCTATTTAGGACAAGTGGTCTGGTTAGGCAGGTCCAACTTCGAGAGAGAGGTCAATCGTCGAATCCAACTCGGTTGGGCAGCGTTCGGGAAACTTCGCGACGTCTTCTCGTCCAAAATACCTCAGTGCCTAAAATCGAAAGTATTCGATAGTTGTGTGTTACCAGTGATGACATACGGCACCGAGACGTGGCCTCTCACTGTGGGCCTCATTAAAAGGCTCAAAGTCACTCAACGAGCCATGGAGCGGGCTATGCTCGGAGTTTCCCTACGAGATCGAATCAGAAATGAGGAGATCCGTAGGAGAACCAAGGCTGCCGACATAGCCCATAGGATTGGCAAGTTGAAGTGGCAGTGGGCCGGGCAAATAGCTCGTAGAACCGATGGCCGTTGGGGCCGAAAGGTTCTCGAATGGAGGCCACGTACAGGCAAGCGAAATGTCGGACGCCCGCCTACAAGGTGGACGGACGATCTGACTAAGGTTGCAGGAAGTCGCTGGATGCAGGCCGCTTCCAACAGGTCATTGTGGAGATCCTTGGGGGAGGCATATGTTCAGCAGTGGACTTCCTGTGGCTGATATGATGATGATGATGATGATGATACGAATATCACCAACAATATCATTTATATACCCATATTATCCATATAATTATCGATTAACTCGATACTCTAATTGCAAGTAAATTGGACCCGTCGGCGATCCGACAGCTTCGACAATCGACAACCCTAGTAATACATCGCCGGTTATGTGTGGAGCGGAAAAGCCTGTACCGGAACTGGACGTACAATGGTTATGATACATTGTGTTTCGCGCGATAACGCTAAAGTGATGTATTGTGCGGAAGGATTCATGGCTCGGGAGGACCTGTGGATGACGTCACAACACGTGGTGGGTGAGATGTGACGTCATTGATTCACTAGGTCTCATACCAATTGGCGAATACAAAAGTTTAGGCCTGTATTTGCGATATGATAGTGCATTGGTAATTCATTATAAAGTAGTAGAGCTATGCTGTAGGTACCGTGATCTACGTTAGGAATATCTCACAAACACCATGAAGCACAGACTTTATTGTCAATCCTTCGGTGAGTAAAATTGCGAAGGATTTATTCCCCTCATCCCATTTTATTTACCTCTTTCTCCCAATTTAAGAGATTTCTAAGATCCTAGTGTTGTATTACAGATGAACATGCCATTCGCCTGAAGGTAAGCGAAACAGCAGCTCATGAACAGTAGCAAAACCAAACACCTTGAATTACAAACAATACTTAACATTCCACCGCGCTCGCCGTCCTATGACATGTTAAGTCTCAATATGTCCAGTAGTTACTCTGGCTACAATGTCATCTGAAACACAGCGACAATATCATATTATCATGTAACGCCTCTATTCGTTTGCAACAAAAAAGGTTTTTTAAATATAATCAGTATCAGCCCATATGCGTCCCACTGCAGGGCACGGGCCTCCTCCACAATCGAGCGTACGATTGAGAGTGCTTAGGCCATATAATCTACCACGCTGGCCTGGTGTGGGTTGGCGGACTTACATACTATAGAAATTCTTATAAATCGCTGTGGTATGCAGGTTTCCTCACGATGTTTTCCTTCACCGTTTTAGTGCGTGGTGATAGACTATCAATACACACATTTATATTTAAAAATAATATTTGACATGTAAAATTAAAAAAAAAACATCCCCAGCCAGTACACAAATACTCAATAACACAGTAATGATATACAGAAGATATCAAACGGAATTGTTCTCGTATAAATCAAGCGGCGCACCAATTATTGTGTCGTTTGCTTTTCTAATGTTTTCACCGCTGTAAGGCGGACGCTCCACAGAAACGCAACGAAAAATGTCTCTCCTATTTTTTGTTTGCATGCTACCTTATGTTTTGTATTATTTGTGACAATAAATCTGTTACTTTTTTTCAAATTATTTCAGAACATTGATGATAAATAAATTTATAAGAATTAAATAAACTGTTCACAAGCGCACTGGAGGATATGTTCAAGACGCTGGACTGGAACGCACTGGTTGAAAACTAAAGTTTTCAACCAGTGCGTCCTACCTGTTATGACCTACGGTGTTGAGACTTGGACACTCACAGCACGACTGGTCCGCCAGCTCAGTGTCACTCAGCGAGCTATGGAGCGTGCTATGCTTGGAGTCTCTCTTAAGGATAGGATCCGTAACGATCTTATCCGACAGAGAACCAAAGTAGTAGACATAGCACATAGGATTAGCAAGCTGAAGTGGCAGTGGGCTGGCGACATTTGTCGAAGAACCGACAACCGCTGGAGCAGACGTGTTCTTGAGTGGAGACCGCGTCTTGGCAAGCGTAGTGTAGGACGCCCACCGGCTAGGTGGAGTGACGATTTGCGAAAGGTCGCTGGCAGATGCTGGATGCGACAAGCCGAAGACAGGGTAAAATGGCGCAACTTGGAAGAGGCCTATGTCCAGCAGTGGACAACAGTTTAGGCTGATGATGATGATAATGATGATGATGATGATGATAAATAGTGCTTTTTTTCTTGTTATGTATGGCGACACTAGCCATTCGCCTGGTGGTAACTGATACGACCGCTCATGGGCAGCCTATTGATATATACATACGTTTGGCTTTATCAAAAATGGTTTGTAATTAATGTTCTTACATACGTTTCATTTGTGGTAAAAATAAGTTAAAAGCTTTTGTAAAATGATAACATCATTGCATTGTTTTAAGATTTTAAATTTTCTTTCTTTGCGGTTAGTTTTTTTTTTTATTGTAATGAACGCCATGACGAGCAATGTCAAGTATTGCTTTGTAAATGTGGTGATTATGCACAAAATTGCGAGACAAGCATGCCATTTGTCTGAAGGTAAGGAAAACGACCCCTCATGGTTAGTAGCAAAACAAAAGAACACCATTTACAAAGCAATTCTTATCACTCAGCTTGCAGTACAGTACGAACTTAACAGTTGGAAACAAAATATGATTTGTGATTGAAATGAGCGCTCAATATGAAGGCGCAGGTGCGGCCGGACGGTAACGCTCGCGTCGCCTTTGATTCACGAATTCATTTATATTTGATTTTTGGAATATTGAAGCGTTAAGGAAATGGACGGAATTTAAATTATGTTTATGTTTTCGCGCCTTGGGAGGGTAAGCAATGTTTTTTGTCGCTTCCGTATTTATGGTTTCGGTTTTTGTAATTTGTGCGTTTAATGGTTCTATTTTCAGGACATTTTTCAGGTGCGGTTAAAAAGAATCGAAAACAACGATATTAGTAATTGGTGCATTAAGTGGACTAGAAATAAAAAATAATGGTAAAAACGTGGATAAGGAATTTCTATTATAAGCTTCTACAAAATTCTGTAACATGCAAAACTACTGAAATATAATTTTAAATAAACACTTACGCTTAATGAATGAGATCGGATTAAGTAAAAATATATTAACACACAAAAAGGGAACTGAAATCTCATATAAATATCAGACATTCCCAGGAATCAAATCTACCAGTGCACAACCCACAACCATACCTCTAGAATCTAAACCAGTAACAGCCGTTCTCTATAATCTATCTATCTTAAACAAGAGATTTCATTAGATATTTCGATGCGATTTATGATTCCGTTAACAAAGATAAAGAGGTTTAGATATGGTGCATATATTTATAGATAGCTAGATTAGATAAATACATACATATGTCTACTTTTGTTTAATGAAGCGTAGAATTGTACCGACATAGTCATGGTAGCTATTTTATCCTTTGTTAAAGATAGATAGAATATAGAGAAAGGCCGCAAGTCGACTATAACGCCAAACCTAGTTCCCCGATTCTATGTGTAGTCATTTTCTGAGCCATAACTCGTACATTAAGCCGAGGCTGCACGTGGTAATAACTCGCTCCAACCTCATGCATTTTTTATGTGTTGAAATCCGACCATTACGCAAAGGTTTAGCTGGACTTGACCCGGGAGAGAGGGCTTAGTGATGAGTGGAAGGGTGGAATGGTTGGTTTGTCAGGGCTGGTACCACTATCTCTCAAGAGATCGGCTTGAAGAAACAGCTTTGCAGTCGCAATTTATCCGGTGCTTTACCCGCTGCGGTCCGCTTTAATGTCCTCCCGATTTGATAGTCCGGCCACACATTCATGATAGTTGTGGATGTTTGTGGGCGGCAGTAATTACTTGCCATCAGATGACCTCTGATCTTCTGATCTGATGCTTGCTCATTTGCTGGATATATAGAATAAAAAACAAAATAGATTGCATTCAGGAGAGGCAATATATATACAGTAGCTTGTCAAAACTCCGGCATGCATCGGCTTTTCCTAAGTGACAGAATTGATGGTAAAAGCTTTTGAGTCTTGATCGATGAGTAAGATCAGGGCTTGAAAACGATACCAATTCACATTAAAAATATCGGTAATTACCGGTAATTTCATAAAGATACCTGTGTATCGTTAAAATTTAGTAGCGGTAATTAAGTATCGTAACGAAACACAATCGTTACGATACCATAACGTTAACAATTATCAATATTTTTTTACGTCGATAACGTTAAAAATATCGGTAATTTCGTAGCGTTAATTTATGCGACGATGCCAATTTTCTCAAAGTTCTCTTGGGCGTCCCACGGGATATAGCACAAACGCATGCCGACTGCTGCCACGTTCTTCCTATGAATGTGGTTGGTTGGTAAACGTTGCGAGTTGCCGGGAACGAAGGTAACGAAATAGTCTCATAACGTTAAAAATATCGGTAAGTTTGAGCCAAGGTAACGAAATACACTCATAACGTTATAAGTATCGGTAATTTTGATAGTACCGGTATTTATATTTAACGTTAAAATAACGTTAAATTGGGTATCGTTACTTATGAATTTACCGATACCTGCTTCTAGCTCCATTAACGATACCAAACTTTTACCGGTATTTCAAGCCTTGAGTAAGATTGCTGGAAAGCCTGATGTTGTTAAATATAAATACCGGTACTACCAAAATTACCGATACTTATAACGTTATGAATGTATTTCGTTACCTTGGCTCAAACTTACCGATATTTTTAACGTTATGAGACTATTTCGTTACCTTCGTTCCCGGCAACTCGCAACGTTTACCAACCAACCACATTCATAGGAAGAACGTGGCAGCAGTCGGCATGCGTTTGTGCTATATCCCGTGGGACGCCCAAGAGAACTTTGAGAAAATTGGCATCGTCGCATAAATTAACGCTACGAAATTACCGATATTTTTAACGTTATCGACGTAAAAAAATATTGATAATTGTTAACGTTATGGTATCGTAACGATTGTGTTTCGTTACGATACTTAATTACCGCTACTAAATTTTAACGATACACAGGTATCTTTATGAAATTACCGGTAATTACCGATATTTTTAATGTGAATTGGTATCGTTTTCAAGCCCTGCTCCAGAATACACGCAATTGAGTCGTGGTTAAAGTTCGGCCTCGGTAATTCCAATTTTGAGCTTGAAGAAATTTATTTTTTCCTAGTGATATAAGTGTCACTAACAAACATTGTGGATGGATTACACAAGACATTTATGTATATATTTTTTATCATTTAAAATAAATATTTATTCACCCACTTCAGTTCATCTCTGCATCACCCAAAGGTACCATACATACATACATAAACTCACGCTTTTTTCCCAGAAGGGATAGGCATAGGTGCCAGGGCCATTTCGCCTTATATGTTCCGTCCCACGATGTGAAACGTGGCCAGCCCATCGCCATATCGGGCACAACGTCCTGACTCTGGGCTGATAATGAATAAAAAAATCCAATATCACTTTGGCCAACCCGGGATTCGAACCCGAGATCTCAGCTTTGTAACCGTACCTTAGTACAACTACGCCACCGAGGCAGTCAAAGCCAAAGGTATACTAGTAGATAATACCCCCGGCATGAAGCCCGCCTTGCCTTGGTCCTTTTGTAAATCAAATTAATAAAATGTTATCATGCTACTGTAAATAAATCGATCACATTAAAACTACTAGTGCACCTGGTGGTACTTACTCACACCAATACAAGATCAAATACATGATTAATGATTACCCTAATCATCCAACATTCACCGAACGCGAACAAGGATCAAACCAGCTAATTTCACAGTCGGTTTCTCCCACGGAAATCGCTTCTGAAAAACCGCCGCAGATCGTAACACTTGTCCCTTGGTCATTTACCCAGCAGTTACTATGTAGTGAGAGTAACTGCGCGTGTAATGACACCCCCCCCCCCTCGCCTCCGCTCCCGCTACCTCCCCCGCTGTCGCCTGTCACAGACCGCGGTCAGTCTTCTAATGTCACGAGGCATTGAGCCTTTCAATTTGGTAGTGACGGGGTTTGTCGATAGTTTTTAAAGGAATATTTTTTATGTTGGTGTGATTTAGATTTTGTGGTATGTTTAAGATTATTATTTTTTATTTTGCGATGATTACCCTTAATTGTAGTGGTTGGTACGTGCGTATTGTCCACCACGCTGGCTTAGTTCGGGTGGGTCGACTTCACACAATAGAAATACTTAAAAATGGCAATGGTATGCGATGATTTTCTTCGCTGTTATAGTGAGCGCCGATTGACTATCAATACACACATGACACTGAAAAGTCAGAGGAGTACCCTGGGATTCAAACCTGCGAACACAGTGAATATATTGGCATCTGCGTCTGGTCTGTTTACCAACAGGCCAATGATCCGCTATCTAGGCTTAACATGGGTGAATTTGATCAAAATTAAACATTCATAACCTATTTATACATAAACATAATCTCATGTTCAAAACAAGCCCTCCAATCTAAAACGTCAATCACACTGAAATATTATAAAGTGATAATGAGAGGATTATATCATGTAACTTGTTTACACAGAGCTATGTGTTGGCTACAATATGATCCGGAGGCAGATTATCTTGATTAATAACATGCATAATTTATGCTATGTTTAAAAGCTATTCTGTATTTTATCGAAATTCGATTATGCTGGAATTTATCAATATCATATTTTAAAAAGTACGTGGCCTGTTGGTAAACGGACTGCTGACTGCCAACATGTTCACGCTGGTCGCGGGTTCGAATCCCAGGGCACACCTCTGACTTTTCGGAGTCATGTGAGTATTGGTAATTAATCACCACGCACTAAAACGGTGAAGGAAAACATCGTGAAGAAACCTGCATACCATAGCGATTTATACAAAAATCTATGGTATGTAAGTCCGCCAACTCGCACTAGGCCAGCGTATTGGACTATATTATGGCATAACCACTCTCAATCGTACTGTAGTAGTCGATTGTAGAGGAGGCCCGTGCCCTGCAGTAGGACGTTTATGGACTGATACAGATATTTTATTAGCTGAAGTGCGATTTTCGTATTTGCTTGGATAGAAACCACCGTATTCTGACAAAAACCTGTCACATTGGTTCAGCCTGTGTTTAGTTTAGGACCAGGCCGGCATAATTGTGTCGACTACCGCTAGAAGATAATCTCTCACAATTAAACACTATGCATTTGCCGTAAGGCTAATTGTATCACATCGGGCATTTTATGTTGTATTTGCATTAATGTAGAATTTATCATCTTATTGACTTGTCATAAGAGCTCTTTCATTGCCTTCATGACAAATACATTTGAAGTTCCATTTTAAGTTATTAATATATCATAATGTAAAATTATTAAATATCTTGGATACAGTGTATTTTCTGTATGAATATATCTTATTCTATACTCCTGGCAATATACACATATGCAAAATGTTAGCACAATTACATAAGTCATTACCACCATAAATTGCAATAAACAAATTCACATTTATGTATTTATATTACGTACTAGTATTAATCACACCTTCACCCGTTTGAAAAAGTTGTTTTTCCTCGATAAAAAATATTCTATATCCTTCTTCGATAAATAGACTATTCACCACTAAAATGACATTAAATTCGAACCAGTAGTTCCTTAGATAATCGCGTTCAAACAAACAAACTCCTCAGCTCATACATTTGTATAGATTTCAAATATATATTTAATTGAATTTATTATAGATTTCTGAATTATTTATTTATAATTTTGTGTAAACATGTTGATAAATTAATTGACGGGGCGGATTTACGTCATGTCAAACGTTCGCGAGTTATTTTAAATTCGGACTTCGTTCGCATTACATTACGGTCGTTGCTCTCAAATATTTGGGAACACGCTTAGAATTTATGCTACATTTTATGTGCCTGATATAATGTTACTAAGCTTCATTTTTTTTAATTATTGCTATGAGGTAAGCATGCCATTCGCTTGATTTTACGTGATACGAAAGGTCGTGTATAGTAGCAACACCAAACAATAACATGAATTACAAAGCAATGCTTGGCATTCCACTGCGCTCGCCATCCTGAGACATAACTGGTATACTGGTGGTAGGTCTCTCATATGTGAGAAGCCATCTGGGTAGGTACCACCGCAATGTCTATTTCTCCCGTGAAACAACACTGCTTAAATGCACTGTTGTGTTTCGGATTGAAGGACATTGTAGCCAGAGCAACTACTGGACATATTGAGACTTAACATCTTATGTCTCAGGATGGCGAGCGCAGTGGAATATTGCTACTGTTTATGAGCGGTCGTATCGCTTACCATCAGGCGAACGGCTTGCTCGTCTCACCATTCAATGCAATAAAAAAAAAAAAAAAAACTTAAGATGTTAAGTCTCAATATGTGCAGTAGTTACTCTGGCTACAATGTCCTTGAAACCGGAACAAAATAGTGCATTTACTTTGCTGTTTGGCGGGAGAAATAGATATTTCGGCGCTATCTACTCAGGCGGCCTAATATTGAATAGTACAAGTATTTATAGAATTTAATTTTTGTTAGCACCTGATGGTTCATTTCAGATGGTAAATTTATCACTTACTATAGTATTTAAGTCAACTGTCTGACTATATTACTAAAATTCCTAAAAGACAACTTATCGATAAACACATTATCACTACGCCAACCTCTCACTATATATATCGGTTTAACTCACATATATTACATATTATTACTTCCTAAACAAAAGTTATCGATAAACAACCATCCACAGTATACCATCCCTACAAGACAGGTAATGAGTTGAAATTCCCGTCGCGATGGGACACATAACGCGACTCCACTTAATGACCGCCGGTATTGTGGTCAAGTGCCGTGAACACATACCTCCATCAATGGATTAGGGGTTAAAAGAAAGAATATGTTTTAGTTGACCTCGAGGTAGCTTGTTTACGGAGTGGGTTTGATTTCCAAGATAAGCACTTCAATTTGTATGGTTAATCAATTTGACATGTTTATGTTGTTGTGTAAGAGTTGCATTTGAGCCCAGTATTTCCTAGATGACTGGAGCTTCCTTGGAGAGGCCTACGTCCAGTTGTGGGCGGCGATAGGCTGTACTTAGTCTAACAGTGACGAAAACGAAACCGGGTGGTAGCTTTTGTAAAAACAGGCTAAATATAAAAAAATGTAATGTTTTAAATATACTTGACCTTTGTAATATGTTAACGGCTTATAATAGGCTAGACTAACTGCTGTCGCTTCTTATTCCACTTCAGTCTACCCCTTTCAAACTAGAGGCGTGTGTGTATTTATGTACACCTAACCACGCGACCTCCCACATGAGAGACCAGTTTAATTTTCATCATTTTAGTGCTTGAAAATTCACACATCGTTTGCTAAAAGACAGTACCATAATCGACCCAGCCATTTCTAGTTCAAGATAATCACAATAATAACCCAGTTTAGAAGCGCAACTACTCCATTTCCAACATAATATTAAATGTAATATGAATATGTAGGTTCTATAACGTTGATAAATAACACTGCGAAAGTAGGAATTCTCGACAATTCGCGTTCAGGTATTCTCGCTGCGAATATTTCATAGCGAGACTGCACGTGACTCGCTAATGTGACTCCGCCACTATTCATAATGGAACTCGTGTGCTACATACGAGAATTTAAATGAGAGACTTTAGGTTCGAATCTTGGTTGGTAAGACATCTCTCTCTCAAATGTGTGAGGGCGCTTGGGTAGGTACCACCTTTTGCCTATTCCTCCCGCCAAACAGCAGTGTCAATGTACTGTTGTGCTCCGGTTGTAAGGACTTTGTAGCCAGAATATTTACAGGACATATTGAGAGTTAACATCTTCTGTCTCAGGATTGCGAGCGCATTGGAATGCTAAGCATTGCTTTGTAATTCATGATGTTATTTGGTTTTGCTACAGTTCATGAGCGGTCGTATCGCTTCCCATCATGAGAGATCTCCATGAGACACGTTTATTGAATTAGGAAAAGTGCATCGTTTAAGATCTTTTGTCACATCTGTATGAATTTTTAAACTTGTTGAAGAAACATAATACAACCAAGATTTAATAATAAACGTCTGCTATGTCAGTCGACTCATAATCTAATCATGAGACGGAAATACTGGGGAAATGTGTTCGACTCGGCGTACAGGCCCTTCTGTTGTTTGTAAATTGATGGAATAATTACTTCTTGAAGCGAATGCTAACACAATGTTTCCACAACGAACGAAGCATATTTGCTAGATTCAAATTTCTCTCTCTCTCTCTCTCTATCCCTTTCTGAAATGAAATGAAATGAAAATGAAATGAAATGAATGAAATGAAATGAAATTTTGAAATTAAATTCTCTTTCTCTCTCCTCAGCCACAGGAAATACATTGGTGATCATAGGTCTCCCCTAAGGATGACCACATTGACCTGTTGGAAGTGGCCTACATCCAGCGACTTCCTGCAACATAACAGTAACCAGGTCGTCCATCCAGATTCAATTGAAAGATTCAAAATGTAATTTGATATAACTTTGTTATAACTGACATTCAATCATAAAAATGAATCACTGATTATATTTGTGATATGGTAGTCGGTTACTGAAATACACACGATCGCAAAGCGAAACCGATAAAAACATTACAATAATAACTAGGTTAACATTTGGAAACGAAGCGCTCGCCGCATGCCGCGCCGACGAGAATAACTCACAGCTGATGTCACATTTGAATCCGTAATAACATCGTCTCAATATTACTCGCACACGAGTTATTACTCGTCGATGTTATTCGTGTTATTACACGAATAACATCACCCGCGTATTTAGCCAATACATCTTTTTGATTGGCTTTTAGCGATCTGTCGCTCCACACGCGTCTCACCACGTTTCCTGTACGTGCTCTCACAACACTCGCTCCTGAGCTCTCTTACACTAGCAGCTTTCAGCTCGTCGCTTCAACGGCCCGCGCGTCACACACCACACTCCCTGTACGTGCTTTCATAACACTCGCTCCTGAGCTCTCATACACTAGCAGCCTTCAGCTCGTCGCTCCACCGGCCCGCGCGTCACACACCACGCTCCCTGTACGTGCTCTCACAACACTCGCTCCTGAGATCTCATACACTAGCAGCCTTCAGCTCGTCGCTCCACCGGCCCGCGCGTCACACACCACGCTCCCTGTACGTGCTTTCATAACACTCGCTCCTGAGCTCTCATACACTAGCAGCCTTCAGCTCGTCGCTCCACCGGCCCGCGCGTCACACACCACGCTCCCTGTACGTGCTCTCACAACACTCGCTCCTGAGCTCTCATACACTAGCAGCCTTCAGCTCGTCGCTCCACCGGCCCGCGCGTCACATACCACGCTCCCTGTACGTGCTCTCACAACACTCGCTCCTGAGCTCTCATACACTAGCAGCCTTCAGCTCGTCGCTCCACCGGCCCGCGCGTCACATACCACGCTCCCTGTACGTGCTCTCACAACACTCGCTCCTGAGCTCTCATACATTAGCAGCCTTCAGCTCGTCGTTCCACTGGCCCGGTTACTTTTCGAAATTCCTAAGCTTTATTACAGCCATACGTATCAGTCGATGGCTTCGAAGCGATCGCTCACAAATCCCAACATCGAGGGACGGATTAAGGGAGAAAAAACTGAAACCAACACTCGATCCGCAATAAAATCGATGTTGGCCGGGGAAATGTCCCTGATAGGGTTGTAAGAACCATTTGCCGGTAAATGGGAGCCGATCGGACTTATCGGCGAAGAAAAATCCCCACTCCAGCCTCACCGTTATGCGAGTTTAATTGTGATAGATTCGACGGAGGATTTAGCTGCACTCGGCTCGCGATTGTGACAACCCTTTCAAAAGCCCTATATTGCGGCGCGGTATTTATGTATGTTTCAGTCCTTTTATTCTGTTTATTACGCGATATGTGTCATTGTGAAGCCCCTTGGCATCTTGAAAGGATTTGTGTTGAATCCAAACAATATTTGAATAATTTGAGGTCTGTCCAATATTATTGTATGTCAAACATTGCTATCGGTTTGATATTTTCACTTTTTGTAGAGTGTTTCTGTAACATTTGTAGCCCTTTGTTAAGAATTTACATTTGTGATATTTATAGTTAATGTTTGAATAAATATCAAAGCTAAAAACTATTACACATCATTTAGATTATTTCGATCACCTAAACTGAACTGTAAATTAAATATGAATACACACATAAGTACGCAAAGTCATGTGGTTAAAACCCAACAACACTGCATCTCAAATTTAA
Organism: Hyles vespertilio; assembly: GCA_009982885.2. Lineage (NCBI taxonomy): Eukaryota > Metazoa > Arthropoda > Insecta > Lepidoptera > Sphingidae > Hyles > Hyles vespertilio. The sequence continues at coordinate 11,686,665 of CM042827.1, forward strand.
TTTACAACCTTAACCAAAAACCATTAGAATGCAATTTGGTGTAACACTTCACAACTCATTGTCCTAAAACATTTCGTGCATTGTTCGCACCGATTACACTGAGTAATCTCAAACCGTGTGCCCAACGTGATCGCGCGCCTCGCCACCGGATATCGGCACTTAGGATAAGGGGAGGGGGATGTACGGGAAGGGGGTAGAGAAGGAGAGGGGAGGTGAGGCTGGACCGACGAGTGAGGGCGGTCTCAAGATTTTACAAATGTGGTCTATTAGACACGAGATTTAGAGCACGGTTTGGTAATGTATTTGATGGATTTCAAAATTTTAAGGTGGGTTTTGAAATATTTCTGAGAATGGAAGATTCGAATACGTTGGGCTAAGTACAACTGGACACAATGGTGAAAAACATGTTATAGATTGTCTCATATTTTAATTTCAGCCTATTTATAACCGGATTCGATAAAGTCGACTAAATTTTTTGGACCAGTGATCATTTTAGGTTGAGATTTCAGTTGGCCTGCACTATATTTATCTCTAGTTGTCATGGCAGTTACTTTTCCCCGTTATTAAGAAAACCCTAACTTTACCTTTTTTCTAAATTTCTGTTTGTTTTTTCTTTCTTGACTGTTTCCATTCCAACAAAAGACTCAATTTCCAAAATGCGAAACTTTAAGGAAAATTTCTTTTAGATCCAACGTCGAATCAACAAATCTTTCAATCGCCAAAAGGAATCCCATTATTTCTGCCATTTTACCAAGTATCTACAAAACACCCAAACATATAAGAAATACCATAAAATAACTCTAAACCGTTTAAATAACGCGTAGTGTTTAATACCACAGCAGTAATGTATCGACAATGTATGGGCGCGGGCGGTGCGGTTGGCGCGATTCCATCCACTCTCTTTCTTGACACTAGAATACTCGGTCTGACACTGTCGAGACTCGCCGTGAGAGCACATAATCAGATGTCTTGGCAACTGGCTGGGGAATTTATTTCGTTTTTCACTTGTACACGGAATTTTGTTAATTTTGTTTTATTTTTATGTTAAATCGTTTATTCAATATATTCGAGGTACGATTATTTAAAATGAAACGATACGGTTCAATACCTGAACTAATAGAAATATTTGTGTGACCCACAAATATTTGTTTCGACTCTGGGTATTGTAATATTGCGTACAACGAGATACGTTATTACAATTTTTGCCACATTTAGCTATATCTATTATTGAAAATCCGTCTATAATGTCTATAGCTCATACGCGTAATATTATAATGTACTGATCACCTTTACAATTGAAAAAAGGCCAATTTAGACATTAATGTGTATATGAAAATTATTATAATTTTCTAGAATAATCAGATTTCCTGACAATTACTTTCTCCGCCGTGAAAGTTCCTAAATATTTAAGCAATTTAATTCTTATAAAATAAAATTTCTAATCACCGTGCATCATAAAAAGATGGCTGAAAAGTCCGCCATCTTGTTCTAACGCAACAAAATGGCCGACTTTGAAATGTAAACTGTTAAACCGCGTGCGTGTAGTATCGATGTTTGATATATTGCGGTGTAGGGGCGCGACCCACGTATATCAACCGGCTGGCCCACGTCCAGCGTCGAGTGCGGCGCTGTGTATTGTACATGTATTGAGTTACGCGTGGTGTGGCGAAAATATTGCATGGTCTCTTGGTGAATGTTTTCTCGAGGCTGTATGAGATGGATTTTTATAGGTCACTTGAAGTGCTGGTATTCTATGAGATAACTTTTTATAGATCACTTTATGTGGAAAAGTATTTAGAAATCTTCTAAGATAGTTATATGAAACTGGAAAGTCCTTGTACTTTAAATATTAGGAAGGAAAGTTTGGCAAGCGATTAGTGCCGCTCAAAAAATAATAGTAATATAGCACCTGAATCTTCGTGATATGTTGACAGCCTCTTAAATCTGATATATACAGGTTGATTCCAAAACATGACATGACTAAGCCGCTATGATAGCCATTCGAACTTCTTTTGCAATCGTGTGTTTTGGTTGCTATCCTGTTTAGAATTTCCTATCACCAGCCACTACTTCAATGACACTCAATAAACAAGTATACTTTTCCATCATCCGCTGTAATGCGATGGAAATGTATTAAAGCCAACAGTTTTGGCCAAACAATGGACCGCGCTCTAAAAATATCCCTAGAATTTTCGATGTTTAGTGCAAACATAATATTTCATAAGCGGCCAAATTCGATACCGCCACCTGTTTATTAATTAGAATTTATTTAAAGCTCCTGATGCAACCTCCCATATCTCCCCCTCCATTTCTCCCTTTCCCCTTTTCCCCCTGCGCTGAAAATTGTTCGCCTGTTTACCGTTATGAAAGTTGACGACACGAAAATAGTGAATTTTAGTTTGATAATTGTGTGCCGCAGTTTTGCCGTCCGGTTGGACAAATTGTTGTTTAAAACTGTTCCAGAGTTATTTTTAACTAATTTTATTTGTTTTACTTAACACATGAAATATATTAAAACTGACTATCCATCCATCCATCCATCAGCCAAAGGAAGTCCACTGCTGAACATAGGCCTCCCCCAATGATTTCCACAGAGACCTGTTGGAGGCAGCCTGTGTCCAGCGACGTCCCGCGACCTTTACCAGGTCGTCGGACCATCTTGTGGGTGGACGTCCTACGCTGCGCTTTCCGCTACGCGGCCTCCATTCGAGCACTTTCCGACCCCATCGGTCATCAGATCTCCGCGCTATGTGCCCTGCCCATTGCCACTTCAACTTGCTAATCCGGTGGGCTATGTCGGTTACTTTAGTTCTCCTACGGATCTCCTCATTTCTGATTCGATCTCGTAGGGAAACCCCGAGCATAGCCCTCTCCATAGCTCGTTGAGTGACTTTGAGCTTCCTAATAAGGCCCATAGTGAGAGGCCACGTCTCGGTGCCGTAAGTCATCACTGGCAACACACAACTATCGAAGACTTTCGATTTAAGGCACTGAGGTATTTTGGACGAGAAGACGTCGCGTAGTTTCCCGAACGCTGCCCAACCGAGTTGGATTCGACGATTGACCTCTCTCTCGAAGTTGGACCTGCCTAACCGGACCACTTGTCCTAAATAGACATATTCGTCAACAACTTCGAGAGTCGAGCCCCCAACACCGATGGGAGTGGGCACAACATGGACATTCGACATGATCTTCGTTTTGTCCATGTTCATTTTAAGACCCACCTGTTGGGAGACTCGATTGAGGTCTTCGAGCATAGTGCTAAGGTCTTCCAGCGATTCTGCCAAGACTACAATATCGTCGGCAAACCGAAGGTGAGTGATATACTCGCCGTTGATGTTGATGCCGAATCCTTTCCATTGCAAGAGCTTGAAGGCGTTTTCCAGCGCGGCAGTGAACAGTTTCGGAGATATGACATCTCCCTGTCTCACGCCTCTCTGTAGTGGAATAGCCTTCGTACTCTGATCCTGTACTCGGACCGACATGGTGGCGTTGTTGTATATACACTTCAACGCTTCGATGTACCGATAGTCGATATGGCACCGCTGGAGAGACTGTAGCACAGCCCAAGTCTCGATCGAATCAAAGGCTTTCTCATAGTCCACAAACGCTAAACAAAGCGGCAAGTTATATTCCTCGGTTTTTTGTATAACTTGCCGAAGCGTATGGATGTGGTCTATGGTACTAAAGCCTTTTCGAAAACCGGCTTGTTCGGGAGGCTGGAAGTCATCAAACCTGCGTTCGAGACGATTTGTGATGACCCTCGAAAACAACTTATAGACATGGCTCAGGAGCGAGATGGGCCTGTAATTCTTCAGCAAAGTGTTATCACCTTTTTTGAAGAACAGTACCACCACGCTCCTGCTCCATGCCTCTGGCGTTGAGCCCTCGAGGAGAACGGAATTGAAGAGCTTCTGAAGGACTTTCAGTATCGGCGTTCCGCCCGCTTTCAGAAGCTCTGAAGTTATTCCGTCCTCGCCCGGCGCCTTGTTGTTTTTAAGTTGCTTCAGGGCCATCTCAATCTCACACAGGCTGATGTCCGGGATATCATCGCTAAAGTGTCGGATCAACTCGGCTCTCGGGTCTTCGGCCGAGCTAACAGCAGGTTTGGCAACCGAGGTGTAAAGCTGTCCGTAGAACCTCTCGATCTCCCTTAATACCTCTGCCCTCGTCGATACTACGCGGCCGTCCTCCGTCTTCAGCCTAGACAACTGGCTTTGCCCAATAGACAAGTCTCTTGCAAACACTTTGGAGCCTCCGTTCCGCTCGATTGTCTCCTTAATGCTCACAGTATTGTGAGCACGGACATCGTGTCGCAAGGACTTCCAGATCTGTCTATTGAGCCGCCGATATGCTTCGGCGTCAACGGAAGACTGCAGCGTCAAAGATCGACGTTCGGCCATGAGGTCAAGAGTGTGGATCGAGAGTTTTTGTGGTCTATCTCTACGGCGAGGTCTAAAATACTTAGATCCCACCGTATGGACAGCTTCTACGAAACCGCTGTTTAGCTCGTCCACTGCAAGGTTTTCTCCTAGACAATCAAAGCGATTTGTCAGCTCGAGTTGAAAGCTCTCGGGGTTTTGGATATGGGCGCGAGTAGGTCGGAGCGTAGATTTCATCAAGCGACGCCTTTCCGATTGGACATTGATATTCAGGGTGCCCCTAACCATTCGGTGATCACTGCCGGTTTTCACCCTGTTGATCACAGAGACATCTCTGAATATCCGTCTATTCGTCGTCAAGATGAAATCTATCTCGTTTCTCGTAGAACCGTCAGGACTCAACCAGGTCCATTTCCTGTGAGGCGGCTTCTGGAAGAAAGAGTTCATCGCAAAGAGTCCCTCTTTCTCCAGAAAGTCGGCCAGCCTCTGACCCCTGGGGTTCCGTTGCCCATGTCCAAATTGCCCCACTTTCAACTCTGCATCGCTTCCCTTGCCCAACTTTGCGTTGAAGTCTCCCATAACAACATTGAAGTAGGTTTTGGAAGTATGTATGGCCCGACTTATGTCCTCATACATTTCCTCTACTTCTTCATCTGGGTGTGTCGAGGTCGGCGCGTATACCTGTATGACCTTCAACGAATATCTTTTAGATATTCTGAGTATAAGGTATACTACCCTGCTCGACACACTTTCGATGGATACGATGTTGTTGATGAGAGACTTGTGGACGAGAAATCCGACACCTCCTCGGGACTGTTGGTCGTCCCCCCGGTAGAAGAGCAGGTTACCAGACTTCAGGGTTATCGTATCCTCCCCGATTCTTCGGACTTCCGATAACCCCAGAATGTCCCAGTGTAACCTGCTCAATTCTTCTTCCAGTTCGACAATCTTCTCGTCTGTCCTCAATGTGCGTACGTTGTGTGTTACCAGGGCCAGTCGTCGTCGGGGGGGGTGGTAGCCGGGGCCAACCCGGGGATTCTTAGCACCCCCTGCCCCACCGTAACCATGACCGCTACCATAGCCAGGAATAGTGGGGCTGCCGGGGACTGGGGGCCTGGTCTCTATTTGTGTCGCCATTGTGGGGGTATTTGCCGTTACTCGCCACGCTTGGCAGGCGGGTTGGCGAGCGCAGTAGGGGACTGACGTTAATGACGCTGCTGCCCGCCATTAACCGGGGAAAGGAAATAGGATTTGTGCGTAGAGGATGTTATAGGAAAGGAGAGTATGGCCTGAGGGAGTGGATACTGCAGTCACGGACGGGAAGTTAAGGTCACTGCAGTAGCTCGGGGGCCGAGGTCGCGTACTCGTAGCACCTATACTAGGACAGGCCATGACCACTAGATAGGAGCATCCCTGACCACTGTTAAAACTGACTATAGTTATTAATTTTCATATCTTTATCAGCCCATAAACGTCCCACTGCAGGACACGGGCCTCCCCTACGGTCAAAAGTAGAATTGATAGTGGTTAGGCCATATAGTCCACTACGCTGGACAAGTGCGGGTTGGCGGACTTTATATACCATAGAAAATTTTACAAATCCCTGTGGTGTGCAAGTTTTTGAAAAAAGAATGAAGTTTTCGATAGTTGTGTGTTGCCAGTGATGACTTACGGCACCGAGACGTGGCCTCTCACTATGGGCCTTATTAGGAAGCTCAAAGTCACTCAACGAGCTATGGAGAGGGCTATGCTCGGGGTTTCCCTACGAGATCAAATCAGAAATGAGGAGATCCGTAGGAGAACTAAAATAACCGACATAGCCCAGCGGATTAGCAAGTTGAAGTGGCAATGGGCAGGGCACATAGCGCGGAGAACTGATGACCGATGGGGTTGGAAAGTGCTCGAATGGAGGCCACGTAGCGGAAAGCGCAGCGTAGGACGTCCACCCACAAGGTGGTCAGACGACCTGGTAAAGGTCGCAGGACGTCGCTGGATGCAGGCTGCCTCCAACAGGTCTCTGTGAAAATCATTGGGGGAGGCCTATGTTCAGCAGTGGACTTCCTTTGGCTGATGGATGGATGGATGGATGGATGCAAGTTTTTCTCACCATGTTTTTCTGCAGCATGTTAGCCCGTGGTAAATAGACTATCTAACACCCATGACTCCGAAAAGAAGTATGCCCTGGGATTTGAACCCACGACCATCATGAACATATTGGCAACCGTATCTGGTCCGTTACCAACAGGTCACACATTTAATATGCCCACCTAATAAATTAATTAATAAAATTTCTCGTTACTCGTACAGGTACACGAGGCAATCCCACTTCTTAAAAGTTTTATTACTAAGAATGCGAGTTACATTCCCTGCGTCTGAAGTTCACATTGTCTCGTTGAAGTTTTCTTCGTTCCTTGGAAATAATGAGACGAATCGTTCTTGTAAGAATCGAGTCGTCAAGGATACTTACATACTTAGCGAGTTTCTTGTTATTAATTTACTGTATACATATGTGTATAAGCGACGGCTCAGTTGGACTGCCAAGGAAATATCGTAATATTTTTTTATAGCTGTCACGTTAGTATATGTGCCATATAGAAAATTTGTGTCAGTGAGATTTCTACATAGAAGGATCAAGTCATGTCCTATCATCCTTGTATATTGTATTGTTGTTTTCTAACATATCCAAAATTATTGCAATTCTGACAATGTTACATACTTACGTACTCATCGAATTATAACGAAATATTTTGAAGTCTATGAAAAATAATAATATATATAGTATACTAGCGGCCCGACCCAGCTTCGCCTGGGTGCATATATTATTTGATTCCACTCCACACCAAATACATGTTGTTTTTCGTATAAACTCTTGTATGCCTAAACTTGACATAGCTATCCTACTGTCCGGCTCAATCCCGTCTCATCCGCCTGTTCAGTCTCTTCCCAATCCGTCCCGTCCCTTCTCTTTATTATCCATCCCGTTTTATAACGTGCATTTACAGTTCGTCCTAACAAATCTGTCATCTATCCCAGCCCTCTCCCGTACCTTTGATTCTATTTTACTTTATGTCCCTTCTCTCCATAAACATCCATATACATCTTATATATAAAATAGGAATTATTAAAATTTAATATGAGAGTTACACTGAGATAGCAAAATAATAATTGTCAACGTTACTACTACACTTGATGCATAAACAATAATCGTATTGTGTGAGAGAAACAGGAGACCGGCTTCGTTCTCATCCCTACTCCGTGCTGTTTACTGGGTCAGAAGTGACACCTGTAGACATCTGGCGGGGATAACTAATTAAATGACGATTGATCAGTTTTCGACCGGAGAGGAAAAATGATTAAATTACTAAAATGGCTATTAAAAAATAAGGGTTTATCGTAGAAGGGTGAAAATTGAGGATTGTATGTATTTTTGTATGTTGTATCATAAAAAAATAGAAATTAAAAATTTTGTCTAAAAAATAAAATATAAAATTTAGGGGTGGACTACCCATAACATTTAGGGGGATGAAAAATAGATGTTGGCCGATTCTCAGACCTACTCAATATGCTCACAAAATTTCATGAGAATCGGTCAAGCCGTTTCGGAGGAGTTCGATTACGCACCCCGTGACAGAAGAATTTTATATATTAGATATAGTTCCGAAGTCATATCACGACAAAAGGGAAACGTTTCAATCAACATATATTACTAGAGAACTGCTCATAAACAAACAATACATTATTAAACCAACATCTACACCGCAAAATAAAAAATCGATCCAAAAAACAGTGCAAAACTCGGCTTGTAATCCCAATAGGAAAAAAGGGATGATCTGAACGTCGACCTATGTAAATAAGAATCGTATTAAACTTGTATAAACCGGGATACATAATTATCTACTGCCTTTGAGAAGTGAAGTGCAAGCATCTCATTACAGAGGTCGTTTCACAACCCCACGACTCGAGCCTTTTACAACACGACGTTTTTTTAAGTATTTATTAATAAAGGATTTTCCTTTAATAGCATCAGGTACTAAGTCAAATCCTTTTATTTTGTCTGCGGTATTGTCGCTGGGTTTTTGATTTGCAGTCTGATATTTTTTGTGACTTTTTGATGTAGCTTAGAAGGATGATAAATGTATTCAAAGTGATGCAGTCTCGGCTTGGAAGTGAGGCGTTTTGATCCGTAGATTTCTTTATACCACAAGTTTCGTTTTTTCGGTACGATTAATTATCTGCAACTGATAAAGAGTACTCTGTAGTAGTCTGAGTACTGATAAAGTATACTCTTTATCATCTGAAATTGATAAAGAGTACAATCGATGAAGGAAAACATCGTGAAGAAAGTTTGCATACTATAGCGAATTTGTAAGAATTTCTATGGTAAGTAAAGTCCGCCAACCCGCATTAGGCCATCGTGGTGGACTATGTCATGGACTAACCACTCTCAATCATGCTCTCGATTGTAGAGAAGACCCGTTCCCTGCAGTGGGACGAATATGAGCTGATACAGTAAAATGCCATCCAATTTTGTTGAATGGCAAAAAACAGCTATCTATTGCCATTTTACTCATTATCTCTACAGCATTAAATTAACTATTAGATGTAATACCAGTCACTTTGTCGAGCCATAATACAAAATAAAAAGTAGCCACCGCTATAAAATCCATGGTTCGTACACTTATGCCGTCCTGTTGGAATTTACAAATATACCACTCCGTTGGATTTACCAGCATTATTTACAATACTAATTGAAAATTAATAAACATATTTTTACTACCGACACGATAAATCGTACGACATTATCGTGTCGTGCCATGTGAATCGAGCATGTAGTTATGTAGTACGGAGAGTCGATCGCATCCAATCACTATCATAAATATCGAGATTCGCGAGTGGCGACTAACGACCAGACCAGTCCTCTTTACTGCTTGCTACGAATTAGTGTTAAGAGCTTCCGGCCTAGGGCTTAGATTAGATGAAAATGAAAATAATAAATTCAATAATCACTGATGGTAGGTATCTCATATTTGAGAGGCCTGGGTGGGTACCACCGCAATGTCTATTTCTCCCGTCAAACAGCAGTTTAAATGCACTGTTGTGTTTTGGATTTAAGGACATTGGAGCCAGAGTAACTATTGGAGATATTGAGACTTAACGTCTTGTCTCAGGATGGCGAGCGCAATGGAGTGCCAAGCATTACTTTGTAATTCAAGGTGTTTGGTTTTTCTACTGTTCATGAGCGGTCACATCGCTTACCATAAGGCGAACGGCATGCTCGTCCCGCCATTCATTGAAATAAAAAATAAATTGAATCAATTAAGATGTTCTACATCATTTTTCAGTAATGTTTTTTCTACTCGGTTCGGAAAGCTGTTTTCACTAGAGAAGAACGGGCAAGAAACTCTAGAGTCTAGATGATAGTGCTTACGTATGTTATGGACTATGTAATTTATTTCAAAGTGTAGTAGATGAAATACCTGAATGAAAAATAATTGAAGACGGCCTTCGTGGTGCAGCTGGTTAGACGGCTGTGAAACGTGAGGCCACGGGATTGATCCCCGCACCGAGATAAATATTTGCGTGATCCACAGGTATTTGTTTCGGGTCTAGGTGTTTGTGAGACCGAAGTCTCTCGTAGTTTCTGATATCCGTGACACAAAATTCGATTTGAATGTGGGGTCAGGACTGTGTATGTAATTATTGGGTGTATTTGTATTTATTTATATGTTAATTCATGACATGAAATTGAATAACGAATTATGCGAAGGCGTGTCACATGTAGTTATCGGCCTGGATATAATTATCTGGTTTCGAATTCCGCAGTGTTTGATTCCAAAGATAGCCAAACAAAAAGAAAATATATTAATATTTTATGAAAGGTCATTGGAAATGATGTGGTCATTGTTTTTTTGCCAACACACATAGAGATGAAGTTCAAGGGTCGATTGTAATGTATGAATTATTCGGTTTAACAATTTAGTTAATCTCATAACTGTTGTTTGTTTAAACCTGCAACAGTACAGTAGCAAAGCTTGTAAAGTGTATTCTTTGTTGGATATCCTAATAAATGAACATAAATATTATTCATTGCTATGCACGAGACAGTATTTTATCATAATGGCAAATTTTGGATAGTAACTACTACAGAAAAAACACATGATATTGAATTATTCAGTATAAACCTACAAAAACTAAATCAAATTTGGTGAAATTTTAATAAAAACTTTCTAAGTGCCCGCGGCCTTTTTTTATTGAAATCAATTTGAAAGTTTATTATCACTTGAAAACAGAATTCAGTTTCATAACTAACTAATAACATAATTTGACTAATCTAATAATATAATTCTACATACATAAACTCATGCCTTTTTCAAAGAAGAGGTAGGCATAGGTTCTACTAGAACACCATGTTTTCATCTTGTGTATTCCGTCCTATAAGCGACTCTTCCCGGCTTCGTTTTCGGTAGCAGTCTTGATATACCCTGTATATACTGATTTCAGTAAGGCGTTCGATAGGGTCTCACATTCAATATTACTAGAGAAACTTGCGACATACGGTTTCTCTGGAAAATTTTTGGAATGGGTCAGGTCGTATTTAAGTAACCGTTCTTATTATGTTGTTTTGGATGGTTATAGATCGGATATCTTTAACATAACATCTGGTGTGCCCCAAGGATCCCACTTGGGGCCTATATTATTTAACATCTTTGTCAATGACGTGTCTGGTTGTTTTCAGAATAGCAAGCCTTATATGTATGCAGATGATTTAAAATTCTCTCAAATAATATCTAATATATCTGACACCAAACTGCTACAAGATGATTTAGATAGGCTAACTCATTGGTGCATGGTCAACAAGACGGAACTGAATGTTAACAAATGTTACCATATTAAGTTTCATAGAAAACATAACATTATACATTCATCTTATAATATAAATAATACTATTTTAAATGAAGTTTATAAAATTGTGGATTTGGGAGTTGTGCTAGACAGTAAACTAGTACAGTAGACAGTAACCTTCGTACCGCACTATGATCACGTTGCTAAAAAGGCGTCTAAGATGCTTGGTTTCTTTATAAGAAATGGAAAGATCTTTCGCCAGTACCAAACAAAACAAATATTGTATAACTCATTAGTATGGAGCATTCTAGAATATTGTAGTGTGGTTTGGAGGCCTCATTATGCTGCTCATTCGTTGCGATTGGAACGCTTGCAGAAAAGATTTCTTTGGCATTTGGCATCTTCTAAAAGAGTAGCCAGGAGCCGTATGTCATATAATAATAGGCTCAAGCATTTTAAAATGTTTTCACTGGAAAACCGTAGAGAATTGTTAGACTTAGTTTACCTCTATAAAATTCTAAGACACCATATAGACTGTCCTCAACTTCTTAGTTGTATCCGTTTTAGAATGCCAAAGAGATATCCTCGTACCCCTATATACCCCGTAGTTCCTCCATTTCGTAGAACTGTGCTTGGTTCCAACTCTCCGATAGCTAGACTGAGTAGATTATTTAATAAGTACAGTAATCGCATCGATATACACTCTATGTCACTACACAGTTTTCGAAAACATATGTTGGATGCAATATCGAGTTACATACATTAGTCTTGGTTTTGTTTTTTAAGTATAATTATTTAATTTTTTCTTAGTTTGTTAAGTTGATATGTTGTATTTTATTTTCTTATTTGTTATGTTTACCTGTTATTAATTGTACAATTAGTTAAGATTATTTTTTGTTTTATATTTTTATTGCAAGAATCATTGTAACAATTGTAGGTAGACTTTTCGTAATAAATAATAAATAAATTAAAAATAAAAAAATATCACTTTCCCAACACAGATTTCGAACTCGAGATAATCATAGAACATCTGGCTTGTGGCATGACATCTCTGCCTACCCCTTATGGGAAAAAGGCGTGAGATTTTATATGTATGTTTATTGTTAAAAATAAACTAAGATATAAAGCGTTCGTATCATCCGAACATACATAAAATTAATGTTAACTGAACCATGCATCTGAGAGATATCTTTTTAATTATCTTACAAATATGTTGTGAGTTAATTAAGAGCGGTCAATGGAAACATAAACGAGTAAAACATTCCACATTAATTAACTCCACAAAAATACGATTATTTACATTCGGAGTATATTTCAATTACGAAAAATAAAGAGTATAATATAAACTTTTATAGCAACCTTTGAAAGGATGGGTAAAAATATAATAATTAAAGCTTAGAAACAAATGAATAACAAAGCATATTGTTATTATAAGTACAATGCACCCTATGAAATTTAATTGTAGTCCAAACACAGTAAGCAAATGAGACGTAATATATATCACAATTCAGAGGTGCAACTTTTATTTTTTAATAATTTGAATAGCGAGACATTCGCATTGCCATTCGCATGATGCTAAGCGATGCGACCATTATGTTACTATGAGTTACAAAGCAATACTTGGCATTCCACTGCACTCGATATCCTGCGACTTAAGATGTGAAATCTCAAAATGTCCAGTGGTTACTTTGGCTACAAAGTACTACAAACGGCAAGACCAAAGTCCATTTACACTGCTCTTTTGCGAGAGAAATAGAAATTGCGGCGGTAACTACCCAGGCTGCCTCATACGGTTATAAGAAACCTACCATCTATAAATATTGGGAAATCTTATTAATTCATACATAAGTAGCCCTCATATGAGAAACCTACCACCAGTAAAATAATCAGTAATCTAATTATTTCACACACAAACACACACAAAGCACTTTATAAAATGTATTTAATTTAACCATTTTGTGTCGTAACATACCATAGAAAAATAAAACGGAATAATCTTGCTAATGAACAATTTGTGATCTCAATTTTTATCAACCGACTCAGCCTACCTAAGCCTATTGCAATCATTAAACTATCTTCTTCTATTTCATCCCGTATCAACCCACTGCTGGGTATATGTGTCCTCTCAATGAAGCCATTTCTTAATAAAACTATCAAACTATCTTTCTATAGAAAAAACTATGCAGTTTCAAAATCTAAACACAAGACTGCATTATCCAAACATAATGTTTAGATATCAAGTGGTCTAAGACACCCAACGCCCCGCCCGCCTCGCCCCTGACAATGACATCCCGTGTGTTTGCCAACACGGTAGTGTCGCGAAACAAATTTATCGATAGCCATATCGATAAATTACATTTCGATTGTTGTGGGATGAACTGTAGATACTTGGCTGGTGTTATATAGATATTATTTGAAATAGACTGAAAAATGTTATGTTCTGCTTTTAGGTTGCTGAGAGATTGTTTTTTTTTTTGCAATAAATTGCGAAATGACAATGCCGTTCACCTGATGGTACGTTTGACTTAGTACTAATGATTTGTTAGTAAATCACCCGTAATAACATTCCGTTTTACCCAATATGGGATTTGAGGTTAGGAACTATTTTTCTTAATTTCTCGAAAAATATGCATTAACTTTGAATAGGAGTGATAACGTATTAATCAGAGGTCCAATCCCTGTCATCTTTGATCACTTCTACCTCTCTCCGCATGCCCAACGATTATAGACCGCGATTTTTCCTTACAAAATGCAGTACAGTAGTAAATAAATAAATACACCCAACAGCCACAAGTGCGTGGTGGCCTGTTGGTAAACGGACTAGACGCGGCTGCCCACATGTTCACGGTGGTCGCGGGTTCGAATCCCAGGGCAAACCTCTGACTTTTCGGAGTCATGTGTGTATTGATAGTGAATCACCACGCACTAAAACGGTGAAGGAAAACATCGTGAGGAAACCTGCATACCATAGCGATTTATAAGAATTTCTAGGGTATGTAAGTCCGCCAACCCGCACTAGGCCAGCGTGGTGGACTATATGGCCTAACCACTCTCAATCGTATTCTCGATTGTAGAGTAGGCCCATGCCCTGCAGTGGTACGTATATGGGCTGATACATACAACAGCCACATACTGAGTCCTGACTCACACTTAGATCGAGTCTTGAGTCGCGGATATCAGTAACTACGAGACACTTTTAGATCATGCGAAAGGCATGCTCGTCTCGCAATAAATTGCAATAAAAGAACTGTCCATTTTATGAGTGGACATACCATACTGCATGGGCTCAAATCGGACATCATTTCTACCACGATAAAACTTTTTGATTACATGATTTATAACCTCTAAGTAATTATTCAAATTTTGATTGAATTCTAATCGTCGTGAAATCGTTAATCTTGTGTCGGAAGCGAGGCGGATGTTAATTACCGCCATACATTGTTAATATTTAAATAATCCGCCGTACAGTCGACCCTGTAATTACTTCATCGCGTATTTATATTGCAATTTACACTTCCTTAATATTAAAGATTAATAACTTGTTACCATGTAATGATTTTATTATAAACCCTAATTTTTATTTGTTATTTTAAGTGTTAATTTTACTTCATCTTATGACGATAGTAGCTGGGAAGTTACACACAGACTAAAATCAAAAAGCGACATCATTTCATAAGCTATCAATTTTTTTTTAATGTAATGACCCTTCATGGATAATGGCAAAACCAAACAACACCACGAATTACAAACTTCGCATTTCATTGCGCTCGCCATCCTGAGACATAAGATGTTAAGTCTCATTATGTCTAGTAGTTACTCTAGGTACAATGTCCTTTAAACCGAGACACAACAAAGCATTGATATTGCTAATTGACGGGAGAAACAAAGTGTGATATTCGTCGAAGACACCGTAGTTACAGTTTTCTGTTACTCAGACATTATATTTTTTTTTTATATTTATGCGGTATGGTATGTTTTCAATCTAAACTCATATTTTTTGTTTGATAACCGTCTAACAGTTATTTTCCAACTAAATAAACTTATGGCCCTTTCTGAATTCAAAGTTTTAAAAAAAATGTCTGTTAGTAAATTGAGGTGTCAAAGTGTATCAACCAAACAAACGTCCGTCCGAAATTGTTTGTTTATTAATCTTAATAATAACAATTTTAGAGACAATACAAAACAACAAAATACAAATGGCGGTACTATCGCTTCGAACTTACTATACATGTATTAGTAAAGAGACATGATATATTTTTAAAATTTGAATGCAAAATCCCATTTTCCCAACCCATAAAATCGACGTGCATAAGATACGGCAGAAAGTGCAATAAACAAACATCGCGTACACGACGCGTGGCGGTTGGCCAAGTGAATGCTTACGTCGCGCCAACTCGCGAGTTATCGATAAACCCGCCATTAATACATCGACGAGCGATAAGTATGCCATTTGTATTAGCTTATAGCCACAACAGTAGATTTTGGAAGTAAGTGGAGACATTAGTTGATCACGCTGGCCTGATGCGAGTTGGTGGATAGTTAGTCTAATAAAACTAATGACCGATGTTATTGTTTTAAATATTTGATCGTCTTATTAGATGAGACGGAACTGAAATGTTATGCTTCTTTTTTTTTAACCACAGGAATAAGATGAGTTGCTGTAGCTTAGACTTTTCCCTAAGACTTGCAAATACTTTACTATTCTTTAAGGCCAGCAATTGGAACTTAGTATAAAGGTAAATACTCGTTGTTGGATAGGCTTTAACACCAAAATAATTGTTTCTTAGATTTATGCGAATGTCACAGAAGATAAATTCCAATATATTGACAACAAAAACCTTTTTTACAAATACTGAATGATCACAAATCCAGTTATCAATACATATCCCAATTGCATTTGCCACAATTTGCGGCTTATCGATATACTCGTCAAATCGCTCCGTCCCGCGCGATATCGACTATTACCCAGCACTATTCGGCCACTTTTAAGCTTATTTATATTTGATAATGGCCGGTTTATTCGGCAAACGTCGCCGACACGCCCGCAAATTGTTTATATCACATTCTTTGCAGATAATGCGGGCTTAAGATGCCGTCTGCATCTTTTATGTCGCGGTAATAGCAAACTATTTTGGTAAAGTTAATTTTCCGGTTTATTTTTAAACGTATAAAAATAATACTTGGTCTTTAAATTTTAATTCCAATTCGCGAGCACAGTATCAGTTATTTATTATTGGACCCGTAATTATTGAAATGCCTACGTAGTTATTTATTAATCGGACTCAGTCTAAAGGGTCAGTATGTTTCGGTCCTTACGACGCATTTCTTCCTGCATGGGATTAGAAAGGTTTGGGAGATAGAGAAATAAGATTTTATTGATGGTTGGACTCTCATATGTGAGAGGCCGTCTGGTTAGGTACCACCTCAATGTTTATATCTCCCTTAACAGCAGTGTAAATACACAGTTGTATTCCGGTGTGAACATTTTAGCCAGAGTAACTATTGGACATATTATTGAGACTTAACATCTTATGAATCAGAATGGCGAGCACAGTGGAATGCCAACTAAAGTAAGAAATAGTTCTTCCAAAATAGAAATACTGCTAGCTCTGTCTACCCCTTAGGGCTTATAGGCTTTGCATCAAAATAAACAATAGTGTTCACGCGTGGATTCGAACGTGTAGACAGAACGGAAGCGACGCTGACTCCGCTGCGCTCTACTGGCGCGGAATCACAGATACTACCAGACTCAAACTTGAATTTACTACTGGGATTGTGCAGGATTGTGTTGGGGTTATAGAGATATATACTGAGTATATCAAGACTGCTACCGAAAACGAAGCCGGGTAGTAATTTAAGTGACTTCAGACACAATGCAACAAAAAAGTTGCAAAAAAAGCGAAAATTTTTTTGTAGTTATTTTTTTCCTAAGGCCATATTTGGGTGGCAAATACATTTTTTTTCTGAAATAATAGTGTATACCCTTTTATTTATAAATAATCTAAGGTATAAAAGAGTTAAAATTATTATTTTAGCAAAAACTATGGAATTACCACCTAAAAATTACCGATATTTAAAAAAAACATAAAAAATAATTGTCGCGTTTCTTTGCAAAATTTGTAGTTGCATTGTGTTTGTAGTCACTAAAACTACCACCCGAGTTCGTTTTCGGTAGCAGTCTTGAGATACCCAATATAGAAATTGTGAATTAGTTTTTAGGCTGATACAGAATCGTAATAGAGATATTATGTGCTTTATTGTAGGGCATAGTCGTATTTGGTTTGATTTAGACCTTTAGTTTTTTTTTGTATAGATTTCATGGTCTGTACCTAGTTATCTCCCAAGGCAAAATTTACGATATCCTGTATTCTTTATGAATCACCTTTTACGGTCCACGGAGGACACTGTGTCAAAATTCTCCGGAGAATTTTCTACCAAGCTACAATATAATATACAGGGTATATCAAGACTGCTACCGAAAACGAAGCTGGGTGGTAGTTTAAGCGACTTCAGACACAATGCAACAGAAAAAGTTGCAAAAAAAAGCGACAATTTTTTTTTTGTTATTTTTTTCCTATGGCCATATTTGGGTGGTAAATACATTTTTTCCTAAAATAATAGTATATACCCTTTTATTTATAAATACTCTAAGGTATAAAAGAGTTTAAATTATTATTTTAGCAAAAACTATGGATTTACCACCCAAAAATGACGATATTTAAAAAATCATAAAAAATAATTGTCGCGTTTCTAGGCGAAAATTTTAATTGCATTGTGTTTGTAGCCACTAAAACTACCACCCGGCTTCGTTTTCGGTAGCAGTCTTGAGATACCCGGTATACTCATTTATCAAAGCAATGGTCGTTAATTAGTCCACGATTACGTTACACCGGAGCGCAACTGCGGCGTGAAACAAAATGTGCGGGTCTCCAGCGCGCAATGTATTGTAAAGTTTATGTATTTATCGCGACGCCCGCACAGCCTATCAGATAACACTTGGGCAGTGCGTGGAGTTACATTTTATGGATAAGTACTTGTATTTTAAGCGTAGTGTTAACTATATTGAAAAGAAAATTATGATCCCATAATATCCCAGATACAAAATGACCATAAACAGGTTCTATATCAGGCTTCCTCTACAATCTAGAAAATGATTGAGAGTGATAAGGCCGTATAGTCTACTACGCTGGTATATAGTGTGCGTTGGCGGTCATTTATATACCGAAAAAAATCTTTTTGTTTTCTCACGATGCATTTTTTCACCGTTATATTAAAAAATTAAAATAACACCCAAAAGTCACATACTCCTGACCCCATACTAAGATTGAATCTTGTGTCGTGGGTATCAGAAACTACGAGAGACTTTTAAAGAAATATTTGTGGATCGTACAAACATTTCTCTTGGTGCGGCAATCGAACCCGCGGCATCAGAGGCGTGTCTAACTGACTACGCCACTTAGACTGTGCTTGTGGTTGACTTTCAACACACACCATTATGCGATAAGTCTGACGTGTGCCCTGGTATTTGAACATGCGACCAACGATAATACGTTGGCAGCCGCATACGGCCCGTTCCAACAGGTCACCACGCACATAATTTTAATTTAATTAAACATAAATAAATAGGTTACTGAACCATATATTTGTCTTGATAAAGTAATGAACCTGCATCCCCTACACTCACAGCTGGTTCACTAATCCAGCTCTATAAAACTAATTTAAATTAACTTATTTTATAGATGACGTTTAACCAACTGCATTCATAAGGCTGTCTAAATAATGAATTCTAAAGCAAGCTTCACAGAAATAGCACTATCCAGTATTCTACGTCACAACACACCGCGACCGAATTGTTGGCCTGCACTGATTACCTACAGATTACGCCGCTTTAATTAGCTCGATACGACCTCCCCCTGGCTCCCCTTCCCCTTCCCCCTACCTCCCCATCCAGCGGGCGATTGTTTAGAGTGTCCGCAGATAACCCACACACAGCTGTGATTTGTTTCTTATCGTTCGGGATACATTGCTGGGATAATGATTATCTTTTAATAAGGGATGCGTGTTCTTTAATGTTTTTGAATGTATAATGGTAATTGGGTCATTTGATATGAATTTTCGTGATATAAATGTAGAATATTTTGGTTTGAAATTAAGATATTTTAGAGTAACATAGAATGGTAGGTAATTTGTTAGGTATGCTGTGAAATTATAGAGGTTTGAAATTAAGATTTCTGCTAATATTCTACGGTTTA
Organism: Hyles vespertilio; assembly: GCA_009982885.2. Lineage (NCBI taxonomy): Eukaryota > Metazoa > Arthropoda > Insecta > Lepidoptera > Sphingidae > Hyles > Hyles vespertilio. The sequence continues at coordinate 11,706,142 of CM042827.1, forward strand.
AAATTATCTGCCAAAATAAATTAAGCCACGTTGTCTTAATACAGCCAATCTTATGGGCTAATTACTATAAAATATTCTCAACAATGTCTAGAGTCTAGACAATACCTTACATCTGCAAGCAAGGTTCAAACCCAAAAACTTTCACGCATTCTTCCTTTGCCTAAAACTATATCTAAGATTTTCACGTCTCACTATGACCTCTCTCGATTCATCAACAAAACAACGTTAACATGTTTATATTACAAGTACAAATGTAAATTTATTTGTCGAACATTGGTTACCACTACAGGCGGCTATCGACCGTGCCCGTATTTATAGGCGCACAAACAGACGGACAAAACGCTGTCGTTTGCTGATTGTACCACATACATATACCTGTATCACAAACTCGCCATTGTAACTACAATTTACAGGAAAAATCCGGGTGCCCAATTCCCCATTCCTCTTTTTTTCTTTACCTATACCCTCGTGATCTGATGGGCCTGTAGCACATCCATAATTATAAGCGTTGTGGATGTCCATGGGTGGCAGTGACCAGTAACTATCAGTTAACTTGTTTCCTCGTTCGTCGAACCTAAAAAATTATAAAATCTTATATCTACCCATTAAATAAATACATCTAGTTATCACATACTTAGTTCAGACCAAGAAGCTTATACCCAAATGGAGATTGCATTCCATATATAAAAGTGAAGCACAAAAATTTGACCTTGAATGAAGTCGCTGTTGCTTGCTATCCTTTTCTTTAAAGTGACGATAAATGAACTTCATGTGGACTTCATTCATCGATCACTCAAATCAAACTCAAATTTCAAACACAAAATTAAATTTTTGTGCTTCAGTGGACATATGGAATGCAATCTCCATTTGGGTATAAGCTTCTTGGTTCAGACCATTAATTTAACAAATGGTGTGTGCGAATACTTTTCAAACTCACGAGCACCCGGGCCCAGGAAAACTACATTTGAATATCACAATAATATTTTGTCTCGGTGCGAGGATCGAACTCGTGGCATCTTGTATCACAGCCGTGGTTCAACCAACTGCGCCACGGAGGCTTTTTTTATATAATATACATGTAGTCTAAAATATCATATGAAGCTGTATAAAAGTTTAGTTAATCTACCACGATCATGGCTCAAAGCTGAAATGGTTACTAAGGTAAACAAATAAAACAGCAATGTAAAACGAAAAATCTGCGATATTCCGTTTGTAGTGTGACATATTTTTTTTAGCGTTACATTGCGTCAGTAAAAAAGTTTTAAATTAGGGTTTCAAAAAGTCGTGATTGCAAAACATATTTACTGTACTGCAATGTATCAACCCATTTACGTCTCACTGTAAGTCACGGGTCTCCTCTACAATCGAGAGTACGATAGAGAGTGGTTTGGCCATATAGCCTACCACGCTGGCCTAGTACTGGTTGGCGGACTTTGCATACCATAGCAATTTTTCCAAATTGCTTTAGTACGCAGATTTCTTCACGATGTTTTCCTTCACCGTTTTAGTGCGTGGTGATTGACTATCAATACACATGGCTTCGAAAACATACACACATACATATTTACACAGAATACCAAATATTTAGTAGGTGTGTTTTTTGTGATTGCCTCGGCGGCGTATTTGTACTAGGGTGCGGTTACAAAGCTAAGGTCTCGGGCTCGAATCCCGGGTTGGGCAAAGTGATATTGGATTTTAGTATTCATTATCAGCCCAGAGTCAGAAATTTGTGCCCGATATGGCGATAGGCTCGCCAACTATCACATCGTAGGACGAAACATACAAGATGCAATGTGGGTGTCCTGGCACCTGTGCCTACCCTTTCTGGGATAAAGGAGTGATTTTTTTTTTTTTATTGCAGTAAATGGTGAGACGAGCTTGCCGTTCGCCTGATGGTAAGCGATACGACCGCTCATGAACAGTAGTACAACCAAACAACACCTTGAGTTACAAAGCAATGCTTGGCATTCCACTGCGCTCGCCATCCTGAGACATTAGATGTTAAGTCTCAATATGTCCAGTAGTTACTCTGGCTACAATGTCCTTCAATCCGAAACACAACAGTGCATTTAAACTGCTGTTTGACGGGAGAAATAGAAATTGCGGTGGTACCCGCCCAGGCAGCCTTTCACATATGAGAAACCTACCACCAGTAATTATTATTTATGTATACATGTATGTATACAATATTTTTTATTAGTAATTTGAGGCTTTGCCAACCCGCACTAGGCCAGCGTGGTGGACTATATGGCCTAACCACTCTCAATTGTAGAGTAGGCCCGTGCCCTGCAGTGGGACGTATATGGGCTGATACAGATACAGAATTTGAGGCTTTGTTAGTAATATGCCTATTATACTACACGTATCGTGTTTCTCATCCGTTCCCAAAGCATAATGCTTGACGTCAGCATCAACAATGCTGTGTATAGCCGTCAGCGTGTCAGCAACGTCCATCATGCCATTGTGAACAAGTCAGTCATCATTAGCATCAGTCAGTGTTAACCGCCCGGGGAAGTTTCTCAGTATTTAATCAATAATAATTTGGCCAGTAATTTTAATCAAATTATTTTAATAGAAAAGTTATTAGTTTTAATTTAATTATTAATTTATTTTTGTAAATTGTGGTCCGGTATTCGCATTTGGGCAGACAGTGATTGCTATGTATAATGGTGGAAAATCTATTATTTTTATTTATTTTATTTATATACTGTATTGTACACTATCATTTATATAAAAGAAACAATATAACAAATAAAAATAAACTTCACTAAAACATGGTAATGATGGCCTTATCGCTAAATTATATTTCTTCCAGGAATCCTTTGGATGTGTCAGATTCATTTTATTTATTTATTTACTTATATATATATATATATTATTTATAGCTTTTTCCCGCGACTTCGTCTGCGTGTTTATATTATCATATTACGGACGTAAAAGCAATACATTATATGAAAATGTCATCCCTTATTTCACCCCCATAGTGCTATTTTTCTAAAAGTAGTTCACGCCATTATTTTTCGTTTAAAATAAGTCGTGAAATACGAATTTTGATATCAATAACTTCAGTGTTTCGATTTTGCATACAACACTTCAACCCCTATTTTGAATCATTTAGGGTTAATTATAGGAAAAAAAATATGCAGTTACTCTTGTTCCTAGATGAGTAACCTATGTGTCAAGTTTAATATTTGCAATTTCAACGGTCACAATTTTCTATACAACAGTTATTAACCCTTTTCACTCCCTTAGGGGTTGAATTTCCAAAAAATATTTCTTAGTGCTAATCTACATCATAATAGGAACCCATGTGTAAAATTTCACAATTCTAGCTCCAGTAGTTCCGGCTGTGCGTTGATCCAATAGTTCGGTTCTGCAAAATTTCAACCCTTATTTTTACCCGTTTAGGGTTAATTTTAGAAAAAATAAGTATGCAGTTATATTTGATTTTGATAGGCTAACTAACTTGCAAAGTTTGAGAACTCTAGCTTTAACGGTTTAGATTTTCCATACAACCGTTTTTTACCCTTTTCACCCCTTCAGGGGTTGAATTTCCAAAAATCCCTTCTTAGTGCTACCCTACGTGACAATAGGCATCTTTGCGTAAAATTTCACGTTTCTAGCTCCAGTAGTTTCGGCTGTGCGTTGATTAGACAGGCGTAAAATTACCCTACTCTCGCATCACTTCTACCCTTATTTTAACCCCTTAAAGACTAATTTTAGATAAACAAATTATGCAGTTATTTTTCTTTTTAAATGATTTACTGAAGTGCCAAGTTTGACAATTGTAACTCTAAGGGTTACGATTTTCCATACAACAGTTTTTAACTCTTTTCACCCCCTTAGGGGTTGAATTTCCAAAAATGCCTTCTTAGTGCTACCCTACGTCATAATAGGAACCTCTGTGCAAAATTTCACGTTCCTAGCTCCAGTAGTTTCGGCTGTGCGTTGATACGTCAGTCAGTCAATCAGTCAGTCAGTCAGTCAGTCAGGTTCCTCTTTTATATATACAGACTAGCTTTTTCCCGCGACTTCGTCTGCGTGTTTATGTTATCATAATACGGACGTAAAAGCAATACATTATATGAAAATGTCATCCCATATTTCACCCCCTTAGTGCTATTTTTCTAAAAGTAGTTCACGCCATTATTTTTCGTTTAAAATTAGTCGTGAAATACGAATTTTGATATCAATAACTTCAGTGTTTCGATTTTGCATACAACACTTCAACCCCTATTTTAACTCATTTAGGGTTAATTATAGGAAAAAAAATATGCAGTTACTCTTGATCCTAGATGAGTAACCTAAGTGTCAAGTTTAATATTTGCAATATCATCGGTACAATTTTCCATACAACAGTTTTTAACCCTTTTCACTCCCGTAGGGGTTGAATTTCCAAAAAATCTTTCTAAATGCTACTTTACATCATAATAGGAACCCCTGTGCAAAATTTCAGCTTTTTAACTCCAGTCGTTCCGACTGTGCGTTGATCCGATAGTTCGGTTCTACAAAAATTCAACCCTTATTTATACCCATTTAGGGTTAATTTTAGAAAAATTAAGTATGTAGTTATATTGGCTTTTGGTTGGCTAACTAAACTGCAAAGTTTGAGAATTGTAGCTTTAACGGTTTCGATTTTCCATACAACCGTTTTTTACCCTTTTCACCCTCTTAGGGATTGAATTTCCAAGAATCTCTTCTTAGTGCTACCCTACGTCACAATAGAAATCCTTGTGTAAAATTTCACGTTTCTAGTTCCAATAGTTTCGGCTGTGCGTTGATTAGACAGTCATTAAATCACCCTAGTATCGCAACACTTCAACCCTTATTTTAACTCCTTAAGGGTTAATTTTCGAAAAACTAAGTATGCAGTTATATTTGTCTTTAATTGGCTAACAAAACTGCAAAGTTTGACAATTGTAACTCAAACGGTTTCGATTTTCCATACAACAGTTTTTAACCATTTTCATCCCCTTAGGGGTTGAATTTTCAAAAATCCCTTCTTAGTGCTACCCTAAGTCACAATAGAAACCTCTGTGCAAAATTTCACGTTCCTAGCTCCAGTAGTTTCGGCTGTGCGTTGATACGTCAGTCAGTCAGTCAGTCAGTCAGGTTCCTCTTTTATATATATAGATGATATATAGTATTATAGTCATCTTTGTAATGATTGCCTTTCGATATCTGACCGTGACTGGCCTGATTTAAGCCAGCCAGCATAATTATATTTTTTTTGACTATCAAGAAAGCAGTGCATAACTATCAGACACCCATCTCCACCACGAGTAAACGTGCATACCAATTTAATAATTTTCAACAATTCCTATGCCACGTAAAGCACGCTAACTAGGGCAGAGTGGTGAACTATACGGCCTTAACCGTCTCAATCGTACTCTTGTTTGTAGAGGAGGCCCGTGCTTTGCAGTGGGACGTATAAGGGCTAACGCAGTACAAATGAAGCGCATTGTGGTCTTAATAGTTCCACTGTTATATCAAACCCCAAAAACTAAGCAATGTGCGGCGGGTTAGGCCGCCCGCAGGTAGGGGTAGGTAGTTAAATGAGAACTCAGGGTAGTTACGTGGTTCGGGCTTTAATAATTTCGCATCACTATTTACACCCGGCACTGTTGCTGGTGGTATGCAACAGGAGTCACTGGCCTTCACTGGACACTGATCCGGGTCTTCGGCACGTGGCGGAACCCGGCGACAGCTCGCCGGCGAAGTCAGCTGCCACGTGGCCGGGCACGGTGCGCAGGTCAGCGGCAGGCGCAGGCTCGGATGCAGTCCGGCAGGAAGCGGTGCGGAGCAAAGCGGGCAGTAGGCACGGAGTTAGCGAAAAAACGCCAAGTACGCCAAGAACGAAGAACGCCAAGTGGAAGAAGAAGAACGAAGAACCCCAGCGGGTTCGGAAAGACGCGTGGTAGCACGCGGCTTTCAGGTTAGGGAAAAGCACGCGAGCGCCGTTACACGCGTATTTATGCGAACGCCGATGACAGTTCGCACGTCAAATTTGACAGATGTCAGTCAGTAAATGAATCGACTAATCAGCGCAACGGAGGCGTTGATTGGCATAGACAATAGTATTTATGTCGACTAATGAACTATAGATCGCAAATATAAAAGGTGACATTCCCACAACGTCACAGTACCCCGCCGAAAAGACCAGGATTTTACTTATAACTGAATATGAGTAAAATCCGTCTGCCTATTTAGTATTCTTGTTAGATTACACTTTCATTCCATCCTCTTACATACTTCATCCTTACAAAATGTCTAGCATCAAAATATATTATGACCAAGACCCTATAGACAAGAATAGGTGTTTTTTTTTTTTTTTTTTTTTTTTTTTTTTTTTTTTTTTTTTTTTTTTTTTTTTTTTTTTTGTACACGCGTTGTTTTTCGGGAGAAAGTATGTAGTAGTGTTGTCGCATTGGTTGTGAGTTAGCAGTATCAATGCGATGAGTGATGAGATGTGTTCTGCCTAGGCCTCGCTTTTCCGTAGAAATAGAACGAAATAGGTCAATAGTATTATCAGCGTTTAGACGCTGCGATTTGGTTAAATCGTCAAAAGAAAATAATTTACTTTTGTTATTATTTAAATAAGAAACACTACCGGTATTAGAATCACCTAAAGTTATTGATTTTAAATACTTGGGGCAAATCTCAAACCTAGACCAGAAATCAATACCTAAAATTAAATACGATGATACTGTAGGTATCACGTAGGCTTTAAGAATATGAAAATTATTCTCAAAACTTATAGGAATATTTATATAACCTATAGGGTTTAACCGTTGGCCGCCAGCGGCAACAAAATATATGTCGTTAAGGTCTGTACACAACTTAAAACCAGCTGATAATAATAGTTTATGTGAATCGTTCCCCAGTATAGTCACTGAAGATCCAGAATCCAACAAAGCACAAAAAGAAATTTCACCAATTTTTACATTAAGATACGGGCGAGAATCATTCTCCGGTTTACGTTCCCAGATTGATGTGATGTTATAAGTAGAAAAAAATATTTTAATAGTGGAAAGCCATTGTTCCCAATCTTCCTTATCAAAATTAACACTTTTAGTAGTAATATCACAACAATCTGGCCCTAGAAGTTTTTTGGTTTCGATTTAGAATGGCAATTCGAACAATTAGGATAAATAACACCTTTAGTACCACATTTAAAACAAATTGGAAACCTATTTTGTTTACACTCAGCGAGCGTGTGGTCATTAGTGCGGCAGCGGGGACAATGTGAATGACTACCTGAGCGTCTTTTGTTCTCGAGCGATAAGCGAGAAACCGGTTTACTTGTACCAATAGATGTATTTAAAGTGTTATTTTGTGTATTTGTTAGTTTATTGAAATTGTAGGAATGTGTAAATTTTTTATTAAATTGAATATTAGGGTTAGTAGTGTTATTAGAGTAGGCTAAATCTGGAGCTAGCGTATTATTAGTTATGGGAGGCGGTTCACGATATTGAGCTGTCCTACATTGGATATTTTCGAAATTTTTACATATCAAACGGAGTTCCTCGATACTAGAAATTTTTGGTGAGCATGCTATAACGTTAGAGTAGCACGGACGGATGTTGTGTAACAAAATTTCCAATTTTTCCGACTCAGGCAATTCTTTAGAAAGACGAGAAAAAAATTCAGACATTATAGAAAAATATACAGTGATGTTTTCAGTTTCATGCTGAGTACGATTACGAATTTCTGAAACCAAACGATAGTCATAATCGAATTCGCCAAAATCCTCTATCAAAAATTTAGACAATTGATCCCAATCCTTGACTTTACTTTTAATGCTACGGAACCAATGTAGTGCATTGCCACAAAATATTTCTGTAGCAAAATTTAATAAATCAGAAGATGAAATACTCCTAGCGGCTTTAAAATCATCGACCTTTTGTAAAAATATACGAACACAAGTAGAACCGTCGTATTTTATTAGTTTGAAATCGGACAAACGAGGACGCTCGCATAGATACGTTGTAACATCTGTTTTATCAACTGATGTGGGTAAATTAAAAGTAGTCGGTTCACTAGACTTAAGTTTTTTAAGCTTATTCATAAATGAATCATAATCAGTGTTAAATGTATTCAATAGTTTTTTATCGGCAGATGTTATCGGTTTCAATCTACGTGCTCTGTGATAAATATGATTTGACAAAGTGGATGTACGTTTGAACATGTTTATATCAAATGAACATTCTAGGTTTGAAATTTTTGATTTTAAGTCATTAAAAGAAACATTTAAGGAATTTATATCTATGTCAAATGCTAATCCCGACTCATCAATGTCCTCAGATGGGTATAACAATGACAGTTTATGAATCTGTTTACGAAGTTGTAACACTGTGTCGGTTGGGTCTTCGCCGCGAATTAATACTTCGTAACACAGTTCATTTTTATTTAACAAAAATACTTAATGGGGTGAGTGTCCATTATAAGTGAAAATGAATTTAAAAGATAAAGAAGAATATAAGGCAGAAAAAAAATGCAAACAATGTAATTGGAAATTAGTTATCACGATTAGACTTTACACTTCACTTAGTTAGAAAAATTGACAAACCTGTTTGCACTTTTAAACCGCTCGCTTGCCCAGTTGCAGACTGCGCAACCGGACTGTGTGTGGAGTACCGGGTATAACGGTGATGCGAAAACCCACGTATTACAAAGAATTGGGCGCCACTGCGGCGGGTTAGGCCGCCCGCAGGTAGGGGTAGGTAGTTAAATGAGAACTCAGGGTAGTTACGTGGTTCGGGCTTTAATAATTTCGCATCACTATTTACACCCGGCACTGTTGCTGGTGGTATGCAACAGGAGTCACTGGCCTTCACTGGACACTGATCCGGGTCTTCGGCACGTGGCGGAACCCGGCGACAGCTCGCCGGCGAAGTCAGCTGCCACGTGGCCGGGCACGGTGCGCAGGTCAGCGGCAGGCGCAGGCTCGGATGCAGTCCGGCAGGAAGCGGTGCGGAGCAAAGCGGGCAGTAGGCACGGAGTTAGCGAAAAAACGCCAAGTACGCCAAGAACGAAGAACGCCAAGTGGAAGAAGAAGAACGAAGAACCCCAGCGGGTTCGGAAAGACGCGTGGTAGCACGCGGCTTTCAGGTTAGGGAAAAGCACGCGAGCGCCGTTACACGCGTATTTATGCGAACGCCGATGACAGTTCGCACGTCAAATTTGACAGATGTCAGTCAGTAAATGAATCGACTAATCAGCGCAACGGAGGCGTTGATTGGCATAGACAATAGTATTTATGTCGACTATTGAACTATAGATCGCAAATATAAAAGGTGACATTCCCACAACGTCACAAATGCAAACAATAAATTGTAATGACTACAATTTGCCTAATACCAGCGTCAAATGCGAGCGTAACACCAACTCACATTACAGCAAATCCCGTCTCACTGTACTAAGCCACTCGCTATAATTACACATTTATAGCATAAACAAAATTGTCTCATATTCAAAATCCTATTCACGAATACGCAGATGCCGTAATCTCAGAAACATAATATATTCCGACGCTCTTGGCATTAAGCCTTGTGCGAGTACAACGCTCGCTACACACGATCTACGACGACACACACGCCCACATAACCGGCAATGTAATTAATGCAATTTCATTTTAACAACGCGTACGGACAATTTAGTGAGAAATTCTGGTTTCCTAGCTTAACGTGAATCGATGGCCGACCGTCTAGTTTAATACCTTAAGGGGATTGTTTCTAGTGATTACAAGAGGAATATTTATAATGGACTTATAAGTCTGTACTGTCCAAATATCGCTTAAAATAATACCCTTTTAGTAGTCGATGCAACTTAGCGATATTCAAATTTAGAGCACCCTGACCATATACATTTAACTATGCAAAACATCCTGGTAATATTTTCAAAAATATCTATATAGAAGAATCTAAAGAAGAAGACAGTAGTGCCCCTCGTGTCACCTAAATATCATCGAGCTAATTACTATCTCAATATTTAATAGGGGCCGTGTTTAAATCCAGTTTACCATCAATTTCAGACTTTGACAACTCGTATGTTTATGTAAAGCAATACTCACTAACCAAGTGGATTCCAATTAAACCAGACACATCACGGTTATACTAATGTATAACTAAAGCCTAATAGAAGCGGATTAATAAAATACCCAACCTGTCCCATTTAATCTGATCCGCTGAAATTTATTACACATTCCCATAAATTAAACGCAAACACGTAAAACTAATCGCTATGTAGCACCATTTATGAATTCCAACAAACTAACTCAATAACAAGCTCCCGCGCGACGAGGGTCCGCGCCGACGCTCTCCAGACATTACGCGGCGCCTGATAGCTCGTGACGAGGGTCCGTGCTTCAATATCCTTCCTGAATATTACTCACTTGATTAATATTACCACTCCACCGCGATTACACCCGTCACATCACCCGTCTGTCAGCTCATCGCTCCACCGGCCCGCGCGTCACACACCACGCTCCCTGTACGTGCTCTCACAACACTCGCTCCTGAGCTCTCATACACTAGCAGCCTTCAGCTCGTCGCTCCACCGGCCCGCGCGTCACACACCGCGCTCCCTGTACGTGCTCACACAACACTCGCTCCTGAGCTCTCATACACTAGCAGCCCTAGTAGTTCCGACGGAGTTCCACAAGTATGCGGATTGAACGTTCGTGAGTTTCTTTATATTGGATTAGTTTGTGTCTCGTTTGCCAAACTTTATGTAAGAACTATTGAAGAAAAGTCTGTGCGTGGTTGTGTAACGGTGCGAGCGGGACACAAACGTTGGCTTAATTAAATTCAGCAATATTGAGTGAGTGTAAGCAAAACATGAAACTTGTCGGTAAGTTGGGGCAATAACATCGGGCGGTTCACTCGGAGTGCAGCCGAGTTATGTCCGCCAAATGAAGCGGCGAACTTACACGGACGGCCATTAAATTACCGGACTTACAAATTGCCGTCCCTTTGTTTGATATCAGTAATTTTGACCGGTTTTATAGAATCCTTAACGTAAAGTATTTGACTTTTATATTGAATTATTAAGATTGTTTCAGAAAAATATATTTAGTTATAAAACAAGACACTACTGGGGGTTGGTCTTTCATATGTCAGAGGTTGCCTGGGTGGGTACCACCGCAATGTCTATTTCTCCCGTCAAACTGCAGTTTAAATGCACTGTTGTGTTTCGGATTGAAGGACATTGTAGCCAGAGTAACTACTAGACATATTGAGACTTAACATCTTTTGTCTCAGGATGGCGAGCGCTGTGGAATGCCAAGCATTGCTTTGTAATCAAGGTGTTATTTGGTTTTGCTACTGTTCATGAGCGGTCGCATCGCTTACCATCAGGTGAACGGAATGCTCGTCTCGCCATTAACTGCAATAAAAAAAAATAAAAAAAAGACATTTATATTCATTAGTCTCGCTCGTGGTTTGATCTACAATTTTTAAACAATTCAACAGTGTAAGACAACATCTGTAATCTGTATCAGCCCATATACGTCCCACTGCAGGGCACGGGCCTACTCTACAATCGAGAATACGATTGAGAGTGGTTAGGCCATATAGTCCACCACGCTGGCCTAGTGCGGGTTGGCGAACTTACATACCATAGAAATTTTTATGAATCGCTATGGTATGCAGGTTTCCTCACGATGTTTTCCTTCACCGTTTTAGTGCGTGGTGATTGACTATCAATACACACATGACTTCGAAAAGTCAGAGGTGTGCCCTGGGATTCGAACCCGCGACCACCGTGAACATGTTGGCAGCCGCGTCTAGTCCGTTTCCCAACAAGCCACCACGCACTAGACAACATACTATACTGATAAAAATATACTATACTATACTACTAGCGGTCAGGCCCGGCTCTGCCCGGGTGAAGATTCACTTTTCAAAATGGCGGCCAAAATGTTGAATTCCGATTATCAATTCGGAATATCGACCAATTGGACTACAAAAAAATTCCTCATATTTGCTAAATGTTTCAATCCTGCTTCCCTCCTATAAGTCATAGCGTGATGAGCATATAGCCTATAGCATTCCTCTATAAATGACCTATCCAACACAGAATTATTTGAAATAAAACTATTATTTACGGATTTTATCGCGAATTTTCTCCTACATAGGTCAAACAAAACGAAGCATAGGGACCCGCGTGAAAGAACACATAGCTGACGTCAAACATCGACGCTCAACGAAGTCTGCAGTTGCTGAACATATAGAAGAAGGCTCCAAGCATTACCTCCGCTTTGACTAGCCCCAAGTCCTCGCTAAAGAACACCGTTTCCTGCCCAGAATGTTTCGCGAGGCTATTGAAATTAAAAAACATCCAAATTTCAATAGAGAAGATGGCTTGAAGCTTGCATAAGCATGGGATCCAATACTACATTTAATTAAATCGGAACCCAAAAGACCAACTGCCAGACCTCAAGACACTGTGAGCTCCTTCTGCTTAGATCGGATCGCAAACACAGACTAGATATTTAAAAATAAATTTTAAAATTAATAATTGTAAAATAAGGGTAGTTGAATTGTAACAGTCACAGAGCGGACGTCTAATACCTCAGTCCGCCCCGTGACCACGAAAGCTGTAAAGTGATCGAAACGTCCGGAAGTCAAAAATGTAAAAAAATTAAACTAAATTCGCGATAAAATCCGTAAATAATAGTTTTATTTCAATGTGTAACATTCGCGTAAATCTAAGAAACCATTACAAAAATATTTTTGAAATTCGGTCCAATAGTTCCTGTGATTAGAGATAACAAACAAACTCCTCAGCTCGACATATTAGTATAAATATACTGATATTAACTATTTAATAACTAATAGCTGTTTTAATAGCCCCAACTCAGATGCCACAAAGGTGGTACAAGCTCACATCCGCGCGCTCAGTGGCCTCCACAAATTTTAGTTTTCATTAACCGGACGGGTCGGAGCGATGGAAACAAACCGGAGTTCGCACCGTCATAATTACCGAAAACCTTTCGCCACTGAATGAATTTCACGACTTTTGTGTCATAATTTATAATGTAGCGTAACTCTTTTATCACCGACATTGATTTGAGAAGGTATACCCAAGACATTGTTAATTATAATAATCATTAATACACCTAACAGTCACGTATAGTCCTAACTCCACAATAAGATCAATTAAGTATTGTGTCGTGGATTGGAAACTATAAAAGACTTTTCGGTCTCATAAACACCTACACCCGAAACAAATACACATCAAACAAATATTTGTCTCAGTGGGTGGTTCGAACCCGCGGTCTTCCACAGCCTGCCCCTAACAGCGCCACAGAGGCTGTTATTTTTTTTTTTATTTCCCTGAGTGGCAAAAAGAGCATTCCATTCGCTTAATGGTAAGCGATACGATAGCTCATGGACAGTAGCAAAACCAAACAGCACCTTGAATTGCAAAGCAATGTTTAGCATTCCACTGCGCTCCCCATTATGAGACGCGAGATGTTAGGTCTCAATATGTCCAGTAGATACTTTGGCTACAATATCCTTCAATCCGAAACACAACAGTGCATAAACTGCTGTTTTAGGGGAGAAATAGACATTGCGGTGGTACCCACCCGGCTGGCCTCTGTCATATACATATATTGTTGGACAGTGTAAACGTTTGATGGTGACCGTATAAATCGACGCTCCCTACGTAAACTATCGAAACTGAAAAGTGTAATTTTTGTTTTATTGTAGGTATTGCAAGTAGATATAAAGATTTATAATTATTTACAGTAAAATATTACATACAAATATAAGGTATATTTGTATGTAATATTTACAACTGTTTACCAATCAAATAAAATTGAAAGTGCATAATATGAACATAATAAAATACTTAATTTACCACATGCAATGTTATTGGTGTAAAGAAACGAATTAAGAGTCAATAGTTTACATAGAGACCGTCGAAATAAATAAAACCCTTTACCATCCCTTCATACCAGTTCAACCTAACGGCCCTGTAACATATAGTATATAATATGGAAGCATCGTAAAGTGCCTCCCATGGCACATTGTAAATTGGCCTCTAAGTGCGGAAGCTTAAGTGCCCATACTTCACACTAATTAAACTTAGGGTTTATTGGAGAGGGGAAGAAGGGGGATAGAAGGGGGGGACATAAATATGCCCGTCAATAAAATAGGCGAGTTCCAGTGCTGAAGTATTTTGATGGCAGAATTTAATTTGATCGGAAGAGTTGAGTGGACGGATCGTGTTGAATGATACTCGTAGTTTTGAAAGTTAGGAAGATATTGAGGTGGTAATGGTCAATATGGACAAAGTGGAAGGACGACTTGGTTAATGTTGAAGTTGCTGGATCCAAGCCACTTCCAACACCTTTTGGAACATTGACCTCAATGTGGAGATTCTTGTGGAGGGTAAATGTTCAGCAGTGGACTTCCTGTGGCTGAGATAATGATTCACTGAGCGGATAATAGCTCGGTCCGCTCCGTGACCACGAAAGCTGCAAAGTAATGAAAAATTAGCTATGAAAGTCAAAAAATGCAAAAAAATATATCTGCAATAAAATCTGATAAAACGGTTTTATTTCAATGTGGAACAATTGCGTGAGTCTCAAAACCAGTAACGTTTATTCATATCTACCTATAATTATATTATGCAAGGAATAGTAACATTATTGGCTTAGGGTAGCTCAGAATGTTAGTAAATACAGGCGGTTCTTCTACTTGGAGTACCTTGTATTACAAGGGCTGTAGGGCTGATTATGAATAGAAAAATCAATAACACTTTGCCCGACCCGGCTTCCTAATCCGAGACCATTGTAATCGCACAACAGTACTGCGCTACCAAGGCAGTCTCTTTACATTGGAATATAAAAACATCAATTATCTAACCTTATCTAAAACCAAGGTGTTCCCTTTGGACCCGATGTCTCGGTAATTAGACGGGGCGTTAGCTGCACCCGGCGCGTATTTATGTGTGCTCCGTTCCCGGCGTAGGACCTTCGCCCAAACGCGCCAAGATTTAGGGGCGTATATTAAAACTTTAATTGGATAAGACAGGAATGGTGGTAGGTCTATGTAAGAGGCCGCCTTGGTAGGTACCACCGCAATGTCTTTTTCTCCCGCCAAATAGTAGTGTAAATGCACTTTTGTGTTTCGGATTGAAGGACATTGTAACCAGAGTAACTACTGGACATATTTAGACTTAACATCTTTCTCAAGATGTCGAGCGCAGTGGAATGCCAAACATTGCTTGTATTTCAACATGTTTGGTTTTGCTACTGTTCATGAGCGGTCGTATCGCTTATCATCAGGCGAACGACATGATCGACTCGCCATTCAATGCAATAAAAAAATAGGAAAGTAAAGGCGATGTAGATAAGAAATTCTATGGTGTGTGAAGTCAATAAAAATCAAGAAATACACCCAACAGTCACGTGCATAGTCCTGATCCCACACTAAGATCGAGTCTTGTGTCGTTGGTATCAGGAACTAGGAAAGGATCAAAGTGTCATGAATTGTGACAAGCAGAAGACTTCAGATATGTTGTTTGCTCTTTACCAAAATTATCAAAATAATACCAAAGAATTAGGAAATATAACAACAAAAATTCTAACTCAAAACAACAGACGCTCACGAGTGTAGCAAAAATATTAATACAGTTAAACATATTGACTGGCATCGAATTTATAAAATAACGCTACGAGTGTTTGTGGAAATCCTCTGTTAGTTCAATTTTATTGTAAGCGCAAGCGTTGCAGTTCATTTTATTCTTATAGATGTTACCGGAAATGTATGAAGTCTAGGAAATGTATACAATTCCGAAGCTATTCAGGAAATGTATAAAATATTCTTTCAATAGTTATTTTATACATACATATCCTGGGAAATGTATACATTTCCTAGGCATTGTATAAAATTCCAATATCGTATTAGGAAATGTATAAGAATAATGGTTTCTGTAATAAAACACGTTGTTCAAATGAGAGTAATATTTTTTATCACAGGTAACAATCACAGCGTTAAATTCTATATACTTAACCTAACCTAACCTACCAATTTACTGGTGGTAGGTCTCTCATATGTGAGAGGCTGCCTGGATGGGTACCACCGCAATGTCTATTTCTCCCGTCAAACAGCAGTTTAAATGCACTGTTGTGTTTCGGATTTAAGGACGTTGTAGCCAGAGTAACTACTAGACATATTGAGACTAAACATCTATATGTCTCAGGATGGCGAGCGCAGTGGAATGCCAATCATTGCTTTGTAATTCAAGGTGTTGTTTGGTTTTGCTACTGTTCATGAGCGGTCGCATCGCTTACTAGCAGGCGAACGGCATGCTCGTCGCGTCACTAACAGCAATAAAAAAAAATCATAACCTTACCTACACGCATTGACCTTTTACGCCGCACTAGCGCGAGCGCGCCGAGCGACCGATCAGATAATGCAATACCTTCCCCTCGCTCCGCTATCCCCGCTTACCCCTAGATATCTTAAATATCTTACATTTCCGATTACTATTTAGGTAATGTATAAATTTCCTAGGAAATGTGTCTAATGTAATTTATTTTACACATTTCCGTGCGATTTTAGGAATTACATAGATTTCCTAGGAATTGCATACAATGACGGATTACATACATTTCCGTTAACATAGATATTATGGCTATGGATATATTTATAATATTAATATGAACGGATACTCCAAAACAGACACTTGCCTACCAAAATTAATTACTTTCAATCTTGCATCTTCATTAGCTCTGACACAAAATGCTTTATCCTATATATAACTATCTTAATAATAATGAGTTTTTTTTAGAATTCCCTCTTCATCTATTACTTTTATTATAACACCGATATATCATAATATTTTTATTTTGTTGTATTCAATATCTTGGAAAGAAAGCACACTTATATTGCACTCACTACATTATATTGAAACCGGGTAAATATCTAGGTAAGGTTTAATTTTAGATCCAATCAACTCTCAAATAAATAACTTTCATTTTTATCCAAGTAAAATTCGTCAAATACTTTAAACTATACTGAGATAAACATTTCACATAATATTTAACTTTAGAGCTAAATAAAAACTCTTCACTCTTACAGCCCTAAACACAAAATTAATATTAAATCACACATAAATTTATTTTTGCATCAGGAATCGAACCGACAGCCTCTTATTTCACAAGTACCCTGTACAACGTAGGCCATCAGTTATCTTTCCTTCATATTCATCTCACGTACACATTCATATTTTAGACATGTTGTGTCTCTGTTCGAAAAGAGGGAACTTTTCTGAAGCCGAAACGGTAATAATATACTACCTTTACATAAACGGAAAACGATATTCATTTCCTCTCTATTTATCGTTTTAGTAATATTATGTTTCCTTGACCCGCAATGTAAAGCGTTCAATTCAGAACTGTCGAAAAATACCATTGGTGTTAGGCGTTAGCTGATGTTATTTGTATTACATTGCGGTCTTAAAAAAATGATTATAAGGCGGATAAAAATGTGCGGGATGGCTTATTGGTAACGGACCAGACGGGGCTGCAAATATGTTCACAATGTACGCGACTTCAAATCCCAGAGCACATTTTTGACTTTTCGGAGCCATGTGTGTTATTCTTCACAGTTACTTGGTAACTAAAGTGATATCGGTAGGGTAGTCTGCCAACCCGCATCAAGCCAGCGTGGTGGACTATATGACCTAACCACTCTCAATCGTACTCTCGATTGAAGAGGCCCGTGCCATGCAGTGGGACGTATATGAGCTTATACAGACACAGATATCGGTATGAGTGTTTCAATAACATGTAAGCAGAGCTATTGATTGCTCGAAGTCAGCGCTAATGCCGCTCTTAATGTTTTATTCAGCCGATATCGCGCCACGGGCAATATCTGCGCGGCGCGCTGTACGCCACCGCTCATTTCACATTCGCAACTTTGTACAGTAAATCACTCAAGTTTCGATATTCCTACAAGTTGGAAAATATTTCGTTTTACCGATAAAATTTCAACTTGTGTCAAGTTGTACACACGAGTGAGTTATAGTGATGTCCACGGCATTGGTCCGTGGGGTGTACGAAATGGACCTTATTGTGTGGGTGGTAAAGTTTGTTTTCGAGTGGCGATTTGTTCGTTTTGCATTTTGGAACACTGCCTAGGACAAAATGCAGCGAAATCGTCCCGAAGTATCTACTATCTGTAGAAAAAGTTTTGTAGGTTTTTTAACGGGAGCGCTATCTTATGTTCGAGTTTGTTTGTTCGCAAAAATATAAAAGTTTTATATTAAATCTCGGACTGGACTAAGTCATTGTGGATATGAAAAAGTGACTGAAGAATACGAAATGTAATGTGACTTTATATATAATTTTGTAAGAAAAATCTTATTTATATTCGTTCTATATTTTTAAATCTAGAGTAGATTTGAAAATAGTTTTATATCCAGAGTAGATTCAAAAATAGATTTAAAATAGTTGTTATGCTCTCTTCTCGATATTAAATTATTTTCGGCAACGAGGACACACGCTTAGCTCCAATTATTTCCTTTATTATCAATATATTCCTATATATGTGTAATGTGTATTTACAAGAATTTCTATGGTATGTAAGTCCGCCAACCTGCACTAGGCCAGCGTGGTGCACTATATGGCCTAACCACTCTCAATCGTTCTCTCGATTGTAGAGTAGGCCCGTGCCCTGCAGTGGGACGTATATGGGCTGATACAAACATACATATGTGTATTTACATCGCCCTATGTCTACTTTCAACATCATAGGTTTGCGTAATTCTATATTTTTCCAATTTTGCCTTTTTAATTACGGATCTTCAAATACATATAGTATCCAACTGCACATTCGTTCACGCTCCACTTGCAATCCGTCGGTAATATTAAATATTTTCGTGTAAGTCCCAGGTGCAATATCGCGTAAGTGTCCGACTACCCGCAATATTCCTCTTGGCTGGGACGCGCGGGCCGCATAAGTTTGGAACAAAGATTTCATCGTATTTTGACGTAATTGGTTGGATGAAGGTTGATGATGATAAAATATAGTCTTAATGATATATGTTTATTTAAAATTTAAATGATATAGAATCTATTCTTCCAAACAGCAGTTTTAATGCACTGGCTTGTTTCGGATTTAAGAATATTATGGCCAGAGTGTATAGTGGACATATTGGGACTTTACATCTTATGTCTCAGGATGGCGTGTGCTGTAGAATTTTCACGTTCTCATTGTAAAGTCTTGTTGTTTGTAATTTGTAAATCTATATATATAAAAGAAAGTCGTGTTAGTTACTCCACTTATAACTCAAGAACGACTGAACTGACTTGGTTGAAAATTGGTGGGGAGGTAGCTTAGAACCAGGAGAAGGACATAGGATAGTTTTTATCACGTTCCCGGTTTCCCGAGTTTCTATTAGCTTAGTAACATTTTCTCATACAAAATGTTCGTGGGTTTGTAACTGTCAAACATTTAATGTTCATCCCGTCGATACGGTAAACTCTTCCCTCTAATTAAATAACGTATTTAAATAAAGTTTTCGAATCGACAACATATATCCACAATATTCGATTAATGGCGTATTTTAGATTTTAAATATGTAAATTAATGTCAAAAAAGGGATTGACGTTTAAATTGGTTGTCAAATAATGCGTTCAGAAATGTGTTTTGTGTGAACTAAGGAGAATATTATATCAAGCTACATAAATAGAGTAAATTAAATAAATAATTTGCACACGTATAAAGTTATATTTACTTCTTTTCAAGGCCGAATGTGATTTTTATCACGAATTTTTACAGTAGCCTTTCCTTCGCTATAATTCACTGATAGAAATTAATGTAATATATCGTCTCTGAGTGAGATAGGTTATATTTTATCTAAATATTGCTTGCAACATTTTTGGAAAAGCAGCATTGTGGATGTGAAATAAGGGATGGAATATTGCATGGATAATCAGAATCACTAAAGTTTTTAATGTCAAAAATTAATAAGGCATACTATTTGGATATGGAGAGACGGGATATAATAGAGTTAGGATAGCTGGCAGATTTAATAGGACGAATTGCACGGTATAAGACGGAATGGATAATGAAGAGAAAGGACGGAACGGATCGAGAAGTGACTGAACAGACGGGTTAAGACGGGATTTAGCAGGACAGTAGGATAGCTACGGCAAGTGTAGGCATTAATTATTATGCTAAATAATTAAATATAATATGAATCCTATGATAACCAAGGCAAAGCGAAGCGTGGCCGGGTCAGCTAGTATTATATAAAAGAAATATAGAAAGAAAAAAATAATTGTTGGTAGAAATACAAAAGCAAAACAAAGAACCCAACCCGCCAACTGCGCCAACCCGCACTAGGCCAGCGTGGTGGACTGTATGGCCTAACCACTCTCAATCGTACCCTCGATTGTAGAGTAGGCCCGTGCCCTGCAGTGGGAGGCATATGGGCTGATACAGATACAGAAAACAAAGAAAAACAGAACATTCCAACTCGATGGTATACGTATACTGGGTATATCAAGACTGCTACCGAAAACGAAGCCAGGTGGTAGTTTTAGTGAGTACAAACACAATGCAACTAAAATTTTTGCAAAAAAACGCGTTAATTTTTTTTATGATTTTTTTTGAATATCGTAATTTTTGGGTGGTAGATCCATAGTTTTTGCTAAAATAATAATTTAAACTCTTTTATACCTTAGAGTCCTTATAAATAAAAGGGTATACACTATTATTTTAGGAAAAAAATGAATATACCATCCAAATACGACCATAGGAAAAAAATAACAAGAAAAAAATTGTCGTTTTTTTTTCAACGTTTTCTGTTGCAATGTGTCTGAAGTCACTAAAACTACCACCCGGCTTCGTTTTCGGTAGCATTCTTGAGATACCCTGTATACATATACATAAGGTTACATATAATATATACGTATATACATATAAATATACATGTGGTTTTAATTCCGCCACAAAGATATCAAATCCACACCTAGTACACATACACTGCCACTCACTCAACATCTGACGGAAACTGTTTAAAAGCGAGCTGTTTGTGAAACATTTTTCAATATACACCTGTGAGGGGATTAGGAGAGAGGCGCGGAGAGGAACACTCACACCTCGTGGAGGAATCGATAAGACACAACGCTGCTTTAACTTAAAACCATGATTTCTTAGATTTACGCGAATGTATAATAAAAACAATAAATAATTTATTAATATATCAATGTACAGTAATGTTACACTGTCTGTATCAGCCCATATACGTCCCACTGCAGGGTACGGGCCTCCTCTACAATCGATAGTACGATTGAGAGTGGCTAGGCCGTATAGTCTGCCATGCTGGCCTAGTACGGATTGGCGGACTTTACATACCATTGAAATTCTTACAAATCGCTATGGTATGCAGGTTTCCTCACGATGTTTTACCTCACCGTTGTAGTGCGTGGTGATTGACTATCAATACACACATGACTCCTAAGAGTCAGAGGTGTGCCCTGTGATTCGAACCCGGGATTTTGTACACCGCAAACATGCCGGCAATCGTGAACAACAAGTTCGAATGTTACACATTGAAATAAAACTATCAGTTACTGATTTTATCGCGGATTTGGTTTAATTATCACAGTTTTTAACTTACCGACGTTTCGATTACTTTGCAGATTTCGTGGTCAGTGTGATCAGTCAGGATTTTTGGTCCGATAAGGGGATAGACCCACCCGATATTACATTTATTTTGTAGTTAGTTAATAAGCACCTGCTTCCCTGTCTTTGCACTACCTTAAGGTTGGCTGGTAGAGAATTATCTTGGTCATTAAGTCCGCCTGTACTACGTATTTGTACAAAGTGTTTAAAAGAAAATAAAATAAACATTTTACAGTCATCTTCACATTATCACATCGTGGGTGTAAAATACATGTCGAAACGTGACTTCGTGTCACCCCTGTCTTTTTGGAAAAAAGTTTTTGTATGTACTAATCACATCTCAAAGGATAAAAGATTGAAACAAGATGTAACTCATTAGCGACAATACAATTATAATTATCGATGAAGTAACATCGAGCGCACCGCTCAATGCAACGAAAGTGGTACGTAAGGCGACTTAGAGAAGTGGCTCCCAGGGACGGAATTAACTATTGATGTGGGGACCATAAAGAAAACACCTTTATGTTATCAAATCATTTATTTACCTACTTTGCACCTTGACACTGTTCAACAATTAACATGCTTTGTGAACCCCTAATTTTTGTTACAAAACGTCATCCCACATTAACTAATTTCAAAATTATAAAATCAAAATTATACAACCTACTTTGATAGAGTATAAAGTGGGTGACAAATTTAATTGCTTCTTCATTTTCTTTCTTCAAATAAAATATATTGATAATAGTCCTTGGTATACTAGTCTTAGTAAAATTGTACTAGAAAGAAAGTTATCGAAATATTTTTATTGTGTTAACCCACAATGAAAAATTTACCTAACTTTTTGGCATGAATTGTTAGCTGATAAGCTATCCAATTTATATGGCGTGGCATTACGATATTCAAAAGTAATAGAATATTTAATTTGAACATTATATGACGTTTTATTTGTCTATCGAATCTGCGTTAAAAATTGCCACATTTATTTGCGATGTTCTCCAGTATATCTACTTGTCAACAGCACTACAATTAATCTTAATTTCCCCTTACACCCTATATTGTGTCTTCCCCCCACTGCCCCCTTCCAACTCCGTCCCTAGTCTGAACCGGTGAGCACAGAACACGGTCGCGTCGACTTACTACTTGCAAACAGCAAGAAAGAAATGTTTTATAACTGAAGCTCTTGCACGCCGCTGCGTCTCCATCCGATTACATTCTCCAGCGAATATTCACTACAATTCTATTGAAGTTAATGTATTTTAAATATAAAAGTATTTGAGCGATTGAGCAGACAATTACATGCACAATTTTATTTTATTTTTTCAACTTGAGTTGACAGCCTCTGTGGCGCAGAAATGTTTGTTCAACCCACAAATATTTCATTCGGGTCTGGGTGTTTGTGAGACCGAATAGTCACTCGTGGTTCCTAACACCCACGACACGAGACTCAATATGAGTGTGGAGTCAGGTCTATGTATGTGACTAAAGTGAAAAAAATCTCACTGTTATATCAGCCTATAATTGCTCATTTCGTAACACGGGTCCCTTCGTCAAATTAGACTATCACACATAAATGACTCCAAAAAGTCAGAAAAGTGTGTGAAATGTTTCGAGGTCGCGGTCACCTATTAAACATTCACGCCTGTCTAATTTTAACGGCTCAAACTTCATTCAGCAACCCTATAGACGCACTCATAGTAAATTACCCTACTCAGTTCGAACCCAATACTTCACAGATGACAACCCTAACATGCTGCCACTATATCAATATAACAGCACAACAATACATCAACATTTGTACTGCAATTATACCGCGCTTATTTGCCAACAATACCCTCTCTATGACGGCTGTCAACTGCGTCACAACTGCGGCGCGACAGCGTGGCAACTGCGGCACGACGGCGGCATGACTGCGGGGCGGGAGCGGGCCCCGTCAGCTGTCACGCTGAGCCTATTTCTGTCGCGATCCGATCCGCGACTCTAATGTATATTGGACGGCTGATTAATATCGTTGACGTTTAATATTGTGACGACAGTCAGACGGTTGTGGAATTAACTTCTGGTTTGCGGTTTGATTATTATTTGTTGGTAGGATGCATAGATTACATAATAGGTGAAATGTATCTAAGCAGGTATGACTTTTTAAATAATGGACTGCAATGGGTTCTGCAGTTTGGTGGCGTGGAATTGACGCTTAGTTGTAGATTTGTTTTGCAATGTTGTGACAATGTTTATAGTCCATTGAAATGTTACATGAGCTTTGCCTTTTTTAGAGGACGCAATTTTATTTTTAGGACATGTGTGGGGGGCAAATAGAAGCTTAACCTCAAGTTTGTAGTTACATACATGTGGACATGTGATTATGAAGAACTGATTATTATTCGGACAAACAGCAAAAATATAATGTTCCTAATTTACACATCTGTTAAACATAATATGATAATAATCTAGAACATTTGTATTTAACATAAAGTCTTATGTAAAATCCATACAAATGTTATTAAAGCTAGTTTTGTTATTGTAACGTACTCTGAACGCTATTAACAATAATTATTGCGGCTTACCTACCAACACTGACCTATTGTAAAATGTTTTAAAATAAAGGTTTATAAATTCACATTTTATCCATAAAGTATTATGTACCATCTTAAATAAATAGAAAAAAGTAGTATCTAATATCCTGGATAATTAACACCAACATTCAATATAACTATGCAAAACCCGGGACTCGAACCCAAGGCATCACCTTTGTAAGCAAACCATAGTGCAAATGCCTCCGAGGCACTTATATTATAAATTACACAAATTCCGCAACACTATAAGGTATTTTCCACAAGAAAACCCACAGACCTAAGGCCAATACACAGTAAGTGAAGTTGTCACGTAGTTGTCACATTAAGATATATTTTATTAATATTTTGACGAGGGGTGCCTGCCGTGTCACACCTTAACTTCCTAATTGTCGCTCATCTCACAACAGAGTACGAGACATTTAGTAAAGAATATCGGGGATAATTTTAAGTTCTTTATTTCTTGGTGCGAATAGGTTATTTAACTTCAATTTATTTCATGTATTTTTCAAAACGTGTCCA
Source organism: Hyles vespertilio (assembly GCA_009982885.2). Classification (NCBI taxonomy): domain Eukaryota; kingdom Metazoa; phylum Arthropoda; class Insecta; order Lepidoptera; family Sphingidae; genus Hyles; species Hyles vespertilio. The sequence goes on from CM042827.1 coordinate 11,730,881, forward strand.
TAGTTATGGTCTAACAAACAAAATAATTTAAAAATGAATTTAGCATTAAATAAATTAGAAACGTTTATATCGTTTGCAACATAAAATAATTTCTGTTCATTATCAAAAGTGCGTGGTGGCCTCTTGGTAAACAGACCAGATGCGTCTGCCAACATATTCACAGTGGTTGCAGGTTGGAATCCCAGAGCTTTAGTTTGAATATGGTATTCAATTGATCTGGTCAAACAAATTAAGTTGCGGTTGTAATAAATGTATAGGGTCTGGCCTATACTTTTCTGGTAAAATCTTCCAAATATGAATTATATAAAATATTTCTTTTTCATACATAAAGTGCTGATAGACTTTTTTAAAAATATTCTATTACCTATGTTAATCAAGAATAATATAAGATTATAATGGTGAAATATATTTTTCAATCGGTCCAGTAGTTTCAGAGCCTATTCAATACAAACAATCAAATCTTTCCTTTATAATAATAGTATAGATAAATCACCTTTTATTTATTCTTAATCCAACACAGTTAATTGCATTTCGAAATCACTGTCAAGACTGTATTAAAAACAATGCACCTATACTTAATACAAGAAATACGAATTGATTGCAGCTTATCAGACTGTGTGTTTGCTCGGGAAATTTAAAAGCGACGCAATTACAATAAGCCTGTCAACAATTTTAAAAATAGCCTCATCGAAAATTCCAATAAGCGCATTAATTTTTAACACAGCGCTGAGTCTGGGGGTCACGGGGGTCGCGGGGGTCGTGGGGGAGGGGGGGGGGTCGTGGGGGGTCATGGGGGGTCCATTGACAGTCGCTGACGTTCATGACGTACGGACAGTACTCCGGGTAATGAGGCGTCATAGCCGGCGGGAATTAAAATTGAAAACGTCACTCGATCAGCTGGAAGCCCTGATGCTCATTTATACAGGCTTTGTCAATTTACGATAATACGACATACGAAGGGAAAATATGAAGAAAATTGTTGCAGTCTGCAGATATGTACTTATTAATTGTAGTTAACAATAGCTGTAGCTATTGTTTTTTAATTTTATTTTACGTGTTCCTTTATTTATTATATATTTGTAGCCAGAGTTGGGCAAAATGTATTCGAATGACGAATAACGAATAAATAAATTTTCTTATTCGTTATTCGAATAAAGAATAACGTAGGTTATTCGAACCAAAATTATTCGAATAACGAATAACTTTTTTTATTCGTTATTCGAATAAGAATAAAATAAACGAGTGAATAATTGGTATTAAAATCGGTACATATTTTATTTGAAAACGACTTTAAAAAACTAATAATCGCAACTGGACATGCATACACACACTGCATACACTATTTTTTTCTGTTATTCTTGGTGGGGAATTGTTTATAGTGAAATATTAAAATGTTTCTGTCACTAATTTATATTTGCCATTGACAGTGTGTGGTATAAAAAGGGTAATGCCCATCGTGGGCTAAGCGGACAATAACAAACAGAAAAAAGATTCAATCAAATCATCATCCTAATTATTAAATATGAAATTAACAAATATTCATTACGGCGCCAATATTACCTTCGACAAATTCTAAAATTCCTCTACCAACGCAGGGAAGTCAGGTACTAAGAAACTGAAGAAAAATTTGAATTTTGCCTAAAATTACATCTTTCCTTTAATTTGACGTGTGTCACTTTCCAGAATTTGATCCCTATTAGCAACATTATCGAATGATGTAATAATACAGCATGTGCTTTTTTTTCCAAATCATTTGTTTCGATTCCTAGCTAGTCATATTGATTTATGAAAAATCTAAGTATGCAGTTTTAGTTTTCATCAAAATCGGGCTCGTAAGTCCTATGAGCATTTTTCGCTATTCCTCATAGTATCGGATTTGGCCATCCACGCCCACTTGAAAAACTCACCTGTATATTTCGTTAATAATATAACATCGTTTTTGACTAATCATTCGTAAAAGGCTTTTTAAATAAAAACAGACAAACAATAACATTACATTTTCATAATATCAACTAATCAATGGTAAGTTTACAATATTTTTATACATATAGACTAACAAAATGACACAGTTGACGTTTCATTGAATATTTTTGTTACCTTCGAGAATGATTTGTTTTATTGGATTGAATTTATTTCTTTCTGGTAACGTTAATTAATTAATGGAATCTGCTGATTACACACTGTGGCGGAGGAACATGGGAACAATAAAATCCTAAACTAAAATAAGTATAAAGCAGCCATACATTAGCGGAGCAACTACTGGACATATTGCGATTTAACATCGTCAATCAATGTTTCGATCAATGTTCGTTTTGCAATACAAAGCAATAAAAAAAAATGTTTCATTGTCAAATTGTTAAAACGATAAGTTTAAAATGTTGTGGATTTCTTATTTTTTCTTCCCTTAAAAAGACAATGGCATAATTTTTAATGTATTTTTCTGTTAATAGTTCTAACCTTCGCTTATTCTGAAATTAGTCCCAAAGAAGCCCATTGTAAGTTTTCGTTCTTAGACCAAGACACTATGAAAAATGGGCAACAAAAACATTATTCAGAATAACGAATAAATCATAAATAAATAATTCGTGAGGAAATTATTCACGAATAAATTATTCGCGAATGATTCATTCGTGAATAATTTTGGTGCGAATAAATTTTCATTCGAATAATTATCTAGATAACGATTCATTCGAATAATGCCCAACTCTGTTTGTAGCAATAACAAATCACATTTAAATATTATTGTACATTTAGTGTTGTACCCCTATTGTGACAATACATATTTTTCTTTCTTTCTTATTTATAATATGAATACATGTATGACGTAGTGAGTAGTCACTGTATCTAATAAGAATGCATTAATATTTGAGACATGTATTGCATGAGAGATGAGAGTAGCGTAATTGTATAGTGTCCACACTCCATTGAGGCGTGTCTTGTCGATGGGTACAATTATAATGTATGTGCGTAATAATGTGCGTGTAAATCTCTTATATGTGAGAGGCCGCCGGGGTAGGTACCTCCGCAATTTCTGTTTCTCCCGCCAAGTAGAAGTGTTAATGCACTGTTGTGTTTCGGATTGAAGGATATTGTAGCCAGAGTCATTGCTAGACATATTGAGACTTAACATCTCATGTAGGTTGTCGAAAGCAGTGGAATGCCAAGCATTGCTTTGTAATTCATGGTGTTGCTTGGTGTTGATACTGTCCATGAGCTGTCGTACTTCGCTTATTAATATTTTATGTTAGTATTTAATTAATTGCAGAACTAATGAAAAATACACAAACTCAGCAATAATCTTTTAATTATACATTCATATTAAAACGTCAAGGATATATCAAGTGCGTGTTGTCAAATAGTTTTTATAAAATACAAAATAAATTGTATATGCGACCAATATTGCACCTAATTAATTTCAACACTTACCATTAAGTGAACGGAAAGCTCGTCTCGCCATTCATTGCATTAAACCAGTCAGCTCAAAATTAAATACACATATTATGTACATAAACTGAACCCGAAATGCATTACTTGCGTGTTCCACTATGATAGGATTTCCATCATCATGTATGGTGCTCTCAATTCAGGGTAATACCTATGTGCTACCACAAATATTTGGTTACCGAAATTCATATTCAATTAAATTAAATTAAATTTATATTTCATATATTTGTATCCTTTTATCTATCAAGCTAAATGTTCCATTATTTCCTATTCTTTATAATTCAAGCTATATTCTAAAAGTACACTTATTCTGCCCTATCTTCATTTTCCTTCACTTATGTTCATCCCATGGTAGTCGGTAAGAGATTGCCTTGAGCGATACGACTGCCATTTGTACTCTTATGTTAAATATAAGTTTTAGTTTAAGTATTATTTGGTGTACAAAAAAGAATAAATTAAATAAATACATAAAATAAATATTCGTAGTCATTATCATCATCATATCAGCCACAGGAAGTCCACTGCTGAACATAGGCCTCCCCCAAGGATCGCCACAATGACCTGTTGGAAGCGGCCTGCATCCAGCGACTTTGCGACCTTAGTCACGTCGTCAACACTTTGTAGGTGGGCGTCTGTCATTTCGGGTAGCGAGTATTGGCAAAAACCTCCCAAATTATAAATAGTGGTATTATAAATGTCATCTATTTATAATACGTAATTTTTATTAACACAATCCATGATCATCACCCTAATGCGAAAAGAAATATCACAACATAAAATTAATGTTAGAAAAATAGCGATATTCTCCACTAATGTACTGTATTTAATGAATAGCGTTAACCACACAAACTAATTACTATGTCTTAGGTTTCGCAAAAAAAAATTGTTAACACTAAAGCAAAGGTTTTGTAGACAAAGAAAAATGCGGAGACCAAAGGCGGAACACGCTGCAATTTACTCTATTACACTTTGAAGTACTGATAGTAATTAATAGAGATGCTCCCAGTATCGATAACACTATCGATAAATTATCTAATTAAAATAAAATAAAATATATTTTTTTATAAAATTAAAGTAACACGGAGTAACGGAAGGAAATTCGTAACTTAGTATGATGATAGCGAGAAATGAAATTGTATTAGAAATTATAAAATCAATAAAAATATATAAAATTGATTAATTCTGTTGTGAGGTTTCATATGTGAGAAGTTATCTAGGTGCCCCTCGCTCAAATTTACACTCCACATAACACAACACAAGAGTGCATAGGACATTGTAGCCAGAGTAACTACTGAATGTATTTAACCTTGATGTCTTACTTTTCAGTATGGCAAGTGCATAGAAATACCAAGCATTGTTTTGCAATTCAAGGTGTTTTTTGGTTTTGCTATTGTCTGTGAGCGGTCGGTTGGAACTTGCCATCAGGCGAATGACATGATCGTCTCGCCAGTAATCTCAATAAACAAAAAACTGATTTTTGTTGCTTTTTGTGTGGTAACATGTCCGAAATACCAGCTCTCATTAATCTTAGATGTTATTCTGTCTAACAGAACTTGTACTCATACATACATACATACATAAACTCACGCCTTTTTCCCAGAAGGGGTAGGCAGAGGTACCAGGACACTCACATTTCGCCTTGTATGTTCCGTCCCACGATGTGATAGGTGGCGAGCCTATCGCCATATCGGGCACAAATTTCTGACTCTGGGCTGATAATGAATAGAAAAATCCAATATCACTTTGCCCAACCCGGGATTCAAACCCGAGACCTCAGCTTTGTAACCATACTGTAGTAGGCAGTCTCTTGTACTCAATCACCATGAAACTGTAAACTCAACAATATATGGGAAATCGCAGGTGTATGACCCTTAAAAATAGGGGATAAACGGGTCGAAAAGTAAGGGAAATTGGGTCAACAATATTTTCAAACCAAACAAAAAATACACACTATTTTAACAATCGATTATAACGTGTTTTCTAACGCTATCATTTGTCACAATTTTCATGAATAATTGGTACTTTAAATAAAATAGTAATTTCTGTTGTATTTCATTTCAACTATATTCTGTATCAGCCCATGGACGTCACTGCAAAGCACGGACATCCTCTACAATCGAGAATACGATTGAGAGTGGTTAGGCCATATAGTCCACCACGCTGGCCTAGTGCGGGTTGGCGGACTTCAATAATATTACAACATACTTTAAATCTAAAAATTATAAATCTTAATTGACACAAAAAATAATTATAACAGATGGTTTACAGCCGTCACTACACTAGGCACTAGGTCCGTATCTCAGTAAAAGCATAGTATCTGAAAATTAACTACAGCATTCTTATATCATAAATAACAAAATGCAGAAGCAATTCCACAACTGTTTGGATACACCAATTATAGGTTGTGTGTACAATGTCGTGTCTTCTACTAGACTACGTGTGTTCCTTTGTACGCTGGATCACGTCAACTTATACAAATACTCGACTGATTTGTTGCCATGTTGCTGGATTTTATAATGAGTATGGGGAAGTGAATGTATGTTTGATGTAAGCGTAGAGCATCAGCTGCTAACTATAGTGCCACATATGTAGATGGAATATCAAATTGGAATGAATTACTTGCTCAAATAAGTCACTTCTTTCGACGTTGGTTTGGTAGCTACCTTTATAAGAAAAATTATGAGGATAAACAGTTAAAAACTGATTTGGTTCTTAACTGTTTATCCTCAATTGTAATATATACCTATGTATATATTTATTTTAGACACTGAAAAATTATGCGACATAACGCAAATTGTTTGCACTGTTTGTGACAGTGCAACAAAAAATATAATTAATTGTAGGATTATTAAACCTCTAGATAAGCGATAAAACATTTGAAATTCTATATAATTATCAGTTTTCTAATCTAATATACTCTTAACAATATATACAACTCTAAAACAACAATAAAATGAGAAATAATTCCCTGAGAGCCTTAATCTATCGGCTTTATATCGACAAGCGCCGCGGGGATAATCCCCACACTACAGCGATAAGTATCTGATGCACAAAGTTAATTAAAAGTCAGCGGGCCGTATTTTAAATTAATTAGATGTGATAGAGCGGCGCTATTCCTCGGACTCTATCAACTCTATCGACTCTACTGTCTCTCTACACCATCTCTACCCATCGACTCTAGATCTATAATCACCGTCGGCCTCCAAATGGCTTTATTTCTTTCTCTATAGGTTCATAATGCGGTAGAGCAGGCATCGCAAAACGAATGAAAAGATAGAGTCATTAGTGCTATTGTATTCGGAGATAAATAAACACAAGACGTCTCTTGCGATTCATGATGAATTTGTATCGGCCTAGATGCTAATATCTATGCCTAGACTTACAATAGAGTCTTTTTTAATTTTCCTCAATACCTAAGCTGTAGAATCTATCTATACTCTATGCGGTTTTAATTTTAGTTCATCATTTTTCAATGAATAGCCAATATTTGCTGGTAGATTGTGAAATTTTTACATACATAAACTCACGCCTTTTTCCCAATAGGGGTAGGCAGAAGTGCAAGGACACCCGAATTTCGCCTCGTATGTTCCGTCCCATGATGTGATAGCAAAATGCCAAATAGCCGAGCCTATCGCCATATCGGTCACAAATTCAATTCAAGCACTCTGGGTGATAATTAATAGAAAAATCCAATATCACTGCCCAACCCGGGATTCGAACCCGCGCCTTCAGCTTTGTAACCGTACCCTAGTACAACTACGCCACCGAGGCAGTAGTTAAATTTAGTAGTAGGAAATTAGAATTCGGCTGGATAAACCCGACTGTGCACTAGGTCGGAATGTCACTCTATTGTCAAAGCAATGCCAAATAACCAAGTTCGGGTTTCCAGGAAATCGGCATACTTGCATCAATTCCATGTCAGGAGAGAATTTCACTTCTTGTTAGACACTCTTCCATACCAGAATAAATATGGGAAATGTTATTTTTTACAGTGCTATTTTATTAATGTTGCCACAACTACTTCAGTTATTATTTATGTATTTTATTATTCAGTTATTTGTTTTCCTCGTTTTCAACCCTGTCGTGATTGATCAATTTTTATTTTTAGTGTTAATTGGCAAGTACCTGTTGATTTTTTGTCGCGGCATTAAAAAACTTAAAGAGATCTTTCATAACTATTTTTATCATTATGCAATTAATGCAATACAATTGTGTTAAAAATGTATATTAATCGACAGACTTATTCCAGCTGAAAATCAGTGCTATTGTAAAATAGCGTATGCAAGCTGGTATCCATTCTACACGCATATTACACCAAATATTAATATGGCCCTGTTCCTTGTTACCTTATACTTACATTAATATTTGTGTGTGAGAAGGCAATAAATGGTTTAATTATTTGCAAATTTGGTTAAATATTTAACCTTTTTTTAACTTCCCGACTTTTCGATTACGTTACAGCTTTCGTGGTCAAATCCGCGATAAAATACGTAAATAATAGTTTTCAACATTTCAACACATATTTCTGTTTATAATTACACAGTTGGCCGACGATTAACGGCTAATAACTCCTCGCGCCAATAAACTGAAATTACTATTTAAATGGCGACCTAACTCGATTCCAGTCAATACACATTCAAATAACATCGGTTAGCTAACAATTTACAAGGGTCAGATTGCTATGACAATAATATTCCGTTCAATATCGTGTATACAAATATTTTGGTTACACTAAAATGCCTACTTGGCGCAGTCGGTTAGACGCCGGCTGTGATACGTGAGCAGTGGGTTTGATTCCCGCACCGAGGCATATATTTGTGGGATTTACAGGTATTTGTTCCGGGTCTGGGTGTTTGTGATAGCGAAATTTCTCTCTTAGTTTCTGACATACATAACATAAGACTCGATCTTAGTGTGGGGTCAGGATTATGTATGTGACTGTTGTATTTATTTCTTTTATGTTTTTTTTTGTGTGCCCAAGCGTTGTTACAAGATATGTTAATGTATATAAAAAAAAAAAAATTTCTTACACACCAATGTGTATTTTAACAAAAATCTTAAAATTTCGAAAGTAGGGAAGTTAAAAAGTATTTAAAAAATAAAATAAAAAATTAAATAAGTCTTTACTTTGGGAATCTCTGACATAAATCTGTTAAAAACTTTACACATTCAAATATTATTAGACTGGAGCAAAATTAAACAATATAATGGAAATAACATGATACATACAAACACGAACATACGAAGTCGCTGTTAAAATGAAAATATCAATGTAAATGAAATTCAAGCATTCGCTTATTACCAAGTACAAAACTCCGCGAGTCTCAGACAAAACTTTCTACAACTGGCGACGTAATTAATGACAAAGAAGCAAAATAATTACAAGTCGGAAACATAAGTATTCGTTTCGCTCCGGAGTAAAGCGGGAGGGAAAAGATTCCACTTATTCTCAAATAAAATGCTATTACAATTCAAGAATTCTGGAAATATATGCACTTTTTTTTTTTTTTGCATTTAATGGCGAGACGAGCATGCCTTTCGCCTGATGGTAAGCGATGCGACCGCTCATGAACAGTAGCAAAACCAAACAACACCTTGAATCACAAAGCAATGCTTGGCACTCCACTGCGCTCGCCATCCTGAGACACAAGATGTTAAGACTCAATATGTCCAGTAGTTACTCTGGCTACAATGTCCTTCCATCCGAAACACACCAGTGCATTTAAACTGCTGTTTGACAGGAGAAATAGACATTGCGGTGGTACCCACCCAGGCAGCCTCTCACATATGAGAGACCTACCACCAGTAAAGGAGCTAAGTATCTATCTATTTTAGGAACTAAGTCATCCATTCTTAATAATATACAGGGTATATCAAGACTGTTACCGAAAACGAAGCCGGGTGGTAGTTTTAGTGACAACAGAAACAATGCAACTAAAATTTTCTCAATGATGACAATTGTATTTTGTGATTTTTGAAGTATCATTGTGTTTCGGTGGTAAATTTAGTCTTTAGTAAAATAATAGTTGAAACCCTTGCGTTCCCTATCGTCTTTAAAAACAAAAGGGTGTACATTATTAATTTATAAAAAAAACGATTTATCTATCACCCAAATACAACGAAGGGAAAAAAATAAAAATATCTTTTATGGGCATTTTTTTAGATGCATTATGTCTGAAATCACAAAAACTACCACCCACCAGGCTTCGTTTTCGGTAGTAATCTTTATATACTCGTCTGGTCTGGTACATCTGCTTTGTATTAATATACTCTCCCCTCTTTATTTCTTCCCCCTCCATCTCCCAAACGATGGTACATTGCAATATAAAACTATTAATAACAGTAAATGTGTAAGTACTTAATTGATACAATGAGATTGCTGTCATGCATGATTGGCTTTGAAGCTAGTACTGTCTGCTACACAAGTGTTCCTCTAATTACACAGGTCTGCGATGAAAATGTTTTTCAATAAATTAATCGCAAACATGAAGATATTGGTATGTATTTAGTAAATATATCGTTTGTTTTAACGTATCACGTTTATGTGACTGTTGGGTTTATTAACTATTATTATTCAATATTTCAGCAATAATCTAGAGACCTTCTAAGTTATAACCAAGTACCTTTACATTCCGTTTTGAATCCCATTTTGAGAGTAATGTATTCACGATTCAAGCACATTGGCAGCGCTATCTTTTATATCATCAAGTGAGCCGTTAGCTAGTTTGCAGAACCTATGCAATGAAACATAAATAAATAAAACGTTCGGCATGTTTGCAATAAAAAAATGCAGTTGGATAAACCAAAATAATTATGCTCACAACCATAACGTTCCACATGAAACATTACCGAACAAAATATTTAATACCAGTTTAACTCAACTTTTAAACACTCGCAAACGTTTGAAGCGAAAATATAAATATGATTTAATAACCACTTCAACACTCACCTGTACATATTGAAATCTGCTGTAATAATGAAAAAGGTTCATTTCAGTCAACAAGCCTTTAAGCTCGTTAACAGAGCTGTCCCGTCAGTGGGCCACCCCCTCCTCCCTCCCCCTGCCCCTACACTTCCCCTTCCCCCTCCCGCACTACACGCGGCCCCCACACACGCGCGCGTAATGAGAGGCGCGATAATGAAGTCTCACTCAATACAGACAGGTTTTTACTTTGTTTGAATTAATGGCGCGACATTTAATTATAGCCACTCGCTGTTTGACTTGTAGTTCACTCATCCAGTCACTCATTCGCTCATTCGCTCACTTGCGACGCTAACAAGCGGCGAAAACTTGACGTTGTTGGTTTAAACGAATTTTTTGGAAATATTCTTCCGGACGTTTATTTCATTCAATAATTTTCTTTTATTAATTATTTATATTGACGAAACAATGACAATATAATTGCATGGCAAAAGCGTACAACGTATAGCGACTAATGACATGATAACTTTTAACTATGAAGATAAAAATCAAGATTAAATATTACATTAGTTGATATTTGTATAAAGCCACCGCAATGCGTAGCTTCACTAATCACTACGTACGCAGTCGTAGCGCTACGTCCAGTGCTACAAGCTACAAATACTGCTACGCGTAGAAGACCGTTAGGATAAATAGCAATTTAACTTAATTGTGTATATTTTATTTATATGCGAAAGTTTTATACAAATAAATAGTTTATGAAAGCCTTTAGGTTAAGTGGAGTGTCAATCTTCAGTGAGAAAAGGTGACTCTTTAGCTTTGAATTACAATGATTTAAATCCAGCAATAGTTTATAATCTTCAATTATAATAGTGATAAGATTGTCTTACAAATAAGATAGTTTACATCACTAATACTTGAAACTATCTAGACTTAGGTCTTTGTCAAAGGCCTTAAAATCTTTCAACTACAAGCATTAACTATGTACTCGAGTTGAAGTTATGTGACTACCTACAGGTCATATTTAGTGTCTAGTACAAGTATCGCTACAAGTCTAGATAAAGTTACAAGTATTTGAACCTGAGAGTTGGGACGAAATTCTTGTGACCTGAAAGTTTAGGCCGTTTTCGAAATTAAATTAAATTATTATTACATGTAAGGTAACCTCACGCGGGCATATGTGAAGGGGTAGGCGTGCAAATTCAAATTCAAATTCCAAATATTTTATTGTGGTGCATAGTTGAAGATTACATTCGGTTTTTTTTGTGCAGCTGTGACCCGCCATATTGGCATACAATAATTTAAGATACAAAAAATATGATAATTATTATTTTTTAATCTTTTATCAACCAAATAATAAAAAAATATTATAAAACATAACTACAAATCAGAAACAAAACTACAAAAAGAAAATAACAAAACATAATGTTATAAAGCTTACTATATATTATTAGCACAAAATTGTTAAATGTACAAGAATGTGCCTTATTTTATTCTTTAAAGAATCTTAGTAACGGTAAAGGATTATATTTTTTTCGTGTTTTCGTGGTCTAAATTTATTCTAAACTGATAGTTAAAAACGAACATTTTGTCTGCCATTTTGAAAAGTGTATGGACTGCACTCGGGCGGAGTTGGGCCGTACCACTATTATAATATAAATTTTAATATGCACAATTCCTTTGTCCACAGTTAAGCCGAAGTCAGTGGAGGTGGTGACGGGCGAGGGCAAGGTGCTGGCGGACGGCGAGGTGCTGGGTCCGCTGTACGAGAGGACCAAGATCAACGTTAGCTGCATCGTACGCGAGGGCAAGCCGCAGCCTAAGGTGGTGTGGTACTTCAACGGCGAGGAGCGGCTGGACGGTGAGTCTTGCATTTAGCGCCATCTGTGATTTATAGCATTAGCAAGTTGAAGTAGCAATGGGCCACATATTTCGTAGAACCGATGGCCGTTGGGGCCGAAAGGTTCACAGAGGCTTCGTACAGGCAAACTATATTTCGGACGCCCGCCTACAAAAGGTGGACCGACCTGGCTACGGTTGCAACATAGAAAATAAATTGGAAACTTTAGAATAAATATATGATTTGATACAGCGCCATCTGTGAGTGATAACAGAAAACTTACTTACTTTGTACTTTATATAAGTCTTTAACTTCAATTAAACATTGAACGTGTGGACATTACAACATAAATATATTGATTTGCAGTCTCGGATTTATTGAAGCGTTTTTCTATAGTGTTTTTATAACATAACTAGTCTAGTGAAGTCGTCTCTATGACATTCTTTTCTCGAAAAAGTGACAAACGCGTATCAGAATTGAATAAACGAGTGTAAAACCACATGTAACATCGTAAGTCACTGGGTTAGAACTTGTGAGCATCGGTTAGTCGAATTATTGCTATTTTATTATTATATATATTCGTGCTCTATATTTCTGCTATTGCTAATTGCTACACTCAGAATTTGTAAACAAAAAACTGACCGTATATTATAACCTTTTTTAACATCTAAAATTATACACACAACATTGACTGTTCAGTTTCTTCTTTAAATGGGTTCTAAAAAATCACAACTTAATTGATTGAATGTTAACCGATTTTGCTTATTTATATAACTTGTGAAATGTTATTGTCGCCTACACTTGGTATTTGTGATTGCTATTGTCGCCTACACTTGGTATTTGTGATTGCTATTGTCGCCTACACTTGGTATTTGTGATTGCTATTGTCGCCTACACTTGGTATTTGTGATTGCTATTGTCGCCTACACTTGGTATTTGTGATTGCTATTGTCGCCTACACTTGGTATTTGTGATTGCTATTGTCGCCTACACTTGGTATTTGTGATTGCTATTGTCGCCTACACTTGGTATTTGTGATTGCTATTGTCGCCTACACTTGGTATTTGTGATTGCTATTGTCGCCTACACTTGGTATTTGTGATTGCTATTGCTATCTATCCCAACACTGGCAGCAAGGATATCTTTAACTGAGCCAACGCTTTTATATAACCTGCACACAAACATAATGCTCACACCAAAACTAATGAACAACTCTGAATCGTATTAACTTTACCTACAAGTGATTTTTACTCATTACGGAAACTCCACCCATTAATTATCGTTTCTGTGTCCTATCATTCGAATGCAAATATCAAGCAAAACCGTCAGTTCCAACTGACCGCGTGATCACATCTGTAATTATGAATCAATTAACGGTGAATAATAATCGGAAATGAGGTGTTGATTCATTAAAAAATTGACGCAATTTAAGCGTAAGTGTCAAGTGTTGACTGATTGAAGTGTGAATTATTGGCGTGATATAAAATTTGACCACCAAGTAGCATCGTCGCATTCAACTTGGTTGGGCAACGTTCGGGAAACTACGCGACGTCTTCTTGTCCAAAATACCTTATGATGACTTACGGCACCGAGACGTGGCTTACTATGGGCCTTATTAGGAAGCTCAAAGTCACTCAACGAGCTATGGAGAGGGCTATGCTCGGGGTTTCCCTACGAGATCGAATCAGAAATGAGGAAATCCATAGGAAAACTTAAATAACCGACATAGCCCAGCGAATTAGCAAGTTGAAGTGGCAATGTGCAGGGCACATAGCGCGGAGAACTGATGACCGATGGGGTCGGAAAGTGCTCGAATGGAGGCCACGTAGCGGAAAGCGCAGCGTAGGACGTCCACCCACAAGGTGGTCAGACGACCTGGTAAAGGCCGCGGTACGTCACTGGATGCAGGCTGCCTCATAAAATCATTGGGGGAGGCCTTTGTGCAGCAGTGGACTTCCTTTGGCTGATGGATGATGGATGAAGTGACGACCAGTAAATGCATTGTAATTCACATAGACTTTATGTGATATTTTTACGTCATAGAGTATTTATTTTGGAGGAGCATAATCAAAGCTAAATATACAGACTCAACAAGAAACATAACACAAGTTTTTGGGTCAACATCGTAAGTGTTCTGCTACCTTATACAGTTATTGCTTTTGAAATACCAATGTCCTACCACCAAATAATTTGAAAACCTAAACTACTTAAAGACCTCGTTTTTATTATAGCTTCAGACGTAATTCTATGCTATAAAATACACCACATTGCAACTTCCATTCTACCAATGTAATTACACAAATTAATTCTCAAGAACATCGTACACACGGTAATATTCCAAGGCAATCCACGCGGAGATATTTAACGTCGGAGTAAAAAGCACCGGCGCGTTACTCATATCATTTTGCAGCATCCCGCTCCCAATTTATCTCGATAACCGCCATCTTTAAAGATTTACCGCCGCGCGAGCAGCCTTTATGTAATAACACATACACTACCCAATTAGGACAGTGCTTGTGAAATGTGGCCAATTATGCTAACTCGATCTATATTTATACTCGAGTATGAGAGGTGGGAGCATTACATTTAGATTAACATCAAGTATGCTACTGAGATATATAATGTCGATGGATACTTTTGCTAGCCGCCACTGCACATAAAATCAGGTGCAATGTTTTCATTTTCTCTATCTCTATCTGTCTTTCTGTCTCCGACTCTTACTCACTTTCTCCGTTTCTTCTTTTTCTCGCTCTATCTCTATCTATCTCTTTTCCCTCTCTTCTATCTCTGTGCAGCCATAGGAAGTACATTGGTGATCTCTAGAACCTCAGGGCCCCATCAGCTGTCAATTCTTCGCGCTATGTGCCCGGCCGTGTTTTCGTTTGGTGACTGGTATTGCCGAAGACCCTATACGCCTTTATTCTTCCTAGCCCCTTTCCTTTTCTTTCCCGTCTCGTTGAAGACAGATCAAGCTTCACGGTCCAAGCGTTGTAGATACCTATACATCGTTTCGGATATGGACATTCACGCCCTTTAAAAAAACTCCTCCTTGTCAGGTCAATTGGCGGTCTTGTCGCTATCGGCGATTTTTTCGGGAAATCCTTAAGTGGCCTGGGGAGAGTAAGAGTTACAAATTTAAAAAAATGTCGTAGCAAATAAAAGCTTTCACGCTCTTTTTGAAGAGGAATTGTAATTTTTAATCATAACAAATTAATCGAACCTGAAACTACCCATACAGCGGTACGGTTGCCTATCACAAACCTATTACTAATTGTAATAACACACACTCAATTAGCCGACTCTCGTGAAATGTGTGAAATTAGCATACCGAGCCGCTATCAGCACTTAAACTGCTAATGTTCGCACGGCTAATATCGACGGTATGTTTTCTAAGCATTATCGGAGCTTCGGAGCTTCGAAGCTTACGGCTGGAGCTTAGTTTGCTGCGGTAGAGTTGCATAGTGCTTTAGGTAGAATCTGATGGTAGTTTTTATGAAACTGTATAATAATAAAAATAGCATGATTCGTAGGGCTTATAATTTTGAAACACCTGGTTTCATTGATAAAAGTATATTTTGGAACATAGTCAGAAGAAATAGGCTCTTAAAGTTATGCCAATTAGGTAAACACAAAAATATAGAGATATAGAAGTATTGATTGGACAGAAAAGTTACATAATTAAAATAAGATTACAGGTTAGGAAAACTGAATGTTGAGGCGAAAGTTGGATTAAGAAGCGACATATTCCATAGTTTTTTTATACGCCATAGAATTTTACAAGTCGGTATGGTATGCAGGTTTCCTCACGATGTTTTCTTTCACCACTATTTTCACAATAGTGCGTGGTGATTGACTATCAATACACACATGCTTCCGAAAAGTCAAAGGTGTCCATTTAAACTCGCGACCACCGTGAACATGATGGCAGCCGCGTCTGGTCAATTACCAACAGGCCACCATGTACTTTAAAATTAAATTGTCATGATTGACATTATATTTGGTAAAATACCCTAGCTAATAATTCTCCCGTACTCTTCAAGTCAGATGTCCAACACTGATTCACTATCTTTACAGCAAAGACGCCGCTCCGTCTCGAAACGAAAAAGTAATTTATGTGTTGAAATGTTTGCTTTGTGTCGGTTCTTGCGCCATTAGGTACGGGCTAGATCGAGATGGTTTTTACTATTTTTGAATGTTTTTGTACATTAAATCTAGTATTTTTTGTAAGTTGTATATTTTATGGGTCCATAATGAAGAGCGATTCATCTGATGGTAATTGCTAGTCTTTGAACAGACAAAATAATTGTCGACCATACTTTGGTAGTTTTTTAAAGAAGAGAATAAAAGAAAAAGAGATAAATGAGATGGGACGATTAATTATTTTATATCTACTGGTAGTGGGTCTCTCTTATTTGAGAGGTCGCCTTGATAGGTACCACCGCAATGTCTGTTGCTCTATTATAAGGCAGTATAAATGCATTATTGTATTACGATTTATAAGTATTGTAGCCAGAGTAACTGCTACAGATATAGACTTAACATCTTATATCTTAGGATGGCTAGCGCAGTGGAGTTCCAAGTATTGCTTTGTGATTCATGATGTTGTCTGGTTCAGCTACTGTCCATGAGCCGTCGTATCGCAAACCACCAGACGAATGATATGCTCGTCTCACCATTCAATGCAATAAAAATGTACAAACACTAACCGAGTGACGTGACAGAATAAGAATGTGACAGATTTGTACAAACTCATACTGAAATCGAACCGACGGCGTTTCATAATATAGACTATAGTTCAAACAACTACAGCAACACTTAAACATTGTTATCAACAGCCTTTTGTTGTCCACGGCTGGATATAAGCCTCATCCGAATTGCGCCATTACAACCTGTCGGATTGTTGCATCCAGCATCTGCCAGCAACTTTTCATAAATCTTCACTCCACCTAACTAGACGGCGTCTTACACTACGCTTGCCAAGACGCGGTCTTCGCTCAAGAACACGTTCATCCTAACGGTTATCGGTTCATTGACATATGTGGCCAGCCCACTGCCACTTCAGCTTGCTAATCCTGTGTACAGCAATCATTCTTAATGTTATAATATTTGCTAACAAAGGAAAATAAGAAAGCCCCGAATTACCCCGAGTCTAGATGTATGTCAACTCATTATCGTTATGAAAACAAATGGCTGGCAGTTTTTGTACAGCGACATTAATCTAGGCGACAGTTTTTGGGCTTAGAAGCTTATTTAGAAAATTAGAACCTTAATTTTTTTAAGATTACTTTTTACTGTGGTATAAAATTGGTATGTTTAAATTCGCTGTTGGTATGTTGACGGTTAGTAAAGAATAATTCGATACAACGTTTCGCTATAGATATTATATTAAAGTAATGACTTAAAATTTAAGAAGATCTAATCATTAGTTGAAGCAAACTTCTTTAGCTTGATTCCAACGCTCTACCACTACTATTATATTTAAAAAAGTAACCCGAAACTTCCGCGAGTTTTGTTTTACCTTGTTAATTCCTTACAGTGTAAAATTAACATCCTATTTTTTCTTCCCAAACGCGTCAAGAGCAGTGCAAAAACTAAATGCGGCGATGCCAATATATTTATTTTCATCTAACACGACCGTCCATTAGCCGATACCTCTGACAAATAGTTCGACAAAAATCGAACCAAAACTGGCAAAACTATAAAAAATACATTAAGCTTTATAAAGTGGGACATAAATCAGCGGCGGCGCCACAAATTTCAGGATACACTTGATTTAAACTCCGCTAACAAAACCACAAATCGCGCTCGATATGCTAATGCTGTCAGATCGCAACCGGCAGGGTTCCAACCCATTGTTTATATTCAAATTATATGCCTACGTAAAAGATTATTTTTGACTAGGAATGACAGTTTCTATACAAACACATTATCTCTCTTAACTGGTGGTAGGTTTCTCACATGTGAGACGCTGCCTCCACTGCGATGTCTATTTCTTCCGCCAAACAGCTGTGTAAATGCACTGTTGTGTTTCATTTGAAGGAGATTGTAGCCACAGTAATTACTGGACATATTGAGACTTAACATCTATATCTTAAATGGCGAGCGCAATGGAATCCCAAGGATTGTTTTATAATTGAGAATTCAAGGTGTTTACAATTCAAGGTGTTTTTTGGTTTTGCTACTGTACATGAGCGTTCGTATCACACACCATTAGGTGAACGACATGCTCGTCTTGCAATTCACTATTGATCTCCACATTGCTTGATCCTGATCCTTTGCCATGACTGAGCATGAAATACTGACTCTTCTCAGTTTCAATGAACTATTTTAATACATTGTTATTGACCTTCTGTAAATGTTTAATACTCGTTTAATGTCTCGATTGTACAGGAGGCCCGTGCCCTGCAGTGGGACGTATATGGGCTGATACAGATACAGAAATGTTAAATTCCGAATCAAAAATCAAAACTAAGCCGCGCTTCCCCGCCAACCCTATTGCACTACACTTGTCAGATTAGCATCTGGTATTTATCTGAAACGAGATTGGTATCGCGCGTCCGCGGTTGCGGTTCGGTTCCCGTGCCAGCTCTAATCTAATGCAATGGTACTGGGTCACTCATCGCAATGTGTTATGCACTTTGAGTGTATCAAATGGAATATTTAATATTAAGCCACGTAGGTTGGACGGATGACGTAATGAAGATTGCAGGGAATTACAGGATGCAGGGTGCTTCCAACAAGCCATTATAGATATCCTTAGGAAGACATTTTTAAATTAAGATGATTATGACCAAATCAGCCAACAATAAACAGGAACAGCAAATTGCTTACACGACCGGTATCAACAAACAGCAGCATAATACCTTAGACCTAAATATTGAGCACTGCACTGTGCTCGGCATTAAAGTGCCCACCTGCGTGGTGCAGTTGGTTAGAAGCCAGCTATGGAACGAAAGGTGGCGGGTTCGAACTCGCATTGCGACAATTTTTTTTGTAAACCGCAATTTTGGTGTGGTTTGTGAAAGCGAATAGTCTCTCGTAGTTCCTGATGCCGAAGATACAAGACTCGACCTTAGTGTGGAGCCAGGATTATGTACGTGCCTGTTGGGTGTATTTATTTAATATTCATTTGCATTAGTTGTTGGCTCTAAATGCCCAGCAAGACTGTGTAGTTTAATATTTATTACTTTCTCCATTATGTTATATTCAATTTGATCACTTTTAAAATTACTTTATTATTTATTACTTACTAGTGCGTGGTGGCCTGTTGGTAAACGGACTAGACGCGGCTGCCCACATGATCACGGTGGTCGCGGGTTCGAATCCCAGGGCACACTTCTGACTTTTCGGAGTCATGTGTGTATTGATAGTCAATCACCACGTACTAAAATGTGAAGGAAAACATCGTGAGGAAACCTGCATACCATAGCAATTTATAAGAATTTCTATGGTATGTAAGTCCGCCAACCCGCACTAGGCCAGCGTGGTGGACTATATGGCCTAGCCACTCTCAAACACACTGTCGATTGTGGAGGAGGCCCGTGCCCAGCAGTGGGACGTATATGGGCTGATACAGATTTATTACTTAATTTAAATTTAAATTCATTACTTAATTTCAAATTCAGTCTAAATTATTTTTAATATATTTTGTCATTGTATAATTATTTAAATTTGTATGCTGTGGTCTCCTAGAATTGAAGATCACGTCGAAATGTAAACCACAACAATGCTATACCATTGTCTTCATTATATGTCGTGTATCCTCGTTGGAGGTCCTCAATTTAAAAAAATAAAATAAAATAAAATTATATTACCCAACCCCACTGCTGAGCAAAAGCCTCCCATAAGTTCTTCCACATCTCTCTGTTGAGAGCAATTTTCATCCGGGCCCTGAAGAAGATTTAACAATCTCAAAATACCTGAATATTTATATATTTGTATATTTATACAAACATTTCTTTGGATGTTGGAATCAACTAAGAATCCAAAGCTGACAAAGACATTCGAAATATAACTACAAATTCACTATGAAACCCCACAATGGAATTAAAGCCGTGCTGGCTTTAATACGAAACAAAAATGGGTCAATCGGGAGCCGCGATTCAATTAGTGGCGCAGAGGGATCGAGACGCATCGCGCCGCCGATACAATGCACAACCATACTAATTGAAAGAGAGTGACGACGGTAAGGACCAGGGTCGGGTGTCTCACTGATTAGTTTCATCATTGACGACAATGTTACACACATATACACCAACATGCATACATACATATATAATCATGTATCCACAAAAGATGCGGACAGAATTTAAGGATCACTGACATTTCTTCATCAGCTGTCATCAACTTCTTCATGCATCACATATTTTTTTACATATTTCTTTCATCAGTCTCGTAAGTTTTAGCCCCACCTAACAGGATCCACTTTGTAGTTAATTAATATAATTCGACAGCCGCTGTGGCCCAGCTGGTGAGACGCCGGCTGTGGAAGAATAGGTTCGCGGGTTCGATCCCTGCACCGAGAAAAATATTTGTGCGATCCACAGGTATATTTTCAGTTCTGTGGGTTTTCAGGCTGAAAAGTCTAAATCTTAGTGTGAGGTCAGTGGTATTTGACTTTTGGATGTGTATTCATTTCTGTTTCAATTTTAAATTATACAAATTGAATTTAACCGTGGTGCAAAAGTTTGAAACCTACAAATATTTATTTCGCTTCGATTTATGACCCAAGTCTCGTAGTTACAAATACCCGTAAAATTAACTTAAAATACAATACTAAGCACAGTTGAAACAGCTAAATCGCTCGCAATATGTTGTAACAAGGTTTAGAAAACATTTTCATTGCTCAGAAAGATGAAATAAAGATTTAGTTTCGCGGCGGTAAACTGTTTGCGGTCAACGACTTTGTTCGTTTTCAACAAGTTTTCGGCGCACGTACTATTTGTGGAATGGAACTGTTGGAATGATGATTAAATGATGTATAATAGTGTATATGTTAAACGGTTTTTATAGATTTTTATTTATTATTTTTTATGATGTCAGGCAGTGTGTGATAGCTTGTTGGTAAGCGGCCACCATGCTCACGGTGATCGCGGTTTTAAATACAATGGCACATCACTGACTTTTCGGAGCCATATGTGCATTTATAGTCAATCACCACCCACAATAACGGTGAAGAGAAACATCGCAAAGAAGCCTACATACCATAGTTTTGTAAGAATTTCTATGACACTTAAATTCCACCCACCCGCACTAATCGTGGTGAACTATATGGCCTAACTACTCCCAATTGTATTCTCGATTGTAGAGATGGTCCGTGCCCTGCAATGGGACGTATATTGGCTATTGTAATACAAATTAACTGAAATTATATAATTCGTTGCTGCGATTGTCTTCAATCAATTTCAATATTGAAATAAACTATTATTTACGGATTTCATCGCGGATTTTATTGTATAACATATTTTTAATTTCCCAACATTTCGATTACTTTACAGCTCCGTGGCCACGCGACAGTCTTTCCTATAACAGCTTAAATTCTCAACAATCGCAACCATTAACCCATCGAAATTCACCATCCAATACCAGCCCCTTCCAAACGAACCATCACCACCAAACTTCAACCTTGCTTGGTATGCAACGGCGGCGCGCAGGTGATGTATGGCGTGGCACCGACACTCGCATTCAGATCGCACGTGGAACATCGGGGGTGGGGGAAGTGGAGGGGGGACACAGGGGGAGGTGAGCCACGGCCAGGTCGTGTGTAACTTTACGGCGTATGACTTACAATGCAAGAACACGGAATGCTCGCGGAATTCTTGAACACAGTGGATGTACGATCAGCGTTTTGTTTTTTATGGTTTTGGTGATTTTTTTGGTAAACGGCTAAGAATGAATTTGGTCAATGAGGTTGCGGCCTGAAGTTGGCATTGAAAATCATCGTGTTGCGACTTAGCTATCCTATTTGTTTTAATTATAAAATTTTCAAGTTTTACACCATTCCCAATCCCATCTTCGTCACTTGTCAGATGTTTCGGTTGTAACAACCTATGCAAAATAAAACATCCACTGCCGTTCTAATTTTCCTAATAGATTTGCACGGCCTACTTATAGATTTCTCTGTATTTACGTACTATATCATCCTGGATTTGCCCGGGCGTAAATAATTTTAGACGGAAATCCTTTTAATTCATATTTATATCGGTCATAAAGTAAAGTTATATAACCTATAGCCATCCTAAATAAATGAGCTATTCAAAACCAATATGCATTTTCTATTAGAACGTATAATTTATGAGATAAGCGTCCAAACAAACAAACTCTTTAGCTTTATAAATTAGTATAGAATACCGTATATTCGCAACAGTTACAAGCATTTTTTGGTTTCAGTTAATTGAACGCTAGTTTCTGCATCACTCGGTAAACAATGAGCGTACATATTCCATGCGATGGATATCAGAATAGTCACTAAAAACACCAATTCATTTGCATGTGTACTTTGTAAAAGTTAACTGTATTTTAAAAGGTTGCAATTTGTTTTTTTTTGTGTTGACGCAATAGAGTGATTAAAATTAATCTGATGTTAGTGCTTCACAATAGGCATGACGAATTATTTTAAAATCATGTTTTATAATATAGATACACATTTATTATACACGAAATAATCTATATTTCAAGAATTAACAAAGGTTTAACACAGTTTTAAGCCATTTTTCTAATAATCTTTCAATAGTGCACAGAAAAAGCTAGTAGGTGTCATGGCGTCTGTTATAACGTCACCACTATGTAAACATGTCATTGTGTCTATGCGCAGCGAAGAAAGTTAACGAAACAACACATACTCGTACTTCGTTTCATAAAAATGAATTCTAAAGTCTATAAGTGGTTCCGGTAAAGTTCACATTCCACATTTCTAAAGAAATTGGTAATGTTTACGGCAGGTTTACACAGGCGTGACGTCATGCGTCGTAACTAGCGTTTCTGTCAAAATGACCGATTGCTATATTTTGTACTTTTATTTTATTGAAAATCTTGTTAATCTCCAATTCTGAATTAAAGCTAAAACATCGTTTTAAACCCTTCTAATATGTTTTCCCCCTAGCATCATAAAATATTTGATATTTTCATAATGTCGTCACGCCTATTCTGGTAAATGAACTACCTAATTTATATAATAATATAATCAATGAATTTGTAAATATGTACAGAATATGTTCTATGTATTGAATTGTCATAAGAGCTATTTAATTGCCTACCTGATCGATAAACCAATTTCATTTCATTTAATTTCATCATGTTGAGGTATAACCATACCTGATAATACCATAGTTACTCAGACATATATACATATTTACATAAACTCACACCTTTCTTCCAGAAGGGGTAGGCAGAGATGCCACTAGGACACCCAAATTTTGCCTTGTATGTTCCGTCCCACGATGTCATAGGGGGCGAGCCTATCGCCACATCGGGCGCATATTCTTGGTTCTGGGCTGATAATGAATAGAAAAATTAAATATCACTTTGCCTGACCCTCCTGATCTCAGCTTTGCAATGATACCGTACAACTGCGCCATCGAAGCAGTCATATAAACATTCGTCTTTAATTCTTCGAAACAATTGTTCATAAACTTCACCAACTAATCCACGGAGACTATCTAACAATCAGATTCTCAAAGTTTTTTTTTTTTTACATTTACTAATTAAAGTTTATTTTCCTCAATCTACTCAACAGAGAATCGATTTAGAAGTCCCAGTGACCCAGTGACGTTCATCGTAGACAAATGTTTCTTCAAAGCCGTCAAACAATACACTGGGCATGTGAGGGGATACTGGGCAGAGGCCGCACAAGATCTTAATACGTCGGCAATACAAATGTCTCATTCTCGTAATTTAGATTTTTTTTGTTGGGATACACGACGACACGTATATGCCTAAAAAACTAGAATTGACTTAAAAAGTCCCAGTGACCTAAAACAGTCACTAGACTTATGATTTTAAATACGACGGCAAACAATATACACTGTACTTGCGAGAGGGGAGACTGGGGCAATGACGGCACAAGTGGAATCAAATTATTTTAACTAAAGTAGTTTCTCGCGAGATTATGAAACCATTAACTTGATATGCAATTTGAAATTATTAGCTTGTCGGTACGTCAAATATTATAGTAATTTTCTTTTTAATTTCATTTAATATTAATCATATCGCTTCAAAGTTATATTGAGGAGGTTAAGACCATAGTTCATCTCGCTAAGACATGACAATCCACACGGAGTTTTCTATAGTTAAAATATTTGAATACGCCTTATGCAGCGTCTGCTAAAGTAGGGTAGCAGTAGAAAGGAAAGGGGGAACACGGAGAGAGTAGGGACTTATCAGAATAACATTATAACATGTGCTGAAGTTTGCGACTGGTTCGTATGATAATTTTGGGAAATTAGCTAAATTAAATGTGGAGTTTTATGAAGGGATGTCGTCTGTTTGTGTACACCTGTTTACTGATATAATATTGTTAGAAGCTGTACTGAATTTATGAGTTGCTTTCTGTGAAGTTGAAGAATAGAAGGGAAGCCAACCAACCCTAGGCCAGCGTGGTGGACTATACTAACCACTCTCAATCGTACTCTCGATTGTAGAGGAGGCCCGTGCCCTGCAGTGGGACGTATATGGGCTGATACAGTAAAAATAAAGAATAGATGAATTTTAACAATATCGACTCATGGTTTTGTATTTTAGGTTGTACAATTCTATTTTGACGCGGCTGCCGACAAACTAACGGTGGTTGCAGGTTCCAATCCTACGGCAAACCTCTGACTTTACGTTGTCATGTGTGTATAGACAATCACCACGCACTATAATTATGAAGGAAAATAACGTGAGAAAATGGTACGTACCATAGCGAATTCTATGGTATGTAAAGTCCGCCAACCTGCATTAGGTTAGCGTGGTGGACTATATGGCCTAACCTCTTTCAGTCGAACTCGTGATTGTAGAGGAGGCCCGAGCCCTGCACTGGGACGTATATGACTTGATACAGTAACGTACATAAGTTAAAGAATATATGAAATTTAATATTATCGATCATGTTTTCGTTTTTTAGGTTGAATAATTCGATTTTAAGGTTTCAAAAACCTCATTGGCATCCCCCAAGCCTGGAAAACATGTCCAGCATTACGATGCGTAAAAATTGCTTTCATTTTTCTTCGCTAAATCCAATAAAATACTCTCTTAACGCTCAATAGTGGTACAGTACTGCAGAAAGTAGCCGTCATGCCACAACAAAGACATCACAGCTTCAACAATATTAGAAGCCACTCCGGATTGAATAGGTTTTTTCATCCCGTCAGCCGTCGCGAGATAAATTGATTGTGCCGGCGCATTGAGACGCAGCATCCGACGTTCGCAAATGGGATTTCCGTGTGACGAGCTATTTTAACATGTGCACTGATATTTTTGAAGGAGAATTCCTTGGGGCGAGCGGAATGCAAATGCTAAACGTTTGGAAACAAGTGAATTACTGGTTGTACGGATGTTTTCTCTGATTCGGTTTTGATTTACAATTTTTTGGATATTCTTGATATTGTAGTTAGGGTTGAGGTATCTAAAAAGTCTGAAAATGTGTCGTTGAAATAAAACTATTATTTACGGATTTTATCGCGGATTTGGTTTAATTTTACATTTTTTGAATTCCCGACGTTTTGATTACTTTACAGCTTTCGTGGTCACGGGGCGGACTGTGAAAATTCGCGTAAATCTAACCATAATGTGTCTAAGGCTATAAAGTGGTGTAAGCAAGCGAATTATCTAAATGCAAAAGTACAATATTTACCATAATGTGTGTATAAATAAACTACACTAACAGTTTAAAAAATATAAGTTTTTATTTATTTTATAATCATTTATAATTTTTCCATTTTATTAAAAAGTACTATAAAACTAAACTCCAGACAAAATTGCATATATTCATTTATGTTCATGTTGTGGAAGAATCGCTGTTACCGATTAAATCTAAATTGAATTCGTTCATATCGCTCAGATTTCTATTGCTCAACTAAGCCAACATTACGAGTGCAGCAACTAACAATAAACTCACATTACTGTTTCAAATAAGCCACGAGAAATAATAATATAATAAATACACGCAGCAGTCACATACAGTTCTAACCCCACTAAGATCGTGTCTTGTGTCGTGTATCAGAAACTACGAGAGACTTTTCTGTCTCACTAACACCCAGACCAGAATAAATACTTGTGCTTCACACAATCATTCATCAGCGCGCGGGAAACGAACCCGCGGCCTTTTGTTTTGAAGCCGGCGTCTAAACACTTGTGCCATGAAGGCTGTCAAAAAAATCGTGGAGTCTTAATGTCTTGATGTCACGGGAAGTCCATAGCTGAGCAGGCTGGAACAAGGAACTGAAGAGTGAAGTGTTGGAAGGCTTGAATGCAAACACTTTAAATAATTCATAAAAATCAACAGAAATATTAACTAAGAAAATAACTAAATGGACACTTTGTAAAGTGGTAGCATGTATACTTTAAGGGCTGAAACTGCGTTAAGCGGGCGCCCGCGACGGGCAACCGTCGCGAGTATCCTCGCGTGGACACGCGGGCGGGCTCCGTGAGAACGCGACGGTCCCCGTCGCGGGTACCCGTCGCGGAGACCTGATTTACGCAGTGTCGCTGGTTCAATTTTAAAGGTGTGCATGTACAGTTGTGTCGATGGAGAGCTTAATATATTATTACATAGCAAAACGACGACTAGCAAAAAAAAAAGACGACAGCCAGGAAGCCTGTTTATTGAATTTAGGTTGCTAGGCGGAGAATTTGTTGTAAAGTTCAGTAAATTAAGAGAAAATGAAAACACATTTTACAAATATTTTAAAGTTTCGATACCGATCTATGGCGAATTATTTTCGAAACTGGAACCATATTTGAAGGTCAACGATTTAAGAGTAAAATCTGTATCAGTCATATCACCAACGGAAAGACTGGTAATAACATTGCGCTAAGTAAAAAATCTTTATTTTTGCTCAAGTATCATCTCAGCATGCATCATCAATAATCATCATCATCATCTCAGCCACAGGAAGTCCACTGCTGAACATCGGCCTCCCCCAACGGTCTCCACATCGACCTGTTGGAAGCGGCCTGCATCCAGTGACTTCCTGCAAATGTGGCCAGGTCGTCCGTCCACCTTGTAAGCGGGCGTCCAACATTTCGCTTATCTGTACGTGGCCTCCACTCTAGAACCTTTCGGCCCACTGCCACTTCAACTTACTTATCCTTTGCGCTATGTCGGTAACCTTTGTTCATTTCTGAGTCGATCTCGTAGGGAAATACAGAGCATAGCCCTCTCCATTGCTCGTTGAGTGACTTTGAGCCTTCTAATGAAGCCCAAAGTGAGAGGCCACGTCTCGGTGCCGTATGTCATCACCGTCATGTTCTCGCTTGCGGACACCGCGCGCTTTGCCGCGCGTGCCCCCGCTACGGGTTCCGACGCACGAAGGCGGGCCCCACCGCGCGGGTGCGGGATGCGCCTCCCCGTGCCGGACGCCCGCGCGGATCCCCGCGACGGAGGACTTTTGTATGAAACCGCGCGAGTGCCCGCTTAACGCAGTTTCGGCCCTAAGGTATTGGGTATTCCCATCGTCAGAAAATTAATTTTCTCGCACTTTTTTTACATATTTTTGTCAAATTAGACACTTAAATAGCACACACAAGTAACATAAATGTAATAAATTTTGAAATACAGTTGTTTGTTTTATAATTCCTTATATACATAGGTACAGAATTTAATTCCTTCAAAAGCTATTGATTCTTACTCATATCACGAGATTAAAATAAAAACAAACTGCAAATATCAGTTATACTTCTATCAACCCCTTAAGAAAACAATCTTGAGCTTATATTTATTAAATAAACCAACAGTTCTTCGCGAAATAAACTCTAATATTCTTCGCCCGGACTAATATACATTTAGCTGTATCGGAAACGACACCTATGAATATCTGATACGTGTGCAGGCGAGGCAGGGGGTGAGGCGAATAGGGAGGGGGAGGAGGAGGGAGGAGACCACGGCCACGTATGATATCGTCTTGACCTCCCGGAGGGGTAATTGACCCAATTTTTACGTTGGTCTGAGCAGAGAGACAAATGGTTGCAGTCGGATCTAGCTACAATATTCACGAGCTAGGTTTCCGTTTTAGAGCTAGAATATTTTCGCGACATACAGTAAAATGTGTTAACCAATATTCATTGAATTTTGTTTTAGAGCAGCATTGTATTTTAAATTTGTGCCCATTGGGTCTAAATTAAGGATTGAGTCTCGACATACAATTTTGTCAAGTCATTACAAGTGCGTGGTGGCCTGTTGGTAAACGGACTAGACGCGGCTGCCAACATGTTCACGGTGGTCGCGGGTTCGAATTCCAGGGCACACCTCTGACTTTTCGGAGTCATGTGTGTATTGATAGTCAATCACCACGCACTAAAACGGTGAAGGAAAACATCGTGAGGAAACCTGCATACCATAGCGATTTATAAGAATTTCTATGGTATGTAAGTCCGCCAACCCGCACTAGGCCAGCGTGGTGGACTATATGGCCTAACCACTCTCAATCGTACTCTCGATTGTAGAGTAGGCCCGTGCCCTGCAGTGGGACGTATATGGGCTGATACAGATACATTACACGTCACTCGTCAATTTAACTAGCGTATAAAAAACAAATTTAAAATAATATTTATTAGTTATTTTAATGTTCTATTTTGTTTGGATAAACTATTAATTTACAACTGTCCACTGCAACACAAACAACAAACTTTTTTTTGTTAATAAACCATACCACTTGTGTGTATAATATAGTTGGAATTGAATAGATAATTTTAATCCGAATTGGAAGATAGAACCACTAGGATCTCATGGTGGTGTCACAAATCACAATCTGTATAGAGGTGTAAAGAATATAACGATGACTATTGCCAATCCACCAAACTATGCCACAGAAACAGCAGTCTAAATGCACTGTAGTGTTCCGGTTTGAAAAACTTCTAAATCCAATTCCAAGCTTTGTTTTGTAATTAATGACATTTTTTTTGGTGTTTCTACTGTCCCTGAGCGGTATACTTACTATCAGGCGATTGAATGCTCGTCTTGCCATTCATTACTATAAAAAATACCTTTTTATTTTATTCAGTTGCTCCCTCAAGCTTCAAAAGACGTAGCATTCCAGGAAAGAGGGCAGTAATGCCTGAAAATATATGCGAATACAGAATTCCAAGTAGTTGAGAGCCACAAAGAAATGTTTGTTTGCAATAAACAGACGAAACGTTGCAGACTATCCGTTGCAAAACCATGTTAAATATGAACGTGCCACTAATATATAACGTCTGTATTGCTATGTAAATTTACTAATTTCAAAGCTTATGAAATGTCATGTTTTGATGCACAGTGGAAATTATTTCATTAGAATAAATTGAAATAATATGTAAAGCTTGGTAGCTCAGTTAATGGAGAGTTTGTTATGACATGAGGCTGTGGTTTTAATCCCCGGATTAAATTATAGGTTGTATGGCTCACAAATATTTTATTCGGATCTAGCTGTCGTAAAAATTATGGTGGTATCTACCCAGGCGGCCTCTCCCATATAAGTTACCTACTACCAATCAATCTCACCAGTATCTCATCTTTAACACATCCATACGCCTATACCTACAACCGGTATGTTATTTCTATCGATGCCTATAAAAGCATACGAATACAAGAAGTTTAACAATTCAGCTGAATGTAATTCAGGGCGGTGTTACAACTGCGCATATTCATGAGTGTATTGCACGCCGTGTATCGTCATGATACGCGTCACACTTTCTTTTGATGTATACACGGTAATTCACTGTGATTTTCTTGGAGATAGTTGAAATTCTAAAGTTAAATTTTCCATTATTTTTATATTCCAAAATAGCGTCTTGTCTGCGCCTCTAACATTTAGTGTCTATGAGGGACGCTAGATAACTAACACCGCGGTCTGCCCCGTGACCAGGAAAGATGTAAAGAATTGCCATTTATTCTTGATTCATCCCATCAACATGTCTTGCATATCTTCTAGAATTACTGTATTTTTACTCCATACACAAGCATACCTGCTCCATACCCGCATCGTGTCTTGTTACCCTACTCTCAGCGCCAGGCATTACGTCTTACCTACACGCTGTATATAATCACCGCAATTAAACGTATTGTGGTCGGCTGCGGTATCGGACGCTCCAGTGTGCATATCACGTTGCCGAGGGGGAGGGAGAAAAGGTGAGGGTAGGGGGAGGGGTAAGGAGTAGGGTTATGGGGGGGGTGGCTTACTGACCGCGGAGTTTTTTAAATTAAGTTAAATGTCTGGAATCTGAAGGTGTTAACGTCTTAACAATGGTTCCGAGACAAAATAACTTTGTTAATTATTTATTAAGGATCTTTCATTTGTGCCTGGACGGTGTTATTGTACTAAGGTACGTTTACAAAGTTGGGGTCTCAAGTTCTAATGCCAGCTCGGGCAGAGTAATATTGGATATTTTTTTTCATTATCATCCCTGAGTCAGGAATTTGGGCCCGAAATGGCGATAGGCTCGCCCCCCTATCTATCTATCGTGGTTATTTATGATCCTTAAGTATTCTATTATAATTTATTTAGTATCTGTCTACTCGGCAAAATAAAGCAATTTTCGTTTTACTGAAGGTTTCACTTGCCTTTATTCTGGCACATATGGAAGTGAATTAAAAATCACTATCCCAGATTCCAAATTCCATGAGCAGTTACTAACCACTAACATACAAAATAATGGCTGCCTGTTCCAAACTGACCATACACAGCACCCTTAAAACTTTACCACCCACACAACACTCAAAACATTTAATTTAAACAGCCAAACCAAATGATTTCCCAACACATTTGTCTTCTATGGAACACCGCGGTGCTCCGCAGTCGATCAATTTCAAAGTTAACTTTTAAAATTGGAAGTAGGAGCAGTCGATACAAATATAAATAAACTGCGCGTCAAACGTTATGTCCGCTGTTATTTTTCACTGTCCGAGTTGGTTCGATGAAAACAGGAGTAGATTTAAGTGGGGGTCATATTAAATGCATTCTTTACTGTATATGAATATAATCTAGAACTAAAATCATTAAGATTATGGGCCTCCTCTAAACGAGAGTTTGTTTGGCATAGCTTAGGCCATAGTGCCCCATGCTGACTTAGCTAGTACGGGTTGGTGGACTTTAGATACTGTAGAATTTCTCGTCAAGATCTTATTGGTATAGTTTTCTTGCGATATTTTTTTTTAAATATAAATGATTGTTATTGACTAAATATATACACAACGAACTGGAAAGATAAAGGTGATCCTCGGACTTGAACCCAGTTCCAATGACAAAGGAGTTTTGTTTTTTTAATAATTTTTTCACGTTCCTATCACAGAACATTTTGTTTTATAACTTTTAGCTTATCCTCGGAGGTCATGACCCCGCAGACTCGACTCAAATCCGTCCCTGGCTTAATCTCCAAACATTAAATAACGATATTTCACGTTGTCCGTCTGTCCGCGATTATTGATGCAGTGTACACTGGATGTTAGATAAGTTTATTTCAAATAATAGATGCAGTTGTGAGTTAGCGAGACTTCAACAACATGTGAGCGATGCATTGTTACTGCAGGGAATATATTACAATAATATATTGGTATGTTATGTAATACGTTATGCAGTTGGAAACAGGCTTTATTGATTAAGATGAGTTGGGATTTATTCCACTACGCTGGCATAATGCGGGTTGATGACTTTACATACCTTTGAAAAAATAGGAGAAATCCATGGTTATAAAAGTTTTTTTTTTTTTTTTTTTTTTTTTTTATAGCCGTGAATGGCGAGACGAGCATGCCGTTCGCCTGATGGTAAGCGATGCGACCGCTCATGAACAGTAGCAAAACCAAACAATACCTTGAAATACAAAGCAATGCTTGGCATTCCACTGCGCTCGCCATCCTGAGACATAAGATGTTAAGTCTCAATATGTCCAGTAGTTACTCTGGCTACAATGTCCTTCAATCCGAAACACAACAGTGCATTTAAACTGCTGTTTGACGGGAGAAATAGACATTGCGGTGGTACCCACCCAGACAGCCTCTCACATATGAGAGACCTACCACCAGTAAAAGTTTCAGTAAAAGTGTCAGTTTCTTCAAATGTATGACACCACAGTCAAATAAACGTTGGTTACGTATGTATGTATGTATGTATCAGCCCATGTACGTCCCACTAAGGGCACGGGCCTACTCGACAATCGAGGGTACGATTGAGAGTGGTTAGGCCATATAGTCCACCACGCTGGCCTAGTGCAGGTTGGCGGACTTACATACATATATAATTACGTATGTACTTAGCTTTAATAGGAGACTGTCCCGCCCTCACACCCACCACTGTAACTTCTGTAAGCCAGGATCAACAGTGGCACGCCAAGTAATGACACCGAGCATTGAAGCTCGGCGAGTCTCCGGGAATGTCTAACTTGTCTTTAACCCGCAACGAAATTAATCAGAAAGTTAAATGAATAGGAGGTGTTGGACTTGGCTTTAATAGTCGTAAATGTACAAACAACAATACAAAAATATATGTCTAGAAAAACTGACAATTCAAAGCATTTTCTGCTCCCAACTGCTGCAAATACAACAATGATTCATCTAGTGGTTATTTCCGCGGCATAGGCGTGAGTGGCACCTTCACAACACAACTACATACACAGCACTACGCCACGACACAACGCGAGATTTTTCAATAACATTAGCCGAGAGGAGTTCATCCAGCGCGCCAATCTGCAGCGGAATCCTTTCAAGCAAATCTTTAAGTGGGCCGGATTGCGGGTGGGGGGGTATTTAGATATATTTTAGTGGGACCACACTTTGTTTCTCGATTTATTTGTTGATTTATTTTGGTTATATTCATCTTATAACATGAGATTGAACACGACAAACTGTCTTTCTAGCCGAGTTTTAAATTTCTCAAGTAATAATCAAGTTTATAATCAAAACATAAATATGAAGAGGCATAAAGTCGATTGCCTAAGTTAAGACTGAAAGCCAAAAGTGGTGATTTGTAAGTCTCAACTACTTTTTTTCTTTGGCTAGACTATATTATGGGCAATATTAATAAATTTAATTAATATTAAGAACTGCTAATCAAACTTAACACCTTGTTTTAAACAATATTTACACAATACAAATAGATTTTTTAACCAAACTCTGATTCTGATAAGTCACATATATTGACTAAAAACTCCCGTTTCAAAAACCTCATGTCTAAAGTTCTGAAGCACCACAGACATTGGAATACTATCGCAATAAGCTAGTTGCAGATAAGCGTCGCCTTATCTGAGTGGTAACAAAAGGGTCGATGGAAAGGGTTCGATGGTAATGCGGAAACTTCATGTGTAACTGGGTTTAACAAAAAGGAAAAATTAAGTTACAAGTGCGAGCAGTCGCGCTTATGCTAATACGATGAATCCCGCCTCACTGAACTTTGACGAATTAAATGTATTTATGTATAGATTCCGAATTGTAGGACTAGAAATTGCTTTAAAATGTACAGATAAACTGATGTCTTGTCTAACAAATTAAACTCTATGTACTCGCATGTTATTTTATTTTGATGATCGAAATTCATTTTTTATTATTTATTTCGATGATCGTCGAGACGAACATGGCATTCGCCTGATGGTATGTGATATAATCGTTCATTGACAGTAGCAAAACCAAACTACACCTCGAGTTACAAAGCAATGCTGGGCCTTCCACAGCGCTATTCTACATGATATATAAAAACTTTTTGACAATGTGTCATAAATATGATCTCATCCTGGCAACATTTCACATGAAAATGTTTTTGGTGGGATATATATTTCACAATAATATACTGGTTTTTGTACCCGCCTCAATAATATTCTGTAGCAGATTGTCACATACAGAAGCCGCATAAAACAACTTGCAATCTGTTACATTGTACGGAAATAGCATCATCGTTTACCAAATAAAATTATTGACCGAAAAATCATTCATTATTCGACACGTCACAAAACAAGATCGTATAATGTGTGTGTATGTAAAATTAGAAACAAAAAAACTGTGGTCTTTTATGCCACATATGAATTATAATCGTGTAATACTTTTCAATATGAAACAGCGAACGGAACACTCTTAGACTTCATTTCTTATCTTTCTTGATCCTTTGTTAGAATGAAATTGCAAGTGAGATCGACCCCCCTGGCAGTGGTCTGAGTCTGGCTCTGCACACAGCGACTGGTCGGCGGCTTGAAGGATTTCAAACTATTTCTCAAATATTTAGCGCGCGGCTAAACGCTCAAATATCAAATACATTTTTATACTTCTCGCCGGGAACGTATTTCTATTTGTCACGCTTTGTAAATGGACGGAAACTTTTTGGAAAATTGGAAGATTTATAAAATACATTCACGTCGTTTTCCCAGAAGGTATTGGCAGAGGTGCTACCAGGCCACTCACGTTTTTTCATATATGTTCTGTCCCGAGATCTAATCGGATGCAACTATATGGGGCACGAATTTCTGGTTCCTGGCTGATACTGAATCTAAAAATTCAATACCACTTATAAAATAATTTAGGATATTTAATTATATAACATGAATAATTTGTTTCTTAACCTCTTACGTCAAAAAGTGTACTCGTATATCCCGCTATAGGATCTTAACTATTTAGTTTCGTAATTATTTCGTATTTAGTTTTGCAAGTTGATAAAAGCTACATCAATTATTACATGATATCACAGATTACATATAACACGATGAAGTGAAAAGTAACCATAATGATTTATCTTTCCTTCATTCTTTCCATCGTCTAAGTGCAGGTAATTTCCCAGTAATCTGTACTCTCAGTGGGTACAGTAGCGACATCTGAGATCCGCGCCCATCTATCAACCAGACGGTTGGAAAACATTGCATTACCGATAACAGCCAGCTGCGACGACTTTTATTTCTATTTGATACATTAGTACAAATGGGATTAAATTACAATCAGATTACGATTTATATAAAATCTTGTAGATATAATCCCATCAAAAACATCCTGTAAAAAAATTCCAAGTCTCGCAGCTCAGGTTTTCTACCGCAAAAAGTTGTGAGATGCATGTAATACCAAGTCGATTAATTTATTTAGTCCTTAAGGGACCTTCTATAGAAAGTTATTACGTTAGTTATTTCCATATCAATATTAAAAATTCTTTACGTTTTAAATAAATAGATCGACTTGGCCAGTAGCATTATGTATAAATTGTACGATACATTATGTTTTCATGCGATGGCCAAGTCGATCCATTTATTTAAAACGTAAAGAATTTTTAATATTGATATGGAAATAACTAACGTAATAACTTTCTATAGAAGGTCCCTTAAGGACTAAATAAATTAATCGACTTGGTATTACATGCATCTCACAACTTTTTGCGGTAGAAAACCTGAGCTGCGAGACTTGGAATTTTTTTACAGGATGTTTTTGATGGGATCTCACGTCTTTTTGTAGAATCCTACTTTTTTTCCTTTTCGATACTTCTTACTTCTAGAATATCACTAACGATTTTTCTTAAAGCCTCTGTCTTATGGATTTTTCTTATTTTTGTAGGTATCAATTTATCACAAATATAGCGGATTTGATTATTAATGTTCTTTCTTTCATTGTAATTGATATTTTCGAGTTATTTAATCTATATATTTGCAAGTTTTTCTTCGTCATGTTTTTCTAGAGAAATGTTGTACAGTTTCATGGGCTGAATACACCATTTCCCTCTCTATATCCCCTCCTATTATGCCTCATGTATATAGATATATATCTACAACTATTATTCCACTATATACGGGTACAATGATTCATTAACTGCAAAAGTAACTTTGTAATCCTATACATTTATATGGGTTTACAAAGTTATTCACGCAGTTGGTCTATCTAGAAAACTAGACACAAATTATGAAATGTTTGAATTTTCCCTTACTTTAGACACTAAACACTTATTATATTCTAAATTTGAAGGTTCTATGTCTGCTAGAAGTGCCTTAGACTTTTGATGATCGGTCAGTCAGTCAGTGAGTGACAAAATTACGAAAGTTTGACACATTATAATTCTTAAACTACTGGTTCAAATTGAATGAAATTTTAAATATACCGTGTTTACACAATGCCTACTTAGTAACTGAAAATTCAGGCTTCTTGCTTTAACCACAACGAAGTTATGGGGGGTTGAAAATGGTCTGAATTGCTTCGAGAAAAGGATGTTACGGCCTATAGCTCGACTTGGAGGGGGCTCGGCCGCGCCCCCAGATGACATTTTTTTATTGCTACTAACTTAAAAATAGAAACTACCTTTGTCTATTCATAGAAATAAAAAAAAACAACAGATGCAATAGTTTCCAAGAATTATACTATAACAATACGGGGTTATGCTTTTGTTGAGGACACAGTATCAAATAATTATTGCCCAAGGTCATTACCCAAGATAAATAAAATGAATAACACCCAACAGTCACATACATAGTCCTGACTCCACACTAAGATCGAGGCTTGTGTCGTGGGTATCAGAAACAACGAGAGACTTTTCGGTCTCACAAACACCCAGACCCGGAAGAAATATTTGTGGGCCGCACAAACATTTCTCTCGGTGCGGGGATCGAACCCGCGGCCACTCGTTTCACAGGTGGCGTCTAACCAACTGCGCCACGGAGGCTAGATGAAGTAAAAGAAACGAACCAAGAACATCACTAAACATGCTCATACTGTATCAGCCCTTATACGTCCCACTGCAGGGCACGGGCCTCCTCTACAATCGAGAGTACGATTGTGAGTTGTTAGGCCATATAGCCCACCACGCCTAATGCATGTTCATACATACAATCCTCGACAGGAAAGACGACAAAAATTTAAATAAAATAAATATAGCAGTACGCTTGAAGCAAGTGAATCCCCTTACTGTTCTATAAACAAGAGCAAGATCTCGTGGCCGCTGAGCAAAGCGGAATAAGTAAAAACTCTTGTAAGACGCCGAGCCACCTCGCGCTAAACAACTCAGCAAGTGGCGCCTGTTTACAAACACCAAACACTACCCGACCTCCCCTTCCTACACTCCCCCCCCCCCTTCCCCGTCCCCCTCCCCCTCCCCGCGACCTTAACAATTCCTTTGAAAAGTTTAAAATCCGTGTCCGGTGTCGGAAGGAGCAGCGCTGGGAAATCAAATGTTATTGTGCATTGTACCGCGCTGACAAACGGATCAATGCGATTTCACAAAACCATTGGCTTTGTGAAAATATTGTTTTAAATTGTGTTCGGTGTTTGCTGTATTTTACGGCGAATGTCGTTCGAATTTGTAACGTAAGATTCGATTTGATTTTTTCTCTTGTTCGGTGTAGAAACGCGCAATGTACTGCAAAATATTTTTGCAGCTAAATACACAGGTAATTTTAAATTACATTATGCTGGTCATATCAGAAACCGCGAGACGCTTTTTGGTCTCACAAACCTCACACCGAAAACAGAAACCTTTGAATCACACAAATATTTCGATGCGGGGATCGAACCCGCAGCCTTCTTTTCATAGCCGACTGCGCCACGGACGCTGTCAAAAACTCCACACACAGAATCATGCACAATCAAATGGGCAGTGATTTAGTGCGCGTGTATAAAAGTGCGGGGATTATCGACAGCGCGGGCTGTCAGCCAGGCGTATACATTGCGCGATCACTGTGACGACACCTGTGCCCGTGCCTGCCCATCCAACTGGCGCGCTTTATTCTAACTCATTTGGTCATTTCACTTGATTTTTGTTGAACGGAATGAAATGAAATGAAATGAAATGAAAATATTTATTGAATCCATAAAATGTCATACACTATTTAGATTCAGTCATATTTT
This sequence comes from Hyles vespertilio, assembly GCA_009982885.2. Taxonomy (NCBI): domain Eukaryota; kingdom Metazoa; phylum Arthropoda; class Insecta; order Lepidoptera; family Sphingidae; genus Hyles; species Hyles vespertilio. The sequence goes on from CM042827.1 coordinate 11,769,050, forward strand.
TTTTTTTCCACTACCACCCAGTTCACAAGGCTGTTTTCGCCAGAGAAGAACGGGCAAGAAACTCTAGCGTTGCTCTTTTCAAAAATAAGTTTACAATACAGTGATCATACAGGAGTTGAAATTCAGAGCAGTTCATAAATTATTCATAATAATGATTATATTGTACGGCTGAGTTAAGTGTGGTCGCCCTGACCGCGGAACCGGTATTCACTGTTCAGCAAAAGCAATGAAAGGCAATAAAAAAATTAAAAAATGAAAAAAACAAAACAAAGTAATTAATATTATCATTATAAGCAAATTGAGCAGACCAGTCTACACAAGCAGCACCCGTTCACGAGTATGACGCATGTGCCAGCCATCGGTCTCCTCAACCGTGTAATCTAAACTAAAACAGCCGTTTTGTATCACACGTAGGTAAGAAATAAATAATTAAAATCATTGGTAAGTCTCTCATATGTGAGACGCCGCCTGCTTAGGTACCACCGAAATGTCTATTTCCCCCAACAGCAGTGTAAATGCACAGTTATGTTCCGGTTTGTAGCCATAGTAAACCACTGGACATAAACATCGTGTCTCAGTATGACGAGTGTAGTGAAATGCCAAGCATTATTACTTTCATGAGCAGTCGTATCGCTTATCTTGAGGCGAAAGGCATGCTCGTCTCGTCATTCATGTAAATTATAAAAATATTTGGTTATGTCATTATGAATTTTTGTTGTAATAAATAACATCTAACCGTCAAATACATCATATTTGATATAGTAAATACCTCTTTACCTGCCATTTTATCATATCATGAAAACAAACGCTGCAATAATTAGGCAAAAAAATGTATTAATAGTTGTCGTACTAGTATGTAATAATTTCATTGTCACCGTATTGCTATGAGAGTTATAAATACATTTCTCCTTGAAACTGGATCTGCACAATAATATCCTCAGCATTCCCGAATATAACCCGAGAGCTGACACGCGAGCGTCAGCAGATTCCCGTGACGTCACTCGCAGGGACTCGTTACCTGTGTCAACACACACCGCGCCTGATGCACTTCATATTTTTAGCACAATATCCTGCAAGCGCGATGTTTTGAAGTGCTGTTTTCATGGAGAAGCATATCAAATATACTACTTCTCCACACATTGTCCCGTGGTGTATGGTGTGATGTTATTTTATACTAGTTTTTCTTTAAAAGATTTGATGACAAATTTAGTGCGATTTAAACAGAGATATTAGAATTAGATTTTGAAATGAAATTTAAATATTCTATTGTACCCAGGCAATGTCTTACATCATTAAAATTCCACTGCGCTCGTCATTCTGAGACATAAGATATTAAGTTACTTACTCTGGCTACATGGTCCTTCAATCCAACTAACTTAATGTAGTTTTAAATTATTCAAACATTTTACTTACATAAACCCCGTGAACATTTTTCAAACCTAAAAGCCACACTCTGTATCCGGTAACGTTAGACTAAGAAGTATGCGACAGAATCACATAAATAAATAATTAACTAGAGTCAAGAAGACATATGTAAACCTGCTTAAATGGGACCACGAATATCATGAATAATACGCGAGTAGTTTCGGTGAGCGATCTATCAACGTCGCGCCTCCGACAGATAAATATATTTCTATTTTTAGTTTCATTGAACGCGTCGCCAATACGTGAACATTTATATTACGTACACATGTGTCTTGACTGTTAATGCTCCATACTTGAGGTAGGAGGAAAAAATGTGAATGGAAAAATATACCCGTATATTTCCTTTCTATTTGAAATAACAATTAAATGATTGTCAGTAAATCAGCAATGTAAAGCGAACAATGATAGAAGATCGTGTTATTGACCGCACATGTCAGCTTATATCTAATTAGCGTTACATTGCGTTGTTTAAAAAATAACTTCTTATAAATCTTTACACGTATTCTTTTTTAATGGCCTTTCCTTTTCATATCCCACAAACGCTACTTAATCATTTCACGTTGATGTCCATTGCAAACAATTATAATAGCATTGCAAGTGCGTGGTGGCCTGTTGGTAAACGGACTAGACGCGGCTGCCCACATGTTCACGGTGGTCGCGGGTTCGAATCCCAGGGCACACCTCTGACTTTTCGGAGTCATGTGTGTATTGATAATCAATCACCACGCACTAAAACGGTGAAGGAAAACATCGTGAGGAAACCTGCATACCATAGCGATTTATAAGAATACCTATGGTATGTAAGTCCGCCAACCCGCACTAGGCCAGCGTGGTGGACTATATGGCCTAACCACTCTCAATCGTATTCTCGATTGTAGAGTAGGCCCGTGCCCTGCAGTGGGACGTATATGGGCTGATACAGTTACAGTTACAGTATAATAGCATTATCTCAGCTTATTTTATATACGGAGACCTGAATCTTACTTGCTTAGTACATAATGGCATGATTCTCCATGTGTATGGTGGTCGCTCATAAAATGAACCAATATTTTCAACGTCTAAAATTCTGTTTCCTAATATTTTCAATTCCTTACGATTTCGACCAACACTTGTGATATAATAGACAGTTTGTGGCGCCTGCCATTAACATACATTGTAACTATTTTATATAAAGAAATATAACAACCCTTATCCCTAAGGAAATATCAAATATTGTCTAAAAAATAGCATACCCTATGCCTAAGAATAACATCATTGTTATCCTCAAGTTAGATACCGAGTCTTGAAATCTTAGCTTGAAATAAAATGGTTTTTTGAGGACAGAAAAACATTAACATCATTCAGATTGTTATTTTTATTCTACTACCCGATTTGGGAAGCGGTTTTCACAAGAACGGGCAATAAAATATAGTGATGCTTTTTTGAAATCAGTTTACCTTATACCAGTACTGATTATTACACAAGGTAAAAGGTTTGATTCAGAGCAGCTGTGGATCTCAGAAATAATGAAATATTTTTGGTTTCACATCACTCGGATTCAAATAAGTATAACCAAACAATAAGATGCAAAGATAAGTGTGTATTTGTCTGGGGTCTGGGTGTTTGTGAGACTGAAAAGTCTCTCGTAGTTCTTAATACCCACGACACAAGACTCGATCTTAGTGTGGGGTCAGGACTATGTATGTGACTGTTGGTTTTATTATTTTATCTATTGTTTACGTTACCGGAGCCAAACCCGCGCTTCCTGTTTCGCAGTCAGTTTCTCAACAATCTCCGAACAAAGGTTGTCAATCACTGAACAATGCGTTGAATGACGCGCACAACAGCGTGTGAACTAGTTCCCATCGTATTGCTCCAGCTTTTTGTTTTCCAAGCGGTTTTCACATCATCCAGTGTCAAACTGCTGATATTTCTATTTTTTAATATGTCACGCAGTGGAAGAGCGCCCTAGATGTTCCTCAAATGAATTTCTATTCCATATCCAGCCTCAGGCGGGTACGAAAAACTACGGACTTTACTGGACGGTTTTAGAAAAATCATCTTTGGAAGGTCGAATGGTATTTTTTTATGTTAACACGGTTTCATATTTAAAATAAATACATTAATATTTATTTGTTTAGTTATTCTTTTTAATTTTATACTCTGTTTTCATTGTAAGACTTATTTTGCGGAAGGCACTCCGTAACTTACAATCGGAAATATGATAACGGCTAGGATGTGAGTGTGTCATTGTCAGCTGAGGTCTCGAGTTCAAATCCCGGGATGGGTAAAATGATATTGGATTCTTCTATTCATTATCAGCCTGAAGTCACATCGTGGGGCGGAGCATACATGACGAAATGTGCGCCTCTGCCAACTCTTCTGGGAAAAAGGCGTGAGTTTATGTATGTATGTTATTTAGTTCGACCCAGTTATTTATATTATTGAAAGTACTCGTCGATTTCCTAAGATAGCATAGCTTTAGTTCACGTGTGCGGCAGCCGGCGCCGAGGGACTCTCCGAGCCGAGAGGACAACTTTCCACTCGCTTGGCTCCTTCGAATATTCTAGATTCAGTCACATGTTAGCTTTATTCAGGTTTCGTGTGTTTGTGTGGGGTTTTAAACTGGAAAGTGATCTTATATCTAATATTTAATTTTTATTTTTCCAATGAATGGCGAGACGAGCGTGCCGTTCGCCTGATGGTAACCGATACGGCCGCTCATGAACAGTAGCAAAACCAAACAACACCTTGAATTACAAAGCAATGCTTGGCATTCCACTGCGCTTGCCGTCCTGAGACATAAGATGTAAAGTCTCAATATGTCCAGTAGGTGCTCTGGCTACAATGTCCTTCAATCCGAAACACAACAGTGCATTTAAACTGCTGTTTGGCGGGAGAAATAGACATTGCGGTGGTACCCACCCAGGCGGCCTCTCACATATAAGAGACCTACCACCAGTAAGTCTAATATGGCGATGAAAGAGCCGGTAAGGATCGTCAATCGACACGTATAAAATTAGACGTCAGCAAATCTCGAATGTAGATAAATAAACAGCTATTTAGATAATGGTGTACTCTAATTATTAGTTAATTTATTTTGGTATTTACGGTACGTATTAGTTTTAACCTGTTAATTATAGAATACGGACGTCATAGATAACAAAATAATGATTTAAAACCATAATTCGATGTTGCCTGTAAATCAGGTCTTGTTTTTTTTTCTAATTTAAATTAAAATATCTTGATCCAGCACTGAACCAACGAGAGCGTATAAATAGGACAATCATCATTAACAGCAGGATAGCTATCCTCCTCCAATTTGCGCTATTTACGTTGTCTTGCGCTATGAATATACTTATATTTCAGCAATTCAAATTGCATTCTCTCTTTGAAACAGAACATAACCAATCTAATCGCAAAGAGCAAACATTCGCATCAAACCAGGGAACCATCACCCGAGCAAAAACTGACGTTGTTAAATCTAGTGGAGATATGTGCGGAGTAGACGAACACAAACAAAAACTACAAGTTTTTATTTGAAACGTCGGTTTCAATCGGCCGACTGGCAATGTAAATAGAATGCCCACTAGTCGATGAGGGGTAGGGAAAAGGGGGGATGGGTAGGGGGAGATCCATACCAATTCCCCGCCGATGGGGCTTGTCAAAATTTCGTTGGATCGGAATCGGATGGAAATAAAAGCAACGCCGCTCCGCCTTGTTTCATATTGGAACTCTCCAACTTCGTAGTTGGAATAATATGCGGCGGAGTGATAAATTTTGTTGGAGAGGTGATGGTCCAAGTGACAGCTGTTTCAGTCACCGTGGTAGAGGATTTGTTTTAAGACTTTAGAAATTAGAATACCAGGTGATTTGATGGATTCTATGAAATTTTCCAATTGTATTGATAAAGGATAATGCAATTGAGAATACAATTATTTACCAGGAGCCAGGTATAAGTTTTTTTTACAGTTGAGCAGATAATCTAGAGGGCAAGCGAGCATATCACCTGATGGTAAGTGATCACCGCCGCCTATAGAAATGGACATGGACATAATATAGCATAGAGATGCGTTGCCGACCTATAAGATGGGAATACGCTCTTTTTTTAAAGGTCACCAGGTTGCATTTATTTTTTTTCGGTTAACAATATACAGTTGCATTAAAGCTTATACTAAAATGCATGTTTCCCATTTCAGTGACATATGTTTGATGGTACTCGTATTGTTTTAAAACAAACAGACCAATGGCAAATGTTTGTTGATTGTTGATCACACAAACATTTGTCTCGTCGCTGCCGCACCGACGGACTCTCGATTCACACTTGTTTTCTCTATTTTGCAAGCTATCTATACATCAAATATTACTAAATTATCGTAACAAAAAATAAGGGTCAAATTATTTATATGCTCGTATCGGGAAATATCAAAATTAAATTTAACAGTCTCTATTGCGCAGTCGGTTACACGACGGCTGCTAAATGAGACGTCGCAGGTTCGTTCCCCGTACCTAAAGAAATATTATGTATGAAGTGACTGTCGAATATTATGATTATTTATTTATAATGTCGACGTGTGTAAATTTGGTGCCAGGGCGAATTTATTGTGTATCGGTCAGTGGACATCTCCTCTTTAGATAATACTTCGCCTTTTTAACCTCGGAATATCCATTTGCTGAACAGAGGCCTCCTCTAACTATTTCTATAGTAACCTATCACAAAATCCATTCCATACTCATCCTATTACATGACACGTGTCTCTTCTATAGGTCGTATACCAACTCGGTGGCCTATTGCGGATTAACGGTCTTCACATACCACGACAATTGTTGTAAAAACATCAATGGTGTGTAGTTTTTATTACTGTGTTTTTCTCGATATAACTTGAAGTTATTTAGTTGATATGTCATTATCAACAGGCTTCCAAATCTACTTAAGGGTTTTTTAGGTTCACGCGAATATTACACACTGAAACATAACAAAAAGTATTATTTACGGATTTTAACGCGGATTTGGTTTAATTATCCACCCCGTGACCACAAGATCTGTAAAGTAATCAAAACGTCGAGATAAAAAAATTAAAAATTTAACCAAATTCGCGAGAAAATTCGTAAATAATAGTCTTATTTTAATATGAAATTTACTTACATATTTAAATATGATTTCTACCGAACTCCTGAACTCTTGCCGCCAGTATCTCATACATTCTGCTGCATATATGTATATACCGGGTATCTCAAGACTGCTACTGAAAACGAAGCCGGGTGGTAGTTTTAGTGGCTACAAACACAATGCAATTAAAAATTTCGCATAGAAACGCGACAATTATTTTTTATGATTTTTTAAATATCGTCATTTTTGGGTGGTAAATCCTTAGTTTTTGCTAAAATAATAATTTAAACTCATTTATACCTTAGAGTATTTATAAATAAAAGGGTATACACTATTATTTTAGGAAAAAACGTATTTACCACCCAAATATGGCCATAGAAAAAAAAATAACAAAAAAAAAAATTGTCGCTTTTTTTTGCAACTTTTTCTGTTGCATTGTGTGTGAAGTCGCTTAAACTACCACCCGGCTTCGTTTTCGGTAGCAGTCTTGATATACCCTGTATATACATATCTAGTTCCTACAACTGGGCGCCGCATATTCCGCGCGTTTCCGGACGAGCAGCGCCGCACGATTGGATTACAACAGCCGTTAGTTTTTTACACTTTTTCGTTCACAGTTTTTTTCTATCAAATATTTCGATGCATATTTTAGCGTTAGAAAAACGTGTTCCACTGAAATGGGTATGCTGTGATCGACGCACGTGGACGCGACCTGATACTGCACGTGTGAATGTACGGTATACAGATATACTTTTTATGTTATCGCAATGAAAGGCGAGACGAGCACGGCATTCCCCTGGTGGTAAGCGACCGCTCATGAACAGTAGCAAAGCCAAACACCATGAATTAGAAAGCAATGAGCAAGACATTGACATAAGATGTTAAGTCTCAAAATGCCCATTAATTACTCTGGCTAAATTCCATCCATCCATCCATCCATCAGCCAAAGGAAGTCCACTGCTGAACATAGGCCTCCCCCAATGATTTCCACAGAGACCTGTTGGAGGCAGCCTGTGTCCAGCGACGTCCCGCGACCTTAACCAGGTCGTCGGACCATCTTGTGGGTGGACGTCCTACGCTGCGCTTTCCGCTACGCGGCCTCCATTCGAGCACTTTCCGACCCCATCGGTCATCAGATCTCCGCGCTATGTGCCCTGCCCATTGCCACTTCAACTTGCTAATCCGGTGGGCTATGTCGGTTACTTTAGTTCTCCTACGGATTTCCTCATTTCTGATTCGATCTCGTAGGGAAACCCCGAGCATAGCCCTCTCCATAGCTCGTTGAGTGACTTTGAGCTTCCTAATAAGGCCCATAGTGAGAGGCCACGTCTCGGTGCCGTAAGTCATCACTGGCAACACACAACTATCGAAGACTTTCGATTTAAGGCACTGAGGTATTTTGGACGAGAAGACGTCGCGTAGTTTCCCGAACGCTGCCCAACCGAGTTGGATTCGACGATTGACCTCTCTCTCGAAGTTGGACCTGCCTAACCGGACCACTTGTCCTAAATAGACATATTCGTCAACAACTTCGAGAGTCGAGCCCCCAACACCGATGGGAGTGGGCACAACATGGACATTCGACATGATCTTCGTTTTGTCCATGTTCATTTTAAGACCCACTTGTTGGGAGACTCGATTGAGGTCTTCGAGCATAGTGCTAAGGTCTTCCAGCGATTCTGCCAAGACTACAATATCGTCGGCAAACCGAAGGTGAGTGATATACTCGCCGTTGATGTTGGCTGGCTAAATTAATGTCCTTCAATCCGAAACACAGTAGTGCATTTGACTCGTGTTTGGCGGGAAAAATAGACATTGCGGTGTTACTTACCCTGGCGGCCTCTCACCTGTGAGAAACCAGTAACCACTTTTAATGTTAAATGTGTTGCACCATCCTGTTTAAGTTTTGTGTAAATGTTTCTTGATGCAGATTATTTAAAATTCTAGAAATAACAGACAATTTTAACATTCAGACTTTTAGGTTAATAAATACTAGAGCAATTAGAGTGATAGATGTAAGCTCATGTAGCTATAGGCGATAGATATACTGTTATCATTCCAACTATCATATGCGTACGTTAATCAGTTTTATCCTTATAAGTATGAACATACATAAGCTCATTCGGAATATTATAATTATTCAATTATTTTGTCATCCCTGACACGTCTCACCTTTTATTATTTAATCCTGCCTTCTAGAAGTAGATAAACACAACGATAAGTAATTCTATTACTTAAATAAAATCGATATTTGGTACCGTACCAGAACACATAAAAATAAAAAAACAAATATACGAACGTTAGTGTCCAATTATTCTAACTACAACTATAGTAACAATCTGTAATACTGCCCTCTAGCGTCTTCACTATATAACTGCATATTGTATATTGGAGCAATTGAACTATTATACAAACTTGACAATTGCTTTATATCAGATCTTAGTGGATTAGACTTGTACTTGTATTTGACTTGTTGAAAACTTATCTCTCATAAATAAAATAGCAAATTGTTTGCAACTAACAAAAATATTATTTATTGAAATTATATTTCACAATCTGTAGCGACAAGAAAGTCTGGAGCACCACTTTATGTTTTAAGTCTCAATATGACCAGTAGTCGGTTTGTATAATATGCCCGTCAAACCGAAACACAGTAGTGAATTTACACAGCTGTTTGGCGGGGAAATAGACATTGTGGTAATACCTACCACTTACCTATGCGGCCTCCCAAATATGAAGGACCTATCACTCCTCTTGGGTGGTAGAAATAGACATTGAGGTGGTACCACCGAGGCAGTCTCTCAAATATGAAAGACCAACCATTTATGTAAATCCGGATATAAACAGCCCAGCCTAATTATTTTTTTAAGCGACGATTGCTAAACGTATGACATCAGCGTATATTTTATTTACACTGAATTGCATCTTCCTATAATAACCTCAGGTATCGGGCTAATTAAAAAATATTATATATTTAAAATATCGTTAAGTAAAACTACAACCGCGTCGGGAAGTGTTACAGCTGCGGAAAAAGGAATGGCGCAAGAAAATCCATCAGCAGCACCTGCCGTCTTCTTTTATCTTTTTCTGTTCCTTCTTATCTTTGGTCTTTTTAATGACCTTTCTATATATCATATTAATAAGACATGCGGTAGTTTATCGTATTGATAAACTTTGTATAGACTGAATGTTTGAGGTTTTAAATACCTCCGTAGGAGTATAATTTAATGTCCAAGTGAATTCAAAATCATATTATTTTCTACTACAAATTAATACATTCTTAAATTAAATCATACCAAAAACAAATTGAGCTATCCATTGCGTAAGACGGCGGTTCATTCCTTGTCCTTCAATCCTTCAGTCCGTCTCAAATTCAAACTTAGTTAATTTCATTCATAGACACTCTTTGACAGAACTTGAGTTAGTTACCGACCCCACCCCCTGCGCGCGTCTCTCCCCCTCCCCCACCCCCGTACGACTGAGATAAGGAAAGTTTGTTAATTTAATAACAAGAACTACAGATTTAGAATCCGGAGCACAATTAAGGTTCCTCGTCATTTGGTCGCAACATTTGTACAACTCGTTGCTACTGTTAGCTTATTCTCTTTCAACTGCCGCGCCGTACGGATGTATTAATATTAAACGCGGTTCATTTGTTTTCCGCTTGTCTGGATGGATGCATGGATTATCGAAAGTATTTTGTTTATCAATCGTGCTTTGGTTTTGATCATGAATAGGGTATTTGACTATTATCTTTGGTATTATTTCGTTTATAAACACAAATATGTTAAAAATAAACCCTTGCTGTCAAAAAAAGTATTAAAGTAGCTTGTAACATAAGGCAAATATTCATATTTAAAATTAAAGAGTAGGGGTGTAGTGGGGACATCTTGCTGTCTCTTTCACACGCGCACACTGTAATGTATAATAACCCTAATGATGTCACTATCTTGGTTTTGCATTTCTTTTCATTCTGAATGGATTTATAAATTTCTTTGTTTGTTAGATCATAGCTATGGCTACGATTTGATAAATACAATAAAAAAATAGGAGTCAAATACCCTATTTTATGCAACTAGTATCATTGTGTCATCGGATTTCAGAATGGATTTGTTGGGATCCTTCGGTCTAAATAAATTAGCGGACTGTATATTTATATAACTGGTATATTCCATCAACAAAATACAATTAATATAAGACTACGGTATTATAATGTTTCAAGGTGACGGAAGAAAAGGCAAGTGACGCCGGTCGCGTCGCCTGCGCCGTCCCCGCTGTCCTCCGCCCGCGCCCTTCTTCCTCCCGCCGCCGCGTCCAGCGCGACTCGTTCGGAAATGTCTGTTTCTGAACAGATTTCATATTGTTTGAGTTGAGTCGTATTTAAGCGGTTTTACCTGTTGGTGTTGTTTACATTTACCTGTATGTTTTTATAACTAAATAGTTTTAAAGATCGTCCAATTATTCTATTGTTGGCCAAAGATGTGATAATAGTGTAATTTTCTTGGTGATGATTTTCACATAGATACGCAGTACCCTTTGTAATTTGCGTTCACAACAGTTTATATATTTCTTTTACACATTGCAAAATAAAAGGGACACTTTTTATCTTTTTTCCTATCGTCATATTTAGGTAGTAAATACATAGCTTTTTCAATACTATACACTCTTTTATTTTCAAAGATGCTATTGTACGCAAAGCCTTAAATTATTATTTTAGCAGGAATCATGGATTTACCACACAAACAAAACAGAAAGAGACGAAAAGAAAAATATTTGCATTTTGTTTTTAGTCACTAAAACTACCACCCGGTTTCGTTTTCGTTAGCAGTCTTGATATACCCTGTATGAACGTATACATAGTGTCACGGCGTCGGTTCACCCGCGGGACGCCCCGGGATGCGCCGGGACGCGGGTTTTAATTAAAATTCTAAATGAAACGCCGATGCTTTGTGGACCCGCGCCGTCCGACGTACCGCTGCCCTACTGACACACTACCATGCTTATTGTCAGCTGAAGTAAATCGACCTCGTATTATTATTTTTCTCACGCTAAACAGCAGTGTAAATGTACTGTTCCGCTTTGATGGAAATTGTGTACTGGTAGTAGGTCTCTCATATGTGAGAGGCTGCCTGGATGGGTACCACCGCAATGTCTATTTCTCCCGTCAAACAGCAATTCAAATGCCCTGTTGTGTTTCGGATTGAAGGACATTGTAGCCAGAGTAATTACTGCACATATTGAGACTCAACATCTTATGTCTCAGGATGGCGAACGCAGTGGAATGCCAAGCTGTTTGGCTTTGCTACTGTTCATGAGCGGTCGCATCGCTTACCATCAGGCGAACGGCATGCTCGTCTCGCCATTAACGGTAATAAAAAAAAATGTAGCCAGAGTAACCACTGGACATATTGGTGATGGCGAGCGCAGTGGAATGGAAAGCTTTGCTTTAATAGTGTTGTTTGGTTTTGCCACTGTCCATGAGCGCTCGTACTGTTTACAATCGGAGAATAGCAGTCTCGTCTCGCCATAATATATTGAAATAAAAGAAACCTAGTTCGGATAAAGCGACTCGCCTATTCAATACCTAGGCCATACTAGCTGTTACGAAATTGCATAGATACGCCACAAAAAAGGGAGGCAATATAATCAGTTCAAAAGCCTTATTTTATTCTGCACTGCATATTTTCATTTTTGTACACTGTTAGGAGCGTGAACATTCTCCAGAAACTCTCACAAATAATTTAACTTTTGTCCCAAGACGTTGCATTTATTGCGACGACATTGTGTCAATGTAGGAATGACACATTCATCCCAAAACTATCTACGAGGCAGGAATGCCGCTGCGAATGCAACACAAGGAAATGTGAGAGCCTCGCAGCCCCGCACTCGGTTTGTTGTTGACTGCTGAGGGGGAGGGGGAGGGGGAGGAGGGGGAGGCGGGGCAGGGGGAGGTATATGTTTAATTTAAAGCGCGCCACGCTTCACAATAACGCTCCACAAACTAAAACTAGCGCGTGGAGTGGCGCGACCCACCGGCGACACGGGAATCACAATGTCCTGAGCGTTTAATTAACATTAATTAAAATTCTTAATTAAATCGCAAAACGTCCAACGGATACTTTTCCAACTATGTTGCCGTTCGCGACTTCCGGAAATTGATATTCCCACCTCGCTCGTGTTGTGCGGTGCCGGTCGCACCTCGCGTTGTGATTTTAATTGCTTCCATTGAAGAAGTTTCCCAGACACCGAATGAGAAACTATTAATTGATTCTGCGTTTTCAAACGCTTATTTATCGGCTCAATGCTGCATGTGTTTTTAAGCCACTGTCGGCGTAGCTCTATGGCTACGAAATAACTATCGGCTACGTTTGTGCTACGTAACCGAAGTGGTTGCGCTACGACAAGCTACGAGCCGGCTTTGTAACGTATCACTTGGAGTGTCTCGGCTCGTTCGTAGCACGTCACAATTAAGTTAAGTGCTACATAAGAGAGATGGCGCTTACGTGCGCATATATTTGCGTCTACAGCAAATAATGCAGCACATTACTATTACTACCAATTACTTACCTGTACACAACCTGTGTGACGTCATCTCGACCATGACATTCAACTACAAACAGCATCTAATCTCGACAATCTGTCCACCCATCAATCAAGTCAGTAATACTAATTTTCTGAGCAAACGTTTTCACTTTCATAAGTATTGCTGTAAAACCTCAACGGTACGACAAAAACAAACTGGCCAGCTGCCGCCGATCAGTTAGGGACGCGAGACGCGATGGAGAAGGGGGCGGGGGGGAAGAGGAGGGGGGAGTGTATTTAAATGACTTGTGATTTTATTAGTGTCTGTGAAAATAAAGACTGCGCTGAGCTACAGACTTCTCTACAGTCGAAAGTTCGATTGACAGAGATAATGCAAAATTTAAAAGGCTGGCTTAGAGTGCGTTGGCGGTCTTAACTTCTATTATCATATCACAAAAATAATAAAAGAGAGATCCTTGAAGTATGCAGGCTTTTTTATTGCTAGAAATGGCAGCACGAGCGTGCTATACACCTGGCTGTAAGGTATACAACCGCTCATGGACAGTTGCAACGCTTGGCTGGGCATTCCACAGCGCGTCCTTCCTATGACATAACATAGTGTTGAGTCTCAATATGTCCAATAGTTACTCTGATGACAATGTCCTTTAAACTGAAACACAACGGTTGACTGGAGAAGTAGATATTGAGGTGGTACCTAACCTACCACCAGTAGTAGTTCAGCTCATCGTTAGAATGCATGCTAGTTGACTATCAATATATAAAATAATTCGAATAGATGACTCTAGGGATTCGAACCCGCGACCACCGTCTCGGCAGACGCATCAAATCCATCCTACAGACCAACACGCAATAATTTTCGAATTGTTCATTAAATCGTTTTAACATTCTACAACATACGGTACTATTTCGTATTGCTAGAGCTCTCCAATGAGCAATACAATTAATTTTTCCAATAACCGCTTTTCTCTTTAATCCCTATTCCTGTAACACCTCAACGGCACGACAAAAACGACGCCGACCAGCTGCGGCCGATCAGTCACCGCACGGGGGAGGGAGAGGTGGGGGGAGGGGGGGAGGTAGGGGGAGGTTCCAACCCGTCCGCCATTAGTCATATTGGTTGCGCTAAGTGAGCCGATATTAGTTGTGCGAGTTGCAGAACTCGTCCGATTCAATTACTATGGGTATTGACGCGGGATGTTGTCACACCGACGCCGCGCGCTAAACACGCCGAAGTGAGCCGAGTGAGAGGCGTCTCGAGATGAGCTAACAGTTCGGTGTTAGTGTTAGACGGATTTGTCTTAACTTAATTCGACGGTGTAGGAACTTAGGTATGCAATAGTCACTTGTCTTTCTCTGTTTAGTCACACATAGCCATTCTTCTAAAACATAGCGCTTCCCCGAGGATTTCTATTTAGACCTATGAAGCGGACTTCATCCAGCGACTTCCCGCTTCCTTATTAAGGCTAAAACCTATTGTTGCTAAAACAATTAATATTCCTTTATCTATGTCTATCTTCGCCTTTAAAAATTCACACATACATACATAAGTACATACATACATAAACTCACTTTTTTCCCTGAATGGGTAGGCAGAGGTTCCAGATCACTCACATTTAGCCTTGTATGTTCTCGCCTCACGATGTGATAGGGAGCGAGCCTATCACCATACCGGATACAAATTTCTAACTACAGATAATTAATAAACACTTTGTCCAACTCGGGGTTCGAACCCGAGACCTCAGCCTTGTAACCGTACCGTAGTACCATGCCACCGAGGCAGCTGTATTTGTAAGCTTATGTGTGTGTAAATATTAGTAAAATGTGTGTCGTGGTCGCGCCTAAGTCAATGTTTAAGTACATTATACACTCCACCTCATTTACAAGTTATGTGTTGGACAAATACACGGGGTGTACTAATTTGGTTTATTTGCGCCCAAACTGTATGAATGTTAAACAATGAGACAATTTATTTGTTTCAAGTGGCTAATATTGACTCGTACAATTCCGACGGTACTTAGGCTTGGTTCTGGACATATGTAAAGATCTATGTATAAATATACATATTGTAATTGAACAAGAGTTTAAGGTACTTGATATCTAAATAACTCGACTATTATAGGAATGAATATATAATGAATGTATATATTTCAGGAAACTAATCTGTTATTGCACCAATCTGTTTTACACCCTCTGTGATGCACTATTCTGTATCGACCATCAAACCGATCGTCTACATTTGGCCTCAAAGGAGAAATTCCCTATATGACGGTAAGCTCGCCCCTATCACATCGTGGTATGGAACAGACAAGGCAAATTGTAAGCAGAGTTGCTCTCTACCTACCCATTTTAGGAAAGGCGTGCGTTTTTATTTGTACTATACGTATACAATTCCAATTGTCCAATTCTAGCCAAATTAGATATCACTTTCATTCATAATGAGCTTCCTGTAATATTCGCAAAGTATTCTGAACGGCTAAGTGTTTAATTGTGAAGTTAATTTTGGCCCGCGCTGACCCGCGACAATAAGTTTTGGCCACGATTGGTATTCAACACGTTTGCGAAGGGAAAATTTGTCCTAGTTTATCTTTTGGGTGAAATTGTTTTATGTCGGGGGCTTAAAATAATACAATATTATGTTTACACGATTTCAAAATCTTCTAATTGGTAAATTCCAATCGCAATTGATCGCTCGGGGTTTTTTAAATAAACAAACAACATTGAAACTTAATTTAGGCATACGTGCAATATAAATAAGGTATGGCATCAGGTCAAATATTATCGATATCCATCAAATTGTTGTCTTTTAGAAATAGGCTTGTGCGATAAGACAGCAAATTGTATTTTTTTTTAAAATGTGAATTTATTATTATTTAACACTTTATTGTACACCATATACATAACAAAGACTAAAACTAAATGAAATAAAATATATGCACAAGTGGCGGTCTTATTGCTTGAAGCAATCTCTGCCAGACAACCATGGGATGGATAAACGAAAAAAATGATAGTTGGGGCTTTGGGTGTACGAGTATTACAGTTTATAATATTTTAAGTTTAAATTTATTTTAAGTTTTATTTTATTATTTTATTTTAAGTATTATTTTAAGTTTGAAATTATTTACTTTTTTTTATTTACGGTGTCCAATAAAGCTTAAATAAAGAAACAAATATTATTAATAACATCCTTGACGATAAAATAACTTAAACTAGAGGTCAGTAGTAGAACATTGTCGGTAGAAATAGGCAATCTAACTCCGAAGTTTCATCAGACATGGTGTAGTTGTGTGGACACGACTCATACAAGTTTACATGCGACGTGACACGCCAGTACGTGATTACATAATTACGAGTAATTATACTTAATTACGAGTAATTATGCCGGTCCGGAGGGACGAACCGATGGAGAAGAGTGTAATATGTCATGCAATAGTGTTTGCAAAGGACTTCAATTATGAATGTCGACGTTAATTACTTATTTAGATGAATGAGTTAGATAAATAGACGGTAGAAGTTATTTTATCCATATAATACATGATATTTATTTGTGTTATTTATTTAAAACTTTATTGTACACCTGAGACTAACTTTAAAGTAATAAGGGAAGAAAAAAACGTACACAAAAGGCGGCCTTATCGCTTGAGGCGATCTCTTACAACCAACCATGGGATGGATAAGAGGGAACAACAGCTTAATTTATTTGTTTATTATGGTTTGTTCAGAATTGTTACAATGCATTATGACATAACACACATGCAACTTTTATGCAACCACTTACATGCAAACATAACATGCAAACAATAACATACATAATTTGTAAAGTATAATAATGTTATTTATAACATTGAATAGACTTGTAATATTAGTAAGCATGAATGGGTTGCGACCTGTACCGCCCTGAGTTCAAACCCTAAAGCAATAACTAAATTTTGTGTAAAATTAATCTATTACTTTTTACCTCCTCTAAAAACCCCAACTTCATAAGCTAGGAAAACTATATATGCTATATATACTAATGACACTTCCATTCTACCTCTTTGTGGATATACATAAACCAGAACTTATACTCCCATTTATGTGCTGGATTATAAGGCACTACAATCACTACAAAATACACTTTTAAACTTGATCCATAATACTAATATTTTACTATTTTACATTTTAGGTCTCTCATATGAGAGGCCGCCTGGTTAGGTACCACCGTATTGTCTATTTCTACCGACAAACAGCAATGTTAATTGCACTGATTTGTTACGATTTTAAGTACATTGCAGCCAGAGCCATTTTTGAACATTTTGAGACTGAATATCCAATGGCGAGCTAAACGGTATACTAAGCATTTCTTTACAATTCCTGGTGTTATTTAGTTTTGCTACTGTTCATGAGCGGTATCGCTTACCATCAGCGTACTTGCCTCGCCATACATTGCAATTAAAAATTATATTAATCAAGCATGCTATCCAAAACAAATGCATAACAAGGGATCTACAATACCTACAAAACTTAAGGCGCATTAAACCTACTAAGTTGCAACTTGCAGCGCTTACAGAAACAAAACATCGGTCAGGACCGATCGCGCTGCATTTCACATTTCAATTAAGTGTTACGAGTTAATGGTGCGGAACTAGAAGCTTCCTACCCTCTCACCGTCTACCCCGCATGCTCCCCCTCCCCCTCCCCCCTTCCCCGCACTCCCCCGCCGTCGCCTGTGGCGCGGGCCGTCAATTTGCTAAGTGTTTGAATGTCTCGTGACGGCGGTTAACTGAAGCGTGTAAAAATAGCTAAATGTTTTGTTTTATTGCATTTCATGGCGATATTATATTTGTTCAATTAAGTTAGAGAGGATTTATGCCTTTAGTGTTATACTTACTAATATTATTTAATGCAATTTTTACATACTGATTTGTTTTTACATACTTGATTGTCTCGATAAGACCGTGTCATTTGGAGTATGTTTACATTAATTAATTTACTTGTTAGCAAGAAATTCGTATCATCTTCCGTACGGTATATAAAATGCCATGTTGATCTTAGATTATAAATAAGGTGATTGAGATAGTATACAGGGTATATCAAGACTGCTACCGAAAACGAAGCCGGGTAGTAGTTTAAGCGACTTCAGACACAATGCAACAGAAAAAGTTGCAAAAAAAAGCGACAATTTTTTTTTTGTTATTTTTTTCCTATGGCCATATTTGGGTGGTAAATACATTTTTTCCTAAAATAATAGTATATACCCTTTTATTTATAAATACTCTAAGGTATAAAAGTGTTTAAATTATTATTTTAGCAAAAACTGTGGATTTACCACCCAAAAATGACGATATTTAAAAAATCATAAAAAAAAATTGTCACGTTTCTAGGCGAAATTTTTAATTGCATTGTGTTTGTAGCCACTAAAACTACCACCCGGCTCCGTTTTCGGTAGCAGTCTTGAGATACCCGGTATATAAAGTATTGAGGATACTACTACATACCTTGTTTGTTTAGACCATGAAATATAAATCTCTCTTCCGTAATTTCCCCAATGAACCATAACTACCGCATCACGTCTAATAAATTTAATACAATGACGTAAAGCTTTGACTTCTTTATGATATCACAACTTACTGGCATGTGTCGCGCGGTATCGGCATGCACTCAGTAAGCAGTACAACAAAAGTGTCGGTATATTGTCGCTACACAGTGTTGCCAACCCCGATTTAGACTTAAACTGTAAATAAGCTTTCAAAAAGCTGTAGAAAACTGTAAAATAATACTTAAAGAACTGTAAATCTACAGCTTTTTCTTATTTTGTATTATTTATTACTAGCAAAGGTATACTAGTAATCAATAAAACATCATATAAAGTAAGAAAATTATACTTCTGATCATGCAGCAACTTTTAATTGCAACAATTTAACAAAGATATTATCAATCTACAGTATCTCTACTAACACTGCCTCGTTTTCGATTTGCACATCCTCTTGTTTTTCTATTTCATCTTTGTTTTTAAAATCGTTTAAAACTTGCAAATAAATAGATTAAATAACTCGAAAATATCAATTACAATGAAAGAAAGAACATTAATAATCAAATCCGCTATATTTGTGATAAATTGATACCCCCCCTATTTTTAATATTGATATGGTAATTACTAACGTAATAACTTTATATAGAAGGTCCCTTAAGGACTAAATAAATTAATCAACTTGGTATTACATGCATCTCACAACTTTTTGCGGTAGAAAACCTGAGCTGCGAGACTTGGAATTTTTTTACAGGATGTTTTTGATGGGATTACGTATTTCGGTCCTGTAGTGATAGACTCTGCTTAAACCAAGTACGGGCTACGCAGCAAATAAAATAGATGGCGCTAGCATATTAAAGAAAAAACTGTAGATTTGGAGGTCTGAACTAAAAACTGTGAAGATATCGAAAAAACTGTAAATCTACAGTTAAAACTGTAGAGTTGGCTACACTGTCGCTACATTCTGCCACGTGTCGTCCACACGCACAACTCCGCATGTTACCTACCTGTGGCGTTGCTAAAATACAATGATTCTTTATTTAGCGTCGTATTATTCGTAACATTGTTAAAAAAATATAATATATTTAGTTAAAAAATTAACAAGCATAATGTATCCGTAGTAACATGCGAAAACATGTAAATGGTAATTAGACAACTATTAATGTCAGTATTATTAGTTAAGATGCTGTTTTTTTTCCGAATAAAATAAAATAAAGTACCTGTGTAAGGATATTTCGTGAAGCGATGTAAAGCATACTGGTGGTAGGTCTCTCATATGTGAGAAGCCGCCTGGGTAGGTGCCACCGCAATGTCTATTTCTCCCGCCTAACAACAGTGTAAATGTGCTGTCTTTCTGATTTGAAGAATATTGTAGCCAGAGTAACTACTGGACATGTTGAGAGTTAACATCTTATATCTCGGTATGGCGCGCGCTGTATATTGCAAAGCATTACTTTGTGGTTCAAGGTGTTGTCTGGTTTGCTACCGTCCATATACGATCATGCTCGTCTCGCCAGTCAATGCAATAGGAAAAATACTTGCAGGGTCCAAAAAACGCATGTATTCGCAGTTTTACCTGACTCGCTTTATCTTTAGGCTCCATTGCAAAAAAACGGATTCAAAAATTAAATGTTTCAATCCGTTTATTTTTGTAATAAGTAAATTCCGATGATAATTACGAAAGTTCAATGGAGAGGGATCAATCGAACTTTCGATTGTAAAGTCCTGTATTTATTTACAAATTATATTTCCGTAAACGAACATTTGTAAATCAGTACAAAAAAATGATTGTTATTCTCGTATACCTCATGTTGAAAGAATTGTATATAAGTACCTAACAAGCTCTTAGCAAATATTAGTTATTATTGAAATACGTGGGTAATTCATAAAAATTACCATATCAGCGATAAAATCCGTACATTTTTTTTTTATTTCAATGTGTCACATAAATTTAAGAAACAATGGTATTAACTTAATTTTGCAAATATATTATTCACCATATCTGTCCCTAACCTCAAAACTTCTTATGAGAACCAAATTGCCTCCAACAATATGCGGACCTAACAAACCGTATCCAACTCCGCCAACAAGATCGCAGGCAGTTCACAAACTAAAAAGCAAACAAGAGGCTGTGTTGCAACTGTGTCGGTTCATACATTCAGTCGTGCGAGGCCGGCCTTGTGTCACTAACGCAATGGAAAGTTGACACAGGCCACGATATGCTTGTTCAAGAAGTTATCGAAGTGTCGCTGACATTACACATACAGTTGAGAATAGGGGACAATATAATGCTTGTTGTTGTCACATTATGCAGAAATATGCACATGACGCTAAAATGAGGCAATCAAAATATTGTAATTTTAGAAATTATCTGATGAAAATATTTCCAAAATAATTGATGTCAAGATAAAAATATAGTGGTAAGGTTGAATATTGTTTAATAAGTTTTTGATTATAAAACAACAATCCGTCGGAATATGTACCTTTTATTTTATTTCGGCAATTGGTTTTAGCTGTATACATTTTTCTTTTGTAAAATATGAAAAAGTATTAAAAATAGAGAAAGAAGACAGTAATTAGTTTTACTGAATGAGTCTCAAGGTAAAATCTACTTTTAAAAACAATCTCTTCTCGCAACAACACATTCCATTACAACCGATGCCAATTAAATATTTAAAAAATCTGCTGAAAGATTACCCGAATATTTTAATAGAGCAACCGAACAGGTAAGTCGTCAGTGGAGTGGTTTAGTATGTAGCCAGTCGCTCGCCAGCTAATCGAGTTGTAAGCGACGAGCGGCGAGCGGCGAGTGGCTTTGTTGGATTGCGTAGGATCGCCGCGGGAGGTGCACAGGTATGAGTAATGGGCGAAAGCGGATGAATTACTTGATGAAACATAGTTACCATATTTTTGCAAGTTTTAATATTACATTATTTCCAACTCTTATTGATTTTCAATTAGATTTAAAGACAATATATATTTTCAGAGAATAACTGTTGTCATTAAAATACCTATAGTCGATATTCGCCTACATGAATTACAGTCGCGGGTATGACCGAGTAATCTCAAAAAAAATAACCCCAATTTGTGGACACCGCTATAGTATAAAATTACTTTGTATAACATAGTATTTTAAAACGTTTAAGTGCAAAAATTACTACTACTATATAGACCCGTAGAAATCAGAGAATCCGCGCTAGCACAAAATATCTCCCGTTATTTAAATACGCGTCCTCTCGGAACTCCGCTACCGCTACGTCTGTTGTGTCTACGTATAGTACAGACCATATACAAGAGCCGCTTGTTCCGTACAAGTTAGTGTTGTCGCGTTGTCTGCCGCGAGTTATCATTCACAACTCACTCGCGACTCACACGCTTTAGGCAATCTACAACCTCCTCCTACCCCTTACTCCTCCATACACCTCCCCCTCCCCTCTACACTTCCCCCTAAGCTAAAGCACACACGCTGTGAAAACACGCGGCATCGTCGGTAATATTATGAATACTTGACACCAGTCTTAGTATAAGACAAGTATGTTCTTGAATGATGTTGAGGTGACGTCATGTTTACATTGAAGTAATAGTACGTTTGTACGATGTTGGCAAAACATTGAACGGAGATAATTGTCACCAAGAGGATGTAACATTTTATGTTTGAACTAATATTAATATTAATACCAAATTTGTAAGTATGCAAGCTATTTTAAAATGAAATATTGTTATTTACGACATGCAAGTATTTACAAAATACGAGTACACCCAAAACATCATTATTATTAATATTATTACCGGATAAATTCTTATACGAGAAATTATTTTCTAATTTAGTTTATGTAAAAATACTGATAACTTAATTTGAATGTTACACCTCATTCAACCCAAGTATATCGATACTCCCGAGCCAATCGTGTCAAACTAAACTTCGTGTCTCGAGCAGCTGTATAAATACTAAGTGGCCGCACCGCGCACTTTGTGAAGCACATTTAAAATGCAGCCCATTCGGAGGAGAAATTTTCAACACAATAAGTCGGAAAACTTGTCACTTAAAGTATAAAGCGAACGGTACAAAGCCACCCCCCCCCCCCTTCACCCTTTACCTCTCCCCCTACCCCGCCGGCTCCGATGCCCGCGACCGTTGATACTGCTATACTGATATGATTGTATAGATTGCAAACTTTAAACATTTTTTATAAACCGACGATGTCTCTGGTTGTAGAGGTTTATGGGCGACTGCTCCTATTAGGTGATCGTTTTGCTCGTTTTTCATCCAATAACTGGTGATCTGTCATATGTGATAAGCCGCCTGGGTAGGTACCACAGCAATGTCTATTTCTCTTTCCAAATACCAGTTTAAATGCACTGCTGTGTTTCCGATTGAAGTACATTGTAGCCAGAGTAACTACTGGACATATTAAGAGTTCTTTGTCTCAGGATGGCGAACGCAGTGGAATACTAAGCATTTTTTTGTAATTCTGGGTGTTGTTTGGTTTTGCTAATGTTCATGAGCGAAAACATCACTTACCATCAGGCGAATGGCATGCTCGTCTCGAATTCATTGAATAATAATACATGAATATAATAATACATGAATATAATAATACATGAATATAATAATAGATGAATATAATAATACATGAATATAATATACACTCGACACGTCGAAACGCCGACTCGATAGGTTCGGTCGGTCTACCTTTTTGGCTATTTGTGCCACCAAATTGCAGTGTGTGAGCATGAAAAATAAAGTAATTTATTGAACCCATAAAATGTAAATATAATTTATATCCATTTGTTAACCCTATCCTGTTCCGGTTTGAAAGACATTTAGGACTGCGATTATTCGGCATTAAAGTTTTACAAATAATATCTGGGCTTACGAAGCAGAGGAAATATATAAAGTTTCCATTGACTCCACATGATAAAAGAAGTCACCCCTACAATGCTATAATGTTAATCAGTGCATACGTAACATTAGTACAAATGAGTGCGTTCGTATGCAGCGCCGCGCCGCGCTCCGTCGGCCACACGCACCGCTTGAGATCAGGAAACTACACGCACACTGTCTCGTATACTATAATTTATATGGTTGTTCGGTTTATTACTGTGAACATAAGGTCGATATGGCAATTTTCTAGTAATATAGAGACACATTTCAAGTAGTTTATATCGATATATATATACTGTACTTAATAAATAAATAACAATCACACACATAGTCCTGACCCCCCCCACTAAGATTGAGTCTTGTGTAGTGGGTATCAAGGAACTACGAGAGACTTTACGGTCTCAAAAACACCAATATTAACCATGTTTGTTTATGTTGCGACTGTGACAAATAAATCGTTTTTCTTTCTTTCTTTCTATATATTTTTTTGCAATTCAATGATATCAGAGTAAAAATAATCCCATCAAAAACATCCTGTAAAAAAATTCCAAGTCTCGCAGCTCATCATATAAAGTTATTACGTTAGTTATTACCATATCAATATTAAAAATTCTTTACGTTTTAAATAAATAGATCGACTTGGCCAGCAGCATTATGTATAAATTGTATGATACATTATGTTTTCATGCGATGGCCAAGTCGATCCATTTATTTAAAAAGTAAAGAATTTTTAATATTGATATGGTAATAACTAACGTAATAACTTTATATAGAAGGTCCCTTAAGGACTAAATAAATTAATCGACTTGGTATAACATGCATCTCACAACTTTTTGCGGTAGAAAACCTGAGCTGCGAGACTTTGAATTTTTTTACAGGATGTTTTTGATGGGATCTCACGTCTTTTTGTAGAGTCCTACTTTTTTCCTTTTCAGTACTTCTTACTTCTAGAATATCACTAACGATTTTTCTTAAAGCCTCTGCCTTATGGATTTTTCTTATTTTTGTAGGTATCAATTTATCACAAATATAGCGGATTTGATTATTAATGTTCTTTCTTTCATTGTAATTGATATTTTCGAGCTATTTAGTCTATTTATTTGCAAGGGCATGTGACATGCTGAATACACCATTTCTTTCTCTATATCCCCTCCTGTTATGCCTCATATATATATGTAGATATCTATCTACAACTATTATTCCATTATATACGGGTACAATGATTCATTAACTGCAAATGTAACTTTGTAATCTTATACATTTATATGGGATTACAAAGTTATCCGCACCGCCTCATGCCCGTCAAGGTTAAAATAGTAATACAAATTGCCCTTAGTGCGACCGAAATGACCATATTTAACGGATTTCTAATGCATCCAAACGTGCCACATCATGTCAACTACTAGTTGACACTGGAAATATACGCTTAATATACACTTTTATACCATGTCAACTACTAGTTGACATGGTATAAAAGTCAACTACTAGTTGACATGGAGCACTCATAGGGTTATTCACGCAGTTGGTCTATCTAGAAAACTAGACACAAATTATGAAATGTTTGAATTTTCCCTTACTTTAGACACTAAACACTAATTATATTCTAAATTTGAAGGTTCTATATCTGCTAGAAGTGCCTTAGACTTTTGATGATCGGTCAGTCAGTGAGTGACAAAATTAAGAAAGTTTGACTAGTTACAATTCTTAAACTACTGGTTCAAATTGAATGAAATTTTAAATATACCGTGTTTACATAATGCCTGCTTAGTAACTGAAAATTCAGGCTTCATGCTTTAGCCACAACGAAGTTATAGGGGGTTGAAAATGGTCTGAATTGCTTCGAGAAAAGGATGTTACGGCCTATATCTCGACTTGGACGGGGGCTCGGCCGCGCCCCCAGATTGAGCCTAAACTAAAAACTTCGCAAAGAAACGCGCCATTTTTTTTTACTTTTAAATATTATAGTACCATAGCGTATTAAAAATAACAAAAAAAAATTGACCCTTTTTTTATGCAAAAATAGATACATTGTGTCTGAAGCCACTAAAACTACCACCCGATTTCGTTTTCGGGAGCAGTCTTGATATACCCTGTTCATGAACTTTCGCAAGTAGGTTAGCGTGACGTCACGTAGGCGCAGTACCAGTGTTAGAAATATAGGTTAACCGGGATTTATCGAAATATCGATTTTTGATGACGTAATTAAGACGGACAGTTAAGACATAATTCTACTGCAATAAGTGCCAATTGGTCTTGAACCCTCCGTCAAATAGTAAGATATACGGTATCGTATTATGGAAAGTGTTGACATTTTATGGTATTAAAACACCTAAACCAGAAACAATTAATGATTTTTTGACGTGACAACGTCTTAAATTAGGTTGCGGCTGGGAGTCACTTATGAAAAAGTGTAACGCCCGGTAACGTAACGGTGCGCGCGCAGCACTAGAGAATTAGGCGCATTGAATCGGCGCATGCTTGTGTCTCTGTCTTTGTCTTTCTCGAACGTTCTTGGCGTTGGAAAAACAAGAAAGCGTCACAATACAAGTTCACACGTGTGGTTAAAGTATCGTCAGCTGTGTCTGTAGTGAAAATATGGAGTGCTTAGATTCGTCATTACATGTACAATGTTTTAGTAAACAAAATATATTTCTATAGTTAAAATTTGTGCAATTCTTATTTTCATTCAATTCCTTGTTCCTATTGTGCAATTTAATTATATTCATATCAATAAATATTCTACCGAGAAAAAGACGTTGTCACGTAAAATCTTCGCCCGTAAAACCGACTTTACAGGCAACCATTTTTTTTCTTTCTCAAATATATGGGAATTGAATAAATAAATAAACAATTAAATTAATACACCCAACAGTCACATACATAGTCCTGACCCAAAACTAAGATCGAGTCTTATGTTGTGAGTATCAGGAACTACAAGAGACTTTTCGGTCTCAAAAACACCCAGACCCGAACAAATGCTTGTAGTTCACAAAAACATTTGTCTCGGTTTGGGCGATCAAACCCGCAGCTTCTCGTTTCACAGCCAACTCTCAACCAACTACACCACTGTGGCTGTCATTCATAAAATAGAAAGACACATACGCTACATACCGTATACATAAAAACTATCCACTCCATGAAAACCCAGCAACTTCCAAAACAAATATTGTCTCGATACAATAATATTCGCGCGCCTACATCCGCTCCAGACGACCTTGAACTATCCGCGATCCCCCCTAACCCCCTCCCCCCTCCCCCTCTCTGCCTCCCCTTCCCCCATGGATGGCGTGCGGCGCGACAAACACGAGTGCCCTCACAAAGCACCGAGCAGACTTGTTGCTCCAACTAACGGCACTCGATATACCCAAGTATCGGATGGTATTGGGAATTAGGTTCTTTTGTAAGGAAATGTGTCGTTGTATGCGAGATCGCGAGAAAATTGAAAGTTAATAATTTGATATTATAAATAGCTTCATTGATCGATATCAGCCAGGGAATAGTGGTAATAAGGTATTTTTGCAGATATGTTGCTCTGACATGTAAAGGTTGATGAACGATTGATGCAGGAATTAGGAAAGTCGGCTTTCCGTGCTACAGGGTATAGGCTGGATTCCTTCACGTATAAATATTTTTATGAACTATATGTATGTTTTCGAACTGCGACTCTGTATATTTTAGTGTAATTTATGTAAACAAACGCGTTCACGATTTTATTAGCAAATCTAACGCGTGACAATATTTGAAAAAGGCATTTATTTACAAATTTTGTAGTTAAAAATAAATGATTCTAGACAGTCACATACCTATCTCAATATGACTATCAAAACCCATTCCTAAAAGAATAATAATCCCATAAAAGATCAATTCTAAAAACTTACATACGTCTACCGCCGCAGTAATTCCAGACCGCCCTGGTCCCGCGTGAGTCGATGCGTCTCAATCCGCGCGTTACAAAACAAGCGTGAAACGAGAGAGCGGCCGCGCCATCACACGCCTCTTACAGACGGCAGTAGAAGGGAGCTTGCGGTTTCTGTTCCGTGAGTTCGATAATTATGTTTTGGGCATAAACAACTAATATACACAATAATATAGGTAATAATAATAATAATGTAATGACTTCTTTAAACAAAAAGTCTATGCGTGGGCGAACCGCATTCGTCGCTACAGGAGGCGATGGGATCGTTTCCAACAAAATCGCAAGTTCCAAACTGACCAAAAGAGTGTTTATAGATGTTGGGAGAATCCTCCACAAGGTGTGGTGGATGGGCGGCTTCCTAGTGCTCACGAAATGCGTGAGTACTGGACGAATATCTGGTCGTCGCCTGTCTCTCACACTGAAGCCTCCTGGTTTAGTGTTGTAGATCGAGCTTGCGAGGCAATACCTGCTATGGAAACCATTTTAATCAGTCCAGAAGATGTGCTAACTGCAATTAGACAGACGCAAAACTGGAAGTCGCCGGGCCCGGACGGTCTGCACAACTTCTGGTTAAAATGGTTTCCAAGTTCGCATGCTCGATTAGCAGCGCAATTCCAGAATGCGCTTGAGCGGGGATCCCTTCCAACATTTATGACAACAGGTGTCACTCACCTTCTCTTTAAGTCCGGTTGTACCACGGAACCAAAAAATTATAGACCCATCACATGCCTACCCACTATTTATAAAGTTTTGACCTCCATAATTAGATCTAAAATTACAGACCATATAAATTCTAACCAAATTCTTTTTTCCGGCCAAACAGGTTGCATGAATGGGTCCCGTGGTACTAAGGAGCTCCTTCTCATTAACATGACCATTTACCAACAGGCTCGTCACAACCGAAGGAATTTATCGGCTGCCTGGATAGATTATAAAAAGGCCTATGATTCGGTGCCCCATACATGGCTCATGAGGGTGTTAAATTTGTATAAAATTAATACAAATTTATGCAACTTCCTTGGGTCTTGTATGGGGCAGTGGACCACTGTCCTGAGATATCCAGGTGGTACGGTTCCTCCTGATTGTGACGAGCCGATTAGAATCAAGCGGGGTATATTCCAGGGCGACAGTCTGAATCCACTGTGGTTTTGCATGGCCCTGAATCCCCTCAGCACTCTGTTGTTGGATTCAGGGTTAGGCTACCGTCTACGGAGAGGCTCTGAGCCTATATCTCACTTGCTCTATATGGATGACCTCAAGTTATTTGCATCGAAACAAACCGAATTGATTGAGTTGTTAAAAATAACGGAAAGATTTAGCAATTCAATCAATATGGATTTTGGTGTAGATAAATGTGCGGTTATCCATGTGAAGCGAGGGGAGGTTGCGGTCTCTGATGACATACTAGTCTCAGAGACTGTAAGGCTCAGATCCCTCTCTGTGACGGAAACCTACAAATATTTGGGTATGCCTGAGGCTCTAGGTATCATGGGTGCAGATGTAAAACGATCGTTGAAAGAGCGTTTTTTTAGCCGCCTGACAAAAGTACTTAACAGTTTTTTGTCCGGTGGAAACAAGATTCGCGCTTTTAACGGTTGGGTTATGCCTGTACTCATATACTCTTTTGGCATACTCAAATGGACTCAGACCGAATTGGACGCCCTGGATCGTAAAGTCCGAACTCTCCTGACTGCACATCGTATGCATCATCCACGATCATCAGTGATGAGATTGTACATCCCGCGGAGATGTGGGGGCCGAGGTATTCTTAATGCTAAGGACTTGCATAATCGCGAGGTGTGCAATCTCAGGGATTATTTCCTTCACAGTGATGTGGATATGCATAGGGTTGTAGTTATGGTAGATAAAGGATTTACCCCGCTCTCTTTGGCGATTGAGAACTGGCGGAAACCTCTGGTGGTAGGCATTAAGGATCGCGAGGACATATGGAAGAGCAAAGAGCTGCACGGTCGGTTCTATCGAGCCCTTCATGGGCCTGATGTGGACCGACTAGCGTCTGTGTCTTGGCTGCGCTTCGGTAACCTCTTTGGGGAAACCGAGGGTTTTGTCTTTGCAATTATGGACAAAGTTATTAAGACGAACAACTATAGGAAATACATCCTGAAGGACGGTACGGTCGACATCTGTCGGGCATGCCACCGTCCTGGTGAGTCTATCAGGCATGTTATTTCCGGTTGTTCGTATCTTGCTAACGGCGAGTATTTGCATAGACATAACCTAGTAGCCAAGATCATACACCAGCAAATTGCCCTTCGATATGGACTTGTGACTCCTGAAGTGCCATATTACCAGTATGTGCCCCAACCAGTTCTCGAAAATGGTCATGCAACGCTGTATTGGGATCGATCTATTATCACAGACAGGACTATTCTAGCCAATAAGCCTGACATTGTGATAATAGATCGATTGGCGCGCCGGGCTATACTTGTTGACGTCACCATCCCGCATGACGATAACCTTGTCAAAGCTGAAAAAGACAAAATGTCTAAATATTTAGATTTGGCACACGAGGTTACCGACATGTGGGATGTCGACTTAACAATTATTGTCCCGATTGTCGTTTCTGCCCATGGGTTGATACCAAAGAGCCTCGACCAACATCTACAGAGGCTCTCAATCGGCTGTTGGGTCAGAAGTCAGATTCAGAAGGCAGTATTGCTTGACACGGCACGTATTGTGAGGCGGTTCCTCACTTTGGGCTCCTAACCACCGGTGGCTTGGGTTTCGAGCCTCGCCATCGTTGGATAACTTTTTATATTTTTATATGTATTTTGTTTTTTACTATATATATAAAAATGTAAAAAAAATATATTTAAAATAAAGAGAAATAATAATGTTACTACCTCTCGAGATGTTGCGACTGTGCCTGCATGGCAGCGTAGGATCGAGGACCGTATTAACAGGGCCCGAACTCTCATCGGCAAGCTTATTGCTTTCCGAAACGGAAACAATAGGCAAAGGGTCATGCGTTTTGTGGCCCCGGCCTTCTCTGGGACTAATATAAGTCCCCGGGATTATGGGCTTTGGGTCACAGAACGCATAGACTATTACAAACAAAAAATATATGCGTGGGCGAACCGCATTCGTCGCTATAGGAAGCGGTGGGATCGATTCCAGCAGAATCGTACTTTCCAAAGTGACCAAAAGAGGGTGTATAGATGTTGGGAGCGTTCTCCACAATGTGTGGTAGATGGGCGGCTGCCTAGTGTTCATGACATGCGTAATTATTGGACAAATATCTGGTCGTCATCTATCTCCCACACTGAAGCCGACTGGTTTGGTGTTGTTGAGCGAGCTTGTGAGTCTATACCAATTATGGAAGCTATTTCAATTAGTCCAGAGGATGTCCTGGTTGCAATCCGTCCGACATAAAACTGGAAGTCTCCTGGTCCGGATGGTTTGCACAATTTCTGGTTGAAATGGCTTCCATGTTCGCATGCTCGGTTGGCAGCACAATTCCAGGATGCGCTTGATGGAGGATCGCTTCCAACATTTATGACTACCGGTGTTACTCACCTCCTCTATAAATCTGGCAGTACCACGGACCCAAAAAATTATAGACCTATTACATGCCTCCCTACCACATATAAACTTTTTACATCCATATTAAGGGCTAAAATAGCAAACCACCTCACCTCAAATAATATTCTTTTTCCAGGCCAAACTGGATGCAAGAGTGGGTCGCGTGGTACTAAAGAACTCCTTCTCATAGACATGACCATTTGCCAACAGGCTCCTCAAAATCGTAGAAATTTATCAGCTGTCTGGATTGATTATAAAAAGGCATTTGATTCGGTGCCCCATACTTGGCTCATGAGGGTGTTAAGTTTGTACAAAATTGATACAAACTTATGCAGCTTTCTTGGGTCTTGTATGGAACAGTGGACCACTGTCCTTAGATATCCAGGTGGTATGGTTTCTCCTGATTGTGACGAGCCAATAAGAATCAAGCGGGGTATATTCCAGGGTGACAGTCTGAGTCCACTGTGGTTTTGCATGGCCCTGAATCCTCTTAGCACTCTGTTGGTGGATTCGGCGTTAGGCTACCGTCTTCGGAGAGGGACTGAGCCTATTTCTCACTTACTTTACATGGATGATCTCAAGTTATTTACATCAAAACAAACAGAATTGATTGAGTTGTTAAAAATAACTGAAAAATTTAGCAACTCAATCAATATGGAGTTTGGTGTAGATAAATGTGCGATTATCCATGTAAAGCGGGGGGAAGTTGCAGTCTCTGATGGCGTACAAGTCTCTGATGCCTGATGACTGCCGATGACTTAGATCCCTTTCCGAGACAGAAACTTACAAATATCTGGGTATGCCAGAGGCACTGGGTATTTTGAGTGCAGACGTAAAACAATCGGTGAAGGAGCGTTTCTTTGGCTGCCTGGCAAAAGTTCTCAACAGTCTTTTGTCAGGTGGAAACAAGATTCGAGCCTTCAACGGTTGGGTTATACCTGTGTTTATGTACTCTTTTGGCATACTCAGATGGACTCAGACCGAATTGGACGCCCTGGATCGTAAAGTCCGGACTCTACTGACTGCACATCGTATGCATCATCCACGTTCGTCAGTGATGAGATTGTACATCCCGCGGAGATGTGGGGGCCGAGGCATCCTTAATGCTAAGGACTTGCATAATCGCGAGGTGTGCAATCTCAGGGATTATTTCCTTCACAGTGACGTGGATATGCATAGGGTTGTAGTTAAAATAGATAAAGGACTTACCCCGCTCTCTTTGGCGAATGAGAACTGGCGGAAACCACTGGTGATGAGCACGAAAGATCGCGAGGAAGTATGGAAGAGCAAAGAGCTGCATGGTCGGTTCTATCGGGCCCTCCATGGACCTGATGTGGACCGACCTGCGTCTGTATCTTGGCTACGTTTCTGTAACCTCTTTGGGGAAACTGAGGGTTTTGTCTTTGCAATTATGGACGAAGTTATTAAGACGAACAACTATAGGAAATACATCCTGAAGGACGGTACGGTCGACATTTGTCGGGCATGCCACCGTCCGGGCGAGTCAATCAGGCATGTTATCTCCGGTTGTTCGTATCTTGCTAACGGCGAGTATTTGCATAGGCATAACCTAGTAGCCAAGATCATACATCAGCAAATTGCACTTCGATATGGACTTGTGACTCTTGAAATGCCATATTACCAGTACGTTCCACAACCAGTTCTTGAAAATGGTCATGCAACGCTATACTGGGATCGTTCTATTATCACAGACAGGACTATTCTAGCCAATAAGCCTGATATTGTGATAATAGATCGATTGGCGCGCCGGGATATACTTGTTGACGTCACCATCCCGCATGACGATAACCTTGTCAAAGCTGAAAAAGACAAAATGTCTAAATATTTAGATTTGGCACACGAGGTTACCGATATGTGGGATGTGGACTCAACAGTTATTGTCCCGATTGTTGTTTCTGCACATGGACTGATGCCAAAGAGCTTCGACCAACATCTTCAGAGGCTCTCAATTGGTCGTTGGGTCAAGAGTCAGATCCAAAAGGCGGTGTTGTTGGACACGGCACGCATAGTGAGGAGGTTCCTCACTTTTTATCCCTAACCGCCAGTGCCTTGGGTCTTGAGCCCCGCCACCGAAGGGTCATTACTTTTTTATATTTTTATACATATTGTTTTATATATATATATATATATGATGTGTAAAAATGTAAAAAAGAATATTATGGAAATAAAGAGAAATAATAATATAATATATATAATATTTACTGGTGGTAGGTCTCTCATATGTGAAAGGTCATCTGGGTAGGTACCACCGCAATGTCTATTTCTCCCGTGAAACAACACTGCGTAAATGCACTGTTGTGTTTCGGATTGAAGGACATTGTAGCCAGAGTAACTACTGGACATATTGAGACTTAAGTTGAGTAAAGTTATACCTTTTTTAAAATCTGGTAGTTCAGAGGACCCCTCTAATTATAGACCTATTTCAGTACTACCTTCATTTAGCAAATTTTTTGAAAAACTTATGCTCTCACACCTTCAAACTTATTTTAAAAAAAAATAAATACTTCATGGTTAACAATTTGGTTTCACGCGGGGTCGCTCCACAACAGACGCTGGTGTGGAGCTTATAAGTAACATATTTGATGCTTGGGAGAACTCACAGGATGCCTTAGGTGTATTCTGTGATCTATCCAAAGCGTTTGATTGTGTTCACCATGATATACTTATCAGGAAACTGAGCCACTACGGAATTAATGGTATTGCTCTTGAATTATGCAAATCATATTTGAGTAATAGGGTCCAAAGTGTAGATGTCAACGGAATAAGATCTCCTGGGTCTGCCGTTACTATGGGAGTTCCGCAGGGCTCGATTCTTGGACCCTTTCTCTTTTTAATTTATATTAAAAATGATGACTTACCTTTTTTTATAAGGGACAACTGTGAGGTAGTGTTGTTTGCTGACGATACTTCATTAATATTTAAAGTAAATCGACGTAATCCTGATATTGACGACGTAAACAACACCCTCTCAAAATAGTATGTTGGTTTAGCATTAACAATTTGTTATTAAATAGCCAAAAAACGAAATGTATAAGGTTTGTGACACCTAATATCAAAAAGTTAATGCTAACATTAATTTGAATGGGGATGAGTTGAGCCTTGTGGATACAACAAAGTTTTTAGGAATTACATTAGATCCCAAACTTCAATGGGGTTCTCACATAGTAGCTCTAGCTAAAAAGCTGAGCGCCGCAGTCTTTGCGGTGGGTAAGATTCGCCAATTGACTGATGTTGATACAGCTCGATTGGTATATTTTGCCTACTTTCATAGTTTGATGAGTTATGGAATTTTACTGTGGGGTGGTGCTGCTAACATTAATACCATCTTTGTTCTCCAAAAGCGAGCTATAAGGTTAATTTATTCGCTTGGGTCCAGATATTCTCTTAGAGAAAAGTTTAAAGAGATAAATATAATGACAGTAGCATCACAGTACATTTTTGAAAATTTAATTTATGTCCATAGAAATAAAGAAAGTTTTCTTAAGATTAGCGATATTCACAACAAAAATACTAGGAATAAGAATAATCTAGCTACTCTTAAGACCAGACTCCACAATATCAGCAAATCTTTTAAGGGTTACTGTATACACTTTTATAACAAAGTTCCCAGTCATATTAAAGCCTTATCTATTACAAAATTCAAAGCTACTATCAAGCAAAAATTATGCAATAAGGCATATTATAAAATTTCGGAATATTTAGACGATAACAAGGCTTGGGAATAGATGTAATAATATTCATATCAAAAATATTTATTGTAAATTTACAACATATTATTATTAAACTGCTCTGATTTAAACCAACTTGTAAATTTTGTAATAATTCACTACATTGTAAACTGGTTTTGAAAAGAGCAACACTAGAGATTCTTGCCCGTTCTTCTCTAGTGAAAACCGCTTTCCGAACCGGGTGGTAGATAAAAAAAAATGACTGAATCTAAATTATGTTGAACATTTTAATGGATTCAATAAATTATTTTCATTTTCATTTTCATTAACATCTTATGTCTCAGGATGGCGAGCGCAGTGGAATGTTGCTACTGTTTATGAGCGGTCGTATTGTTTACCATCAGGCGAACGGCTTGCTCGTCTCGTCATTCATTGCAATAAAAAAAAGCTAATATACAATAATAATCGACGTCTGCATTATTTTGTATACCTGCAGGACAAAGTGACAATGCAACTTATTATTTATTTAGGAAAGACAACCCACCAACATATGCATTACAAATTTACCAAAACATGTGTATTAAATAAAATGCTGATGTTCATTTTTTCCTTCTATTTATTTATTGGAGTTTTGTGAATATTGAAAACGTCACCCTCATTATTGGCTGATGCACATGTCTATTATAGGCCTGTACAACATTCAAAAAGCGAGGGTAAGTGCTATTTATTGAAAATATAGTATCCACCGACAAAAATAGTTGCCTTTTACCAGTTGACCAAATTATTACGCTTGTTTGAGACCGAATTAATTACACCTGGTGAAGCCGAGACGCAATACACTATTGCCTATATGTCCAATAAACCAATTTCATTTCATTTCAATATGTTTCGGGGGGTTACCATGACGGGGTTGTATTAACGTAGTGAACGATATCCACGCGAATTTCAATATATTATTATTACTGAAATAAAACTATTATTTACGAATATTTTTTTTCAATCCCTTTCTTTTTGAAAGTCCATCGGTATCGCCCAGGTGGTAATGTGTCTAGATCTCGCAGCCGTCGTCTCGTTTTCATTTGTCATTAGCGTTTGTCGCACGTTGTCGCGTCGCGTGTAATAGCGTTCCGCGTGATATACGAGCGTGTGTCGACATACAAATAAAAACTATACAAAATACTCGAGACTAAGGTAAACAGGAGGATTCCAGATGTATTTAAAGTTTCTGACACCAAACATATTGTATTCAACTTTTAGTATAGTAATTTATGATTATTTATATTTATTGGTCAAACAACAACTCACATCACTATAGACTATAATAAACGTAAGAAATAGTTGACCATTTACAAGGTTTCGCGAATATTAGACAGAATATGAACAATACTACTCAACAACAAAAGGTTCGAAAAAACTTAGCTCCTAGCTTTTACATTGACCTATTGGTCTTTAATGAGATTTTCTCACCATAGAAATTCTTATGTAGGTGCATGCCCTGCAGTGGGACGTATATGGTCTGCTACATACATACATTCTTGTAAATATTTCTATGGTATACAAGTTTCCTTACGTGTGGTAATGATGTTAACGTGATGGATGTTACGTTCCCTTTCATAATTTATTTGTTTATATCAGAAAATACAATTTTTAGGTCTTTCAAACACCCAGAACTGACGACAGAAATACAAAACAGTAAAAACCAAAACCTAAAACTTGATATCGATGCTAATGAAGACAATAATGGAAACGATGACAAAGCTTGTAGTATTGCTATTGATGTTTTTATTGATCCCCACGGTACTACTAATGATTTTGTTGAGGTTATTGATACTATTGAAGCAAACTATGAAGTAATTGATGACGTATTATACCAGCGTTAACATGAACGGTATTGACGCTAATGTCAATAAAGATACTAGTAATCATGACGTAATATCTTGTTGACAGCCTCCGCGGTGCAGTTGGTTAGACGCCGTCTGTGAAACGAGAGGCCTCGGTTTTTGATACCCGCACCGAAACAAATATATGTGTGAACCGCAGGTATTTTTTTCGGGTCTGGGTGTTTGTGAGAACGAAATACCCTCGTAGTTCCTGATACCCACGACACAAGATTCGACCTTAGTGTGGGGTCAGCACTATGGATAGGACTGTTGGGTGTATTTATTTATTTAGTTATGGTTCGTTGACACAAACAACATTTGTTGTAGTATTCTCAAAACTTCATATTATGTACT
The DNA here is from genome assembly GCA_009982885.2 of Hyles vespertilio. Classification (NCBI taxonomy): domain Eukaryota; kingdom Metazoa; phylum Arthropoda; class Insecta; order Lepidoptera; family Sphingidae; genus Hyles; species Hyles vespertilio. The sequence goes on from CM042827.1 coordinate 11,805,880, forward strand.
TGCTAAATCACCTTATTCATAATCTTATATTACCACGGCATTTTCAATATCGTCTATACCCGCGACACAAGACTCGATCTTAGTGTAGGGTCAGGACTATGTATGTGACTGCTCTATATTTATTATTATTATTGTTCCAGCGTCGACATGGACTGACGCGCGCACGGTGGTGCACTCTCTGTCGCTGACGGTGACGCGCGCGGAGCTGGCCGCGCGGCTGCACTGCTCCGTCTCCTCGGCCGCGCTCGACCAGCCCGTGCAGAGGAAACTCGCCCTAGATGTCAGAGGTAACAAGTACTTACAGCAGTAGATAATCCCATGTGCAGCACGCATTGAAGTGAAGCCAAGCAAGCTCGGTTCATGGCTGAGTATATTTGAAGGAATAGTGTCGAAAGTGGGGACCCAAATGTAATATGTAATTTTAATGTGATACAGCCAATGTGATGACCACGATCAGATAACTGATCAAAAGTTGTCATAATATTAATTATTAGTCAAGGCATGTATAATTTAGCAGTGGACTCTTTCGGCTGATGTTAGATCGACACTTGACCAAGTTGTGTACTATTAAATCGATTAAACAAAAGCTTCTAAGTGTCGCAGTATCAAGGCCATTCATTACACGCTATCTGCCACCCTAATGAAAATTTATTCCTGCGCCAAATTAAATGGGAAAAAGTCGCCGATGTCGCCCGAAGTAATGTTCGGATTAGACGGCTGAGCGTCAGACGTCGCGGCTCCTCCGACCGGCCACTCCGATATCTCCGGCTACTGCGGAGTGACTAATAGCAACTCCTTCTAAATCCTCTTGGCTTTGTGTTTGATTTGCTTTGTCGACCTCCGCTCTCCGAATCTCCGCTAAGTTCCTGCCTTTTTATTCTTAGTATTTGCTGATCTTTATTTCATTAAAGTGCAATTGGGTTATTTAATGCAATATCTTCAGTTAACAATGCACCTGGTGGCAGTAACAAAAGCAGTGCATTCCAAATAAAGTATGCAAGGTAGGGAGATGGTTATTATATCGGTTGACGCCTTTAAGCCGCTGTAACTGTATCAGCCCATATACGTGCCACTACAGGGCACGGGCTTCCTCTACAATCGAGAGTATGATTGAGAGTGATTGGACCATATAGTCAACCACGCTGGCTTAGTGTAAGTTTCCAGTGTGGTAAAAATCAAATTCGTAGCTATGCCGCCTTATGAACTGTAAATTGGAAAACGGTCGATGCGGTGATGGATGAGGGCTTTATTGACCTCCAGCAAAGGAATCGCTATTTCACATCCAAGAGACAAGCATATTGCCACGACAAAATCTTACCATGCCACAGCTAACTTAATAGTAACATCTTAAAACCTTCACACAACCCTCCGTCATGCACATCGTCACGTCCCGACGTACACTTCGCGCAACGTGTCTCAACACTCACTGCATGAATACTAATACGCGCTGCATCTGTTACTATGCCAAAACAACTTCTTAACTGCTCTGCTGTTTAGAGTTAGGAATACCTTAGAATTTGAGGAATACTCTTGTAATGGGTAGTTTAGGAAGATGCTTTGTGGTAGGTTTCGTAATCCAAATCTTTTAAGTAATTTCATTCGAAAATTTGCTGATGGTTGAACACCCAAATCACTGTTGGAAATGTGAACTATATTGCACACTAGAGAGGAATCTCTTGCGGAAACAAATTAAGCCCAATACCGTACAAATTCATCTCCATAGTAGGAAGTGGGTGCAGTTTCCAATATCGTTGAAAGCCCTCAAGTGGCAGCTCGCAGACTCGCGCGGTTCTCGGCCGATATTTTGCCGGCCGCGTCTAATGACTGCCCACACACCAGACATAACACCCCCGCCCCTGGTCCCTCACCGCACCCCTCGCACCTCTTCAATGTCTAATGAAATATCCTTTCATGGGAACTTAATGGTTAAGAGGAGTGCAAGCTCTTCGCCTTTTAAATGTAGATGAATATTGGTACTTAGCAGGATTTTGCTACAAATTAAGGCTACACTCGGTTTTAAAAATAATTAATGATATTTTTATTTTAAGGATTGACTTTGAATTGCATAGAAAACATCACATTCCATTCTACTTGCATTTATTTTTTACCAATTCGCGTCTTGATGTTTTTCACAAAGAAGTGTCCAAAACAGCTCGTCGCATACTCTTTTTTGTTCGAGAGGAAAACCTATGAAGGTCTCGCTGTACTCGGGGGAAGGCTGGAAGGGATATTTCAGTGTCACTGTCCTTACAAATGTAGCATATGTTCGGATGTTCGACGTCCGGAGTAAAATATAAGTTTTACACTTCTGAAAATCAATACCTACTATTCTTTATTATACTTATCATTTTCTCCGAAGTTAGTCTTCGGTAAGACATACGATACGACAAATGTGCGTGGTGGCCTGTTGGTAAAACGGACTAGACGCGGCTGCCAACATGTTCACGGTGGTCGCAGGTTCGAATCCCAGGGCACACCTCTGACTTTTCGGAGTCATGTGTGTATTGATAGTCAATCACCACGCACTAAAACGGTGAAGGAAAACATCGTGAGGAAACCTGCATACCATAGCGATTTATAAAATTTCTATGGTATGTAAGTCCGCCAACCCGCACTAGGCCAGCGTGGTGGACTATATGGCCTAACCACTCTCAATCGTACTCTCGATTGTAGAGGAGGCCCGTGCCCTGCAGTGGGACGTATATGGGCTGATACAGTACAGTACAATACAGTACAAGACATACGATAAAGGATTCCAACATTTTGTGGAGTATCTAGGCATATAAGATAAGTTTTACGTACAGCGTCCGAACATTCGAAGTTCGTATCGTTTCACAGAGTAACCCCCCAATTATGAAGCTCGTTCGGATGTTGATAAAGGTCTAAATAAACTCACTCGCCGTGTAAACTGATCAGACGGTAATTATCGAGCCTCGCTGGTAATAGACTCGGATGAGTATTGGGGAGCGGTGGGGGGTCCGTAGGGGGTCAGTGGGGGGTCCGTCCCACGCACCGGCGCGACTAATACATCATTAGACGGCGTGATGGCGCAGTAATTGGCCCGGATGGGACACCGCAGCCGGTATTCGTGTCCTAGTCCCTTATGTGTGTAAGCTATTGTCTCCCGGATTTAATGAGAAGTGCGGTATCGGTATTAATGTTGGCTGTGATGTGAAAATCAACACGAAATATGTAGTTATTTAGGGATGTCCCTCGTGGTCATGACCAAAGCTATAATGCTACATGCAAGACACGATACAATTGGTTGTACGTTAACTGTGAAAGGAAGGAACAGCTGGTTCGATCCCTGCACCGAGATAAATGTATGATCTACCAATATTTGTATCAAGGTTGGCTGCTTTTGACACCGAAATGTCTTGTAATTTCTCATACACACTACCCAATACTTATCTCAGCATGTGGTCTATGTGTGTGTCTGTTAATTGAATTCAATCAAATTGCCACTCATAATTGAATTATTTAGGTCCTCTTTGTGGTAAACCTTATGGCGATTACGGGTTGATACAATGACACAGTAGGGTGTATTCATTTCTGTTGGTGTGTATCCGCCCACATACGTCCCACTGCAGGGCATGGGCCTCCTCTACAATCGAGAGTACGATTGAAGGTTATATACCTAATAGCCCACCACGCTGGCCTAGTAGTTGGTTAGAGACTTTACATAATGTATGAGGTTTCCCCAATATGTTTTCCTTCAGTCAAGGGTCTATAGATAGGTGACTATAGATGTTAATGTTGTGTATGTGTATGACTGTTGATAATATTGTGCGTGTGTGTTGCAGTGTCGGCCAACAAGACGTACATAAGCGGCGTGGGCGAGCACGCGACGCAGGGCACGCTGCTGACGCTGGTGTGCCGCGCGGCCGGCGCGCGACCGCCCGCCACGCTGCGCTGGTACAACGGCACCAAGCTGCTAGACCCAGACCAGCATAACATACATGTGAGTATACCACATATACTTCAGATTTACTCGTGGTAGGTCTCTTATGTGGAACCTTTACAATTAAAGTGACCTTACTAAAGAAATCCGGCAACCCGCACTAGGCCAGCGTGGTTGTCTATATGGACTAACCATTCTCAATCGTACTCTCGATTGTAGAGGAGGCCCGTGCCTTGCATTGGGACGTACGTGGGCTGATACGTTCATTAAAGATTAGTAACATAAGAAATGTACTTATGAAAGATACATGTAGAAGTCCGATTTATACATCTTTCTGCATTTCTTCCTTCAATAGGTCCTTCTTTAATAACTATTCGATAGGTCATTTTGAGCCAAAATATGATTATGTCACTCTAATTCTAAAGGTTACCGCACCTTGTGAGAGGCCACCTAAGTGGGTACCACTGCATAGTCTATTTCCCCGCCAAATAGCAGCTTAAAGTTGTTGTGTCTCGGATTGAAGGAAATTGTAGCCAGAGTAACTACTGGACATTTTGAGACTTTACATCTTATGTCTCAGGATGGCGAGCGCAGTGGAATATCAAGCATTGCCTTGTAATTTCAATTAAATTTTAATTGCTCGTCTCGCCATTCACTGCAATAAATAATAAATAAATAATAAATATAATTCAAGGTATTATTTGATTTTGCTTCTGTTTATGAGCGGTCGTATCGCTTACCATAAGACGAACGGCACGCTCGTCTCGTCATTCATTGCAATAAAAAAATATACCGTGGATTAAAGGAGGAATGAGCGGGGTAGACCAGCTTGCTACCAAGGTTTTAAACAAATCGCGGTGAATATTTGCAATTGACTAAATTCCAAAACTGATGGTCTAAATAGAATTACCAACGATATCAGGTGGTTATCTACCCCAAGTCCCGGTTGGGACATGTAGACGTGTCCAACATGCGCTCGAACTTTTAGTAACAAACTTAGGTAAGTAAGTCACATTAGAGCGCACCAGAGGACGGAAGACCAACGTCCAATTTAAAGATTATTGTGTCCAATATCACAGTCGCCGAAGCCGAAAACGGCTAGGAATTCATCATCATCATGTTCGACCTGATTATCGACCAAATGCTGATGCCTATAAAATTAGTAGTAGGATATCATTTTCTCCCAAATAAACCCTAGTCTAGAGTACCGTTCATTTTGAAGCCATATCTAGCTTTATTACAGCTCTAACACGAGCAAGTATTATATTACCGAACAACATTCTGTTACAGCAGCGGATCACGTTCTCAATAACATGGTTAATGAATATATTGTTCCTCGTACAATATCATTACATAAGCTCGTACGTATATCCACAAAGGGGTAGGCAGAGGTGTCACTTGTGGTGTGTTGCCGAGGTTTTACGACATATTGAGGGATTTTATGCCAACATTACTCTTTGGTTGTAAATAACTACCGCCATTAACTTGCTAATACGCTTGACTGCGTCAGTACCTATTGTTCTACTACGGATCTCATAATTTCTGTGTCGATCTCGTAGCGATTCACCACGCCTTTTTATAGCTGATTGAGGAGTTTTAATGATCTTCTGGGATGGTGAATTGGCGACACATGTCGGTAAGTGCAAGTTCAAATGGAATGTACACCGACGTATGATGGGTTTATTGCGCTGTTCTACTCAATATATCCGCTTTGACTGTATCCCGATACACACAGGGTGATCCCGAATCGCGACGCAGTACACAGTTAACATGGGACATCATGAGGAATGTAACTGTAATCTTAAATCTGCTTATGAAGTCCAAGGGTTTTAACTACTGTGACCTTGGATCTTCTTATGATAGATAACCTCTCTTTATGTAGACCACAGTGCAAGGCCACGTTTCAGCATATCACCTAACAGAGTAGGTACAAGTCTCGACGTACACCTACCCTTGCGGTGTGTTGCGGGGGAGACGGGGATAGTGAGGGGAGAAGGGGGGTGTATCAGTCTCGCCGCTTTATGTTGGTGGTGATTTATGACGTCATTACTACAAGCGTACCGCGCGCGGATTGCACCTGCTGTACGGGACGCTGCGACCCGCGAGGGGAAGGGAGTATAGGGACACAAGGGGGAGGGGGAGGGAGTATTTAATTAGGTATAACACCGTCGCGCAATACTAATGTTTAATGTTTATGCTAATGTAACGTAATGGCAGGTTTAAAGAGCTGTTGCTCTCTGTCGCTTTGTATTGCGGTTGCTCATATTATTCGTCTAAGTACGACACGTTTATACGCTCAATTTATGATAGGATATTTTGTCCAAATAGCTACTGTCATACATAGTGTGGAGCCCTTAGAGACCGACGCAAGGGTGTTGCGTTGTGGCTAGAAGCTAAAATATTGGATTCCGAAAAGTTGTAATTGTGTCAAACGAGATAATTATATTTTTTTAAAAAGGCCTCATTTATTTTATTATTTAAAAAGGTTGGACACCCCTACTTTATCTCACCAACGAATTATCCCATTTCCATGAAACTTACACTGCTCCTAAGTTAGACTAAATATGTATAATCCAACACAAGAAGAATTTTTAAATGTGACTCATAAGTTTATTTTATTTATAAGTTCTAGGGGCACGGCAGTGCCCCCTCCAAGTCGAGCTAAAAAGCGGCACAGTCGTACCATCCTTTTCTCGAAGCAATTCAGAGCATTTTCAACCACCCATAACTTCGTTGTGGTTAAAGCAAGAAGCCTGAATTTTCAGTTACTAATTAGGCATTGTGTAAACACGGTATATTTAAAATTTCATTCAATTTGAACCAGTAGTTTAAGAATTATAACTTGTCAAACTTCCGTAATTTTGTCACTCACTGACTAAGACCGATCATCAAAAGTCTAAGGCACTTCTAGCAGACATAGAACCTTCAAATTTAGAATATAATTAGTATTTAGTGTTTAAATTAAGGGAAAATTTAAACATTTCATAATTTCTGTATAGTTTTCTAGATACACCAACTGCGTGAATAACTTTGTAATCCCATATAAATGTATAGGATTACAAAGTTACATTTGCAGTTAAGTTAATAATTCGTTGTACCCGTATATAATGGAATAATAGTTGTAGATACGTATCTATACCGGGTATATCAAGACTGCTACCGAAAACGAAGCCGGGTGGTAGTTTTAGTGACTACAAACACAATGCAACTAAAAATTTCGCATTTTTTTTATTATTTTTTAAACATCGTCGAGTTTGGGTGGTAAATCCATAGTTTTTGCTAAAATAATAATTTAAAGCCTTGCATACCATAGCGTCTTTAAAAATAAAAGGGTGTACACTATTATCTAAGAAAAAACTATGTATTTACCATCCTCATACGACGATAGAAAAAAGATAACAAAAACAAATTGTCACAATTTTTTGCACAAAATTTAGTTGCATTGTGTCTGAAGTCACTAAAACTACCACCCAGCTTCGTTTTCGGTAGCAGTCTTGATATATCCTGTATATATGAGGCATAACAGGAGAGGGCTATAGAGAGGGAAAGGGTGTTTTTAGCCGATGAAACTGTACAACATTCCTCTAGAAAAACATGACGAAGATAAACTTGCAAATAAATGGACTAAGTAACTCTAAAATATTAATTACCATGAAAGAAAGAACACTCATAATCAAATCCGCTATATTTATGATAAATTGATACCTACAAAAATAATAAAAAACCATAAGACAGAGGCTTTAAGAAAAATCGTTATACCTATATAATCTAGAAATAAAAAGTACCGAAAAGGAAAAAAACTAGGATTCTACAAAAAGACGTGAGATCCCATCAAAAACATCCTGTAAAAAAGTACCAAGTCTCGCAGCTCAGTTTTTCTACCGCAAAAAGTTGTGAGATCCATGTAATACCAAGTCGATTATTTTATTTAGTCCTTGCTTAAGGGACGTTCTGTATGAAGTTATTACGTAAGCTATTATCATATAAATATTAAAAATTCTTTACGTTTTAAATAAATAAATCGACTTGGCCAGTAGCATTATGAATAAATTGTACGATACATTATGTTTTCATGCGATGGCCAAGTCGATCTTGGATAGGAGTAAGTATAACTTCTTATGCTGCATTTACACGCTTGGCCAACCTCAGCTAGTCTCGACCAACGGCAGCGTGTAAACGGAGTGTTTGGCATTATGTTTTTCATAGTTAATAGCTTGGAATTGGTAGACGTTGGCCCAGCCTCAGCCAACATGTAAATCTACCATTACGTGTGAACATTATTTATTTCATTGTCCTATATTAATGTAGCTTGATATATTCTCATTAGTTTATACAAAATAAATTTCTGAACGCATGCATAAACAATTACAATCAAATAAAATGTCAATCCATTTTCACTACTGTCAATATTTTACATCTTTAAAATCTAAAATACGCCATTAATCGAATATTGTGTTGTCGATTCGAAACCTTTATTTAAATACGTTCTTTAATTTGAGGGAAGAGTTTACCATATCGACTGGATGAAAATTAAATGTTTGACAGTTACAAACCCATGAACATTTTGTATGGGAAAATCACGCACACTGTTTTGATAGATATGATTGAATTTGAACTTTGTTTAGCGGTAATAAAGTGCAAATTGAACATACAAATACAAATTATACCTACATTGTTTAAACAACAGTGAGTGCTTGTAATTTAATATGAACTTTATACAATAGCAATAAAGCTCAAATTGACTTTACGTTTTAGTTAGAAAACGTTTGTATGGGAAAAAGAAAAGGGCTGTTTTTAGGGTTTTTCCGGCAATTATTCGATTTTTTCTCGCCGTAGGAATCATCCTTGGACTTCCACAAACATTTTAAAAAAAGAATTATCGAAATCGGTTCAGCCGTTCACACGTGATGCCGTGACAACGCGAGACGGGTTTCATTTTTATATATACAGGGTATATCAAGACTGCTACCGAAAACGAAGCCGGGTGGTAGTCTAAGCGACTTCAGACACAATGCAACAGAAAAAGTTGCAAAAAAAAGCGTCAATTTTTTTTTGTTATTTTTTTCCTATGGCCATATTTGGGTGGTAAATACATTTTTTCCTAAAATAATAGTGTATACCCTTTTATTTATAAATACTCTAAGGTATAAAAGAGTTTAAATTATTATTTTAGCAAAAACTATGGATTTACCACCCAAAAATGACGATATTTAAAAAATCATAAAAAATAATTGTCGCGTTTCTATGCGAAATTTTTAATTGCATTGTGTTTGTAGCCACTAAAACTACCACCCGGCTTCGTTTTCGGTAGCAGTCTTGAGATACCCGGTATAGATATTAGGATTGGATTCTGTAAATCAGAGATTTATAGAGTAGGGCCCCTATTCTGGTGACTAATTAGACCCTATTCGCGCGTGGAAAATACAGTCACATTTTGGACTAACTGTCCCTAATACGAACATAAAAACAAACAATAAACCAAACAAATAAATACATCATCATCATCATGAAATTTAGGTCACATGTTCAGAAGCTGGTATAGCTGACAAAATCACATACACATCGAATTGATAATCTTCTTTTTTTAAACTTGATTGAAAACATGAATCGTCGATATAACCATATAACGCATTATATCAGCGTTGCATTCGGTGTTTCAACAAACAGAACACACCTTAAGATTCGTCCTTGAGCGTCGACATCAGCGCTCCACTGCCACGTGGTAACAAAAAAGTTGAAAAGGAATTAATTCGAGCCATTCTTCACTGTCACGTCGGTTTTGCATAAAAAAGCGGCGACTTACCGTCTTCCCCCCCCCTCCTTTCCTCCTCCCCCCTCGCCAACCCCGCGCACCGCCGAGGCGGGAATTATTTGGCCATCAATTTGACTGACACCGGCACGCGTTCAAGCACACCTTTACACCGCAAGTACTGCCTCTGTATGGTGCTGTCATGATTTTCGATCAGTGGAAGACCACAATCTATTTGAATCGGGCTGTGGCCAGTGACTTACTTCCTGTAGCTGGATGAATACTCTTAAATATACCATTCACTAGACGGGTTGTGATGTCACCAAGCCCTAAAATTCACCCTTGAACTATTGTGATCACATCTGAAAACCAAAATCAGAATTCCGCGAAATAGTGGCCTATTATTACAGCGCACGCCTCTCCTTATTGAGCTCGCCCAAAACTTGTACAATATTTTTAAAAGTTATAGTTAAACATTTAAAGTAAAATAAATTTTAATAATACTGAATTAAGGATAGTGTAAAAAAATTAATAAGAAAAAAATATTTTTTATTGTAAAAAATGCGTGGGGTGCATGTTTTCAATAGATATAATTATTTTATCGATAGATATAAGTAGAAGGATTATCATTTTGATAATATCTTAAAAAGCACCCCACGCTTTTTTTACAATAAAAAATATTTTTTTCTTATTAATTATTTACACTATCCTTAATTCAGTATTATTAAAATTTATTTTCTATTTTTTAGTTGGGTTTTCTATACCGGGTATCTCAAGACTGCTACCGAAAACGAAGCCGGGTGGTAGTTTTAGTGACTACAAACACAATGCAATTAAAAATTTCGCCTAGAAACGCGACAATTTTTTTTTATGATTTTTTAAATATCGTCATTTTTGGGTGGTAAATCCATAGTTTTTGCTAAAATAATAATTTAAACTCTTTTATACCTTAGAGTATTTATAAATAAAAGGGTATATACTATTATTTTAGGAAAAAAATGTATTTACCACCCAAAAATGGCCATAGGAAAAAAATAACAAAAAAAATTGACTCTTTTTTTTTGCAACTTTTTCTGTTGCATTGTGTCTGAAGTCGCTTAAACTACCACCCGGCTTCGTTTTCGGTAGCAGTCTTGATATACTATGTTTTTTTAAACTATTATTTATTTTCTACTTTTTAGTTTGGTTTATTTATAAGAGCGTTTTTTCTTATTTTCAAATGTCTGTCTTATCAACCTTCGATGGTAGGTTTTAGGCCGACATCTATGTATGTATACGAAACAAGACGCAATTACCATAAGAGTCCCTACGCGCATGCGTAGTTCGCGCACTAGCCCTCTCTCTTACTCTCATGCAAAGAATCCGGAACGAAAGTAATGAATCCTGGCGAATCTAATCAGGATAATCATATATTTTAATCGAATTATTGTATTGTCATCGGTCTTTGACAGGTGTGCAAAATTTGAATGAAATCTCTCCGTTTAAAGTGGGTCAAAATCGCGTCTTAAGGAGTCGGTTACAAACATACAAACAAACATACAAGTGAAGCTAATATAAAGCGTGTAAAAACAGCGGTTCGAGTTTAAATAATCAAATGCTTGTTTCTGAACGATGTTCCACCTATGGATTTCAAATATGGAAGACAATATAAACCAAAGGTGATTCAAATATCATGTTTAATTATTACGAACAATATTTGTCTTTAAATAATTTACAAATCAAAATACTTGCCCTTAACCAATCTCCACTAAAGCCTCTACTGTCACAGTGAGTTTATCAGCTGTGTGCCAGTAGTGGAAAGTCACTGGGCCACTAAGTCAGCGGACCGTTCCGTCACCGCCGGTCGCGGGGGAGACGGGGGGAGGGAGGAGGAGGGAGGGAGGAGGGGGTTACAATGGCGCCAACTGTGTTGCAATTATTTTAATAGAGCGCATCCCGCGCCGACTCGCCGCGTCTTATTCTTTCGCTTGTTTAGCGCACGAGCACCCAACAACTCGGTCTAGGTCAGGGACTTCAGCGGGTAAAATTATTTAGTTAATTAAAATTGAGAATATTTTGTCTGTTGAATTAACGAAGTGTAAATTTTAATTTGTTTTTAATATTCCTTTTCATTACATACTTATAAGCTGAACACCGATTGCTGGTTCATTTATTGACAAACTCAAAATATCCTTAAAAGTGCTATAGTAAAATTCCAAAAGCAAAACACTTGACACTCGGCAGTACAAAAAACGCCGAGCAGACAAATGAATTCAAATTTTACAATAAGTAAAGATTTTTAACTTAATGTATAATATTATGTATCTTAAGTAATAAATGTTTTTGAATTACCCGATGGCTCTTGTCACTTGCGTCGCTTACAGTCTTTTGTGTCGGAGTGGAGAAAATTGCTCGTTTCGCATTTTTTGCAGCGATAAGAGCGGTGAGGTCGAGCCGACGGCTATACAGGGGAAGGGGGGAGGGTCAGGGGTAGGGAGGGTCGCGGGAGGGGGAGAGTCGCGGGAGGGGGAGAGGACATTAGAATGGTCATTCGTCGGCTCATCACCAGCGCGATACAAATGAGCCGAGACATGGAGTTTTTATTCACTCGGGATGTTCCATTGAGATGTTCATGTTTTTTTACCTGCCATTATTACTTACACGAGCTCAACGAAGCATTAATGTCTCCGTGTAATGTAGTGATTTCGTTTATATTTTTTGTGAGCCGTCTCATAGGATTCCCTCCAACTACAAAGGAATTGCAAAAGCCACCAATAGATCGTAATTTTCCCTTTTTTACGAGAAATAAGTTAACATTTATTTTTCCCAGACCCTATCTAGCCGGGAAAATTTATGCAATCACCTCGGCGTATTCGTCTTTGAACCAGATGAGTTTCTTCCCGATCCCGCGCTATGGTCAGGTGCCAGACATCAACCGGTTCATAAATAAACCTTTTAATTCATCACACACAAAGCTAAGCTATTTTTAGTAACTTTGTATATCTTTGAAATGTTTGAAGGTATCCTCCATTCCATTATATTTTCCCATTCTTCATGAAAGTTACTGCATCGTTAAAATAAGCGATAATTAACTTGAAACATACGGTGATATTGAATAGTAAGTGAAAAGTATGTAGAACTCGACCTGACGACTACCAATTAATTAATCCGATCAACTCTCAACTAAGCCATCATGTCTGGCAATACATTACGTTTATTGAATGTAGTAGTCTCTTTACGTGACGTCACATTATTTACGCCTCAAATATAAGTTCCTGAGAATATAGATGTCGCCACAATGTCATTAGTGGTGTACGGAGTGTTGCGGGGAGGGGCTAGGGTATGCGGGGCGGGGCGGGGGGGGGGGGGGGGTTGTGATGACGTCAGCGCGCCATCAATCGCACCTCTTTTAATTAAAACATGCGTCTTCTTACATAGCTCTTGCGATACTGACACATAAATACACTAGATGAGACACATGGTGGGGCATAAATTGGATAAAGTAGTTTGTAGATACCATACTACGTTCCAATCTAGCTGGTAAAATGGAAAGCTTAATTCTTCAAGCAATGGTTTAAGGGCGGGTACTAGTAAAAAATCAGGTAAATTATGTGCAATATGGCTGAAAGTAACTAAAATAATAAAATAATAATAATAAAATACTTTATTGAATCTTTCCTTAACCTAGGTAACAAACAAAAGATTTTTACTAAATTTAGAGGTGCTTAGGCTAAGATATGGCAATAGTGAGGAACGGCTGGTGCTTACACTAGGATAGCCCTGTACAGTAAGCACCAGCTACCATCTGTATGTTGCACGGCCAATTTGTAGAGGGCATAAAAATAGGTATTTTGGATTGGTACTAAAAATTCTTAAAGTAATTCTAGGTAGTTAGTTATAATTAAAGACTAGTAAAACTATATAAATTTGAATTAAACAAACACTCTCTCTCAACTACTCTCTCTCACTTGCATTAGAGCAGCGCAACATGTCTTTAGAGAGCAACCAGAATATTGAATCACGTAATACTTATAGTATAATTTCACGGTACAACTGAAATTGACTGAAAAACTACCATACTGAGTCGTACATGTGACTAGAGTCTAGACTGTGATTGATTTTTTCATAGTTTCCTGTATTGAGAGCGTAATATTTGATGAATTGACAACCTGCAACGAAATAATTATTTATTTCGGTAAAAAAACGTGTTAAAGGATTGAAAAATATTCGTCCACTTTCCCGCACACAAAGCACGAGACAAAGCATTGCCCTCATTGATGATTTAAGTCTATAAGTTAGTAACTACAGTCTTACATTTGATCGAAGACACTCTTTGTCAGTTCCAGTGCGTTTATATCTCCGTGCGTTTAATTTTTCTCATGTCATCAGCACACAGCGCGTTGCGAGTAATCTCCACGCATTATACCACATTATACTTTAACACCTCATGCGCGAATATTAAAATATTGTCATTATACATCGACGCATGCTATCGTGACAAACAAAATCATTTTATTCAATACTGTAAGCTCGTATTTGTGTGGGAATATTTCAAATCAAACATAGATTGTTTAGATAAGCTTGAATATAAACTCATTTGCAAAAAAAACGGGCACCTAAGCAATGAACCATTTCAAATGTTACTATTGGTTTGTTTGATAATTATAGGTACCTACCTAACAAAAAACAAAAACAAAATTGTGAAAGTAAACCTTTACTTTCACAATTTTGTAAATTAATAAGCAAATAATCGTTTTTGTCAGTATTATCATAAAATTTTGATAAAATTTATGGGTTTTAATGCTAAAGTTCACTAGTAGTGTATGCTCGCTAGTAGTGCATATGCTCGTGAAGTAAAAGTTGACAAAGATTTTTGTTTGTTTTTTCTTTAATAAAGTAAAAGCAGATAAATGTTTAGTATCGAGTGTGACCCCCTCTAGCTGAAATCACAGCTTGAATTCGTCTGGGTATGCTAGCGAGGATATCCCGGATACTTGCTTGCGGAATACGTTCCCACTCCGCGGTAATCACATTCTTCAGCTCTCTGATGGTCTGTGGAGCCGGTTTTACTGATCTCACGCGTCGTTTCAGAACGTCCCAGACATGCTCTATAGGATTGAGGTCGGGACTTCGAGCTGGCCAATCCAAACGACTTTATTCGACGAATTTATTCCTCCCCAAAACATAACAGAGCCCCCACCATAAGGTGTGATTTCTTCAAAACAAGCCTCTGCAAAGCGTTCTCCTCGTCTTCGTAGCACTCGCCGACGTCGATCTTCACCGAACAGAGATATCCTGGCTTCATCGGAGAACAATACCCTATTCCAGTCTTCTTGAGTCCATGACTCACAATTTCGAGCAAACCTAAGCCTGGCAACTCTGTGCTCACGGAGTAACTTAGGGCCGCGGGCCAGGCGATGACTGCGTATATTGGCCGCGAGAAGCCTCCTCCTGACCGTCCATATACTAATATGCACATTTCTTACTTCTTCGAGGTTGTTCTTAAGGTCCACATACGAAGACTTGCGATTTCTCAATGCGCGACTCACAAGGAAACGATCATCTCGTGGTTGGGTACATGGTTTTCTTCCAGAACCAGGCCTTCTCTCGACGGAACCGGTGTCTTGATACCGCTGCCAGGTCCTTTGAATCGTCGAGCGACTCACACTTAGCCTCTGAGCCACGAAGCATTGGCTGCAACCCTCTTCGAGCAGCGCAATAATTTTGGTAGCTTTTACCACTTTCTCTAACATTATTGAGACAGCTAAACAGCAATAAATGAAGCTTTGACAATTAAGAATATGAAATAAATTCATAAAAATTGACGAAAGTTATGAAAACCGATATTATCTTTTGGAACTTCGCACCAAAAATGTAGGATAAAAAGTGTTTTTTTGTAAAAACGAGCATCAAACGAGAATTTGAATTTAGAACGTACTGTTTTAAACACCACGGCATTTTTAAAACCGGCCAGTAACATGTACAAAAGATTGAAATCATTTTGGTACCGTATTTTTTTAAAGAAGAATTAAAATCAAAACCGCCCGTTTTATTTGCAAATGAGTGTATTATTCTTCTTTAAAATACGTCTTTAAATGGTCATCAATGCAGTTCTCTCCGTTTCCATCCTTCCGTACTTCAACATCTTAATCATTCATCCTCTAACTCTTTCTATATTATAGGTCTACCAGAATCTCATGGCATTTTGGGAAATTTGAATTCACGTATCGCAACACTGGGGTAATTGGATGAACATATTTTGATACTTTCAATAATTGTAATTAATTATTACTTCAAATCAACATGTTTTTTTAGTACAACTTTGTAAATAAAGTGCATAATGTTTTAAGTATAAATATACCGGGTATCTCAAGACTGCTACCGAAAACGAAGCCGGGTGGTAGTTTTAGTGGCTACAAACACAATGCAATTAAAAATTTCGCCTAGAAACGCGACAATTTTTTTTATGATTTTTTAAATATCGTCATTTTTGGGTGGTAAATCCATAGTTTTTGCTAAAATAATAATTTAAACTCTTTTATACCTTAGAGTATTTATAAATAAAAGGGTATATACTATTATTTTAGGAAAAAAAATATTTACCACCCAAATATGGCCATAGGAAAAAAATAACAAAAAAAAATTGTCGCTTTTTTTTGCAACTTTTTCTGTTGCATTGTGTCTGAAGTCGCTTAAACTACCACCCGGCTTCGTTTTCGGTAGCAGTCTTGATATACCCTGTATAGACTATTTAAACATTCAATATTGTACTTTTAGATTAATAGCCAAAGAAATTAGGTAAATAAGATTTTTTCAGTTCTAAATTATAATACACATACGTGCCTTTCGACTATTTATAATATAGAGGGAGCGCTGGTACTTCCAAAACGTAGATAAAAATGGTGATACCGAGCCACCAGTTTCGTTTTAATTCTCTTTTCTTATTAGTTCTCACTTAATCAAACAACTTTCAATTTCTGAATTGTAAGTAATTTGATTACGAGTCGGTTTTATTCAAATAATTATTAGTTCCAAAAATGTTATAAGAAAGATGCATGACTGTAAAATAAAAAACGTTTTTATTTTCAATCTTCTTTATTTAATCAACACTTTAGTCAGAGCTTACTTCTAAATACTCTTCCTGTACATTTTCTGATGAAGACGATGAAGATAAAGGATTAATAATAAACCGTTCCTTATCTAAAATTTCTGGAAACTCCTGTAAATAGGTATTTAATGCATTACTGTTTAGTATCAAAAATGATATCAAAGTATATACGATAAAACACATGTACATATCTAACACTTACCAAAAAAAATGAAGTATCAAAACTATTCACTCCGACTTATTTGTTAAAACGACGTCGATTTTAAAATCGACGATTTTGTTTAAATTTAACCAAATTATTCACGGATCTAGCGATAAACCTTGTAAACAATGTGTCGCACTTGTGATCGTAGAACTAATTTGTATATTTTCGCTAAGAAAGTGTAGAAATCTTAAAATATAACTCAAATGACATAACTCAAGTTTTGAATCAGCTGTTGACCGATGGTATTGCCACATAATAATCATTATGTTTGTTTTTAATTTTATGCCATGAGATTCTGGTAGACCTATAAATACTTTCATTCTTGATTTCTTTCACACAAACTACGTTCCATATCAGCCATTCGTCTAACGTTCCATTCTACTCATCTTTCTTCATAATATTCCAATCCTACATTTGTACGAAAATCATTGAATAGGTAAATACTACTACTAGAACTACCCACTGTAATAAGCGAACAACTTCGGGCATAAATTAGTTTTTAAATTGAAATGGTCATAGAAAATTTATTATTTGGTTTAAAACGAACCTTAAATCGATTTGTAACACATTGTTGCGCCAACTAGGCAAATCAAGCAAAAAGTAATCCAGTTACAAAGTCTATCTACAATCAACTCCAATATAATAAATAACAATTATTTTATTTACCAAATATACAGACTTGCTCTTGCTCGAAATTTACCTTTGCATAAAGTTAAACGTAAAATATATGAATACCCGTCCCCAATTTATCAATAATTGTGCTCTTTCCAATGACATTAACTCCAGTTCGTTAAGTGTTGGAGCCGTTCCAGCAATTATCGTGAGCTGTCGATACCAGGTAGTGACGTCACAAAGAACAGTCCACATGTAAAGCACAAGCAACGCAATCATGATGCTCAATCAAGTGGCAATTTAAAATACGCTCGCGATATTGTTTTACAATTACGTGACACAATGAAGTACCTGTGTGTTAAAAAGCAGTTTTTTAAAGATGATATAATTATTATTTTACTACTCTTGGTTGATACATGGCTGTTTGAAACTGATTGTACACTCAGGCCTCTTAATAAACCCGGATTAGCGGAGGATTAAATTTAGTCCAAAGCTTTAGAATCAACTTGATTATATTCTTCATTCTTTTGATTTTGAGATGAGCATACCGTTTGCCTGATGGTAAGCGATTGGAATTACAAAGCAATGCTTGGCATTCTGCTGCGTTCGCCGTCATGAGACATGAGATGTTAAGTCTCAATATGTCCAGTAGTTACTCATACTAGAATGTCCTTCAAATTGAAACACAACAGTGAATTTGCACTGATGTTTGGTGGGAGAAATAGACATTGCGGTGGTACCTATCCAGGCGAGAGACCTACCACCAGTGAATTGTTATTGTTATCAATTCAATTTAGCCCGATTTTCATCGACTTCGTTTGTAAGATAATGTGTGATAACTAATTGTATTAATTTTGTTACATGTGGCGCGAGCAGCAACGGCAAGTCGAAATGGTAAGTTCAATACTTAAATAAATTATGAAGCTAAGTACACGCAAAATAGTTACCTTCCATGATTCAATTGGCTGTGAAAAGAGAGATGCGTTCAATCCTTGCACGAGAAAAACATATTAGTTTTAGATCTCGGTTTCATGAGACCTAAAAATCCTCCGTAGTTTTGAATAACCAAGATGAGAGTGGTATCTTGGAATCAAGAGTAACTACGTAACAGTAGAGTATACTTATTTAAGTAATAGTGACCCAAGTATTAACGTCAGGTGACAAACGGTTCACTGTGCAGCTGTGTGAGGCGTCACAAATGCTTGGCGCCATTATTCACCAACGGAACAGAATCACAAAGACTCGCCTGAAGCTACGCATAGATTATGCATTACTAATTAGTATTTACATCGCAAAGTACTCTACATCTGTGTCTAGCCATACAACGCTGGATACTAATGCCGTTGAGTCGTAATCTCCGAAAAGATAGGATTGTTGTGAGAAACCTCATAATTTGTTAGCGGTATTTCCTTTCCATAACTTTATAGGAGACACATCGAATACTAACTTAGAGAATTTTATAGAAAAGCAATATTAACAATTACTCTTATCTACTTGCATATTTCACTATGGAATTAAAAAATAAAAACAAAATTCCTTCTTCACTTTATTACATAGAGGATGGGTAGAAAATTAGTTTCCCGTCGATATTTCTTAAAAGTCGTTATCAAGCTTAGCCATGGCTTAGTATCCATTAGTGCTTGTCAGTCATAAAGTCATCCAGGCAGAATGAGGTTAATGTAATCACAAACAGAATACTAATGATATAATCTTACTATTTCAGGCTGATACGACATACGAGACCACGTCGAACCTGACGTTCGAGGCGACGCGCTTCGAGAATGGACAGAAGTTCCACTGCGAGGCCTCCAATGACGTCACCGACCACACCAACGACCATCCCATGCACGCCACCAGGGAACTCGAGATCTGGTGTAAGTAACCATGAACTAATCATATAACAAATAAATAAAAGATTCCCTTGCAATCGATTCAGCAGATCGTAGCTCAAACCAGTGGCTCGCTGTGAATTTCTTAGAGAATATAAATACGGGTATAACTGATCTATTGAGACTGAGCATGAGCTATATAACACCACAGTAAGAACTATGCGGATATACGCGCGGGGCTAAGGTTTTCCCAAACATAAAGGGTGGCAAAAATATGGTTGGAATGTTTAGTTATATTAGATTTAATAAAATATTAGTTTCATTTGTCTCTTTTTAATACAATTTGAAATCGATTTTGTTTTAATTAATTTTAATACTTAATTTTTTTGGGGTACTGTTGTAATTAAATGTAGGTAACCTACCAACGTACCAACCTACGAACATCCCAATCAACCAACATACATGTGCATGTTGCACACATAAAATTACATACAGTCGACTCTCATTAATTCAAACCTGCAATAATTCGAACCTCTCTATAATTCAAAGTTATCACGAGTTCCCTACAAAATCTCTTTATATTTCGAACTAAATCAATACATTTTTATACACTTGGTATTTCGAACGGAAAAATCATAGCTAAATTACAAAACGACGCGTTAATTCGAACTCAACGGCGTCCAACACTCGACAATTCAAAGTTGCAGAGAGAGAAAGAGAAAGTATAAATGTTTGACGATTGCTATTGATTGAATAATAGTGATCAACACTTAATAATTCCAATTTTTATATTGTCTCTTGTAAAGTCGAACCAAGAAGTGCGTGGTGGCCTGTTGGTAAACGGACTAGACGCGGCTGCCAACATGTTCACGGTGGTCGCGGGTTCGAATCCCAGGGCACACCTCTGACTTTTCGGAGTCATGTGTGTATTGATAGTCAATCACCACGCACTAAAACGGTGAAGGAAAACATCGTGAGGAAACCTGCATACCATAGGGATTCATAAGAATTTCGAAACCCGCACTAGGCCAGCGTGGTGGACTATATGGCCTAACCACTCTCAATCGTATTCTCGATTGTAGAGTAGGCCCGTGCCCTGCAGTGGGACGTATATGTGCTGATACGATACGATACGAAAGTCGAACCATTTGATATTTCAAACACTCGATAATTCGTAATATTTTAAGAGTCCCTCGAGTTTCGAATTAACGAGAGTCGACTGTACATACAAATCGAGCTAATATTTTTTTAGTCCATTACAAACGTTAGTCACACTGCAGGACTATTTTAATGGGTCGGCTTAACTTGAATAGTCTCACACAAAACCATCGTTCTTTGTTCGCTAATTAAGATGGCTGATATAATGTTTACTTATTTTTTTTCATATGAGTCCCTGATGAGCTTTGCCGAGTTAAGTGTTCAGTATCATAAAAATGCTGAAGATCCTGGCTTACGCAAGTCAGAATGACGCTTATGAGGCCATATCCTTATGATACTATATCCATGAACTCTATATTAACCTGATATATTCTTCGTTGTATATGCATAAATATACATATAATGGCAATGTATATGGTTCCAGACCCGCCCATAGTGCGTGTGGAACCGAGCAACATCACGGTGGTGGAGGGCACCAAGCTGCTGCTCAAGTGCGAGTACGAGAGCAACCCATCCTCGCTCAACGAGGTCATCTGGTGAGTGAACATACTTACTGAGCGAGTGCTGGTAATGGGGAGGACAATGCTCGGTATTACCCTACGACATCAAATCAGAAATGAGGAGATCCGTACGAGAACAAAGGTTACCGACATAGTCCATAGGATTATCAAGTTGAAGATGGGAGAGTGGGTCGGTCACATAGCTCGTAGAACCGATGATAAGTTCTTGTTTCTTTTACCAACTGATCATAAGGGTGGTAGATTACCTTTGTCTTTGAATCTTGACGAATGCAGTAAGGTAGTTGATGCAATGCTAAATGTAGAAACACCAAGAGCAAATTCCTTTGCGACAGTTTTCGATTGAGTTACATAGTGCATTTGCTACTAAGTGAAATGCATATAAGATACATAATGCATTTAAGATCTACATATTGTTTTCGCTCACAAACGATATCAGCTTGTTACACGGCGTATATACAAAATCTACACTCAAACCGCTATTAGTATTTATCTCTATGAAAAGGTTTTTTTTCAGTCGCATCGCCCAACCACTATAATAGCACCAGCTAACACCACGTCATGTCGGCAGGTACCGCGACGGCACTCGGGTGAACGTGAACGAGTCAGCTCACTACGAGGGCGGCAGCACGGAGCAGCAGTCGCTCATCATCCTGGCGGCGCGCGGCGAGGACCTCGGCAACTACTCCTGCCTGCTCGCCAACCAGGTTGGCAATGGTACCAGCCCCGATCCGGTCAGGGTTAATGTGCTCTGTGAGTATAAACTATACAACAAGTAAAAAAAGCAAAATATATCAGGTTTAGAATGTGAGGTCCTGCATTCATTATCTCCGGGGAGCGATAAGCATTGAGAAAAAAATTCAGTTCAAAAATGATGCGTACATTTTTCACGAATAGAATTTTGACCCGTTATGGCTTTATTTTTTCTAGAAGGAATAAGCTTAAATATATACAATAAATGAAATAAATGTCACCTCTGCCTACTATTTAAACGACTCAGGCGTCAAGCTTATTTCCATGTTTAATTGTGATGTCACTTACCAGAGGTCAGCTCACATCAGAGCTATCTACATCATAAGAAAGTACTATTTATCTATTTTTTCAAAATCATTCAGCTTTAAAAAAGACACCAAACAAGAAATTCCTTAGCAATAAAACCACATGCAAATAAATTCCATACTCATTCCTTACAGTCGTCCCCCAAGTCCGTCTGACGATGAGCGCTCCCAGCCCGGTGCTAGAGAAGGACCACCAGAACGTGACGCTGGCGTGCGAGGTGGTGTCCGGCAACCCGCCCACGCTCGACGAGGTGGTGTGGTACCTCGACGGAGAACTGCTCAAGCATTTGCCGGACTGCAACAACACTGATGCGGATGGTGAGTGATGCAACTCGTTTTTTATTAGGTGTAGAGATGAAAATGATTTAGCGTCAAGTAAGTCCATAAATAAGAGCAAAAGCACTCGGTACTTATTATTGTGAACTGCGCGGAACTTTGCTTGGCTCACCATGAAAAATTAGGCCCTTAATGTCTTTTAAATGAGAACAAAACAGTACTTCACTGCGGCTTAGCGAAAATAAGACGTGATCAACCCTATTTTAGTTCTGTGCATTGGCTCGATTATGTCACTAAAATGAAAAAAATGATGGCAAGTGTAGGAAAAGCCATGTAATCCATCAGGGGAAAACAAGCTCATGTATTTTGAAATTTTACTCGTTTTCTCGAAACTTAATACTAAAACTGAAAGATCGTGACACTCCTGAGTGACTAACTGCAATGAATATCTTATTATGCAAGAAAATAGCTATCTGGGCTTAATATAAGATATACGATCAATGAAATACCATTTCTGGGATAATAAACCGTAATATCTGGTGTTCCAGACAACCTGTGCAACGAGGTGGACCCCTCCATGCTGCTCCTGCAGGACACCACCAAGAGCTTCCACGGGAACTACTCGTGCAAGGGCAAGAACTACGCCGGCTGGGGCAACGAGAGCGAGAAGACCGAGCTCATTGTTAACTGTGAGTAGTTCATATAGCACATGATTTGGAAGAATGGATTTTGCGTTACTAGGATTAAGAATGTTGTTGATAGAAGTGGTGTATAGGGATGCATAAGGAGTTTATATGTTCATTTATAAGTAACCTTGCAAAATTCACAAGTCAGTATTATAAAAAGCTTTGCTGTTTTGCATTGAATTAAAATTGCAAGGATTGTCAATATTGGATCGTAGTTTGAGGCATTCGGTAATGTTTTCGGTTATGCAAAAACGCGAGATTATGTAATAAGTGTCTGAGATTGAAAATCTCGTAGTTTGATGATTTTGTTTGATGGCAAGGAAAATAAATGTGTTTAATCTAGGATGTTAATAACCCGATAAAGCGGACAAGACTAAGCACCAAAACTATCCCTATTATCGGCTACTGGCTAGACATCAGATACTTCGAGTATTATAATATGTGTAACCCCATATTTCAGATCCTCCCGGTCCAGCCAAACTAACGTACTCCCCATGGCGTGTAGTGAAGGGCAAGAGTCTAGTCCTAAGCTGCAGCGTGCAAGAGAAGGGTCGCCCCGAGGCCAACCGGTTCCGCTGGCACCGCGGCGGGCGCACGGTGAGCGACATCGTGTCGCAGAACTGGACCATCGACCCCGTCACACTGGACCACCGCACCAACTTCACGTGCCGCGCCTTCAGTGCCGCGGGGGACGGCGCGCCCGCCACCGTCGCCGTCGATGTGCTCGGTGAACTAGTTTGTGTATAGCTATATGTATACCGGGTATCTCAAGACTGCTACCGAAAACGAAGCCGGGTGGTAGTTTTAGTGGCTACAAACACAATGCAATTAAAAATTTCGCTTAGAAACGCGACAATTATTTTTTATGATTTTTTAAATATCTTTTTTTTTTTTTTTTTTGTTTATGGCAACTGATTCTGCTTCATTGAGAACATTACTGCCAATGTCAAGTGACCAAGTGACTAATTCATGTCAGTTAAATTTTATAGGTTATGTTTATAAAGCGATGAGATTAAAATCAAATGATAATTATGTTACTGATACGAATAAGACATAGAACGCAAGCGGACATATAAGGTTAGTTCATAATTTATACTATACATATTTAGATACGTTATTAGTGATTTTAATGCTGGTTTATTTTTAAGGCTCAGGATGGATGCCAGGTTACAGGGGAGCTCAGCTTTATTTCTAACTAATAATTCGTACAAGGATGGAGAGGAATACCGGGTGCAGTTGAACAATATGTGTACCATGGAACCTTCGTCAAGTCCACACTCACACAAGGAAGAATCCCTTACGTGCAATTTACATAGATGAAGAGGCGATGAGCAGTGACCAATTCTTAACCGAGAAATTATTGTTGACATATGCTTGCTGAGCTGTATTTTCGAGAACCATGGTCTCAGAGTTATATCAGGCTGTATTCTGTATAAATGAGCCCCTTTAAAGCGGCTTGTATCCTTCCAATAGGCATTCCATTCAGTCTCCAGTTGTTGTTTTGCAATGGGGACAAGATCATGTGAATAGACTGAAAAGTGATCTTCGTTACCTAGATTAATAGCACTTTTGGCTAACTGATCCACATATTCATTGCCAGTTATCCCTACATGGCTGGGTATCCATGCAATAGTGATTTGCAGATGTTCTTCACTACATAATTTAATTAATTTTTTTGTTTGTAATATTATTGGGGATACACCATTTTTATTAAAGGGATTACTTAAAAGAGCCTGAATACAACTTTTTGAGTCTGAAAATATAATTGAGGATGAAATATTGTGTTCTCTAATATACATTATACATTTCAGGATTGCCAAACATTCTCCTGTAAATACTGTACAATAATGTGGGAATTTAAACATATTAAATACATTGGCGTCTTGATGAAAAAAAGCCACACCCACACCGCTTTCATCATTCAATTTTGAGGCATCTGTGTAAAACACTTCTGCATTTGGCCAACGAGTTGCAATGATGTTTTTTAACCTTGTGTCAGGATCTGGGGTGTGTTTATCAATTGCTAGTGTTAATTCAATTGTAGGAAAAAAAAGAATTGACGAGTAATCCAAAGAGAATAAGGGATGGGTTGGAAATTTATTAATTGGACAGGATACAGATTCTAGTCTCCTATAGCTTTCTATAATACAAGGTGTAGGTTTATGAGCCCAGTATGATCTAGTATCAATGTATGTACTTAGTATCCTAAGTTTAGGCATTAGCAAATGCGTATCATATTGGGATATCTTATAAATATATCTGTCAGACAGGTATTGTCGCCTGAGATTGAGAGGAGGATCAGAGCATTCCACCTGTAAAGCGTTAATTGGTGAACTTTTCATTGCACCAACCACAATTCTTAAAGCTTTACTTTGCATTACATCTAGCTTTTTTAATGCTTTCTTATTACATGGTAAAAGTAAATGAGTAGCAAAATCTAAATGGCTTCTTACAATAGCATTATACATTAACCTAAGTGAATATGGGTGGGCACCCCACCAGACGCCTCTCAGGCATCGCATTATATTGATGTTGTGTTCGCATTTATTAAGAAGATGTTCAATATGAGCTTTGCCATTCATTTTGCCATCAAAAACCTTCCCCAGAAATTTTGCCTCATTCCTTATTGGAATTATACATCCATTTAATTGAATTTGTAAACTTGGGATGTTCTGTTTTCTGGTAAATATCACAACTGTACTTTTGAGGGTGATAACTCCAGAGAATTCAATGACAGCCATGAGCTCAGCATATTTAGTCCCCTCTCCAATTGCTCTTTTGCCTCATTTATAGAGTGGTTAATTGAGTAAATGAGAAGGTCATCCGCATATTGCAAGACATTGCACACATCTGATATGTGGTGATCCATATCAGAAGTGTACACATCATACAGCAATGGACTGATAATAGACCCTTGAGGTAAACCCCTCCACACAGTTCGAGTGGTCGACTGAATACCCGGATGTCTCAGTGATATTGTTCTACCGGATAAAAGGTTAAACATAAAATCTGTCAATCTTTGAGGAATCCTTAGCTGAACTAATTTGTTCCTAAGGACCAAAAGATCGACATTATCATATGCTGCTGATACATCCAGGAATCCAGCAACCACTGAAGCATTTAGACTGAACGCTAGATGGATATCTGTCGTGAAAATGGCATGGCTATCAGATATACTACGACCCTTCCTAAAGCCGAATTGGGTTTCTGCTAAAAGAGAATGGTGTTCCAGGAACCATTCCAGTCTATTTTTAATTAAATGTTCTGCAACTTTTGGGATAGTAGAGGATAGAGCTATAGGACGGTATGATTTGGAATCTGACGGGTTCTTTCCAGATTTAGGGATAGGGATTATTATTTGGTGTTTCCAATGTGCTGGTATGCTGCCATAATCAACAACTGTGTTAATTAATTTTAAAAAGTACATTAATGCATTACATTTTAATTTTGATAAAAATGAATAGGGAATACCATCAGAGCCAGGTGAAGAGTCTTTACATTGTTCAAGCACTAATAATAGCTCTTGGTAACTAAAAGGGAAATCAATGGACGTAGTGTAAGCCTGATCACGGGGGAAGTATTGATAAGGAATTTGAGAAAGGTGAGGGACTGAGGGAGGAGCTAATCTATCTAAAAAATGTTCCAGCCAGTTAGTTGAATGTGAGGTAGCATTCAAATCTTTTTGTGAAGTTCTGTAGCACCTGACCCGTTTCCAAATCAAGGAAGTGGGAGTTTCAGGTGATAAAGATGCACAAAATCTACGCCACCCCTGACACTTCTTCTTCTTCAATAGTCTTTTTGTAGAGGCGTCTATGTTACGGAAATTCAAAAAGGACTCTAGATTAATAGTATTGTTGCATATTGTTTCCGCTTCGTGTCTCCTCTTAACGGCTTGGGTGCACTCTGAATCCCACCAAGGAGGAGAAGGAATTTTACCCAGAGACACATTTTTTTTCTTAAAACATGTGTCTGCTGAAGTTATTATTAATTGTTTTAACTTGTCACAGCAAATATTAATATTCATTTGATTGGGCGCAGGCAAAAGACTAATTTTATCTTCTATAAAATTAGAATAAATTTCCCATCTGGTGTCATCCAAGATGAAAGGTAGCAGGGGAGGAAGTGGTGAGGTTTTAGTGCTTTGCGAAGGGAATGAGATTAAGATAGGGAAGTGATCAGAACCGTGCGTGTATGAGAGGCACGACCAAGATATAAGGCTAGCCAAACTGGGGGAACTAAAGGAGAGGTCAACAAAACTAGGATTAATATTAGGAGGTGTACGACGAGTAGGGGAGCCATCATTAAGAACACACAAATCAAATTCATCTAAAACATCTAAAATCCTTACACTAAAGGGATCATTATTAAGAGCACCCCAGATCTGATTATGGCAGTTAAAATCACCCATTAAGATGATAGGAGGAGGGATAGAAGATAAATAGGTACGCAATATGGGAATAACGGAATTATCTCTTCTGGGTATATAGACAGAAATGAAAGAAATGTTATTAAAACGAATGCATACAAATTGAATATTTCTACTATTATTAACTATGGGAATCTGATTAAAATTTAAATTATTTTTAATTAATAGGGCTGCCCCGCCCCACCCGTCACTTCTGTCATCGCGAAGCAGATTATACCCTTTAATACGAAAGATTTGGTTAGGTTTTAACCATGTCTCTGATATTGCACAAATAAAGGGTTTGTGTTTATTTAAAAGGGAAGATAAATACGTTTTATTTTTAATTACACTCCTACAGTTCCACTGAAGAATTAGATCCATTTTTTAAAATGTTAAAAATTGATAGAGTAATAGTCTGAATAATATTACAAGCAACGTTGTTCGGTAATTTTGAATCAGTGATAACTTTAATCAATGATGATATTAAATCATGGATTGTATCTGTTGATACACTATCCACCTTGTCATGTTCATTTTCCATGTCTGAATTAGCATGTTTATTTTTGAGGGCACAACCATTTTCAGGAGAAGGCATAACAAAAGATTGTATCAGTGCTCTATGAGATTCTTGACTATGAGATTGTGGGGTAGAAGGACGGGATTGTGGGGTACGGAATACAGTTTTGCGATATGACTTAGAAGACTTAGTGGCTTGAGTGTCAGGTGGAGAAAATACAGCAGTAGGTTGTTGAGGCGGCACAGCCTGAGGGGACACAATTACTTCGGCAAACGATTTCTTAACTAGCGGGAATTTTGTCATTGCTTCATTATATGACACATTATGAAGTGACATATAATGTTTGATATTTGTTTGTCTACTGTGTTCCGGGCAAATCTTATTTGTGGCGAAGTGACACCCAGTGCAATAGATACACACAGCTTCTGATTCCAACACCGAGCACGAATCTCCGGAGTGGTCATCTGTGCATCTATAACATCTCGGTTTCGATCTACATTGTGCACGTGTATGTCCAAACCTACAGCAAGCAAAACATTGAATCGTTGGATATATGTACTGCTCAACGGGTAATAATGTAAAGCAACAATAAATTTCTTTAGGTAATATTTGACCATCGAATGAAAACACTACCGTCTGCGTTGGAATCCATTTTGGTCCATCTGGTGATGCAAGTTTACGGTTGAGCCTACGCGTTTTTATAATTTTGCCAGTATTGGGAGGAAGTCTCACAAACTCAACAATTTCCTCATGACTCCACTCAACGGGTATACCTCTAACTAGACCGATGCGAGAGATATTGTGGGAGGGGATATACACCTTATAGTTATTAATCTGGAAAATGTCATTTTGTATGAACTGGTTCGCTAATTGACCTGTTTTAAACGAGATGGAAAGTCTATTGCGACCAATTTTTTTAATTCCATCTTGTAAAACATTTTTGAGGTTATTTTTGTATAAAAATGCTCCAAATTTAATGGGATGTAATGTTGTCCCATCTGATGGAGAATTTTCGGATAGTTCCACATATGCAATAAACGGACCAACATCTTCCGGAGAATACAGGGTCCGTGTGGGTTTATTAATTTGTGGGCTCGAACTATCCATAGCTGAACAGCCGGATGTTGGTAAGCTAGATTGGGTTTCATCTAAAATGGATTGCGATAATAAATTGCTTGGAAGAGAGATTTTGTTGTTATTTTTTTTCATTTTCAGGATTGACCTCATTCTTTTTGTTTTTATCGCAGATAGCTTCAATGAGCCGGCCTGAGAGAAACTAGGGGCAGTATTTGTTGTGTGTGGCGGAACTGCTGAGGTATTAGGGGCTATCACTGGGGACATGATCTCCGGGGGAGGATCTGGATCCGGGTTTCGATCATATACATCCATTTCCATATTAATATAATTACAGTCTATTTACAAACACAAACAATAGACAAGCACGTGACAGACACAAACGACACAAACAAAACTCACCACCAAATTAATACTTATGTACACTTATATGACAGTAATAAAAAGAATAATATATAAACACGAATAACACACTTTCACAACAAATTCACTAACAGTAACTCTTTTTTAAATATCGTCATTTTTGGGTGGTAAATCCATAGATTTTGCTAAAATAATAATTTTAACTCTCTTATATCTTAGAGTATTTATAAATTAAAGGGTATACACTATTATTTTAGGAAAAAATGTATTTACCACCAAAATATGGCAATAGGAAAAAAATTACAAAAAAAAATTGTCGCTTTTTTTTGCAACTTTTTCTGTTGCATTGTGTCTGAAGTCGCTTAAACTACCACCCGGCTTCGTTTTCGGTAGCAGTCTTGATATACCCTGTATAGAAAGGGATGGGAAGTCTATGTGAAAAAAAACTGTTAAAATAAATTCTGAATTCTGCATCAGTTCATATACGTCCCACTGCAGGGCACGGGCCTCCTCTACAATCGAGACTACTATTTAGAGTGGTTAGGCCGTATATTACACCACGCTGGCCTAAAACGGATTGGTGGATTTACATGCCATAGAAATTCTTATAAATCGCTATGGTATGCAGGTTTCCTCACGATGTTTTCCTTCGCCGTTTTATCGCCTGGTGATTGACTATCTATTCACACATGACTTCCAAAAGTCAGAGGTATGCCCTGGGATTTGAACCCGCGACTTGAATATGTTGGTGCCGAGTTTGTTCCGTTACCAATAGGCCACCACGCACTTGTGTGTAAATAAATAAATACATATTGAATAATTTGGAGTTGTAAAACTAAAGGTAATCTACAATGTAGTTACTAAAAATAGTAACTATTGCCGTTTATGTAGCAAGTAAATAAGTAATAAGCATCTTTGCGTCTACGTATCGAAGTACGAATGGCCTTCCAAGTGTAGACGATTATGCTACGCAAAAGTTACGTTAAATATTGTAAATAACATCTGATGTATATTGTAATATGGTTCATTAAAAATGTACTTACAATGTAAAGTGTTGTTCCAGCACCGCCTAGCTTCAAATACGCCATGAACCACTACAGCGGCGCGCTCTACAAGTCGCAGGTAACTACAAAAATGTATCTAGCTCTAATTAACACCAGATGTCTAAGCATCCGCATTATATGTGTATATTTAACTCTCCGGAACATCATAGTGTTTTTGCAATTAATGACGAAGAGCATGCTGTTCACCTGATGGTAAGCGATACGACCGCTCATGAACAGTGCAAAAACCAAACACCTTGAATTACAAAGCAATGCTTGGATTACACTGCGTACATCATCCTGAGACATAAGATTAGGTCTCGATATGTCCAGTATTTCCAGTTGTCCAATTGTATGAAAATGTTTTTTATTATGCAACAATCAATGAATTTAATAGCATTCTACTTGCACTATATCCTACAATAGTGCATTTGTTCCATCTTGATTTATTTCGGCCGCTGCAGGTTCGCTTTCTATTCAATACCTTGCATTTTGTGATGACCTTCCGCTTGATACTATCTAGCACAACTCAGCCGACGTTCTTTTGGTATTACTATGTGGCAAGTGTGCGTGGAACATTCCAGAACATCTCGTTGTCGTGCACGGTGGAGTGCGCGCCGCTGTGCAGCGTGCAGTGGCTGAAGGACGGCGCGGTGATCTCGCCCGACGACGCGCGCTACTACGTGCAGGAGCGACACATCGACCCGCAGGGCAACCGGAACGACTTCGAGGCCACTGAGTCCACGCTGGTATTATAGCTTTATACATTCATCTATCTAGAGTAAATGCGGCAATTCTAATCCGGCCGCAAAATTATTATTATTATACAACTACTAAATAAGATGCCAACCCGCACTAGGCCAGCATGGTGGACTATATGGCCTAACCACTCTCAATCGTACTCTCGATTGTAGAGGAGGCCCGTGCCCTGCAGTGGGACGTATATGGACTGATACAGATTAAATAAGATAACCTAGTCCCTTATATGTACCATCAACCAATACTAAATATAGAAAACCATCATTTTTTTAAGAGCAGCCAATTCCTTTAATAAACTGGCTAACAACTATGAACTGGACGTGTCTAACTCTAAGGCATTGGCAGTCAGGCGAAAAAAAAAACCGCAGCTGTTATGACGACTCGTAATTCAGATTCTCGTGACAAGAGAAACTTTTAGTCTCTAAAAGTAAGAAGACATAAATAATATGGTGTATGCGTGTATTTCTATTCCCGGCAGCACTGGAACATGTCTGCGTGGCCGGGCGGCGTGCTGGACCGCACGGCCGACACGGCCACGTACACGTGCCGCTCCTCGCGCAACCTCGCCGGCCCGCCCGTCAACAGCACCACCAAGTTCGCCGTCGAGTGTGAGTGCATACTCACTGTAGTGTGTTGATATCTTCATACTCTTTGCGTCTGTCCTCTCGAACTATACACAACGCGAACCAGGGGTGAATGACAGCAGATATACATGTTGAGGACGGAACGGTATGATGACGTGGTGTATAGCAAACGAGCCGATAAATATTAATAATTCTATTCTACTTTACACATATTAACTATAAAGAGATTATTATTACGCTGACCATCTTACTCATGTCGGACGCCCGCCTACAAGCTGGACGGACGAGCTGGCTAGGGTTGCAGGAAGTCTCTGGATATAGGCGATGACAACAGGTCAATTTGGATATCCTTAGGGAAGGCCTATGCTGCGGACTGCCTGTGGCTGAGATGATGATGATGATAATGATGGTAAAAGCAAAGCAAATATACCAGGCATCGGCGAGAATCTAGTTGGCTTCCTCATAATAGAAATGGCCAGGATAATAACAGCTAAATGATGTAGGCAAAATATGAATTAATATTTAAATATCACTTATGTAGTTCGGGCCGGTATTAATGACACCACAAAGCTGTGACTCTGTACGTCAAGCGTGAATCAGAGAAATAAAATAGGAGGAGATAAATTTGAACTACGCTATAAAGCATTTGCATTTTCTTAGGCGATATAAGTCCATAACTGGAGTGACTGCAAATTGTTTTATTAAAATGTAATGATACTCTATCTCTTTGCAGATGAGCCGGAGAACATCACGGTGACGCCGAAAGTGGTGTCGGTGGTAGAAAACGAAATTCCTGCGAAAGTTGTGTGTTCAGCGAGGTAAAATTTAACATGATGGTGGTATATTTTGTTATCACTAAATTAAATACTTCTTGAACTGTTTTAAGTTAAAGTATTTATTTGTTTCTCTGTGATAGCATTATAAAATTAACATTTCTTTGAAGTCTATATTCGGTTATGAACTTCTTATACAGTATTGTATCAGCCTCTATACGTCTCAGTGTAGGATACGGGCCTCCTAATATCAAAAGCACGATTGAGAGAGGCAGGGCCACGTCATAGTCTACCACGCTGGCCTGATACGGGTTGGCGAATTTTTGTTTTTTTTTTCAATGAATTCAGAGACGAGTATATCATTCGAATATACAAGAAAACTATATACCACCATTTGGTGGTTATAAGTGTAGGTATTAGAATAAGCACTCACTTCCAGGAACTAACTATTGTATATTTTGTAAATTAACACTTAATACATTCACAGACAGAGTAAAATTATAATTATGCGACTCGATGGCAGACTGTCTTTTCATCCAAATAAACCGACCCTTTTATAGGACTACCCGAATGAGGATCGGTGGGGAAAAATCTTCCAGAAAATATATTTAAGCCATAAAATAGGGTCTTTCCTTTCAACTAAAAATTAAGGTCGGCCCAAACATCTGGGCTATTGTCCAAACAGAAAGGTTTACCCAAACATGTGTACTATTGTCTAAAAAACATAAATTTGTTGCAAAGGATTACCGCCACTAAAGAACTTAACTATAATAATACAGTTTTATTGCCCCGGCATGAACGGGTCATTACAATTAGGAAACAATAATTTAGAACAGCATCTTTTTAACTAATATTATACAATAAGGTACACAAAAATTCTTACTTAAATAAAACGACTCGCAGATGTTTTATGGTTAAACATCTGCAGTCATATTTTAAAATGAAATGCGTGTTTAAATAATGTTCAAATTACAACTAATAAGCGTGTTATTTTAAAAGCTAAATATAAATTGGCGTATTGCAACCGCCACAACCATGAATTACAAAGCATTGTTTGGGGCATTCTACTGTGCTCGCTATACTGAGACATAATGTCCATTAAGTTACTCATGCTACAATGTCCTAACTGAAACACAGTAGTACCCGACTACTGTTATTTGACAGAAGAAATAGACATTGCGGTGATACCTACCCAGGTGGCCTATCACATATTGATCTACCACCACTTCTAAAGCCTTCATCGACAATGGTCCTATTCAAATTATTTGTGATGTTATCGACGCTAGTGATACAAACAATGGTGTGTCGGTGTGTCAGAGGGTTCCCGATGCCGTCATACTCGTGGCGCCGCGCGCCGGCCAGCAAGTCCCGCGCGGTGTCTGCGGGCGGCGCGCTGTCCTCGTCGGCCGCGCTGCTGCTGCCGGCCGCCACGCGCGCGCTGGCCGGCGCCTACCTGTGCGAGGCGTACAACCGACACGGCGCCGTCAACACCACCGTCGTACTCGACGTCATGTGTACGTGCACATCCATTACATTACTTATTGTTTCCAACGAATGGCGAGACTAGCATGCCGTTCGCCTGATGGTAAGCGATACGACAGCTCATAAACAGTAGCAGAACCAAACACTTCGAATCACAAATGCTTGGCGTTCCGCTGCTCTCGCCATCCTGAGACATAAAATATTAAGTCTTAATATGTCTATCATAAACTTGTTTTAAAAAGAGCAACGCTAGAGCTTCTTGCCAATTCTTCTCTGGCGAAAACAGCCTTGTGAAATGGGTGGTATTAGTCCAGGCATATTAGTCACATGGGGGTAAGAATCTCGGAATGAGAGACAGTCGGCTATAAACTTGTATAAACCCTTATTTCAACATCCTAAAACATGTCTCAAAACCTACTTATCGTAGGGTGTCCGCGACTACAGATATTCCAAGGTTAAAGGCCAAAAATACGATTTTTTACACATTTATTGCAAATATCTCGTTTCCTATGATTTTTATGCTATTTGTATGTTTCACAAATATTGCAGAGGATTAAATTCTCTACAATTTTTGTTTAAACATTTTTTTTTATATCTTCAACCATTTTTGAGATAGAGGGCAGAGGGCATGCAGTGTTTATCTATATACAGTATCTTTCGATCCCGATATCTGTAGATATCTGTAGTCCCGATTAAAACACGCCGTTTAAAGTTTTTAAATCCTTACTAATATTATAAAGGTGAAAGTTTGTATGTATGTATGGATGTTTGTTACTCTTTCATGAAAAAAACGGCTCAACAGATTTTGATGAAATTTGGTATAGTGATAGCTGACACCCTGGATTAACACATAGGCTACTTTTTATCCCGAAAAATGTAGTGTTCCCGTGGGATGAGTCAGGAAACCAAATATACATATTTTCTACTCTTTCAAATTCAAATTGTTGGCACGGGATGTCCTCTCCTATAATAATATATAGTAGTCCCCTCCTTCCTTTTTATTTCATTGCACATGATATTACTATTAGATTAATGAAATAAATAAGTACTCGATGTTTAAATTGCGTGTAAAAAATATTTTTTTACTTTTATTTGTGGGTCGTAACTTTGCCTCACGCCAATATAAATGGGCCAAAAGAACATTAACTACCCACAGAGTTTGACAAGATATAGAAAATCTGTAAAACTTTAAAGTGGAATATCTTTTTTCCTAGGCTTGCTACAATAGTAAATCTTATGAAATAATTGTTAAGAAATTCGAAATGTATATTTTAAAATATTTTTCATCTCAATACACACAAAAAAAATTACAACAAAAAAAATTATGGAGGTTTATCATTGTTCTTTTGCATACCAAGGTTAGACATATTAATCCAAAACTTGGCTTCGGTTAAAACCACTCAATATCCGAACCTATGACAATATATGCAAATGATTACTGTAAAATGAAAGCCAAACCCCAAATTCCTCCAAATCCTCTGAATTCATAATATCTTTTAAAATTGAATGGCAAGTTGTTGGGTATGATTGGGATGCGCGGTATAAGAACATTGTCTCCCTTGGCTTCTCCAGTTAAAATTGTAGCCTTCACTATATGCCTTCCTAATTCGGTAACTCGCAACCGAGTACCGTTGCATAATCTTGGCGCATCCAGGTTACGCATTAACAAAACGGGTACACCTACCTTTAATTCCAACTTGTGTGATGGCACCCCGGACAACTCTAAAGAGTTTAGGAACTCTACGGGATAACTTGTAGTGTCATCGGATGACATAACTGTGTCAATGGAATTATACACTGATGTTTCGCTGTTTATTTCGGCCAAGATTTTTTTATTTATTTTCGCAACAGTCTCATTTTTTGGTGCCAATATGGTTCTTTCACACAACCAATTTTCGTCAAGAATATTTTGTTGCAGATTCGGAAAAACTTGTTCAATAAGTTCGTTTTCTGTCTCCACAGCATGACAAAATTGCTGTGTAAAAAGAACCATACCTTCTTGGTCGGTGTTTAGGTGGCCTTCACCAATTTCTAGCAGTTTTTGAGCATATGCTCCTGATTCGACATCGCTGAATAACTGGACTCGCATGTTAGTGGTAAGATAAAGCTTTTCAACTTTAGACCACAGATATGAGGCTTTTAGACATGCGTTAATTTCATCTGCTGCAGTGCCTCTCTCGATAACAGGTAAAGTCTGTCTAAAATCCCCTGCCAATAACACTACCACACCACCCATCAACTTTCGATTGCTGTGAATATCTTGTAGACAGCGATCAAGCGCCTCAATGGCGCGTTTGTGTGACATAGTGCACTCGTCCCACACGATCAGCATACATTGTTGCAAGAGGGCGCCACGGGCACTGCTCTTACTGATGTTGCACGTTGGGGTTTCTTCGCTCACCAGATTAAGAGGTAATTTAAAAACCGAATGTGCCGTTCGTCCACCGCTCAGTAATGTTGCAGCGATCCCAGAGGAAGCCACCGCTAATGCAACTTTACGGTCCTTACGAATTTTTGCTAGAAGCAAATTAAGCAAAAATGTTTTACCTGTACCGCCCGGGGCGTCAAGAAAGAAAAGGCCGCCTTTGTCAAGCTCAACTCGTTGTAATATTTTGTTATAAATGTTTTTTTGGTCGGGTAGCAGGCGTGGTTCAGTTTCGCTGACCTGAGCGTCTAATAAAGCAATATCGTAGCTTAGCTCTTTGATCAAATCGGTCGACAACTCTCCTCGACGCTCTGGTGTAGGCATACCGAAGTCAGACAATTTCTTACCGGAAATCGTTATTATTTTGTCCTCTATATGTCTCAGTGCTTCATTGAAACATAGATCATTGTTGACTTGATCCATCCTTTCAAATCTATGCAAGATATCCTCCGATAATGCAGATTTATACTTATCCCATAGTTGAAGAGGATTGGATAAACCGCAAGTGCATATCAATATTGCAAATAGTTCTCTTATTTGCGAAGGAGAGCGACACAGCACTGCCTCTTCCATTGTGGCATCCCAGTGGTTGTCATCTTCCAACAACCCCAACTTCTCACACGCTTGTCGAAAAGTTTCAAGTTCTTGGCCGTCAACTGTTTTTAGATCCAAAAAGCTAGTGGGGCCCTGTACTACATTCAGCAGCATTCGCAAACAGTAACATTCGAAGTTACTAACATGCACTGTGTAAATGCGCCCAAGAGCATCTCCTGCCTTCACACCTGGCCAGCCGTCGACAGGTGTGCCTTGTAAACGACGTTTCCATTCTTTCGACGACACGTTCCATGTATAGTAGCGGGGTACGTCAACATAAAGTAATGTTTTTGCAAATGCGTCATTTTGGCAAAGCAGGAAAAATGCAGTTAGTGTCGTCTTAGGTGGTGCGGCCATTCTCTCTCTAAAATTGTTTTCAGTGAAGTAAATCCGCTGACCATTAGGCAGATGAACCGCAAGGTGAGTGACTGTTGGGTGTCTTTCATGCAGAGGCAGACCCAAGATCCGCCACGCTGCTTCGTTACTACTAACATATCTACCGGCTCGATACGTTTGCACCTCATCTCTCGGGTCAATATTAACATTCCCTTGCTGTCGAATGTTAAAAATAGCCTGGTCGCTGCCTTTGTTTATATATTTACAAATATATTTTATCGCCTGTACCGTATTGCAGAACTCTACATTTATGTGACAGTTATAAATTTTAGACAGAAGAGGAGAATATGGGACAATCCAGCTATTGTCAACCAATACTTCCTGTGTTCCACCTCGGGTTTTTAGAGTTATCGTACGGCCGCCATCTCCTGGTGTTCTACGCCTGTACAAAGGATAGCCTTTGTCGTTAGTTTGAGTATCTTTTAAAAGCGCCCTTGGATACTTTTTGGTGCATTTTCCTTCTTTCATGCATGGTGATGACGGATTTAGTGCACCACAGGGACCGTGAATCATATTTTTGGTTACAGTATCGTAGAGTTTTCGATCACTTTCTGGATTTGGTATCTCCGCACTTATGACTTCATCAATTTTGTTGGGGCGTAATTTTTCCGTCAACCACAGCAGTAAGTGCACGTGAGGCAGACCTCTTTTTTGCCACTCGATCGAGTACATGAAACACTTCATATCTCCAAATATTTTACCTTTTGTAAGTAGAGCAACCAATTTTTGTACTTTTATTTTAAATAACCTGGCTGTTAAGTCATGTCTGTCTGTTGCATTTTGTCCTGGAATGAGCTCTTTAGTAATTTCTGGCCAAGCGGGATTACATGTCATTGTAATAAACAGGTCAGGCCTCCCGTAGTTACGCACGTATGTGAACGCATCCTGCGTGTACTCATGAAGATATCTCGGGCTATTTACAAATGACGATGGGAGTATTACCAATTGACCCAAATTGTTTGGATCTAAATCCGCATCATTCCTGACCGCGTCTTGTAAATGTATATAGTTTTCTGCTCGCAGTTTTGTTTGGTTTAAAGTAATAAACCTTAAGCGCTCACTCTCCACTTTGACATACATGTCCACCAAAAACTGAAGAAAGAGAAGCCTACATCGAAGCAATAAATTAAAATTGTTGCGACGTACCATCATATGATACGCATAAAAGTCTTTGCACGACACTTTTTTGTTCGGTATAGGCTGTTTTGTAACTGGGTTTGTCTGAGGAATATCAAAACTGTACCCCTCTTGTCCTTT
This sequence comes from Hyles vespertilio, assembly GCA_009982885.2. Classification (NCBI taxonomy): domain Eukaryota; kingdom Metazoa; phylum Arthropoda; class Insecta; order Lepidoptera; family Sphingidae; genus Hyles; species Hyles vespertilio. The sequence goes on from CM042827.1 coordinate 11,844,631, forward strand.
CCAAAAAATTATCGGGTACTCGAGAGCATCATAAAATCTATGAGTGTCCGGAACTCTAGTAAGCCGGCCATCGTGCGCCTGAATAACAATGTCCCGAGACGCAGTTTGTTCAGTACTAACTACTACGGCAGCTATTTCGTTTGTGGTCGGGGCATTGAATCGTCTTTCATGTTCACCACGTGGTACACGATCTGGGTGTATCACGACCTTGTAATTATCGCTAGTCACTCTATCTTTAGCCATTTTAAATTCATGCACTAAAACGTTGTGATCATGTAGAACTTTTTGTATTTTTTGAACTGTGTTTCTTTCCACACCTGGTACGTACTCAGAACGCCTATCAACTTGTGCTTCCTCATCACCCATGAAATAAACTTGCAAAAATTTTGGTTGCGTATTAGCAGCAGGAAGCAAAGAGCCAATTGTGTGGTATATTTGCCCTTGGATTGTAAAAGTCGGGCAAAATCCTGGCATCGACACAATGTTATCAGCTCCAAAAGATGTCATATGGAAGCATGTATTGTATTTTCTTATGTTTTTTAAAAAACGGCGAGACTCATCTGTTTCATTTGAAAAAAGTTCTTTAAGAGGTTCAACAGGCTCGTCTATTGAAAGAAGAACTACTTTTCCTCCCGAACAACACATGCCTGCAGCTTCCTCTTTCCATTTAAGAGCACCGCAAAATCTGCATTAATAAATACATAATTATAAATGATTCGCCTTTTTTATTAACTATTACATTATCATTTATCATTTTTTTTTTCAATAATTAATTGCTTATTCATTTAAGAACACTTACCTGCACATGAAATTATAAAATTAATGAGGGAAATACTTTAATTATTTCTTAATTCTAATCTTATTTATACTAATTACTTCCCAACTAAATAAGAAGAAAAGAATTCAATTTTTAAGTATTATTTTTATTGAAAATTCGATTTTTTGGCCTTTGACCTTGGAATATCTGTAGTCGCGGACACCCTACGATAAGTAAGTTTTGAGACACGTTTTAGGGTGTTGAAATTAAGGTTTATACAAGTTTATAGCCGACTGTCTCTCATTCCAAGGTGAAACCCCTAATATGCCTGGACTATATTAAAAAAAGACTATATTAAAGAAAGTTGCTGAATCTAAATAATGTATGAGCTTTTATGAGTTCAATAAATATCTTCATTTTCATAGATCTCTGAAATCTAGGGGTTCATTGAAGATGCTGAGGCTATAAACTATGATACACCACGCTAGCCTACTACGGATAAACTTTCCATACCATGTAAAATCTTGTAATTAATTCTAAGATCTCTGCTTTGTTCATTAGCTTGTCGGTAGTTTTTTTCAGATTGACTCATACACCATTTGTTGTCTTTACATTCCCGCCGATACTTTATTTTAATATTGCTCATCTTCTGTTGTCCATGTACGTGATGAAGTTGCTTTGATGATTAATTTCAGACGCGCCGGAGTGCGGCATCAAACAGATGGAGATCGACGGCAACCAAGTGCTCGTGTGCTCCGCACACGCCAACCCTGCTGAGGTAAGGGATATTATTATTTTATTGCTATGAGTAGCGAGCCGACCATGCCGGTCACCTGATGGTAAGCGACACTCAAGCGAGCTCATGAACAGTAGCAAGACCAAACAACACATAGAAGTACATTGCAATTCTTGGCATTTCATTGCGCTCGCCATCGTGAAATATAAGGTGTGTAATGTGCTTCAATCCAAAACACAACAGTGCATTTGCACTGCTGATTGGCGGGAGAAATAGAAATTGCAGACCTCCGCACCAGAGGCACCAAACTACCGAGGCGAACTCTCACATATAAGCGACCTACCACCAGTAATTGTAATGTTCTTAATTTTGACACTTTACAATACGAAATACAATTTTATTTTTACTCTAAGATAGCTTTATTTACACCCCATTTATAATATAGAAATATTATGTCAACAAATTCCGTATATTGTATATGACGAAAACGGCAAGTCAAATATTTTTGTTATTCGTTTATTGTAAATTAATTCAGAATAAAGCACAGTTAGATACTGATATTACTTGTGAAAACATAAACAAATAAAAATAATAAACAAAAAAAATATAATTGTTTTAAAAAGAGAGAAATAAAACGAATCTTTTAGTAATAATATAACATGCCAACATACCAACATGCCGACATGCCAACACACCAACATGCCAACATACCAACATGCCCACACCAAAATGCCAACATACCAATATACCAACATGGCAAAATACTTACTGAACTTAAGGCTGAAAATCCCCGCGCATTCCACTTCCTTCACAGACAGATCTTTCACCGTACAAGCTGCCAGGTTGTGGAATGCTTTGCCAGTAACGGTGAGACGAGCTAAAACTCTGCCCATCTTCAAAATATGGTTAAAGAACACTACTTACAGGTTCTATGAGGATATTGGAGTTGTTCATATTTTACTTTGTTGTTATATATATATATATATATATATATATTTATAGGTGTATATATTATATGTGTATTTGTATGTTTATTCAACATATATATGTATGTTATTAAATTAACAATTTATAATATTGTTAATTTTATAAATGAACATACATACATACATATATGTATGTATGTATGTTTATTTATGAAATTAATAATATTATAAATTGTAATACTCGTACACCCGAAGCCCCAACTTTCGTTCTTTTCGTTTATCCATCCCATGGTTGTCTGGCAGAGATTGCTTCAAGCAATAAGACCGCCACTTGTGCATATATTTTATTTCATTTAGTTTTGTCTTTTTATGTACAATAAAGTGTTAAATAAATAATTACAAACCTGCCACCATGCCAACATACCAACATGCCAACATACCAAAATACCAACATGCCAACATCAACATGTCAACATGCCAACATACCATCATGCCTACAAGCCACCATGCCAATATGCCAACATGCCATCATTCCAACATGCCAATATGCCAACATACCAACACCAACATGCCAACATACCAACCTGCCACCATGTCAGCATTCCAACATGCCAACATGACGACATGACAATATGCCAATATGTCAGTATGCCAACATACCAACATGCCAACACTGCGACCGAGCACAAACCAGGTGGCAATTTTAGTAACTACAGATATCGTTCAACTAAAAATGCATGGTTGATTGATATTATGTACGATTTGTATGATTTTCCAAGCATTGTGCTGACACCACTAAAATGACACCATTAAATTATTGCGTCAAAAAGGGTTCTTAAATTGGTTAATATGGCATTCCTGGAACTATGAGTGGATAATATTTTTAAATAGAAAAAATCGTTTGATTTTGTCGGTTTAAGGCCAAAATGCAGTATTGTCCTTTAAACCCGAAGACGCGACTTCTTAACCTTGGACCCTACATGCCCGTGGTTCCGCAGGTTTCGTTCACGTGGCAGCTGAAGAACGACAACGACTCTCTGTCGGCGGAGCGCATCTGGCAGAGCGGCGCGCAGAGCTTCCTGCAGCTGCGAGCCGTCGACGCGCACCGCACCTACCTGTGTCGCGCCAACAACTCCGTGGGCGCCTCACGCGCCTGCGAGCGGGACGTCGTGGGTGCGTACCAACACGCTTACACATACTTCCTGCAGCTGCACCGCACCTACCTGTGTCGCGCCAACAACTCCGTGGGCGCCTCACGCGCCTGCGAGCGGGACGTCGTGGGTGCGTACCAACACGCTTACACATACTTCCTGCAGCTGCACCGCACCTACCTGTGTCGCGCCAACAACTCCGTGGGCGCCTCACGCGCCTGCGAGCGGGACGTCGTGGGTGCGTACCAACACGCTTACACATACTTCCTGCAGCTGCACCGCACCTACCTGTGTCGCGCCAACAACTCCGTGGGCGCCTCACGCGCCTGCGATTGGGACGTCGTGGGTGCGTACCAACACGCTTACACATACTTCCTGCAGCTGCACCGCACCTACCTGTGTCGCGCCAACAACTCCGTGGGCGCCTCACGCGCCTGCGAGCGGGACGTCGTGGGTGCGTACCAACACGCTTACACATACTTCCTGCAGCTGCACCGCACCTACCTGTGTCGCGCCAACAAGTCCGTGGGCGCCTCACGCGCCTGCGAGCGGGACGTCGTGGGTGCGTACCAACACGCTTACACATACTTCCTGCAGCTGCACCGCACCTACCTGTGTCGCGCCAACAACTCCGTGGGCGCCTCACGCGCCTGCGAGCGGGACGTCGTGGGTGCGTACCAACACGCTTACACATACTTCCTGCAGCTGCACCGCACCTACCTGTGTCGCGCCAACAACTCCGTGGGCGCCTCACGCGCCTGCGAGCGGGACGTCGTGGGTGCGTACCAACACGCTTACACATACTTCCTGCAGCTGCACCGCACCTACCTGTGTCGCGCCAACAACTCCGTGGGCGCCTCGCGCGCCTGCGAGCGGGACGTCGTGGGTGCGTACCAACACGCTTACACATACTTCCTGCAGCTGCACCGCACCTACCTGTGTCGCGCCAACAACTCCGTGGGCGCCTCGCGCGCCTGCGAGCGGGACGTCGTGGGTGCGTACCAACACGCTTACACATACTTCCTGCAGCTGCACCGCACCTACCTGTGTCGCGCCAACAACTCCGTGGGCGCCTCGCGCGCCTGCGAGCGGGACGTCGTGGGTGCGTACCAACACGCTTACACATACTTCCTGCAGCTGCACCGCACCTACCTGTGTCGCGCCAACAACTCCGTGGGCGCCTCGCGCGCCTGCGAGCGGGACGTCGTGGGTGCGTACCAACACGCTTACACATACTTCCTGCAGCTGCACCGCACCTACCTGTGTCGCGCCAACAACTCCGTGGGCGCCTCGCGCGCCTGCGAGCGGGACGTCGTGGGTGCGTACCAACACGCTTACACATACTTCCTGCAGCTGCACTGCACCTACCTGTGTCGCGCCAACAACTCCGTGGGCGCCTCGCGCGCCTGCGAGCGGGACGTCGTGGGTGCGTACCAACACGCTTACACATACTTCCTGCAGCTGCACTGCACCTACCTGTGTCGCGCCAACAACTCCGTGGGCGCCTCGCGCGCCTGCGAGCGGGACGTCGTGGGTGCGTACCAACACGCTTACACATACTTCCTGCAGCTGCACTGCACCTACCTGTGTCGCGCCAACAACTCCGTGGGCGCCTCGCGCGCCTGCGAGCGGGACGTCGTGGGTGCGTACCAACACGCTTACACATACTTCCTGCAGCTGCACTGCACCTACCTGTGTCGCGCCAACAACTCCGTGGGCGCCTCGCGCGCCTGCGAGCGGGACGTCGTGGGTGCGTACCAACACGCTTACACATACTTCCTGCAGCTGCACCGCACCTACCTGTGTCGCGCCAACAACTCCGTGGGCGCCTCGCGCGCCTGCGAGCGGGACGTCGTGGGTGCGTACCAACACGCTTACACATACTTCCTGCAGCTGCACCGCACCTACCTGTGTCGCGCCAACAACTCCGTGGGCGCCTCGCGCGCCTGCGAGCGGGACGTCGTGGGTGCGTACCAACACGCTTACACATACTTCCTGCAGCTGCACCGCACCTACCTGTGTCGCGCCAACAACTCCGTGGGCGCCTCGCGCGCCTGCGTCTTTCCTAATCTGATCTTTGGGCCGTCAAATGCATATGCCTTCTTCTAAACTTGTCACACCTCTGCCTGATGAAGACTTCACCCACTCCACCCCAGAACTAAATCCAACATTATTATGTAATTCAACAAATTCACACACCTAATATTACAAACTCTAATGTTTAGGAAACTTATGTATTACGTCTATATATGAATAAAGTTTACATATTACGTTTGGTTTGCAGCCAACCTGGAAACACTCAGTGAGTACTTTCGGCGTATAACGTTATATTCAAATCAATAGGCTTTATGCGTCAGATATTTTCCTACTTTTAATAAATAGTCCTTCGAGCCGGACAAAGTTTTTAAAACCGGTTTTAGTATGATTTGTTCTTTTTACAAATCATTCATAATTAAAATCAATGTAAACGGTTCAGGGCGACTTCAGTCTCCAATTTTATGTATAGAAACATTGAGAGAGTCACGTGGTATCAAATGTGTAGACTAGCATGTTATAGAGTTGACACGTGTTCGTGATGGTTGCAGGCACGAAGGTGTGGTGGCGCGACCCGCAGAAGCTGGTGCTGCTGGGCTGCGCGGCGCTGGCGGTACTGCTGGTGGCGGCCGTGCTGTGCCTCCTCATCATCTGCATCTGCCGCCGCATGCGCGCCAACTCCAAGTGTGAGTACCTCCCGTCCGCGCGCCGCCTCGCACGCCGTGTCGATGTCTAACTAACGAGTGTTTCTGTTCCCGCCGCCGCCGCCGCCGCACTAACACGCCGACTAACGCGTAGACAATAACCCCGTGGAGCTCGAGGAGCGAGAGAAGTAAGTCCAACTCCTACTCTTATTGTAGCGTAGCACTGGCCCCGTCCGGGCGAGACCCCGCGCTAGTCTCCCTCTAGTGTCGCACTCCCGAGACGAGTCCCTGTATGTGTCAGTACTTTAGTTCTAGTATGTGCGATGACCGCGCGCTTCCCCCGCCTCCCCGCCTCCCGCTCCCCCTCCCCCCCTGTCCGCACGCGCGTGTGTGTGTGCGTGCGTGTCGTATGTATCTATGTATGTGTACCCACCCACATTTATGTATTGTATGTATCCACATTCGAATATGTTATACTTATCTAAATTATACCTACACGATATTATTATGTGACAAGTGCGAGCTCCGACGTTCACTCTAGGTGTTATACAATTTCAGCGTCGCCATTGGTCCGAGCAGACTCGTGGCACACCTTGTCAATGCCACCCTCAAGGTCGCCCCTAATAGTGCCAATGCCGAGGTCCTGACCTTTCCAAAGGTCAAGGACGTGTCCCAAGGTGACACAGTTTGCGATGAGTTTGAACGCCTGATACTAAGTGCTTGGACCAACGGCTGCCAGTTTGAGAGGGTTCATACTAATAGCGTCGCGGCCGCACCCCCGCCCCGCCCCGCTGCCATCCCCCGCCTTCGCGCGAGGTGCGGGGTGCGGGGCGCGGGGCGGCGCCGCACGACGCTCACTAACAGTTTGGTTGTTGCGTAGGTTCCTAACCGCACTAACCCCCGACGTACTCAGACTGACCACCATCAACGCAGCAGGTACACTCGAGTTCACTTCACTAGCTCCGCCGCGAGCGGACGACGCTTTCTTCTTTTTGTTCGCTGTATTTTGGCTCGTGTTCGTTTCGACTTTGCAGTACCGTAGTTCGTGCTCAGTAGATATTATGAGTATACAGAGTGTATCGTTTAGCTACAGCGACGCACTAACCACTGCATGGCGCCGCCGTGCGCAGGCGTTCCGTACTCGAGACCACACGCACCACATCTATATGTACTCCACACCACTCATATAGCGACACCCATATGTATATTATTATCACCAAAGCACACTCCGCCGCGTCCCGCCCCTCCCGCGCGCCGCCACCGCCGGCGCCCTCCCCCGCGCCCTCACCGCGCCCCCCGCGCCGCGACGTAACGCTCTGTCCCGCGCAGCCCCGACGGCAGCTGCATCAGCGAAGTCTCCATCGCGCACTCCATCATAGCGCAAGCCCTGCCCGCGCTGTCCCCGCGCCGCGCCGCCGACCGCGCGCGCCTCGTGCCGCCCGCCGCGCCGCGCCGCGACCCGCCCGCCGCGCCCCCGCCCCGCGCGCAGGCCGTCGTGTCGCCCAACAAGTGGCCCGCCAAGCCCGGCGTGCTGGTGCACGTCAACTCCAGCCACTCGCTCAGCCCCAAGAATCAGGCGCGACTAGCCGCCGCCGATTCTAACACGACTCACGATGAGAACGAAGCCAACCTGGGCCTGCTCGAGAGACGCGCGGCCGACGAGAGCGAGCGCGGTCCGAACGCGACGCGCCGCGGCGTGGTGACGGGCCTGCTGGGCTCCCTGCGTGCCCCCCGCGCCGCCCGCGCCCCCCGCGCCCCCCGCGACTACAGGCAGATGGGCAAGCGCGGCGGCGCGCGCCTGCGCTCGCTGTTCCGCAGCTCGGCGCCCGCCGTGCGCGCCACCCGCGGAGGTACTGCACCACACTACCGCCGCGACACACTCCCGCCGGGCCCACGCGGCGCACACACCCACTCGCCCCAAAATGTGTTGCACGCTCGCTTGTTACTGTTGCTTTTTGCACGTTTTGTGTTGCGGCTAGTGTTACGTGTGGCATGTTTCTAGTGGTATCGTTCAAAAGACCTGAGCGCGTGTCTCGGGGCGCGGCGCCCCCCCCGCGCTGTCCCCCGGCCCCCGCCGACGTGCCCCGCGCGCACCGCAAGAGGAAGAAGCCCGGCGACAGTGAGTACCCGCGCACCACACGCGCCGACCGCAGTACCAGTGGCTGCGCGTTTGTTGCGCGTGCAACACACCTCATACCGAATGATTGCGACCGCGACTTGTACTGCAACTTTAATTGCAATAAAATTTATATAATTTAAACTAAAAACGTTGCAGTACACTTTTGGTACGTCGCGATATACCATAATAGAATACTCATATGGGTCGATATCCGCAGGTCCGGCCGCCAACGGTATAGATAACGCGGCCAACGGCGCGCTGGGCGCGGACGGGCCGGGCCTCTACGAGAACCTGCCCTTCCACGGGCTGCAGCAGCCGCCCAACAAGGTGAGCCGCGCTGCATACCGTCACTACAACCCTAGTCATCCCACGTACTCCCCGCTCTGTCATTGTGTTACCATTAACGCGTTGTTTTTTTTTGTTTCGCTTTTTATGTTGCCACTCACCCGTGTTCGCGCCCGCCGCGTGCCGGCGCGGTGTCCGCTTTATGTGTCGCATGTAACGTTTTGTTTGGTTTATTCCATGTTCGGTTGTCGCTTGCATGCCCAGCCCGTGCAGGCCATTCAACCACGCGTGGTGCCTAGCGCCCTCGTCGCCGAGCGTCGCGCCCTCGCCGCCGCGTTCCACGCGCCCCCCGCCGCCCCCGCACCCACCCCCGCGCCCGCCCCCACCGCGCGCCTCGCCACGTACGCGGTATCTGTAGCGCCGCTGCAGCGCGTGTCCCCCTCGCACCGCGTGCTGCTGAACCCGCACCTGCCGCCCATGCAGCCTGCCCACCTGACGCCGACCCACCTGACGCCGACCCACCTGACCACGAACCCCACCGAGGACGCCGCGCGCCGCTTCTCGTCGCTGAACACGCGGCCGCCGCGCCGCCTGCCGCTGTTCCACTCCATGCGGCCGCTGCGCAAACGCAACATGGAGCGCTTCTACCCCAACACTGAGTACGGCGAGGACTTCGACGAGATCAACAACAACAAGAGCGCCGACACTAGCCGAGAGGAACCAGACGATTCGCTGTACGCCAACTGTCGCACCCTGCCGTTGCGATTCGAGAATCTCACCGACTCCATTCAGATGTGCGAGGAGGGCGGCGAAGGGGAAGGGGAGGCGGAGGTGGAGGAGGTGTCGCCGCGGCCGGTGCCTGCCCCCCGCACCCGCGCGCTTCAGTCTGGCGCGTCCCCCGCGCGCGACCATGTGTACATCAACCTGTCCATGCCGCTCATCAACACACGCCTCTCTAAGTACGTGGACACGGTTGACGCGCCGCTCCGCGCCACCAGCTCCGCCGCCGACCTGCGACGACACCAAGAAGACGATGACGTCGGCCGCGTCGACTTCAACAAACCTAACATAGTAGCGGCCACGCCCAAGAGGAGCACAACGATGACGCTGCCCTCCACGTCACTCGTGAAGTCAGTGCTGGAGCAACTGGGTGCGGGCGAGGGCAAGGGTGATGGTGTCCGGGGTGCGGGGGGTGTGGGGGGTGCGGGGGGAGCGGGGGGGCGCGCGGCGCGGGCCATCGCGGCGGAGGGCACGCTGCACATCCCGCAGCTCAGCGAGAAGCCGGTGCGGCGCAGCCACTCCGCGCTGGCCGGCGACGGGCAGGTACTCGCGAGCCGCACTCGCCACTCACACTCGCGCGTCACAGCGCCGCCGCCGGGCCGCTTCACTAACGCACTAACCCGCTAATGTTTCGTTGTTCGCAGAATACTAACATCCAGCAACAATACATGCAGAAACGTAACCATTTCACTAACCTAAGTTCAAAAGGAAAAAATAAGAAAAACTTTCAAATACCGCTCCAGAAGCACCACAGCTTCTGTTACTTCCAACCGATACGAGTGGACAAGCGCGGAGCGGCGCGGGACTCGTACGACGCGGCCACCGCGCCGCCGCTGTACCGCGCCGCCGAGCCGCACCGCGAGCCGCACCGCGAGCCGCACCGATACACCAAGACGCTCAACCGCACGCGCGATAAGGGCGACAAGAACGCGCACAAACTCAACGCGCTCAAGAAGTCGGAGAGCTTGCGCGAGAAGCTGTCGTGCGTGGGCGTCGGCTGCGAGTACGAGCGGCCCGACTACCCCGAGCCGCGCGACGAGCACGAGTCCCGCCTGCACATACTGCGCGCCAACTACGGCACCGAGCCGCCGCGCCGCGCCGCCGAGCGCGCCGACCACAACGCCACCGGGCCCAAGGAGGAGCGGCCGCGGCACAAGAAACTAGTGTACGCCGACCTGGCGCTCGGCAACCACAACCTCAAGTTCAAGAACACCGTCAACTCCAACCGCCACCTGTACGACACGTACAGCGCGGCCGGCGCCAGTGGCTCCGACGCGCCGCGCGCGGACTACGCCACGCTCAGGTTCAACGAGATCGACGTGTGAGGTGAGGGCATGGCATGCGTGTGCACCACCAGCCGACTAACCGACTCCGTCCCGCGTGCGTGTGTGTGTGAATCACGCGCACACGCACGCACGCACACATGCGCACACCGTGTACTGCCGTGTGAGAGCATGTTACCGCTGCCGTGTTGTGACTTTTGTATTTCTCTTTCTAGGAGCGCTTTGCCAAGAGCGACACGTACATATACTAAAGCAAGGTAATTCCCTCACCATACATACATAAAACAAACTCTGTAGCGGCCGCTAGGGGCGCCCGCCCAGAGCGAGCTGAAGTCCAGTTTTGCTCAATAAAAATACAGTTCAACAACTAAAGCTAGTAAGATGAGTAGTATCACGTGACACGCACACTGACGCGGCGCCTTGTGCTCCCGCAGGCCGTTCCGCCCTGAAGACCAGTTCATATACGCGGACGCCGAGATGAAGGACTACGGGCCCATCGACTACAAGGGCGCCTCCATCTACGCGCAGATGAAGAAGATCAAGGGCCAGCAGCGCCTGCAGCAGCTGCGCGAGGAGCGCGACAGCCCCGACATGCTGTGACGCGCCCCCGCCCCCGCGCCGCCCCCCGCAGCCCCACTGTGCGTGTGTGTACATACATATGTATATATGTATATAAGTGTTGTGGATCGTGCGCGGCGAACTAGTGGCCACGTGACCTGTAAGCCACGCCTGTACTTGTGTGTTGTCGAGCCCGAGGCGGCGGCTGCGTCGCGCCCCCTCCACCCCGCACTACCCCGCACCACACCCTCTCCTGATCTGCGACACAGATACATCGTTATCCGTCCAAGCGGCGCACGCACGGCGCCGCACACGTCACTACACTCCGATACTCTTGCCACCGATCTCAGCTCGCAGTACTTAGCACAATCTATTCACACTACAATTATATTTATAATCAGTAATCACTATTGTGTACTCTGAACGTTTAAGTAGTGTGTGCGGGGGAGTGAGAGGGGTGCGCGGGGGGCGGGGCGCCGCTGCAGCGCCGTGCGGACACTCGGAGCAAAATCACTAGCAACAAATTAATATTAAACATAGTGACGTTTTGTACATACAAACAACTTGTTATTGTCAAATAGTGTTAATAAATTAATTTATGGATTTTTATACACACGTGTTTTATTTGTGTCACTGCAAGATGTTGCTGCAACAAGCTACTGCAACGAGTTACGAAGCCACAAGGAACATGTTACTACTGAACTAGAAATTAAAGATTTGTTATTTTACTGACATTTCAAGAATATGCTTGAATATTTTTTATTGTAAATGAGTGGCGAGACAAACGTGCCGTTCGCCTGATGGTAAGCGATACTACCGCTCATAAACAATAGCAAAGCAATGCTTGGCATCCCACTGAGCTCCTGCGATCCTGAGACATAAAATGTTTATTCTCAATGTATCCAGTAGTTACTCTTGCTACAATGTCCTTCAATCCGAAACACAATAATGCTTTTGCACTGCTGTTTGACATGAGAAACAGACATTTTGATCCGTTGCCCTTGAATCGGTGAAATTGAATTGATGGTCAGAATTTGAAGTCAGTAAGATATCGAACTGCTTACCAATAGGCATCATTTGTATTATATCTAGGGCTAAATTGAAATAGAGGCAGAGCGGGAAGGACAGACCTGACAGACAGACATTACCAGAATGTAATATGACGGCGGTATCTCTAGACTACATAATCTGAGGGCTTAGCTCATCAATGTTCGACTAACTTTACTGGTGGTAGGTCTCTCATATGTGAGAGGCCATCTGGGTAGGTACCACTGCAATGTCTATTTCTCCCGTGAAACGACACTGCGTAAGTGCACTGTTGTGTTTCGGATTGAAGGACATTGTAGCCAGAGTAACTACTGGACATATTGAGACTTTTTTTTATTTTATTGAAATAGGCACACCAACGACATGTATATTAAACATTTTCTAATACTACAATCTAGGACAATCTACTCATATACATATCAATTAAAGGTGTACACAACATTTGTAATAAATAAATTAAATTAAATTAAATTGTACAACATCAAATTAAACTCAAGATAAATAAAGAGAATGAGTCCCAATGAGTGCAACTGGCTGAATTATGTAGCCATCAGGAATCACTGCAGTAAGGTGTGTAGGAATGCTCAACGCCGACATATTCATAACGCAGTTGAAAATGGTGACCCAGCAAAGGTCTGGAAGTTCTTGAAAACATTGGGAGTGGGTAAATCACGACCAGATTCTATCCCCAAATCAATAGATTTAAATTCCCTTAACACTCATTTCTCTTCTCCGTCCTACTTCGATAAGACGACTAAATATAACACTATTAAGCATCTTTCCACCCAAAAAACTCCCGTTTATTCTCCTCTTGTCTTTAAACAATTTGCCAGTTGTGATGTTAAGAAGACTATTCACCTCATCTCATCTAATGCCGTGGGAAGTGACTGTGTCAGCCGTAACATGATTCTTCCTATATTAGACGAAACCCTTCCTATAATCACGCACATCCTAAACTATTCCATTTCCGCAGGCATCTTTCCAACTACTTGGAAAGAAGCCCATATTATCCCAATTCCCAAAAAACCCAATGCCTCTCTACTTTCTGAATTCCGACCTATTTCCATACTTCCTTTCCTCTCTAAAGTCCTAGAACGTCTAATCCATTCTCAGCTTTATGATTTCCTTTCCAAAAATAAACTCCTTAATCCTTTCCAATCAGGGTTTCGTCCTGGTCATAGCACCACTACAACTTTGATTCATGTTACGGAAGGCATCAGATCTGGCATGGAGGAAGGCAAGCTGACTGTTCTTGCTCTGCTGGACTTCAGTAATGCTTTTAACACCGTTGATTACGATGTGTTACTTTGTATGCTACGTTCTCTTAACATATCTCCAATGGCAGTTGATTGGTTTCATAGTTACCTGTATGGACGCCGGCAACGCATCAGTGTGGAGGAAAGTTTTTCCTCCTGGGTCCCTGTATCTGCTGGCGTTCCTCAGGGCGGCGTGCTATCTCCTCTTCTCTTTGCTCTCTTTATTAACTCTATAACTAATCAACTTCAATCTTCCTACCACCTCTACGCTGATGATCTCCAGATTTACGCTCAGGCTACTTTAGACAGGATGGTTGACGCGATTGCAGCAATAAACATTGATATCCAACACATCTGTCAATGGAGTAAAGCTCACGGCTTGAAGATTAATCCCTCGAAAACCCAGATCATTGTTGTTGGCAGCCCCAGGATGTCCTCAAAGCTAGATTGGACTAAACTTCCTCCTGTCTTTTGTGATGGTATCACCATCCCATACAACGACTCCGTTCGCAATCTAGGTCTACTTATAGACAAGTCCTTCACTTGGGGTCCTCAGCTTCGAGAATTAAGTCGAAGGCTGTTTGCTTCAGCAAGGTCCTTGCGAAGGTTAAGCAATTTTCTACCCGTTGCCACGAAAATTTCGCTTGCGGAAACACTCCTACTCCCCATCCTTGATTATGCCGATGTCAGCTATCTTGATCTCACCGAAGACCAACTTAATAAACTTGAGCGTCTCCAAAATTTTTGCATACGGTTCATATTTGGTTTACGCAAATATGACCATGTTTCTGAGTTTCGTCTTAAGCTCAAGTGGTTACCCATACGGCTTCGTCGGAATACTCACACTCTTTCACTTTTATACAATATATTATTTAACCCTCTCACCCCCTCTTATCTCAAAGACCGTTTTATATTTCTTCATGATTCCCATGAAAGATCCCTGAGGTCGTCAGAGAACATGAAACTGAGAATGCCCGTACACACCACGACATTTATGGACAAATCATTCTCCGTACTAGCTGTTCGATTGTGGAACTCACTTCCAGATGTCGTGAGACGGGCTAGAACATTGTCATCTTTTAAGTCACTAGTCAAGGAACACTATCTCTCTCTCTGAATTTAAACATTAATGTGCTTTACTATTTCCATTAGTATTTATTATGTATATATTTATTATATTTTATGTCTATTTGTATATGTATATATGTATGTATGTTGTACATATTTATATGAATGTATTACTTTTATTTTGTGTTTTTAATTTGTTAGTATAGTTTGTTTTTTTTTTTTTCTTTCATTATACACCCTAGACTGCCCTTTCTCTCTCCTGTGTCTTATCTCCATCCAAAGGTTGCCTGGAAGAGATTGCCTAGTGCAATAAGGCCGCCGATTGTACTTATTTTTAATATTATTTTTAATTTCTGTTATTGTATTTGATTTTTCTGGTGTACAATAAAGTTTATAAATAAAATAAATAAATAAATAAATAAAGAGAAATGTGAATAACAAAAAACAAAAACGTAATTGAAAATAAACGCATTCAAAACATAATCAACAGACAAACAGAATGAAGAAGACAAATTGAATTTTATACAATAACAACGTTAATTGGTTTATAGACATAAGACTTAACATCTTATGTCTCAGGATGGCGAGCGCAGTGGAATTTTGCTACTGTTTATGAGCGGTCGTATCGCTTACCATCAGGCGAACGGCTTGCTCGTCTCGTCATTCATTGCAATAAAAAAAAAATACTACATGTACTAAATCGAGGGCCCTACTATATTCATCCGAAACGAAGTTCGAAACTTCGGATTATCGAAGTTTATATACCAACTCTTTCCGAAATGTCTTAGACTCTTCTATAATACCGTAAAGCAGACGGAATATGTAAGTTATATTACTATACACTACAAATATTTTACAAGCTACTGATTTTGGATAAAAAAAATATTAGTAAACAAGAATGAGTGTGTACGTCACAGACATAAACATATTCTCATCATCAGAAAAAGACTCAGTAACACCCCTTTCACACGGCAACCTGCCGTTTTCCCAGTCACTTTATTATCCTGTTTACAGTATCCAGCTAACAGGATAATTGTGTGACTGCTAGTATTGTATCCAAAATTTGGAGGTTTCTGAGATCATTGGGAGTTGGTAAATCCCGGCATAACAGTATTCCGAATGACATCGATATTAATGCGCTTAATCAGCATTTCTCTTCTTCAGCCAATTTTGATGGCCCA
Organism: Hyles vespertilio; assembly: GCA_009982885.2. Taxonomy (NCBI): domain Eukaryota; kingdom Metazoa; phylum Arthropoda; class Insecta; order Lepidoptera; family Sphingidae; genus Hyles; species Hyles vespertilio. The sequence goes on from CM042827.1 coordinate 11,860,456, forward strand.
GCTAAAGTTGCAACGTTACGCTTTCTTTCATTGACTCCTGTGCCTAGCATTTCTCCGTTTATTTTCAAGCAATTTACCGATTGTGATGTTAAGAAGAACGTCTTAGCCATCACTTCAAACGCAGTCGGCAGTGATGGAATTAGCCGTAAAATGATTCTTCCTATATTAGACGAGATCCTACCCATTATTCACCACATCCATAACTTTTCATAACTTTTCCACATAACTTTTCCATCACCTGCGGTATATTTCCATCCGTATGGAAACAAGCCCAAATAATCCCTCTTCCTAAGAAAACAAATCCTTCTACTTTTTCCGAGTATCGACCTATTTCCATCCTCCCCTTTTTTTCCAAACTCCTTGAGCGCCTTATCCACCAACAGTTGTCTTCTTTTCTCATTAGTAATAATTTATTAAATCCTTTCCAGTCCGGCTTCCGTCCTGGCCACAGCACTGTATCAGCTCTAGTCAAAATTACTGACGATATCCGAAGCGGGATGGCTGATGGTAAAGTGACGGTTTTATCACTGCTTGACTTTAGTAACGCATTTAATAACGTAGACTTTGACGTTCTGATCGCGCTTTTACGTTCTCTTAACATGTCTCCAACGGTAATTGACTGGTTTCGTAGTTACCTGTATGGACGCCGCCAGCGTGTTCGCATCGATGAGAAGTTTTCATCTTGGTGTGTCACGACTGCTGGTGTTCCTCAGGGGGGCATTTTATCTTCTTTGTTATTTTCTATTTTTATTAATTCTATTTCTCAAAATCTTACTTCTTCTTACCACCTTTATGCAGATGATTTACAAATCTACACCCAGGCACCTTTAGAACATATATCTGCGGCCATACACACCACTAACAGTGATTTGCGAAAAATTACGAACTGGAGCAACTCTTTTGGTTTGCGGGTGAACCCGGAGAAAACGCAAACCATTGTTATCGGTGGCTCGAGAATGATCTCAAGAATCGATTGGCTTCATCTCCCGCAGGTAATGTTTGACGGAACATGCATTGAGATCAGCAAAACGGTCAAAAATCTTGGGATTATTCTTGACCGCAATATGTCATGGACGCCGCATCTTGCAGAGTTGAGTCGTAAGCTTTATGCATCTGCTTTTAGTTTAAAAAGATTGCGGAACTTTTTGCCTACCGCCACCAAGGTTGCACTTTTTTTAGAGACTTTTTCCCGCCCTCACACCCGCCACTGTAACTCCTGTCAGCCAGGATCAACAGTGGCACACAAAGATATGACACCGAGCTCCGGAGCTCGGCGAGTCTCTCAGGGACACTAGCTTGTCTTTAACCCGCATCGAAATTAATCAGAAAGAAAAAACAAAAGGAGGAGTTGGAAACAAATAGCTGTCCACTTCCCTCCGCAGCAAAGCGGGTGACAAAAAATATTGAGTCGAGAGGTATGTATCCTCTTATATAAAGATATACAACTGGAGAAGCCAGATGTATTAAGCACCACGGGATAAACAAATTACATGGGTCCTATAGTTTGAGCTGCTACATTTGGGTCCAATAATAGGTATGGCAAAAGCGCCGGAAAGCACGGAAGTTCCTCCTAGATTCCACGAGGTCCGTATAGTATGCAACACCAGAAGTTATTTGCATATTGTTCAACATTATGCCGCGTTCATCGGACCAGCGATCACACTCCCAAAGTATATGATGTGCAGTTTGTTCGTACTCACAGTCAGGTGTAAAGCATTGACACGCAGGCGATTCAACCAGCTTAAAAGTGAATAGTTTGCTCTTAAAGTTGCCATGTCCAGTTAGGAACTGTGATACACAGTGATCAATTTCTAGCCACGACTTTCTTAAGCGATCGCGAACGGACGGAAAGTATTGATATAAGTGACGCCCCTTTGAGGATATATCCCACCGGTTCTGCCATTCGTCAATTAATTCAGTGTACGCAGCAGAATACGGTTTAAATAACCTGCTAATCTTTAAAAAGTCTCGGGATGCAATAAAGTTAGTGTCTATTGTCTCTCTATTTGAATAATATAATGCGGCGCGTCTTTGCACCTCCAGATCGACCGGAAGCACACCCGCGAGAACCGGCAAAGCCTCTGTACTAACGGTTCTGTAAGCCTTACACAAGAATATCAAGGCCAGGCGTTGACTCTGGAGCAACTTCCTACGAACAGCGCCAACAGTAGATCTATCGGCCCAAACTGGAGAACCGTAACAGATACAACCCAAATAAGTTGCTCCATAGATAACTTTCAAAGTATTAAATGATAATCCCCACGTTGCCCTTGATATTCTCGTTAAAGCATAGAAGTTATTTTTCGATTTTTCTCCGACGGTTCTAATGTGTTCAATAAATCAGAAATTTCTCTCTAAAATTAATCCGAGGTAACAAACTGATTCCTTTCTTTTAACTGGTACATTGTTAAATTTAATACGCGGGGGTGTTTTTAAAATCCCTTTTAACAACATTTGAAAAGTTTTTTGAGGTGCGAATGTTAGTCGATTTCGTTCACCCCAGTTCAAAATTAAACGCAGACTCGTGTCAGCCGAACTCTCGAGCCCGGCTCTACTATTGGATTGTATAAGTAGGAGTCCGTCATCTGCGTATCCAGTTAAAGAACAACCCGGCGGAAAAGGAATTGAGAAAATATCATCGAACCCCAAATTCCATAGATATGGACCGATAACCGAGCCTTGAGGGCAGCCCATAGTCAGCGCCTTCGATACGGCATGGTGGCCAAGTTGTAATTTGGTTGACCCATGACAAAAATAGGAATATATCATAGAATATATATTTCTAGGGCAACCTCGGATCTTTAATTTCAATAGTAATATTGGCCACCAGGCATTATCAAACGCGCCGGAGATGTCCAAGAAAATTCCCAATACGTACTTGTGATCCGAGTTGACGACAATTCTTCTAACCGATAAAGCCGCGTCCACAGTAGATTTACCTTTGGTAAAACCGAACTGTAGGTCATGAAATTTTGGACTACCCGGTAACAGACGAGGGACAATAAGCCTTTCAAGTACTTTACCCAAAGATGGTAATAATGTAATTGGGCGATATGACTTAGGGTCTTCAGGGGGCTTATTTCCACTTTAGGTATAACACGAATGAAACCGCAACGCCAAACCCGGGGAAAAATGCCCTCATCAATACACCGATTAAAAACTTTCAGTATAGTGTCACCCGACGACTTACACGCTTCCTTTATCATTTTATTCGATATTTTATCTTCTCCCGATGCTTTGTTAATTGGCAAAGAATTTACTATGTTAAGAAATTCGTTAAGAGATGGATGATCTGATTTTGGGGAAGAAGGTAGCTCCGAGGCCCAGAGTCTTATTTGTTTTTGGTATTCGGAGTCATTATCGACACAATCGTCAGGTATAAGAGAATTCAAAAGAGTTTCCGTGGTCTCCTCGATACCAGTAGTATAGGTGTTATTTACTTTAATGTTTTCTATATAGGCCAAATTAATTGACCTATTTGCTTTGAATTCGTGGTAAAGAGGAGACCAGGGACCCTCTCTCTCGAGGCGTTCTACTATTTTACGCAGCAAGTTACCTTTAGCTTTTGTTACCGCGGCCCTATAGTGAGACCTGGCCACTTTAAGTGTGATGAAAGCACTCGTGAGTATGTCTTCAGGAACGATTCGTTTTTTAAGCCTATTAAACCGCCTACGCGCTCGTCGAAATCTTTGTCGAAGGTGGAGTAATTTACTATTCCACCAGTCACATCTGCGGGTATTGGTTATAGAACTGCGACCAATGGTTAAATCCGCGCAGTATGTAAAGGTTGCACTTGCACAAGCTCTTTTATTTCCCATTTTAGATTATGCTGACGCCTCATATCCAGATTTAACCGAAGAACAGCTCAATAGACTCGAACGCCTACAAAATTTTTGTATCAGATTCATTTATGGACTACGTAAGTTTGATCACGTGTCCGAATATCGTAAGAAGCTGAATTGGTTACCTATCCGATTTCGCCGGAATGCTCATATCCTTTCGCTCTTGTATAATATTCCTTTTCAATCCTAGCACTCCTCAATACCTTAAAAATTGCTTTCAATTTTTACATCATACCCATTCCCGACACCTGCGTTCTTCTGAAACTTTGCTACTTAAAACACCTTCCCATTCTTCCCAGCACTTTCATAATTCTTTTACTATAAAAGCTGTTCGCCTTTGGAATGCATTGCCGTTGAAAATCAAACGTGCAAATACCATACAAACTTTTAAAGTTCAAGTACGGAACCACTATCTAAACTACCAGTAAACCTACTTACATTTGTATTGTATGTTTCGATGACACAATTTAATATGTATTAGTCTATTTATATTATTAGTATATAAGTATTCGTATTTTATAAGTTAGGAACTTTATTTGTGTTCGCTTTATTGTGGACCGCCGTCTACCACTATTCCCGATACTATCCATCCCACGGTTGTCTGGCAGATATCGCTTTAAGCGATAAGACCGCCCATTGTAACACTAATGTTTTCTTTTATTTCTTATTTGTTGTATTTCCTTGTTTTAGTTACAATAAAGAGTTCTTGTATTGTATTGTATTGTATTGCAGTACATGCACTACTAAACAGGATCCTGCAAAGAACTATACCTGCAAAAAACGGAAGGCGGCCGTGTGAAAAGGCTCTTACTAGAATATCAAGAAATTCAGACGATCATCTGATGGTAAATTTCAAATCTGCTCATGGGCAGGCGGATCTTGAACAGGGGCAACAGTACTTATCGTACGTGAGAGAGTTTCTCGCCTGTTTTCACATACGATAATCTCTTCAAGATGACGAATGCTAATGTTAAGGACAATTAATGTTATCACTATGCAACTTTTTTATCCATACGATATTCGTATTTCCGAGGCATGAAACTCTCCGCGTAATTTGTCCTTTACTATTATTCATTATATAGCTACAGTTTCAAAATATTTAATATTCAAGATTTCATAGTTTTGTATTGTATTCTAATGTTATAGTTAATATTATCTATGGCTTAACAGTTCATACATTGTCTTTTTTGGGACTGGAATGGTTCTTCTGTTTGCAGTAGATGTCACTTTTCTCAGAATCACATTATTATTGTTGTTAAGAAAAATATGAAGAAAGAGAAACAAAAGTATCTGCATACAATTATTATCATAAAAATAAACATAATATAACAATAAAACCGCTAAACTTATTTTATTTACTTAGAAACCTACGCTTATCTCTAGTTCTGTTTTCCCTATAGAATTTTTTAAAAGTCTACTCAGTTAAAAATTCGGTCTTTTGAAATTACTGCGGGAAATTATTATAATATAAATTTATTGAATATTATAAAGACCTGTGTCATATTAGAATGTCTTATACCAACAGAAAGTGCTAATGCCAATAATAATCAGACTGTTAACTCTATCTCCATATATAGAATGAACTCTCTGGTAAATATAACGATAGGGTAGTTCGGTATAGCTCGCCTCTCGTTGGGTGCGTCATGTAACATGAGACTTGTCTCTCGCGCGCAATACGGGTGGCACGTTCTCCATTGCACCGCTGAGCTGGATATTCCGTTGATTAGTTTTTGTGTTGTGAATATGGTGCAAAGCGGTGTTCGCTGTTCAGTAGGTGTACACTCTATACCCGCCACTGCCGTTAGCGCAAACCATCCAGCATCAGGAACGGAACTGCGGTGAGTTGGCTTGACGTATTTTACCTACCAACTGTTTTTCTGACAATCTAATGTACCAGAAAATAAAAGCAATAACGTTGCCCTACTTTAGTTTTATACAAGACAGCTGGAACATCCGACGTTGAAAGGCGATCGCTAACTTACCATACCATCAGCGATGATGAATAATTCATCCGAAAGCCAACTTTAGTATTTAGTACACACAATATATTCCTATAGTTTTTTTAAATATTTTGAATGGCGAGAGTAGCATACCATTGATGGTAAGCGATTCTCGAAAAACCGTAATGGACCGTAGCAGTGTTTGGCATTTCGTTCCGCTCGCCATGACATAATATGTTAAGTCTCAACTCTCAAGCAGCGCCGGATCTAGGTATTTTTCGAGGCGGGGCAAGAACTGAAAAATGCCGCCCCCCCTCCCTATATTCTTATCTTAATCATCATCATTTTTAGCAACCATATGACACAAGTCACAGGCTTTCGGAAAAGAACACCATTTTACCACCAGATTACGCATTTTTACACACTTTATATTAGCTTCACTTTTGAGGATTAACGTCACTCGCGTCCGTAGGTTTTAACTCTAGTTTCACTACACGTGACTCTTGGTGGTGCCAAATGAGTGATACAGTTCGTGGTGGTAGGACTTAAGTGTCCGCCTGGGTAGCAACCACCGTCCACGGGGCGTAAAAACCGCCATAGTGACCCCCTACAGGACCGGTTTTTTGGTTTGACTCTGGGCATGAGGTTGTACTGTGTGGGTATTTCCGGTCGCTGTCGAAGGGAAGAGTGTTGACCCGCCGGTCAGGGAGACCCATAGAAACGGTTGTCCGCTGGCTGCCCGCGGTACAGTACAGGGGCCCAATCGTAGCTAATCACCACGAGAGGCTGCCTCACCATGCCGCGCATAAGCTTGGGTGGGTCCGTCCGCGTCGTGCTGACTGGTGACCGGATGTGGGGTCCCGGCGGCTCATCCCGTGAAGGTACAGGGTCCTTCCATCCGGCGGATCAATCCGCCACCTGCTGACCATTCGGCCTTCTTAATGTCCGGACTTAGGCTCCTCGATGCCTCTTCATCAAACCCATCCCCTCAATCTCATGTCAGTGCAATTAAACAGAGCAGGTCCTTCAGCAATGCATAACCCCTCCACCGCGTTCACTTTGACTCCATACGAACCTTAATGCCGTCCACCGTGATCTCGAGACGGCCCGGCCTGCTTTGCTCTTTTGACGGAGACGCAGATTCGTTTGTTTTTCGTCCGGCCAAAAATTCCTACCTGCTGTACCCCGGTTATTCGCTTAAAGAAAACTTCAAGCCCAAAGCCGGGGTATGCTTGTATGTTCGGTCGGATATCTGCTATCGCCGTTTGCGCTGCATAGAGTACCCTTCCTTCTCCGCTCTGTGGGTACACGTAGATCTAGGTTCCCTGAACCTGAGCGTGTGCCTTTACAGGTCTCACAACGGGGAAGATGAGACGACTCGGCTGTGCAGGTATCTTAGCCACGTGGCTGATGACGCGCAGTCACAGTTCCCGTCGGCCGAAAATTCTTGGTATTCTTTCAATGCACATCACGAACTATGACTGGGCTCCTCCAAGACTGATCATGCTGGTTCCTCTGGGCTCTGGGCAATTCCGATCAATGTCTGTTTGGGTCACCAGTACCTTTCGTTCCACCTCCACGTCCCGTGCAGGTTAAGCGGAGGGTCTGGCATTACTCATCGGCAGATTGGAAAGGTGTGTAAGATTATTTCTCATCCATCCCTTGGAGCACTGTTTTGAGGGTAAAGATCCCTCAGCGAGTGCCAACGCTATGGCTGACGCGATCAGGCTTGGAATGGAATACTAGATTCCTTCCTCTGAGATCGCCAGTAAAGGCCGTGGACGCTCCTCGTTCAATCGTGCATGTGACGATGCTCTCGGTGACAAACAGGCGGCGTATCGCGCTTAGATCAGGGGTCGCGCCATGAAGGATGCCAATATTAATATATATTTGCACTTCGTTATACTATTAACACCTACTTTGTACAATCTCTGCATCACCCAAAGGTTGACTGGTAGAGAATGCCTTAGGCATTAAGTCCGCCTTTATACAACATTATGTATAAAAAGATTAATAAATAAATAAATAAATAAGTATTAGTTTCCTCAAAGAAGCCTACAACCGAGCCACCAAGACCTGCAAGAAACGTAGGCCACGTTAGAGCGGACGCCCAGCGCGTTAAGGCCTGGTCTGTCGAAGGATACGCGCGGCACTGCGGTAAGCGGCAACGTAATGACGTCATGCAACGTAGTTCACATAACAACAAAAAAGGTGGTCCACGTATAGGTTTTACTCTGTGCGTAAAACCGTTGACCAATGGGAGAACCGTTCATTGACAACCAACGTTACTATGACAATTTCGCATTGAAGTTTACTTGAATTTCCATGACAACAAATAACAATAATTTATGTTCGAAAATATATATAATTTCTTTAAAAAAATGTTTGTGCGTCATTTTAAATAAACTGGGTATATATATTTACGAGACAAATTTCGCAATATTGATACGTGATAAAAGTGGTTCGTATCATTCTAATGAAATACACGTGTGCTGAATACATCCTTTTTCGGCTAAACAACTTATTGTCAGATCAAATTAAATTTCACTGGATTTATGTAGATATCCTTTCTTACATTATCGTTATCGATCGTACCGTAATTGGGTAAAAGTAAATTCCATAACGATTAAATTATTTTCTTATAAAATTGTCACAAGCAAAACCTGGAACAATACTGATGGATACTTTTTACAATAATAATTTTATTTTAGTATTTAACAGAATTTATAACACAGAGCTCAAAATATATATGCGTAGGTGTAAGTAGCACAAATTACAATATATATAGAGGGGGTTTTAATGGAATGGGAATGGAAAAAAGGGGAAAACACAGAACTTGATACTAAGTTGAGGAATTACATATTTAAGATTGCACCATGTCGTCACATGATGCACTCCAGGTGCTAGGAGAGTGGTGCTACTTGTGTCGAACGGCGATAGTTTATTATATCTTGCAGGTGAATTTTGTAAATAACTACGACGATAATATACAACCATTATACAACGAATGTATGTATATGGGCTGATTCAAAACTCATCATAAGATTTTTTGTAGCTGCTTTTTCGGGCTTATATAAAAATTGCGTGCACTTAAACGATTGATGTTTTTATTGGGTTTGTTGTTTGTATTTCGTATTTCTTATTAGGGATAAGGTCAGCTAGTGTGGTGGACTATAGTATGGCCTAACCACTCTCAATCGTATTCTCGATTGTAGAGGAGACCCGTGCTCTGCAGTGGGACGTATATGGGCTGATAAAGTGCCCTGCGAATAGGGATAAAGACTGAATGTATATAGAAACCTACTAATAAATCGTCTCCAATTGTACCCTGATCAGTTGCGAACTAATTCCGTTGCTATATTTTGTTAAAAAGCATGGGGTACTAGGTACTTAGAACAATTAACATATAATTCCGTTCTCCATTTTTATAACAATAAAATAAATGTAATTGACTCCAGTTTATTGGTTTATTTATATCTTGTACTTATTAAATAAAAAATATTTTTACTTTTTAATTGTATCTTTTACCAAAGCAAGGTTTTAAAATTTTATTCCTACGTGGTGTGATATTGTGCCATTGTCATTGGGAACGTGCGTGAACTGTATTGAACGTACTGTGCGGCAGCATATAGTCGATATACGCGCCACAGCCTAAACGAAAGTTTAAACCAAACGAAAATTGATAAAAATATTGTCCTCAAACAATTCCATTGCGCAAATACGCTTACCGCGACGAAATGACGAGAGTGACGGCACGTTGTGCGGTGTAACCGCCCCGCGCTTCACCGCACTTTTCCCTCTACACCGACGCACACTGTGACAGCACAAAAGACCAGTCTACCCGTCACCTAGTTGACCCCTCACCGCAGACGCTGGCTGACGCATACTGCGGCGGAACGTCATGTCAATGTCAATGTTTTTCATACAAAACCGAGTTTGGCACCGCATTCCGCGCAACGCAACGCTGTGCGTAGCTTCGACAGACCAGGGCTTTAGCAGGATTGGGTGTGCGTTGGCCAATCACCCAACTAGCAGTCGTGCTTATTGGAGTTTGGCCAGGGCCATTCATTCTAACTTCTGCCAGCCAGCGTTGCCACCGCTGAGGTATCCGGAAGGGTCGCTGCCTCACAAGCCGCAAGAGAGAGTCGCCTTACTGGCAAATCTCTTTGCGGCTCATTCCCGCCTCGAGGACTGTGGTTCCCAGACGCTGCATACACTTTCTGATTGCGGTTTCTTAATAGCGGATATCCGCATTAAGGCCTGGTCTGTCGAAGGATACGCGCGGCACTGCGGTAAGCGGCAACGTCATGACGTCATGCAACGTAGTTCACATAACAACAAAAAAGGTGGTTCACATATAGATTTTACTCCGTGCGTAAAACCGTTGACCAATGGGAGAACCTTGGGGAGAACCGTTCATTGACAACGATTGACAACCAACGTTACTATGGCAATTTCGCATTGAAGTTTTCTTGAATTTCCATGACAACAAATAACAATCATTTATATTCGAAAATATACCGGGTATCTCAAGACTGCTACCGAAAACGAAGCCGGGTGGTAGTTTTAGTGACTACAAACACAAAGCAACTAAAAATTTCGCAAAGAAACGCGACAGTTATTGTTTATGATTTTTTAAACATCGTCATTTTTTGGTGGTAAATCCCTAGTTTTAGCTTTAATAATAATCTAAGGTATAAAAGAGTTTAACTTGATACTACGTTGAGGAACTACAAATTTAAGATTGCACCATGTCATCACATGATGCACTCCAGGTGCTAGGAGAATGGTGCTAATTGTGTCGAACGGCGATAGTTTATTATATCTTGCAGGTGGATTTTATAAATAACTACGACGATAATATACAACCATTATACAACGAATGTATGTATATGGGCTGATACAAAACTCATCATAAGATTCTTTGTAGCTGCTTTGTCGGGCTCATATAAAAAGCGGGTGCACTTAAACTATTGATGTTTTTATTGGGTTTGTTGTTTGTATTTCTTTCTATGCACATATAGGGATAAGGCCAGCTAGCGTGGTGGACTATAGTATGGCCTAACCACTCTCAATCGTATTCTCGATTGTAGAGGAGACCCGTGCTCTGCAGAGGGACGTATATGGGCTGATAAAGTGCCCTGCGAATAGGGATAAAGACTTAATGTATATAGATACTGTAATAGTCACTATTTACGGTTAATATGTGTAACATTGTAGTAGAATACAATTAATAATATTTATCGGCTCGTTTGCTATACACCACGTCTTCACACCCCGTTCCGTCCTCCACGTCTATGATCTATCTCCTTCTATATCTATCTCACTCACCCTTGGTGCGCGTAGTGTATAGTTCGAGACGACAGATGCTAAAAGTATGAATTTATCAATACACTACAGATACCTACTAATAAATCGTCTCCAATTGTACCCTGATCAGTTGCGAACTAATTCCGTTGCTATATTTTGTTAAAAATCATGGGGTACTAGGTACTTAGAACAATTAACATACAATTCCGTTCTCCATTTTTATAACAATAAAATAAATGGAATTGACTCTAGTTTATAATCTTGTACTTATTAAATAATAATTATTTTTAATTTTTAATTGTACCTATCTTTTACCAAAGCAAGGTTTTAAAATTTTATTCCTACGTGGTGTAATATTGCGCCATTGTTATTGGGAACGTGTGCGAACTGTATTGAACGTACTGTGCGGCAGCACATAGTCGATATACGCGTCACAGCCTAAACGAAAGTTTAAACCAAACGAAAATTGATAAAAATATTGTCAGCCCGTGAAGACTGCGGAACTGCGGGTCTCGGGGCTAGACGCACCGGCCACCCCCGAGGTGGTCGCAGCGGCCATCGCCCGTCTCGGCGAATGCTCCCCCGATGACATCAAGGTCGGGAGGTTCGCGTCGAGCGCTCGGGCCTGGGCGCGGTGTGGCTCCGCTGCCCAGCCAAGGCAGCGGAGAAGGTGGTGAAGGCGGGGCGCGTCCTCGTAGGATGGGTGGCAGCGGGAGTGCGCCTACTGGAGCCTCGTCCCCTAACAGGTCCTTATTTTGGCTGATGAGTGCTCGCACTATCTCCTCGTCCGTGTTATACGCGAGGACATCTTTTAACAGGACCATCGGCTCCTTGTTTTGTACCTCCTCTATGTTTAGGCCCTTTCCAACTTTCCTTAATCTGTCCTTTATCCTTCCAATCTCCTCCTTTGATTTGCACCCTACGATTACTTTCTCTTGCCTTTCTTATTCTATCTATTTTCATCCCTTCCTCTCTGCCATTTAGGGTGGTTCGTATTTTTTCAAATACTTCCTCCCCCGATGCAGGCACCGTCGTCGTCGGACCCGTGGACCCGGCGACGACAAACAAGAACGGCTCCTTCTCGACCTCCACAGAGAGGCAAAGAGAGCGCTGCGGGTGGCCGTCGCACGAGCAAAGGCTGCGGCGAATGATGAGTTCCGGAGAACTCTCGACAGAGATCCATGGGGGCGTCCGTATCGCGTGGCGATGAAAAAACTCCGCCCGTGGGCGCCCCCGCTGACTCAGAGTCTCCGGACCGATCTCGTCAAGGAAGTCGTCGCGGCCTTGTTCCCGGCCACCGAGGAGTTCACTCCTCCACCGATGGCGCCACGTCCATCGGCGCCATCGTCGTCATCGGTTTCGGAAGGGGTTATCCCGGAGGTTTCGCCGCAAGAATTGGAGGCGGTAGTGCTTCGGCTGCGGGGCAAAAACTCGGCCCCGGGGCTCGACGGGGTGCCCGGTCGTGTCTGGGTGCTGGCCGTCGAGTCGCTGGGTACGAGGCTCCGCGGCCTTTTCTTCGCGTGCCTGGAGCAGGGCATCTTCCCGTCGCGATGGAAGACTGGCAAGCTTGTCCTGCTTCGGAAAGAGGGGCGACCCGCAGAGTCGCCATCGGCCTACCGGCCCATCGTGTTGCTCGACGAGGTGTGCAAGCTTTTTGAGCGTATTGTTCACGCGCGCCTCGTCGAGCACTTGGAGGACACGGGCCCGGCGGATTGCCAGTTCGGGTTCAGACAGGGCCGGTCCACGATCCACGCGATTTTGCGGGTCAAGGCACAGGCGGAAGAAGCGGTGTCCCGGGGAAAAGTCGTGGTCGTGGCTCACCGGGCACGGCTGCTTCGGTGCGTACCTGTGTCGCGTAGCCGGAGCCGAGGAGTCCGCCGTGTGCCACCACTGTGGCAACTGCCGCGAGGACACGGCCCAGCACACACTGGAGGAATGCCCAGCCTGGGACGAGGAGCGCAGCGCTCTCACTGCGGTTGTGGGTGGAGACCTCTCACTGCCTGCCGTGGTCGCCGCCATGGTCGGCAGCCAGAGGTTGTGGCGAGCCATGCTCTCCATCTGCGAACGCGTCATGTTGCAGAAGGAGAGCGCCGAGCGGGATCGGGAGCAGAACGATCCCGCTCGTCGTCACCGCAGACGACGAACTAGGCGCCGGGACGCCAACTAACCCGGCGCCGCAGAGGCCACACGGGGCCGCCCTCCCTATCCTGGCGGCCCCCGAGACGTAACGCCAAAAGCGTGTGAAGCCGCGTCGCTTTAAGCGGCAGTGCACAAGGAGGCGGTCCTGGCGCGTCTGTTGAGCGGTATCCCGGGGCCGTCTCCAAAGTGCACCGATGGTGGCCAACGCGGGGTTTTTAGTCGGTATTTCGGTGCGTAGAATACGATAGGGACCCGACCCAGCTCCACGTCTCGCTGGGCCGGAAGGCGCACCGGTGAGTCCGACACACCCCCGCCCCTTCGGGGGTGGGATGGTCCGTAAAGGGATTTTCCCCGCGAGAAAAAAAAAAGGTTAGTTTAGGTTAGGTTTTTTTTTTTTTTTTTTTTTGATGGACTCTACGTCTCACCCTGTCACCCCCTATCCAGGACAAGGGTTTTTAGTTATCAGTACAATTACGTCTTTCTTATATTTACTACATTCTTTGTTTTTAATTTATTCTATTTATTGATGCAATCATTAACACTTCCCTCATATACCTATACATAAATCTAATTTTCTTACTATACACAGTGTTACTATATCTATCTTATCTCCTAACGCATTATTCTATTCTACTCGGAGTCTTCGCATCTATATCTATTTTAGTTTACTTATTATTTATTGTTTTCTTTTTATTTTATCTTATTATTATTTCTCTTTATTTGAAATATTTTTTTTTACATTTTTATATATATAGTAAAAAACAAAATACATATAAAAATATAAAAAGTTATCCAACGATGGCGAGGCTCGAAACCCAAGCCACCGGTGGTTAGGAGCCCAAAGTGAGGAACCGCCTCACAATACGTGCCGTGTCAAGCAATACTGCCTTCTGAATCTGACTTCTGACCCAACAGCCGATTGAGAGCCTCTGTAGATGTTGGTCGAGGCTCTTTGGTATCAACCCATGGGCAGAAACGACAATCGGGACAATAATTGTTGAGTCGACATCCCACATGTCGGTAACCTCGTGTGCCAAATCTAAATATTTAGAATAGAATAGAATAGAAAAACCTTTATTTGTTCATTAAAGTACACATACACTGATACAAAACTAAAATACAAATCTATTACAAATACTAATATTACAAATATCTAATAAAAAAAAAGTGTAGTAGCATATGTGTTGCAGCAGAACAAAAGGGTGATGACTCAGCATACGTTCACTCACACGAGCAAACACTGATATTCTGCCATTACCCGGCTGGAGAATAGTGGCGGAGTAATGAATTCATTAGTCTGAGACGCAATTCAATTTAAGAAGTACACACTACAAAAATGACACACAAACTACCTATGCACACGTAAACAAAAACATGTTATGATTTCTTGGTAGTAATATTAATATGAATAATAATTATAATTTATAATAATAAAAGAAATAGGTAAATAAAACCACACAATACACCACAGAAACCTCTCAATAACAAAACAATACAAGACATTTATTTTGGAAATGATCATAAGTACAAATTAGAGTGAATCACACAGCAAAATCCGCTAACAACCAACCACTAGGTACATTTGATTTTTGCCTCTCTAGAAGCATGGTTTTAACATGCTTTTTAAATGAGTACTTCGATTTTATATGTTTTAAAGGTGGAGGAATATTATTCCAACATTTGGTTGAGAGATAGCGGAAACTACCGGTAAACGCCGTAGTTCTATGAGGATGTGACTCTAAAGTGCCACGCGCATCTCTAGAGCCGTATCTAAGGTGAAAACTTGAAAATCGTAGCTTACAGAATAAGTATTCCGGTTTCTTGTATTTCATGACATCGAACAACAGGCATGCCAAGTGGAGGTGTCTACGAGAACTCATGTTTAATACTGAAGCTTGGTTTAGGTGTGGAGAGATGTGTGTTCTTGGTGGTATATTGTAACAAAACCGACTACATGCATTTTGGACACGTTGCACAAGTCGACGTGTTTTAGATATTAAGCGTGGTCCATATATTAGGTCTCCATAGTTCAGTTTAGAAAGAATTAATGATTCACAAAGTGTAATACGCACCTTCTCACTAAGCAGATTCCTTATTTGGTATAAAATCTTAAGACGATAAAAACACGATCTCACCAAGTTTATTATATGATTTTCGAAACGCAACTGACTATCAAACAAAATACCCAAATTTCTAGCCTCGTTCACCCGTTCAATACATTCATTACCAATTTTGATAACCGGATTGTTTGCGAGGGTCTTCAATATCTGCACCTTAGAACCGAGGATCATAAATTTTGATTTACTCGGATTAAGAACCAAGCAATTCCTATCTGCCCATGAAGACACATTTTTGAGATCTTCATTTATTTTAATTATAGATTCATTTAACTTTTGCGGCGGTCCCGATATGTATAACTGAAGATCATCGGCATATAGATGATACCGGCAATGTTTTATACTTTTAATTATATCTGCGCTATATATTATAAATAATAGAGGACCAAGAATTGATCCCTGGGGGACCCCACGATCAACTGATTTAAGAGAAGAAATATATGCACTACCGTCCTCCCTAATTAACTTTACTGCCTGTGTACGATGACTCAGATAACTATTAAACCAAACCAAAGTTCTTGAATCAACACCATAATATGACAGCTTAGGAGACTGTCCCACCCTCACACCCACCACTGTAACTCCTGTGAGCCAGGATCAACAGTGGCACGCAATGTAATGACACCGAGCATTGAAGCTCGGCGAGTCTCCGGGAATGTCTAACTTGTCTTTAACCCGCAACGAAATTAATCAGAAAGTTAAATTATTAGGAGGAGATGGAAATAAATTATTGTCCACTTCCCTCCGTGCAAAGCGGGTGACAAAACATTGAACTGAAGAGGTAAATAACCTCGCAAAAAGACTTTCACAGCCGGAGAAGCCAGCTGTAAAGCACCACGGATCAAATTATTATTACATTTAAATGGGACCTATTATGTGAACTGTTATGCTTGATTCCAGTAATAGGTATGGCAAAAACGCCGGAAAGCACGGAAGTTCTTTCTAGTCTCTACAAGGTCCATGTAGTATACAACTCCAGATGATATTTGCATACTATCTAGCATGGTTTTACGCTCATTATGCCAAAGACTACACTCCCAAAGTATATGATGCGCGGACTGCTCATACTCGCAATTAGGTGTTGAACATGGACACGCAGGCGACGCAATAAGCTTAAAAGAGTATAGTTTAGACTTAAAGTTACCATGGCCCGTGAGAAATTGTGATACGCAATAATCGACATCTAGCCATGTCTTTGTTAAACGATCTCGTACGCAAGGAAAAAATTGGTATAGATGCCGGCCCTTCAAAGATACCTCCCATCTATTTTGCCATTCATCTAATAGTTCGCTATATACCACTGAAACCGGTTTAAATAATCTGTCAACTTTTAAAAGTTCACGTGCGGTGAAAAAACTTTTATCCATATTCTCTCTATTAGAGTAATACATCGCGGCGCGACGTTGCACCTCCAGGTCGACTGGAAGTACACCCGCTAGGACAGGCAAAGCTTCGGTACTAACAGTTCTATATGCCTTGCACAAGAATATCAACGCCAAACGTTGGCTCTGGAGCAGTTTTCTTCGCACAGCACCGATAGTAGCCCTATCAGCCCATACGGGAGATCCATAACAGATACATCCTAAGTAAGTTGCTCCATAGATGATTTTTAGTGTATTGAAAGATAGCCCCCACGTTGATTTTGACGTTCTTAATATGTTCAAGAAAGGAAAAATTCCTTTCTAAAGTTAACAAACCGATTCCTTTTTTTTAACATTGATATTATTAAATTTAATTCGCGGCTGTGATTTTAAAGTTCCTTTCAGAAGTAATTGGAACGTTTTTTGTGGTGCAAAGGTTAAGCGATTTCGATGGCCCCAATCACATATTAGTTTTAAACACGCGTCCGACATAATTTCTAATCCCGACCTACTATTTGACTCTATAAGCAAGAGGCCGTCGTCCGCATATCCGGTCAAAGAACACCCTGACGGCAAGGGAATTGCAAGAAAATCATCGAACCCTAAGTTCCACAAATAAGGACCTAAGACCGAACCTTGTGGACAGCCCATCGTAAGTGGTTTCGACACAGCATAATGTCCAAGTTTAAGTTTTGTTGTTCCGTGCGAGAAATACGAGTAAATAAGTGAATATATATTTTTAAAGCAACCTCGTAATTTCAACTTAAGAAGTAGCATTGGCCACCAAGCGTTGTCGAAAGCACCGGATATGTCCAGGAAAATACCGAGTACATATTTGCGCGCCGATGTACTTACAGCTCTTCTAACCGATATTGCCGCGTCGATAGTTGACTTACCCGTCGTAAATCCGAACTGTTTTTCGTGAAACTTTGGTCCACCCGGTAGCAATCGAGGGACGATAAGACGTTCTAAAAGTTTACCTAGAGACGGTAAGAGTGTAATAGGTCTATACGACTTAGGATCATGTGGAGATTTATCGCCACCCTTGGGTATTATACGAATGAAACCGGTACGCCATACCCGTGGAAATACCCCTTCAGCAATACATCTGTTATAAACAGTGAGTAATGCATCGCCGGCCAATTTACACGCTTCTTTGATCATTTTATTAGTTATTTTATCGTCACCAGAAGCCTTGTTTAGGGGCAAAGCTCGTACAATTTCGCTAAATTCATTAAACGACGCGAGATTTGAATCGGAAGAGTTCGGTACCTCCAAGGCCCACATCCTAATCTGCTTATGGTATTCTGTATCATTTTCAATATTATCATCCGGAATTAACGATTGTAACAGAGCCTCCGTTGTCTCCTCAATACCAGTTGTGAAGTTGTTATCAATTTTTAAATTCTCAATATAAGCCAAATTGATTGACCTATTCGCTTTGAATTCATGGTATAAAGGAGACCACGGACCCTCACTATCTAACCGGGCCACAATTTTACGTAACAAATTACCTTTCGATTTTTGGACGGCCGCTTTATAATGTGATCTAGCAACTCTCAGTTTATTTAAAGCAGATGTAATTGCTTCCCCTGTGACACAACGTCTCTTAAGCCCGTTGAAACGCCTACGCGCTCTGCGAAAAGTCCGACGTAGTTGGACCAATAAGTATATAATATGACAGCTTAGACAAAAGTAAAGGAATACTTATACTATCAAATGCACGTGAAAAATCCAGCAACACAAGACATGTACTATTTCCGCAATCTTGTTCCCCGAGAATATTGTCGACAACATCCATTAGTGCAGTTGTTGTTCCCATACCCCTTCGAAAACCAGATTGATATGGGCTCAAAATATTATTCGCTTCTACGTAACTGCATAACTGCGTATATACTATCTTTTCCAGAATCTTAGATAGATAGGGTAAAATGCTTATGGGTCTCAGATCTTTAGGATGAACAGGGTTTTGTATTTTAGGTAATGGTGTCACGATAGCCGACTTCCACACACTTGGTACGCTGCCCGACTCAAGCGATTTGTTAATTATTATGGTTATAACCGGTAATAAATGCGGCAAAGTTAATAATATCATATCCCTACTGATACCGTCAGCACCGATTGCGCCGGTGGAAATGGATAGGAAACATTTACTAACTATCGTTTCATCTACGGGTCTCAATACAAAGATACTGTCATTGAATTTGTGTGTTTCAAAGTACTGCAACTCCGAAGACGGCACCATGATACTTCCAGGCACATCAAGAAAACATTCATTTATTTGACATGGATCATTAAAATGTTCAGGTAGACTCTCGGTTATCTTTTTGTTAACTAAAATTGTGCTTTTAAGGTTTTTCCAAAGTAATTTTGAGTTATTTTTATTAGAGTTAATTTTAGTGTCAAAATACGCCTTTTTTTCAGATAATATACTACATGTTACCAATTTCTTTAATTCTTTATAATAATTCTTACTTTGTTCAGTATTTAACTGGCGGAATGTTTTATAGGCTTTGTCACGTTTATCTATCATTATTTTAATCGTATCAGTGATCCAAGGTAAATTATTTTTTGGTTTTATTTTAAGAGTTTTGAGAGGTGCATGCTCATCATAAAGAGAAGTAATAAGAGTATTGAAGGTATTAATCATACCATCCACTGACACTTCACGATTTACCAAATTCCAATCTAACGTTTCCAGATATAAGTTAAAGTCCTCCAATTTTATATTTTTGATCCGTCTGCAAGTTACAGTCTTTGTTGGTATATGCGGCCTTTTCACAGCTACTGTTACGTTAATCATAGCATGACCCAATCCTCCTGTGATATTACTGACGCTCACTTCACGCACAGGTGCATTAGTGCACACTAAATCCAAAAGAGTTTCATTTGTGTTAGAATAATGAGTAGATTCAGTGACTACTTGACTAAGTCCAAAACTGTGTAAAAAGTTATAAAGCTTTGTCGTATTAATTTTTTTTAACTCTAATATATTAATATTGAAATCACCAAGCAAAATTACATAATCATAATCAGATAAATAAGTAATGGAATCAGTCAATGCATCTAAGAACAAATCTATATTTATCCATTCTGGACGGTAAGCCGTGCCTATAATAAAACTGCGACCATTTATGGTTGTTGTTAACCACATTTGTTCTATATTTGCGGCGGGAAATTTAACAAAACGTACATTAATTCCTATTCTAGTATAAAATGCTACACCCCCTCCGTGGCCTTTGCGCATAGAGGTGGGGCGCGCAACGCACCGCAATCGGTAACAAGGCACGGCGGGCGCTCGGCCCTCCTGACCCGCGCGTAACCATGTCTCGTTTATTGCAACTATATCGGGACTGAAACGATTCATTGCGAGTAAAAACTCATCGTGGCGCGTCCCGAGAGACCCCGCATTATACAACGCCAATTTAAGGAAATTAGTTTTTAAAATGCCCATAATCATTTACTGAGCAACATTTAAACTTAACTAGTCTGAATGGAATACCCCTGCCGTCCACAATAACATTATCAAAAGAGAAAAAAACAGAACGATCGAATGAACAAAATACACTAGTCGAATTAATAATGACACACACACACTGCGCAAACAATAAACAAAACACAAAAATATATATGATAAAAATATGTATGTAATAAAAACCAAATTACTCCTAAACAACATTATATGTAACATTTCTGCTCGCACAGTGTAAGAAGTTAGTATAAAACGCAATTTATAGTGTTTATAATGTGTCAAGATGAAATACCTTTTTTCATACACAGACAAAAAATAATAACAATTGTAAAGCCACGCAAAATAAATAGGTGTAAAATTAAAAAACGATAAAGTTGCTGCAACACATATACCTGACATGTAAACACAATTTCGAATTAATTCAATGCGAAAACATTTCCACAAAACAAAGTAATTTATAAAAATTGGCTAGGCAGAGGCAAATAAAAGTAACAAAGAATATTTTTATAATTGTTAGGTATATTTTAACGACAGTATTTATATTTAGAACAATAGAAAGAAAACAATTTATGGTAAATATAAGGCAAATGTATACAAAAACGATAAGGAATATTTCTACAATTATTAAGCATATCAAATCAATAGCACTTATATTTAAAGTTTGAAAAAATAAACAGATATTACTAGATATTAGGCTGAGATACATAAAAGGTGTGCAAAATATATTATTTACAGTTAATTTGAACATTTTGCCGACAATATAGACACCTGTTTGTACATTACGTGAAGTTTCACTGGATAGCTCCAACCGTATCAACTCCAAAAACACGTTGTAAGTC
Organism: Hyles vespertilio; assembly: GCA_009982885.2. Lineage (NCBI taxonomy): Eukaryota > Metazoa > Arthropoda > Insecta > Lepidoptera > Sphingidae > Hyles > Hyles vespertilio. The sequence continues at coordinate 11,881,476 of CM042827.1, forward strand.
CTTCACCGTATGAATCCTGTGTCTGGGTACACCGACACCTGGATCCTTCCGCATGTAGATCTTGCCGTCCCTGGTCCACGCATAACGCCATTGGTGAAGTTCTTTAAGCTGGCGGGCCTTTTGAAATAACAGCCTATTCACCCTAGTAAGCCGTTCATTGACATAAAAACAGCAGTAGGGTCCCGGCAGTTCCATGTGTTCGGTGGTAACGCCACGCCGCACCCGCGCCGCCTGCAGCAACTGGTCTCGAACAGCACGTCGCGCTAGTCGCACCACAATAAGCCGCGGTCGCGAGGTACTCTCAGTTGTAGAGATACCTGGTTGATATCCGCGATCCACCCTTGTTGCACTGACCACATCATGTTCGGTTAGCGTTACGCAGAGTTTTTTGCCAACATTGTAGACTATATGCTGAACATTTTCGCCTCTCTGCTCGGGGATAAATGAAATTTCCAAGTCATTTAATAATAACTCCTGATCTCTGTCGTTCAATTCGGTTTTCAACTGTTGAATAGTCTCAGCAATGGCACCATCGGGATATTCAAATGTACTCAGCCGACTTTCCACAATCTCCATACGTGACGCCAGACTATTTACCTTTGAGTCACAACTATCGAGTCGACATATAATATTTGCCATAGATGAATTTAATTCCTGCAATTGATCTCGAACCGCCCTCATCTCCTCGCGGAACAAACGAAACTCAGTTAGCAGGACTTGCATATCCGCGGGGTCCGCGATAAAGTTGTGTACGCTGTTATTATGCATGTTATCAGAAACGTCGGCATCCAACGCTGGCGTTGGCAGTGTCTCCATATGTGAAACATCACTGCGTGAGCACGTTCCGCGTTGTAGGTTGACATTGTCGTGACCTCCACACACTGGAGAATTCAAATTCTCTGGCTGTTGGTTGTTATTACACCGTACACATGTCCACCACTTTCTCTTATCACTTTTCGCCATATTATCCGACACATTTGCGCACACTAAATCGTATGTCGATTTACAAATGCAACAGGCGATATATTTTCTATCTGTAACTATATTCCGACACTCAGCGCACATTATCGCCATGTTGTATTCTCAAAGTGTTCGTTATGTGCGTTGAAATAGAGTGCAGTTTTAAACGCCTAAAAAACTCCGCAATAAGCACACCCGCAATTGAAAGAAATCCGGACACTTAGCGCAATGAGTCGTCTCAAAAGTAAATTACTTATATTCCTTCAACACTACAGTACGTTTTTATTAATTTTAGTGGATTGTTTCTATTGTTGACTTGCAAGTAATTTACACCAAAACACACACTTGTAACTAAATAGCGAACACGTTTTTACTTTATTTTAATGGAGCAACACTTTTTACGTGTGCACCGCCGAGCGCCTCCCCACTACTCAATCCATTTATTATATTTAGACATTTTGTCTTTTTCAGCGAACCTTTGCCAACCCGCACTAGGCCAGCGTGGTGGACTATATGGCCTAACCACTCTCAATCGTACTGTCGATTGTAGAGGAGGCCCGTGCCCTGCAGTGGGACGTATATGGGCTGATACAGTCTTTTTCAGCTTTGACAAGGTTATCGTCATGCGGGATGGTGACGTCAACAAGTATAGCCCGGCGCGCCAATCGATCTATTATCACAATGTCAGGCTTATTGGCTAGAATAGTCCTGTCTGTGATAATAGATCGATCCCAATACAGCGTTGCATGACCATTTTCGAGAACTGGTTGGGGCACATACTGGTAATATGGCACTTCAGGAGTCACAAGTCCATATCGAAGGGCAATTTGCTGGTGTATGATCTTGGCTACTAGGTTATGTCTATGCAAATACTCGCCGTTAGCAAGATACGAACAACCGGAAATAACATGCCTGATAGACTCACCAGGACGGTGGCATGCCCGACAGATGTCGACCGTACCGTCCTTCAGGATGTATTTCCTATAGTTGTTCGTCTTAATAATTTCGTCCATAATTGCAAAGACAAAACCCTCGGTTTCCCCAAAGAGGTTACCGAAGCGCAGCCAAGACACAGACGCTAGTCAGGGGGTTAGGCATAACCCAACCGTTAAAAGCGCGAATCTTGTTTCCACCGGACAAAAAACTGTTAAGTACTTTTGTCAGGCGGCTAAAAAAACGCTCTTTCAATGATCGTTTTACATCTGCACCCATGATACCTAGAGCCTCAGGCATACCCAAATATTTGTAGGTTTCCGTCACAGAGAGGGATCTGAGCCTTACAGTCTCTGAGACTAGTATGTCATCAGAGACCGCAACCTCCCCTCGCTTCACATGGATAACCGCACATTTATCTACACCAAAATCTATATTGATTGAGTTGCTAAATCTTTCCGTTATTTTTAACAACTCAATCAATTCGGTTTGCTTCGATGCAAATAACTTGAGGTCATCCATATAGAGCAAGTGAGATATAGGCTCAGAGCCTCTCCGTAGACGGTAGCCTAACCCTGAATCCAACAACAGAGTGCTGAGGGGATTCAGGGCCATGCAAAACCACAGTGGACTCAGACTGTCGCCCTGGAATATACCCCGCTTGATTCTAATCGGCTCGTCACAATCAGGAGGAACCGTACCACCTGGATATCTCAGGACAGTGGTCCACTGCCCCATACAAGACCCAAGGAAGTTGCATAAATTTGTATTAATTTTATACAAATTTAACACCCTCATGAGCCATGTATGGGGCACCGAATCATAGGCCTTTTTATAATCTATCCAGGCAGCCGATAAATTCCTTCGGTTGTGACGAGCCTGTTGGCAAATGGTCATGTTAATGAGAAGGAGCTCCTTAGTACCACGGGACCCATTCATGCAACCTGTTTGGCCGGAAAAAGAATTTGGTTAGAATTTATATGGTCTGTAATTTTAGATCTAATTATGGAGGTCAAAACTTTATAAATAGTGGGTAGGCATGTGATGGGTCTATAATTTTTTGGTTCCGTGGTACAACCAGACTTAAAGAGAAGGTGAGTGACATCTGTTGTCATAAATGTTGGAAGAGATCCCCGCTCAAGCGCATTCTGGAATTGCGCTGCTAATCGAGCATGCGAACTTGGAAACCATTTTAACCAGAAGTTGTGCAGACCGTCCGGGCCCGGCGACTTCCAGTTTTGCGTCTGTCTAATTGCAGTTAGCACATCTTCTGGACTGATTAAAATGGTTTCCATAGCCGGTATTGCCTCGCAAGCTCGATCTACAACACTAAACCAGGAGGCTTCAGTGTGAGAGACAGGCGACGACCAGATATTCGTCCAGTACTCACGCATTTCGTGAGCACTAGGAAGCCGCCCATCCACCACACCTTGTGGAGGATTCTCCCAACATCTATAAACACTCTTTTGGTCAGTTTGGAACTTGCGATTTTGTTGGAAACGATCCCATCGCCTCCTGTAGCGACGAATGCGGTTCGCCCACGCATAGACTTTTTGTTTAAAGAAGTCTATGCGTTCTGTGACGTAAAGCCTATAATTTTGAGGACTTGTGTTGGTCCCCGAAAAAGCCTGCGTCACAAAACGCATAATCTTCGGCCTGCTGTTTCCTTCTTTAAAAGAAATTAGTTTGCCGATGAGAGTTCGGGCCCTGTTGATACGATCCTCGATCCTACGCTGCCAGGCAGGCACAATCACAACACCTCGAGTGGCTTTATACTCATTTGGAAATTTTATATTAGCCACTCGACATGCTGCGACGGCCGCACAGTAAAGGATCGAATGCGTATCAACAAGATCCCGACTGGACTCCAACTATGTAGTTAACATGGAGTCCAAAGCTCCCATCAGCGCCAAATTTCTTCTATGCGTTGGCAAACGTGGCAGACGCGGTCTACAAGACGCCGATAAAGACGCCAACTCCAAAATCGCACATTCCAAAGCTCCTCTCAGTTGCTGTTTAGCTTGGGGACTTACGTTGTCATCCAAATTGTCCGTCAGCTCGAAATCAGCAACAGGTGTTGGTGTTGGGCCTGCCGCTTGATCTCCACTGACGGTTGACACATGGTCATCCTGGACAAAACACAAGTCTGTGCGCAACCGCTCAAGTGTGTCATCATCCAACAACTTACGCCGCTGAATAAATCGCACTTGATCCGACAGTCGCTGGGACGATACATCAACCGTTGGTTCCAAAGCCTGAAACAGAGACAGCATTTTAGCGCGATACTCAGTGAGGTTAACTCCTCCCTTTGTAATTTGAATTGTTACTTATTTCTATTACATACTATTTTTATTATATTTTTACAATATTTTAAAAAGTCCACCATTGCACTTTGATCCAATATAATTTTATTTATATTGTTCCTTTCCAACTTATATTCTATTTTACATTCCAAATTATATCTTTCTTGAGTATGGATAGGGCAATCGAGTAATAGGTGTGGGACCGTCTCGCCGACGTCGGGATCACACAGGCACCCCGGGCTCTCCTTGCACTTGAAGCGATGCAAGTACTCGGAGAACCCGCCGTGCCCGGTGAATACCTGCGTCAGCAGCGGATCCAGGGCAATCTTTCTGATGACCCTGTGCGCCTCGACTAAGTCTGGAAAGAACAACTTCGTTATCGTAGCCGTCTCTCCTTCCGCGTATCTCCGGCTCCATTCGTCAACGGACTCCTTCCGGATCTGTCTTTTGACGAATGATGCCGGACATTTATCGTAGTGCGCACTGGTCTTGAGGTGTTGTGCAGCATCTTTAGCGAGCCCATCCGCCCTCTCATTGCCCTCCAACCCCACGTGTGCCTTCACCCAGAAAATTTCAATTTTCTGGTTGCGTTTTTCGGCTTCTTGCAATTTTTTATTAATCTCAAACGCTATGGGGTGGAGGGAGTCACCTTTTGTGACAATTTCGAGGGCGGATCTGGCATCACTGAAGATTCTGCACGTGGGAAGCTTGCTACGGAGTACCTCCTCTACGGCCTTCTGTAGAGCGAGAAGCTCCGCCTGATAAACGGAGCAGTACGGCTCTAATCGCAATTTTCTGGTACTCGTCTCGGCAGCGCCATTCCATATGGATAGCGCTGCTCCGACTTTCCCATCAATCTTGCTGCCGTCAGTGAAGATGTTAAGTCCCTCACCGACGTGCTCAGCCAGTTCTGCCCCGTTCACCACGCATTTGAACGACCCGCTCCCCAGCTCCGCGGGATGGTCCAGCTTGACGAAGGGCACCGGCACCTCCACCTCCCGATCTCCCACAACTGCCGGGAATACCCCCTCTTGATCTCAAAAAGGAGTGCGGTTTCTCGCACCCTTATATCTAGAGGTAGTATTCCCGCCAGCAGTAGGGTTGAGTTTAGGGAGGCGGTCCGATAGGCCTTCGTCAGCTTTTGAGCAAAGCTTCGCTGGATTGCTCCAAGCTGCTTCCTCACCCCCAGTTTACGGCTGGCGAGAGCCTACGCACTACTTGCGTAGAGAATTACGGGCTCAACCGCCGCCGTGTAAATTGCCCTGATGACCTCCGGTCCCAAACCCCACTGGACTTTGGCTGACCTCGCGAGCATTTGGTATATTGTTGCAGCCTTTTTGCACGTCTGCTTAACGTGGCTGTTAAAGGTGAGCCCCCGGTCAATCGTCAGTCCCAGAAGCTTTATTTCAGAAGACAGGCCAATGTCGACTCCTCCCATGTGCAGGATTGGAGTATCGTACTTTAATTTTTTGGTAATAACCATTGCCTGGGTTTTATGTGGCGCAAATTTAAGTTTATTTCTGATACCCCAGTCCCGCACATAGGCTAGCGCCGCATTGGCCTGCTTCTGTGCTTCTCCCGTGGAATCCCCATCAAACAACAGGACGACATCGTCAGCAAAAGCCTGACAATAGTCGCCCCGCTGCTCTAACCCCTTTAACAGGGGATCGAGAAGGAGGTTCCACAGGATTGGGCCGCCGATTGACCCCTGGACACAACCCATAACAGTCCGTTTTGCAGCTTCTGCGCCCGCGTAACGAACTCTGACGCAGGTGCTCACCGGGCACGGTTGCTTCGGTGCGTACTTGTGTCGCGTAGCCGGAGCCGAGGAGTCCGCCGTGTGCCACCACTGTGGCAACTGCCGCGAGGACACGGCCCAGCACACACTGGAGGAGTGCCCAGCCTGGGACGAGGAGCGCAGCGCTCTCACTGCGGTTTTGGGTGGAGACCTCTCGCTGCCGGCCGTGGTCGCCGCCATGGTCGGCAGCCAGAGGTCGTGGCGAGCCATGCTCTCCTTCTGCGAGCGCGTCATGTTGCAGAAGGAGAGCGCCGAGCGGGATCGGGAGCAGAACGATCCCGCTCGTCGTCACCGCAGACGACGAACTAGGCGCCGGGATGCCAACTAACCCGGCGCCGCAGAGGCCACACGGGGCCGCCCTCCCTATCCTGGCGGCCCCCGAGACGTAACGCCAAAAGCGTTTGAAGCCGCATCGCTTTAAGCGGCAGTGCACAAGGAGGCGGTCCTGGCGCGTCTGTTGAGCGGTATCCCGGGGCCGTCTCCAAAGTGCACCGATGGTGGCCAACGCGGGGTTTTTAGTCGGTATTTCGGTGCGCAGACTACGATAGGGACCCGACCCAGCTCCACGTCTCGCTGGGCCGGAAGGCGCACCGGTGAGTCCGACACACCCCCGCCCCTTCGGGGGTGGGATGGTCCGTAAAGGGATTTTCCCCGCGAGAAAAAAAAAAAAAAAAAAAGTTTTGCGTTCTTGGGCGCCTGTTGCCCAACACTGATGGTCCTGGCATCCCTTGCCGAAACCTTTATGCTGGAGTCGTGCGGTCCATGGCCCTCTACGGGTGTCCCGTTTGGGCCGAGTCCCTGGGTGACCGTTGCGTCCGCCTGCTGCATCGTCCGCAGCGCATGGTGGCGCAGCGGATTATCAGGGGCTACCGCACGGTCTCGCACGAGGCGGCCTGCGTATTGGCGGGAACTCTGCCCTGGGTGCTGGACGCCAGGACCCTCTCGTCGGCTTTCTTCCGGCGAGAGGAGGCGTCCGGGCGTGGGCAGAGGTTGGTCCCCCGAGAGGTCGAGGCCATTTTGGCCTCCCTCCGCAGGTCCGCTGTGGAGGAGTGGCGTTCCAGGCTGGAGAACCCTAGTGCTGGTACGAGGACCGTCACGGCAGTGCGACCTGTCCTCGAGCAGTGGCTGGACAGGCGCCACGGCGCGCCGACATACCGGCTGACGCAGGTGCTCACCGGGCACGGCTGCTTCGGTGCGTACCTGTGTCGCATAGCCGGAGCGGAGGAGTCCGCCGTGTGCCACCATTGTGGCAACTGCCGTGAGGACACGGCCCAGCACACGCTAGAGGAGTGCCCAGCCTGGGACGAGGAGCGCAGCGCTCTCATCGCGGTCGTCGGAAGAGACCTTTCGCTGCCGGCCGTGGTCGCCGCCATGGTCGGCAGCCGGAGTTCGTGGCGAGCCATGCTCTCCTTCTGCGAACGTGTCATGTCGCAGAAGGAGAGCGCTGAGCGGGATCGGGAGCAGACCGATCCCGCTCGTCGCCACAGGAGACGTAGGAGGCGCCGGGACAACAACTAACCCGGCGCCGCAGAGGCCACGCGGGGCCGCCGTCCCTACCTTGGCGGCCCCCGAGACGTGACGCTACAAGCGTCTCATGCCGCGTCGCTAAGCGGCGGTGCACAAGAGGCGGTCCTGGCGCGTCCGCTCAACGGTAACCCGGGGCCGTCTCTGTAGTGCACCGATGGTGGCCGACGCGGGGTTTTTAGTCGGTATTTCGGCGCGTATTGTGGTAGGGACCCGACCCAGCGGCCGCCCGTCCACATCCACGGGCGGCACAACATCTCGCTGGGCTCGGAAGGCGCCGGTGAGTCCGACACACCCTCGCCCCTTCGGGGGTGGGAAAGTCCGTAAAGGGATTTTCCCCGCGAGAAAAAAAAAAAAAAAAAAAAAAAAAAGGTTAGGTTTTTTTTTTTTTTTTTTTTTTTTTTTTTTTTTTTTTTTTTTTTTTTCTCCTGTGTTCTATTTTGTAGGGGTGTGTTTGTCTCGCTGCTGAGTGTTGTGAGTGAGCATGTGGGGTGAGATTAACCAGCAAAGGGGTAGGGTCTCGCTATTTGATACGACGACCCGCCCTTTGCCGGTTTTATGTGTAGGTATAGGGGAAACATCCGGAGAGGCAAGACTACGACATAGCCATGTTTTCATCCGCCCCTCGTCGGTTCCCCTTGGTAAAGTAAGGAATTGTCAGGTGTGTGTAAGCGTATTGAGTAAAATGTGTGGTCGCAAGAGATAGTTCTTATTATCTAATTCTTATGTTTTAGGTATAAATAAGTTTTTCACAGTTAGGTTTTTTATTACAATGGTAAGTATAGAATTATCCGATGGTTACGTTTATGTAGCAGTTATATAAAGCGAAGTGATCAGTGTAAGTGACAACGGTGTATGGTTTTAAGAGTCAGATATATAAAATGGTATGGGTAATAGAGTATGTAAATAATGGTGACGGTAAATGTTTAACGAAGTTCAGTTGTGTTATAAATGATCGATGAGTCGATATAAATCGATCAATAAAAGTTTTGAAAATTTTTCCAATTGGAAAATTCCAATAAGATTTTTGCCAATGGGAATTCTAATTAGAATTCCAATTGGTATGAAAACAAGTGAGAATTTGTGAAATTGTAAGTTAGTAATGAATTTTCGTGTATTAATTATTTTAAAAGTGGTATATGAAAATTAACAATGACTAATTGTGTTGTGTGTATAAATGTTTATATAAATTTTAATGTTGTTAATGTTTCATAGCAATCTGGAAGAGTTTGATTGTGTTTGGATGAATATGAGTGGAAATTATGTTAGTGTGTAAAGTTTGTGTGTGACAATAACTGAGGTTTTTACATGGTGAAATTATGTTAATAATTAAGGAATAATATTTTTTTCTGTGAAATGTTAGACGAGGAAACTTAGTGTTTATGTGTAGTGCTACCAGTGAATTCCTGTTGAATGATATGAATGTTTGATTTTGATAAAGTGATTACATAATCAATATTATGGTGACGTGTCGTAAAAATTTTGAAAATAAATATGTATTTATATCAAAATTCACAGGGAATATACTTAAGATTAAAACAAGAGTAAAAAGAATCTTTGATGTTAATGCGAACAATACCCATTGTTCTCGGCTCGACCGTGGGAATATTTGCGCTCGGCGGCGCTCCTAACCGGTCGGTAGAATTCAATGACGTAATGAGTAGTTTGATATATTTTGTTAAAGAAATGTGTGTACACCGTGAATGTAATTAATTGTTTATTGTGTATTAATCTTAAAGTTAATTGTCTGTATGTAATTACCTTAGAGATAATTATGTGTGGCGCAAGTATTGTAATAATATGTATACGTATAATTAATATAATGGTGATGTGTAATAGATGTAGTTTAAATGTAAATATATATTTATATCAAATTCACGGGGAATATACTTATGATTAAAACAAGAGTAAAAAGGAATCTTGGATGTTGGAGCGAACAATGGCCATTGTTCTCGGCGAGACCGTGGGAAAATTTCCGCATAGCGGCGCTCCGGTCCGGGCGGCCGAATTCAATGACATAATGTGTAATTTGATGTGTTTGTTAAAGTAATATGTGTCGCCGTGCATGTTGATTAATTGATTGATGTGTATTGATCTTAAAGTTAATTACTGTATGTAAATACAATAAAGATAATTATATATTGCGTAAATATTGTAATAATTTGTATAATGTATAAAGAAGATATTGTATAGATAAGTGCCTAGCCCAACTAAAGCCGCGCACGTGAGGAATCACTGGGGCGCAGCGCCGCGTCCCAAGCCCGCGGCGCGGCCATTGTCCGGGGGGCAATAAAAGGTTACATGGGTGTTTGAAATGAATAGCGAGAGAATTGTATTTAAATAACAAATTAGGTATATATTGTGAGCGTGAGTATGTAAGAAGATATGTTTGAAGTAGTTGGGTGCGTTATTATAGAAATGTATTGGAAAGTGACAGTGTATGCATTTATTTATGTTTTATCATGATGTATTATTATAGAATATAAGTGTATATCAATCAGTAAAATTATTGTGCGTATAAACAAAATAGGAGAATGATGTTAAGGGAGTTATGCTAATTCTAAGCGCGGGAAGCAGCCACATTTGTGACTGAGTAGATGTGCGGCGCATAGGATGTGTCGAAAGTAAAACTTATAAAATCAATGTATGTTAGTATATATTAAGTAAATGTAATTAATTAAGGAGGTGGAGGTAATCACAGTAAAATAAATAAAATGGGATAGGTGGAGTAATACATATGTCCTAGTGAAAAGTGAGTTGTACAGGATGAGAAAGTTAATGTTAATGTAGTGCATGTATATAAGTAAGATATAATATGATGTAAATTGTTTGAGAAGTGTGAATTTACGTGGCTCCTAGTGGACGATATGAGCACTATACGGTGCAGTCATTCACCAGGGGCTCGCGCTCCGCCGTACATTATGCGAACCTTACGCTGCTACAAAGGCTAACTCGACTAAGCGAATTTGCTATTGCGCGGCGCAGGCGCACGGCGTAATTTCCCTACAAGGGAGTTCCGCAATGCACAGCAGATTTAAATAGTGTTGTACATGAAATACATTATTAAAAACTTATTCTAGATAGATTTAGCTTACTTATTAATGAAAAGTTGATGTTCGAAAAATAAAGATGAGATAGAAAACAATCGTTCAAAGACTTAATATTAAACTTAGGATAAAGTGGTTGTTCATTGCAGTTAAATAGTATTTCGACATGAAAATGTAACAATAATGACGGGTAATGGTACGTGTGACATAATTGAAAGTAAATAAACAAAAATCATAGATGTGTAGAAAATTAGATGTAAATGTTATTGAGCAAAGCGTAAAACAAAGTCCCTTAGCCGCTGCAATAGTGACTCACTACAGGTACAAATTTCCAGACTAAAGTGTCAGGCGTCGGTCGTAATGTCCTTATAAGTTTAAAATGAAGTATTATGTTTTGTACATAGAATTGAATGCGTTGAAGGTAAGCGTAGTAGCAAGTATGAATGTTAATATTATAAAATAATTGTTAAAGAAGAATGTCGCAGCATGAGATGTTAATTAATCTGTGAGAGTAAGACTAGTTATAATGCATTTGATCAATAACGGGGAACAGTAAATATTAAATATAATTAATAATATAGTAAGAACTAATGGCTATACATGAAGTAAAATTAAATTCTAGTATTAAAACTAACCAATTAAACATAAAACAATTCTGCGCATCAAGCCAAGCCCGCGCAGGGTAATTTGAGACTACTGTGTATGGTATAAAGTGAAAAGTGCTTTATCCATTCGTCGCGGTGAGCATTAAAGGTGTGGGAGGGGTTTGAGGCGGTGCCGAAGCGCCGGGGGGAAGCATGGGGCTCGCTCGGTGCGCAATGAATGAATATTGGATAATAACAATGAGTGTTATAATTAAAGTTACGAGGTGCTTTCACCCCGCACTATAAGTAGTGCGGATTGATTGCGCCCAGCTAACAGGTAATTGTGCATGAAAAATCAAATTTATCTTACTAGCTAATATTATCTGATAAATAATACATTGAGGTCTACAATTATTGCAAAATAAAAGGTATTTATGACTAAAGAAATATAATGTTGTATATAATTTGTAAGATAGACCGTTAATACAAATAAGGAGTAAAAGTGCAAATGGTAAAGACTTTGATAAATGTTAAGTATAAGTAGGTTGGCTGAAGAAGCACGTATAAGAGATAAATGAGTGACGGAGCGATAGTAAAAAGAAGTTAGAAAGTATAGATGTATAACAGAAAATTGGGCTATTTAAATTTAACATTAGATTTGTAATAATAGTGTTATACTAGATTGTACATACAATATCGAACTCAAGCCGAGAGTGGAGTTCTTATGTATCGACTAAATGCGCAGGAATCGAATCGCCGCAATGCACTTAGTGGCTGAAACGACGCGACCCCAAGCAATGTACGAGCGAGCGTGTGATGAATGTATGTTGGCGTGTGAGTAGTGCTTGTAGTGTGTGAATGCATGTTTAGTAGTTAGCGATTGATATATGTGTTGTTGAGTGTGCCGATTCGACTCCGGGAACCGATACGGAACGCGGTGTTTAATGCATACGTTCGCGGTTAACTATGAGAGAGAACACGGGCTATTGGCCGTAATCGACCCTTTGCCCGATCCTCTCCCTCATAGACCGCAGGCGTGGGCAGGAAGGTGATGTCGCCTTGTGTCCCGTGTCGGTTTTGGAGTTAAATCGGGTGTTATGATTTACGCAGTTATAGCAAGTGGGTTTTCCCTTCTTTTCCCTTATAGGGCAGCTATCTGCGGTGTGTTTGCTGTCTGCGCAGTGAGCGCAGGGTGAACTTGTGTTTGTGCATTTGGCCTTTGTGTGCCCGAATTGCAGGCAGCGGAAACACTGAAGGAATGGGGAGAAGTCCTCAGCGTGGACACGTTGGTAATCCACACAAACCCGCCCCATCCCGGTGATCCGCCGCCACACGTTCGGGCACGCAACAAGCACTGCGTTGTACAGTTTATCGTTGCGGTTGCTTCGCTTGAACCTAAAACTTAGGTCCGCGTCGCTCTCTATGAGTGTTCCGATCTCGGGGTTTTGGCCGCGTATAATTGAGACGAGTTCCTCCGCAGGTACATCGCATGAGACGCCCTTCAATATTATCATGGGCATGAGCCGGCGAGCGGGTTCGGCGCTTACGCACTCGGCCGTTCGCAGGCGATTGAGGGCGTCATCGCGTTGATCCGCGGAGTCGAATTCCACTCTCAGCTTGTTATTCGAGAGTGTCTGTACTTTTTCGGGTGCGTATGTTGTGTCACGGAAAGATATGACTTCTTGAAGGCAGCAAACGGCTTCTTCCTTCGTCTTGACGCTCTCTTTCGGGGTCACGATGATAGCAGGTCGGGTTGTTGGAGGCGCAGGGAGAGAGGCTGTCTTCGCAGTGGTGGGTATGGTGGCGATCCGGCCGCCGGCAGAGGCGACGGCGGAGGGTCGCCGCAGAGGCTACCGTGGCGTAGGTCACCTTAGCCTGTTGTTCTGTTGTTCTAACAGGTCTTGTTTTATGTTCTCGAAGGCGGTGAGATGTTTCCCCATCTCTTCTCTGACGCAGGACATTATTTCGTCTTTGAGTTTCAATGTGTCGACGTGGGGTTGGTGCGGGGCCTGAGCCATCATGGGGTACGAAGCCACAGCACAGGAGTGTATTCGCTAAACATGCGCACATCGTCAGATGCAACGCAGATGCGGGCGTTTATTCGACGCAGTGACGCTTTTGGCGTCTCTGACAGCGTTAGTTATAATGTCGGCGAGTTTTTGTTTAGCGCAGTAGTAGAGGTAAAAATGTCACTTGGGTTATTTCATCAGATCCATATGGGGTCGTGCGGCTTCAATCACTAGGCTGC